>CM062292.1:152780734-154098602 GCA_031216915.1 Pictodentalium vernedei
TAAAAAATCTTGCAGTCTGTCGAAGAATTATTTTGACAACCAGCAAATTCCCACATTGATATACCTTTTAGCCTCTGTACACCCAATTTTGGTATTTAACCTATTATATTTTTTTTTGCCGAGCTGAATGAGCTCTGTCAAACAAGATATAATAGAATAAAATAGTCAATTTATCACTATTAGATAGGAAATGGCCCAGTCCTGTTAATTGTATACTCCTGTTAATTGAATATAGATTTTTCTGACAAAGTGGATATTCAATTAACAAGATTCCACTGTACTATCGGCAGGTGCCGTTTTGACCAATGAGAGTGGGGCTGTTTTGGCCAATGAGTGGGGCGGTTTGAGAACTGGTGGGGACGTTTTGACCGAAAGGTTTCTCGACAATGCGTTTCCATGGCAACTCATATCAGTGAAGTCGTTCCCAAAATTGGGGACGACTTGTACTCACAATTGGACAACTCGTACCCAAGGTCGGAAGCTCGTACCAGTGGCTGGTCAACTTGTACCTGGTGTTTAATTGTGTGTGGATGAAGGCAATTAATGGCTTAAGAAATATAGAATAGGAGTGCTTGCTTTTGTTGGGGGGGGGGGGGGGGGGGGGGGGGTTTACCACACTGACTGTATTTTTGTGCCCCAAAATGCATTTTGAACAATTTATAGTGATTTTATGTGAAAAATTAGCTCTTATTACCTCACCCTTCCCCTCCCCACCCACACCTTATTTTCTGCTCCAAAATGCGTTTTGAAACGATATAGATTGATTTTGTGCAAAAAGGTAGCTATATCTATATGACCTCCCCCCCCCCCACCCCCCGGAAGAAAGATGGAACCGGAAGCAAAACGGAAGAAGAACGACAAACATTGACTAGTGATCGTCCGAGTCAAGAAGATCACAAATGATGTTCATTTAAAAAGCTAAGTAAAGAGCTATAATGCACCTCTTTCCACAAGTCCACCAGCTCACATCAATTGCTTTTAGTTGAAAATTTTATGGAAAATACCAACACGACCTGAAAAACTTGACAGTCAAATTAAATTAGGTGTGAGTTCATGAAGAATTCTATCTTGTTAGTTTACCTGATTGAAAGTCAGGTTGAGCTATTCTGATCACTTTTTGTATGTCGTCTGTCGTCCCTCGTCTGTTGTACGTCGTGAAGGTGGTGTTTGGGTCATTTCCTTCCAAGCCACTGGCTGCAGTTCAGTGCAAATTCACATGAGTAGTGGTTATATAGGGGCATTTGGGTTTTTCTTCAAATTGGGTTTCTGTTCATATTGTGGAGGGGAGTAGGGCCAAAATGCACAAAATTTTAAAAAATCTTCTCATGAACCAGCCATAGCAGAGACTTGACATTTGGTTTGCAGCTTCCATTTGAGGTGTAGACTCAAGTTTGTTCAAGAGAAGTTTGACGGGCAATATTTGGCTTCGTTCTGAGAGGGGCAAGAATTTTTGCCCCGCCCAAAATTCTATTTTCTGAACTGAGAGGTCAATTTGAACCAAATTTAATAGGAGGTATTATTGTGTTATGAGTACTTGATTTATGCAAAAAAAAATTTTTTCTGCAGCCCCGAGGGACCTCAGGAGCCAAAAATAGAAAAAAACCAAAAACGTCCATATCTCCAAAACTGCACGGCACTGAGAATTTTTATTTGGTGTGAGGCTTCCTTGGGACCAACAGCAAGGAATGGTAAAAAAAATTGCCCTTGGTTTTGTCGTAAGGTACTTTTTCGGGACTTTGAAAAATTGCTGAGTCAGCATTTTTTAACTCTGTGGGCAATGGGAAAAAATTAAAGAATCATTTGTTTCCAAACCGCTGCTCCAAAAGCTTTCATTTTTTACATATAACATCTTTGGAACATTGATTCATATTTGGGTTCCCTATGGGAGCCCAATGTTCAAATTAGTGCAATATGAGGAATATTCTTGAAAAATCTTCTTCAGATCTTCCAATAAGAATCCTTTGATGTTTGGTTTGCAGCATGCTTAGGGGGGTGAGATTCAAGTTTGTTCAAGCCAAGTCCCTGGGTTCATATTTAGGCTGAAAATTTGGGGTCCCGATTCGGACTTAGAAATTTTGGACCCAAATCCGGAAATGAGTTTTTTGTTTTTTTTATGCATTTCGGTCAATTTTTAAGACAAAAAAATATTTTTTTTACACCGAAAATTTGGGGTCTGAGTGGAAATTTTGGACCAAAATCCGGAATTTTTTGGGAGGGGGGGGGGGGGGTGGGGGGGGGGGGGGGTATGCGTTTTGGTCAATTTTAAGACAAAAAATTTTTTTTTTTTTTTCTACACTGAAAATTTGGGGTCCGAGTGGGACTTGGAAAATTTTGGACCAAAATCTGGAAATTAGTTTTTGAGTTTTTTATGCATTTGGGCAATTTTAAGAAGAAAAAAAAATTTTGGTCTGAAAATATTTGTTTGGGACTTCAAAAATTTCCGTATCAAAAAAAAAAAAAAATCTGTTTTTTATGCGTTTATCTCAATTTTGGGACGTAAAAGTGCAGGAACTGAAAATAGAAGGGAAAATCCTGTGTATTGTGTGGGCACAATCTCTCATCTAGTTGGTATATGCTTTTCTTATGAGAAGGCATTTGCAGCTTATTCAAGTCAAGTCAAGTCCCTGGTTTGATATTTAGACTACCATGTCAGGTGAGCGCCCTCAGGCCCCCTGGGGCCTCTTGTTTTTATTACCTGGTAAATGCACGTGTGGACATCACTAACCACGCATGGTTTATGACCAGTCCATGACGACTACTGTACCTTGTCCATGAGCTTAACTGAAAAATTATTTGACCCATAAAGTTTTTCATGCATGAAGTTTTTCTTGAAGGCTTGTACATGTAACCTTTATCCTCTGATATGGAATCTTGAAAAACAATCTTGAGACAGCTTTTAGATAACCTATTCTCATGATAAAGCATGTAATTTTTCTGCTCAATATCATGCAAAGAATCCAGTCTTTTTTTATTTTTAGAATCATTACTATCAGCCGATGTTTACATTGATAGGAGCAGGTGTAAAGCAATTACAGAATTGTCGGCGCCCAATGGGATCTGTCTTGCCTAAAAACTGCGACTGGATAAAGGACAAAGTTGTTCATTTTGACCCCAAACAATGTTCTGTTACTACAGGAGATGGGAATCAGGTAAGTAACCCCCAAACAAAATATTTCTGCTTTGTAGGGCAGCACGATATTCTAAACTGAATACCGGTATGTAGGCATGGCATTCTTAAAAATGGAGGAGGGCTGTAAATCGCTCCCCAATCATGGCCTAGGGGAGTGACTAGATCTCCTCAACTCAACCTTACAGAAGCTAAAAGTGTCAAAATGAAGTTTTTCTAACAATGAATTCTGCCTTGTGAGTTTTGTACATTTGATTTGGTGCTGCTAACAAAGTAGTCTTTGTGAGACGGCTGCACTGCCCCACCCACATCTATGTGAGACGGCTACACTGCCCCTCCCATATCTCTGGGCCTCGCAAGGCCCGGAGGTGTTGGTGGGGCAGTGTGGCCTTCTTACAGAGACCACTAAGATAGAGATCTGAAAGGATGTGGGGTTTCAGGAATATGCTGTTATGGTAATCATTTTTGTCTAAGGCCAGGAAGGCTAGTTTTCGCCCTCCTTAATTTTTTTAAGGCGAGCAGTAGGTGAGCGAATAAATTGCTCTCCTGAAAATGCAGCCCTGGGTATGGTATTCAAAAAAATACTACAGTGTACCTGTATATGGAAAGACTGTTCAGATATCTGAACAAACGTACCACAATCGAGACTTGAGCCATCACAAAGGAATGAATTAGCATGCCTTGACGTTGCAGTTCGAATAACCCTTTACCCAATGCAGACAATATCAGAATTTATTATTTTAAATACTATTTTATCAAATTTTTCCAAAAATATCAACAAAACAATATCATGTTACCCCCTCTTTGGAATGAGCTTGATGAGCTCTTTCCAGTGAGGTGTCGCATGATATGGTTTTGTTGAATTTTTTGGAAAATATTTTTTTCTTCTACTAAATTAGCATATTATGCAGATGGATGTGGCCGATTTGTTGGGTAAAAAGGGTAATATTATTCATTCAGGACTACAGTTCAAATTGAAGGCATCTTGAAAATTAAATTGTGGGTTAATAAATAATGATGATAAACTGATATTTTTGTAATTACAGTAGTAGTATTCAATTGATACTGGTTTGATTACCGGTATGTATCGGTTTTATCGATATATCGTGTAGCCCTACTGCTCTGATAAAGGAATTGGTGGTAGTTCTTAGTTCTGCCCCTCCTATTTCTCTAATGACAAGCGATATTGGACCTTTTGCTTTCATTCAGTATTGATGTGATATCTGTACCCCTAAAATACCTGTGTTTAGAGTAACCCTATAGTACAGTCGCCCAGTCCTGGAAATGAGACAGGTGCTCATTCAGCATCCATGTTTTCTATTTTCCGGGAGCTAAAAAATGCACTTGTTGAAAAATGTTGTGGAGCACTAATATACTATGAGGGCATACAAATGTGTGTTGTTTTGAGAAAGCAGCACTCTGTGGCCAGTGGCAAGTTACTGTCATAATTCAGCAATTCCTTATACATTTAACCCCTTGAACCGAGTGGTTCGCTTTTCTGGCCAGGAACATGATACGT
This sequence comes from Pictodentalium vernedei, assembly GCA_031216915.1. Classification (NCBI taxonomy): domain Eukaryota; kingdom Metazoa; phylum Mollusca; class Scaphopoda; order Dentaliida; family Dentaliidae; genus Pictodentalium; species Pictodentalium vernedei. Next base: position 152,785,381 of record CM062292.1, read on the forward strand.
CATAACGTCATTAAATAGGTTGGCTGTTCAGTAAATGTGTGGGGTAGACCAATCAGTATTTTCATCGTGCAGCCCCCAGACTGCACATATTTATTGATTGGTCTACCCAAATAATGAATATGGACACTTCTAATTGCTGCCATTGAACTGGTAAGGAAGATACCACTAGAGTTCAAATGGTTGAGGCTTCTGGTGTTTGGTGACAGTATTCCCTCGAAAATTCATACACTAACCCTTTACAGGTGCAATATACTCCCGTCTCTGGTTTCACGGAAGATATAAACTGCACCCGCCAATTTTGTTCATTTCCAGCACTGGTCGTCGTGGACTGGTCATCATCCATGCATGGGCAGTGATGTCCACGCATGCATTTACCAGGTAATAAAAATCATCATCAGCAAAATTCAATCAGTGAAATATTATTCTTACAATTAGTGTTTGGAAAATAATAATTTTGCGTCTGTGGAAATATTACTCACCCATGAGAAAGTGACCAGTCCACGGTGGCCATAAGGTATCAACCCTAAAAATCCTTCCTATTCAAAATATTGTATTGGATAAAATAAGAACATCTGTATAAAGGGTGTACTTTCTGAAAATGTATGTAACAAAATTCAAAGTGCAGAATTAAAAAAAGTTCAAAGTGCAGAATTAAAAAAAAGATTTTTATCCATTATATAAATGGGAAGTCCATGATTCAGTCATTCTATCACTCTGTCCAGAGAGAAATTCAAGCTTTGATTATCTCCCTTGATATCATGCAATGCAAGACAATTTCTGTCATGTGGGTGGGGCTACCATCCTTGGATGGGCTGACCCACTAGTTAAAAATAAAGCACAAGTTTCTCCTATTATCTTTGTACTTTTCATGTCATTAGGGCACATCAAGAAATATATCTGTCTAGTATATATCGGAAACCTTTTTCATTTTCCCAACTTTTACAGAAAAAAAGAAGAAATTGTCAAATTGAGGCTGAAAAAAGGCTTAATTCTCAGGCAATCCCTCACTGAAATTATTCCCCATCATTTAATATTGCAGTGTCTTCCAATATTACTACATGTGTACAAAACCAGGATACTTTAAAGTTTTTACATTTCTTGGTTGATGTATATAACAGAAGTCTAAAGAGCATCATTAAAGATGCAAAACTTTTATTTTTAAAATTCAGTGAGTTATTTGTGTAATTATGACCTTTCTATTAATTCTGTATGTGAAAAGACAGTGGAAAGTCTCCCAATCCACATTCACTGCACTGTATATACACAAGAAAAAGATAAAAATATAAAATAAAACCCTAAAAGCACACATTCACACACTGATTTTAAACAAAAATTGCCTGAGAATCAATTAATTTATTTTGTGTGGCCTAATATCCATATGGGAACGCCATGACCTAAAAACAGAAACATTTTCAAACACTCACATCTCCCAGATCTCCCAATCCACACAGAACAGAGAACTGTTTGGTTTGAAGCATCCTTAGAGCCTGTAGAATGGAATAGTAAAGAAAAAAATTGCTATTGGTGATGTCATAGTGTACTCTAGGAGGGGGGGGGGGGGGTATGATAATAAAAAAATGCAGAGTCAACACATTTGCAAAACTTTAAAAATCTTCTCCAGAACCAGCAATGAGAATCTTATATTGGGTATACAGCATCCATTGGGAGTCAGATGCATGTACAAGTTTGTTAAAATTACGCCCCCCCCGATTCATATTTGAGCACAATACAGGAGCCCAAATTTTAAATTGGTGTAATATGAGAAGGACTTATTTGATATACAACATCGTAATAGGGGTTACAGGGGTCAGATGCAAGTTTGTTCAAATTAATATGTTCATATTGGAGCCCCAAATTTTAATTTAGCCCAAAATGAGGAATAATCTTTAAAAATCCTCTTCTCCATAACCACAAGTCAGAATCTTATTTAATAAACAACATCCTTTTGGGGATCAGATTCCAGTTTGTTCCTATCATGTCCCTGGGTGTATATGAAGACTCTCTATGAAAGCCCTGATTTTAACTTCTTGCAGTATGAGGAATAATCTTTAAAAAATATTCTCCAGGCCTACCAGCAGTCAAATCTTTTGATATTTGTTATACAGCATAATCCTTATGGAGGTCAGATTCAAGGTTGCTCAAACCCGGGCTTGGTATTGGAGCATGAATTTTAACTTTGTGCAGCTTGAAGAATATTCTTTAAAAATCCTCTCCTCTAGAATCTCCAGTCAGAATCTTTTGATATCTGGTCTACATCATCCTTGGTGGTGGGTGAGTATATATGTGTGTGGGGGTGATGCTCAAGTTTGTTCAAATCATCCCAGAGATATTATTGGTGCTCACCAAGGTAATTTCAAGTTTGTTCAGATAAAGATACAAAAAGAGGCTTGTTCATTAAAATCTTCTTGAAAACCACCATCACTACTGCTGAGAAGAGTGGGGAGGGGAGGGACGGGGGGTGGGGGAGGGAAGTGGGTTCAGAGCCCATTAGGGATGTTTGGTGTTTTGAAAAGTGTAGGTTGACCTATTGATACATCGGAGCTGAAATTCATTGGAAGGCTTTTGGTACGGACCTCCAACGCCGGTGCAGGTGCAAGAGTACATAGTTACCTTACTGACCAGGTTCTGTTCCTATACATAAAAAAACCACTCATGCCAGTTTGTTATTTCTCCACTGGTCTTTCCAGCATTGTGGTGCTCATGATTATCTTTGGAGAAAAAATGTACTGTACACACAAAAATACAGGTAATAAATTACCCAAATTGTAAGGAAATAGTTGAGTAGATATTGTCAAGAAAATGCAGGAGAATGCTTGTAGCACTAATTTAAAAACTTTTTTTTGACTCTCACAGAGCCCATTATTTATTTATTGGTGTCTAAGGTCACATACTTATGCACAATGGCTAATCGTGACCTTGACAATTTTACGGGTGGAGGAAGCCGGAGTACCCGGAGAGAACCACCAAGCATCGATGTGCAACTGTCAGCTCCTCAGCATTCTAACTCTGTTCAAGCCGCACTCAAGCAGGGTTACAGCGGTTGAAGACATGTGCACCATCGTTGTGCCTTATGCCTTAGTACACAGCGTCATTGTGCCCCCGTGTAGGCAACCAGGATAAAGTGCCTTACCCAAGGACACAACGCGGGCGTCCCAGACAGGGATCGAACTTGGAACCTTAAGCATAGAATCACAGGGCCAATAATGCCCGTTCTCCGCATTGCCTTGGGCACATCCCCGCTTTCAGCGTTCCTGACCACCATTCAGAATGTTATGATATTTGGTATACAATACTGATGGGTAGTGTACTGTAAACACCAATACCAATTTACAATACCAAGAAGATCTCAAAACACCAAAATTTTGGAATTGAAAAATATTCCCATCATTAGTTCAAAAATAAAAGGACAAACAATGGAACATTGCACAAAATTCATGACAAGAAGATTGCTTGGACTATGTATTTCAAAAGGCAGTCACCTCTAGCCACATTATGTAACAAAAGAGATAAGAGAAAATCCCCCCTGCTTTTTTAGCCTAAAATGCCATGTGAGCTTTTGCTATCACTTGGCGTCCATCGTCTGTCATCTGTAAACTTTTCACATTTTCATCTTCTTCTCTGAAACTGCTGAGCCGGTGTGAACCAAACTTGGCAGGAATAGTCTATGGGACAAACAATCTGCAAACGATCCTCATTCTGTTCCCGACAGATGAAAAACATGGCCACCAAAGGCATTCTTTGATTTAGGTTGGTAGGTTTTCAAAAATCTTCTTCTCTGAAACCACAGGGCCAAATGTTTTGGAACTTCACATGATTGATGCTTGGGGCACCCTCTATCAAATATCCTCATTTAATGTTGATTGGGTTGCAAACATGGCCACAATTATAGCTTATAGTTCCCATAGAAACCCAATGGGAAATCAAATTTTCATCTTCTCTGAAACAACTGAGCCAACGTTAACCAAACTTGGCAGGAATGGTCTATGGGAGGTCCTCTACAAACGATCGTCATTTTGTTCCTGTGGGTTTGAAAACATGAAAGCCTTCTCTGATTCTGATTGGTGGATTTTGGAAAATCTTCTCTGAAACCACAGGGCCAAAAGTTTTTAAACTTTGCATGGTTGATGACTGGTACACCCTCTACCAATCCCCATTCAATGTTGATTGGGTTGCAAACATGGCCACAATTGCGGCTTATTGTTACTATAGAACCTCAATGGGAAATAATGTTTTCATCTTCTTCTCTGGAACTACTGAGCTGATGTGAACCAAACTTGGCAGGAATGGTTTATGCACTCTATGGGAGGTCCTTTACAAACAATACTCATTTTGTTCTCGTAGGTTGAAAAACGTGGCTGCCAGAGGCATTCTCTGATTCTGATTGGTGGATTTTGAAAAATCTTCTCTGAAGGGCCAAAATGTATCGAAACTTTGCATGGTTGATGACTGGACACCCTCTACCAATGATCATCATTCAATGTTGACTGGGTTGCAATCATGGCCACAATTGCGGCTTATTGTTACTATAGAAACCCAATGGGAAATAACCTTTTCATCTTCTTCTCTGGAACTTCTGACCTGATGTGAACCAAACCTGGCAGGAATGGTTTATAGGAGGTCCTCTATGTTGATTGGGTTGCAAACATGGCCACAATTGCGTCTTATTGTTACTATAGAAACCCAGTGGGAAAGAACATTTTCATCTTCTTCTTTGGAACTACTGAGCTGATGTGAACCAAACTTGGCAAGAATGGTCTATAGGAGGTTCTCTGCAAACAATCTTCATTTTGTTCCCGTGGGTTGAAACACATGGCCACCAGAGGCATTCTTTAATTCTGATTGGTGGATTTCAACCCTGCACATATGGTTTCAGAGAAGTAGATATGGATTTCCAGCAATTATGGCTGGAATATTATGAAATGCAGTCTGTCTGTCCCCATCTGTCCATCCATCTGTTCATTCATTTGCCTGCCTGTGCCTGAAAGATTGCCCACCCACGCACCTGCTACTATGCCTACCAGCATTCTGGATTGGTCTGATTGGTCTGATTGGTCGTTTTTGAAAAATCTTTTGTGAAACTACAAGGCCAAATGTTTTGAAACTTTGCATGATTGATGACTATACCCTCAACCAGTGATCCTCATGTAATGTTGACCATTTTGCAAAACTTTGCTGCAGTTGCAGCTCATAGTTACCATGGAAACTGTATTGGAAATCACATTTTTATATGTAATTCTGCCAGGTGAGCAATTACAGGCTATTTAGAGCCTCTAGTTGTTACATCAAGTGGCCGGTGGCACATACTTTGGTGGCTTTGCCTGCTTTAAAATGGTGAAGTATAGCTCAACAGTATACCAAAAATTCCGTTTGATATTTGTATCAGTGTGGGTACATGTACATTAACATAACAAATCTGAGGTACATGTAAATGATTCTAAAAATATCGATACCGAAGCCGAACATGAAATTTCAATACCGTCCAACTAAAATATACAACACCCTAGCCTGGCTCAGATTCAAGTTTGTTCATATGAAGTCCATAGATTCATATTTGGTCTCCCTATACTGTATATTATGAAGAATTGTCTTCAAAAATCTCCTTCAGATCCACTATTCAGAATCTACTGATGTTTGGTATAGACATCCTGGGGTGGAGGGGGAGGAGTCAGATTCAAGTTAAGACCCTAGGTTGATATCTGTCAGGTCTTTAGATTCGTCTAATTTGGGGGCACCGGATTCAAGTGAATAATGTCCACACAATATGACAAACTACATGATTAGTCAATATACATACAAATAGAATATAACACTGGGTTTTCTAAGACCTATTTTACATGGTGCAAAAATATTTCTTAACAAATATCTTCATTTTAGAATATTACAACAAGCTGTTGCTAGCCATCTCCTAAGTTGGAGACACCCCGTACCAGCTTGAATTTAGGATAATATAAAGACCTGATATTTCTGTTCCCTAGTTTGGCATAACTGGAAATTTGGGCATTGTTTTCTGTTGTAGCATCTCAATACTAGACTAGAAAAAAATCATCTGACATGGACAACAGAGATATAAATAATTAAATGACTTCATTCCTCTGTTGTGTTAACACTTGTCCCAGTGCAATCAACAATTTCAGCTTAACTTGACAAAGTCATGTATGAGCTACAGTATTGGGTTGGGTCCTCCAAACCCATTGGGCCAATTCAAGTGAAAGTTTGTGTGAGTGATGGTCCTGAAGGGGCATTGCATTTTTGTTCAACTCAGCATGCCCAGCCCCATAGGGAGGGGGTGGGGGAAAATGCTCCAAAATATTTTTCAAATCTTCTTCTCATGAACTAGTGGGTACAATGACTTGATATTTGTTATGGAGCCTCCTTTTGAGGTGTAGAATCAAATTTGTTCAAACGAAGTTCGTGAAGCAATCTTTGGCGTTGCAATTTGAGGGGTAAGATTTTTTGGCCCCACCCAAAATTTCTATTTTCTGAACCAATGGTCCGATTTGAACGAAATTTGGTATGTGGTATTATTGGGTCATAAGTACTTGAGAAAAAAAATTCCTGCATCCCCATGGGAACCTCTGGCTCTTAAAATAGAAATATTTTCAAATGCCCATATTTCCCAAACCACACAGACTGTTATTTGGTATGAAGCATTCTTAGTACTAGTGGAATTGAGTGGTAAAAAAGAATTGCCATCGGTTATGTTAGGGTGTTCTGTAGAGGGCATCAAAAAAATGCTGAGGCTGCATATTGCAAACATTTAAAAAAATATTTTCTCCAGAATCAATGGTCAGAATCTTTTGATATTTGATATACAGCATCCATAGGGAGATCAGATACAAGTTTGTTAGAATAAAGCCCATTGGTTCATATTTGGGCTCAGTACAGGAGCCCAAATTTTTAACTGAGGGCAATATGGGGAATATTCTTTAAAAATCTTTTTCAGAACCACTAGTCAGAATATTTTAATTTTTGGTATACATCATTGTTAAGGTTAATATTGGGCCTTCTATGCATGTGCAATATGGGGGATAATTTTAAAAAATCTTCTTCTTCAGTTCTTCAGATCCACCAGTCAGAATGCTTTCATAGTTGGTATACAACATCTCTAAGGGGAGAGGGGGGGGGGGGCAGATTCAAGTTTATTCAAATTGGGTCCCTAGGTATATATTTGGGCTCGCTATGGTAGCCCAAATATTAACTTTGGGCAATATGATGAAATTTCTTTAAAAATCTTCTTCTTCAGATCCACCAGTCGGAATGCTTTTATAGTTGGCATACAATATCTCTAGTGGGGTCAGATTCAAGTTTTTTTTTTTCAATTAGAGGGCTTGGGTTAATATTTGGGCTTCATACGGGAACCTGAAAATTTAACTTAGTACAATGAGAGAAAATTTCTTTAAAAATCTTTTTCTTCAGATCCACCAGTCAGAATGCTTTCATGTTTGGTATACAGCATCTCTGGGAAGGTCAGATTCAACATTATTCAATTCAAGTGCCTGGGTTAATATTTGGGCTCCCTATGGGAGCCGGAATATAACCTTGTAGCTGAAGAATTAGAAATTTTGTATTCAGTACCCTCTAGAGATGTGTAACTAACATTAATCCACATAGGTAGTATCAAGGGGCTTCATAGGGGAGCTCCACATTTTACATTGTGATCAACTGAAGAAAAGGCATGACGCTTGGGCTGTTTTTGTCATGCCTGAAGGGCTCAATGATTGACAATGTATCCTATGGAGATGGATTGCTTAATGTAGATTCATTCTTGGACTCTGTTTATATCATGTTCTGTTCAAGGTGAGTGCTTCAGGCCCCGTGGGGCCTATTGTTTCTGAATTTTGTTGAAAAACATGACTGCCAGCAGCCATCTTGGATTTGACATATAAATTGTCAACAATTCCATAAGCACACCCAACAGGCCACATCTCTTGCTCCATTTTGTACCTTAGGTGTCATATCTAGATGGTAGCTAACAAATTTTTCTGAATTTTATTGATAAACATGGTCGCCATTGATTATCTTGGATTTTCCATATAAATTGTCAACAATTCCATTAGTACACCGTACAGGTTGCATCCCCCACCTGATCGTTTTCAGATTTTATATGTAGATTTGGTGTGATGTCTTTTCTGTAGAAACTTGATTGAATGGCTAGGCATTAATGGAGCTTTCTATTTAGTTCAGTCCTGTCTTGGACAAGTTGAGCTGAAGTGTCATTGACACTTTCATATCATTTGGGACTTGAGTCATTCCAGTCAGGACAAACTACACTTACACCCCCTCTCCCACTCCAACCCCACCTATGACCCACCACCACCATCAGCGATCTTCGTGGCCCTCCTGATGAGCTTGTTTTAGTGTCAGGATTTTGAGCTATGGTTAAAAAAAATCACTATAATCTCGAGTCTTAAACAAAAAAAAAACTTTATGGAGTTTGTTTATTTTTTGTTTATGTGGATTTAACTTTAACAACCCTTTCAACAGCCAGGGTCATATTATATCATACCATTTTATGTGTGGAGGAAGCCAAAGTACCCAGAGAGAACCACAGAAGCATGGTGAGTCACTGTCAACCTCTCCAAATCACTTCCCCAACTCTCCAACTGCTTTCTCAAAACAGCCGACTTTTGATTTTGAAAAATGCAGGTGTTCAATAAAATGTGCACCTGGTTTTGAATTCAGGCATGCTGTTTTGTTTTTGTGCACCTTCCAGGATTTGATTGAATTCATATCTATACAGTACTGTTGCCATGGACTGGTTACTTTCCACAGGTGTGCAATATATTGGTGGGCATAGATTATGACCAGCCTACAGCAGCTGTACTATATCAATGGCTATGTGATAAGAATAAATCAGGTCGCTTAGGCTAAAAAAAAATAATGTTTTGATTCTCAGGCCCTCCCTCGTTGAATTTGAACCTCCTCATTAGACATTTTTATTATGTCATGTTTTTTAAAGAATTTGTGAAAACTTGGAATGGTAATTTTTTCACATTTCTCAACATATAATTATTTAGCTGTGTTTGCAGTAAATTGGTTTTTCTTGTTGCAGTTTATGGGAGAGTGCCCAGAGGCACTCTCCCATAAACTGTAACAAGGCAAATTCTGATATACTGGATCATGATTTAATTATTTATTTATTCGCTGGTGTTTAAGGTCATATATTTCTGCACAATGGCTAATAATGGCTGCAACACTGATATAAACTCAAGTTGAACCAATCATTTAGAGCCATGTTTCCCATTTTAAAGAACTCTTACCCCAAGCATTGGTTACTGGGGCCTATTCTAATAGGTCATGATGCTTGACAGATCTATAGCATTAAAAGAACAATAAAATACAAATCCTTTTAGCTGTTGTTACGGCAGTTAGTTATAAAAGCTATACTATAATTACACAAAAATACAACCTTTTCTCTTTTTCAAGTGAAAAGACAGCAAAAAGATTTACTGAGTATACTCAACCCTTTACACGAAAAAAAAAAAAATAAAAATAAAATCCTTCCTCCCTCACTGATTTGAAAAAAAATTGCCTGAGAATCAATTTATTATTTTTATTTGTCCTTATGGAACTGATTTTAGAATCGCTAAACACTTTCTCAGCCTTCAACGATAATTTTCTTCTCACAAATTTTTTAACTGTACTCAAGAAACCATCCATCAAGGCTATTCTTTCTATCGTGAGTACAACTCTGTCATGCTCATGATAGAAAGTGTAACCTTGGTTGCTGGATATCACATTAATAATAATCACCAAAACCAGGAAGATTAGGGCCCAAACGGTTTCCCGTGAGCAGCACATGCACGATGAGTGATGCTGTTGCAATTAAATAACAAAAAACGCCTTTGACGACACAGTATCTTTCATGTTGTCTGCATACTGTGCACACTGACAAGTTAAAAATATGTTGCTGCCAGCAGGTCATGCATAGTTGGTTGTGATATTATGGTATCCCGGCATCTGACCACACTGCTAATACCAAGTTGCACTTCTGCCTGCCACATTAAAATAAATCTGCATGTGAAAAAATCGTTTTTTGTACACTACTTTTCCAATGCAGGCATGCTACAATGCACAAGTGCAGTTGCATGCCTTGAAGTTCAAAGACCGCCATAGACCCGCAGATTACGTGGGTCAGTATCAAACCTTCAACTTTTCAGTCTGAAGTTTAATGCAGTTACAGATGAGCCGCTTTGCTCCCTAGCTTCAAGAAGTGCAGAATTGTTTACATGTAACATGTATTGCATTAAATCTGTTGGGACTTGGTCTCCAACCATTGGGTCCTCCCAAGTTATAGGCCTGCTGTGTATCCCAAGTCATCCATTTCTGCACCCTGTCATTATTTATTGGGGTGTGTGCCGTTGTTGACTAGGGAACTTGCTGCCTTAGGAAATTGGGGGGTTAATGTTTTGCATTATTTTGTTGGCAAGTCAAATAAATTGACTGACTACCTTAAAAACTATGGTCCTTGCTGCCTTGAAGGGTTGTCAGCTGCAGCATGATTTCCGAAACTCGTAGTGAATTTGAATTGAGCCGAGGATCAGTTGTTGCACGAGGAAATCTTTCAGAGAGAAGAGCTGACTTTGGAAGGTTTTGGTGAACAATCAAATCAGTTCTTGACTAGACCTTCTGAAGGTAGGACATTCTTTTTATTGGGAAAGAATTTGCGGATGAGTGGGCTGGCCAAGTGAATTTCGAGTAATTTCGTGATTCTGTTGTGGGAGAATGACGGGAAGTTTCCTGGTTCGCACCATTCGATAGTTGGAGAGTTCTTTTCACGATTTCGGGTGGTTGGAGACAGGGGTAAGTCTTGTCGTTTTTTTTTCTCACGACCTGATCCATGAAATATTTGGTGGCATTCTCAGTTGCCGAATTTCGATTTGACATCTGCGAATTCTTCCTTTATCAGTTGATAGTATTTGCTATTTTCGCCTTGGCTTAGCGATTGGTATGTTCCCGGGTGTATTGTTATTTATTTGATTTTCTGTGGTTGGGCTACGGAAGGTTGAAGTGGCCATAATATTATATGTGAGAGAATTCTCAGTTGACGAACTCTGGCTCGTCAACTGCGAGTTCTTTCTGCTGTCACCAGGGATTCTGGTCGAATTATTGGTCTGATATTGGAAATGCAGCCTGGCGAGTTACATTGGTAAATATTTGGTGGCATTCTCAGTTGCCGAATTTCGATTCGACATCTGCGAATTCTTTCCTTATCAGTTGATATTATTTGCTATTTTCGTCTTGGCTTAGCGATTGGTATGTTCCTGGGTGTATTGTTATTTATTTGATTTTCCGTGGTTGGGCTACGGAAGGTTGAAGTGGCCATAATATTATATGTGAGAGAATTCTCAGTTGACGAACTCTGGCTCGTCGGCTGCGAGTTCTTTCAGTTGTCACCCGGAATTCTTGTTGGAATATTGGCCTGGTGTTAAAAATGTGGCCTGGTTAAATTCACTGATAAAGTTATATAAAAATTGTGGTTTATGAATTGCGATTACCCAGTGGTGTGTAATATAATATGCATTATTGTGGACTCTCAAAATTCATATCTTTTGAGATTGTATGATGCGGGTACATTGAAGGAAGACCTAAGTTGTCAGTAGAAATTATAATAGAATTTCTTGGCAACAAGCTTATGTTTGTTGCCTGGAAATTCTTATTTATTAGATTAAATTCCTTCATAAGTGCATTCAGTGGATATTTGGCTGATGCCCTGGCATCGATGATTTTCAATAAAGTATATATTTGCAGCTATTAAAGGTTAATTGTTGTATATGTTGTCCCAGACCCTACAGAAATAACGCTTGTGGTTACCGGGTTGTCCGATCCTGCCTCTCGCGAGCATCATCTTGAACTTCGTGGGGTTCGACCAGCCCACCAAAACTGCGATCCACCATCCTTTTGTATTAAGCCCGGTCAGAAATATTTGTGTATATTTATTTTATCGGAAATATCTCAATCACCCGGTGTGATGTGATTCCTTGAATCGCACCACAGCGGATGATTGGGCTATTCTGCTCACTATAATAATCTTTTTCAAAACTTAATGTTGGACTGAGGTGGGGATTCGTCACAGGTGTAATGACACGTTCAACAGCTAGGATCACCTCGTGTCTTACGGTTTTACTGGTGAGAACCACCGAGCAGCAGTGAGCAACTGTCAGACTTCCCAACATTCTAGCTCCACTGAGGCAGGGTTAGCATTGGTTGAAGACAAGTACACCATGGAGTCATCGACTTGCAGCACCACCATGCCCCCTCAACACAGCCCCACCATGCCCCCTCATGGGAAATGAGATTTTAAGTGCCTTGCCGAAGGACACAAGGCAGTCACCTACTGGCAGGAATCGAACCATGGACATGAGCAACCACGCTCCCATATCTCCCTTGTCAATAAAACAATTTGTAACTTAACCCTTTGAACCCCAGAGGCCATTTTTCCAGCCAGGAAAATGATATGTCATAATGTCATTAACCCTTTGAACTCAAGTGGTATCTTCCATGCCAGTTCAATGGAAGTACTTGGAAGAGTCCATATTCATTATTTGGGGTAGGCTTCAGGCTGCACGTTGAAAATATTGATTGGTCTACCTCACACATTTACTGAGCAGCCATCCTATTTAATAACGTTATGACGTACCATGTTCCTGGTTGGAAAAATGGCCGCTAGGGTTCAAAGGGTTAAATAGGATGGCTGTTCAGTAAATGTGTGGAGTAGACCAATCAATATTTTCAACGTGCAGCCTCAGACTAGACTACATGTTGAAAATATTGATTGGTCTACCCTAAATAATGAACATGGTCTCTTCTAATTGCTGTCATTGAACTGACTTGGAAGATACCTCTAGAGTTCAAAGGGTTAAGAGGGTGCTACATGTAGGTTTACTAACAGAAGTTTCTTATTTTTCAGATAAAGTATGAATACTTAGTTGTGGCTATGGGGCTGCAGTTGAACTATCATCTAGTAAGTCAAATTTTTTGATCAGATAATGACCTGCAACAAGCTATTATTTATTGAAAATAGAATGTTTTCATTTTTGGAATTTGCTGAAAAAGAACCCAGGGGTCAAAAGCTGAGTTTAAAGAGTACTGGCTGTTTTTGGCCATTATGTTTAGTAAAAAGTTGAATTAGATGAGATTTAAACTAAGGCTGTGCAGTGCACAAGGTTAGTTACTCTTTTAAAAATGATTTTTTTTTTTAACCAGAAAGTGTGACTAACCCAGTGCATTTCATTGGTTACAAAAAAATTGGTAACTACCATGTCTCATTTTAATGCTTTACCTAACGAATCGCCTGCATCCACCTGCATAATCTACAAATTGAGCAGTTGAAAAAAATAAATTTTTCAGAATATTTCAATGAAACCATATCATGTGACCTCTCATTGGAACGAGCTCATTCCAATGAGGGGTCAAATGATATGGTATTGTTGAAATCTTTTTGAAAAATTAAAAAAAATACTAATTAAAATAATTATTTTTGATATTCTCTGCATTGTGTAAAGGGTTAAAGTGAATTCCAAAAAATGAAAACATATTCAATTTTCAATTAATAGCTTGTTCTGCTTCCATTCTTGGAAGACTATTCCTCTGTGCATGTAGGTAGGATTTATTTATTAAGAGTGAGAAGGCATGGAGAATATTGAAGAGGAATATGGTTGCTGGGACAGAAAATGGGGAGTTTGAAGAAATTATTTTCTTAACCATTTTCCCAATGTAACCTTCCAAACCAGCTAGCGCTGTTCACAAAAATTGCCATTCAAGTTTCATTACTTTTTCATTTTTGGCATCTAAAACACAGGTTATGACCCATCACTGGAACAAACTTGTTACCTCACCCGACTTTCAGTCAGGAGAGCTATAGTGATCATTCACCGTCCGTCGTCTGTGAACATGGTGTTTGTGTCTTCTCCTCCCAAACTGCTGAACCAGTTTAATTGATATTTGAGATAATAGTTTGTTATGACACTGCAATTTGATTTTGTTCAAATCAAGTTGCCTCACCCATTGGTAGGGCCACACTCAAAAAGTGTGCTGAAATCTTTAAAAATCTTCTCATGAACCAGCAGGAGCAGAGCCTTGATATTTGGTGTGCGGCTTCCTTTTGAGGTGTAGACTCAGATTTGTTCAAGAGAAGTTTGTGGGACTATATTTGCCGTTGTTATGGGAGGGGCAAGAGTATTTGCCCCTCCCAAAATTTCTATTTTCCAAACCAAGAGGCAGATTTGGACTAAATTTGATATGAGGGCTTATTGGGTCATAAGTACTTAATTTATGCAAAAATTTTTTTTTCCCGTTGCCCCATGAGAACCGCAGGAGCTAAAAATAGAAAAAATTAAAACACCCATATCTCCAAAACTACACAGCACTGAGAATTCTTATTTGGTGTGAAGCTTCCTTAGGACTAACAGAATGGAATGATAAAAAAAAAATTGCTATCGGTTTTATCATGGGGTACTTTTCTGAGACTTTGAAAAAGTGCTGAGTCAGCATTTTTTAACCCTGTGGGTAATGGGAAAAACATATAAGACTACTTTTCTCTCAAACCACTGCTCTTAAAGCTTTCAAATTTCGCATATAACAACTTAGGAAGATTGTTTCACATGTTTATTGAAATCAATTCCCTGGGTCCATATTTGGGCTCTCTATGGGAGCCCAAATGTTTAAATTAGTGCAGTATGAGGAATATTCTTTAAAAATCTTCTTCTTCAGATCTACCAATAAGAATCTTTTTATGTGTTTCGGTCAATTTTAAGACAAAACAAAATTTTTTTTTACTCTGAAAATTTGGGGTCCGGTTGGGACTTAGAAAATTTTGGACCCAAATCCAGATTTTTGTTGTTGTTTTTTTGTGTTTTATGCGGTTTTGGTCAATTTTAAGACAAAAATTTTTTTTTTTTACACTGAAAATTTGGGGTTCGGGTGGAGCCAAAATCCGGAAATTAGTTTTTTGGTTTTTTATGCATTTTGGTCAATTTTAAGACATTTTTTTTTTTTTTTTATGCTGAAAATTTGGGGTCCAGGTGGGACTTGAAAAATTTTGGACCAAAATCCAGATTTTTTTTTGTGCTTTTTATGCATTTCGGTCAATTTTAAGACAAAAAAAAAAATTATTTTTTTTACACTGAAAATTTGGGTTCTGGGTGGGATCGGAAATTAGTTTTTAATTTTTTTATGTGTTTTGGTGAATTTTAAGAAGAAAAAAAAATTTTAGGCTGAAAATATTCTGTTTGGGATTTCGAAAATTTCCAAACAAAAATAAAAAAAAAAATCTGTTTTTATGCGTTTATCTTAATTTTGGAATGTAAAAGTGCAGGAACTGAAAATAGAAGGAAAAATCCTGTGTATTGTGTGGGCACAACTGCTTCATCTAGTTGGTATATGCTTTTCTCAGGAGGGGCATATGCAGCTTATTCAAATTAAGTCCCTGGTTTGATATTTAGACTACCATGTCAGGGGAGCACCCTCAGGCCCCTGGGGTCTCTTGTTCCAATGAGGTATCATAAGCTATATTTTTGATGCAAAAAATGAAAAATATTAGTTATCAAATAATTTTATATGCAAGTGTTGTCTGCTTTTCATTTTCAGTAAAGGGTTAAAATAACTTCCTTGAATTTTAAAATTTGTTTTCAAGGCCTTGAAAGTGCTTGAAAATTGAGTAGGGTCCTTGAAAGTCTGTGAATTTAGTTTTAGTGTACAAACAATCACACTGTAAATCTGTTAATCAATACTATAGAATATCATTCAACTGGTGTTTTTGAATAATTTGTGGTTTGGGAAGTCATTGCAGGGTACTGAGTAAATAAAATCTTTACATTTGAACATGTACATTTGAACGACCCCATTGGAACAAACCAAACTCCGAGGGTGAGAAAATTGTCACAACACTCACAATTGTCAGTTCACTTGTAATACTATGTTGCAACTTGTGTAGGAATGGAGTGAGTTTTATATTCTAATTTTCTGGAAATTAGTTATAGAAATGAAACATTAGCACAAATGTTCTTCTGTTTAAATTCTTTGGATGAATAGGCGATACTTTGGTTTCTTCTCAACCTACTCACAACTGTTTACAATTGGCTGTAACGTAAGTGCAAGCCCTACTTCAGAACTAACTCAAGCTAAGAAACTTTTCCAAATGAGTTGGAAAAGTGGAAGAATGCAAAAGCATGAAAAAAGACCGAAAAGGGGTCGAGCGAGACCGGCGCTCGACATTACAGGTACTCTCTCTGCACACCTCTTGCATTTACCGAGCGCTTGCGCATCAACCATGACGTCAATTCCTTATATTTCCGCCATTGTGCATGGTTGGAAATTTTGTGACTCGTGCTGCTCAAATTGTTTTTCCTTTGTGAACAACTTGCTTATTTGACTCCTATTATTGTTATTTGTGCAAGTGGACTGTATCCTTTTCTCAAGCTTAAAATTGATTCATTATATTATATTTATGCTCATTTTTGCTTGTATTCTCTTACATTATCTTGCTTTTTCCAAGTGTAAAAATGCGACCCGCGTTGTTCGGTGGGATGCTTGATTTTTTGGATATTCTTGGTGTTTTTTCCCCAATAGAAATTCTTTGGACAATGCCTAAAACTATTCCTTGTCCTTCTTGTTTGCAGGTGAAACATGTAGAAGATGCTCATGCTACTTGTGTCACTTGCAACAATTGCTTTCAAGCCCATCCCTGTGTTTGTGGGGTTTGGTCCCCTAAGTTCTGGGCTTCCGTGAACAAGGTGGTTCTTTCCAGGGCTAGAACCCCTCGTTCTCTGGGCAAAGGTAGCTGTGCCTCTTCGGATATTTCTGAGAGTGCACGTGGTGACTCTGTCACGCAGGATGTCGGTCAGCCTATTTTGGTAGCAAGTTCCTCTGCAACTGTTGACGGTGCTGGTGCTGGGATACCTGAAGTGGAGACTGCGGTCTCTCTTCCTTTAGCTTCGGATGTCAGCCTTAAGGCGACTCTTTTCGTTGAGAGTTTTTCCGAGGTCAGCTCGATAACTCTCTCCAATTTGCTACTTGCACCGCCGACAGTTGCTGCGGAAGTTGTTCCTGCTGATCCTATCTTGCATGATAGTGATTCTGCCATCTCTTGCGGGGATGGTATACAGTCTCTGGGGTTCGAGGCTATATCTGGTCTCTGGGCTCTCAGCCTTCACTGGCTTCTCAGTGAAGCTGTCCAGGTTTGCTGGCTGCCCTGTCTCATCTGGCTAGGTTCGCTCCTGGTCGGCTGGGCTGTTCGGTAGCTTCAGCAGCGATTCCTCGTCCCTCGAGAGAATCGTTTGTTGTTCCGCCTTCCCCTGCTGAAGAGTCGACTAGCAGGATGGGGCTGGGACATGGCATCCAGAGTCTGCTGTTCGGCAGAGGCCCGTGACGGCTCCTGTTACCTGTCACTCTTGGTACCTAATCCTCCGGTGATTTCTCACTGTGTTCCAAGTCTGGATGTCGATCGATGCTTGTCGTTGGTCTCAGAGGATGGGCAGTTGGGGCCTCCTGTCGTGCAGAGGCTAATGGCAGGTTCCTGTCATTCTTGGGAGAATCCTCTGGTGTCTTCTCATCATGCCCCAGGTCCAGTTACCGAACGACGTACTCCATCGGTCCCTCTAGAGGATTTGCAGGCAGGGTCAGTGAATGCCCTTGGGTGCGTCACTCTTGGGACTGTCTTCCGGTGTCTTCTCACCGTCTCCCTACTCTGTCTGCTGACCAATGTTCGTCGTCGGTCCCTTCTGGGGATTTGGGTTCTTCTAGAAGGGTCCATTGGGAAGACACTCCGTGCTACGGCGGATTCTCAGAGTGAGCTGAGGCAGGCCGCTCTCCAGGTTGCTTTCTAGCAACCCTCAAGTTGGCTTCCCTGTGCCTCCTGAGGCACAACCTCCTTTGGTCGGTCACAGAGATTCCTTGCCTGACCCTTTGGATTCTGTTCAGTATCAACAGGAGGTTTCTGCTGGTCAGCCCGAGTTGGGCGACGTCTTCTGCCACAGAGGATCACGATTTTCTTGAAGGTGACGGGCCCCCCTCGTCAGTCTTGGGGCAGGCTTTAGATTTTGTCTTTGGCTTATTGCCAGACATTCAGCCTCCAGACCAGCCATCAGTGACCGTCCGGCCGCGGTCCTCTGTAGAGCGCCGCAACCCTGTTGAGCCTTCTAGCTCTGGGGTTTTGCACCCTCTGCAATTGGCTCAGGTTGTTGAGTCCTTCCAGGGCCTGACACCAAAATGCATTCCACGGCCCTGAAGAGTTCTTTCTTTTCACGATCTGATGCTTTTCTACCTCCGTTGCGGTTTCGTGTCTATGAATCCGTCTGTCCACCAGTCTTCCAAGGGATGACAACTGTGGACGAAGATTCTTCTTCCCTCGGGTTGACTAAGCCTAAGTCGGCAGTTCTCCCGATGTCGGTCGTTGAATCTATGGTGGGCCTGTCCTGAGAGATGCTGGGCATGTTATCTCTTGTGGATGATGTCTGCATATTTTCCGCCAGGGGAGTTTGATGATGCTCAGGTGCCTTTGTGTGTTTTGTCGCAGGCTCTTATGAATCTGACACATGCTCACGCCTGTAACACGGCTAATTTGGAGCTTTCACACCGGGATGCAGTGTTGGATACTTCTCCATCCCTTCCTTCTGAACAGCGTGCTGTTCTGAGGTCTGCTTCTTTGGTTGGACCTCATCTGTTCCATGGTTCCGTGGAAGCTGTCCGTGGTGAGGTTCTTTGTCATTTGAAGGACCAGCTTTTGTTACGGCAGCTGGACCAACCTGCAGCTGTGGGTGGTGGTTGTTCCAGGCCCGTCAAGCACCCCGCTGCATCAGCCACACCTTCGGCTCCATCCACTCCTTCTGTTCAGAAGAAACACCGACGTAAGCTCGCTGGCAGCCACAGGGAGGAAAGTCTCAGGACTCTCTTGCTTCCCGAGGGGGTGGTTTCTCCTCTCGGGGGCCTCGTCAAGGCCGCAAATGAAGGTCCTCACCTCGATTCGCCTCCAGTTGGGGGAATGCTGTCGCTGTTTTTCGACCGTTGGACGGAGATAACGTCGGACCCTTGGGTCCTTGACGTCATCCAATCCCGTCTGCGACTGTCATTCCATCGGCACCCCTGTTTATCTCGGATGCCACTCCTGACTCAGGTCCCTTCCAATCCTCAGCATCGGGACCTTCTCGTGCAGGAGATCGACAATCTCCTCTCCAAAGGGGCGATTGAGGTGGTCAGGAACACCCTTTCACCGGGGTTTTACTTGAGACTTTTCTTGGTGCCGAAGAAAAATGGCAAGTTTCATCCTGTCATCGATCTGAGTATCCTGAACGAGTCCATCATAGCACCTCGTTTCAGCATGGAGACTTTCAGGTCGGTAGGACGTTCGATTCATCAGGGCGATTTTGCAGCCAGTATCGACCTAAAGGATTCCTATTTCCATGTACCCATTCATCTGGCGTCACGGAAATACCTTCGGTTCTTGTGTCTTTCAATTCAAAGCTCTCCTGTTCGGTTTGAACCTGGTTCCTTGGGCTTTCACCCGACTGATGTCATGGCTCGCTTTTCACCGTACTCAGTCGGCTGTGACTTTGTCAGCCTACCTGGACGACATCCTCCAACGGCACCACAATGCTGAAGTTCTGGAGTCTGATATCCGGCGGTTGCTTGGCCTACTGGCATCGCAGGGTTTCAGGGTCAATTGCGGGAAGTCGGATCTCCTTCCTTCTCAGCAATTTCGTCATTTGGGAATCAGGGGTCAGCCTGGCAGCTGATTTTAGGGAGAAGTGACTTCTCCCTCCAGAGACTTTAGGGAGAAGTCAGGATCCAGGAGGGAGAAGTCAGTGGACATGAAGGAGAAATCAGAAAAAAAACATAAAACGTATATGACATCGTGACAAAATAAATGAACATAGAGGACACAATTGTGGAGAAAAAAATAAATAAAAGTTATACAAACATACATACACACACAAAACTAAGTCAGATGGTATATAACAGAATGTAGGTTAAAATCCGACCCCCCCCCCCCCCCCCACCCCCAAAAAACTGTGTCGTTCATGGTTTCTGAATACCCCCTAACTCTTTGCCTAACAGTGATGACTAAGGTTACCATGCAGTTGATTTTGTATTTGCCTCAACAAAGTGGATTTGAAATTTAGTATGACCCATGGTGAGAGTGTTCTTCTCTGTAATAGAAGGTATATTCTTTTTAAAAAAAATATTTAAAGTGTTTAAAATAAATTCCAAGTTCATTTAAGAAGCTGGGTCATTCATGGTTTCTGAATGCCCTAACTGAGTTGAAAAGCGTAGTTAAAAAAGTTTTCGATATCCTTCGTAAATTAAGCGTTATTGACAATTTGAGTTAATTTATTTCTCATGTAAATGACAAAATATTTCAGTTGTCTCCCTTCCCGGCTGCGCTGGGTAATAAAACACTGTTCAGAAAACTGACAATTTCTGCCAACCATCTTACACTGACACGTGCGATTGGTGCTTTGAAGGTCTGCCATTCTATCCATCCAAATACCTGTGATTTCTATTGTAGCCTTATCACATTTAACGGTTAACCCCCTTCCAACACAACTTCGCAAGTTTTCAAAGAAAAACATTCAATGCAAATTGCGGGGCGAATTTCAATGCAAGTTGCAACCAATTTTTCAGTGGGACAGAGCCGGCGTAACCGCAAGCAATTTCGATATGTACGAACTGTCTCCAATGCATTTTTGTTTGTTTTGAAACGGTGGTTAACTTTAATAAATTCTAATTAACTCGATGCGTGTCTTGTGTGATTCGTTGTTTTGGCTGGCACTTTGTTTTCAAATAGCCATTTTGTGCTGGTTGCTATCAGTTGGGGCGAATTGTTCGAACGTCTACGCCATTACAATTCTTTTCAGAAATATAAAATTGGGCTAGTTTAGGCTATTTTCATAGCCGTGTGACGGACTTTAACAGCAGCCGTGTTTACTTTTTTTGCGAATGCGGAAGCGGGTGTTTTTAAAAAATAAAACATAAGAAAATACAGTAAACTGCCATGTCTCCCAAGGAAGTTTTGGAGGGCGACTTGAATTTCGCCCCCAATGTAAGCCAAGGCGACTTGAGGAATGACAAGGCGACTTCTTCGCCCAAGTCGCCCACTCGGCTGACCCCTGTTGGGAATGGATTTCGACACTCTTCACAATGTGGTGTCAGTTCCCAATGCTCGGGTGATGATCCTTTCCGCCTTGACTTGGAATCTGCTCCGATCCTCCTCGGTCTCTGCCAGGACTTTCCTTCGGATGCTGGGCCTTTCTGGTTGGGTGACAGATCTCATTCTGCTGGGTCGCTTGTTTGTCCGACCTCTCCAACACTTCCTGTTGGATCATTGTCATCCAAATGTGGATCCTCTGGACCTGGAACTTCCTATTCCTCGGTCCCTTCTTTGTCACCTCTGCCTTTGGGCCGATGTTCCCTGGTTGACTCAGAGTGTCCTGTTGGATCTTCCTTTGGCCGATCATATCCTTACTGCGGATTCCAGCAATCAGGGCTGGGGTGCGACATTGGATCCTCTCTGGCTGTCTACTTACGGCAAGTGGGACAGCGAGCAGAGTGCCCTTCATATCAACCAGAAGGAGCTCCTTGCTCTTCTGTTGAGTTTTCAGCAATGGATCTCTCACCTGTTGGACCACACAATTCTACTTCTTTCGGGCAACTCAACAGTGGTGGCCTACATACGGAATCAAGGTGGCACACATTTGATTGCCATGTATCGGCTATCCCGGGATTTTCTGCTGTTGGCGCAGGATGTATACGCTCGGGTGGCTATTCGGCACATTCCCGGACGTCTCAACGTCCTAGCATACTCCATGTCCCGACGCGACACTGTTCTTTCCACCGAATGGATGCTGCATCGGTCGGTGTGTCAGGCGTTTTGCGAGCGGTGGGGGCATCCTCTTGTCGACCTTTTCGCCACTCGCTGGAATCATCAGGTAGAGACCTTTGTCTCCCCTTGTCCAGATCCACTAGCATTTGCGGTAGATGCTCTATCTCTGGACTGGACAGGTTGGTTCGGCAATGCTTTCCCTCCTGCACCGATTCTTCCTCAAGTGTTGGCGAAGATTCGCACTTGCAGTTGCACGATCATTCTGATCGCACCTCTGTCTCCACAGAAGGTGTGGATCAATCTGCTGTGGCCTCTGTTGGCAGATCGGCTGAGTCGTCAACCTCTACATCGCGATCTTCTTTCCCATGGTCGTCTCAGGAAGTATCACAACAACCTGGCGAGTCTGTCCTTTCACGCCTGTCTTTTATCAGGTCCTGTCTCCGCTGTAGAGGTTTTTCAAGACAAACAGTGGAGTGCATTTCTGCATCATGGCGACATTCCACTGGCATGACTTTATGCTGCTAAGTGGAAGGTTTACTGCCGCTGGTGTACAGCTCAAAATGTGGATTACCATAATCCGTAAATCACTCAAATTGCGGATTTTCTGGTATACCTTTTTGACTCCAAGGGCATCCAGCCTGTTACTATTAAGGGCTATCGGTCTATGCTGTCATACTTTCTCTTATGTGGGAAAGCGGTGCATCAGTTGTAATCTCTTTCTCTCCAAATTGATTCGGCACTTTTCTCTGAAGAGGCCTCGAGTTTTGCGTCTTACACCCAAGTGGAACTTGGCATGAGTGTTGCATTGTTTGGAGGGAGCACCATTCGAGCCTTTATTTGAGACAGATATGCATTTTCTCACCTATAAGACTGCTTTCCTTTTTGCGTTTGCTTCTGCCAGACGTGTCAGTGAGCTTCAGGTGCTGTCTATTGATTCTGCTTTCTTCAGAAATGATGCTAACAGTGTAACCTTCACTACTGATTCCTCTTTTCTGGCCAAGAATCAACTTCCTTATTCGGTACCTCTTCCCATGTGCATTCGGGCTCTCCCTGCTGTCGATGGCCTCCAGTCTGTTTGCGAGTTTCCAGTAATGACTCTGAGATGTAGCTCTATCTGTTGTCTTCTGCATTTGTAAATACAAAACAATTATTCACTAGTTTGGTCCAACTGATTTCGGAGCGTGAAAAACACGTCCACAAATTTGTTTCCATGTTTCTATTATGTTTCAAATGGAACAAAATGTTATCTTCGTCAGCATGTATGGTATATGGAAATTTAATACCTGGATGCCCTGCGGCTCTGTGTTTAAAAACCAACATCCAGGTATTAAATCTCCATATACCATACATGTTGACAGAGTTAACTTATTTTTAATATGTAAATATGAGGATTGTTCTTTGTTTTGAAATATTTATTAGTCGCTCTGACAAGCATATTAGAGTGCTCTCAAATTTTAAATTAACGCTGTTGTGACTATCCATGTTTTTTTAGTCAACAAATTCCCACCATTATTCGATGGTTACTCGATTAATTATCATTTCCTGTGAATTCAGCTATCTCTAATATACTAACAAAATTTAAAACTGGCATTGTATGGATGTGTACGCGTCTGCGTTGAGATAAAATGGAAACACCAAAATATCTCCCACTGATCGGAACAATTTAAACATGAACATTTGTGCAGATGTTTCATTTCTGTTAACTAATTTCTAGCAATTTCAATCATAAACCACCCTCAGTTACAGCTTAGTCCTACAAATGAACTGACTGTTGTGAGTCTTGTGGCAACTTTTTCATTTTTGTCGTTCGAATTGTTCTAATAGAGTTGTTCAAGTGTACAGGACCGAAGATTCTATTTACTCTGTAGTCTGCAATGACCTCCCAAATTGCAAATTATTCAAATGGTACACCATTTCAATGATATCCTTTAGAACTGATGAATAGAGCACTGATTGTACAAAATAGGTACTCATTTATTCAGTACTGAAACAATAGCTTTTACAGTGGCGAACTACAGTTTATTAATATATGTACACAGTGTTAACCCTTGATTTTAAATTCAAAAATCTTAACTTACTTAACTAATCTTGTGTGAGAATAAACTTAAGTTTACTATTTTTGTAACATATGAAACCATCATAGGAATAAACTTAAGTTTACTATTTTTGTAACATATGAAACCATCACAGTCATTGTATAGTGCAATTTAAACACCAGAAACCATTGACTGTGCAATAGTTGACAGTCAGTCAGCTAAACAAATAATTGTGACAGCCCTATTCTAAATTATCTGAAAATTGATCTTCTGAGTGTAAGTTTGTGGGAATCAACACCGATTCTTGTGAATCATAACAAATTTAAGAGGTTTCCAATGTTTTATATCTTCTAAATACACACTTCCTCAATTTATCCGCAAAACTAATGTTTTTGAATCAAGGAACATTTGCTATTGCTACCAAAAGTTTTGGAAGATAGAACCACTATATTTATTTTTATTGTGCAGGGTTTCTTTCATTATCAGAATACAGTTAGCAGATTATTAGCTCACCTGACTGAAAGTCAGGGTGAGCTTTTCCGATTACTTTTCGTCCGTCATCCGTCGCCTGTCGTCCATCGTCTGTCGTCCGTCGTGAAGGTGGTGTTTAAGCCTCTTTCTCCTAAACCACTGGCCACATTTTAATTAAATTTCATGTCAGTAGTGGTTTATAGGGGCATTTTGATTTTTATCCAAAATAGGTTTCGGCTCATATTGAGCAGAGGTGTAGGGAAAAAATGGCCAAATTTTTTGAAAATCTTCTTCTAATGAACCACCAGTAGCAGAGACTTGATATGTGGTATACAGAGTCCTTTTGACTTAGTGCTGATAACAAAGGTACATATAAAGTATTGTAACGGTCTGTACATAAATACTGACAGTGGCCTGTAACAAATGTATAGGTAAAGTATTGTAAAGGTGGGTGACAGTCAGATGCTAAACTAGAAAAGAAATCTTTGAGTCCCAGAGTGGGTCTGACTGAACCCCAAAAATATTTGTTCTAATAGCACAGTGATAACAAAGGCACCCCAAAACACACTCATTCCTGTCCCAAGGTGAAAACAAAGGTACCCAAGAAGTTTCGTGAAGATCAGTTCATAAATACGAGCTGTATAGAAGTTGTGACAAAAAACTGATTGGACCTAATTTCAGTACAAAATAGCCACTGGCAGCCATCTTGAATTTTGGACCGCACTCAGAAACACTCATTCTCATCCCAAGGTGATAACAAAGGTACCCAAGAAGTTTTGTGAAGATCGGTTGAAAATACAGCCTCTAGCCCGAGCCGTATTGACATGTGCACTTACAGTGTATAAGTAGCACTAAATAGATCAAAATTCATCTAATTTGCATAATTTCTGCACGAGAAAAAAAAAAAAACAGTACTGTATGTGATGTATTCCATTTTACTAAACATTCATACAAAAATTTATTCAAAATCAGAACTTTCATACAGAAGTTCTGTACAAAAGACTGATTGCACTAATTTTGGTACAAAATGGCTGCTGGTGGCCATCTTGAATTTTGGACCACACCCAAAAACACTCGTTCTCATCCCACGGTGATAACAAAGGTACCCAAGAAGTTTTGTGAAGATCGGTTGATAAATACAGGCTCTAGCCCGAGCGGTATTGACATGTGTACTTACTGTGTACTTACTGTGTGTAAGTAGCACTAAAAAAATCAAAGTTCATCTAATTTGCATAATTTCTGCACGAGAAAAAAACCCGTATTATATGTGATGTATCCCATGGTACTAAACATTCACACAAAACATTTTCCAAATCAGCGCTTTCATATGGAAGTTCTGTGCAAAAATCTGATTGCACCTAATTTTGTACAAAATGGCTGCCATCGGCCATCTTGAATTTCGGACCGCACCCCAAAACACTCGTTCTCGTCCCACGGTGATACCAAAGGTACCCAAGAAGTTCCGTAAAGATCGGTTTCTAAATACGGCCTCTAGCCCAAGCCGTATTGGCATTTGCACTTACAGTGCTGAAAGTAACACTAAATACATCAAAGTTAGTCTAATTTGCATAATTTACGTACGAGAAAAAAACCTGTATTATATGTGATGCAGGCTTGGCAATTTCAGGAGAGCGATTTTTTAGCTCTCCTTACTGCCCTCCTGAAAGAATTAAGGAGAGCGAAAAATTGCCCTCCTAAATATTTTGGTCTGGGATGATTGAGATTACATGTATTATGCTCACATTAAATTTTTGTTGTAAAGCAAAAATGTAATTTAACTTCGAAGTCACATAACATCACGTAATTTCATTTTGAAAGTGGTTTAGTGGTAAAAGGTAATGGCTGCAACCATACCCAAACACAGTTGCAATCATTTGAAGCAAAATGGATCACAGCAATATCTTTTTTTCTGTCAGTTTCAAGTTCAACAACTGACATCACAGTTTGAGGGGTAATTATTCAAGGAATATTGTCACTATGATATACTACCATTACCACTATCCTGTCACTTGCACCAGGATGTGACTGTAGATTCAAGCAGACCTGTTGTCCAAGAAAGTCATACGCCTACCACTACCACCTTCAACCCCCCTTTGGGGGTTGAAGGTGGTAGTGGTAGGCGTATGACTTTCTTGGACAACAGGTCTGGGTACACACACAGGTCTTGTCAAATGTGTGTTCGGTTGTTGAGTGAGACATCTAGATGTCTAAGAGATTTCGCTTTACCTTAGTAAAGTTAATAAAATCACTGATGTAGTCTGTTGGTTTCAGTTTCAATGAGTTCGTTCAACTGGATACTTAAAATGCTGTGTAAAGCTAATTGCTCTCCTAAGCTGATTGAGGAGAGCGATTTTTTGCCCTCCTGCATTTTTCAGAATGCCAGGCCTGTGATGTATCCCATGGTACTAAACATTTTTACAAAAAATTATTCAAATCAGCGCTTTCATATGGAAGTTCTGCTCAAAAATCTGATTGCACCTAAGTCTGTACAAAATGGCCGCCAGCGGCCAACTTGAATTTTGGATCGGACCCCAAAACACTCGTTCTCGTCCCACGGTCATAACAAAGGTATCCAAGAAGTTTTGTAAAGATCTGTTCATAAATACGGCCTCTACCCCGACAGACAATGGACGAATGGCCATGGCATAAGCTCAAATTTGGCTTCGCCAAAGTTGAGCTAAAAATCTTCTCCAGATCCAGCAGGCAGAATCTTTTGATATTTGGTATGCAACATTGTGGGGTGGATCTGATTCAAGTTTGTTCAAATCGGCCCCCTGGATTCATATTTGGGCTCACTATAGAAGCCCGAATTCGAACTTAGTGCATTTCAGGCAAATTTCTTAAAAAATCTTCTTCTCCAAATTCAGCAGGCAGAATCTTTTGATATTTGGTATGCAACATTGTGGGGTGGATCTGATTCAAGTTTGTTCAAATCGGCCCCCTGGATTCATATTTGGGCTCACTATAGAAGCCCGAATTTGAACTTAGTGCATTTCAGGCAAATTTCTTAAAAAATCTTCTTCTCCAAATTCAGCAGGCAGAATCTTTTGATATTTGGTATGCAACATTGTGGGGTGGATCTGATTCAAGTTTGTTCAAATCGGCTCCCTAGATTCATATTTGAGCTCACTATAGAAGCTCGAATTCGAACTTAGTAGTTTCAGGCAAATTTCTTTGAAAATCTTCTTCTCAAGATCCAGCAGGCAGAATCTTTTGATATTGGGTATGCATCATGCTTAGGGGGGTGAGATTCAAGTTTGTTCAAGCTAAGTCCCTGGGTTCATATTTGGGCTCACTGTGGTAGCCCGAATTATAACTTAGTTCAAAATGAGGAATTTTCTTTAAAAATCTTCTTCAGATCCAGCAGTTGGAATGTTTTGATATTTGATATGCAGCATCCTTAGGGGGATGAGATTCAAGTTTGTTCAAGCCATGTCCCTAGGTCCATATTTGGATTCACTGTGGGAGCTTGAATTCTAACTTAGTTCAAAATGAGGAATTTTCTTTAAAAATCTTCTTCTTCAGATCCAGGAGTTGGAATGTTTTGATATTTGGTGTGCAGCATCCTTAGGTGGGGTGAGATTCAAGTTTGTTAAAGCCACGTCCCTGGGTTCATATATGGGCTTCCTGTGGGAGCCCGAATTATAACTTAGTTCAATATGAGGAATATTCCTTAAAAATCTTCTTTTTTTTTAGATCCACTGGTCAGAATCTTTCGATATTTGGTATAAGCTTTTCTTAGGAGGAGCAGATGCAACTTGTTGAAATCAGCTCTCTGGGTTGATATTTAGGCTACCATGTCAGGTGAGCGCCCTGAGGCCCCTTGGGGCCTCTTGTTTATTTATTTATTTTATTGGTGCTTAAGGTCACATATTTTTGCACAATAGCTAATCATGACCAGGACAGTTTTATAGATGGAGGAACCGAAATAGCCAGAGAGAACCACCAAGCAATGGCAAGCAACTGTCAGCTCCCCA
Source organism: Pictodentalium vernedei (assembly GCA_031216915.1). NCBI lineage: Eukaryota > Metazoa > Mollusca > Scaphopoda > Dentaliida > Dentaliidae > Pictodentalium > Pictodentalium vernedei. Next base: position 152,813,682 of record CM062292.1, read on the forward strand.
GCACACAAGCAGGATTAGCATTGGTTGAAGACAGGTGCACCATCGACGTGCAGTATGCCTTAGTACACAACATCACTGTGCCCCCACGTGGGCAATGGGGGTGAAGTGTCTTGCCTAAGGACACAATACAGTTGCCATAGGTGGGATTTGAACCGAGGAAGTTAGATTGTTAGCATTCTATTGAGTGTGTGTGTTGTGAATGGGTTGTGCTGAAAAATAATATAGGTAATTAACCCTATACACTCTGTTTTCAAAATAACAAACAAAAAATTGTGAGTTGCTAATTTCCTCTTAATACAACAAGAAATTTTACCAATTTAGTTCAATGAGCTCTGTCAGACAAGACTGAATTGGTTCAATTTTTTGTTGCATTATGGGAAATACATGCAGCTTGAACTTTAGATTTTTTGACATCAGCAGTGTGCATACATGTAGGGTTAATTGTGAATTTCCAGCAACCAGTGCCCATTTAAAATGAGTACTGTGTTTATGAATATGTCATCGGTCTTGATGGTTGTTTTGGTCTAAAACCTTGCAAATTGGTCAGGCAAGGTGAGTGGTGCAAGCCTACCAGGCTGTGGTTTCATTAACCCTAAGGGGACAGAGATTTTTATACATTTTTGTCATTCTTTGAAAGTCTACCTCCTGTGGCTTGGCAGTTTTTTCTAGTCAAGTTGTGGTTGCCTACAGAGGCAGCCATGACTTGCATAGAAACAATTGACAAGGTCCTTCCAAAACAGGTTTGGAGTTTACCCAAACAGTGCTGTTCATGTTGGGGCAACTGTTCCTTTGCATTAAAAAGTTATGAAAGTCGGAATTAGGTCCTTAAGGGTTAAACCCTTTAACTTTACCCATTTATCTATGCACACTGTAGCAGTTGAGGCTTTAAGGCCACTTAACAACCATCCTGCTTGGTCTGGATCTCTTAGTCTCATGGTAAATCGGTCACTTTGAGTGCTAGAGGTCAACGAAGCCTTTGCTACCGCACTTCTCTCTCGATCTGTTACACAAACAATTATTCTTTCGAATGTTTTGAAAAATTTCAGTAAAACTATATCATGTGACCCCTCTCTGGAACAAGCTCGATAATATCATTCCAATGAGGTGACACATGATATGGTTTTGTTTAATTTTTTTAAAAAAATAATTGCTTTCGAATGGCTAATTTGTAAGGGTTAAACCTGCATAACTTACAATTTGAGCAGTCTAAAAAAAATTGTTTTTCAAAAATTTTAACAAAAGCATATCATGTGACCTTTCATTGGAATGAACTCATCAAACTCATGCCAATGAGGGGACACATAATATGGGTTTGTTGTACTTTTTTGAAAAATCTGAATAAAAATATTAAAATAACAAAATTTAAAAAAAAATCTTTGTATTGGATTGATTTGATTCTAGTGACAAGTTCTTCTGACAGAAGGAAAATCATTTTGAAATAATATACCCATGTGTTGTTTTGCAGATCAAAGGACTGACAGAAAGTTTACAACATGATCCATCAGTATGCTCTAATTATTGGACAGAAACTGTAACCAAAACATTTCCTGCTCTTCAGAACTTCCAAGAGGGCAATGCAATATTCACATTTCCTAACAGTCCTGTCAAATGTGCTGGAGCTCCACAGAAAATCATGTATTTAACTGATGATTATCTTCGGAAAGTAAGACAAGCTCACATATGTGTTTTATTATGTCTCCCCTTCCCAGAAGGGAGACATATTGTTTTAGTGCATATTCTTCTTCTTCCTCTTCTTCTTCTTCTTCTTCTTCTTCTTCTCATACAAACTTTGTCCGGGCCATAACTTTTTTTGTCTTTTGACCTACACCTTAGATACTTGGCATGTGGATGTATCACCATGAGCCGGTGTGCAGTGTAGCATAGTGATCTTCATGTGACCTTGACCTTTGACCTGAAGGTCATATTTATGTGCTTTTTTAAGGGAAACATCACACAAACTTTGTTCGGGCCATAACTTTTTTGTCTTTTGACCTACACCTTAGATATGTGGCATGTGGATGTATCACCATGAACCGGTGTGCGGTGTACCATAGTGACCTTCATGTGACCTTGACCTTTGACCTGAAGGTCAGATTTATGCGCTTTTTTAAGGGAAACTGTCTGGACCAGAACTTTTTTGTATTTCGAGTCAGACTCTAGATATTTGGCATGTGGATGTATCACCATGAGCCGGTGTGTAGCATACCAATGTGACCTTCATGTGACCTTGACCTTTTATCTGAAGGTCAGATTTGTGCTTTTTTCAAGGAAACTTTGTCTGGACCAAAACTTGTTTGTCTTTTGAGCCAGGCCTTAGATATTTGGCACGTGGATGTATCACCATGAGCCGGTGTGTCGCATACCATTGTGACCTTCATGTGACCTTGACCTCAAGGTCAAATTTATGTACTTCAAATAGGGAGTAATTGTCCAGACCAGAAGTTTTTTGTTTTTTGACCTAGGACTTGGTTATTTCACATGTGGATGTGTCACCATGAGACCGCATGTTGTCTACCTCGATGACCTTCATGAGACCTTGACCTCTGACTTTAAGGTCAAATTTATGTACTTCGAATAGGGAATAATTATCCACACCAGAACTTTTTTGTTTTTTTGACCAAGGACTTAGATATTTGACATGTGGATGTATCGCAATTAGACCGCATGTCACATGTAATCATGACCTTCATGTTGCATAAAATAGAAAGGAAGGGGCGACATATGTTTTAGTGTGCTAAAACACTTTCTAGTTTAGTAGGATATCCAGCCAATAATTGACAGGTTTGATGTGGGTAGTGTTGTTAGTCCCACACACAGGCTTGTCATCTTGAAATTTGTAGGAGGGCCATTATGGTTCGCCTCAAATTACCACAGGAGGGCCATTTTGGGTTAGCCTAAAATGACCCCAGGAGGGCCATTTATGGTTTGCGGGGGCCATTTTGTTTCAGCCTGATGGGTAGACAACTAATATAATTTTAAGGTACATGCTTTGTGTAATTATGATTTACATCATCACGTAATGTATAGATGCAGGCTTGAATATTTGGATGCAAGATACCAGGTTACCCTTGACACTCACTAACAGTGAGTGTTATAGTTACCTTGCATCCAAATATCCAAACCCGTATCCATACATTACATGATGACTGTACAAGCCAGTGCACTGTGCTCACTGCCAGATGATGATAACTTACAGTAAAATCCATCCAAAACGAATCATCCTAACAAGGGCAAAGCAATCAGATTTGGAGGACGAATCGTCCCGGCTTTGATTTTGGGACGAAACGTTCCAAGCGAATCGTCGGGGTCGAACTGGCATGAGGATGATACGTCCCATAATCACGTGTGACACGAGAGTTGTCACAGTCTGATGTACAATGTAATAACTAATTACAACTTTGGAATTAGAAGACCTCTCACTCGTATTTGGAAAGTTACTTACTGTCTCTGGGTGACTGCGTTAACGAGACACTACAAACTTCACAAATTAGACTTTATTACCTCCTTCAGTCTGCGAAAATTGCCGTTTGAAACGGCCGATTTTGAGGTGCCTTCGTCTGAATTAATGGGCTGCAGAAATCGGGGTTAGGCAGATGTTTACTGTCCATGGATTTTTGAACTCAGACGGGCAACTGTGGCCCGGGGCGATTGCCCGCCTCAAAATAACAAGCCTGGTGTCACGCGGTTCACTGTGAAGGGGGATTTAAGGATTGCACTCCATCCATCCATCTGTCAGTCTGTCGTCAGTCTGTTTGTCCCTCTTACCTGTTACCACCTGTTTCTCTGAGATGGTTGAAATGTTGGCATTTCAAATTTTCAACATTAATCAGACATTATGGAAAGGTGATGCATGTCATTTTTTTTCTAAATAAAATTCAATATGTCTGACTGGTGGCCATTTTTGTTGGAAATTGCATATAATTAGATTTCTGCCTAGAACTTCTAAACAAGCTTTCCCATTTCAATAATTTTTGGTATGAAGGTGTCACAGAATAAGATAAATAACATATCGTACAGGTTTTTTTCTCGTACATAAACTATTTAAATTTGACAAACTTAAACTTTTTAGCCATTTTTGTATATATTATGTTGGTGTGCCTTGTTACCACCTGTATCTCAGTGATGCTTTGATGCTTTTGTTTCAGATTTTCAGCAGTGATCAGACATTATGTAAAATTGATGCATGTCACTTTTTTTGAAAAAAATTTCAAGATGGCTGACTGGTGGCCATTTTTGTTGAAAATTGCGAGTAATTAGTTTTCCGTCTTTCTGATTTCAATAATGTTTAGTATGGAGGTGTGGCAGCAAAAGATAAATAACATATACAAGTTAGGCCTAAAAAAATGAAAAATCTGTTTCTCAGGCCCTCCCGCATGGTCCTTTTTGCTGCCACATGCTCTCTTTTTATAACCAATTTAAACTTAAAAAAAATAAAAATTAAATGGTTTATGTCTGATATTTTACCCAAGTTAAAAATATTGATGAGTTTGTCCCTTGAGTGCAAGAAAGCTTTGCAATGCTTTAGCATTGCAAAGTCTTCTTGAACTCAAGGGATGAAATACACCACCACCCATGCTATTCTGTAGATTATGAGGCCTAAAACTTGAACCAAGAACATGAACTTTTAATGGCAAAAAAGTAATTACTGAAATAAAAAATAAAATAAAAAACCGCTCGCCCGCATGCAATTTAACAAATAATGGCCCGAGAAACAGAATATCTACTTTGTGTGGCCTTAGATGAACTTAAGCTTTTTTCAGCCATTTTTAGCTCAACTGGACAAAGTCAAGATAAGCTATTGCCATCATGCGTGCGGAAGTCTGTGAGTCTGTTCACATTTTCTTTTGCACAGGCTAACCCCGTAGTTCTTGTCTGATCATAACAACATTTCATGTGCAGGTTCTAGGTCATGTCTAGATGAGAATGCCCCATTTTGGTCGCGACCGGTCAACTGTGATGGCTGCAAGGGCCTGAAACCTGAAAACCTTTAGCACAGTGTACAGGTTGTATTTATGAAAGGATTTCAGTGCAAACTGGTATGCTGACTCGGTATAATATCTAGATGAGAACTTGCTGTTTTGGCCGCGGTCAGTCAACCATGATGGTTGCACAGTCATCGGACCTAGCTTTGTTTAGCATAGTCTACAGTTCATATTTATGAAGCAATATCATTGTAACATGGTATGATTACTTGGTATGATATCTGAGACTGTCATATTTTGGTTGCGACTGGTCAACCACGACTGATGAACCAGCATGTGACCTAGATTCCTTTTGCAAAGTCTCTATGAGTAATATTTATATTTATAAAGTGATTTTATTGTAACTTGGTAGGATGACTCATTTTGGAATGATTTTACTGTACGTTTGCTTGACATGATTATGTTAACTGTGAGAGCCACATCAACCCAGGCCTCAATTCTTTTGTACAGTCTACATCTCAAATTATTCTTGTTGAAAACATAGCATGTAGGGTGCAGAACAGGGGTTTAGCCAGAGATGCGTCCAGCCGTCTTTTGGATGCTCTGTTTACAAATTGGACGCATTGTTTTTTCAAAAAGACGGCCCTTCTGATGTTGCTATGCGTCCCTCACGGTGCCCTGTTGATTGTCTTTCCTAAATGTTACAAATGCCACCGGTTCCCCGTGTGTTAATCGCATAGAAAATACCCCAATTCCAATATGGTACTGTCAGATACTGATAGATATCACGGAAATCTGCGTACGGTCGATCCCATTCGAGGGCTATTCCCGTTTCTATGGTCTATTATTAGATTTCTGTAGTATGCAACTATGATACATCATTTTTTTATCTTTCTACTGTCTCCGCCCATTCAGTGACGCGAATGACGTTAAGATCTAATTTTGCTTATGGATAACCTCGAACGTACGTTTCAGTGAAATGCTGATGATCACACGTGTTCTAAACTTCGAGATGTGAATTTCACCCATCCTAGTTTCAATGACAAATTTAGACACATGCATTGCATCAATTTGCATGATGGCATGGAAGTTATGGAACAACCATCCATTGTAAGTTGTATGAAGCCAAAACAGACAGACTCACAGGTCAGTAATTGCACTTACAAAGTTATAAGTTACACCCCAATTACTTTGTCTTCTGCGGCCGGGTTGGTATAATGAGATATGAATGAAATACCTGATAGAACTGTACTTGAATTGAATACATGTAATCACGTACCAAGATACCAACACGGGTCAATGGGTTTTGTGAACTTTGGTTTAAGATGGTTACTAAGGTAACCTCGCTACAGGTATTCATGAATTTGAACAACCTGCCAACGTGCTGTAACACGGTATCAGGTGAGTTCGGCCCATTGCAAGTTCGGCCCAAGTGAGTTCGGCCAAATTGGTGAGTTCGGCCCAAGATAGTTCGGCCCCCCTAAAAGTGAGTTCGGCCCAACTAAAAGTGAGTTCGGCCCAGATGAAACTGTCAATAAGGCATTACTAATTTGTGATTGTCTACTGAAGTGAATTCGGCCCTTCCTTTAATAAATTATAAATTGAGTTGTTTTTTTTTAATTCAATTGATTCACGATGACTGTTGTCAATAATTAAGGCATTACTAATTTCAGATTTTCTATTGAAGTGAATTCGGCCCTTCCTTTAATAAATTATAAATTGAGTTGTTTTTTTTAATTCGATTGATTCACGATGACTGTTGATGATATTCAAAGAACAAAGTCTTGCAAAAACAACACACTCTATGATGAATATTGTTTATATTCCAGTTCAGAGTTCAACATTCACATAACCTTCGTGTGGAGTGAGCGCAGCACTCAGTGTTTGGCATATGGCAGTATCTGGAGTTTGAAGAGAACACAACCATAGATCATAAGTGGGATCGGTGCAATCATCGCCGAGAGGGGTAGCCCTCATGCAAAAGACAGCCCGAGTATCCATCTCTGCTTGTAACAACACTCAAACCTAGGCGCCCTGCCTCCCCCCCCCCCTTAAATGCTTTGATCTCTCTAATTAGTAGGCAATCATCAGCAAACCTTTGATTTATCGCTGTCATGCAGGTCGTTAATGTGGCATAAAAATAAGCTCGGTCCAAGGACAGTATCCTGTGGCACTCCTGATTCAACCAGGAGATGTTCTGAATAGTTTCTGTCAACCATTACCTCCATCTTGCGTTGGGTCAGGAGCTTTTTCAGCCAGTGGTTGCTGCATTAATGTAATCGATGCACTTATGCAATCGATGAACTAATAAATAGACGACCCCCTCCCGCATATAACGCAGCATTAATTGGGGGCACTGTGCATCCGAGTTCAGCGTTCAACATTAGAATAACCTCCATATAGTGTGAGCGCTGCATTCAGCATTCAAAATTCGCCGGTATCTGGAGTTTGAAGAGAACACAAGTGGGATCGGTGCAATCATTGCTGGGAGGAGGTGGCCCTCGTGCAAACGACTGCTCGAGTGTCCGCAGTCTACTTATTAGTTCATCGATTGCATAAGTGCATCGATAACACTCACGGCTTGTGGGCAGGTTGTTCAAATTCATGAATACATGAATGTGCCTACTACCTCAAAGCTCCACCTGAGTTAGTAACTACATCAATACACGCTTGGAGTTAGGCCGTTAGGGGGAGCCCGGGGGCGGGGAGGGACATAAGTCTGTGGCCCCAATGATTAAATGTCAGTAAATTGGGTGGGTAAATTGGAAAATTGTAACATGCTGTTAAAAAAATGTCTTTTTGCCCACTCAAAATTAAAAGTAGATTCAACCCCTAAAACTCACCAGAAGGCTCCATTTGATGCTAGATTTAAAAAATTTTCCGGGGGAAGAACCCCCCCACCAGACCCTTATAAAAGGGCAAGTGCCTTTGGCACTTGCAAGCAGATGCCTTCAGCATCTGCATTTGCCTCCAAAGCCTCCAACTTGCCCCTCTCCCAAATTTGGACACCCTATTTTCAAATCCTGGCTAAACCCCTGGTGCAGAACTGAACATATTCTCAATTATCACAATTCTTGTCTTATTTCATAATCCTTTCATAAACATTGAACTTTATCCTTTTCATCAAACACGACACACAGTCAAGTTAGGCTGCAGTGTCATTGACACTTTCATTGTATATATTATGTGGGTGTGTCCTGTTACCACCTGTATCTCAGAAATGCTTTGAAATGAAAATTTCTTTTCTAGTTTAGCTTCTAACTGTCACCCACCTTTACAATACATTACCTGTACATTTGTTACAGGCTACGGTCAGCATTTATGTACAGACCTTTACAATACTTTACAAGTACCTTTGTTATCAAGTCATTATCTAGATGTGTGTCATTGTTGTGTCTCATACTATACATGTACATGTCTTACACAAGTTAAGCTACAGTGAAAAATAAAACCTCCTCACCTGTGGGAACCCTTTGAGCTAAAGATAAAAAAATCAAATACCAAAATTTTAAGAAGGATTGGACAAATATTTATAAATTAGCATGAATCAACCTTAGAAGGGTTTGAATCACACAGGCCAAAACAATTGTTAACATTTGGCTTATGGTGCACCATACAAGGATCCCAATTGTAACATTAACTCCATGATGATTTTTTTCTAGTTTAGCTTCTAACTGTCACCCACCTTTACAATACATTACCTGTACATTTGTTACAGGCTACGGTCAGCATTTATGTACAGACCTTTACAATACTTTACAAGTACCTTTGTTATCAAGTCATTATCTAGATGTGTGTCATTGTTGAGTCACATACTATACATGTTTTACACAAGTTGAGTTACATTGTCACTGACGCGTTCATTCTCTCAAAAACATAGCTTACGGCCCCCTCATTGGAATGAACTCATTGAGCTCATTCCAGTGCAAACTCATAAGCTATTTTTTTGATGCAAAAAATGAAAAAAAAAAGAATAGTTATTCAAGAATTTTGTTTGCAAGTGTTGTCTGCCTTTCGTGTTAGTTAAAGGGTTAAGGCAACCCAAAACTGGGTTACAGATACATATTATCTCTGCAGTGAAGTGAGCTGGGTCGCTGTATTATGTTGAGTTGAGAAGGTCAGATCACAGGGTCAAACAGGTGATCTGACCTCAAACTTTTATTGCTACAGTGAACTGATCGGGTGCATCATATCACGTCAAGTTGTGGAGGTCAGATCGCCGGGTAAAATGAGCTGCCACAGGCAGCGAGTTTGATCTGGCGATGTGACCTCAACAAGACACGATGCGACAACCCAGATCACTTCACTGTAATGATGAAAGGTTTATTATATGACTTATAGTTCAACATCGCATACTAACACTAGCATTAACAATTCCCCCAACCTTTTTTTTTCGTAAATTGAAGTAAAAAAGTACTTTTTTTGTTTACACTTATTTTTGTAATAGGTACAAACTTCCAAGGAATCTCCCGATGCACACGAATACATAACAAAGTGAACAGTCAACTTTCAGTCAACCCGTACTGCTGTTCGATCGCACCCATTCCAGCTCGAAGTAAAGTACTCTCTGCAACCGGAACAGCTAATTATGCGAATTCGAACACACCCGTAAATGGTCTGTCATACTGTAGTGATATGGAATCGGATTCCACACACAGGTACTCGGCACAAGCTGGGAATCGAAAGAAAAATGATATTTGATACCATTTTTGAATCCCTGATGACGTGCCCCTGTAATAGTATATAAATATTAACAAGGTAAACAACTCACTTTTCGAAAACGATAGCACTCATCTTCGTTTTTCCCCCCTCAAATTTGATTCACACAACATATCCAACAGTATGCGGTATCAGTGGAAAGGGGAATGAATAAGCTTTACAGTTGTGTATTACACGACCGTTGGGTGTCCTTGAGCTTTTCATGATAACTGGGAGAAGTCGCCGAAAAGGCCCGAAAAACATTCAGTCGAACAAGATAGTGCACAGTGGAATGAGGTTTACGAGCGACAATTATCTGATTTATTATAAATAATTTGAGGTCCCATTGTCTATTGTTGGACTAATTCAAATATTAACCGTATGCCTTTATCAGTTACTAATCTCGGATCCACATTTATCCGTTATTTCGTCCCAAGGTGATTACAAAGGTACCCAAGAAGTTTCGTGAGGATCGGTTCATAAATACAGCCCCTAGCCCGAGCCATATTGACATAAGTACTTACTGTGTATAAAAGTAGCACTGAATAAATCGAAGTTCATCTAATTTGCATAATTTCTACACTAGAAAAAAACCTGTATTATATGTGATGTATTCCATGTTACTAAACATTCATGCAAAAATTTATTCAAATCAGAACTTTCATACAGAAGTTCTGAACAAAAAACTGATTGCACTAATTCGGTACAAAATGGCTGCCGATGTCCATCTTGAATTTCGGGACACACCCAAAAACACTCATTCTCATCCCACGGTTATAACAAAGGTATCAGGCTTGGCATTCTTTAGGCATGCAGGCATGCAGCACGCCTACTGCATGCATGAAAAAAATTGTGGCGGGCAATTTATTGTCACACGGTCTGATGAGTTGACATTGCATATTATTATTGGAAACAGTCAACTTCTTATTTTGAATTATGAAATCCGATTCGGCCAAATTCATCTCCCAAACATAATCAGGTCAGAATATCAAGCACACCCATGTAAAATGGTTCCCCCCTTTATCACTCATTGACATAACAAAAAAAGGTCCGCTTGCCATTGAACTGAAGTCACTCCATGAATACAGTAGTGTGTTTTCCAGAACTTATTTCAATGGTGATTTTTTCTCCCAAAATGGACAATACTGCTAAACGATGCTCTATTCAGAACCTCGTATTGACTCAGAAAACAAAAAGTTCCAGTTGGAAAGTTAACACATGTGAATCCATGCACACTGCAGCCTACTGACCGGAACTTATTTTGATATGGAACAGTTTTAAAGGTTGTTTATTTTTCACTTCATGCTTTGCATTTCATGGATATGGCATCTGTATTTTGAGCACTATCATGTTGTGTTCCAAGTGAATAAAGAAGGGGAAAAATTATCAAATGGCAGTCTATTTCCTTCTGATTATGATTAAAGTAAAGAATGTGAGCAGCTATTTTTGAGCTTTGAAAAACATCACACTCCTACAATTTTTCACACTTGTGAATGGTGAAATGGAAACGGCGACTGCAAGTGTGATTTTTCACATGCCTGCATTTTTTCTCAGATGTCACCATGACTGTGCTGAAGACAGTCACTTTTTAATTAAATGACACTTATTCTGCCATAGATAATAATGAGATAAGTTGTATGTGTCCAAATACATGTACATGTAGTCAGGGACCAGCCAAGGGGCAATTTTAGGGAGATTTCATGTCTCCCTCCAGAAAAAATAGGGAGACTGCAGAGTCAAGTAGGGAGACTTCATAGGCAAGTGGGGAAAATTAAGAATATTTATGTACCACTCCCTGCTGCCCCTTCATATTTTTAGCTCGTGGTCCTCCATTAATGCCTGATTAATCCAGGTCCTGTTGTCTATGATGCATCTATGCCAGGTTAAAAAATCACAAAGTAATTATTAATTGAAAATCCCCCACTGCTACCCTCTCCTTCATGACCCTCCCCTCTTCTAGAGTTGGGCGGTATTGGAATTTTGAGTTCGGTATCGGTTTCGGTATTTTTGTGTGGGCATACCGCGGTATCGGTTCGGTATTCGGTATGTGACTTCAGATTCACTGATAGTACCAAAGGGGAATCCATGTCCGAAAAAATACAGAATAAGTTGTTCTTGTATCATTCTATCACAGTGCTACACATGCCATTGTTGATGGGCTCAACATTGTCAATCTTTTATCAACACAGATCATATCTACAGTAATTTGGTGACTTGTTCTAAATACGCCTTAACTTTTCAAGCTCACTTAAGGCATCTGTAATCATAGAATGTGTGTCCTGAAGATGTCATCTTTAGGTGGGCCTGATGACAGTAGTAAAATGATCTGGTCAGTGATTTCTAGCCAAGTCTTGGCTGCCTGTTAAGGCAGCCAAGACTTGGCTAGAAATCACTGCTGAGCAACTGGACATGTACAGGTTGTAGACTATTGATAATTTAGTACAACTGCCCTGGTCCTTAAGGCTTAACAAAACTGAAAAATAAAATCAGTCACTTCTTTCATGAAAATGAACACTTCATCTGCTATCAATCCTCACCAATGCCTTATAAATAGTGAATGCACAGGGAAAATTGAAAATACCGTTGGTTTCGGTATTCAAAGATTGGGTCGGTTCGGTTTTTCGGTGTCCCCATGATATCGGTATCGGTTCGGTTTTTCGGTATATTGCCCATCTCTACCCTCTTCGTGCCAACCCCCCCCCCCCCCCCCCCCAGCACCCTCCTGTGGTTGCCTTTCACCAAAGTGTGCTACGCTAATAATTTCCTGAATCTGAAAGTGTGAACAGGACCAGGAGAAGGATGCTTGGAAGGTACTTTTTCAAGATCCTTCATATGCACTCTTGTGCCCTGTACAAAGCTTTTCTTGTCATCACTAAAACTTTTTTTTCACGTGTTTCAATTCCATTTGTGTTTTTCTGGGAATAGACGCCCCAACAGTCGTCAGCAAGACAAAATAAAAATACAGTGTTAGAAAATGCGTCGGTTGTGTATACATTTTCAGCATCCTAAGCGATGTAACCTACTTTCAAACTGGGTTATTTTGTTGAGTCGTGCAAGTCACCTATTTTCGTTTCGACACTTGAAGCTCCGACAGAAACGCAACAAAATAGAAATAAACAATCTGCAAAAAGCGACAATGGACAATTGATTCTTCTGTGATTTCAAATAAATGGTTGCTTATTTGATGAATGAAGATGCCCATTTATCACACTCAAGCTCATTCGATTCTTGAAAATAATTGATTTATGTAAACCATGGATCACTCAATTCAACCTTTCCTCGGCCAATTTTTAAAGGGCTACTTGTAATCACCCCAACTATTTTTCTAGGTGACTTTGGGCTTAGAAGGGTGACATAATCGCCCTAGTGATCCTCACGACTGGTCCCTGCATGTAGTTACTAATCAGTAGTAATTATTTGGACACATATAAGTTAGTACAATGGCCACTCACCTTAGTAATAACTTACAAGAGCAGCATTCCTGAAATTTGCAAGTGCAGTTGCACTCCTAGGCAATCTGAGGGGGGCAATTTTTGGCATTTGTTGATTTTCTAGAATGCCTGGCCTGAGGTACCCGAGAAGTTTCGAAAAGATCGGTTCATAAATACGGCCTCCAGCCCGAGCCATATTGAATTGTTGACGGCAGACAGACGGACATCGGGCCATGACATAACCTCAAATTTGACTATGTCAAAGTTGAGCTAAAAATTGAACTGTCAAAGTTGAGCCAAATATAACTCATTTGAAAATATTGATAGAAAGAGGAGAACACTTTGTTTGCATAAAGTAAGAAATTACTATTTTTGGATGGACCAGCCCATTCACATCATAATCTCAAAATGTTTTTCAATTCATGTCCTTTTAACTGTAATTTCTCAAACAATGCCTCTGTATTTGTATTAAAACTGAATTAAAGTAAAACAATAATAAAAAAAAGTTGAAAAATCAATTCTTCTCCATTTCTGCAACAAATATTCTCAGGTTGGTCACTCACTGACAAGCGAAAACCTCAAACCTCTAATGAAAGACCACCTGTCTTGAGAGACCACTTTTTTTTGGCAAACGGGGTGGTCTCTCAAGACAGGTTCTACTGTACTGCAGCTTATTGCATTGACCCTTTACCCAACACAGGGTATCAAAATTTATTATTTTTAATATAATTTTTTTTTAATTTTTCAAAACATTTTAACAAAATCATATCATGTGACCCCTTGATGAGCTCATTCCAAAGAGGGGTAACATGATATGGTTTTGTTGAAAATTTGTGAAAAAATAATATTTTTTCAGCTGCTGAATTTGCATATTATGCGGACAGATGTGGCCGATTCGTTGGGTAAAGGGTTAAATTGTTTCATTGTGCCAAAAAACAGCTATGATGTGAAACACTGTTTTCCAACAGTGCTTTATATCACAGCACTTCGGGCATGGAAATATAGAACAACCATTCATTTAATTTACATAGGAAATACATCAGTTGGCAAATATGTGAAAGAACTATAGGTTAAGACAAAATTATACAATATACAGTTAAAACCAGAGGTCCTATCACATATAGTGTGCTATTTGGAAATAATAGTGCCTTAGGTTAGCAGAGCTAATCATCAAAAAATCACACCCAAAGCCCAGCAGTATATCACGATTTCAACAGAATTGAAACCTGTGGGTTAGAGAAATACCAAAAAGGGAACATGGGACATCAATTGACATTTCAAACAAATGGCTTCCAAATTTTAGACACATGTTTTTCCTTTTTTTCCATTTCTGTAGTCTTCCTCCACCTTCAGCCAAAATTTTGTTTGAACAATTGCTTGAATTTGAGTGCAGTGAATGGAGAAATGCGAATTGGGGTGATACTGATCATACAAGTTTTATCTCGATACTCTGTTGAACAGAGAACAATCTTACACATGAACCCCAGTTAGCTGGGAATGGGTATGAATTATAAATTTGAAACACAAGCTGTGTTCACAATTCACATTATTCAACCAGGCATGATTTACACATTCATGTTTGTACAGTACAAATCACAATGTTATCTTGCATTTCTGAATACATTTTCTCTTGTTGTTTATGACTGCACATGCATTACATATACATATATCTAAATATCCAAATTTTTGAATATCATTTTTAGCTTAACTTGACATAGTCAAGATAAGCTATTGCCATCACGTGTGCGGAAGTCTGTTAGTCTGTGAGTCTGTGACGTCTGTTCACATTTTCCTTTAGCACAGGCTACACCCCGCAGTTCTTGTCTGATCGTCACGAAATTTCATATGCAGGTTTGGGGTCATGTCTAGATGAGAACGTCCCCTTTTGGTAGCGATCGGGCAACCGGTATGGCTGCCCGAGCCCAAAACCCGAAAACCATTAGCACAGTCTACAGGTCGTATTTATGAAGGGATTTCATTGTAACTTGGTAGGATGCCTCTGTATAATGCCTAGATGAGAACGTCCCCTTTTGGGCATGATCTATCAACCACGATGGCTGCCCAAGCCCGAAACCCAAAAACTATTAGCAGAGTCTGCAGGTCATGTTTAATGTGGAGCGATTTCATTGTAACTTGGTAGGATGACTCCTTATGATGTCTAGATGAGAATATCCCCATTTGGGCATGATCTGCCAACTGTGATGACTGCCCGAACCCAAAACCCGAAAACCTTTTGCACAGTATACAGGTCATATTTATTGAGGAATTCCATTGTAACTTGGTGGGTTGACTTCATACAATGTCTAGATGAGAAAGTCCCCTTTTGGAAGTGATTGGGCAACTGTGACGGCTACAGGGGCCCAAAGCCCGAAAACCTTTAGCACAGTCTAGAGGTCATATTTATGAAGGGATTTCATTGTAACTTGGTAGGATGACGCCAAATAATGTCTTGATTAGAACGTCCCATTTTGATCGCGATCAATCAGCCTTGATGGGTGCCCAAGCCCAAAAACCTTTAGCATAGGCAAAAGGTCATATTTATTGAAGGATTTCATTGTAACCTGTTAGGTTGACTCCATATAATGCCTAGATGATGACATCCCCTTTTGGTCGTGATTGGTCAGTTGTGATGGCTACAAGTGCCCGAAGCCTGAAAACCTTGAGCACAGTCTACAGGTCATATTTATGAAGGTATTTCATTGTAACTTCTTAGGATCACTCCAGATGATGCCCAGATGAGATTGTCTCCTATGGTTGCGATCATTCAGCCATGATGGCTGCCCGAGCCTGAAGCCCCAAAACCTTTAGCACAGTCTACAGGTCATATTTATGAAGGAATTTCATTGTAACTTGGTACGTTAACTTCATATAATGTCTAGATGAAAACGTCCCCTTTTGGACATGATTGGGCAACTGTGACGGCTAAAGGTGCCCAAAGCCCAAAAACCTTTAGCACAGTCTACAGGTCATATTTATGAGGGGATTTCATTGTAACTTGGTAGGATGACTCCAAATAATGTCTAGATGAGAACATCCCATTTTGATTGCGATCATTCAGCCTTGATGGGTGCCCGAGCCCAAAAACCTTTAGCATAGGTAAAAGGTCATATTTATGGAAGGATGTCATTGTAACCTATTAGGTTGACTCCTAGATGATGACATCCCCTTTTGTTCGTGATTGGTCAGCTGTGATGGCTACAAGTGCCTGAAGCCCGAAAACCTTCAGCACAGTGTACAGGTCATATTTATGAAGGGATTTCATTGTAACTTCGTAGGATCACTCCAGATGATGCCCAGATGAGATTGTCCCCTTTGGTTGCGATCATTCAACCATGATGGCTGCCCGAGCCCGAAGCCCGAAAACCTTAAGCACAGTCTACAGGTCATATTTATGAAGGGATTTCATTGTAACTTGGTAGCTTGACTTCATATAATGTCTAGATGAGAACGTCCCCTTTTGGACATGATTGGGCAACTTTGATGGCTAAAGGTGCCCAAAGCCCAAAAACCTTTAGCACAGTCTACTTACAGGTCATATTTATGAAGGGATTTCATTGTAACTTGTTGAGATGACTCCAAATAATGTCTAGATGAGAACGACCCATTTAGATCGAGATCATTCAGCCTTGATGGGTGCCCGAGCCCAAAAACCTTTAGCATAGGCAAAAGGTTATATTTATAGAAGGATTTCATTGTAACCTGTTAGGTTTACTCCATATAATGCCTAGATGATGACATCCCCTTTTGGTCGTGATTGGTCAACTGTGAGCGCCCGAAGCCCGAAACCCTTGAGCACAGTCTACAGGTCATATTTATGAAGGGATTTCATTGTAACTTCGCAGGATCACTCCAGATGTTGCCCAGATGAGATTATCCCCTTTGGTTGCGATCTTTCAACCATGATGGCTGCCTGAGCCCGAAGCCCGAATACCTTTAGCACAGTCTACAGGTCATATTTATGACCAGATTTCATTGTAACTTGGAAGGTTGACTTCATATAATGTCTAGATGAGAACGTCTCCTTTTGGACACGATTGGGCAACTGTGATGGCTTCAGGGGCCCAAAGCCCGAAAACCTTTAGAACAGTCTACAAGTCATTATTATGAAGGGATTTCATTGTAGCTTGGTAGGATGACTCCAAATAGTGTCCAGATGAGAACGTCCCCTTTTGGTCACGATCATTCAGCCTTGATGGCTGCCCGAGCCCAAAAACCTTTAGCATGTCTGTAGGTCATATTTATGGAAGGATTTCAAAGTAACTTGTTAGGTTGACTCCAAATAATGCCTTGAAGATGACATCCCCTTTTGGTCGTGGTTGGTCAACTGTGATGGCTACAGGGGCCCGAAGCCCGAAAATCTTTGGCCCAGTCTACAGGTGATATTTATGAAGGGATTTCATTGTACCTTGGTAGGATGACTCTAAATAATGTCTAGATGAGAACGTCCCCTTTTGGTCGCGATCATTCAGCCTTGATGGCTGCCCGAACCCAAAACCCCAAAACCTTTAGCATAGTCTATTGGTCATATTTGTGGAGGGACTTCATTGTAACCCATAAGTTTGACTCCATATAATGCCTAGATGATGACATCCTCTTTTGGTCGTGATTGGTCAACTGTGACGGCTTCAGGGGCCGAAGCCCAAAAACCTTGAGCACAGTCTACAGGTCATATTTATGAAGGGATTTCATTGTAACTTTGTAGGATCACTCCAGATGATGCCCAGATGAGAATGTCCCCTTTTGGTTGTGATCATTCAACCATGATGGCTGCCAGAGCCCAAAGCCCAAAAACCTTTAGCACAGTCTACAGGTCATATTTATTAAGGGATTTCATTGTAACTTGGTAGGTTGACTTCATATAATGTCTAGATGAGAACGTCCCTTTTAGATGCAATTGGGAAACTGACGGCTACAGGGGCCTGAAGCCCGAAAACCTTTAGCACAGTCTACAGGCCATATTTATGAAGGGATTTTAATGTAACTTGATAGGATGACTCGTTTTGGAATAATTTCACTGTAACTTGGTAACTTTTGTTGATATACGTTAACTGTGAGGGCCACATACAGTAACTGTGAGGTCATATAAACCCACCCCTCAGCTCTTTAGTACAGTGTACACCTCATATTATTTTTATCATAAACATAGCATACAGGGAACAGAAATGAACATATTCCCAATTATCACAATTCTTGTCTTATTTCATAATCCTTTCATAAACATTGAACATTATCTTTTTCATCAAACACAACACACAAGTTAAGCTACAGTGTCATTGACGCATTCATTATTTTGGTTATACAGCTTTAAGTCTTAACCTATTCAGAATTTTAAAAATATTTTTCATCAGATCTAGTCACGGCTGCTATAAAGCAGCCATGACTGGATTTGATGAAAAATTCATGAAAATTTGACTCAAGAAATTAATAATAATAATAATAAATGGGAGCGCAGTGGCATTATGGTAATTGGTTCTCGTCAGATCACCGAAGTTAAGCAACATCGAGCCTGGTTAGTCCTTGGATGGGTGACTGTCTGAGAGATTGATTCGGACTCCCACGTTGTGTCCTTGGGCTAGGCACTTAACCTGCACTGTCCACATGGGGGCATGATGACGCCATTCACAAAGCTGTACTGCACATTGATGGAGTGCATGTCTTCAACAAATCTAAACCTGCCTGTGCTGCAGTGTGGAGTTACAATGTTGGGGGAGCTGGCAGCTGCTCGTCATTGCTCGATGGTTCTCTCCGGGTACTCCCGGCTTTCTCCACCTGCAAAACTGTCACTAACACGATATGACCTTGGCTGTTAAAGTGTCATTAAACTTTAATAAATAAATAGATAATAATAAATGCTTGATATAGTGCTCATAACTGTTTCTTATTCTAACAGTAAGATGCGAATGAGAAATATTCTATGTCACTGTACAGTCTCCATCAGTATGATATTACATGTGGTTAGACTATGTTGAAAGCTTTCTTGAAAAGATGGGCTTTTTAAGTTTGATTTGGAATGTTTGAAGTGCCTCGCAACACTTTACATCTTATGAGATGGCCCAGTATAGCCAAATTATCTATCGGCAAACGTAACCTGTCTGAATAGGTGCCTTGAGTAGACGTTTGTTCTAGAGCTAGTTACTGATCAAGAAATTGATACAGGGGAAACTTTGATTAAAGATGCTCTAATTTTACTATTATTATTAGAGGAAAGTGATTTTTTAGCTCAGCTTTACAATGTCAAGTATGAGCTATTGGGATGCATTGCGATGCATCGTCTGTACGTCCATCTGTCCATCATCAATTCCTTTAGCACATCCTTCAGGCCGCAGCTCTAACCTGATCAGTTCCAAATTTCATATGTGGCTTTTTTCGAATTTCATTGAAAAACATGGCCACCAGTGGCTATCTTGGATTTGGATATAATTTGTCCAACAATTCCTTTAGTGCACCCTACTGGCTGCAGCTCTCACTCGATCGAGCCCAAATTTCAAATGTGGCTTTGGGGCAATATCTAGATGGGAGCTATCAAATTTTTCTGAATTTTGTTAAAAAAACATCGTCACCAATGGCCACCTTAGTATTGGAATATAAATTGTCAACAATTACATTAACACACCCTGCAGGCCACATCTCTCACCCGATTTTTTTCAAATTTCATATGTAGCTTTGCTGTGATGTCTAGATGGGAGCTGTTGAATTTTTCTAAATTTTGTTGAAAAACATGACTGCCAGCAGCCATCTTAGATTTAGATATAAACTGTCCAACAATTCCATTAGCATGTCCTACAGGCTGCAGATCTCCCCCGATGAGTCCAAAATTTCATATGTGGCTTTGGGGCAATGTCTAGGTGGGAGCTATCAAATTTTTCCAAATTTTGTTGGATTTGGCATATGAATTGTCAACAGTCCATTAGCACACTCTGCAGGCTATATCTCTCGCCCAATATTTTTCAAATTTCATATGTAGTTTTGGTGTGATGTCTAGATGGGAGCTATGAAATGTTTCTGAATTTTGTTGAAAAACATGGCCACCAGTGAGCATCTTGGATTTGGATTATAAATTGTCAATGATTCCATTATCAGACCCCACAGGTCACATCTCTCACCCTATGTTTTTCTAATTTTATATGTAACTTTGATATGATGTTTAGATGGGAGTTATCAAATTTTTCTGCATTCCCTTGAAAAAGATGGCCGTCACCAGCCATCTTGGATTTGACATATAAATTGTCAACAATTCGATTAGTACACCCAACAGGCACCATCCCTGATCCAATTTTTTCAGATGTAGCATTAATGTGATGTCTTTTATAGAGAAACTTGACTGAATGACTTGACATTCCTGGATCTTTCTATATAGCTCAGTCCCTTCTTGGACAAGTTTAGATGCAGCAGTGTCATTTACACTTTCATTTAGTCTTGAGCTTATTTGTTTTAAAAGGATTGACAAGTAAGTTATGCAACTAATATTAATGCCTTTCCTTAGACCAGTGGCACAGGTATATGGGATGACCTATGTAGTGGCAACTTTGTGGCCTCACTCTTCTTGATTACTACACAGCAGTTATGTAAGTTTTCTGGCTTTGTCCTGGAATTTCTTTTTTTATCATTACTGTTTTTCCACCGTTCCAAGTCTATGCTCAGTAAAATTGTTCTTATTGTGGAGCTTATGTTCTGAATTTTAACAAACTTACTGTGTCATCGTTTTCAGTTTTATGGTACATATATGTCTGCACTCTCATTCTTTGCTACTGAATTTGGCTGTGAACAGTGTGCTATTACATCTAAATTAGCCGTTGTGCCTCAGGTGAAGCTGACAAGGTGTGTACTTGTCTTAGCAAAACACAACCTCATTTTAGGCCAATCTGAGCTCAACTGAGCCCAGATGGGCCTGAGGTGAGGCCAAGTCTTTCAGAGACGTGTTATGCTTGCACCAGATGTGATTATTTAGTCTTTTTGACTTGTTTCAACTTGTATTCACTCTGTCAAGATTATTCTGGTTTTTTGACTTATTTCAACTTACACCCTATACACAGGGATCTTTAAGCTGTATGGGATGCATGTCCTTCCGCACAGAGGACAGCCATTTTATGTCCACACCTGCTAGGATGGTTTGCTGTGTCAGAATCAAGCTCACAATTGATGCTGCCAGAGAGTGTTTGGACACCCGACTGATGCTCGATCCTAGGGTATTTCGCATTACAAACTGGCATACTTATCCCCTCAGCCACCCCTCTCATTAGAGACAGAGATTTGCTGCTAAGCAGCATTGGCAGGAATATCTGCCAGCAGCTTGCTTGGAGTTGAAATTGGAATTTGTCGGTCTTTCAGTTTTGAAAATGGATGGTTTTTCTGCTTGCTTTTGTGTGAAGTGTGCCATTGTCGAGTCTTGGCATCGGGAAAAAGTCTTCAAGAATAACACCAACGAACATCTGCATGCCGTTCACTCCAATGGTGCACAGTAAATAGAGATTCCATCAACATTACTTGATTCGAGTTTGCTGTAATACATGAAAAACAACTTCCATGGTGCAATTGTAAGTTAATCAGATGATTCTGCACTGAATGCATGAGTGAAAAGTCATGAGCATTGCTGGTCTTTGATGTTTGTCAAATAATGTTGTTTTTAGGTACCAAGTTGCAGAAAGTGAAGTTTGATTAGTTTGAAGTCGTGGAATGCTACAGCTTATAATTCATGGTGTATTGTTCACATTCTTGTGCACACATTGTCTTGTTTGGGCCCTGTTGTGTTCACTCTGTCCATCTGTCCCTCAGCGTATTCCTATGTTGTACAATAACTCAAGTTACCAATTCTCATAATATTTATATATAATACTGAAATTGATCAAATGAAGTTTTCATTTGTTTTTGACGGTTTTCTGTTTTTTCTTTCCAGAGTTATGGGACTTGAATCTTCAAACATTGGCAATTTTTTAAGGGTCATATGATAACTCAATAATGCTTTCTTCGAATCTCTTTAAATTTTTGAATTTAGCAATTTACAATCAGTAAAGGCAATACCCTTTTCAATTTTTATTATTTTCAGGTTTGTCATTCTGGAGTTATGGGACTTGAATCATAAAAAAATGACAATTTTTCACATGTGACATCATTACCCAAGTTTGTTTTGACCGATTCTCATAATTTATATACACATTATTTTGTGACAATTTTTAGCTCAACTTTGGGGAAGCCAAATTTGAGCTTTTGTCATGACCCGTCGTCCGTCTGTCCATACGTCAGCAATTGGATATGGCTTGGGCTAGAGGCCGTATTTATGAACCGATCTTTACGAAACTTCTTGGGTACCTTTGTTATGACCGTGGGACAAGAACGAGTGTTTTTGGGTGCGGTCCAAAATTCAAGATGGCTGCCAGCCGCCATTTTGTACCGATGATGCAGAAATCTGTTTTTTGTACAGAACTTCTGTATGAAAGCTCTGATTTGAATAATTTTTTGTATGAATGTTTAGTACCATGGGATACATCACATATAATACAGGTTTTTTTCTTGTGCGTAAATTGTGCAAATTAGACTAATTTTGATGTTTTTTGGTGTTACTTTCAGCACTGTAAATGCAAATGCCAATACGGCTCGGGCTAGAGGCCGTATTTATGAACCGATCTTTACGAAACTTCTTGGGTACCTTTGGTATCACCATGGGACGAGTAACGAGTGTTTTTGGGTCCGGTCCGAAATTCAAGATGGCCAATGGCAGCCGTTTTGTACAAAATTAGGTGCAATCAGATTTTTGCACAGAACTTCGATATGAAAGCGCTGATTTGAATAATTTTTTGTGTGAATGTTTAGTACCATGGGATACATCACATATATTACGGGTTTTTTTCTCGTGCAGAAATTATGCAAATTAGATGAACTTTGATTTTTTTCAGTGCGACTTACACACAGTAAGTACACATGTCAATACGGCTCAGGCTAGAGTCTGTATTTATGAACTGATCTTCACGAAATGTCTTGGGTACCTTTATTATCACCTTGGGATGAGAACGAGTGTTTCTGGGTGCGGTCTAAAATTCAAGATGGTTGCCCGTGGCCATTTTGTACCAAAATTAGGTCTAATCAGTTTTTTGTACACAACTTCTATACGGCTCAGACTAGAGGCCATATTTATGAACCAATTTGTATGAAACGTCTTGGGTACCTTTGTTATCACCATGGGATGAGAGTGAGTGTTTTTGGGTGTGGTCCGAAATTCAAGATGGCCAGCAGCAGCCATTTTGTACCAAAATTAGTGCAATCAGTCTTTTGTACAGAACTTCTGTATGAAAGTTCTGATTTGAATAAATTTTTGTATGAATGTTTAGTAACATGGAATACATCACATATTGTAAGGGTTTTTTTTTCATTCAGGAATTATGCAAATTAGATGAACTTTGATTTATTCAGTGCTACTTAGTACTTACACATTGTAAGCACACACGTCAATACGGCTCAGGGTAGAGGCTGTATTTATGAACTGATCTTCACAAAACTTCTTGGGTACGTTTGTTTTCACCTTGGGACAGGAAAGGGTGTGTTTTGGGGTGCCTTTGTTATCACTGTGCTATGAGAACAAATATTTTGGGGTTCAGTCAGACCCACTCTGGGACTCAAAGATTTCTTTTCTAGTTTAGCATCTGACTGTCACCCACCTTTACAATACTTTACCTATACATTTGTTACAGGCAATGGTCAGTATTTATGTACAGACCATTACAATACTTTATATGTACCTTTGTTATCAGGTCATTATCTAGATGTTTGTCATTGCTGTGTCACACACTATACATGTACATGTCTTTGGCTTGACAAGTTGAGCTACAGTGTCATTGACACTTTCATTAGATTTATCTTTCCAGAATTATTGGA
This sequence comes from Pictodentalium vernedei, assembly GCA_031216915.1. NCBI lineage: Eukaryota > Metazoa > Mollusca > Scaphopoda > Dentaliida > Dentaliidae > Pictodentalium > Pictodentalium vernedei. The sequence goes on from CM062292.1 coordinate 152,837,599, forward strand.
CTTGAATCGACAAAAATAGGAATTTTTAGGTCATCAGTGATGAAGGAGTAGTACAGGGAGATGGCACAGGCAGTGGGGCTGTTTTCTTACCGTTCCCAATACTAAAACATTAGAAAAAAGGACAACAAAATCGATAGCAGTATGTTTATCAGTAGAGAAACAGCTATTGTTGACCTTGATATAATAGTTTGTTGATAAGATTCTTTCCATTACATGCATAATCTATTCTACCTCTTTTAAAGGGTGTGAGGATTTCGGATACTAGAATAAAATATTGATCAGATTATTTGATAATGATGAGATAACAGAACTTCTTGTTTTGTTTTATTGTTGCTGAAATGTGGACATTTAGCACCAAACCAGTTAATATTGTTCATTTAAATTTGTTTATTGACTTTTTAGCTCACCTGGCCTAAAAGGCCATGTGAGCTTTTCTCATCACTTGGCGTCCGTCGTCTGGCGTCCGTAAACTTTTCACATTTTTATCTTCTTCTCTGTAACCGCGGAGCCGGTGTGAACCAAACTTGGCAGGAATGGTCTATGGGAGTTCCTCTACAAACGATCCTCATTTTGTTCCTGTTGGATAAAAAACACGGCTTCCAGAGGCATTCTTTGATTCTGGTTGGTGGATTTTCAAAAATCTTCTCCTCTGAAACTGCCGGGCCAAATGTTTTGAAACTTCATATAAATGATGACTGGGACCCACTCTACCAACGATCCTCATTTCATGATAATTGTGTTGTAAACATGGCCACAATTGCAGCTTATAGTTACTATAGAAACCCTATGGGAAATCACATTTTCCTCTTCTTGTCTGGAAAAACCAAGGCGATGTGAAAACAAACCTGGCAGGGATAGTCTATAGGAGGTCCTCTACAAACAATCCTCATTTTGTTCCTGTGGGTTGAAAAACATGGCCGCCAGAGGCATTCTTTGATTCTGATTGGTGAATTTTCAAAAATCATCTCCTCTGAAACTGCCAGGCCAAATGTTTTGATACTTCACATAAATGATGATTGGGGCCCCCTCTACCAACGATCCTCATTTAATGTTGATCGGGTTGAAACATGGCCACAATTGCAGCTTGTAGTTACTATAGAAACCCTATGGGAAATCACATTTTCATCTTCTTCTCCGGAACTACTGAGCAGACGTGAACCAAACCTAGTAGGGATGGTCTATAGGAGGTCCTCTACAAACGATCCTCATTTTGTTCCTTTGGGTTGAAAAACATGGCCACCAGAGGCATTCTTTGATTCTGATAGGTGGATTTTCAAAAATCTTCTTCTCTGAAACTGCCAGGCCAAGTGTTTTGATACTTCACATAAGTGATGACTGGGACCCTCTCTACCAATGATCCTCATTTAATGTTGATTGGGTTATAAACATGGCTGCAATTGCGGCTTATAGTTACTATAGAAACCCTATGGGAAATCACATTTTCATCTTCTTCTCTGGAACTACTGAGCCGACGTGAGCCAAACTTCGCAGGAATGGTCTATGAGAGGATGGAAATATGTGGCCACCAGAGGCTATATTCTAATGCTTAACCCAATGCCTCTCCTGTCTGCACGAAGTTCAGTACTGGTAAGGGTTGGTTCCAGTTTTTTCTCCACTGAGAACTGGGAAAAAAACTCAAAAATATTGTGTATACAGTACAAGTCAAAATAAGCTGTAGCATAACTGCAATAAACTAAGTAGATTGCAGCTTCTGCCCTGACAAGATCAGAATCTGACATTTTCTGGAAAAGCTATCAGTGAGAGCTTTCCAGAAAATGATGTCAGCTTCTGGTCTTATCAGTGTAGGAAGAGAAAAGATACATAGTTTATAGGATTGTCCTACACAACTTATTTTGAATTATACTGTACTGACTTGTACTGTAAAACAAGTGCAACTATAGGTTGATATCTTCAGCTGTAATCTGATTATGTTTGACAAATGTTGACAGATAGTTTAGAAAATCTAGGTTAGTTTGTTTATTATCTTGCAATCATGTCAGCTCAGATGACAGTAATTATTGTATATCTTTTAAAATTCCTGTAACCTTTACCTGTCCAAAAGCTATTTTGAAAGAGAATACTGTCTGAAAAAATTGTAATTTTCAAAATATTTTAACCCTTTTTTACTGATTTTTTATGTTGAAACAGAATTCATAAATGTGTGCATTTTCAAGAAAATCTTCTTTGAAACTACAAGGCCAAATGGTTTGAAAAAACTTAATGTGACTGATGACTGTAACCCCCCCTCTACCAACGATCCTTATTTTAAAATTCCTCGGGTTACTAAAGAAACCCTATAGGAAATCACATTTTCATCATCTTCACTGAAAGTACTGAGCCAATGTGAACCAGACTTGGCAGGCATTGTCTGTGAGAGGTTCTCTACAACTGTTACTCATTTTATTCCGGTTGGGTGAAAAAAAGTGGCTGCCAGAAGCATTCTTTGATTCTGATTGGTCAATTTTGAAAACTCTTCTCCTCTGAAACCACAGGGCCAAATGTTTTGAAACTTTGCATGGTTGATAACTGGGACACCCACAACCAACATTCCTCATTTTAATGTTGACCATTTTGCAAATATGGCCACAATTGCGGTTTATAGTTACTATAGAAAAAACCTACAGGAAATCACATTTTCATCTTCTCTCTCGAGCTATTGAGCTGACATGAACCAAAACTTGGCAAGAATGGTCTTTTGGAGTTCCTCTACAAACGATCCTCTTTTTGTTCCCATTGGCTGGAAAATATGGCCACCAGAGACATTCTATGATTCTATTTGATGGATTCAAATGTTTTGAAACTTCACGTGATTGAAGACTGGGACACCTTCTACCAATGATCCTCATGTAATTTCAATGTAATGTTGCAAACATGGCCACATTTGCAGCTCATAGTTACCATGGAAAGCCTATGGGAAATCACATTTTTAGTCGAGTTGTGTCGAAGTCAAACTCGACTTATAGTTTGGTGAATGGCGGGCGGGCGGGCGGGCGGGCGGGCGGGCGGGCGGGCGGGCGTTCGGGCGGGCGGGCATTATTCGTAAACAATTGGTTTCCGGATGATAACTTGATAGTGGTTCAACTCACATTCATTAAACTTCATACATAGGTTGGTCTTGGTGGGAGGAAGAACCCTATTGATTTTGGACATGCTACGTCGAAGGTCAAGGTCACAGTGACCTTGAACATAGTAAATCTTAAACAATTGGTTTCCGGATGATAACTTGATAATGGTTCAACTCACATTCATGAAACTTCATAGGTAGATTGGCCTTGGTGAGGGGAAGAACCCTATTGATTTTGGACTCGCTACGTCCAAGGTCAAGGTCACAGTGACCTTTAACATAGTATATCGCAACAATTGGTTTCCGGATGATAACTTGATAGTGGTTCAACCTAGAGTCATGAAACTTCATAGGTGTGTTGGCCTTGGTGCGAGGAAGAACCCTATTGATCTTGGACTCACCAGGTCAAAGGTCAAGGTCACAGTGACCTTGAACATAGTATATCGCAACAATTGGTTTCCGGATGATAACTTGATAGTGGTTCAACCTAGAGTCATGAAACTTTATAGGTGTGTTGGCCTTGGTGCGAGGAAGAACCCTATTGATCTTGGACTCACCAGGTCAAAGGTCAAGGTCACAGTGACCTTGAACATAGTATATCGCAACAATTGGTTTCCGGATGATAACTTGATAGTGGTTCAACCTAGAGTCATGAAACTTCATAGGTATGTTGGCCTTGGTGCGAGGAAGAACCCTATTGATCTTGGACTCACCAGGTCAAAGGTCAAGGTCACAGTGACCTTGAACATAGTATATCGCAACAATTGGTTTCCGGATGATAACTTGATAGTGGTTCAACCTAGAGCCATGAAACTTTACAGGCGTGTTGGCCTTGGTGCGAGGAAGAACCCTATTGATGTTGGACTCACCAGGTCAAAGGTCAAGGTCACAGTGACCTTGAACATAGTATATCGCAACAATTGGTTTCCGGATGAGAACTTGATAGTGGTTCAACCTAGAGTCATGAAACTTCATAGGTGTGTTGGCCTTGGTGCGAGGAAGAACCCTATTGACCTTGGACTCGCCTGGTCAAAGGTCAAGGTCACAACTCGACATTGGATCTGTGATCCTGAGCGGCATTTTTATATGTATTTCCAGGTGAGTGATTACAGGCTCTGTAGAGCCTCTAGTTTTAAGTGTGTGCCTCAAAGCACTCTTCAAAAAATAGTGAAAATAAATTTATAACATCGATTCTTTTGGCCATCTACAGAGGCTATTATGGGATCCTTTCCCAATGACATTTGGGCATGATGTTTCCCAGTTTGTAACCACAGATCCAACTCCAACAATAATTTAATGCATATCTGGTGCCCTGAACTTGGCAGTATTAAGGTCTCAGAAAACTAATGGTTTTCTGAGGCCTTATGACCGCCTAGGTCAGGACAGCAGTTGTGCGTTAAATTTAAATTGCTGCCCAGCAAAGTCTAAAATTCAAAGACAAATGACAAGTTCGTTAATAGTATAAGAACAATTTAATGGAGACTACAGAGACTGTAAACATGGTTCCATGTGACTGTTATATAACTTACTTGTAGTATACATGCAGTTGTTTAGGCCACACAAAGTAGATCTTCTGTTTCTCAGGCCATTATTTGTAAAATTGCATGCGGGCAAGCGATTTTTTATTTTATTTTTTCAGTAATTATTTTTTTGCCATCAAAAGTTCATGTTCTTGGTTCAAGTTTCAGGCCTCATAATCTACAGAATAGCATGGGTGGTGGTGTATTTCATCCCTTGAGTGCAAGAAGGCTTTGCAATGCTAAAGCATTGCAAAGCCTTCTTGCACTCAAGGGACAAATTCATCAATTTTTTCAACTTGGGTAAAATATCAGACATAAACCATTTAATTTTTATTTTTTTTAAGTTTAAATTGGTTATATAAAGAGAGCATGCGGCAGCCAAAAGGACCATGCAGGAGGGCCCGAGAAACAGATTTTTTATTTTTTTAGGCCTTAGGTATCGGTCTTAATGTTCTCTGCTCAATTCAAAGGTAAAATGTCTCAGCCTTTGTATGGTTTTCCCCATCCAAAACAAATTCCAATTTGGAGCCCCAATCGTGCAAATATTCCCAATGGCATTGGACCCAGGCCCTTTCCAAAAGAGGGCAAAAGAATCCCTGCAGAAAACGAAATTGAATAAAGTATAAATGCCTGAATGTATATTATTGAAATCATGAATGACTTTTATGAAAAAGTATCGATCTTTTGAGCTCCTCACGGACCTCACCTACCATCTGACTTCTGCCTTATGATATTTTCTTAACCTCTTGTTATTTTTTACATTCACTTTTAGGTTTTACTTACTTAGCCATCTATTTTGTTTGCTCATTGTTCAAGATATCATGTGAGAGAAATTTATGAAGACAGTCATGTGAGATAATTTTATGGATAGCTCAGTCATTGGTTGATGTTGAAAAAAGTGAAATAAAATAACTCCATGACCTTTGTCAGACAATATTGAATTGGTTAAATTTTTAGTTGCATTGTGGGAAAATTTGCAGGTTGACATTTTTGATATTTCAACTTGGTGTGCAGAGGGTTGACCCTTCATCATATGTAATTACAATATCCAATGAGCACTATTCAAATTTTATTATTGTTTGCAATTTTTTCTCCATTACACAGCTTATTACCCTCAGTATGAGCTAACGGGAGGAGCACATTGAGTCAGTGGTTTGGGTATTGGATTTCAAACTGAAAGGTCCATGGTTCGATCCCCACCAGGGGCAACAGCATTGTGTCCTTGGACAAAGCACTTAATCCTAATTGCCTACATAGGGGCACAGTGGCACTGTGTACTAAGGCATACTGCCTGTCGGTGGTGCACTTGCCTTCAACCAGTGCAAACCCTGTTTGTGCGGGATTGGTAGATTGAGGAGTATGACATTACTCCCCCTACTTGATGGTTCTCTCAGGGTACTCCAGCTTCTACCACCCATAAAACTGTCTTGACATGAGGTGGCCATGGCTGTTGAAAGTGTCATTAAAACCCAGTCAATCAATAATTAATTTGAGCAAATCCAAAGTTTTCCAGCTGGGGGGTTGGGGGGGGGGGGGGGGCCCTGAAACTACGTTTTGGAGGCAAAAAAGGAATTTTTTTTTACAGTCGAGCCTGCTCAGTTGGATATCGCTTAACCCGGATGTCACTTAACCCATAAAGGCCTATTTCTGAATTTTGTGATCTCAGAACAGGTGCCCTTAACATGTCATCATAAGTAGGTCCTGCTGACAATACACAAATTACATAGCCAGTGGCTTCTAGTCAAGTCTTGGCTGCCTGTTAACCCTTTACCTAACATGAAAAGCAGACGACACTTGCCAAAAAAATTCTTGAATAACTAATTTTTTTCATTTTTTGTCTCAAAAACATAGGTTATGACCCCTCGTTGGAACGAGCTCAACAAGCTCGTTCCAACGAGGGGTCATAACCTATGTTTTTGAGACAAAAAATGAAAATATTTTGAAAATTAATTGGCGATTTTTGAGAATAGCGCTGGCCGGTTTTGGCCGTTACGTTGGGTAAAGGGTTAAGGTAGCCAAGACTTCTCTAGAACTCACTGTTAAGCTACTGGATGCGTTCAGGCTGTGGTCAGGTGTGAATTCACGACAACTGTCCAGGCCCTTAACGGTTAACTGAATACGTGTGTACTGTGTTAACTCCTAGAGTGATAAATTATTTTTCAAAGGTGATTTGTAACGTGTATTTTTTTCAAAGCTTCTATTGCTACCAACAAGAGGAGCCTTAGTTTAGCAAGACTTTGTTCATAAATAATTGATTTTTTACAATTTATTGGACAGTGCCTTTTGGTGCACTCCAATAATTGTAACAAAAAAATTGTATTTAAACATCTTTTGTTCTACCACTCAGCAAACATCAAGCTGATGCATAGAGTGTAAAGCCACTAAAGTTGCATTCAGCATATTTCAGTAGAGTCATGGTAGTGGCTTCTAGCACTCAGTCAGTTAATTGAATACATGGTTCAAACACAAAACCATTTATCATCATGATGGTACATATTTGGCCTGTTAATTGCATAATCTCGTTAATTAATAAAAATTCTGTAATTAGCTCACCTGACTGCAAGTCAGTGTGAGCTATTGACATCACTTGGCATCTGGCATCCATCGTCCAGTAACTTTTGGAAACTTGTCTTCTTCTTCACAACCATTAAGCCAAATTCAAACAGTTATGCAGTAACTTCGGCCCCAAGTCATTTCGGCCTCTGGTCACTTCGGCCTCAAAGTTATTTCGGCCCTAGTCACTATGGCCCAGTCACTTTGACCCCTTGGTCATTTTGTCCCCATTTCGAGGGTAGCGATCTATAAAGAGCAACAAATAGTTTATGTTTAGAAATAATGGGTAATTACCTTTATTAATTAATGTTCAGACATTTATATTTACACAGTGTACAGAAAAGTTTTACATGGCCTTAAAAATTACCATGAGTTTAATTTTACATACATTTAAGGTGTTATGTAAGTAAGAGAAATTTGTTTACTTTGAAATTTCCACCTAAATTCAAATTAAATATACACAAATAATACATCAAAATGAAGGTTGTGATGTATAAAACACGCAAAATATATGCAATCAACTCATTCATTCATGTTGTTATGCACAATTCCTAGTCACCTTCCAGTTTGAGGTTCACGGGGGGGGGGGGGGGGGGGGGGGGGGGGGGGGAGGGGAGACCGCGTGCCCTACTGCCAGTGCATGCACTCAAACCAAATAACATTAATAATACTGACCCTCGCTTCTGACTCTTGTGGATTCATAAGCAAATAAAATTATTCATGTCGCAAGGGATTTCAAATCCCACAACGTCTCTGTGTGCCTTTAGCATGCTGAAACTTTTCAATCTACTACATGTAGGTATGAAGGAATACCATATATCATATGTATAATTCAATGTCTATTTGAGGTATAAATGTTGAAAAACAATTAAATAAAAAAAATGTTAAAAGTAAAAAGATATTTAATATTTATAGGGGCCGAAATGACTTGGTATGTTGGTGCCGAATTGACTTGAGGCTGAAATGACTGAGGTCGAAATGACTTGGGGTGGAAGTGACTGGAATTCATTGAAACATATATTGCACAGATCATCTATGGAGTATACCCTTTCTGTTTTGAAAGCAAATGAAGCAGCTGCCATCTTCAGGTTAATGCCCCAAAAGCCTAAAAATCTTTAAAAATCTTCTCATGAACCACCAGAGAGAATGCCTTGATATTTGGTATTGAACATCCTTTGGTGTTGAAGATTAAAGTTTGTTTAAGGGAAGTTGGTAGGTCAATATTTGGGCTCTCTTTGGGAGCATATCCATTTTGGGCTCTGCCCAAAATTTGTATTTCAAGAACTGGTGGGCCAATTTGATCCAACAGAACCCCAGGGGCTAAAAATAGAAAAAAAATTAAAGTACCCATATTTCCCATACCACTCGGAACAGAGAACTGTTTTCTGTTTTTTGGTGTGAAGCATCCTTAGGACCAGTAGAATGGAATTTAAAAAAAAATTACCATTAGTTGTGTCAGAATGTTCTGTATATGTCAGCATATTTGCAAAAATTGAAAAAAATGTTTTCTTTATAACCACTGATCAAAATCTTTTGATAATTGATATACAGCATCCATCAGGGGAGGGGGGGGGGGGGGGGGGGGTGTTTGCAGTTTGGGGGTCAGATACAAGTGTGTTCAAATTAAGCCCCTCGGTTAATATTTGGACTCAATACAGGAGTCTGAATTTTACCTTAGTGCAATATGGGGGATAATCTTTAAAAATCTTCTTCAGATCCACCAGTCAGATTCTTTTGATATTTGGTATACAACATCTTTATGGGGGATAGATTCAAATTTGTTAAAATCAAGTCCCTGTGTTAATATTTATGTTTCCTATGGGAGCCCAAATTGTAACATAGTACCATGGTTTGTTGAGCAATTACCATGACATCAGACCTGGCATTTTCAGGAGAGCGATTTATTTGCTCGACTACTGCATGCCTTAAAAAATTAAGAAGGTCGAAAATTTGCCGTCCTGGCCTTGGAAAATAATGATTACCATAACAGCCTATTCCTAAACCCCACATCTTTTCAGATCTCTGCTATCTTAGAGGTCTCTGTAAGAAGGCCATACTGCTCCTCCAACACCTCTAGGCCTTGCCGAGAGGCCCAGAGGTGTGGGAGGGGTAGTGTAGCCATCTCATAAAGACTACCTTGTTTGCAGCACAAAATAAAATGTACAAAAGCCCACTAGGCAGAATTTGTTAATTGTAATATTTCATTTTTCCATTTTTAGCCTTTGTAAGCTTAAGGAGACCTAATGGCTCCCCTCGGCCATGCAAGGGGAATGATTTTTAGCCTTCCTGTATTTTTAAGAATGCCAGGCCTATGACATTCATAGAATTCTGAACTTTGTCAAGCAAGATATAATAGATTAAGTGCTAGTTTATCTCCATAATACAGAAAAGTAACCATGCAAATCCCTGTTAATTGAACACTCCTGAATAGTTTTCATTGGCAAAATGGCTCTTCAATTAATAGGCTTCCACTGTATTTATGATTGAATATGTGTTTTTGCGCATGTTAGGTATAGGGTTAAAATATTCCTCAGAGGCCAATACAAACATCAGGTAAACAATGTATAGCGTACAGCCATACTCAGTTGGTATGACAAGAATTTGTTCAACAATCATCTCTATTTTTTAAGGTGCAAGATTTACAAGCTTTTTATTTTAATACCTGATCTGACCATACAGAGTAACGTACATGTACATATTAGCTACACATAAGCTTTGTACAAGGAAGTGTATTTGCTTAGCTCTTCTCCTTCATCCAAAGTGTCAATAGTACACTAAAGCACTGCATTCTTCTTCCCACATGAAACTGAATCAGGTATCATATTACAATAATATATAATACTAGTTTGGCTTTAATAGAAAGGGTTCTTGTTTTCCATCTCCCAATTGTCTGACTTGAAACTAGGTTTGCTGAATAATTTTTATTGGGACAGCTTTTGGATTAGTTTAAAAAAAAAACTTTTTCACATTTTTTCTTCATTGCGATGTTGTTGAAATTCTCTTGTCACAATACAGTACCACTTGAAATAAGTTGTTGGATAAACGCATGGAAACTTACACTTCTTGATTCATAATACATGTACTGACCTTTGGCATTGATTAAAATCTTAGAAAACTAAATCTTAACCCTCTGCACACAGACATTGAAATACTAGAGCTGAAACTGTTAACCGATTAATCAATTAACCAATGATCCATATCCTGATCAATCAAAAAAGTAATTGAATGATTAACCATTAATTTTGAACTACTGTATTAAATAGATTAATCTCTTAATTGCTCCAAAACAGGCAAACATTGTCCCATTGACTCACATCAATTATATGAGAGAGAGAAAAGCATGCAAGTTATACGACATACTTCCATGATCGTTACGCTATCTCAGTATCTGGAAATGGACATTCTTAACCCTTTACCCAATTTAGCTATCAGACGATACTTGAAAAATAAATTCTTGAATTACCAAAAAATTTCAATTTTTGTCTAAAAAACATAACTTATGACCCTCACTAGAATGAGCAGAATATGCACGTTCAAATGAGAGGGTCTTAAGCTATGTTTTTGAAACAAAAATTGAAAACATAATAAAATTTGAATGGAGATGTTTGTATATAGCTGTCTGGTGTGGTCATTTACTTAGTTAAAGGGTTAATGCTGTAAATCATCAGTGGTACACCAGTTATTCAGCTACCTCTTAGAGCAAATGATTAATCGGTTAACCAAGGTTAATCCATGTGATTAATCATTCAAGAAAACCCTTTGACCATTTTAGCTCTATGAAATAACCAACTTCAAGCTGCAAATTTTCTCTGGTATTGTCAGTGGAGGAAAAATAAATGGCAATTTTCTTCACAGTATGTGGAGAGTGGGTATTCACCAAAACACCCACACAGTGGAGTTTCCACCCAGACTAACTCAAATTCTGTGAACAAATCAGCAAGATACAAGCAATGTTTCAGTGAATGGACGTGAAGGTTCTTTGTCAAGGTGTGTTATCTGAAACATTAACTGGTTGAGAGGTACATTATTTTTGGTAGTCTAAATTTGTTAATCAAAATTTGTTGTATTAAAAATTATTATTACCACTCAATCTAGAAGTTACTAGTCGATTAACATAAGTTTGGATGCCCGTTAAAACTCCATAATTTCAGTGACGTCATTCGACGGAGCCAGGCCATGGGCGATAATAGTATAAATAGCCATTAGTGGCCTGCGGCCGGCTATTTTTAGATTCCATGGTATAATGAATTACTCCCATTCGGATGACGTCCCTTTGTATTTCTGAACTGAAGTCGAATGCACGATCGAAACAGAAATATCTTACCGGCTGTAGTGATTATTTCTTCCAGCAGTTCCCTTGTGTGGTTAGCTGTAATAGGGAGTAGTAATAATAATAATAACATGATTGTTGTCAGGCATCATGATTCATTAATGGCCCTGCAGCAATGATGAACAGCCCTTGAGCTTATTAATGGCCCTCGACTTTGTCTTGGGCCTTTAATAAACCCTTGGGCTGTTTATCATTGCTGCAGGGCCGCTAATGAACAATAATGCCCTCCAAAATCATGTTATTGTTATATTGAAGAGTGCCCATGGGCACTCTTCAATAATTTGCGATAAAACATGTTTAGATAATTAAAATATTATTTGCGTTTAACTGAATATGAAACATGAACAAGGAAAATGTTGGCTTTTGCTCGTGATACCCTCATTTTTTTGAAAACCCTGATAGTGACATCTAGCACTCATCCAGTTAAATGTATACTTCTTAACCCTTTACCCAACGAAATGGCAAAAAACGGCCAGCGCTATTCACAAAAATCGGCAATTAATTTTCATTATTTTTAAAAAATTTTTGTCTCAAAAACATAGGTTATGACTCCTCTTTGGAATGAGCTCAATGAGCTCGTTCCAAAGAGGGGTCATACCCTATGTTTTGGAGACAAAAAAATGAAAAAAATTAGTTATTCAAGAATTTTGTTAACATGTGTCGTCTGCTTTTCATGTTAAGTAAAGGGTTAATAGAGAGCCAATTATTGCTAGCATGAAAACTTCACTTCACAGATGTTGTACTGATCAATAGTTATTAGGGTTTAATAATACTTTCTACAGCCAGCGTCATATCATGCCAGACAATTTTATGGGTGGAGGAAGCCACAGTTAGACTTTCCCATGTACTAACGTGGTACAGTCAGAATTAGCAGTGGTTGGAGACAGGTGCACCAACGATATGCACTTGGACTGAATTATAGTACACAGCACCACCATGCCCCTGCCCCCACATGGGCAATCAGGACTAAGGGTCTTGCCAAAGGACACAGTGTAGATGGCGTGAGTCAGGATCAAATTGTGGATCTTTCAGTTTAAAGTCCAATGCCCTATCCAACGAACCACTGTACTACTCCCTGTTGTACTAATAATCTACTCAATATGCTCTAGGGCACAGACAACTTTGTATTTCTATAGCTTATTTCAGCTACATGTAGTACATTCTCAAATGAGACAATCATATATTAAAATAAATTCCTACCTAAAGTTCAAGGAGAGGGAGGGTGTTGTTATTAAAACAAATGTGAGTGCATAATGTAAGCGTAATGAAAGTGTGACCAATGAATGGAGAAACGAATGAGCATGACCACGTACAGATGTTTAGGAACAAATTTTATTACACCCCCGTGACTGTATTTTTCACGATCACATGGATTTTAGGGGCATGCGGTAATTTTAAACAGAAAGCTCTAGTGCGATCCGATAAAAAGTACCCTTCGCGTGCACAAGTTCTCTCGATAGACTGGTTCTCATAGTTTGCAGCGTTCAGTGGAACATAACCAATGAGAACCATCGGCTATATTTATCTGTCGGAATTACCGATTCTCATACCAAAATGTTTGATGCACAAATGTGCTAAAAACGATTGAAAGTCAGGAAAGACACATGATCTCTGCCAAGAAATTGAACAGTGGAACTCAACCTTTGCTCCGTTATTGAAAACCGAGGAAAACTTGATTAATTTCGAGCAAAAAAGTCCAATTGGGTTCGATATTTCAGCCAGCCACTTGCACAGTTCCCATAAAATTTTGTTACAATGTTGCCCTCACCGCTGCGTGCTGCCGACGAGTGATACAAGGTCTACTGTGTAATCCTATTCGATTCACTCTTCGGCAATGAAGCAGCACGTTTGCCAACCCGAACATACTTTGAAGAGCTTGTTAAGTTGAAGTAGTTCTCAGGAAGCAAGACTAAATCAATCTTGAAAACTGGTTACCATGAAGCGGTAAAACAGACGGCGATACGGCGAAAGCGCCTTGAGATGTTTGGCAGCTAGTACATGCAGTTACTGATTAACTATCACCAATTCCACCCTTACCACCCACACCTTACCACCCCCTCCCCCCTCCGTCCACACTACACTACTCACTAGCTCAATAAAGTAAATAAATTCGGAAGAATGAAAAGCCTCGTTTTATAAGAAAACTCAGTAGTTTACATTTGTGGAACCGATGTTTTTTTACGTTCTAGTGGGTGTTGCCTGTTGGGGCAACTGGTTTATTTTATTTTATTTTTTTTTTGCGGGGGAGGGGGGGGGGGGTAGGGAAAGTAGTATTGCTAAAATATGACTTTTTCTGGAGTTTGTACTGGGGAAATTAAAAAAAGTTACCAGCTACCCACTACTGAAATTCTGAAAGGTCTTGAGTAGGGTGGGAATGAGGGGAGGGGTGGTAAATACATGTGGTCTGATGAATGCAATATTGTCAATTTTATGAGATGACTGCCATGAAATTCAAAAATAATTATTAGAATATTTAAAACACAGTCAATATGACAATATTTTCCAGACACAGATTGATGTGTATTTTTAAATAACTAGTTAAGAATTATTTGCTAGTATTTCTGTTTTACACAGAGGTATTATTTTGCTTTATTTATCAGCAACAAAACTTAAATTGAATGTCACCTATATGAATTAGCTACATGGGTGTATGAGATGGGATAGGGGTTGCGGCACTTTCATCCCCCTTCATCAATAAGCAGCTAATTTTGCAGTTTTCATTGAAAGGGACTGGTATTTTCAGAACAGATTGTTCAGAGGGAGGGGGTATTTTTATAATTTTGGCAAATATCAGGGTGGTGGGCAGAGCATTTTCATAGGCAAATTCGGGGAAAGGGTCTGCATTTTGATTTTGAAACAATAGTTCAGGGCAGTTTGATTGGTCAGCCCCCATCCCCAAGAAAATGTCCAAAAGCCTATCATTAGTCACATTCTATCAGTCCTCTTTAAAACTTCTTACTAAATGCAAATTCAGAATACCAAATTCCAAATTTAAGATTGACAAGATATTGGAGCAGACACATAAAAAATTATTTTGTTTTGAAACCAGATACCAAGAAAAAAATATTGACAGAACCGTTCAGATAACAAACTGGTTTTATTACTAGCACAAAATAATGTAAACATTAATCAATCTTTGAAAATATTATCAACCAAAATAAGTTGGAGCCTACTGCGAGAACACCCCCCACCCCTCAGGCCTGAAAATAAGCAGTCTGACATTTACAGAATGAGGTCCCCAGAGGGCAAATTTGATTATGCTATCCCATACAGTGGGCCAATTTATCCTCTGGATACCTCTTTCTGTTTAGTTTTGAGACCCTGATTCAGATTGAGGTTCACAGAGGCTAAATTTAGTGATGCTACCCTGTTCAGGGTAGCATCACTAAATTCACCCTCTGGGGACCTCATTTTGCAGATGACAGTCTGCTTATTTTTCGGCTGGGGGGGTGGGGGGGTGAGCAAACATGATATTTGGAAGCTGTTGTGGAAGGGTTCGAGGGCCTCCTCTAGTCTTAACTATGGCCTTTTGGTCATTAACCCCCTCCTCACATGGTTCTAGTTACGACTAGACCTCTCCTACCCCTCCAAGAAAATTTTGCAAAATTCAATGCTCTAAGTGTGAATCTGAAGCATTTGTAGCATGTGTAGCTTTATATTTGAGACCATTTTAGGTCTCTATATGTTATGTGAAAGTTTGGGGGAGGGGGGCAGCAAAAATTTTAGGGGGACAAGGGAAGTGGGATGAGGGGTAATGACCAGATGGTCCTAATTAGTATTAGGTTTACCACCCTCCGCCAAGAAAGTTTTGCAAAATGCAATGCTCTATGAATGGATCTAAGGCATTCAAAGAGTGTGTAGCCCTATATGACCATTTTAGGTCTCTATATCTTATGAGAAAGTATTATTCGGCCAATGTTTTTTTTGGGGGTAGGGGGGGGGGGGGGGTTGGCAACAGTGGTCAGTCTGGCAGCTGCTTTTAGGGAGAAGTGAGTTCTCCCTCCAGAGCCTTTAAAATAGCTACTCAAAGTGATAGCCCAAAAGTATTCAAAAGAGAACATTCCAAGACATAATGCACAGTATCTGTAGCATAACACTACAGTTTATAGTGATTTTCTTATTCAGCGTGTGTTTATTGTACTGTATCAAATGAGGGGAAAAAGACAACAAGAAATATCTAATAACATAGTTTTATTCATATACTCTCCCAAAAAAGAAAGTGTGCATGCCAAAAAATAACACTAAAAAAAGATATATATCATTTTCATTCATGGAAATTTTTTTCAATCACAGATGAATCAATTTGTGATCAACACGAGAAATTTCATTACGCTATGACGAATACTCTTGGTGCCATGGAGAGTCCAAGACACTAAGGGTCAAACACAAAAGTCACACACTCAATATCTGGTATGACCTCCATCTGCATCGACCACTGCTGTGCATCTATGCCTCATGGAAGCGAACAAGTTAGCATGGAAGTGTTGTGGGATGTTGTTCCATATTCTGATAAGCTGTCTTTGGAGTTCCTCAAGCGTTGACGGTGCATGGGGAAGCCGGCATAGCTGACGTTTCATTTCATCCCATACGTGCTCAATGGGTGAGATATCGTTCGAATTTGCGGGCCAGGGAAGAACATCCACTTGTTGTTGCTGCAGATACTGTTGAACAACACGAGCTGCGTGGGGTCGGGCGTTGTCCTGCTGTAGAATGACGCCGGGGCTGTGACGTTGCAGAAATGGGACAACAACAGGTGTAAGCACTTCATTACAATATCTGGCTGCATTGAGATTGCCATCAATAATGACCAGCTCAGTTCTGTTACGGGCAGTGATGCCATCCCACACCATGAGAGACCCTCCCCCATAACGGTTTCGCTCCACGACACATGGATCTGCTTAGCGTTCGTTTCGACGTCTGTACACTCTCTGGCGGCCATCTGATGATGAAAGATGGAAACGACATTCATCTGTGAATAAAACACGTCGCCACCAGTGTAAGGGATGCCTGAGATGTTGTCTACACCACTGCAGTCGAGCACGACGATGACGTAACGTCAAAGTCGGCCGAATTGCAGGTCTTCGAGGACGTAAGCCGTATTCTCTCAGCCGGTTGATTACTGTTTGAGGATATATCTGTCTCAGGTTAGGGATGTTCCTGGCTGTCGTCGTTGCCATTTGTTGCCGGTTCCGGAGATGGACGACACGGATATACCGATCTTGTGCAGGGGTGGTAACTCGGGGTCTCCCGGAGCGGGGTCTGTTTTGAACGTCATCATGTTGTGCATGTCGATGGACTAGCCTGTGTACAGTGTTACGGTGGCAGTTCAAATGCTGGGCAACCTCTCTGTGTGTTCTGCCAGCTCTAATCATACCCAGGGCAAGGAGACGTTGAGTCATTGTCAATCTTGGCATGCTAATGTGGAGTCATTTTAACAGCAGCGCAAGTTTGAATGTGACCGATAGGAAGGCCTTACTTTAGTGTTTAAATACCCAAGGATTCACACTGCTGCATGAATTTTCAGACTCTCCACGTGCAAAACATGCCTTTTCACAAATGTGCAGCACGTCATTTAACATTAATGCAATTTTAACGGGGAAAGCTGTTTTTGTGTTCAATATAACTTATTCATGAACAGGTTAACACTCTTTACACCTACGAAATTATTTTTTTGGAGTTTGATCAATTTCTGCAATGCACACTTTCTTTTTTGGGTGAGTATATATTAACACATTATTCATAGATCCAGTCACCCACTCGGCTGACCCCTGGGTAGCAAGGCAAACACATTTTAGGGTTGGGGCAAGTCCCCAGATCCCCAGCTCCCCCTCCTAGCTATGCCACTGCAACAGAATGTGATACTGTCATGGCACCCTTCCACCAGTGAGCCAAATAATTTTCAAATCAAGACTGAATCAAGGAAAAACAAACAAAAAACCACCCGAGATCCAATGTTTCACATTTTTCAACATCTGGCATTTATATAGAATAGTTATATCTTTACATCTGCAGTTTCAGAAGAAATGAACTGCAGTGCAACTACTAGGAAACACTTCTTCTTTTGGGACAAACCAAATAAGTTCTGAGAACTTTCCAAAAACAATATCAAGGACTGGTGTAATTTTAACAGTATTGAAATTACAAAAGTGGTCACATAATTTTGACTTGCTTGCAGCTGGGTTGTGATTCTGTCAAAATAAGTAGGGCTGTCGCAGTTATTTGCTTAATCAAGTAACCATTAACTCCTTGCATGCTGCTGGCTGATATTCCAGCCCCGGACAGAAAATCTTTTGCCATTAAAATAAGTCAAATTTGAGCACCTTTAACAAAATTTCCCCTGCAAATTGTATTGACCTTTTGACCAGTGATTTCTTGAGTAAAACTTTTATGATTTTTCATCAAATCTAGTCATGGCTGCTTCATATGCGATTCAATATTTGATTCAATTGAAAATGTTACATGTATATTTGCCAGACCCTAAACTACACTATAACTCCTAACATCTGATGGCAGATTTTCTTGCCCAGGACAGGATTTCTCTTGCCACTAAAGTATAGTATAACGTTTACACATTTAATCAAATATTACCCCCTGTAAGTTGGATGGAGGATTTTTTCAACAATGATTTCTTGAGTTAAACTTAGATGAATTTTTCATTAAATCTCGTCATGGCTGCTCTGAAGCAGCCATGACTAGATTTGATGAAAAATATTTTGAAAATATCATTGGGTTACGAGTTAACTTTAAAAACATATTGCTGTTATTTATGAAACGAACTCACCCACTTCAGTAAACACAAGCACTTGGCATGAACTGAGCCAACCCCCTCCCCCCCCCCCCCCCCCCACCACCCACCCCCAAAAAGAAGATAATTGTCAACTTTTTTTGTCATTGATTCTACTTTAATAATATTTAGTCAATAATTTCGGGTAGTAATGTACAATAATATATGGATTAAGTTTGACAGTAAGACACAGACTTATTGTCGTTTCCATATTTCAAGTGATATTACAAAAATAACTTTGATCAGATATGACAGATATCAAGCGTATACTGATCATTATGTTTGTCAAAGAGCTGAAGAACTATCCATTAGTTCGAAATAGATATTGGAAATATAGGTTTAAAAGAGAGAGAAAATAAATAATATTGATTATAGTGAATAGAGAGAAAATACAAAACAACAAAAGTTGCATGATAGTTGTACTGGTTTGAGAAGCAAGCATTGAAGAAATGGGGGAGGATGGTTTGAACACAAAGCCCGCCACTTACCTAGCTGGGTGGATATATATATGTACCAAGGTCAGCATTTAGATAGAAATACAAATCCAAATTTTCACAAGTTCCATGTCCCGCATCGTTGAAAAGAAAAATGTGACCTCCCTCTTGGTGACTTTCTGCCAACCCATGGACAAGCATATAATAAAATGTAATACTACACTCTAAAATCAGTTGAGCCAAAAACCTACCCAAAATAACTGGGTTGTGTGAATATGCACCCAATCAGATTCATATTCACTCAACCCAGCCAACCCAGGCTGATCTCCAACCCAGCCGAGTCCCCTGCAGCAACCCCAGTGCAGTGCTTGTTTTCTGTTGTAAACATGCTCTGTTTCACTGGTAAAATAGGACCCAGTAATTAATGTTTTGGGTGCGAGTGATCTAAAATAGGCAACATGAGGTATAAACAATTGACTGACCTTGACTTTATCTCCATGTCACTGTCATGATTAGCCATTGTGCAGAAGTATATGACCTTAAGCACCTATAAATAAATAAATAAATAAATAAATAAATAAATAAATAATCCAGCTAATTCCAGAGTGTTGTGCATATGTAAAAAGTCCTAAGAAATGTTGAGTATTACACACTGAAGGCGATGTATTTTTAGTCGAGTTGTGACGAAGTCAAACTCGACTTATAGTTTGATGAATGGCGGGCGGGTGGGTGGGTAGGCGTACGGTCGTTCAGGCATAAACACTTGGTTTCCGGATGATAACTTGATAATGGTTCAACCCGTGTTCATGAAACTTCATAGGTAGGTTGGTGTCGGGGAGAGGAAGAACCCTATTTTGGACTTGCTTGGTCAAAGGTCAAGGTCACAGTGACCTTGAACATAGTAAATTGTAAACAATTGGTGTCCGGATGATAACTTGACAATGGTTCAACCCACATTCATGAAACTTCATATGCAGGTTGGCCTTCATGAGAGGAAGAACCCTATTTATATTTGACTCACTAGGTCAAAGGTCAAAGTCACAGTGACCCTGAACATCGTAAATCAAAACAATTGGTTTCCAGATGATAACTTGATAATAGTGCGCCCCAAGTTCATGAAACTTATTAATTAGGTTGGCATCAGTGAGAGGAAGAACCTTATTTATTTTGGACTTGCTAGGTAAAAGGTCAAGGCACAGTGACCATCAACATAGTAAATTGTAAACAATTGGTTTCCGGATGGTAACTTGATAATGTTTTGACCCACATTCATGAAACTTCATAGGTAGGTTGGCATCAGTGAGAGGAAGAACCCTATTTATTTTGGACTTGCGAGGTCAAAGGTGAAGGTCACATTGACCTTCAACATAGTAAATTGTAAACAATTGGTTTCCAGACGATAACTTGATAATGGTTTGACCCACATTCATGAAACTTCGTAGGTAGGTTGGCATCAGTGAGAGGAAGAACCCTATTTATTTTGGACTTGCGAGGTAAAAGGTCAAGGTCACATTGACCTTGAACATAATAAATCGTAAACAATTGGTTTCCAGATGATAATATGACAATGGTTCCACCTACGTTCATGAACCTTCATAGGTAGGTTGGTATTGGTGCAAGAAAGAGCCCTATTTATTTTGGAATCACTAGGTCAAAGGTCAAGGTCACAGTGACCCTTCACATAGTAAATGTAAACAATTGGTTTCCGGACTATAAGTTGATAATGAATAAATCCACTTTTGTGCTGTCACAACTCGACATTTGATTGGTGATCCTATCGGCATTTTTAGCTCAACTTTGACGGAAGTCAAATTTGAGGTTATGCCATGGCACGCCGTCCGTCTGTCTGTCCATCTGTCCATCAACAATTGTTATCACCTTGAGATGAGAACGAGTGTTTCTGGGTGTGGTCCAAAATTCAAGATGACTGCTAGTGGCCATTTTGTACCGAAATTAGATCCAATCAGTTTTTTGTCAACTTCTATACGGCTTGTATTTATGAACTGATCTTCATGAAACTTCTTGGGTACCTTTGTTATCACCTTGGGACAGGAACAAGTGTTTTTTTGTGCCTTTGTTATCACTGTGCTATGAGAACACATATTTTGGGGTTCAGTCAGACCCACTCTGGGACTCAAAAGATTTCTTTTCTAGTTTTGCATCTGACTGTCGCCCACTTTTACAATACTTTACCTATACATTTGTTGCAGGCTACGGTCAGTATTTATGTACAGACCATTACAAGAATGGTCTGTCCTTCGTGAACATGGTGTTTGTACCTGCCCCTCCTAAACTGCTGAACCAATTTTAGTTAAATTTGAGGTGACTACTTGTTCTGACACCGCATTTTGTTTTTTTTTCAACATGCCCAGCCCCACAGAGAGGGGGCAGGGAAAAATACTCCAAATTTTTAAAAAATCTTCCTCCCCTGGTCCAGTGGATACAATGACTTGATGTTTAGTATGTAGCTTCCTTTTGAGGTGTAGAATCAAGTTTGTTCAATCTAAGTTTGTGGAGCAATAGTTGCCTTTGTAATGGAAGGGGCAATATTTTTAGCCCAACCCCAAATTTTTATTTTCTGAACTGATGGTCTGATTTGAACCAAATTTGGTATGTGGTATTATTGTGTCATAGGTACTTGATTCATGCAAAAAATTTTCCTCTGTCCCTGTGGGAACCCCAGGAGCTGAAAATAGAAATATTTTCAAATGCCCTTATTTCTCAAACCACACTGAACAGATCTGTTATTTGGTATGAAGCATCCTTAGGACCAGTACAATTGACTGGTAAAAAAAAAATCACCATCGGTTGTGTCAGGGTGTTCTGTAAGGGGCATCAAAAAAATGCTGAGTCAGCATATTTGCAAAAGTTAAAAAAAATTAAAAGTTAATTTCAGAATCTTTTGATATTTAGTTTTCAACATCCATATGGGGGTCAGATACAAGTTGGTGAAAATGAAGCCCCTTGGATCGTATTTGGGCTCAATACAAGAGTCCAAATTTTTAACTTAGGCCAATATGGGGAATAATCTTTAAAAGTCTTACTCTTCAGAATCACCAGTCAGATTCTTTTAATGCTTGGTGCACATCATTGTTATGAGGGTCAGATTCAAGATTGTTCAAGTCAATTCCTATGGAAGCCCAAATTGTAACCTTTTACCCAACGTAACGTCCAAAACCGGCCAGCGCTATTCACAAAAATCACCATCCAATTTTCATTATTTTTTTCAGTTTTTTTCTCATAAACATAGCGTATAACCCCTCAATGAGCTTGTTCTAATGAGGGGTCCTAAGCTAGGTTTTTGACGCAAAAAATGAAAAGAATTAGTTATTCAAGAATTTTATTTGCAGTTGTCATCTACCTTTCATGCTAGGTAAAGGGTTAACTTGTGCAATACGGGGGATAATCTTTAAAAATATTCTTCAGATCAACTTGTCAGAATCCTTTCATATTTGGTACACAACATCTCTAGGGGATTCAGATTCAAGATTGTTCAAATCAAGTTCCTGGGTTAATATTTAGACTCCCTATGGGAGCATGAATTTTAACTTAGTGCTATATGAGGGAATTTATCTACAAATCTTCTTCTTCAGAACCATTTATTAGAACCTTTTGATATTTGATATACAACATCTCTAGGGGGGGTTTGATTCAAGTTTGTTCAAATCTGGTCCCTGGGTTAATATTTGGGCTCCCTCTGGTAGCCCAAATATTTACTTAGTGCAATATGAGGAAATTTCTTTAAAAATCTTCTTCTTCAGATCCACCAGTCAGAATGCTTTTATATTTGGTATATACAACATCTCTATGGGTGTCAGATTCAGATTTGTTCAAATTTCATGTCTGGGTTAGTTAATACTTGGGATCAGTGGGGGGCCCAAATTTTAACTTAGGGCAGTATGAGGAATAATTTAAAAAAAAATTCTTCTTGTTCTGATCCACCACACAGAATCTTTTGAAATTTGGTTTACAGAATCCTTATGGAGGTCAGATCAAGGGTGGTTCAAATAAGTACCTGGGTTAATATTTGGACTACCAAGTTTTCTATTAGTGAAAATCTGAGCATTATTGCTGTGGTAGCATCACAATACTTGAAAAAAATCCACTTGCTTTGACAGCAAAGTTATAAATAAATAATTAAATAACTTCATTTCTCTGTTGTGTTTACTAGCCAGAGATGGTAATAACATCCTTTTAACAACTTTAGTCAGGTGAGTGCCTCAGGCCCCATCAGTTTTTTTGTACAGAACTTCTGTATGAAAGTTCTGATTTGAATAAATTTTTGTATGAATGTGAAGTAACATGGAATAATCACATATAATACAGGTTTTTTTCTCGTGCAGAAATTATGCAAATTATATGAACTTTGATTTATTCAGTTCTACTTATACACAGTAAATGGACATGTCAATGCAGCTCGGGCTAGGGGCTGTATTTATGAACCGATCTTCACAAATCTTCTTGGGTACCTTTGTTATCACCTTGGGATGAGAACGAATGTTTTGGGGTGCAGACAGAAATTCAAGATGGCTGCCAGTGGCCATTTCTGTACCAAAATTAGGTACAATCAGTTTTCTATACAGGACTTCTATATAAAGGTTCTGATTTGAATAAATTTTTGTATGAATGTTTTGTAACATGACAAGAATGAGTCTTTTTGGGTGCGGACTGAAATTCAAGATGGCTGCCAGCAGCCATTTTATACCGAAATTACGTGCAATCAGTTTTTTGTACAGAACTTCTAGGACTACGTTTGTTATCATCATGGAATGCTAATGAGTGCTTTTGGGCTTGGCCCAAAATTCAAAATGCTTGTCAGCAATCATATTTACGGGAATTGTGTGGATTAAATTTTTTGTACAGAACCTGTAAAGAAGGTTTTTTTATCTCAGTAATGTTTGCTATAAATTTATTGGATGCCTTTATTATCACTGTGGTATGAGAACAAATATTTTGGGGTTCAGTCAGACCTACTCGGGGACTCAAAAAGGGAGATAATTAAAAATCTTTTCCAAAAACACCAGACAAAATAACGTTTCTTGAATTCAGCATCCCTGGGATGTGTATATTCAGGTTTGTTGAAGCCAAGTTCCTGTGTTAATATTTGCTGTTGTTTGGAAAGGGTAAACATTATTAGCACAACCCGATTTTCTATTTCCAATGAGAAAAATAAAACCTCCTCACCCGTGGGAACCTTATGAGCTAAAGATAAAAAATTCAAACACCTATATTTTAAGAAGGACTGGCCAAATATTTATTAATTAATATGAATCAACCTTAGAAAGGGTTTGAATCAAGCAGGCCAAAACAGTTGCTAACATTTGTCTTATGGTGCACCATACAAGGATCCCCATTGTAACATTTACACCATGGAGATTTCTTTTCTAGTTTAGCATCTAACTGTCACCCACCTTTACAATACTTTACCTGTACATTTGTTACAGGCTATGGTCAGTATTTATGTACAGACCTTTACAATACTTTACATGTACCTTTGTTATCAGGTCATTACCTAGATGTGTGTCATTGCTGTGTCACATACTATACATGTACATGCCTTACACAAGTTGAGCTACAATGTCATTGACACTTTCATTTAAGTTTGCATTGGTTATAAAATGAGAGCATGCAGCAGCCAAAAGAACAATGCAGGAGGGCCTGCGAAACATATTTTTAACTAGTTTAGGCCTTATGTAAAGGGTTAGAATGTTTTTGAATGATTAATATATAAGTAAATATAAGTAAACACTATCAAATACTTTGCAAAAACTTTATGTTTTGATTTGTTTTCAAATTTTTCAGCATGGCAAAAGAGATAAAGCCAACATCATGTACAACACATCATTGGGAGTATTGTTTGGTGTTAAGAAGTATTCTGAGAGATTAACTAAGATCTGTGAAGATAGGTTAGTATCACATCAGATCTCATTCTGTCCTTACTTGGGCATGTTATCAGTAATTTTCAGTTGACAAAATTTCTTAAATCTTATTCAAGCATAACTATTATTCATCAGATAGTTGCATCGAAGTACTTAATTCTACGAACTGCACCTCTGAAGAAATCAGCGACACTTGTCTTTTTCAAATTTTCCGGATGCTATAGAATTAAGAAAGGATGCTGGTTTTGTTTACAATGGCATGGCGGGGATTCGAGTGATGTGCGTGGTTCAGTATAGTTTCGCTAGGCGGTTGGTGCCGAAGGAAACTCTCTCGGCATGGATTCGAACCCCCACCATGCCATTGATAACTATTATTAATCCTTCAAGTGAGATCCATTATCATTTCAAAAACAATGATGTTTTCATATCATCTGAAAACTTACCTTTGTGTCATGTGGATGTTGGCTAAATACTTTTGGAAATATATATTTGGATAAGGGCTAAAAAAAGTTAATTGTTTTGGCTGCTGCATGTTGTCTTTTTATTACTAATGCAAACTTAATTAATTGGTAAATGTCAAATAAATTATCCAAATTAATAAAATGGATAAAATAACCCACTGCCCATGTTCTCTGTAGATTATGAGATTTAAACCTGAACCTCTTTGGGTAAAGAAATAAATTTTGTTTTAAAAATATAAAACTACCTGCCCACCCACATAAAACAGAAGATCTACTTTGTGTGGCCTAATAGTACAGCATCTACAGGCGTAAGAATCTAGTTTGTTCAAATCAAGTCCTTTGAATAATATTTGGGCTCCCTATTGGAGCCCAAATTTTTACTTGCTACAATATGAAGAATATTCTTTAAAAAATTTCTTTTCACGAACCCACAACCAGAATTTTTTGATGTATGGTATACACCTTTCTTAGGGTAGTCAGATTCGAGTTTGGAAAAATCAAGTCTCTGGGGTAATATAATATTTGAGTTTCATATTGGAACCCAAATGTTAACTTAATCCAATATGAGGAATAATCTTTAAAAATCTTCCTTCTCTAGAACCACTAGTCAGAATCTTTTGATATATGGTATATAGCACCCTTACGGGGGACACATTCAAGTTTGTTCACATCAAATGATTTGATTCATATTTGGGTTTCCTTTTGGAGCCTGAATTTTTACTTGGTGTGATATGGGGAACATTCTTTAAAAATCTTCTTTTCATGAACAAGCAGTTAGAATCTTTTAACCCTTTACCCAACGTAACGGCCAAAACTGGCCAACGCTACTCACGAAAATCGCCAATTAATTTTCATTATTTTTTCATTTTTTGTCTCAAAAACATAGGTTATGACCCCTCGTTCCAACGAGGGGTCATAACCTATGTTTTTGGAACAAAAAATGAAAAAAAATAGTCATTCAAGAATTTTTTTTGCAAGTGTCGTCTGCTTTTCATGTTAGGTAAAGGGTTAATACATGGTCTTTACCACCCCTAGGGGAGTCAAATTCAAGTTTCTTAAAAGCAAGTTACTGGGTTAATATTTGGGCTGCTTTTTGGAGCCTGAGTTTTAACTTAGTCCAATATGAGGAATAATCTTTAAAAATTTGCTTCTTGAGATACATTCAGAATCTTTTGATATTTGGGATTCAGCATCCATAGAGGGTTCAGATTCAATTTGTTCAAATAAAGTCCCTGGGTTGATATTGTGTTCCTTGTGAGGGGTAGGGACAAATTTTAACATAGTTCTACATTGGTAATATTCTCAAAATCATCTTCTGAACCACCAGTCATCTTTTGATATTTGGTATACAACATCCTTGGGTGGAGTGTGGAGGGACAATTTTCAAAGCCTGGGTTAATATATGGGCTCCATATGGGAGATCTAATTTTAACTTGGTGCAAAAGAGGAATATTCTTTGAAATCTTCTTGAGAATCACCATTCAAAATGTTTTGATACTTGATAAACAACACCCTAGCTGGGCTCAGATTCAAGTTTGTTCAAATTAAATCTCTAGATTCATATTTGGGATCCCTATGGGGTCCCAAATTTTAACTTAATGTAATATGGCAAATAATCTTTAATAAAATCTCTTTCAGAATCTATCAGTATTTGGTATACAACATCCTGGGAGTGGAAGGGAAGGGGTCAGATTCAAGTTTGTTCAAGTTAAGTCCCTGGGTTGATATTTGGACTCCCTTGTTTTGCATTACTGGGAAATCTTGGCATTTTTTCTGTGGTAGCGTCCCAATACTAGAAAATAAAAATCTGGCATGAACAACAGAGTTATAAATAAATAAATAACTTTATCTATTGACTAAAGTGAATTTTTTGATTTGATTGGTTGATAGATACGTGGTATGAGACCATATTCATTGAAACCCACGATATGTCCGCCAAGCCACTGACAAATTTCCCATACCCAGTGGAAGCCTCGTTCCGAAATCTACAAATTGTCCATCCCCCGTAGAAGATGCGTTCATCGAAATGTGGGGTTCATAAGCTATGTTTTTGAGACAAAAATGAAACAAAGAAATTCAATAATTTTTTTATACTAGTCATATCGGCATATTTTCAGAAAAACTCTTTTGCACAAAAATTCCACAGAAACCTGTATGGCTCAACAATGGAAGATAAAAGATCTCATGCTGTGTGTGTTCACACATGAAATAGATTGTACTTCTCAAACGGAAAGTCAATAGATAAATTTGTTACCCCGTGTCTGATCATGTGGTACGGGTTTCTACCTGCCCGAAGCCAGCCGTATACCATTCGGCCTTCGGCCTCATGGGATATGGCTGGCTTCGGGTAGGTAAAAACCTGTACCACATGATCAGGCACGGGGTAACTAATATTATTCCTCTGTAGTGATACCTAACCATAGTTTCGGATTAATTCATTCTTGAATCAGCTTTGGTTAGGTGGGCACCTCAGTCCCCATAGGGCCTCTTGTTCCTGGTGTCATTACTAGTGATTGTAGGTAGGTTCCTTTCAGTTATTCAGTTACCAGCATTCTGGCAAATCCAACATGGCTGTCATGTCCGAGCAATAACAAAAATTGAAATTACTAATGCATCCCATTTTTCTAGTTCTTGTAGTACATTAAGATGCATTTTAAATGTATGATGTATATATTGCAATGCAAAATGACTGAATTTATATTAAATGGCCATATAATGATGCCACTGCCCAGCAGTGCTCTTGTTAAATAATGTAATTGAATGTGTTGAGGCAGTCAAGAAATATGATGTCCATGTTTTCACTTTTTCCTTGTTGCCCACAGGAATATTACAGTCAACATGAGAACAAATCTGGTAGAAGTGAAACCAGACAAAAAAGAAGCTGTGTTTGAAAAGTTAGACAGTGACCCACTGGAAACAGAGACATACAATGTAAGCTGAAATTATTGCATACAAATTTCATTTTCTTAAAACAAGCTTTTTATTATACTCCCACTCTCGAGGAGAATGAGGAGGGTGGGGGTTGGGGGGTACTGGATTACATGTGTCCATCTGTGCATCTGTCCATCCATCCATCCATCCATCCATCCATCCATCCATCCATCCATCCATCCATCCATCCATCCATCCATACAACTGTGCATCCATCCATCTGCAGCAATATCTCTGCAATGAATGGATGGATTTCAATGAAATTTGGTATGAGGGATCCTTGTGACAAGCTGCTCCTTCACATGTTCTAAATATGTTGCTACATATTTTCACCAGAGTTACAGTCTTTACCTTACTTATGCTTCATCGGTCCAGCACTGCAGTGGAGGTATACATGTAATTGTCTTCATGGAAAGGATGATCAGTGATCGACTTGTCTGTTTTCTGGAATCAAACAACCTACTAGCAAATGTTCAATGTGGTTTCAGAAGCCAGAGCAGCACTGTGAATCATCTAGTTAGACTTGAAACGTTTATAAGAAATGT
This sequence comes from Pictodentalium vernedei, assembly GCA_031216915.1. Classification (NCBI taxonomy): domain Eukaryota; kingdom Metazoa; phylum Mollusca; class Scaphopoda; order Dentaliida; family Dentaliidae; genus Pictodentalium; species Pictodentalium vernedei. Next base: position 152,866,100 of record CM062292.1, read on the forward strand.
CTTTGCCAGGAGAAAACATGTGGTCGGCATCAAATTTGACCTATGAAAAGGCATATGATACAACTGGAAGTATGGGATCTTAAAAGGTCTTTTTAACATGGGGTTGAGAGGGCATATGCTAATATTTTAAATGATTGTCAATTTCAAGTTTGTGTTGGATGATCCTCACGAGCAAGAATTGGGGGTTTCTCGGATTAGTATATTATCATTTCGTGTTCATTTGTACATTTTTTTGGTATTTCTCAAATATCACCGCTGGTTGTTGAAAATTGGAAACATAAATGCGTAAAGTTGCAAATTCCTGGAACAGTTTCAATGGGATCTAGAACTAAGAAGCATGAAATCTAATACTGGGGAGTCGGTTTCAATAATGGTTTATCTTTTAAAATAACCACAAACAAACAACAGATACAGTGGAATTGACTTTTGTTGAAAAGTTTGAGTAAAACTTTCCACAGTTTCTGAAAATACGAACTTGTTGAATTGAATGAAATGAACATGTGCGTTTGTGTATACAAGCCTCCGAGTGAAAATGTCACTGTTTGGGATATATTTCTGACAAAAAGTATACATGCATTGAATGATGTCCTCAATCGAGACATTTTGTCGGTTACTTCAACGGTTGTACTTTATTATGCCTCTCCTGCTTTGCATTTTAATATCAAAATTAAAAAAAAAAATGCATCTCTGTATAACATTAGTTCAGTGATCTGAACGTAGTGGCTACCCCACTAGGTGGGGTATCTGCTATGTTCAGATCGCTGAACTATATTATTCATAGTCCCGATGGTTATAAAAAAAATTAAAATCCTCCCTCCCTCACTGATTTGAAAAAAAATTCTCAGAGAATCAAAACTCTTTTTTACGGCTTTATGTTCTTGAATCCAGGCTGTTTAAATTATTTCATCCAGGAAAAGGAAAACAGCTAGCTTTGGCAATGCATGGTTAATTCCTGGTCATCTTGCTCTCTAGTCAGTCAGATAGATCATCATAAAATAAGCAGACATTACTATCTCAGTTTGCAAAAGCAACGTTGTTATGATTTTGAAAGTCAGCTAATCAGCAGAATAAAATTTTGGTGCAATTTTTATACAAAGAAAAGGTGTCACAAATCTGGAAACCCTGATCACAGAACACTCTATATCCTTCTACTCGCTAGCCACATGCTAGTTACATGCTTGTGTGCTTCTGAAAAGCAAGTGTCTCACTTGTTGTGCACCAGTTAGTGTGTCAAGAAAAGATTAAGCACATCAATATAGCTATTTTTTTATCACAGACCACTCTGCAGGCTTCCTGCAAGCTATTCGCGAGCAAGTGACTAGTTGTGAGCTTGCAATTCCAAGTCAAATTATTGGAAAAATGACTACTTGAAGATTTGATATTTTGCACAAGTGTGTAGAGGGGTCATCAAAATGTGGTTGGGTCAAGCCTGGAAATAAGGAGATGCCATCTACAGAATGAGGTCCCCAGAGGGTAAATTTGGTGATGCTACCCTGCACAGCAGGGTAGCATTACTGAATTCTTACCTTCTGCGAACCTCATCGGAATCAGGATCTTGGGCCTAAACAGAATGAGGTACCCAGAGGATAAATTGGGGGATTCTAGCCCTCTGTATTGGATAGCTTCAGCGAATTCCCCCTCTGGGGACCTCATTTTGCAAATTGCAGATTGCTTATTTCCAGGCTTGGGTTGGGTGTATATTTTTGTTAGATCGACTACCTGTGCATGTATTTAACCCTTTATTCAATGCACATGAATCAAACATTTGTTATTTTTGGCCTAAAAAAGTTAAAAATCTGTTTCTCAGACCCTCTCGCATGGTCCTCTTGGCTGCCACAAGCTCTCTTTTTTTAGAACCAATGCAAACTTGAAAAAATAAAAATTGAATGGTTTATGTTTGATATTTTACCCAAGTTAATAAAATTGATAAATTTGTACCTTGAGCGCAACAAGGCTTTGCAATGCTTCAACAATGCAGAGCCTTCTTGCACTCAAGGGATGAAATACTCCACCACCCATGCTATTCTGTAGATTATGAGGCCTAAATCATAAGACAAACCAAGAACATGAACTTTTGATGGCAAAGAAATAATTACAAAAATAAAAAATAAAATAAAAAAATGCCCGCCGACATGCAGCTTTACAAAAAATGGCCTGAGAAACAGAAGATCTAGTTTATGGCACCTTAAATATAATTTTTTGTCAAATTTTTCAGAAAATGGGTGGTCATGTGATATGGTTTCGTTAAAATTTTTTGAAAAATAATTGTTTTCCAATGGCTCATTTTGTAAATTATGTGGGGAGATGCGACTGATTTAATAGGTAAAGAGTTAAAATCATATCTCAGTCTTGACAAAAATTGTTTGTACAGTACTATGATGACAAAAATTATTTACCAAAATCATCATTGCAAGCCAGAAAATAAGCAGACTGTCATCTGCGAAATGAGGTCCCCAGAGGGTGAATTTAGTGATGCTATCCTGCATAGCAGGGTAGCATCACTAAATTTACCCTCTGTGAACCTCAATCTGAATCAGGGTCTCAAAATAAACAGAAAGAGGTACCGAGAGGATAAATCGGCCCACTGTATGGGATAGCATCATCAAATTCACCCTCTGGGGACCTCATTCTGCAAATGTCAGACTGCTTAATTTCAGGCCTACATCATTCATTATTTTTAGCTCAACTTTGACGAAGTCAAATTTGAGCTATTGTCATGGCCCGTCGTCCGTCTGTCCGTCTGTCCGTCTGGCCGTCTGTCCGTCTGTCCGTACGTCAACAATTGGCTATGGCTCGGGCTAGAGGTCGTATTTATGAACCGATCTTTACGAAACTTCTTGTGTACCTTTGTTATGACCCTGGGACGGGAACGAGTGTTTTTAGGTGTGGTCCAAAATTCAAGATGGCTGCCAGTGGCCATTTTGTACCGATGATGCAAAAATCAGTTTTTTGTACAGAACTTCTGTATGAAAGTTCTGATTTGAATAAAGTTTTGTATAAATGTTTAGTACCATGGGATACATCACATATAATACGGGTTTTTTTCTCGTGCGTAAATTATGCAGATTAGACTGACTTTGATTTATTTAGTGTTACTTTCAGAGCTGTAAGTGCCAAGCTGCTATGGCTCGGGCTAGAGGCCGTATTTATGAACCGATCTTTACGAAACTTCTTGGGTACCTTTGTTATGACCGTGGGACGAGAACGAGTGTTTTTGGGTGCGGTCCGAAATTCAAGATGGCTGCCAGCTGCCATTTTGTACCGACGATGCAGAAATCTGTTTTTTGTACAGAACTTCCATATGAAAGCTCTGATTTGAATAATTTTTTGTATGAATGTTTAGTACCATGGGATACATCACATATAATACGGGTTTTTTTCTCGTACGTAAATTGTGCAAATTAGACTAATTTTGATGTTTTTGGGGGTTACTTTCAGCACTGTAAGTGCAAATGCCAATACGGCTCGGGCTAGAGGCCGTATTTATGAACCGATCTTTACGAAACTTCTTGGGTACCTTTGGTATCACTGTGGGACGAGAACGAGTGTTTTTGGGTCCGGTCCGAAATTCAAGATGGCCGATGGCAGCCATTTTGTACAAAATTAGGTACAATCAGATTTTTGCACAGAACTTCCATATGAAAGCCCTGATTTGAATAATTTTATTGTGTGAATGTTTAGTACCATGGGATGCATCACATATAATATGGGTTTTTTTCTCGTGCAGAAATTATGCAAATTAGATGAACTTTGATTTTTTCAGTGCGACTTACACACAGTAAGTACACATGTCAATACGGCTCAGACTAGAGTCTGTATTTATGAACTGATCTTCACGAAATGTCTTGGGTACCTTTGTTATCATCTTGGGACGAGAACGAGTGTTTCTGGGTGCGGTCTAAAATTCAAGATGGCTGCCAGTGGCCATTTTGTACCGAAATTAGGTCTAATCAGTTTTTTGTACACAACTTCTATACAGCTCAGACCAGAGGCCATATTTATGAACCAATCTTTACGAAACTTCTTGGGTACCTTTGTTATCACCGTGGGATGAGAGCGAGTGTTTTTGGGTGTGGTCCAAAATTCAAGATGGCCACCAGCAGCCATTTTGTACCAAAATTAGTGCAATCAGTCTTTTGTATAGAACTTCTGTATGAAAGTTCTGATTTTAATAAATTTTTGTATGAATGTTTAGTAACATGGAATACATCACATATTGTAAGGGGTTTTTTTTCGTGCAGAAATTATGCAAATTAGATGAACTTTGATTTATTCAGTGCAACTTACACAATGTTAAGCACACATGTCAATACGGCTCAGGGTAAAGGCTGTATTTATGAACCGATCTTCACAAAACTTCTTGGGTACCTTTGTTATCTCCTTGGGATGAGAATGAGTGTTTCTGGGTACGGTCCAAAATTCAAGATGGCTGCCAGTGGCCATTTTGTACCGAAATTAGGTCCAATCAGTTTTTTGTCACAAGTTCTATACAGCTCGTATTTATGAACTGATCTTCACAAAACTTCTTGAGTACTTTTGTTTTCACCTTGGGACAGGAACGAGTGTGTTTTGGGGTGCCTTTGTTATCACTGTGCTGTGAGAACAAATATTTTGGGGTTCAGTCAGACCCACTCTGGGACTCAAAGATTTCTTTTCTAGTTTAGCATCTGACTGTCACCCACCTTTACAATACTTTACCTATACATTTGTTAAGGCAACGGTCAGTATTTATGTACAGACCGTTACAATACTTAATATGTACCTTTGTTATCAGGTCATTACCTAGATGTTTGTCATTGCTGTGTCACATACTATACATGTACATGTCTTTGTCTTGACAAGTTGAGCTACAGTGTCATTGACACTTTCATTTTCAATTTCTGCCTAAAAACATAGCTTATGACCCCTCATTGGAGTGAACTTCTCACTCCTGTGAGGCATGATAAGCCATGTTTTTTAGGCAAAAAAATGAAATCCTTTGGATGGGTAAGAAACATAGGTCCCGTCGATATATACCTGTAGATGAGGTCTTGACAACAATACACTATCTTGGAAACTCGCAAGGTGGTAATACAGTAAAACCTGTTTTGAGAGATCGCTGTACTGAGAGACCACCTGTCTTGAGAGACCTCTATGACCTTGTACCATTTGGTCATTTTACTCTGCAATGAACCTGTCAAGACCACCTATTTTGAGAGACCACTGTTGCCTGGCAAAAAGGGTGGTCTCTCAAGACAGGTTCTACTGTAACCAATTTATCTTGCATTGTTCATTCCCATCTTGAGATGTTTGCATAATGAAGGAATTGGGTACAGTTTTTAACAACGTCTGATTTGACAATCATTCAATGTCGATAAATTGATTTTGTTTATGAATGAAGATTGTGACAACATGGCACTGCATTCTTGCACTATGCATGATGTAATCCCTATTCATTGTTCATAACCGCTGAAGTTTATAGAGTGTTTCAGTTGTGGGTTTCTTTGTTTTATTTTTTATATTTAATGCATAGTAGGCCTGTATAAAAATATCAGGAAAAAAAAGATCTAGTTTAATTTTTAGCTTAACATGACAAAGTGAAGATAAACTATTGCCATCACGCGTGTGAAGTCTGTTAGTCTGTGAGTCTGTTCTTATTTTCCTTTAGCACAGGCTCTGCCCCATAGTTGTCCGATTGTCATAAAATTTCATATGCAGGTTTGAGGTCATGTCTAGATGAGAATGTCCCCTTTTGGTTGTGATCGATCAACCATGATGGCTGCCCGAGCCCAAAACCCGAAAACATTTAGCACAGTCTACAGGTCGTATTTACGAATGGATTTCATTGTAACTTGGGAGGATGACTCTGCATAATATCTAGATGAGAACATCCCCTTTTGGTCATGATCTGTCAATCGTGATGGCTACCCAAGCCCAAAACCCAAAAACTTTTAGCACAGTCTGCAGGTCATATTTAATATGGAGGGATTTCATTGTAACTTGTGGCCTCGAAAATTTGGCCTTAAACCTAGTGACCAGTGATGAAGACATATCGGTAGATTCTGATATCTCCCTTAACAACTTTCAGCCTCCCACCATGGAAGAGGTTAAGTCAATTATATTGAAAGCCTCCTCCACATCTTGTTCTCTCGACCCACTGCCAACATGGTTTTTGAAAAACAGCTTTGTTTTAGACCACGTTCTTCCCACCATTACTAGTATCTTTTGCTCATCTCTGGCTCTTGGAACTGTACCAACAGCATTTAAGCATGCCCATGTTATTCCACTCCTGAAGAAACCAAGCCTAGATGTCAACGTTCTAAAAAACTACAGACCAATGTCTAACCTTCCTTTTCTGTCTAAATGTCTTAAAAAGGTTAGTGCCTCAAGAATTATTCAGCATATTTCAGATAATAACAACCTGGAAATATTTCAATCTGTATACAGACCCGGGCACAGCACTGAAACAGCCTTAATTTGTGTCAGCTCCGATGTGCTGAATTCGATGGACGATCGCAGGCAAACATCATTCGTGCTGCTTGACCTGTCTGCTGCATTTAATACGATTGACCACCAAACTCTTTTGTCGCAGTTAGAAAAACAACTCAAAATACGTGGATCTGCCCTTGAGTTTGTACGTTCCTACTTAACTGACCGAACGCAATCTGTGAAAATATGCGATACTCTCTCAGAGCCCATCGAGCTAAAATACGGCGTCTCCCAAGGCTCAGTACTCGGACCCTTATTGTTCACAGTTTACACCCTACCACTTGGTGATTTCATAAGGAAACACTCTGTAAATTTTCACCTGTATGCAGATGATACCTAGCTGTATCTGTCTGCTGATCTTTCCAATATGAATGACTCCTTAACAACACTGGAGGCATGCATTGAGGATATTCGACAGTGGATGGAGAGAAACTTTCTGAAATTAAATGATAATAAAACAGAATTTATCCAGTTAGGCGCCAAACATCAGTTTGACAAAGTTCCAACTAACTGCTTGAAAATAGGCAATAGTGCAGTTAGCACAAGTAAAACTGCCCAAAACCTCGGTTTCACTTTTAATGATTGCTTTGATCTGCATAACCAAATCAAAAAAGTGACCAAAAGCTGCTTCCTCCAAATAAGAAACATCAACAAAATCAGAAAGCTACTTGACCAAAACACACTGAAAACTGTTATACAGTCTTTAGTCCTGTTCCATTTGGACTGTTGCAACTCTCTCTCTATTTCGGCCTTCCTCTGAAATCCATGTTCCTGCTTCAGTGTATTCAAAACACAGCAGCTAAGATCATTACTGGTGCGAAAAAATATGACCACATTACACCAATCCTGAAATCCCTGCATTGGCTGCCAGTTGAGTCTCGCATTGAGTATAAGGTACTGGCGGTGACACACAACATCTTACATAGTGACAAAGCACCAATCTATCTTAAGCAGGTCATCAAAGTACACACACCGTCGAGGAATCTCAGATCAGCTTCTGAGAGTCTCCTTGTACTGCGAATTCGATCAACGGCAGGAAAGAGATCATTCACTTTCGCAGCTCCCTCACTCTGGAATGCCCTCCCTCAGAACCTTAGAAAAACCCTAAATACAGATAACTTCAAGAAAGCTCTGAAAACCCATCTCTTTCAAGCAGCCTTCAGCTGCTGATTATACCATTGTTACCAACACCCATGTTTTCAGCACTTTTAAGCAGCGTTTCACTGGGAAAAGCGCTATATAAATAAATTATTATTATTATTATTATTATATAACTTGGTAGGATGACACCATATGATGTCTAGAGAGAACTTCCCCATTTGGTTGCGATCTGTCAACCATGATGGTTGCCCGAGCCCAAAAACCTTTAGCGCAGTCTACAGGGCGTATTTATGGAGGGATTTCATTGTAATTTAGTAGGATGACTGCATATAATGTATAGATGAGAACGTTCCCTTTTGGTCGTGATCGGTCACCTGTGATGGCAATAGGGGCCTGAAGCCCAAAAACATTTAGCACAGCCTACAGGTCATATTTATGAAGGTATTTCATTGTAACTTGGTAGGATTACTCCAGATAATGTCTATATGAGAACGTCCCCTGTTGGTCGCGATTATTCACCCGTGATGGCCACCTGAGCCCAAAACTCCAAAACCTTTAGCACAGACTACAGGTCGTATTTATGAAGGGATTCTATTGTAACTTTTTAGGATGACTCAGTATAATGTTCAAATGAGGACGTCCCCTTTTGGTTGCGATGGGGCAACCATGATGGCTACACAGGCCCGAAGCCCAAAAACCTTTAGCACAGTCTACAGTCCGTATTTATGAAGGGATTTCATCGTCACTTGATAGGATGACTCATTTGGGATTATTAGCTGAACTTTGATGTAAGTTAAATTTTTAACTCAACTTTGACATAAGTCAAATTTGAGGTTATGCCATGGCCCGGTCGTCCGTCTGTCTGTCTATCCATCAGCAATTCAATACAGCTCGGGCTAGAGGCCGTATTTATGAACTGATCTTTACAAAACTTCTTGAGTACCTTTGTTATCACCGTGGGACGAGAACGATTGTTTTGGGGTGTGGTCCGAAATTCAAGATGGCCACCAGCAGCCATTTTGTACCTTAGTTAGTGCAATCGTTTTTTTGTAGTTCTGATTAGAATAAATTTTTGTCTGAATGTTTAGTAACATGGAATACATCACATCTGATACAGGTTTTTCTCTCGTGCAGAAATTCTGCAAATAAGATGAATTTTTTTTTTTTTAGTGCTACTTCCACACAGTAAGTACACATGTCAATAGGGCTCGGGCTAGGGGCTGTATTTATGAACCAATCTTCACGAAACTTCTTGGGTGCCTTTGTTATCACCTTGGGATGAGAACAAGTGTTTCTGGGTGCGGTCTAAAATTCAAGATGGCTGCCAGTGGCCATTTTCTACAGAAATTAGGTCCAATCAGTTTTTGTACACAACTTCTATATGGCTCAGGTTAGAGGCCGTATTTATGAACCGATCTTTACGAAACTTCTTGGGTACCTTTGTTATCACCGTGGGACGAGAACGAGCATTGTGAGTGCATTCCAAAATTCAAGATGGACGCCGGCAGCCATTTCGTACCAAAATTAGTGCAATCAGTTTTTTGTACAGAACTTCTATATGAAAGTTCTGATTTGAATACATTTTTGTATGAATGTTTAGTAACATGGAATACATCACATATAATTCGGGTTTTTTCTCGTGCAGAAATTATGCAAATTAGATGAACTTTGATTTATTCAGTGCTACTTATACACCGTGCGCATGTCAATACGGCTCAGGCTAGAGGCTCTATTTATGAACCGATCTTCACGAAACTTCTTGGGTACCTTTGTTATCACCTTGGGATGAGAACGAGTGTTTTTGGGTGCGGTCCAAAATTCAAGATGGCTGTTGGCAGCCATTTTGTACCAAAGTTAGGTACAATCAGGTTTTGGTACATAACTTCTATATGAAGGTTCTGATATGAATAAATTTTTGAATGGATGTTTTGTAACATGAAATACATCACATATAATACTGTTTTTTTTCTCGTGCAGAAATTATGCAAATTAGATGAACTTTGATTTATTCAGTGCTACTTATACACAGTATGTGCACATGTCAATACGGCTCAGGCTTGAGGCTGCATTTATGAACCGATCTTCACGAAACTTCTTGGGTACCTTTGTTATGACCTTGGGACAGGAAAAAGTGTTTTTGGGTGCTTTTGTTATCACTGTGCTATGAGAACAAATATTTTTGGGTTCAGTCAGACCTACTCTGGGACTCAAAGATTTCTTTTCTAGTTTAGCATCTAACTGTTGCCCACCTGCACAATACTTTACCTATACATTTGTTACAGGCTACGGTCAGCATTTATGTACAGACCGTTACAATACTTTATATGTACCTTTGTTATCAGGTCATTACCTAGAAGTGTGTCATTGCTGTGTCACATACTATACATGTACATGTCTTACACATGCTACAGTGTCATTGACACTTTCATTTCATTGTAACTTGGTAACTTTGGTTGACATACATCAACTGTGAGAGCCACATCAACTCACCCCTTAATTCTTTAGTACAGTCTACACCTCAAATTATTTTTATTGAAAACATAGCATACAGGGAATAGAAATTAACATATTCTCAATTACCACAATTCTTGCCATATTTCATGATCCTTTCATAAACATTGAATATTATTCTTTTCATCAAACACAACACACAGTCAAGTTCAGCTACAGTGTCATTGACACTTTCATTTGCATTGAGCTGGTGATTTATTTATCATTTAACTACTGTTATCAAAAATGGTGTCCTCAACGTGAAATAACTCTGTGCCAATTGAGTGAAGGTAAAAACATAATCTTTCTGAATTGAATGATCGCATGTGCAGTTGCTACCCTCAATACAGATTTGTATTTTGTCTAGATGTTTTTACTTATATTAGGGGAAATGAGTTTTTGTTGAAAGGTAATTTTTGGTATTTGCTCAATATTTATGTCAGGTATATAATAAAAAACTTTTGTATCATTATAGTATAGTTTTCTCCATGCGACACCACCAATGTCATCACCAGATGTTTTGAAGAGAAGTACACTGGTTAATGAGGCAGGGTTTTTAGATCTGAATAAGTTAACTCTACAACATGTCAAATATCCAAACATTTTTGGAATAGGAGATTGCACAAGTCTTCCAACATCAAAAACAGCTGCTGCAATTGGTAGGTAATTTATATTAGTTCTTTACTTTTATCCGAATAAGTAGAATATTCCTAAGACTAAAATCCTTGCCTTCTAATTGGATGAGAGCCTACATAGTTTCTTCTGTGTTTAGGGCTCTGGTAGCGTATGTTACCATCCGATGTCACCTCGCAAAATATTTGAAATGATAGCACGTTTCCTAATTATTTCATCAATGGAGTGACTTGCAAACCGCTTCATTTTTCTAGAGTTTTTACACGTTCAGCAGATGATGTTTCAAATGGTGTTTAAGGTCACATACTTGTGCACAATGACTAATCGTGACCGTGAGTTTTACGGGTGGAGGAAACCGGAGTACACCGAGAGAACCACAGATGCAACGACAAGCAACTGTTGGCTCCTCAACTTTCTAATCTGTTCAAGCTCCACTGAAGCAGGGTTACAGCAGTTGAAGACATGTGCACCATCGACGTGCAGTATGTCTTAGTACACGGCGTCATTGTGCCGCCATGTAGGCAACTGGGATAAAGTGCCTTGCCCAAGGACACAACATGGGTTGTCCCAGGCGGGGATCGAACTCAGGACCTCTAGCATAGAAGTCCAACAGTCTGCCACTGAGTCACTGCGCTCCCATGATGTTCAAAATGAAGTACTACTGTTTAAATTACGAATCAGTTTACAATTTAAAGTGAGATGGAATTACCTCGACCTTTATTATTTATTGATTATTTGTCCAGTGCAGTCGTGGGCAACACAAGAGGTTTATTTACTAAACTTGTGATTGTTGAAAGATGCCTTGTTCATTTCATGAAGTGGTTTTGGGCTATGGGTAGGAACCAAGCCTGAAAATAAGAAGACAGTCATCTTCAAAATGAGGTCCCCAGAGGGTGAATTTGGTGATGCTACCCTGCACTGCAGGGTAGCATCACAAAATGTACCCTCTGTGAACCTCAGTGTGAATCAAGGTCTCAATCCAAAACAGAAAGATGTACCTAGAGGATAAATTGGCCCACTGTATGGGATAGCATCAGAAAATTCACCCTCTGGGGACCTCATTTTGCAAATGACAGGTTGCTAATATTCATGCTTGGTAGGAACATATTGGAACACATGGAACATATATGTTAATGTGATGAATTGCCAGTTACATGATCTGAGGTTTGTGGCTCAGAGCCTATGTTCAACCTTGATGCTTTGCGTCAAACCTCAGACCATGTTACTGTCAATTCATCACAATAACTTATAATATTTTGTACTCTTTTCAGAAATAGAAAATCTCACCTCACAAAAATTCAAATCTTTCATTGTCTTTCCATCCCGGACTTTATTACCTAATGTCATCCTCTCTGTAAATAATATAAAAATAATGACCTGGCTTGAGGGTAACAATGCAGATTGTCTCCCCAAGTAACCATTGTTTCCTGAGGCAAAAGTCGAAGGAGACATTGGTTCCTAGGGGAGGCGATCTGCAATGTTACTGTCAAGCCATTTCATTATTCTTATGCCCCCCGAAAAATTTTCGAGGGGGTATATAGTCGAGGTCTCCGTCTGTCTGCCTGTATGTCCATCCGTCCATCTGTACGAACATTTTGTATTATAACTCGAGCATCAGTTGTCGGATTTCAATGTTCTTTGGTATGGTGATAGGGCAGTTTGGGGGAATGGATGCCCTCATACCTAGCGTTTCGTCCATTTATGTTTGGTAGAGTTGTGGCCCCTTTTTGTATGTGGCCTCTGTTTCTGACTAAGGTAAATTGTACCATAGCCTATAGGGCAAAGTGCTGCCCAATTTTTTTTTTAATTCATTATTTTTCTGCGGCCCAGTGCTTGCAGGGGAGGTTGCATGACATTTTAACCTCTACATATCAATACATCCATATAAATATGGATGACACAAGAATTATAGTGATTTTGGTTCCAGATCATTTAAAATTGTTTGAGCGCAACAATCGATTTCAAATTTTATTTGCTTATTAGTAACGTCAAAATACAGGCCAAGTTCGATTTGGAGGTTTACTCCGACCATTCTTGCAAGAGTTATGCCTCTTTTTGAATTAAAAAATCACAAATTTCCCAATTTCAGCTTTATTCTTACTGTCCAGTGCCTATAGAGGAAGTGCTGCCCAATTTTTTTTAGTCCACTATTTCTGTACTCCCCAGTGCTTGGTGGTGAGGTTGCATGTCCTTTTAACCTACTACATATCGATATAACCATATAAATATGGATGCCAATTTCAGCTTCATTCGTACTGGCCAGTGCCTATGGGGGAAGTGCTGCCCAATTTTTTTTAGTCCACTATTTCTGTGCTGCCCAGTGCTTGGTGGGGAGGTTGCATGTCATTTTAACCTACTACATATCGGTATAACTATATAAATATGGATGCCAATTTCAGCTTTATTCTTACTGGCCAGTGTCTTGTAGGGGAAGTGCTGCCCATTTTTTTTTTTTTAGTCCACTATCCCAATTTTTTCAAGTCCACTATTTCTGTACTGCTTAGTGTTTGCAGGGCAGGTTTGCATATCATTTTAACCTACTACATATCAATATATTCATATAAAAATGGATGACACAAGAATCATAGTGTTCTTTAATTCCATTCATTCAAAGATGTTTGGATGAACCAATTCTCTTCGAACATTTGGAAGTTATTTATTTACATTTAAGTCCGACTTTGCTACCTTCGGGGGCATCAGCACATGCGTTAGCTTTGCTCTTGTTTTTATTATACTGAATGGTTTTATTATCCCACTCTAGTCTGATAAATGTGAAAAAAATGATATCCAACAACTCTATACTAGTAGTTGAGTACTTGATTTCATGTTTAGCTCAAGAGTTTCCGTTAGCTAGGAAACAATATTGAATGAAGGAACCTTAAATAATTTAATTTGGAATGAATAAAATTTGGTTAAGTTTGTTAATATGGTTAACTTGAATGCTTAAATTCAATGATTATCAATCTGAGAGAATGCAACATGAAAGCTTTTTCTTCTTTGGTCGTTTCCGGTATCATTTGCGGGAAACCTCGGTCGGGCAGTAGACATTGCCATTAATGTCACACTGGAATAATACCCATGAAGGGAATGTTTCAGAATAGCAAATCAAATCGAATGGCAGTTTACTATAGGCTTTTAAAATGAGATATAATAAACTAATTTATTACACACCTCTTCTATGAAATCTCGATCTACAGAAACACTAAACCATGCGAAAAATGAAAATCTGTTCTGCACGTTTGGAATGGAATCGTTTGACACACTATATTTAAATAGAAGTGAAATTTTACTGGAATTTTCCACAAATAGTTCACCACAATTACAATTTGAATCGCAAGCGATAGCTAAATATCGTCCCATGACTTCAAGTGTGTTCTATGTGCCAGTAGGAAAATGTGAACAGACTCACAGAATATGGATATCATTAGAACCGGATCAGCAAGCCGGTTCTAATGATATCCATATTTGTGTGGTTTCTTCAAGACAGTTGTAAGATATTTACGCTGTGGCCGGCTTATTTTGGTCAATTTCCTGGCCGTTGTTGGCTGCTATGTTAGATAAAGGGTTAAACAATTCAAACTCTGTCAGACAAATTTGAACATTTTGGTATTGTGTCATAGGGGTTCAGAGGGTTAACAAATTTCAGGTCTGAATAATGAGTTTTATCATGAACATTAAGATCCTGATTTCAAATTATTGTGTTCTAGTTTTCCCCAGAGACCAGATATCTTGGGTGGATAAGTTGCCTTCGATCATTCAATGTCAGAACAAAAGATGAACCTCCTGGTCATTTAGTAATTGAACAGCCTTTCCCTATCCACACTATATTTCAATGAAATGCTTGAACAAAAGAATATACATCTCCTTTGTGAATTACACATTAGGGGAGGTAAATCTAGGAGTCTGTTTGGAGTTTTAGGCTGCAGTTCTGTGTGTTAGGTTTCTGACTCCTAGTAACTTGTTTTGGACTGGAATTTTGTTCATTTGGACACTTGATAGTATCCCTAAAGTATGTCCTCTGGGATGATTGTTAAATTAGGGTATTGTCAAACACTTTACTCTGAAGCAAGTTGATTTGGTATAGTAATGTCATTTTTGCTAGTCATGATAAGTTGTTTTTTCCAAATGTTGATCTCTTGACAGACAAGATATAATGAATTGAATACTAACTTCTTCAAATCTTTTGTTTTCATACTATGTAAAATTTGATATTTCACTCCACTAATTTGCCAGAAAATACAAAATATCTTTTTCAACTAATTTTGACTTCTGTGAACAATATCCAATTGTTTAAGAAATAACTGTTGTTTTCTTTTGGTTTATATCGCATAAACCAAAAGAAAACAACAGTCATTTCTTATAATTTAATCCGGCGTTATCAGAAAAGTATAATAACTATGTGTATTCAGATGAAAAAAGTGTAATTATGTCTCCCCTTCACCAAAGGGAGGCATATTGTTTTACCCTGAATTCTTCTTCTCGGTGTTGTTGATCTCCTTCTTCTCATACAATAGTGCCAGAACTTTTTTAATCTTTTGACCTAGGCTTATGATATTTAGCATGTGGGTGTATCACCATGAGACAATGTGTTGCATACCATCATGACCTACATATGACCTTGACCTTTGACCTTCAGGTCAAATTACTGATTTTTTGGAAAGTAAACTTGTCCGGGACAGAACTTTTTTTTATCTTTTGACCTAGGCTTATGATATTTAGCATGTGGGTGTATCACCATGAGATGATGTGGTGCATACCTCATGACCCACATATGATCTTGACCTTTGACCTCCTGGTCAAATTACTGATATTTTGGTAAGTAAGCTTGTCCGGGCCAGAACTTATTTACCGTTTCACCTTGGGTTATGATTTTTGACATGTGGGTGTATCACCATGAGACGATGTGTTGCTTACTATCATGACCCATATATGACCTTGACCTTTGAACTCAAGATCAAATTATTTGGGTTAGGGTTATTAAGATATTGTCAAACCACTTTTATTCTTAATTAATTGGATATTGTTCACAATTTGACCTCAAGGTCACATTGTTGACTCTTTTTAACCCTAGGCATATGCTTTTTGGCATGTGAGTGTATCACCAAAAGACGATGTGTCACGTACCATCATGACATAATATTACCTTGACCTTTGACATCAAGATCAAATTATTGAATTGTTCAGCTAGCTTTATTATATATGGCATATGAATGCAACAGCCAGGCTGATGTGTCACATTCTATCTTGAATTTCCATGATCTTGACATATGACCTTTAGTTTGATCTTGATTAGTCGTAAGTTGGAAGCATGGAACTAATCGAAGGGGAGACATGTGTTTTAGTTCACTAGAACTGTTCCCTCGACGTTTCAATGGCACATCTCAATCAATGCTTTGAACATTGTCATCAAGTTATTTTTGTTCATTTTGATTGTCGATATTCATCCCAGGTGTTCAACTGTTCATCAGAAATATACACAAATCTTGGGTTTTGCTTGTTAAACAAATATTGAAAGCCATCATTTGTCCCTCCTCTTAAATTGCTAAATTCTGCAGGATCACCGATATTGAAATTCCCATAACATTCCTCAGCCATGATGAATTTAGATATTGAATTTATGAAAATAATAGTATGAAGTCTTGATTGTTTACATTTTGAATTTCGATCACAGATGATGGTTATTTAGCAAGTCACATAACAATATCATTAAAAACAATTTTTTCAGCTTCCGTCACAATTATGTTTGAATATGAACCCTTAATTTATCTCCTCTTTAATGTTTCTATTAAATTATTTGTTCCCAATAAATTATCATTGTTTTCTCGCTCACTAGAGGCAATACAAATATCGATCGATCAGTCGGCTGTCACGTTGACAATTGGGATGAGTGGGCGGGACTTACCGAGTCTTCAAAATTTGATCAGGCACACTAACATGTAGACATTCTAAATCGTTGCGTGATGTCATGCGGTATGCTTTTAACCACTGACGTGGAACCAGGACAAATGACTAGATTATGTCATAGTAAATGCTAGTATAGCTCTCGAAGACTTGATATATGGTTTGGTGCTGAAAAAAATATACAATTAACTCCTTACTAAATACAACTGGGGGTGCAATTGCTCGTTGTTTAGAGTATTCGACTTTAAACCGACAGGTCAGTGGTTTGATCCTGACTTACAACATGTGTCCTTGGACAAACTACTAAATTTTGGTTGTCAGTGTGGGGCAAAGTGGTGCTGTATACTAGTACATCCTGCACATCAATGTGAACTTTCCTTCAACCACTGCTAACA
The DNA here is from genome assembly GCA_031216915.1 of Pictodentalium vernedei. Classification (NCBI taxonomy): domain Eukaryota; kingdom Metazoa; phylum Mollusca; class Scaphopoda; order Dentaliida; family Dentaliidae; genus Pictodentalium; species Pictodentalium vernedei. The sequence continues at coordinate 152,883,088 of CM062292.1, forward strand.
CTGCTTGTGCTGGGTTAGCAAATTGAAGAATTTTATTGTCGCTTATTGCTTCTCTCCGGTTACTCTGTCTTCCTTCTGCCGTATAACCACCAGGATGATATGACAGGCTCTTGAAAGTTTTATTCAACTCCAGTAAACAAATAAACTTAACATGAATATAAAACTCTTCCTGCAACAAAAAACAACTAAATATTTTTAGTTTTTGCCTTAAAACTTGTGGCCTGTCACCGAAATGAACTCATTGAGGTCCTTTTATGCAACGACCCACTCGGGAGCATTATGTTTTCATCATGTTCATCTGTCCGGCGACCAGAATCCATCCATTAACTTTTGGTTTCTGTCCAATAACTAAAGAACTGCTTATTTGATCAAATCATAATTTTCAGGATTACTTGTGGATGACTAAACAATACTTCCTTTCGATTTTGGTCCAGCTAGCCAATTCAGTGTGCTCGCCATGGTGGTAGCCATATCGAATTTGGTTTCCATTCAATAACTAATGAATGCTGACTTGATTCATTTTTATGTGTACCCATACCATGTATGGTACACATAATGCCAGCATCCGGGGTGGACCTCCATCGTTCGTCCATCCTTCGTCTGTCCATCCGTCCGTCCATATGTTCGTCCATCCATCTGACATCCGTATCCATTTCTTTGGCATTCGATAACTTGAACACTATTGCTTAGATTGTCACAATACTTTATATTTGTGTTCAGGTTACTAATGCGTCAAGCTGTATAGTTTTTGGTGTAAATCTGATTATTCAATACTGAGATTTTAACCCTTTACCCATCCAATTAAGCATTATTCCAATCCATTTCTTTGGCATTCAATAACTAAAAAAATATCAATCCTATTGTCATGTTACTTGATAGATATGTTCAGGTAACTGATGTGCCAAGCTGTATAGTTTTTGATGTAAATCTGACGATTCGATCATGAGATACTAACCCTTTATCCATCAAATTAAGCATTACTCCAATCCATTTCTTTGGCATGCAGTAACCTAAAAAATATTGATTAGATTGCCTTGTTACTTCATATGTGTGGTCAGATTTCCGATGTGCTGAGCTGTATAGATTTTGGTGTAAATCTGTTAGTTTGAGCCTGAGATTTTAACCCTTTATCCATCAAATTGTGCATTTTTCCAATCTATTTCTTGGACATGCGATAACTCAAAGAATATCAATCTGATTGTCTTGTTACTTCATATAGATGTTCAGGTTACTGATTTGCTGAGCTGTATAGCTTTTATGTGTACCCATACTATGTATGGTACACATAATGCTGGCATCCGGAGTGGCCATCCGTCGTTCGTCCATCCTTTGTCCGTCCATCTGTCCATCCGGTGTTCGTATCCATTTCTTTGGCATTCGATAACTTGAAAAATATTGCTTGGATTGTCAAGTTACTTTATATTTGTGTTCAGGTTACTGATGTGCCGAGCTGTATAGTTTTTGGTGTAAATCTGTTAATTTGATCCTGAGATATTAACTCCTTATCCTTCAAATTGAAAATTCTTCCAATCCCTTTGGCATGAGATAACTCAAAAAATATCAATCCAATTGTCATGTTACTTTATATATATCTTCAGGTTACTGATGTTCTGAGCTGTATAGTTTTTGGTGTAAATCTGTTATTTTGATCCTGAGATATTAACCCTTATCCTTCAAATTGAAAATTTCTCCAATCCCTTTGGCATTCGATAACTTGAAAAATATTGCTTGGATTGTCAAGTTACTTTATATTTGTGTTCAGGTTACTGATGTTCTGAGCTGTATAGTGTTTGGTGTAAATCTGTTATTTTGATCCTGAGATATTTACCCTTATCCTTCAAATTGAAAATTCCTCCAATCCCTTTGGCATTCGATAACTTGAAAAATATTGCTTGGATTGTCAAGTTACTTTATATTTGTGTTCAGGTTACTGATGTTCTGAGCTGTATAGTGTTTGGTGTAAATCTGTTATTTTGATCCTGAGATATTTACCCTTATCCTTCAAATTGAAAATTCCTCCAATCCCTTTGGCATTCGATAACTTGAAAAATATTGCTTGGATTGTCAAGTTACTTTATATTTGTGTTCAGGTTACTGATGTTCTGAGCTGTATAGTGTTTGGTGTAAATCTGTTATTTTGATCCTGAGATATTAACCCTTATCCTTCAAATTGAAAATTCCTCCAATCCCTTTGGCATTCGATAACTTGAAAAATATTGCTTGGATTGTCTAGTTACTTTATATTTGTATTCAGGTTACTGATTTGCCGAGCTGTATAGTTTTTGGTGTAAATCTGATGATTTGATCCCGAGATATTAACCCTTTATCCTTCAAATTGAAAATTCCTCCAATCCCTTTGGCATTCGATAACTTGAAAAATATTGCTTGGACTGTCAAGTTACTTTATATTTGTGTTCAGGTTACTGATGTGCCAAGCTGTATAGTTTTTGGTTTAAATCTGATAATTTGATCCTGAGATATTAACCCTTTATCCTTCAAATTGAAAATTCCTCCAATCCCTTTGGCATGAGATAACTCAAAAATATCAATCTGATTGTCATGTTACTTTATATATGTATTCAGGTTACTGATGTGCTGTGCTGTATAGTTTTTTAGCTCAACTTTGGTGAAGCCAAATTTGAGCTTTTGTCATGGCCCGTCGTCCGTCTGTCCGTACGTCAACAATTGGATACGGCTTGGGCTAGAGGCCGTATTTATGAACCGATCTTTATGAAACTTCTTGGGTACCTTTGTTATGACCGTGGGACGAGAACGAGTGTTTTTGGGTGCGGCCCAAAATTCAAGATGGCTGCAGCCGCCATTTTGTACCGACGATGCAGAAATCTGTTTTTTGTACAGAACTTCCAAATGAAAGCTCTGATTTGAATATTTTTTTGTATGAATGTTTAGTACCATGGGATACATCACATATAATACAGGTTTTTTTCTCGTGCGTAAATTGTGCAAATTAGACTAATTTTGATGTTTTTTGGTGTTACTTTCAGCACTGTAAGTGCAAATGCCAATACGGCTCGGGCTAGAGGCCGTATTTATGAACCAATCTTTACGAAACTTCTTGGGTACCTTTGGTATCACCGTGGGGCGAGAACGAGTGTTTTGGGGTCCGGTCCGAAATTCAAGATGGTCGATGGCAGCCATTTTGTACAAAATTAGGTGCAATCAGATTTTTGCACAGAACTTCCATATGAAAGCGCTGATTTGAATAATTTTTTGTGTGAATGTTTAGTACTATGGGATACATCACATATAATACAGGTTTTTTTCTCGTGCAGAAATTATGCAAATTAGATGAACTTTAATTTTTTCAGTGCGACTGACACACAGTAAGTACACATGTCAATATGGCTCGGGCTATAGTCTGTATTTATGAACTGATCTTCACGAAATGTCTTGGGTACCTTTGTTATCACCTTGGGACGAGAACGAGTGTTTCTGAGTGTGGTCTAACATTCAAGATGGCTGCCAGTGGCCATTTTGTACCAAAATTAGGTCTAATCAGTTTTTTTTACACAACTTTTATATGGCTCAGACTAGAGGCCATATTTATGAACCAATCTTTACGAAACTTCTTGGGTACCTTTGTTATCACCGTGGGATGAGAGCGAGTGTTTTTGGGTGTGGTCCAAAATTCAAGATGGCCACCAGCAACCATTTTGTACCAAAATTAGTGCAATGAGTCTTTTGTACAGAACTTCTGTATGAAAGTTCTGATTTGAATAACTTTTTGTATGAATGTTTAGTAACATGGAATACATTACATATTGTAAGGGGTTTTTTTCGTGCAGAAATTATGCAAATTAGATGAACTTTGATTTATTCAGTGCTACTTACACAATGTAAGCACACATGTCAATACGGCTCAGGGTAGAGGCTGTATTTATGAACCGATCTTCACAAAACTTCTTGGGTACCTTTGTTATCACCTTGGGACGAGAATGAGTGTTTCTGGGTGCAGTCCAAAATTCAAGATGGCTGCCAGTGGCCATTTTGTACTGAAATTTGGTCCAATCAGTTTTTTGTCACAAGTTTTATACAGCTCGTATTTATGAACTGATCTTCACAAAACTTCTTGGGTACCTTTGTTTTCACCTTGGGACAGGAACGAGTGTGTTTTGGGGTGCCTTTGTTATCACAGTGCCATGAGAACAAATATTTTGGGGTTCAGTCAGACCCACTCTGGGACTCAAAGATTTTTTTCTAGTTTAGCATCTGACTGTCACCCACCTTTACAATACTTAACCTATACATTTGTTACAGGCAATGGTCAGTATTTATGTACAAACCGTTACAATACTTTATATGTACCTTTGTTATCAGGTCATTACCTAGATGTTTGTCATTGCTGTGTCTCAAACTATACATGTACATGTCTTTGTCTTGACAAGTTGAGCTACAGTGTCATTGACACTTTCATTATGTAAATCTGATAATTTGATCCGGAGATATTAATCCATTATCCATCCAATTAGACACTCCTCCAATCCATTTCTATATGTACTCATACCATGTATGGTGTACAATAATGTCGGCATCCGTGGTGGCCCTCTGTCATACAGCTTTCTACTAGTTGCGCGTATGGGTACACATCTGACGATTTCATTGGCCTATTTTTTATATAAATCTGATCATTTGATCACGAGGTATTAACCCTTGATCCACTTAATTAACAAAATTTTTTCAATCTATTTCTTTGACATGCAATACCTCAAATAATATTAATCAGATTGTGTTGTTACTTTAAATTTCTGTTTAGGTTACTGATGTGCTGAGCTGTATAGTTTTGGGTGTAAATCTGTTATTTTGATCCTCTGATATCAACCCTTTATCCATCAAATTAAGAATTACTCCAATCAGTTTCTTTGGAATGCGATAACTCAAAAATATTGATCAAAGGTATTATGTGTACCCATAGCATGTATGGTACACATAATGTTGGCATTCGGGTGGCCTTCCATTGTTCGTCCATCCTTTGTTTGTCCATCTGCCTGTCCATCCGGCATCCGTATCCATTTCTTTGGCATTCGATAACTTGAAAAATATTGCTTGGATTGTCATGTTACTTTATATATATCTTCAGATTACTGATGTGCCATGCTGTATAGTTTTGGGTGTGAATCTGATAATTTGTTCCTGAGATATTAACCCTTTATCCCTCAAATTGAAAATTCCTCCAAAAATTGGTCCCGAGATAATAACAGCTTTCTACTAGTTGCACGTATGGGTACACATCTGACGATTTAATCGGCCCATTTTTATTTTTATTTTTCAGGGCATATAGTGTTTGTCATTTCGGTTTGTCCATGTGGAAGATTTTTAATTTCCGTCCATCCATCTCTCTGTCCGTCAGGAAGATTTTCTTGTCCGCTCCATAACTCGAGAGATGCTTAATTGGATTTTATTGAAATTTGGCATACTTGTTGCTTATAGGGAGACGATGTGTCACACACAAAATTTGTTTTTGTGTGATGGAGGTCAAGGTCACAGATGAAGGTCATAGTTTGGAGGCATCCTTGGCCGGGCAGTCACTGTTAGTCTTGTTTAATCATGCATTGTTGGTGTCCAGAGGAAGCTTCCTTTCAATGTTGGATCACAAACCACTTCAATATGGCCATCATGTCAGACACCATCAGGGCATATGCCACGCTTTGCGTTGCTCTTTTCTCTTGTCTGAATTACTAAGTTTCATGTGGTAAAGTATTGCACCAAGAATAAGTTGCTTGATGAAATGTAGTGAGAATTGATAAATTAATTTAAAATAGTAATTAAATTGAATATTTTGTGAGTAGTCCAGTAGTATTATTTTTTGTCTTTATTTCAGCTGCTCAGTCTGGTGTTTTGAAAGCTAATCTGTCAAAAGTGATATCTGGCAAATCCAACTTGTCATCAGAAGTAAGTGCTGTTGTGGAAGGCTATGATTCAATAAAGGAAGCACCTTGTCACAATCCTATTATTGTAAAACATGTAATCAAGCCTGGAAATAAGTAAACTGTCATTTGCAGAATGAGGCCTGCTGTACAGGGTAGCATCACCAAATTCACCTTCTGGGGACCTTATTCTGCAGATAACAGTCTGTTTATTTCTAAACTTGCATGTAATTTCATTGTACATGTAATTTCATTGTACACTTGTGGTATAGGTACTTTGCCCAAGTTTGACTGATATCTGGATTGAAGAATTTGTGTAAGGAAATAGTATAGTGATGTGATAAAAGCCAATTTAAGAAACAATTATTTGATAACCACCTGGATAACCATAACTGAACTAAACCCTTCAATGGTAAGCTGATTGACATCTCCATTGTTTCAGTGAAATTGAATGCATAAAAAGATTGAAAAGCAATATAATATGAGGAAAATTCTTTCAAATCTCCTGAACATACACTAGTCAGAATTTTTCGTCATTTTAACCCTTTCAACTTTTTATTACTCCGTATTTTGTGAGAATTGGTCATTTTCTCCTCAAATGAGGTATTTGTAATAATGCAGTTTCCCTGTGTGAACTCTTAAGATGATTGGCAGTGCCTGTGCTCTCAAACAGCTGACCCAATTAGTGAAAAAAATAGTAAAAGCAAATAATAGACAACTAATTATTTTTAAAATAGCGTTAAACCTTCAGCTAACAAATTGGTCACATCTGCCCTGGTAATTTACAAATTGAGCAATTGCAAAAGTTATTTTAAAAAAAATGTCTAGGAAACCATATCATGTGACCCCATATTGGAAGCCATATCATGTGACCCCCTCATTTGAATGGGCTGGTCGAGCCCATTCCAGTGAGGGGTAACATTATAAGGTTTACTTGATATGTTTTTTTTGGAACTTGCATGAATTGTTTTTTTTTTTAATTTTTGGAAAAATTTTAAATGTCAGTAATTAAAGTCATACATTGGATAAAGGGTTAAATCTCTTTCTGAAGATTCAGTGGAACTTTATCAGGTGAGCCCATTAGGTCTTTTGTTTGGTTTCATTGTCCTAGGAGAGGAAAAAAAAGAGTATTTTAGTCAGTGATTTTTTCTAAAAATACTTAAGTGGAAAAAAGTTTCATTTATTTTACATCTTAGTCTGTGATGTTTCAGAGCTTATCAGGTGCACAAATGATGGGCAGATGAACACTGAGAGCATAACCATTATTATTAGTCCCCCATGGGTTACTGTGAGGGGATATGTGGATTGCACTCCGTCCATCTGCCTGCCTGCCTGTCTCTGTCTGTCTGTCTGTCAAAAAAAAAAAAATAAAAACGGTTCAAGATGGCCAACTGGTGGCCATTTTTGTTGGAAATTGTGTGTAATTAGTTTTCTGCCTAGAACATATAAACAACATTTCCAATTTCAATAATATTTGGTATGAAGGTGTAGCAGCATAAGATAAATAACATAGCATAAAGGTTTTTTTCAGTCGTATTTGTACTTGTTTGTGTGTTCTCTTACTACCTTAACCCTTTACCTAACATGAAAAGCAGACGACACTTGCAAAAATGCAAAAAAATTCTTGAATAACTATTTTTTTTCATTTTTTGTCTCAAAAACATAGGTTATGACCCCTCATTGGAACGAGCTCGACGAGCTCGTTCCAACGAGGGGTCATAACCTATGTTTTTGAGACAAAAAATGAAAAAATAAAGAAAATTCATTGGAGATTTTTTAGAATAGCGCTGGCCGGTTTTGGCCGTTACGTTGGGTAAAGGGTTAACTCAAGAGATACTTCGAAGATGTTGTTTCTAATCTTTACCAGTAATTAGTCATTAAATTGATGCATGTAAATTTTGTTAGATTCTTGTAAAAAAATTCAGAGCAATATTCCAAAATTTGGTGACACTGCTTACCGTGGGGGACTATTGTCGGATCATGTGCGATCGACATTGCACTTGTTAAATTTCAAGTTGTTTTTGACACTTATGGTGTAATAGTGAATGACTTGTGTATTTAGCTTTGGAAAAACAACTTTACTACTTCACTTGGTACTATAGATCTCCTTAATTGGATATCTCTTAATTGAATAACCCTGTTAATATAATTGTATATAACTTCCAAATACCAAATCATTTACCATACATTCAGTACAAATTTGACCTGTTAAATTGTGTATAGTGTATAGAGTAAACTCCTGTTAATTGAATAGAAAATCCTGTAAATGTGTTCAGAAATTACCCGACAGTTGCCAAATTCCCCAGACAGTTGCCAAATTCACCTTGTTTACATATCTGTTTGGTATTAGTAGATCCCATAGAGACATTTAATCTAATATATCTCCCCGAGCTCTGTCAAACGAGATATAACAGAGTAAATGCTCATTTTATATCTAGAGTACACTAAAGTGAACAAATTCCAGTTCATTGAATACCCCTGTTAATTGAATAATTTTTATTGACAAATTGGCTATTACATTGTATTTAAAGTAAATATAAAAACAACTATTTCATGGTGATAAGTTATACATGTCCTTATAATCAGCAACAGTTGTAACTACAGTATGGCCGCTGTTGACTGGCTACTTTCCATGGGTTGGCAGTATTTCCATGGATGCAATAATATTAGATTCCAAACACTAATTATAGGAATAATGATATAAACTTCAATTGATGAAGCACCAGGTACAACCCGGTGCTTCATTAATTAATATTTTGCTGCTGCTGATTTTTACCTGCGTCACCATCAGCGAAGCAGGTCTAGTAACCGCTCGACTCAGTCCATCAGTCAGTCTGTCCATCCGTCTGTCCTTTCGAAACACTTTTTCCATCAAAGTTTTCTTGGCTTCTATGAAAGGGAAGGATTTTATATTTGGTCTGCTGCTTCATAATGATGAGTTGTATCGTGAAAGCAATTTTCAGTACTGCCGTGCAGCCACTTCCTGTTTGCCGATACTTTGAAATTTTACTGTACCCACTGAACATTGAAATTTTCCGTCAAGGGTTTCTCAGCTTCTGTGCAAGGGATTGATTTTATATTTGGTCTGCTGCTTCATAATGATGAGTTGTATCGTGTAAGCAATTTTCAGATCTGCTGTGCAGCTACTTCCTGTTTGCCGATACTTTGAAATTTTACTGTACCCACTGAACATTGAAATTTTTCGTCAAACTTTTCTCGGCTTCTATGCAAGGGATTGATTTTATATTTCATCTGGAGCCTGATAATGATCAGTTGTATCGTGTATGCAATTTTCAGATCTGCCGTGCAGCCACTTCCTGTTTGCGGATTCAATTGCATGCAGCGACGCAGGTCCAGACCCGGTATTGGTCTTGGCTTGTTGTTACCTGGTAAATGCATGCATAGATCTTACTGACCACACATGAATTATGACCAGTCCACAGTGACTGTACTGTAGTCAACTCATTCTGCTAACAATCTGAATTTCTTATCAACTTACCTGACAATTGTTTACAACAGGCTTGCACTACAGTGGAAGTCCCTAACTCGGAAAAATACTCTCTATTTTCTTCTTTCCCAAGCGATTCAGAGCGATTTGGGAAAGAAAAGTGGTACAAAAGCACCAAGAAAAAATAAGCCAAAACTGGGTCGAGTGCAACCGGCGCACACCCAGTAGGGGACACTTTTCTCCTTGTACTAATCCACGGCTTCCGGAACCAGTGCACAGATGTATAACCAACGTGTCATTCTATTTTTTTTTCCCCGCCATCTTCTGGGATGTGAATCGTTTCACTATTCAACAGTGATACCTTTTGATCAATGTTAATGATATTTCCTGTTCTGAATTCTGGAATCATAGCTGTTTCTTCACTCTCCAGACATACAGAGCTGTGTTTTTATATATTCTCTTGATTATTCACTGTATTTTTCGTGATAGATCTCTATACTAATTTTGCTTTCGATTTTTGCATACCGTGGTGTTTTGGTCTTTTGTTCATTTATGCTCACCCTTTGGGTTCTGCTTTTAACTGAGTTAGGTGTCAGTTGGGGGCAGTTGTGGCAGCTTTTCTCCCCTCTGTTGAGGGTAGAATTTCTGCTACTCACCTTTTGGCTGTTGGGGTACTTTTCTGTTCCTGTCGGGCCTTTGTTTCCTGCCACCTTACTCTGGTAGCTGGAGCTGTCCTGATTTATTTTTTTTATTTGGGTTCACCTTCCCATCTACATTGCTATCACTAGATATGCCTAGGACGATATCTTGCGTGCCATTTTTGTTGTCTTAGCATGTTTAAGTTTCCCATTATTCAGGCCACTGCTTTCTGATCCCCCTGGTGTTCCTACACCATGGGAGGCCTCAGCTGGTATGCCCGATGTGGGCTATGTGTCTGCCAACTCAGGCGATGGGTCAGACACACCTGACGTTTAGATCCATCAGTCTTTTGACTTGTGGGCAGCTCTTGACTTTGTGTTTGAGTTCCTTCAAACTGTGATGACAAGCTGGAGGTTTCAGCCAGGCCATGATCATTGGTCACGTGCCTACAGCCTGTGGAGCAACCTGCTTCTGGGTACCTTCGATCGTACCAATTGGTACAAGTTGTCGAAGCTTTTGCAGCATTGGACTCAAGGCTATGAAGACTTTGTTCGTCACTAATCTGATACCTTTTTCCCCCATGTGCATTATTGTTCCTACGATTCCACCAATCGGTAGGTCTGCAAGATTTTGATGGTTTTAGATCAGGACTCCAAACCCAAGTCTGCCGTTATTCCTTTGCGACTCTGGAGTCCATGTTGGGCTTATCTAGAGAGATGCTAGGCATGCTTTCTCTCTCGGATCATGTCATCTCTGCCTTGGCTGTATGCATCTTACTCACATGCATCCTTGTAACACGGCTAATTTGGAATTAGTTTGCCGGGATGCTATTTTGGTCACAAGGAGTTCCCTTCCTGAAGGGCAGGGTGCTGCTCTTCAATCCACTTCTTTGGTGGGTCCGCAATTATTCCATGATTCCGTGGTGACGGTCTGGGATGACATCCTGCGTCATTCCAAAGATCAGCTGCTGCTTTGCCAGCTTGATCTGCCTTCTGTTGAAGGCCGGGGCAGTTACAGGCCTAACAAACGCCCTTCTGCTTCCTCTGTGAAGCCAAGGGCTGACCCTCCTGCTTCCGCTTCTTCCTCTTACTCTTGTGGTAAGGGTAAGTGTTGGCAGCCTAGTGGGAGGTCTCAGGATCCTTCATCTAGCAGAGGAGGTGGTTTCCTTCTGGGGCGAAATGAAGGTCCTCACCTCGATTCGTTCCAGGTTGGAGGAGGGATATCCGAATTTGCAGACTGTTGGGCCACGATCACATCCGACCCTTGGGTGTTGTATGTTCGGTCCATTCTGCAGATATCCTTTCGGAGGCGTCCCACTCTGTTAAGAGCCTCTTCCAACCCCACTTCCTTTAGACATTTCATGTCTGGAACTTTTGATCACGGAGATCAACAATCTCCTGTCAAAGGGGTCAATCGAGGTTGTCAAGAACATTCATTCAGTGGGATTTTATTCCCTCCTGTCCTTGGTGCTGAAGAAGGACGGCCGATTCCGCCTGGTTATCGATCTAAGTATCCTGAAGCAGTCTATCATTGCTCCCAAGTTCAGCATGGAGACTTTCAGGTTGGTTCGCTGCACCATTCACCAGGGAGATTTTGCTTCCAGCATCGACCTGCAAGATGCTTACTTTCACATTCTAATTCCTCAGACATCGCAAAAGTATCACAGGTTCACTTTTCTGGGGCGAATTTATCATTTGAAGCCATGGTTTTCGGCCTTAACCTGGCTCCTTGGGCCTTCATACAACTGATGTCACATGTGATAGCCTTCCATAGCACTCAGTCCTCTGGCGTATCTGGACGATATCCTCCAGAGGCACTCTACTGCTGCTCTTCTGGAGTCAGATGTCGACACACTTGAGCCTGCTCATGTCTCTAGGGTTCAGCGTCAATGAAATGAAGAGAAGTCAGACCTGATCCCTTCTCAGTCGTTATGGCATCGGCGGATGGACTTCCGTACTCAGCTGAATATGATGGCGATTTCCCTGGCGAGGGCTGTGATTCTCTCAGCTTTCACTTTGACTCTGACCCAATCCATGTCCTTGATAGCTCGGGAGTATTTTCTGGCTGCTGTCTCTGCAGTTTGGTTATGGATCTCATTCCTCTGGATCGGCTGCATATTAGGCCTCTCAACACTTTCTCAGTCATTGGAGGCTGAATGTCAATCCTCTGGATCTGGTGCTTCAGTTACCAGCATCTCTTTATCGTCACCTTCTTCCCTGGTGGGATGTTCAGTGGATTATGCAGGGAGTTCCGTTGGACTTGCCCATGCCCGATCGTGTTCTGATGGCTGATGCCAGCGATATGGGATGGTACGCAATGTTGGATCCTCTGGTCTTTCCCTTCACAGTGTATGGGACCAGGAGCAAGCAGCTCTTCATCAACCAGACGGAGCTTCTTGCTTTTCTTCTGAGTTTCCAGCAGTGGATCCCCTACCTTTTGAATCGTCAGCTCCTTCTGTTGTCTGACAATTCGACTGTGGTTGCTTACATTTGGAGCCAGGGCGGCACACACTCGGTTCCCATGAACGAATTGGCTCGGGATCTTCTACTGCTCGCTCAGGATGTCAATGCCGGGGTGGTGGTTCGTCACATTCCCGGTCGTCTGAACATCCTAGCCCACTCCCTGTCCCAATGGGGCAGATTCATTTCCACCGAGTGGATGCTTCACAGGGCAGTGTTCCAGTCACTTTATGATCTCTGGGTCATTCACATTCTTTTTGCATCCTGTTGGTACCCTCAGGTGTACACTTTCGTATCCCTGCGTCTAGATCTTCTGGCTTTCGTCAAGGATGCTCTGTCACTCGATTGGAACGGTCTAGTTAGCTACGTCTTCCTGCCAGTTCCAATTATGCATCAGGTTCTAGCCAAGATACGAATCTGCAGTTGTCAATTCATTCTGATCGCTCCCCTGTTGCCTCACCAGGCCTGGATCAATCAGCTCTGCTTTCTGTTGGCAGCCGTTCCAGCACATCTCCCTCTATGTCACAACCTTCTTTGCCAAGATCACCCGAGAAGTTTTCATGTCGCCTGACTTCATTGTGCCTTCACGCATATCTTTTGTCGGGTCCTGGCTCTTCGGTAGAGGTTTTTGAAGACGAGCAGTGGAGTGCATTTCTTCTTGAAGATGGCACTCCACTGGTTTAGCCTATGCGGCTAAATGGATGGTCTTCTGTCGATGGTGTGCTGATCATTTTGTTGATTATGCTGATCCTTCGATAACACAGATTGTGGAGTATGGTATGTCTGTTTGATTCTCAGGGTCTCCAACCTGTTACCATCTAAGGGTACAGGTCTGTGCTTTCGGAGACCTCTTTGTAAGTGGGAAAACATCGTATTGGCACTCATCTGTACCTCTCCAAGCTTAATTGGCATTTTTCTTTGAAAAGGCCTAGGATTTTGCAGCTTACCCCAAGATGGTATCTTTCTTGGGTGCTGCTTTGCTTGGGGAAGGGAGGGGGCACCGTTTGAATCTTTATCCCAGGTGGATGTGCTTTTCTCACACGGCTTTTCTGATGGGTTTTGCATCAGCCAGAAGGGTTAGTGAACTTCACACCCTCTCTGTTGATCCAGCCTTTTTTCAGGAGCTCCGCCAACAGTGTCACTTTAGCACTGATTGCTCCTTTCTGGCCAAGAATCAGATGCCAGAAACTACTACTCAACCTCCAATCTGTATCAGGGCTCTTCCCTCTACTGAGGGTAATTGCCCTTTGCTCTGTTTGGTTTGTGCAATTTGCATTTACTTCAACCGGACGCAGTTCATTAGGAAAGACGAGAACAGATATATTTCTGTCTCTTATCCCTGGTCGACAGAAGATCTCTCCTCAGTCCATTTCTAGATGGATTGTCTTGCTATTCACGCGTCATACACTCATCTAGTGACTGACGCTTGTATTACCAATCGTTTTTCTGCCCACGAGGTGCATGCATTGTCTACCTCATGGGCTTATGCTAACTCTGTCAGTGGTCGGATATTATGCAGACAGCCTACTGGAGAAATGCTTATTCTTTCTCCTCCTATCTGGATCAGTTCACATTCTACATGAAAATGTTCAATCACTAAGGCTGTGCAATGTACAGAGTTAGCTACACAATAGAGATGACCTTATTTATAACCAGAATGAAAATTGTACATTGCACAGAGTTAGTTGGCATGCTAACATACACTGGCTAACCATGGGCATTGCACAGGATTAGTTGATAGGCTGCCACATCACACACTGTATGAAAATGTACACTGACTAAAACTGTAAAAATACACACGGTTAGTTGGTTACATGTTACATAGAGTGCAGGATTCAAGAAACTAATGGAAAAACTTTTACTGGATTGTGAAAATTTTTTAAAAGTGAATTCCAAAAATGAAAACATTATAAGTTATCGTGGTGAATTGACGGTAACATGGTCAGAGGTTTGGGGCTCGAAGCATCGAGGTTGACATACTCATCAAGCCACAAACCTCAGACCAAGAACCTACCCATATCCCCAAACCTACATCGTGAAAGGCAACACTTTTAACAATCCCAAGTTTAGTAACTAGAGGAAGTAATTGTACCTTTGGAACAATACACAGGATTTTCCTTAGTGGTTTTACTCACTGTTCTACTCAGCAAGTCCTAAGGGAGCTTGATACGAAATAAAAATTTGAATTTTTTTTCGGTTTCGTGAAATGTTTTGGCAGAAAGGTGTTAACCAACTACCATTTTGTGCCCTTGATTAATAAAGAAGTGTATTACAGTTATTCCTGTGAAAAGTTCAAGTCAATCGCCCCTTCCAGTCCAAAGATATCGGCTCCCGCATATTTGGGCATTTTTGGGTGGTTTGGGCTAGAAAAACTTTTTCCGCAATATGTAGGTAGTTTTATTTATGAGAACTAATATGAATCCAGACATAATAAAGTAAAAAAAAACACAAGAAAATTTTTTTCAATTTTTGGTCACAGTGTCCCAAAGCCATGTTTGACTGCTAGCAGAAGCCAAACGAAGAACAACTCCAATTCCAAAAGACGATAACTGTTCATGTACACTGTGAATTCAACATTTCTAACCTTAGAAGCTTTCAAATCATCCCTGTTGTTGAGTACTGTGACTGCAAAGTAGCCCGGGCGTAACAAAAATTTCTGACTTTTGGTCGAAAATTTGTCCAAACCGAAAAGTTTTCTGGTGCAAAAAAAAATTTTTTTTCGTCTCCAAATGGCCTGAAATGCGTAAAAAAAACGAAAATAAAAATACGATTTTTCGGCCGTCATTTTGGATTGTTGGAAATTTGAATCAAAATTTTTTCGCCGGTTTTTGCAATTCAGTGGTACTGTCTTCATTTCTAAGCTATTTTACATGATTCTGCATATTTGTGTCTCGAAATTGGGCTCCAAAATGCCCAAATTTAAAAAAAAATTTCGGTTTCGTGAAATGTTTTGGCAGAAATGTGTTAACCAACTTCCATTTTGTGCCCTTGAATAATAGAGAAGTGTATTACAGTCATTCCTGTGAAAAGTTCAAGTCAATCGCCCCTTCCAGTCCAAAGATATCGGCTCCCGCATATTTGGGCGGTTTTGGCTGAAAAAACATTTTACGCAATATGCAGATAGTTTTATTTTATGAGAACCGATGAATCTAGACATAATAAAGTAAAAAAAAAAACAAGAATTTTTTTTTCAATTTTTGGTCACAGTGTCCCGAAGCCATGTTTGACTGCTAGCAGAAGCCAAATGAAGATCAACTCCAATTCCAAAAGACGACAACTGTTCATGTACACTGTTAATTCAACATTTCTAACCTTAGAAGCTTTCAAATCCTCCCCGTTGTTGATTACTCTGACGACAAAGTAGCCCGGTCGTAACCAAAGGTTCCGACTTTTGGTCAAAAATTTCAAAGTCCGAAGCGGACCGAAAATTTTCAGTGTAAAAAAAAAAAAAAATTTTTTTGTCTCAAAATTGAACGAAACGCATAAAAAACAAAAATTTTTTTTTTTAATTTTTCGACCGCCATTTTGGATTAACGAAAAATCGAAATGAAATTCTTTCGATTTTTCTTATAAAGCGGTATTACTGCCTTCAATTTCGATCCCTTTTAGAGGGCTCATTATATTTAAATCGTGATATTTCAATCCGTTTTGTGAAAAATTTTGGCAGAAAACATAAAAAATGGAAAAAAATACCGATTATGTTTGTTTTAGACAAGAGTAGTTCTGACAAGTCTGTCGAGGAATTAAGTCGATAGCATTTTTCCTTCATGAGATATTGGCCTATGAATGTTTGGGCGTTTTTGGACGTTTTTGCCCAACAAGAAACATTTTGCCCCAAATACTGATGGTTTTATTTATTAGGACTCATGACCATCATTGATAGTTTTCATTTATGAGAACTAATGAACCTAGACATAATAAAGAAAAAAAAACCACAAGAACATTTTTCTCAATTTTTGGTCACAGTGTCCCGAAGCCATGTTTGACTGCTAGCAGAAGCCAAACGAAGAACAACTCCAATTCCAAAAGACGACAACTGTTCAAGTACACTGTGAATTCTACATTTCTAACCTTAGAACCTTTCAAAACATCCCCGTTGTTGAGTACTGTGATGGCAAAGTAGCCCAGTCGTAACAAAAATTTCCGACTTTTGGTCCAAACCGAAAATTTTTCTTGTGCAAAAAAAATTTTTTTTTTTTGTCTCCAAATGCCCTGAAACGCATAAATAACCGAAAATAAAAATACGATTTTTCGGCCGCGGGATATAATTGTCTTCAGCAATAGCTCTTGTTATATTTGTTTTGTAAACATCCAATTTTCTCTGTTTTGCAGAAAATAACTCAAATATTATGTGGACAGTATTTATATTTTCAGAAAGGTGCATAAATATAATTGAACACAAATGTATTTAACCATTTACCTAACAAATCGACCGCATCCGCCAGCATAATTTACAAATTATCTTGTTAAAAAAATATATATTTAAAATTTTTTTAACAAAACCATATCATGTGAACCCTTATTGGAACAAGCTCATTGAGCTCGTTCCACTGACGGGTCACATGATATGGTTTCGTTAAAATAAATATTAAAATAATAAATTTTGATATCGTCTGCGTTGGGTAAAGGGTTAAGTGGTTGAGTGCTGGAAGTCCAAATTCTGTGGATGTGCTTCTTAAATTATGAAATTATTTAGTTTGTATGGATACAACGTGTTACAATTTATGATAGGGTGTCTGCAGGTGCTCTCCCATAAATTGTAACGAGACAATATGTGAACAATATTTTCCCATCAAAAATAATGTAGCTCTCAATCTGTAATCAAAAAAAAAAATCAAAATAAAAGCCTATCTCCCTTGTTTGTTTGGAAAAATTAATTGCTGAAGAACCAAATGCACTTTTTTTTTTATTTGGTCGTACTTTTTAAACAACACTATTTGAAAATATTAAGAAAGAGGTTAACAGTTGAGAACAACAGCATGTTTTTATGCCTTCCTACATCTTCAATTTTTTTTCCATTAAAAAGAAGTATTGTGTTTTACTCAACCTACTGCGTTTTTTCCCGAAGTTTTCATCAAAGCACGTAATGGCTCCTGTAAAATTTGATGAAAAGTTCAAAGGAGTCTGACAACCAAGAAATCAACGATAAAAACACTATTGTTGTTTGTTGGGGTATATTTTGTTAACAAGAACCAGAATTAGACCACTGCTGGAGAACAGGGTATTTTGACTGGTTGGAAGATCTGCCAGTAGGCAAAGAGTTAACAATCACACTAATTTTATTAAACAGCACTCCCCTCTCATTTTTAAAATTTCAAAACAACTTCTTGAAAAAGTTGTGTTTTATCCTGAAAATCTTATGTACCATACCTTACACATTTTCTGTTACATAGAAGAGGCTATACATTATCTGGTCAGGGCTTTAGATTGGTCTAATTTGGGGACAAGCCTGAAAATAAGCAGACTGTCATCTGCAGAATGAGGACCCCAGAGGGTGAATTTGGTGATGCTACCCTCTGTGAAACTCATTTTGAATCATGGTCTAAAGCCTAAACAGCAAGAGGTACCCAGAGGATAAATTGGCATACTATATGGGATAGCATCAGCAAATTCACCCCCTGGGGACCTCATACTGCAAATAACCGATCTCTTATTTTCAGGCTTGTTTGGGGACACCAGATTAAAGTTAAAAATGTCCCCAAAATATGAGAAACTACATGATTAGTCAATTTACAAACAAATAGAATATAATACAGGGCTTTTTTATAAGACCTATTTTGCATGATGCAGAAGTATTTCTTAATAAATATCTTCATTTTAGAATGTTACAACGAGCTGTTGGTAGCCATCTTCTAATTTGGGGACACCCTTTACCAGCTTGAATTTGGGCTAATATAAATATAGGCATGTAACTGGTTGAGCCCTGGGGCTTTATTCTGAAATGCAGTTACTGCAACTTAAAGGCTTTATCTGTGGATGCACTTCCAATTATCTTTGAAGTGATATTATTTAGTCCAAATGGGGTTTCCTTGTTACAATTTATGGGAGAGTGCCTCCTGGCACATTACTCTCCTCCTGGCACTCTCTCATAAATTGTAACAAGGTAAATCCATGGGAATAAATTTTAATGACCAAAAGAGTTTTGGCTCTCTACCGGTTAACAGTAATATTTTTGTCACCAAATCAAGAAAATACTCGGCTGTTAACCCTTTACCTAATGCAGATGATATCAAAATTTATTTCAAATTTTTTCAAAACATTTCAGCAAACCCATTTCATGTGACCTTCTCATTGGAACAAACCTGTTCCAATGAGGTCACATGATATGAATATATGGTTCAGTTTTAATTTTTTGAAAAATAATATTTCTTCAACTGCCTGAATTTGCATATTACAACGTAGATGTGCTTGATTCATTAGTTGAAGGGTTAGTTTATGTAGCATTTGTTTTGATTATTATAAGGCCTATTAAAAAAAATATCTTGTTTCTCAGGCAATTTTTTCTTAATTTTATGATGAGTGTGGGGGCTTTTTTTTTGTTTATTCACAAAACAGTTCTAAGAAGAGTTAGAATCAGAAATTTAACAACTTGTTCTATTATTTGGTAAACCAATGTTTTCAGTCATGAAGATTTAACATTATATAGTTGAAAGTTGAAAATTTAACCAGCTATATCTTGCCTGACAGAGCTCTTTGAGCTTAGTCAAACAAGGTATAGTTGGTTACATATTTGTCCAACAAGTGCAAAATAGTGTCATAGGAGAGATTTCCAGTTGAAAAAAAGGTGATGAGGCAGATTTTCTGTGATGAGGGAGGTGCCGGAGAAACAACAATTTTTTTTTTAATGGCCTAACGACTTGATTTATTTTCAGTACGATGGTTACACATCTTGTCCACTTATCACAACGTATGGGAAATGTATACTGGCTGAGTTTGATTATGATGGAAATCCCATGGAAACCTTTCCATTTGATCAAGGAAAAGAGAGGCGATCAATGTATCACATGAAAAAAGACATCATGCCAGAATTATACTGGAAGTTTCTGCTAAAGTGAGTATTTACTACACTGAGTAACAGTGGCAATTTATTTATTTATTGGTGTTTAAGGTCACATATTTCTGCACAATGGCTAATTATGACTGTGACAGTTTTATGGGTGGAGGAAGCCGGAGTACCCGGAGAGAACCACCGAGCAACTGTCAGCTCCCCAACATACGAACTACACAAAAGCAGGGTTAGCATTGGTTGAAGACAGGTGCACCATCGACGTGCAGTACGCCTTAGTACACAACATCACCGTGCCCTCACGTAGGCAATGGGGGTGAAGTGTCTTGCCCAAGGACACTCCGCGGTTGCGGCAGGTGGGATTCGAACCAAGGACCAACAGTGGCAATGTAAATTTACCAGGTCTAAGGCCTCACAAAGTAGATCTTTTGTTTCTCAGGCCCTTTTTTTGTAAAATTGCATGTGGGTGGGTGTTTTTTTATTTTTTTAAAATTTTTGTAACTATTTCGTGGCCATCAAAAGTTCACGATGTTCTTGGTTTGTTTTATGTTTTAGGCCTCGCAATCTACAGAATAGCATGGGTGGTGGTGTATTTTGTCCCTTAAGTGCTAGAAGGCTTTGCAATGCTTTATTTAGTATTGCAAAGCCTTGTTGCACTCAAGGGACAGATTTATCAGTTTGATTAACTTGGGTAAAATATCAGACATAAACCATTTAATTTTTATTTTTTTAAGTTTGCATGGTTATAAAAAAGAGCATGCGGCAGCCAAAGGACCATGTAGGAAGGCCTTAGAAACAGATTTTTAACTTTTTTAGGCCTAAACTCATAACAAATTTTAGTGAGTTCTTTCAACACCAGTTAGTCCTTTTGACATTTTATTTCATTTTGTTTCATATTGTCCAATCGTGAACAAAAAAATTGTCAGTTCTATGCAACTGGTATGTTAAAAGGTAAAGAGAAAGGGAAGAAAAACAGGGTTTTGTCACTCCTTGAAAGTCCTGGATCTCAGAAATCCCTTGCCATGGACTTGGAATAACATTGAACACTGAAACCATTCTTGAAAGCTTTTGAAAAATGATATATATCGGCCAATCAAGGGCAAGCTCTACTCCGAATTCGGTGAGAAAATTGATGCTGTTATATCCTGCAATGAGTCTAGCCTTTAACCCTTTACACAACGCAGACGATATCAAAATTTATTATTTTAAATATCATTTTTTCAAATTTTTCAAAAAATTTCAACAAAACCATATCATGTGACCCCTCGTTGGAACGAGCTCGACGAGCTCGTTCCAACGAGGGGTCACATGATATGGTTTTGTTGAAATTTTTTGAAAAATAATATTTTTTCAACTGCTGAATTTGCATATTACGCGTGCGGATGTGGGCGATTCGTTGGGTAAAGGGTTAAATAGTCCATTGCCTATGTTTAGATTCACTCATCTGGAATATTTCAGTTGGTGAAAAAGGAAAACCTACAGTTCACTTTTCCAACCAACTCAAATATTCTAGACGATTGAATCTAAAAAATACCATAAACATTCCATTTCTTTGAACTAACGCAACAAATGTTTCTTAACCCTTTACCTAACATGAAATGCAGACTACACTTGCAACTAAAATTCTTGAATAATTAATTTTTTTCATTTTTTGTCTCAAAAACATAAGTTATGACCCCTCACTGGAACGAGAGGGGTCCAAAGAGGGGTCATAGATGAGCTTGTTCCAAAGAGGGGTCATAACCTATGTTTTTGAGACAAAAAATGAAAAAAATAATGAAAATTAATTGGCGATTTTTGTGAATAGCACTGGCCGGTTTTGGCCATTACATGAGGTAAAGGGTTAATCAAGACTTCATTGACAGAATTCTTAATGATCTTAGTAATACCATCAGAGATGTTTGTTTATTAAACAGTTATGAATGGAGACTTGTCAGTTGTCACAGACATAGTTGTATAATTGCACTGTATAATTCCCTTTTCTTAAAAAGTGGGGTATACCGGATTGCGTCTGTCCTTGTGTGGTCATAACTTAAGGATTAATGCTCGGATTTTGACGACGTTTTATACAGACGGTTATTATCATGAGCTCTATCAGAACATAAAAACAGCCATTTTGCTGTTTGCATATTTTTATCCCCCAGCGACGAATAGTTGGGGGCACATATTGTTTTACCCCTGTCCATCCATCCCTCCCGCCATCCGTCTATCCATCCATGTGCTGTCTGTCCATCTGTTCGCATATAGGTTACATTGTTTGTCCGGCTAACTCCTCTTTTTTATCTCACAGGATGTTTGTACATATACCAGAGATGTGCATATTGTCAGGATTTTGATTTGCTTCAATATTTCACAAAATTACAGATTGTTAACTTGGTCAATTTTTTTGTAGAATTTCACCTGTATGGTACGTGGTTTGTGTGCGGTAGACTTTGCAGGGGCATCATATGTGTCTTACAGGCACAGCTCATGTACGAGTAACGAATCACAGTTTGTTCTTCATCTGCCTGTGTCCATGTGCTGTGCAGGGTGTGCTTCAGTCTAGTTTTCCATGAGTTATGGCTCTTTGAGTATGAAATAGCCAATTTTTTGTCTGTTCACCTTGTATCTCAGTTTTGGCGTGTCGGATCTCAGTGAAATTTGTCAGGAATATTGCCTATGGGAAAGGCTTAAACCAAGTCTCTAATGATGTTTCTTACATTTCACTTTCTAGAGTTATCCCCTGTTTTTCGACTTTGCTCGTCCCATGTCTGTTCAGGTCATAACTTGAAAAGTATTTTGACAGTGTGAAATATAACAAGCTTGAGGTCTCATCACTCAAATGAGAAAATTGAGTTTACAGACAGATTATGAAAATTTAGATTCAAGTCCTCGAAAGACTTGAAAAAGTTCGGGAATGATCTCTACATATCTTAAACCAGGTTTCATCACATTAGAGTCTGCAGTATTGACTCAAGAAACCATTTTCTCTCACCACGAAGGTACTGAGACATATATAAAGACGTGTGAGACAGCTGGGAGAGATATACCTGTCTCACCCCAGCCACGTGACAGCTATCTCACCCCACCCATGTGACCAACCTATATTGGCTTATTAGCATATTTAATGAGCACAGGACTATTCAATCATCACACATTCTGTAAACAAACCGCAAAACCAAAATACATTTGACTCTTTTGTATAAATTTTTGGATGAACGCCATTTTGAGTGAAGCGAGTTGCATGGAATTCCCGTCAAAAAGTTATGTGAATAATTGCAGAATTCATAATATGATGTCATTGGAATGTGTCAATGTTCATTTCACTACAAATATTTAACCCCTGTCTTGCCGGCGTTGGACTTTAATTTTGTGGTTATACCTGTGGTAAATACAGAACTTTTGTGTGCTCTTTCCGATAAGCAAATCAGTTTTTTTTCAGAAATGGACAACAAAATTGTTCGATTGTTCAGCTTCACCTCACCTGATATGATCTCTCATCGCCTTGTATGGAAATGTATCAGCCAGCTACACGCTGTGCAACATATTTATTATGTCAGAAGTCCATGTAAATCAAGGGATAAATTTATTTTCATGAGAAACAAAGAATGACCGGGCATTTATTTTTTAGATGCTGCAATTGACAGCACTGTGCAGAATCATGAACAGTAACTGGCACCGGTATGCATCCATGGTGACAGTAAACAATCTTCGCTGTTCGAAGAGCGATATTTCGTCCCCTGAGTTCCAATGTGTTCTATGTGCCAGTAGGCACATAGAACACATTGGAACTGTGGGACGACTTGTTTACAAACTAAAACTTATTGCTACAAGCATATCTGAAATACCCCTTCATACATTTACTGTCATTACCACATGAAAAAGGTTAAAAAAACACTTTTAAATGTTCAAAAAATCACTTTTAATCTGCTGAGTAAACTGTAAAGAAAATGTTCATTTCAGCATAAAAAATCGATAGACTTTGAAGTTTGATATTGGCTAGAGTCGTAAAAGCAACAAAGAACTTTTGGGACTACAAATAATATTTTCTGTCCATTTTTTAAATATTTAATATTTTAAATCAATAAACACAGTACCTTGAAAATATTTTTGGTATTTAAATTCTCTTATTTTTTTCAATTCAAATTTAGAAAATTCGAAGCGAGTGGAAATGCTTCAATTTGATCAAAATAGTAATGGCTGTTACTAACCTGATATCACATCAGGTGAGTTACGGCGGAAGCCTTAGATGGTATTCAAACGTTCTGATTGGACAAACTAACTTTGAGGCATAATAAATAAATATATATATACATACATAAAATAACAGCATTTAATCTATTATATCTTGTTTAACAAGCTCCATGAGCCCTGTCAAACAAGATATAATAGAGTAAATGCTCAGTTTAAAAGTAGAAGAAAGGAAAATGGCCTACTTCCTGTTAATTGTATATTCCTGTTAATTGAATATTCTTCTTTGGCAAAGTGGCTATTCAATTAACAGGGTTCCACTGTAGAATTTTACAAGATCTAATTTCTATAGAAAACTGCTCTCCGTTCTGAACACCTAGGCACACACATCTCAGTACCCATTAGAACAATATGAAACAATTCTTCTTGTCATTCTCATACTGGGAAACTAGTGCCCCTCAATTTAAGTATACATTGATATGGGGCAAAATGGGGGAGAGAAGGTTATTATCTGCAAAACTTTTCCATCTCTTATCCAGTCTTTGGGTCTGTTGCTTCATTATTGGATTGTTATAAATATATTGTTTGCCTTGAAATTAGGTGACAAAATGCAGTTGATGCAAATTTTTTTCTGAATTACTGACTTGTTGTTAACATATTATGGGGTGTGCGGTGGCATTGAGGTAACCGGTTCTCATCTGATCACCGAATTTAAGCAACATCGAGCCTGGTTAGTCCTTGGATGGGTGACCGTCTGAGTGATCGATTTGGACTCCTGTGTTTTGTCCTTGGGCAAGGCACTTAACCCCTGTAGTTCACATGGGGGCACGATGACACCGTGTGCTAAGGCATACTGCACGTTGATGGTGCACATGTCTTCAACCAGTCTAACCCTGCCTGTGCTGCAGTGAGGAGTCACGATGTCGGTGGTTCTCTCCGGGTACTCCGCCTTCCTCCACCTGTAAAACTGTCACCGACATGATATGATCTTGGCTGTTATAGTGTTGTTAAACCTTAATAAATAAATAAATAAATAACATATTATATATATTATATATTATACTAGACACAGTTTTACTGATTCAATTAAAAACCATGTTGGTTATTCAAAAAAATTTGAACCACAGTGAGTTTTGAATAACTTAACCAAGTCTGACAACTTCCATTCATTGGATGGTGATGGTTTCACGTTTCAATGTCTATGCAAACATCACGAGGTATCAATTTTAGTATTTTGGGGAAGAGCATGCATGGAAGACTTCACGCTCTTCCTTATAGTGCTAAAATTGGCCTTGTGGTGTTAGCTTAGCTGTTGAAGCACCATGTTATTTCAGCCAACCATTCAATGAGGCTGAGAAATTGTGAGAATGCCACTATTTAGTCTCTGAACCCAAGAAAGTCTGAACTGAAAACCATCCATTTCCTGAATGTTTGGAAAACTACTTGTAGCATTCTACCGGCTATCACTTCGAAAGGATCACAAGTTTTTGATTAAGATTTCGTACATTTCTTCATTGTCGACTTCCTTTAGATGACAACTCATACTGGAGCTTTCTGAGGAACGAAATGAATCATATCCAATCTAACTCGATAACACAAATTTAGTTGGAAAAGCCCAATAAGTCCTAAAAAGATAAAATCTGTTTCTCAGACCCTCCTGCATGGTCCTTTTGGCTGCCACATGATCTCTTTTTATAACCAATGCAAACTTAAAACAATAAATATTAAATGATTTATGTCTGATATTTTACCCAAATTAATAAAATTGATAAATTTGTCCCTTGAGTGCAAGAAGGCTTTACAATGCTTTGAGACGAAATACACCATCACCCATGCTATTCTGTAGATTATGAGGCCTAAAACATAAAACAAACCAAGAACATGAACTTTTGAGGGCAAAGAAATAATTACAAAAATATAAAATAAAATAAAAAAACGTCTGTCCACATGCAATTTTAAAAAAAAATGGCCTGAGAAACATAAGATCTACTTTGTGGGGCCTAAAATGCCCTTTGAAGCAATAATGGAGATTTAATATAACCGGAACATCTAATTTGTACAAGGTATTTCGCTTTTTCTCAGACTACAATGGTGATGTCTGGTCAATTTGCATTTGAATATACACGCCTCATTGCCAAGATAAACTGTAGGATGAGTTGTCACCACTAAAAAATTAGTAATGGAAAATGTCAAGCTCATTGTAGTAGTGATCCATTCAAAGCGATATTCTAGAAGGGCTATGAATAGTGTGAATGTCATTGAATCAGAACCACATTCTATATGGTCCTAATATTAATGAAATTGAACCGACTGAACACTGTCCATGCCAAAATTTCTATATGGAATACCATTGGTTGACATATAAATACATTGCTCATTCTTTCAGAAACAAGTGATACTGATAGGTACATCTACTTGTATGTGTGATTCAGTCATACAAAATAGTCTAGTTCACATATTGATACTGATTTCATATGGGAGATAGACAACACTAGTACAACGGCCATAATGTTTTTACATTTGGGAAGTGGATTTGATTTGAGGTTCGGTTTGGTTTCAGACCTTTTGCCTGATGTGATTCGAGGTTTGATTTAACCAAAACATCGATTTGCCAAGCCCTAAGACACAAAGTTTTTTGCTTGTCATGTAATCAGACCTTTGATTTTGATGTGCACAATTGCACTTGTATGCCATCAGGTGCCAGGTTTCCAAAAGCTGGGTACTAAAAACTGGGCACCTCACAAATTTTGGGCATGCAGAAACAGGTTACCATTGAATCTACATGCATGACAGCAACAACTAGAGGCTGGGTTAATCCACAAACAGAAGTCAAATGTCAAAATGAATCAAAGCAGGGGATTCCTACATCATCTCATTGACAGATCAAAGCAATCATGGCGACAACATTGTGTGCGTGGTAAAAATTTCCTGGACTGGAGCACATGTTAAAAAACAAGCCATTATTTTTTTAATTTCAATAAAATTAAAATGTCAGGCTTTAGTGTATTCTTGGGCATCTTCCTTTGTTAACTGTGAAAAACTGAAATTTTATTTCGTTTAAATATTGATATTAAATAAACTAAAACAAATCTCCACTAGTTGTGGTTGTGAACAAATGCTCACATCCAACCTTACTTGAGTTAGTATTTCTAGGTCAGTGTGCTGGACTGTTATTCATCATCAAGTCATTCCAGGGCCGGCGGAAGCAGCAAAGGGCAAGGGGGGGGGGGGGGGAACTTTCTGATGAGGGCAAGTGCACGTATATCGCCTAAAAATTGGGAGGGGATGCCTCAGATGCCAAAGGCATCTGCACCAAGTGCCAAAGGCACGAGGTATTAGAGGGGGGGGGGGGGGGGGGGCAGGGATTGTCTCCCCAGGAAATTTTTTTAATGGAGCTCTCAAATTGTGCATTCTGGTAGCCTTTGGCCTGAAATTCCTCTTGTATTTTATAATAGAAAAAAATGTTTTTTTTACAGCCGGAGGCCGGACCCTGGGGCAGTTGCCCTGTTTACATACCCCCTCTCGGTGCTAGTATAAGACTCGGATTATCTAGTGCCATAGGCTTCGAACCAGTTTTGTTGTCAAACTCTGCTTTTGGCCATCTCACTAATAAAACAGTCAGGCTGAGCAGGTGGGCAAAATTTGCTGATACAAAGGCCTACTATCCCTTGAATGCCATGCCCATGGGCAATTAATGTATACATATACATCCATGCCGGAGAATTGGTTATTCAAAGATACAGTTGAATAATAGGCTGATCAGTATGATCCTGTTTTTTTTTCTGATGGTTGATCAATAACAATGCTAATTTTTTATTTTCGGACACTTTTGCCCCCGCTCGCTCCCGTGGGCAAGGGCAAGGGGGCGACCACCCCCGTCGCCCCCCTTGTTTCGCCGGCTCTGAGTCATTCAATTGATTATATCCCTCTAGTGGTAATTCACTCTGCACATGTGCAGCAGCAATTATCTGTAAGAAATGCTTGTGATTTTCTTGAACATGCAACAATGAATGATTAAATTTACACAGAGAATGGGAAAACTATTTTATTTGATTCTGAGAAATTTGTGTAAATTCGGGTTACACAGTGTTGCACCATTTGAGTGAGGTTGAGTAAAAATAAAATGTTTTAAAAAATTGACAATGTTTTCAAATTGTGATGCAGTTACGTTGTCACTGATCAGCGGTAACAATGAAGTGTGGTCTCATGAGTCTTTTGACAGTCCTTTTGGGGAATTGAGCATTCATTGAGATGCCAGGCCTGACTGTGAAAAATGCATGCCTGGGTTAAAAAATGGAAGCATTATTTTATACATTTTCAAAATCAAAGGTCTGTGACTGTGTAATAAAATTAAAATTTAAGTGTCCGTGCCGCATTTAATGTGCACTTGAAATTCAAATATGCATGAATTAAAAAACTCCAAACATTGAGGTTTATCAACACTTGATATTCAGACCATGGCCTTTCAGAGTTAACCTTTTTCAATGTACATACTTTTATAAAATTGTAATTGTATGGTGTGCTATTAGTCCAAGAGGTTAACCCTTTACCTACCGAATTAGCGACATAATTTACAAATTGAGCAGTTGAAAAAAAAATCAAAACATTTCAACAATAGTGTGTTTCAATGAGGGGGTCACATGGCATGGTTTTGTTGAAATTTTTGTTAAATTTGAGAAGTAATAATTAGGCTACACAAAGTAGATCTTCTGTATCTCAGGCCATTATTTGTAAAATTGCATGCGGGCGAGCGGTTTTTTATTTTATTTTTTATTTCAGTAATTACTTCTTTGCCATCAAAAGTTCATGTTCTTGGTTCAAGTTTTAGGCCTCATAATCTACAGAATAGCATGGGTGGTGGTGTATTTTATCCCTTGAGTGCAAGAAGGCTTTGCAATGCTAAAGCATTGCAAAGCCTTCTTGCACACAAGGGACAAATTCATCAATTTTTTTAACTTGGGTAAAATATCGAGACATAAACCATTTAATTTTTAATTTTTTTAAAGTTTAAATTGGTTATAAAAAGAGAGCATGCGGCAACCAAAAGGACCATGTGGGAGGGCCTGAGAAACAGATTTTTTATTTTTTTAGGCCTTAAGGTAACAAATTTTCACATATCACATGTGTTGTGTAGAGGGTTAACACACGACTTCCCACAGTTTTGTGAATGAGTATGTTAAGCCTCACTGGTTTCATTTCACAAAATGTTAGGCATTTGAACATATGAATCTCTGAAGGATGGTCTAAACCTAACCAGCCCAGAACCCACTTGGAATCAAAATTTTATCAACAAGATTTCACTAGATTTGATAAAAAAAAAAGATGATAAAAAAAAATGCAAGTTTTATTTTTGTTTCTATTTCAGGGGGATGTGGAATGGCCCTGGTACATACAGAAGAATAATGAGACTTGGAATGGGCAGTTTAAAGAAACGTTCTCACCAGACAGCTTAATATTTACTATTACATTTTGTTCTGCCACAACTTTCTTTTCTAGCAGTCACTTAATCGGCAACTTTCCCTGCATAATATACAAATCCAGCAGTAGAAAAAATTATTTTTCCAAAAATTTCAACAAAATCATATGTGACTTCTCATAGGAACGAGCTCGTTCCAATGATGGGTCACATGATATGGTTTCGTTGAACTTTTTTGAAAAATTAAAAAAAATAATATTTAAAAAAATAAATTTTGATATCATCTGTATTGGGTAAAGGGCTAAGGCAGTATGAGAAAAGGTTACCCAAACTTTTTTTTGAGGGAAGCCTTTTTTATACGCCCATTTGTAAAAACGGTCATATTATGTAAATGGTTTCCGTCTGTCCATCCATCTGTCTGTCCATAAACAATTGGTTTCTGACCGAGAACTTAGTTTGGATTATTTGATCTCAACCAAAGTTTGTATGCTTATTACCCTGCTAGTAATACAGGCCAAGTTCAATTATGAGTTCTGTCCAATTATGTTTACGTGAGTTACGCAGCTTTTTTTACTTAAAATTTGACCGTCTATTAACATTTTTTGTTTCCAACCAATAACTTGAGTTTGGATTATTTGATCTCAAACAAAGTTTATATGTGTATTACCCCAGCTTGTAATACAGGCCAAGTTCAATTATGGGTTCTGCCCAATTATTTTTACATGAGTTACGTCGCTTTTTTTTACTTAGAATTTGACCTCTATTAGCATTTTTGGTTTCCAACCAATAACTCCAGTTTGGATTATTTGATCTCAACCAAAGTTAGTATGTGTTTTACCCAGCTAGTAATACAGGCCAAGTTCGAATATGGGTTCTGTCCAATTATTAATCCCCTACCGGCATCGCCGGAGGGGACTATATTGTGAACTCTGTCCATCAGTCAGTCTGTCAGTCACACTTTAGTTTTCCGAACTTTTTTTTGAAATGCTTCAACCGAATGATTTCATTTTTATACGCCCGTTTAAAAAACGGTCGTATTATGTTATATCTGTCTATCCGTCTGTCCGTCAGTCTGTCCATAAACAATTTGGTTTCCGTTCATTTAAAGTTGAACGCCTTGACGGATCGACATCAAACTTTCAGAAGTTGTTTTTAGCATTAAAATACAGGTCAAGTTTGATATTGGTGTTTCTCAGTCCATCTGCTGCAGAGTTATGGCCCTTTGAAAACACAATTTTTCTAAAAAAATTGGTTTCCGTTCATTTAAAGTCGAACGCCTTGAAGGATCGACATCAAACTTTCAGAAGTTGTTTTAGCAATAAAATACAGGTCAAGTTCGATATTGGTGTTTCTCAGTCCATCCGCTGCAGAGTTATGGCCCTTTGAAACCACAATTTTGGAAAAAAAATTAGTTTCCATTCATTTAAAGCCGAACGCCTTGATGGATTGACACCAAATTTTTCAGATGTTGATTTCATACACCCGTTTGAAAAACGGGACATATTATGTGAATGGTCTCTCCACCCATCTTTCTGTCTGTCCGTCCATGGACACATTTCGTTTCCGGACGATAACTTTAGTTGTAATGGATTGAGCTGAGTTAAATTTGGCATGTGGATTTAGTATGACAAAATACAGGACGGGTTCGATTATTTCTGTTTCTAGCGGCCCATTTGTAGTAGAGTTATGGCCCTTTATTTATGGGAATTTAGCCAAACTTTTCGTTTCCGGATGATAACTTTAGTTTGCCTTGACCGATTTATTTCAAATTTTCAGTTTTTGGTTTTTGACCACAAAATACAGCTCAAGTTCACTTTTGACCACAATCTCATATACCTTTCCAGAGTTATTCCCCTTGAATGATTGCAAATTTGTGGATTTTGTGGTTTCCGGATGATAACTTTAGTTTGCCTTGACCGATGTTTTTCAAATTCTCAGATTTTGTTTTTGACCACAAAGCACAGCTCAAGTTCACCTTTGGCCATAATCGCATGTACCGTTCCATAGTCATTCCCCTTGAATGATTGCAAATTTGTGAATTATGTGGTTTCCGGATGATAACTTTAGTTTGCCTTGACTAATTTGTTTCAAATTCTGAGATTTTGTTTATGATCACAAAGCATAGCTCAGGTTCACTTTCGGCCAAAATTGCATGTACCTTTCCAGAGTTATTCCTCTTGAATTTGTGCATTTTGTGTTTTCCAGATTATAACTTTAGTATGGACTAACTGTTGGACATAGAATGCATCAAATATTTGGTTTCGGGATGATAACTTCTATTATTCTCTGCTCCCTCATCATTTCGTTGATACCTTGTCACCACATAACACCATGTCACCTGACTGTCTCTCGCTAGTCGCCATTCATAGAGTTTCCGCCGTGCCCCAAATTCCAGCTGCTCTGCCACTTCACTCTTCAAATAACTGCTGACACAACTATGGCGATCAGTATAGAGCAGTACAGAGCGGTTGTTGGATATCACTGCAACGTTCTTGCATTCAGTTTCCATGACAATTCAGACTGGTATTACAAAACAGAAACCAACGACAAGACAGGTCTGGAATTATAACAAAGCCAACTTTATTAAAATGAATAATTTTATATCCCAGACAGAGTGGCAAACAATTATTAATAGTAACAACAGCCTAGACACTTCACTTCACAACTTTCTGACACGGTTTCTCGAAATTGCAAAAGAATGTATACCGTGCTACGATATTACTGTCTGCCCATCTGATAAGCCATGGTTCGATTCTGCACTGCATCGGGAAATTCGGAAGAGAGACCGCTTAAGGCAACGAGCCTTACAAAGTAATAATTCCACTACTTTTGAAAAATATAAACATATCCGTAATAAGGTAAATAATATGAAGAAAAAGGCTAAATCTACATGCTTTTCTAAATTAGACACTTCTCTCTCTATAAATCGCGACCCGAAAACGTTTTGGCATACCGTTAAACAACTATTATGTAATTTTGATAGTAAGTCTCAAGTTCAGCACCTTGAAACTGTGACTGACGCTGGAAATTTGGTAACTATATCCAGTGATCAACAAATGGCTAACTTGCTTAATAACATTTTCTGAAAAATAGCGAAATCCACGATGAAGGACATGACTTGCTTGCGTTCCATTCCAAGAGCCCAGAAATTCTTTCTGACATTAAAGTTACGGAGGCAGACATGTACGATATACTGAGCTTGCTAGAAATCAATAAAGCAGTCGGCCATGACGGCATCAGTAATCGAATGCTGAAGGAGACATGACAAACATTATGTAAGCCACTCCTATTATTATTCCAGCAGTCACTTACTTCTCGCACGTATCCATCAGACTAGAAGCTGGCGACAGTTATACCAATCTCAAGAAAGGCAACACCACGTGTGAGTAAAGTCATGGAAAAGGTTATTTTCAAGAAAGTATTCGACCACTTTCACAACAATAATCTGTTCTTTAAATACCAATCTGGTTTCCTACTAGAAATCTACCACAACTTATGTTTAGCCTATGACAACCGTCTCTTCTCACTAGAGGTTTTTTGTGACATATCAAAAGCATTTGATAGAGTCTGCCATTAGGGGCTTATTTTTAAATTGAGGCAATATGGTATTACAGGATCCATCCTGGAATGGTTTGAAAGCTATCTGAAAAAACATCAACAACGAGTAATAATAAATTTTTATACTGTACCAATGACCCAGACATAGCTGGTGCTAACTCTTAAAAATCTAGGGCCAAACACAAATTTTGCCCCCCAATCCCCAAAATTTGCATCTAAAACCAAAGAAATCATGTCCTGAATGGCCCTCCATACTTCGCCTCTACTGCGCATGCGCAGTGTCAAGGACGTCCCGAAATTGGCGCCATTTATCATTCTTTGTTTGGCCCTTCATCAGTTCACATCTGACTGATCTTTGTGCTTGTAAATCTCAGTTTAAATGATGCCAGACACATAAATATTAGAGAAATGGTGGATCTAAGGAGGAAATAGAAGGAGGAAAGGAAAAATGAGTGACAGAAAATAATCAGGGCTGTAACTTAAAATTTTTTAATGAAATTATGTTAAGTTACCTATTTTCGAGGCATGGGCCTGTTGTGGTCATTCTTGCTATAAAGTTACACTGCTTGTTCAGTGTTTTCCTCTCTCCCTTTCCTTTAAGTCCCCCCTTGCTATTCTCCCATGCTTTTGGCATATTTTCTGTAATATTATTACTAAAATTTCTTGGGAGTTTTAGCTGGATAACAGAATGAATTCTGTTCATTTCCCCATGTTTACGTCCTCACCCATGGGTGTTTAGGCGTAGTGTTCTGCATCTACCATCTGATGTTCTGCAGTTTCTTCCCTGGAAGCCTCTGTTTTGCATCAGATAGTGTATTATTGGTAACTGATTTCGGGCCAGGGTTATCAGTGCCTGGAGTCATGTTTCTGGTGTTTTTACACTTCTTGTTTACATTGACAACAGCCTCTGTGGAGAGGGATTTCTTGTCTTTGTGTTAGTTTAATCATAACTGGATACATTATTATTATTCGTAAGTGTTGCATTAATTTTTTAAAATATTTTTAAAATTTTTGTCCACGCTTAGGCTTGGGATCCATTGGGGCTCAACGTTACTTTTCAGAAACTTGGGCTTTTCTGAAAAAATATTTTTTCAAAAATTTTTTTTTGATTTCAATTATTTTTTCTATGTTAATGGATCATGTTATTATGTATTTTTGTTTTCAGGGGTTGGTGCGAGTACTAGGACTTTGTATTCTTTTCACAATGAAAGGATATTGTTCAATTGTAATAAGAGGAAATCTTCCTCTGACTTTCATAATCATTGTATAAATGTAGTCAGTGTACTCGCACTAACTCCTGTTCAGTATGTGTTAATTTCGATGACAACATGGGAAGCGTGTGTCACGGTATGTTAGCGGGGAAATGGCCATGCCGGTCCTTTCTCCACAGGGTCACTCTAGTTTATCAATCTCTATTTCTGACGAACAAGAACAGGGTGATGTATCCGTGATGTCTTCCAAAAGTGTGCCTCCGTCATCACAATTAATGAAGAGCTAGCGGCAAAGTGCTCATGGAAATACGTCAATTGCCTAAGAGGTCCCTAGTAGGATTGACGGCCTTTGACGTCCGCTAGCTCGCCCGGTGTAGCGTCCATTCATCGAATGGTTCGGCAGCCGGGTTCGTCCGTTGCGGTCCAGAAAGGAGTTTTGGGTGATGCGAGCACTATAAATCAACCAAGTGCACACCCAGTGACGGTGGATCAGAGGAGAGAACGGAGGAAGCCTATTAGTCCGGTTCCTAGCTCGTCCAGGTCCATCCGGGCTGCGAGCGAGAGAGGCCCCTCTCTCGTACAACAACATCTGGCCCCAGATGTTGTGGTACAAAATGTTTCGCATTCGGAACATACGTCCGCTGCTCGGGACGCTCCGTTATATAGACAGTCCGGAGAGACTGTCAATAAGGCTTCCTCATCCTCATGGCAGCACACACGACCGCACCTTGGCTACGTGACCTCGGATATCCAGCCAACTTCGCCAATCAGAGAATCCCCGGCGACCAGGTCACGCCATCCGGTAGCCAGGGACACGATGCCTGTAGACTCCGGACGTTTGCATAAGAAAAGCATGCAGGAGTCAACCTACACAGAGCTTCCAGCGGCAAAGCATCGTAAGACCGCTACTCCACAGGCCTCAGTGACGGACGTGCTATCCCAAATAGCACAACTTATCGCAGCATCCCAGCAACGACAGAATCTCTGTCGCATCATGTAATATCCGACGACGCTGTGTCGGTACGCTCCGCTGAAGCATCAGGTACGGACGTCCGAAAACTTCATAGGGTCCGATAGGATGGCGAAAGGGATTCGGAGGATTTCAAGCTTTCCCTTTCGGAACAACATAAGCTGCTGTACATGTCATCCGGCTTTATCTTCTAGAGGTTGTTTCGTCGGAACAGAATGCTGCGATGCCGGATAAGAGACTGATAGCGTCGGTGGACACAAGAATTTTTTGATCGGTTCAGGGACATCATCCCTCAGTTTCCGACACAGTCCAATAATGTCACAGGAACTTTCGAATTATTGAACGATGCTATATATATATATATGCTTGCTATTAAACAAGCAAGTCTGGTTTCTTGTTTGCAAAAGTTACCGTGATGTCTTTCAAAAGTGTGCCTCTGTCGTCATAGTTAAATGAAGAGCTAGCGGCAATAAGTGCTCATGGAATACGTCAATCGCCTAAGAGGTCCCTAGTAGGATCGACGGCGTTGACATTCGCTAGCTCACCCGGTGTAGCGTCCATTCATCGAATGGTTGGGCAGCCGGGTTCGTCCGTTGCGGTCCATGAAGGAGATTTGGGTGATGCGAGCACTATAATAGACAATAGTACACACCCAGTGACGATGGATCAGAGGAGAGATCGGAGGAAGCCTGTTAGTCCGGTTCCTAGCTCGTCCAGGTCTGTCCGGGCTGCGAGCGAGAGAGGTCCCTCTCTCGTACAACAACATCTGGGACCGGATGTTGTGGTACAAACGTTTCGCATTCAGAGCATA
Organism: Pictodentalium vernedei; assembly: GCA_031216915.1. Lineage (NCBI taxonomy): Eukaryota > Metazoa > Mollusca > Scaphopoda > Dentaliida > Dentaliidae > Pictodentalium > Pictodentalium vernedei. The sequence continues at coordinate 152,918,661 of CM062292.1, forward strand.
TGTCCGCCGCTCGGGATGCTCCGTTATATAGACAGTCCGAGAGACTGTCGATAAGGCTTCCTCATCCTCACGGCAGCGCACACGGCCGCACCTTGACTTCGTGACCTCGAGTATCCTTCGTCATTCAGGCCTGTACACTCCGGTCGCTCGCATAATAGAAGTATGCACGGGGTAACGTACACGGAGCTTCCAGCGGCAAAGCAACGTAAGGCCGCTTCTCCACAGGCCTCAGTGACGGACGTGCTATCCAAAATAGCACAACTTATCGCAGCATCCCAGCAAACGACAGAATCTCTGTTGGATCAGGAATAATCCGACGACGCTGGGTCGGTTCGCTCCACTGAAGCATCAGATACGGACGACCGAGCACTTCATAGGGTCCGACAGGATGGCGAAAGGGATTCAGACGATTTCGAGCTTTCCCTTTCGGAACAACAGAAGCTGCCATACATTTCTTCCGGCATTATCTTCCAGAGGTTGTTCCGTCGGACTAGAATGCTGCGATGCTGGATAAGAGACTAATAGCGTCATTGGACACAGAGTTTTTGATCGGTTCAGGGACATCGTCCCTGAGTTGCCGACACAGTCCAATAATGTCACTAGAACATTCGAATTATTGAACGACGTTATATATAAGCTTGCTACCAAAACAGGCTAGTCTAGTTTCTTGTCCGCAAATGCTCTAAATCTGCCTTTCATCAATTCTAGGAATAATTTGAAATGGCAGGACAGGGCATACTGAGAGTTCCTCTGCGTCTAGACGACGAGGCTGAAGACTGGGAATTGTCTTTATCGCCGTCTATGTCAATTCCAACCACGACGTTGGAAACGACAATGATGTCTAACAGACTTAACTTAGATGCTTTATCATACGTAGACCACCTTACTGAGGCGTTATCATTACGTCTTCAAGGGAAAGAATTCCAGGATATGATCCTCAATGAGATTTCTTTCAAGGGCAGTAGTTTTTCCACTTATAACTCCGCCCTTCAGTGGCAAACCTGGAGTTGGTTAGACGTGACGCAGCCCTAGCTACATCCAAGCGCGTGGATAGTAAGGTGAAGAACTCTCTCAGAGTCGCTTCGGTCTCGGAGAAGCTTCTCATCGACGGCAACCTTTCAGCAATCTATGAATTGCTCGATATACACGTTCTCTCGTCAATCAAGTGTAACAAGAGATTCAGACTTGGGCAACATTCGGTGGTTGACTCAGAGAGTTCCACTGCAGTTGCCGGATCCGAGTTTTACGATTATGACGGATGTCAGTCAAACAGGTTGGGGTACAACATTGATTCCAACGGATTCGAAGTGCCAGGGTCTTTGGGTTCCGCAGTTTTCTAGGCAAGCACTTAACTTCCAAGAAATGATGTTATTTTGGCTTGCACTACGTCATTGGATGAACATTATTCAGTAATGCATGTCCAAACCCTGTCCGATAATACGACAGTAGTTGCGTATATCCGGAACCAGGGAGGCACTCATTCTGTTCCGTTATTCAATTTAACGGAAAGAATCCTTCTGTTTGTTCTAGAACACCAAGTTCTGCTTCGGTCCGTCATATTCCAGGTCGTCTGATTGTTTTAGCAGACTCCCTTTCACGGAAGGGTCGCTTGTTGCCGTCAGAATGGACTCTCAGCAAACAGGTATTCTATCAGATTTGCTACCAATGGGAGCGGCCAATGATAGACTTATTTGCGACAGAACTCAACAATCAATTGCAGACGTATGTGTCACCATGTCCGGATCCCCGAGCATATGTAGTTAACGCTCTATCGATCTCGTAGGACGGAATGATAGGATATGCGTATCCTCCAGCGCTGTTGATTCAGCAAATATTGCTAAGATAAAACATTCACAATACAATTCTGTTGGTAGCATCTCTGTCTCCACAGAGACTGTGGATAAATTTACTCAGGTGTCTGCTGTGGGACTTACCGTGAAAACTTCCTCCACGAGAGGGTCTTCTTTCGCTGGGGGAAATCGTGTCAACTTCATCACAACCCGCAAGGTCTCAACCTTCACGTATTCTGTTGTGCGGTCCTTCTTGCACGGCAAGCATTGTACAGGACGAGCAGTGGACGCGATTTCTAACTGTAGGAGGACCTCCTCTTCGCTATACTATGCGACTAAAGTGGAAGGTTTTCCGTCGTTGGTGTAGGGATCATTATGTTGATATTTTTGATCCCTCCATACCAGACATTGCAAACTTTCTAGTATACTTGTTTGACGAGATCAACTGCAGCCTGTTACTATTAAAGGTTATAGGTCTATGTTATCTGATACCTATGCACACCATGATAGTTTACAATTGAGTCTAATGTCTCTTTATCTAAGTTAGTTAGAAACTTTTCGATAAATAGACCTAGAATCCTTAGATTAATTCCTAAATGGAATTTAGCTTGGGTTCTTATTAAACTAAAAGAAAACCATTTGAGCCTCTTGAGACAGTAGATTTCAAATTCTGGCCTTTTTAGACAGCAATTCTCTTAGCTTTCTCTTCTGCTGAAGAGTCAGTGAGCTTCAGGCACTATCGGTGGACGATTCTCACTTTCGTAGTATCGGGAACAGTATTACCTTTACTAATAATGTTGGATCTTTGGTTAAGAATCAGGCTCCTAATAAATATCCGGAACCTATTGTTATTAAGGCCCTTCCGTCTTCGAACGGGCATAGGCCTTTACTCTGTCCGGTTAGAGCTTTATGTATTTATAAACAGATCTCAGTTTATCAGTAAGGACGTAAAGCTTCTTCTGTCTCTGATGCCTAATAGAAAGGACATTACGGTCCATTCTGTTGCTAGATGGATTCAATTAACTATCGGTACTGCTTATGATAATCTATCTTTAACTCAGCAGTTTGTGCTTAAGATTTCGGCTCATGAAGTAATAGCTCTTTCTACATCTTGTGCTTCTGCAAATAGTGTTGCTATTACAGATTTAATGAAGGCTGCATATTGGTCTCAGCCATCCACATTCATGAATTTTTATCTCAGAAATATTGAGTCCATTTCTGGAGGCCTGCATTGTTTAGGTCCATTATTTGCTGCTCAGAATGTCGTTCACTTAACAGTTGCAACTATAGTTATGTAAGCTTTCTGTTCCGGCAGTGACTCCGTCCTGTTGCCCTCTTCGCTCTGGGCTATTTGACCCAGGGCAAGGGGAAGGGGGGGGGGAGGGTGTTCCCTTGGGTCACCTGTTTTATAATGAAAACAAGGGGATACCTCCTCTGGAGTCAGTAATTCTGAGCTGTTACTGGGATGGTTTTAAAGTGAAAGTTTATGTTTAAAAAATTCATTCATGTCATAGTTTCAAAGTATAGCATTTGAATATGTCACGTGTCAAACGGGCGTTAATATACAATCCTCGGACACTTTTAAAAGAGTATAAAGAGTCTCATATCTCTGAACTAACTTTATTTATTGGCTTACTTTTAAAATAATTAGTATAAGGATTATACTGGATGTTAATAGAGAACATGGATGTTATGATGCTCAATTATGGAGGGTGTTGTGTCTTTCTAATTTATCACAAATAAGAAAGATACATGTAAAGCCTAATACTCCCTTTCTCCTCCAGGGATGACTCTATTTTATATAGTTGAGCTTATTGGATTTTCCTCTATGTCCTAGGCCCTCCAGCCTTTTTACTATTCAGCTATGTCTGGGTCATTGGTACAGTATAAAAATGTTAAAAAATTTATAGTAATTTATATATTTTTTATACTTACCAATGACCCAGACGGGGATGGCCCTCCCAGGAGTTGGGAACTCATACCTCCCCGCTGAGTACATAGCACTGACCAGGCACTGATTGTTAGAATGATAAATGGCGCCAATTTCGGGACGTCCTTGACACTGCACATGCGCAGTAGAGGCGAAGTATGGAGGGCCATTCAGGACATGATTTCTTTGGTTTTAGATGCAAATTTTGGGGATTGGGGGGCAAAATTTGTGTTTGGCCCTAGATTTTTAAGAGTTAGCACCAGCTATGTCTGGGTCATTGGTAAGTATAAAAAATATATAAATTACTATAAATTTTTTAACATTCTGCTTATCTCCCCGTTAAGTGTGGAGTACCGCAGGGATCAGTACTGGGACCGCTACTCTTTTTGATTTGCATCAATGACATTTCTGAATATATGTCCTCTGCAGGTTCGTGTAGGCTATTCGCAGATGACAGATGTATAACAAAAAACAATTCTGATCTTGATCAGCTCAGTATAGATATTAATCTTGAACTTAATGTTGTATTAGAATGGGCTCAGCAGTGGCTCGTAAATTTTAACCCATCAAAAACCAAGGTTATGCTCTTTACTAGGAAAGCAGTAGCCGTGAGTCCAGGTGTGAGATTTGGGGGGACACATCTGGATCTCACAACTGAACATACACACCTCGGATTAACATTACAAGCTGACTTGAACTGGAATACACATATTTCCAACATATGCAAGAAAGCTAACTCTAGGCTTTCCCAGTTGAGAAGACTTAAATTTACACTGAGCAGAAAAACTCTTGAAATAATGTACAAGTCTTTTATACTTCCAATATTAGAGTACGCAGACGTAGTATGTGCCGGAGCCCCCGATTACTTACTTTCTAGACTAGATAGAATACACACGGAAGCCGGGAGGATAATAACTGGGCTCACTAGGTCGGTACCGTCTTCGAGAGTATTTTTTGAACTCGGCTGGGAAACCCTAGAACAACGACGAAAATTGCATAAGATGGTGACCTTCTTCAAAATTATCCATGGGGATGCCCCAAAATACCTCCTTGAACTATTGCCCCAGTCATTCCAGGACTACTCGCCATATAACACACGTGCTCGTTCGAATTTCAAAATTCCTGTGATGCACACTGAATTATTGAAAAATTCTTTCATCCCATCTTGTATCTCAGAGTGGAACTCACTTCCTATGGATATAAAGAACCTGGAATCTTTAAGTGAATTTACTAAGTATTTCAAAAGCGAGGTATGTAGGCCACCATCGTATTTTGGAATATGTTCAAGAAAGATGAATATACTGCATTGCAGACTACGTAATGCATGCAGTGATTTAAATTTTGACAAATTTCAAAATTATATCCATGACACACCAAACTGCTCATGTGGCAACGGCCTGGAAGACGCATCACACTACTTTTTTGTCTGCCCAATGAAAGATTAATACTACAACAGGACCTGGCCAACATACAATTAATTCTGTTACGGATATCCTCTACGGTATCCCTAACATGTCACCATCTGCAAATGACCATCTATTTCGAGTAATACAAAAGTATATCAAAGCAACCAATCGATTCAATACCTTTGAGAATATTCATTCAGGAGGTAGTTAGTTCTATGTTTCCAGGCCCCCGGAAAATAATGTAGTGCTAGTCCACTATGGTGGACAGTGCCGCATCATTGGAAGAATTACTCTGGTAGCCATTGAGTGGTGTGCAGGTCGTTTATAGTGACTGGCCAGATTAACCCTTGCCGGAAGTAGTGGTCTAAATCTGCCAGCGCTATTCACAAAATCACTAATTTCTTCTCTTTTTTAACCTCAAAATATGGCTTGCCTCTCCTAATTGGAGCAAGCTCGTTCCAGTGAGGAATCATGAGCTGTGTGTTTGGTACAGAGGATGAAAAAGGGATAGTTATTCGAGAGGTTTAGTTGGAAATTCCCTCTGCCTATCTTGATGGGTAAGGTGTTAACTACGATTGGAGGATCTTGACTTACCCATACCGTGTTTATGAAATAGCTACACACGTTGGAACTGATCATATATATTAGTGTCACGTATTTACTATTGTCACGTGAGAACCATGGGGTTCTGTCGTCCAGTGGAAGAGAGTGCATTGTGGTTGTCAGATGACAATATATCGTTAGACGTAGCTTAACTACTTTATATGTGATGCATGCACCTTGCAGTGATGGGGCTCTTCTGGAGCGCTGCGGCCTGGTGAGTTGACTGGAGACAGTTTGATAATTGTTTGATGAGTACAAGGTATCAGTCCCCCTCTTTTCTTCCTTCTCTTTTCTTTCGCTGAATATCTACCATATTAACACCATTGCAATCTTGAATAGCGTATTGCTTATTATGATGTGTATATGTTGAAAAAATGCTGCATTTACTTGTTAATCGTATACATATGAGAGGACGTGTTTTAAGTGTTGAGCACTTGTTGTCCAATCCTTTTTGTTTATTTTGACAAATAAAATATGTTTAAACTAACTTTTATTATTTGTTTTCCGATTGATTCCAAACTTGGTATGTTGTTTAATCACAACAAAATACAGGTCAAGTTCGAATATGGGGTTGGTCCAAACAATTTTCACCTTCACCCCCATCCTTACCCCAACCCTTCAAAAATACAAAACGGGCGTATATTGTCCCGCTATGCGGTGCTCTTGTTATTGGTAACCTACTATAGAACGATGACTTACAGATCAAGTTTGAGTTTCATGCTGACTGCATTATTCTTGTGTGAGTTATGGCCCTTGCAAATATGGAAAATGTCAGTCACACTTTAGTTTTCCGGACTTTTTTTTAAAATGCTTCAACTGAATGATTTCATTTTTGGTAACCTACTATAGAACGATGACTTACAGATCAAGTTTGAGTTTCATGCTAACTGCATAATTCTTGTATGAGTTATGGCCCTTGGAAATATGGAAAAGCGCCAAAATATAAGTTTTCCAGACATTTTTTGGAAACGCTTCAACGGAATGATTTCGTTTTTGGTAACCTACTATAGAACGATGACTTTACAGATCAAGTTTGAGTTTCATACTGATTGCATTATTCTTGTGTGAGTTATGGCCCTTGTAAATATGGAAAAGCGCCAAAATATCAGTTTTCCAGACTTTTTTTGGAAACGCTTCAACGGAATGATTTCATTTTTGGTAACCTACTATAGAACGATGACTTACAGATCAAGTTTCATTTGCACTCTGTCCATCCATCAGTCTGTCAGTCAGTCTGTCAGTCACACTTTAGTTTTCCGGACTTTTTTTGGAAATGCTTCAACCGAATGATTTAATTCTTGGTAACCTACTATAGAACAATGACTTACAGATCAAGTTTGAGTTTCATGCTGATTGCATTATTCTTGTGTGAGTTATGGCCCTTGGAAATATGAAAAAGCGTCAAAATATCAGTTTTCCGGACTTTTATTGGAAACGCTTCAACGGAATTCATGCTGATCACATCTAGATTATAACATTTGTATAATTATTAATGCTCATTAGTCCGGTAGGGGACATTGTATTGCTTCAGCGATACGTGAGCTCTAATTTTTACATGAATTTCGCCCTTTTTTACCTGCGTCGCCAGCGGCAGAGCAGGTCTAGTAACCGCTCGACTTCATCCGTCAGTCCCTCACGTCCGTCAGTCTGTCACATCCAACGGTCCATCCGAAACACTTTTTCTGTCAAGCTTTTCTTGGCTTCTATGAAAAGGAATGATTTTATATTTGGTCTGCTGCTTCATAATGATGAGTTGTATCGTGTAAGCAATTTTCAGGTCTGCCGTGCAGCCACTTCCTGTTTGCCGATACTTTGAAATTTTACTGTACCCACTGAACATCGAAATTTTTCTTCAAACTTTTCTCGGCTTCTATGCAAGGGATTGATTTTATATTTCATTTGGAGCCTGATAATGGTCAGTTGTATCATGTATGCAATTTTCAGATCTGCCGTGCAGCCACTTCCTGTTTGCCGATTCAATTGCATGCAGCGACGCAGGTCTTGGCTTGTTTGACCTAGAATTGGACGTCTATTAACAATTTTGGTTTCTGACTGATAACTCCAGTTTGGATTATTTATCACAACCAGAGTTGGTACAATTCAAAATGGTTTTAGCCATGCCTGGTGGTGCTCTTGATCATGCAATATTTACTATTTTTTGTTGGAATTATTCAAGCAAGATAAAGGCAAAGTAATGCAGCAGTGTCCTATTAATTCAATAGTCACGTTGCCAGTGAAAAATATCCAGTTAACAGTAATCAGTAAGAAGGAAGCTGGTCATTTTTAGCTCAACTTAACATCAGGTATGAACTATTGGGATGGGTTGTGATCCATCGTCTGTCCATCCGTACTTCTGTATGCATGTCCATCTGTACATACATCTGTCCATCCACAATTCCTTTAGCACACCCTACAGGCCTCAGCTCTCACCCGATCAGTTCAAAATTTCATATGTGGCTTTGGGGCAATGTTCAGATGGGAGCTATCGATTTTTTCGAATTTCATTGAAAAACATGGCAGCGAGTGGCCGTCTTGGATTAGGATATAAATTGTCCAACAATTCCTTTTGCACACCCTACAGGTCACAGCATTCACCCAATCAGTCCTAAATTTCATATGTACCTTTGGGGCAATGTCTAGATGGGGGCTATCAATTTTTTCCGATTTGGCATATAAATTGTCAATAATTCCATTAGCTCACCCTACAGCCTGCATCTCTCACCAAATTTTTTTCAGATTTCATATTTAGCTTTGGTGTGATGTCTCGATGAGAGCTATTGAATTTTTCTGAATTTTATTGAAAAACATGCAGCCATCTTGGATTTGGATATAAATTGTCCAACAATTCTTTTAGCACACCCTGCAGGCCGCTGCACTCACCCGATCAGTCCCAAATTCCCTATGTGGCTTTGGGAGCAATGCCTACATGGGAGCTATCAATTCTTTTGAATTTTGATGAAAAACATGGCCGCCAGTGGCCATCTTGGATTTGGATATAAATTGTCCAACAATTCCTTTAGCACACCCTAGAGGTTGTAGCTCTTACCCGATCAGTCCCAAATTTCACATGTAGCTTTGGGGCAATGTCTAGATGGGAGCTATCGAATTTTTCCGAATTTTGTTAAAAAAACAAGGCCGCCAGCAGGCATCTTAGATTTGGCATATAGATTGTCAGCAATTCCATTAGCACACCCTACAGGTCGCATCTCTCACCCAGTCTTTTTCAATTTTCATATGTAGCTTTGATGTGATGTCTAGATGAGAGCTATTGAATTTTTCTGAATTTTGTTGAAAAACATGGCTGCCAGCAGCCATCTTGGATATTATGAACAGGTTTTTGTCATTATGTTGGGTAAAGAGTTGCTATAGATGAGATTTACACTGAGGCTGTACAGGGTTAGTTACTCAGTTAATAATGAATTTCTTTTTTACCAGAAAGTGTGACTAACCCTGTGCAATGCAGTGGGGGTAAGTCACACTTTCTGGTTACAGAAAATTGGTAATTGCCATATCACATTCTACATGAAAATGTTCACTCACTGAGGCTGTGCAACGTACAGAGTAAGTTACATAATAGACATGGCCTTATTTATAGCCAGAATGAAAATTGTACATTGCACAGAGTTAGTTGGTAAGCTAACATACACTGCAATAGGCATTGCAGGGGATTAGTTGATAGGCTGCCATATCACACACTACCTGAAAATATACACAGACTATGGCAGTAAAAATGAACAGGGTTAGTTGGTTACATAGAGTGCAGGCTTCAAGCAACTAATGGTAATACTTATACAGTGAAACCCTGTTAATTGAATAGCCTTTATGCCAGTGACAATTATTCAATTAACAGGAGTATTCACTTAACAGGGATGTGGACACTTAGCTGTATTCTTGAGTTAACCTGAGCATTCAGTGTATCATATCTTGTTTGACAGAGCTCACAGAGCTCTGTCAAACAAGATATAATAGATTAAATGCATGTATTGGATGTACTGAAGCCAAATAGGTCAATAAACAAGGGGATGTTGGTGATTTTGAGGGTAGATTCTCAACATATATCATGATTTTTTTTATTCATTTAACAGGAGTTTACTCTATAATCTGTATTCAATTAACAGAACAAATTTGTACTGAAGGTATGGCAAATGGTTTTGTTCTGGAAAATTATATTCAATTAACAGGGTTATTCAGTTAAAAGATATCCAGTTAAGTGGACTCCACTGTACTGAATTGTGGAAATTTTTTTAATGTGAATTCCACAAAAGAAAACATTCTATTTTCAATTAATAGCTTGTTTTATGTGGTTGTCATTGTACTGGTATGTTCTGACATACAGGTCTATAAAAATTAGAAATTATGGCAACCTTTAAATGGGTTAACATATTTTTTTGAAGCAACCCTTTTTATGTGTACCCATACTATGTATGGTACACATAATGCCGGCATCCGGGGTGACCATCCGTCGTTCGTCCATCCTTTGTCCGTCCGTCTGTCCGTCTGGCGTCCGTATCCATTTCTTTGGTATTCGATAACTTGAAAAATATTACTTGGATTGTCAAGTTACTTTACATTTGTGTTCAGGTTACTGATATGCCGAGCTGTATAGTATTTGGTGCAAATCGGATAATTTGATCCTGAGATATTAACCCTTTATCCTTCAAATTGAAAATTCCTCCAATCCCTTTGGCATTCGATAACTTGAAAAATATTGCTTGGATTGTCTAGTTACTTCATGTTTGTGTTCAAGTTACTGATTTGCCGAGCTGTATAGTTTTTGGTGTAAATCCGATGATTTGATCCCGAGATATTAACCCTTTATCCTTCAAATTGAAAATTCCTCCAATCCCTTTGGCATTCAATAACTTGAAAAATATTGCTTGGATTGTCAAGTTACTTTATATTTGTGTTCAAGTTACTGATGTGCCAAGCTGTATAATTTTTGGTGTAAATCGGTTAATTTGATCCTGAGATATTAACCCTTTATCCTTCAAATTGAAAATTTCTCCAATCCCTTTGGCATTCGATAACTTGAAAAATATTGCTTGGATTGTCAAGTTACTTTATATTTGTGTTCAGGTTACTGATGTGCCGAGCTGTATAGTTTTTGGTGTAAATCTGATAATTTAATCTTGAGACATTAACCCTTTATCCTTCAAATTGAAAATTCCTCCAATCTCTTTGGCATTCGATAACTTGAAAAATATTGCTTGGATTGTCAATTTACTTTATATTTGTGTTCAGATTACTGATATACCGAGCTGTATAGTTTTTGGTGTAAATCTGTTATTTTGATCCTGAGATATTAACCATTTATCCTTCAAATTGAAAATTCCTCCAATCCCTTTGACATTCGATAACTTGAAAAATATGGCTTGGATTGTCAAGTTACTTTATATTTGTGTTCAGGTTACTGATGTGCCGAGCTGTGTAGTTTTTGGTGTAAATCTGATAATTTGATCCTGAGATATTAACCCTTTATCCTTCAAATTGAAAATTCCTCCAATCCCTTTGGCATGAGATAACTCAAAAAATATCAATCCAATTGTCATGTTACTTTATATATTTATTCAGGTTACTGATGTGCTGTGCTGTATAGTTTTTTATGTAAATCTGGTAATTTGATCTGGAGATATTAACCCTTTATCCATCAAATTAGACACTCCTCCAATCCATTTCTATATGTACCCATACCATGTATGGTGTACATAATGTCGGCATCCGTGGTGGCCCTCCGTCATACAGCTTTCTAGAAACTAGTTGCGCGTATGGGTACACATCTGACGATTTCATCGGCCTATTTTTCTGATTTTTTGAAAAAGAGAAAAGTAATGCAAAACTCATATGTTCCAATAAGAGTAAAATCATTGCCCTCTGATTGGATGAGAGCTGGCATAGTTTATTTTATGTTAACGGCTCCAGTAGCAAATGTTGCCATCTTATGTCACCAATGCAATATATTTGAAATGACTCTGCCCGTTTCGTAATTGCTTCATCAACAGAGTGACTTACAAGCCACTTCATTTTTCTGGATGTTTCACACGTGAAGCAAACAGCATTCTGGATGAAGTGTTGTTTAAATTACAAACCGATTTACAATTTGAACTAAGATGAAATGAGTTTATCTGTTTATTGATTATTTATCCAGTGCAGTTGCAGACGGCAACTTTTAACAATCACAAGTTTAGTAAATAAGCCTCTCGTGTTTCAGAGTGTAGGTTTTGGGCTACTAATAGTGACTTATTGGAATATATACGTTATTGTTATGAGTTGACGATAACATGGTCAAAGGTTTGCTGCTCGGAGCGTATGTTCAACCTCGACGCTTCACATCTCGGTTGAACATAAGCTCTGAGTTGCAAACCTCAGACCATGTTACCGTCAATTCATCACAATAACTTATAATGTTTACCAGTGTAAGTACAAAGGCTGAGCTGAGGATCTTGGAATACCACAGCTCATTTCATAAAATTCATCTGTTGAGCTGATGAGACACTCTCATGTAAAACATATTAGGAAAGGACTTTAACTGGTAGAGCGCTAAATTATTTTCGACCACCAAAAATTATTAACATGTCCTTGCCTTGTTACAATTTATAGGAGAGTGCCTATGGGCACTCTCCTATAAATTGTAACAAGGCAAATCTTAACAGACTAAATAATATCACTTCGAAGATAATATGAAGCACAGCCACTGATTTTGAAGCCTTTAAGTTGCAGAATAAAACCCAAATATGGGCTTCCAGCACTCTACCAGTTAAGAGTAGAGCTGGGCTTTTTTTCAGTTTTCAGGTTTGGTTCTGGTTTTTGCAGCAAACTGGAAAACCAATCCGCAAGACCTAGCAAATGGTTATACTGTGTTTGTGCATAAATTGATCAGATTAACTTATGGGGAGGGAACTGGACTAGTGGCACCCATGAACTCTAATCACTTAGTCTATCTGGCATATGGATGAATATGTCGTCATGTTTTGTCATGTTTCCTCACCTATTGACTCATCCACAGGACAAGTCAATAAGGGAGAAAATGTGACAATGAGAACACAACATAGAATGGATGAACTTTATTCATTTGTTACTCTAATTTATGTGGGTTTTTTTCTGTTTCCCTAAGAATGACAAAGGGAAGTTAGGCTGAACCCAATGGAGATATTTATAGAAAAGGCTTTTTTGTGGTAGGTTGTATCATACAAACTATTGCAGTTGCTTTTCCAAGTTGAGAAGCCTGAAGTGTGTTGTTATACCCCCCCCCCCCCCCCCCCACGCAAACAAAGTTACTCTAATTTATGTGGGTTTTTTTCTGTTTCCCTAAGAATGACAAAGGGAAGTTAGGCTGAACCCAATGGAGATATTTATAGAAAAGGCTTTTTTTTTTGTGGTAGGTTGTATCGTACAAACTATTGCAGTTGCTTTTCCAAGTTAAGAATATACCCCCCCCCCCCCCGCAAACAAAGTTGGGGGGGGTGTATATAGGAATCACCCTGTCCATCCGTCCATCTGTCCCTGTATGTCCGTCTGTCCATCCTTATGAGTGCAACTCCTCCTAAACCATTTGAAGAATTTTCATGAAACTTTATACAATGGAAGAAGAAGAACTCCATATGAAGATGTGCATGAAGCAATATAATTCCATTCTGACAGGCGCGGGAGGTATCACTTTGTGAGCTTGCTCACAGTACCTCTAGTTTACTATATGTTCATATTCTTCACACATAGAAAAACTGAACCAAAACTGAGGTTTTTCCTGAAACTATACCAAAAGCAGGAAGAATCTGAAAAATCAAAAACCTCCCCATTCTACCTGAGAGCTCTTTCCAGCAGTGTTTACATCATAGTACAGTGGAACCCTGTTAATTGAATACCCACTTTGCCAATTCAAATTATTCAATTAACAGGAGTATTCAATTAACTGGGATTGTGTCACTTTCCTGTATTCTAGAGATAAACTTAGAATTTATTCTATTATATCTTGTTTGACAGAGCTCCACAAGCTCTGTCAAACAAGATATAATAGATTACATGCCTGTATTGGATGTACTGAGACCAAATAGACCTATAAACAAAGGAAAACTAAGGAGAGTCAGGGTAACTTCTCGACAGGTTACAAGATTTTTTATTCAATTAACAGGAGTTTACTTTATAACATATAACAGGGAAATTTGTACTGGATGTATGATAAATGGTTTTGTGTTGGGAAATTATATATTCCATTAACAGGGTTATTCAGTTAAGAGATATCCAATTAAGGGGCTCCACTCTACTCCAAATTTAAAGAACACTAAATTTGATCATTCTTATAAAATAGATCCTGATTCTGGAAGAGCTAATGGAGAAATGCCAATGCCAATTCTTTTTATTTATCTAATGTGTAGTACAGTGGAACTCTTTCAAATGAGTAGCTACTTTGCTTGTGAAAATTATTCAGCTGACAGGAGTATTCAGTTAACAGGAATTTGCCATTTACATGTTTAAAGAAAGATGTTACAGTGTTTATCTTTTACAATTGTTGTTTTCTTTAAAATTCTTATATTTTATTATGATGAAGGTTTGGATCAATTTTTCATTTTTTCTTCATTCCAATTATTTGATATTCTTGAACAGAACAGACTTGAGAGTAGGTTTTGCACAGACCCTAGGAAGTGCAACAATTTTAAAACTGTTCCAGGTAACTTCAAAGTGCTTTAAAATCTTGGAAAAAGTCATTGAAAAATATATTTAGGCATCTGCTTTTTATGTATTTTTATGTATTTTTATTAGTATGGCAACATGTTGCATCTGGTGAAGCATGCTTCTTCAAAGATCAAAATCAAAATGTATCATTGGGGGCAATGTACACTAATGACTTCCAAAGATACACAGTTCATGTTTTCGGAATAAAACTTCCCCTTTCCTGCTATTGTTAAAGAATTTTATGGATAAAATGTATATGCTAAGTACATTCTGTCATGCGACAGTCCCATGATGCATGTTTGAAATGGCCAAATTGTATTTCAAGGAACTGCATTTGCTAACATGCTACATTTATTGGATTACAGATGTTTGAAATCTTGTTGTTTGCCAGGATGTGTACTACTATTGACCAATCATTGAGTTCAGTAATGTGCGACAAACAAACAAAAACATTTTTTATTTGATCTCTCAGAAGTTATAAAAATGCAATATAAAACAGGGTTCGTAGGCAAAGGAAAAGTCCTTGAATTTAGACCCTTTGCCTTGTAAAGTGCTTGAATTCATTTATATCCTTGAAAAGTACTTGATTTTCCTCCGACTTCCTTAAAAAGTTTTGCATTCAGTTTCCCTTCAACCTCTGAGACCATAACTTTCATGTTAATCCACCCCGCATATGTGCAACAACATAAAATTAGTCAAGAGTCACACACAGGGAGCTGCATCTCTTTCATCTTTGTGTAAAGGTCATGACCTGGAATTTCCAGAATTTCAGTTACGTCATAATTTTGTCACAAGACAGTTGACCAACCAATTAGAATCATCCTCATTACAAATTGACATCTGTCATGAAAAACTGCTGTTTATGTGACTTTTTCCTTTGATTTCATTGCATAATGGCATACTTGACACGGACGAATTAAAGTGATATGCACTTCTAAAAAATTGAAACATTTGTTTTGGGGACTCTGGATAGTTATTGGAAATGGTCGTATATAATATATACAGCTCTTATTGATATAAAAATAAGGGTGGTATTTGATAACAAACTGCAGATGATTAATTATGTGTATTGGAAGTGGGTTTTGGAAATTTTAACCCTCTACCCAATGTAACGACCAAAACTGGCCAGCGCTATTCACAAAAATCGCCAATTAATTTTCATTATCTTTTTCATTTTTTGTCTCAAAAACATAGGTTATGACCCCTCTTTGGCACGATCATATTGAGTTGTTGTCTGCTTTTCATGTTAGGTAGAGGGTTAAAAGGAGTTGAGTTTTTCAGAGCATCATTGAAGTATTATTTACAGATGGATTAGGGATTCAGTGATTGAGGTGGGTTGTGAAAAGAATTTTGCATTTGGGGAAATATTTTTTTTTAAAGTTCACTTTGGCATTTCCTAATTTTGTGTAATGTTGACCCTTTACCCAACGTAATGGCCAAAACCGGCCAGCGCTATTCTCAAAAATCGCCAATTAATTTTCATTATTTTTTCATTTTTTGTCTCAAAAACATAGGTTATGACCCCTCGTTGGAATGAGCTCGTCGAGCTCGTTCCAACGAGGGGTCATAACCTAGGTTTTTGAGACAAAAAATGAAAAAAATTAGTTATCAAGATTTTTTTTTTGCAATCGTCTGCTTTTCATGTTAGGTAAAGGGTTAACTAGTTGAATGCTGTAAGCCACTTTAGTGGCTTTACACCATATTTATTAGCTTGTTTGTTCAGCAGCAGAAACACAAAAATATTTTTAAATCATGATTATCTATTCTACTATATATAAAAAGCCTATGACATAAATTTTAGCTTTACACACCAACCATGGTGAACACGCAGTAATGAGATTTCGATAGTAAAAATTTACACCTACAGTGGAACTACATCCAAGTTGACCATTGGTGACCTTGCCTTGAATGCAAACTTGTCTAAATTTATCACCTCGTGAAGAATGGAATGAAACCCACAATTATTTATTATGTTTTTAAATAAGTTTACCTCATAAGATACCAAAAATTAACAAACACACGTCTCATGTTAATAAAGCATCCATAACTCGAAATAGTATGTTCTTAAAATGAAAAAGGCCCCCGTAATTTGCAGTTTCATTTTCTATTTCGTTTCGGCGATAAAATTGCCCGTGGAAGTACTGCCCACCGGTGCTCATGTAAACAAAAACTTATACCCAAAGTAGCTTGGTGTATCAAATGTTCACCACTTGAGGTGAACATTTGGTACACCAAGCTACTATGGGTATATTCTATATGTACAAATTGTTTTGGTGCAGTTTATTGGAGAGTACCATTTAGGCACTTTCCAATAAATTATAACAAAACAATTGTTTATGAACGAATTCCTTCTAACATAGGGATTCCTTTGCTAATAGCATGGTATCCTTGAAAAAAGCAGTCATGTTAGAAATCACCTTTGAAAAATAAATTAAGCACTCTACCAGTTGAATATGATACAAAATCGACAGGCCGTCGTAACAATAATCAAATGCAATAATAGTCCTTGAAAATCATTAACACAAGTCATTGTAAAGTGCTTAAATAGTGCTTGAATTTGATTCTCAGATATCCATACAAACCCTATAAAATTCTTTTTGGCCTCCCTTTTATGTTTGATGAACATTTAACTCAATTTTTGAAAAACGACTAAATATTGTGTATTTTTTTTTTTATTTGCATTATTCAACTCAAAGAGCTTTTTCCGTCGTGTTATTTGGATATATCCTTAACTGGGTGTGGACTAGCTTATTTTTGGTGGTCTGAATTTGTTCATTAAAACTTGCTGTATTACAAATTATTGGAGAGTGCTCTAAGGCACTCTCTGATAATTTGTAATAAAACAATTTTATAGAAACAAAATATTGTTAGCTTTTGACTGAATATGAAACATGAGCAAGGAAAATGTTGGCTTTTGATCTCGTACCCTCATTTTTTGAAAGCCCTGATAGTGGCCCGACATGTTAAGCTGATAAATTGTAAAATAGTGAGATTTCTGAGCAAAAATAGTGAGATTTTAATTTTTAAATGGCTCAACGAGTAAAAAAATTTGATTTTAATAGTGAGATTCTGTTAAAAATCCCAACTTTAGGCTCCTTTAATAAAAATTCATTCTGGAAAATAGTGACTCTCCCTCTAAAATAGTGAGACTTAACATGTCTGATAGTGGCCTTTAGCACTCAACCGGTTAACCCTTTACTCAACGAATCGCCCGCATCCGCCCGCGTAATATGCAAATTCAGCAGATAAAAAAATATTATTTTTAAAAAAATTTCAATAAAACCATATCATGTGACCCCTCTTTGGAACGAGCTCATTGAGCTCGTTCCAAAGAGGGGTCACATGGTATGGTTTTGTTAAAAATTTTTGAAAAAAATTAAAAAATGATATTTAAAATAATAAATTTTGATATCGTCTGCGTTGGATAAAGGGTTAGCTAGATAGAATAATGAGGAAATTATAGTGCTAGTCATATAATCAGGTAATCACAATCTATTCAGTCTTTTCAGACAAAATTTGTCCTATGCAAAGATAACCTTCCACACACTGATGTAGAAATATCAAAATTTGAAGCTACAAATTTTACACATAATGCAACTGGAAATTTAACCCAATTCATTCTTGTTTGACAGAGCTTCTTGAGCTCTGTCAAACAAGACTGAATTGGTTAAAATTTTCCAGTTGCATTGTGGGTAAAATTTGCAACTTAAAATTTTAGTATCTTGACATCAGTGTGCAGAGGGTTAATCATTTCAACAGATGAGTTTTATTATCTTAAAAACAGTTATAATTTTGGGAGGAAAGAAAAGAGGCTGTATTATGAGGAAATTATAGGCCTAATGGTATGACTATATTATTTTTTAATACCCAGAGAAGAGAATCAAATCAAAACTTTTAATAGCTTTATTTAGAAGTGCTTTCTTCATTTTATACTTCATAAAGCCATCTTTGTTGTTTTGTTTTTCTAAAACTGACATTCAGTTACTTGTAAATATTAAATCATTTTACGAAGTATTTCAGCTTTGTGATTTTTTTTTCAGGAATGTGGTGTATTAAGTTAGCTAAAACAGTGCAGCCTTGTTAATTGAATTATCAGCATTGCCACTGTAAAATATTTTTTTTAACCCTTTAAACACTGATGACAAAATACAAAAAATATCAAGCCACCATTTTTTCCCATAATGCAACAGGAGCTTAACATTCAGTCTTGTTTGACAGAGCTCAATGGGAAATTTCAAGCAGCAAATTTTTCCCCACTGTGCAACTAGGAATTTAACCAATTCAGCCTTGTCAGACAGAATTGGTTAAATTCCTAGTTGTGTTGTGACGGTAAAATTTGCTGCTTGAATTTTCTGCATTTTTATATCAGAGAGGGTAGGTTAACAGGAGTATTTAATTTACAGAATTTGATTATTATCCTGTATTCTGATGATTGTGTGAGCCATTATTTTATTATATCTTGTTTGACAGAGCTCACAGAGCACTGTCAAACAAACTATAATGGCTTGAATGCTTCTGTTGGTTGTTCTGAGGCCAAATAGATGTGCAAATGTGGAGAATGCAGTAGTTGGCAAATTAATTTTGAAGATAACGAGATTTTTTATTCAGTTAACAGAGTTTATTCTACAACTTATATACAATTAACAAGTCAGATTTATACTGAAGGTATAATAAATGGTATGGTCTTTTGAAGTTATATGCAATTAACAGAGTTATTCAATTGAGAAATATCCAGTTAACCTTTACCTACCATGAATAGAAGATGACACAAGCAAAAAATATTTTTGGTGTCACAAGTGTACAAACAAATCCTGCCTCCTTCTCAGATATTCATATTTTTGACGTGTGTTTCCATAATTCATAATTTTTACATTCATTGACAGTCTCAATACACACTACAAATTGGCTGAAAAACACAAAGAAAATGTACCCGTAACAATGGTAATGTGATGATAAGAAATTTAATCTCACAAGTGCAATACCTCTTGAAGAATTACTTGGACAAAGCCGGTTCACAAACTCATTCATGACATTATCAACAAAAAGCTACATATTAAATTGTGTTTTCTTTGAAATGTGATGACAAGAAATAATGATGTGATGACAAGAGTACCTAAATCCAACAATGACAATAACCCTTAAAGAAAAACTTGTCTCAACTGGTTTGCAACCTGATTCACAATATCACCAAAATGCTACATTCCAACTTTGGTTAAAAATATGTTGGAAGGTTTTCTTTAAACTCTGATGACAAGAAATGATGAAGAATGGACTGAGGGGATGATGGACAGAAGAATGAATGGAGGGACAGAACTCGTTCCTATATCCCTTTCCCACTATTTCGCTGGGGATAAAAAGACCCTGTAGAGGTATAATTCTGGCTCTTTATCAAAATATATTCCTAAAAATAGGAGTAATTCCCTTATCCATCATTTCTTGGTATCAGACCATATCAGATTGTTCATTACTGTACAGCAGCCATGGCTTGATTTTACACCAGGTTAAGAGTTATTATTACCACTTTAATGGGCATTCTCAAGTATATTAATTTAACAGAGTTTAGTAGGAACATGAACCTCCCTAATTCATGGCATCATGCAACCAGAAGCAGGCAGTGAGTTGTTAATAAGAACAACATTCATTAACAGCCTCCTGCCCACCGCTTCCAGTTGAAATATGCCATGAATTACTGAGTTTCACCATCCCGCTAAACTCTGTTAATATACTACGGAACACCCGCTAAAGGGAAATAATAACCTGTAACACCCTCCAAAAGCATTGTTATAATAACAATCCTATAGCTGAAACCTTCAACAGTGCCTCCCTGGATGGCATTATCAAATACAATACAGTCTATGGCAAAATTGGCAAATCCATTCTGTATTCATAGGGAGGTTGGGCAATAATTTAATCCTACAGCTCCATAGAGCTGTAGAATTAAATTATTACTGATCCCCACTGCCAATTTACTATTCCTTGTGTTGTCTGCTCGTCCACTGCAAAATTTTACTTCACACAAAAAAGTATGCACACTGGGTTTAAAGTTTAAAGTTTAAAACTCTTAACTTGCTCAGTGAAGTGAAAATATTTTTCATCAAATCTAGTCATGGCTGCTTCATAGCAGCCCTGACTAGATTTGATTTAAAATTCATGAAAATTTGACTGAAGAAATCATTGGTCGTGAAGTCCATACAATTTACAGGGGAAAATTTGGTTAATTATGCACCAATTTTACGAATTTGAATGGCAAGAGATTTCCATCTTGGGCAGGAATTGCTTCCAGCAGCATGAAAGGAGTTAAGGAAGCTATTTACATTTTTTGTATTATGGTATTTGATATTCTCATAGCATGAGGACTGTTATTTTCAAGTTGAAAATTTGTTTGTTCAGACCCAAAAAATGTTTTGGTTCTCAAGCTTTGCTGCACTGAAATTGAATCCCCAGGTTGAGGTTTTTATTGGCTAGCAGTATCTTCCAATATGAAGATGACAAAAATGGGAGACTTGAAAGATTGTTACTTTTTCTGATTTATAATGGATATTTATATGTTTACATTTGAAACACAGCATGATTAAAATACAGAGCCTATTTATAATATGGATGAAAAATAATGAATGCTATTAACTTTGAAAATTCATTGCAGAGTTAAAAGTATTTATTTAGTCTCATCGGCTGTTTGTGATATATCAGTGTCATTGGTAGTTTAAATGGAATTATGCACACAACAGACATAATGAAATCATTTCATCACAACACAGTCCTAAACCTGTTTAATTATGAATACAAAATGCATCTATTTTACTCGGAGCATGTTGTTCATATTTGTTATATTAAGTTTTAAATAAATTAGATCAGAACTGAAAGAATTTTTGTGGCTCGCTTCAGGGACCAGCCGTGAGAGTGAATAGGGCAATTATGTCGCCCTTCTAAATCCAAAGTCGCCTAGAAAAATAATCAGGGCAATTACAAGTTGCCCTCTAAAAATTGGCCAAAATGAAGAACGGCTGAACTGAGTGATCTCCGATTTAGAGTAAATAGCATTATATTGTTTTCTTAGCATTAAAGGTCACCAACCAAGAATCTGTTGATTCATTGATTTTCTTTAGACAATTATTAACTGGTAGAGGGCTAGATTATTTTTGGTGCTCTTAATTTGTTTTTTAAAATATTATTTGCATTTGACTGAATAGGAAACAAGAGCAAGGTAAATGTTGGCTTTTGCTCTTGTACCCTCATTGTTTTGAAAAGCCCGGATCGTGGCTTCTAGCACTCAACCAGTTAAGTTTGGATTCGAGACAACATAGGTCTGACGTATTTTCCGTTAGGCAGGTAATGTCCACGAACACTTTAAGAACTGAGTCAATTTTGTTAGCTGTATAATTTATGTACACCAAAAATAAGAAAGGCCCAAGAACAGACCATTACGGAACACCGTTTGTGACCCATGGATTCAGGTCGTCATCTTTGGTATCAAATGGATTACCGAAGCCCCAGGAACACAAATTATATATACCAGGTGAGATTTCCTGGCTTTTCAGTGGCTAATTTTGGAATTTATTTATCTGGGAGTCATCTTGCGTTCCAAGTTTACATAAAAAAGATTATTTTCAAGAATCGAATGTGCTTGAGTGTGATAAATGGGCATTTTCATTCGTCAAATAAGCGACCATTTATTTGAAATCACAGGAGAATCAGTTATCGCTTTTTGCGATTTCTTTATTTCTATTTAGTTCTGTCTCAATCAGAGCTTAAGTGTCGAAGCGAAAATAGGTGACTTACGCGACTCAACAAAACAACCCAGTTTGAAAGTAGCAGGGAGAAATCTCCCTGAAAGTAGGTTACGTCTCTTAGGACGCCAAAAATTCTCTGCTGAAAATGTATACACAATGGACATATTTTCTAACACTGTATGTTTATTTCGTTTTACTGACGACTGTAAACTGTTAGGCAGTCTATTCCCAGAAAAACCCAAGTGGAATAAGCCTTTTTCGAAAACTGCCATTTTGGCTTTTAATCTATGCAAGGTCACAGGTCGCGAGGTGTAAACATATCAAGAACACAAGTATGATATGGAAGAAAAGAGAAGTTGATGTGCTTCGGACCGCATTGTGTTCATTAGTGCGAATTCAAAAAGCCATGGTTACCTTTTGTTTAAGACAGTGGCTATATTGTATGAGAACTTTCGTTATTTCAAATTGAGTTCCTATCGACTTAAATGGTGTTTGAATGCACGCTGTGTCATGACTCTGTGATCGTTGGCACTGTTTCGACAATTTTCAGGGATTCCTCAAGCCGAGAAACTACATGCAATGAGTGTTTCCTTGTTGCTACTGAAAACAAGTCCCCACCTCCGTCAAAAAGTCTTTAAACCAGCAGTATCTCATCGTTTAAAGTCGTCTAGGGTTGCCCCTTCAGTTTATTCAAATGATGACATCGGTCCTACGAATTTAAACTTGATATTTCACAAAACTAGTTGTCTTGGCTGACACAAAACTCAACGCGACGAACATGGAAATCCCTTTGTTTACACCCTTGCATAGATTAAGAGCCAAGATAGCAGTTTCGAAAAAGTCTTATTGAACACGTGAAAAAAAGCTTTAGTGATGACAAGAAAAACTTAGTACAGGGCACAAATGTGCATATGAAGGATCTTGAAAAAGTACCTTCCAAGCAACCATCTTGCATCTGGTCCTGTTCACACTTTCAGACTTAGGAAATTATTAGCTTAGTAGACTTTGGTGAAAGGCAACCACAGGAGGGTGCTGGGGGGGGGGGGGGGGGGGGTATTGGCATGAAGATGAGGGAAGGGGGTCATGAAGAAGAGGTAGCAGTGGGGGATTTTTCAATCAATAATTACTTTGTGATTTTTTAACCTGGTATAGAATGCATCATAGACAACTGGACCTGGATTAATCAGGCATTAATGGAGGTCCATGAGCTGAAAATATGAAGGGGCAGCAGGGGGTGGTACATAAATATTCTTAATTTCCCCTATGAAGTCTCCCTACTTGACATGAAGTCTTCCTAAGATTATCCCCGGGCTGGTCACTGGCTCGCATTCTCAATTGGGAGACGATATAAGTCCAGATTATTTAAAGTCTTTTTATGTCAAAATATCCCCCACGTGTTTTCAATATGCATTATATGAGCTATTTACAATCCACAAACAAGCCTGAAAATAAGCAATCTGTCATCTGTAGCATGAGGTCCCCAGAGGGTGAATTTGCTGAAATTTTTTGAATTTTAAAAAAAAATATTTAAAATAATAAATTCTGATATCGTCTGCATTGTTAAAGGGTTAACTATGTGTATGTGATGAAAACATCAAATTTCAAAAGGTGATTAACTGGTTGAGTGCTAGAAGCCACTATCATGGCACTATTGAAAAGTGCCAGAAGACATTAGTACATTAGCTTATTGTTTGTAGAAGTAGAAGAAAATCTTTTTATATAAAATTGTTTGGTTACAAGTTATTGGAAAGTGCCTTTGGGCATTCTCCAATAAATTATAACAAAACAATTATTTATGAACAAAATCTTGTTAAAGTAAGGCTACTCTTGCTTGCAGTTCGGCAATCTGGCATCTTAACATCCAGGATAAGATTTGCCCATGTAAACTACCTTTGTTTATCAGATATTTCACACATGTGCTGAACTTGAAACACATCTTTTCGTCCTCACTTAGGGTTAAAAAATTATTAAGATGACAGAATGCTAAACTGGTCTATTGATTTGTAAACTTAAATGCTTGAGAACCAAATGTATAGTTTTGGGGCCCAATATGTTTTCTTTTACTTTGATATTGCAATATATTTACCGTTGATTGCTGTTTTATGTCTTGAGTAACCAGATGTAAGTTTGTGATATTTTCTTATTTCGTAATTTGCTGGTTAACTAAATGCTATTTTTAAAAGGAAGTCATGTTGAAATGCTTCATATTTTGTATTATATATTTGGTTTTTTTTTTTTTTATTTATTAAGACCTGATATACCCAAAATATTTCAAGTTTAAGTTGCCTCAATTCAGTTCTGGTATTTAGAGTTCACCCTTTACCCAACATCAAATTTATTGTTTTAAATATTATTTTTTCAAATTTTTCCAAAAATTTCAATGAAACCATATCATGTGACCCCTCACTGGAACAAGCTCATTGAGCTTGTTCCATTGAGAGGTCACATGATATGGTTTTGTTGAAATTTTTCAAAAAATAATATTTTTCATCTGCTCAATTTGTAAATTATGCGGACGGAATATGACCGATTCATTGGGTAAAGGGTTTATGGTTTATTAACTTATCTTCTAGAGTGAATAAAGTTTTATGCTTGTCATATTTTTATGTCATATATTTCATAGCTTAACCATCTCTCTCCTCTGTGGGAACCCCGGATGTGAAGCTGTGCTTGTTTGCTGCAGTAAACAAGCTATTTTACTGGTAAAATATGACCCAGTCATCAATGCTTGGGGTGGAAGTCCTCTAAAATGGGCAACATGGGTATAAAATGATTGTGAAACTTGACTTTATATCCATGTTGCAGTCATGATTAGCCATTGTGCACAAATATGTGACTATAACCACCAATAAATAAATAACTGTCTCTCTGATGGAAGCCACCATTAGAGCTCTATTGAGAAGTGATTGAACATCTCACTTACTGTCCATTTGTATTTATAATATTAACCAGACAAAAGGGATATTTTTAAGAACAATTGATTGAAGAATGCCAGTAGTTTTATTTTTTAACATTATACCAAAGTAAATATATAAGAAAAAACTGAGATTTGTTTCTTACAATTATTTTATTACAATATATTGGAGATTGAAAGTGACCTTAAAACCCGAACTAAATAAATGACTTTCTTTGGTCCTGTGATTTCTTTAACCCTTAAGGGCCTTATTCCGAATTTGATAACTTTTTGCTGAAACAGAAGAGTTGTCCAAACCTGTAGCCTTTCGGTTAACCAACGAGTTACATTCTAAGTACCTTGGCGGTTGTTTTTAGGCAAGTCGTGGCTGCCTATACAGGCAGCCAAGACTTGCCCCAAACAACTGCAAAGCCACAAGATGTTTATTGTCAAAGTGTAGCAAAAATATATAAAAATCCCAGGCCCCCAAGGGTTAAAAATACACAGGTTTTAAGGTTTAGATTTGATGAAACTAAATTGCTCATGATTTGTACATATCAATTTTTTTGTCGCAGCAGTAATAAAAATTACCGGAGAGGAACCAACTCCGACGAACCCAGTACGTTCCCCCTGTCAATGTCGTTTAGGCATTGAAATACCAAACACTGCAGTACAAGCTGAAATAAGTTGTTTAACACAAGAAAATTTTTCTCTTACTGATAATTTCACCCCTTATCATTTCTTGGAAAGTTCTCAGTTGGATCTTCTCAGGATTATGATGTCAAGTGTTGGAACTGATAATAGAGGAAACTGGGGTCAGAATTTTTGTTCAGTTATCTCTCAACTTTTTCAGTTTGTACTATATTTAACTTTATTGTTCTCACAGTAATAACCAAATCAAGTGAAATGTTATTAACCCTTTATCTAACAGGAAAAGCAGACAACACTTGCAAAAGAATAATTCTTGAATAACTAATTTTTTAATTTTTTGTCTCAAAAACATAGATTATGATCCCTCATTGGAATGAGCTCGATGAGCTTGTTCCAATGAGAGGTCATAACCTATGTTTTTCTGACAAAAAATGAAAAAAATAATAAAAATTAATTGCCGATTTTTGATAATAGCGCTGGCTGGTTTTGGCCGTTACGTTGGGTAAAGGGTTAACCAGTTTAAATACTATAATTTAATATTGCCGTAAAATCCAGAGTACAAGTTCTCACCTGATGGGCCATGGACCTTGAGAAAGGATTTATATTATTTTAAGTAGTCGAAAACTAATCAAATCCTTTTTAAGCAATTAAAAAAAAATGCTATTGAAGCAAGATGTAAATAATTATACCCCAACTCTCGATGAGATTGGGGGTATATTGGATTTCATGCATCCATGCATCTGTCTGTCTGTCTTACCATCTGTCTGTCTGGGCAGACAGTTAGTACCTTAAGCAGTAGGAGGTATGGTCAACACAAAAGATTTCTGTTGTCTTAAGAACTGGGTATTGTCTCCTTAAGTAGTAATCCCTTTGTCCATGAGTTGTTGGAGTTGGGTTTTGCTACAAAAGAAAAACCACTTAAGGGTCAATTTTAAGGGTACCTGTCCATCCAGATCCATATCCTCAGCAGTGAGGGATGGACTTCAACGAAATTTGGTATGCAGTATCCTTGGTATAACCCTGCTTCTACCACATTTTCAACCGAGTTGCTCACACTATTTTCACCTGAGATCACTCAACACCTGTTGGGGGTATGCCAGCGCCTCTGGTGCTATCTATTGTTACTCTTGTTTGGTTTTTATACGCCTGTTTATAAAAACGGTTGTATTATGTTATCAGTCTGTTTGTCCGCCTGTCCGTAAACAATTTGGTTTCCATTCATTTAAAGTCGAATGCCTTGACGGATCAACATCAAACTTTCAGAAGTTGTTTTTAGCAATAAAATACAGGTCAAGTTCGATATTGGTGTTTCTCCGTCCATCTGCTGCAGAGATATGGCCCTTTGAAAACACAATTTTTCTAAAAAAATTGATTTCCGTTCATTTAAAGCTGAACACCTTGACGGATTGACACCAAATTTTTCAGATGTTGTTTGTAGCAATAAAATACAGGTCAGGTTCGATATTGGTGTTTCTCAGTCCATCCGCTGCAGAGTTATGGCCCTTTGAAAACACAATTTTTGAAAAAAAATTGGTTTCCGTTCATTTAAAGCTGAACGCCTTGACACCAAATTATTCAGATGTTGTTTTTATACGCCCGTTTGAAAAACGGGACGTATTATGTGAATGGTCTCTCCACCCGTCTGTCTGTCCGTCCATGGACACATTTCGTTTCCGGACGATAACTTTAGTTGTAATGGTTTGAGCTGAGTTAAATTTGGCATGTGGATTTAGTATGAGAAAATACAGGATGGGTTCGATTTCCGTTTCTGGCGGCCCATTTGCAGTAGAGTTATGGCCCTTTATTTATGGGAATTTAGCCCAACTTCTCGTTTCCGGATGATAACTTTAGTTTGCCTTGACTGATTTATTTCAAATTTTCAGTTTTTTGTTTTTGACCACAAAATACAGCTCAAGTTCATTTTTGACCACAATCACATATACCTTTCCAGAGTTATTCCCCTTGAATGATTGCAAATTTGTGGATTTTGTGGTTTCCGGATGATAACTTTAGTTTGCCTTGACCGATTTTTTTTCAAATTTTCAGATTTTGTTTTTGACCACAAAGCACAGCTCAAGTTCACCTTTGGCCATAATCACATGTACCATTCCATAGTTGTTCCCCTTGAATGATTGCAAATTTGTGAATTATGTGGTTTCCGGATGATAACTTTAGTTTGCCTTGACCAATTTGTTTCAAATTCTCAGATTTTGTTTATGACCATAAAGCACAGCTCAAGTTCACTTTCGGCCAAAATCTCATGTACCTATCCAGAGTTATTCCTCTTGAATTTGTGCATTTTGTGTTTTCCAGATTATAACTTTAGTATGGCCTGACTGATTTTTTATATGCCTGTTGAAAAACCATTGAATTATGGAATTAGTCTGTCTGTCTATCCATTTGTCCATCCGTCGGTCTGTCCGTTCGTCAACATTTGGTTTCCAGATGATAACTTTAGAATTTTTTTTTCGATTGACTCCTAAACTTGGTATGTGGTTTAATCAAAACAAAAGACAGGTCAAGTTCGAATATGGGGTCAGTTGGAACTTCAAAGTTCCCCTGAATTATGGCCCTTGTTGGACATAGAATGCATCAAATATTTGGTTTCCGGATTATAACTTTTATTATGTTGGTATGTTCAAACTGTATGTTGTTTAATCACAACAAAATACAGGTCAAGTTCGAATATGGGGTTGGTCCGAACAATTTTCACCCTCACCCCCATCCTTACCCCAACCCTTCAAAAATACAAAACGGGCATATAATGTCCCGCTACGCAGTGCTCTTGTTTGCCTCTATATATTCCAAGAACTGATTTTAGTAGTAGTATATTATATTTTAGGGCCTAAACCAAATATTCTTCCTAATGGGAAACTTTCACTGGAAATTTAGGATATATGTTCAGTTGTATTGTAATTCTCCATTTCAACCACATTGAATTGAGACACGATATTCATTGTGCAGACCTGAAGTGTTTGGAAGCTAAGGTGGTTTAAAATGTAGCCTCATGATGAATACAAGATATCGTAGGATGCCACTTCTCTGTAATAAAGTATACCGGTAGGTTCAGTATTCACTGGGATGGTGTCATAGTTCTATTCCATTCAGCATGAAACATGTTCTAAACTGCTCAATGTTGACATTGTTGATACATGTAGAGAATTTTCACTTCAGACATTAATTACCTATTTTAACAGGAAAACCAAACTTCTTTACCACAGTAAACAAGCACTACCTCACTTACAGTACAGTAGCAGTGGACTGGTCGTAATCCACTCATGGGCAGTGATGCCCACGCATGCATTTACCAGGTAAAAAAAATCATCTTCAGCAAAATTTTAATTAACTGGTTGAGGGCTAGGTTATTTTTGGTGGTCTAAATTTGTTATTTAAAATTTGTTTTATTACAAATTATTGGAAAGTGCCCATGGGCACTCTCCAATAATTTGTAATAGAACAAATTTATATCAACAAAATATTATTTGCATTTGACTGAATAGGAAACATGAGCAAGGAAAATTTTGGCTTTTGCACTGGTACCCTCATTTTTATATGCCCATTTTGAAAAACGGGTCGTATTATGGTATACCGCTGTCCGTCTGTCCATCCGTCCATCTGTCCGTCCGTCCGTCCGGTCACACGTCGTACGATAACTCAAAAACGCTTTGAGAGATTTTCGTGATTTTTGAGTAGGTGGTGTATATCGGTGGAGGGAAGTTCCCTTTCATTTAGTGTCACTGTTTGATTAGTCATTCCAGAGTTATGGGACTTTATTACTTAGAAAATTGTTGATTTTTTACACGTCGTGCAATAACTCGAGAACGCTTTGAGAGATTTTCGTGATTTTTGGGTAGGTGGTGTATATCGATGGAGGGAAGCTCCCTTTCATTTAGTGTCGCCATTCGATTAGTCATTCCAGAGTTATGGGACTTTATTACTTAGAAAATTGTTGATTTTTTACATGTCGTACAATAACTCGAGAACGCTTCGAGAGATTTTCATGATTTTTTGGTAGGTGGTTTATGTTGATGGAAGGAAGCTCCCTTTCGGTTGGTGTCGCCGTTCGCTTAGTCATTCCAGAGTTATGGGACTTTATTACTTAGAAAATCGTTGATTTTTCTTGAAGTTATGATCTCTATAGACATAAGATATATACATGAAATTCAAATAATTTTATTTCCAAATTATTGAACATAGTATGTTGTTGGTTATGATTATTGTACAAGAATATAAAAAAAACCTGACAAGTACACATGTATGTATACTCATATTGTGTGCTTCCCTCTTGTAATTAATAACGGGCGTATCATGCGATCATGGCGCAGCTGTTTATTTGGAAAGCCCTGATAGTGGCTTCTAGCACACAAACAGTTAATGAAGCACCAGGTACAACCTGGTGCTTCATTAGCTGTTTGCGTGCAAGAATTAATTAAATTTTTCATGATTAGTCCTATAATTAGGGTTTTCAATCTAATATTGTTGTGTCCATGGAAATATTGCCTACCCGTGGAAAGTGACCAGTCCACAGCAGCAGTACTGTACCAGGTTTCCACTGCTGATGGAAGCAAAAACTGAAAAACTAACATAATTTCAATGCCAATTTTTAGCTTAACTTGACAAAGTCAAGAATAGCCGTGCAGAAGTCTGTTAGTCTGTGAGTCTGTTCACATTTTCCTTTAGCACAGGCTACACCCCGAAGTTCTTGTCTGATCGTCACAAAATTTTATATGCAGGTTTGGGGTCATGTCTAGATGAGAACGTCCCCTTTTGGTTGTGATCGGTCAACCGGTATGGCTGCCCAAGCCCAAAACCTGAAAACCATTAGCACAGTCTACAGGTCATATTTATGAAGGGATTCCATTGTAACTTGGTAGGATGACTCCAAATAATGTCTAGATGAGAACGTCCCCTTTTGGTCGCAATCATTCAGCCTTGATGGCTGCCCAAGGTGGAAACCCAAAAACCTTTAGCATAGTCTATAGGTTGTATTTATGGAAGGATTTCATTGTAACTTGTTAGTTTGACTCCATAGAATGCCTAGATGATGACATCTCCTTTTGGTCATGATTGGTCAACTGTGACAGCTACAGGGGCCCGAAGCCCGAAAACCTTGAGCACAGTCTACAGGTCATATTTATGAAGGGATTTCATTGTAACTTCGTAGGATCACTCCAGATAATGCCCAGATGAGAACGTCTCCTTTTGGTCGCGATCATTCAACCATGATGGTTGCCCGAGCCCAAAATCCAAAAAACTTTAGTACAGACTACAGGTCGTATTTGTGAAGGGATTTCATTGTAACTTGGTAGAATGACTCAGTATAATGTCAAGATGAGGACATCTCCTTGTAGTTGCAATCAGTCAACCGTGATGGCTACACAGGCCCGAAGCCCAAAAACCTTCAGCACAGTCTACAGGCCATATTTATGAAGGGATTTTAATGTAACTTGATAGGATGACTCGTTTTGGAATAATTTCACTGTAACTTGGTAACTTTCATTGACATACGTTAACTGTGAGGGCCACATATATTAACTGTGAGGTCCACATTAACCCACCTCTCAGTTCTTTAGTACAGTCTACACCTCATATTATTTTTGTTAAAAAAATAGCATACAGGGAACAAAAATTCTCAATTATCACAATTCTTGTCTTATTTCATAATCTTTTCATAAACATTGAACATAATCCTTTTCATCAAACACAACACACAGACAAATTAAGTTACAGTGTCATTGACACTTTCATTGTGTATAACACAGAGCATGATTGATTTGTTTGGTAATGGTGAGACAGGTGGCACACTGTTGAATTTGGGGTCAATTTTAAAATGCATTTTCGACATGCAGTACACCTTAATACACACCAGTGTGCCCCCACGTGAGCAAAGGGGGTGAAGTGTCTTGCCCAAGGACACAACGCGGTTGCTGCAGGTGGGATTCGAAATGAGGACCTCTTGGCTTTCATTCTGCACCTCCACCTACTGCACCCTTTTTCATGGCAGGTAGTAATTATAAGGACGTACATCAAAGCGAGAGTTATCATCTGGAAACCATTGTTTTGACCATTTTGCAACTTTTCAAGGGGCATAAAACTGGAACGGTAAATGCCATAATGGTGAAAATCGAACTTGACCTGAATTTCATGGTTAGGTAATGTTGAAAAATTATAGGTTGTACATCAAAGGAACTGGAGTTATCCAGAAACCATTGATTTTACCAGTTTATGTTTTCTTTTTTTCGCTCACATGACTGAAAGTCAGGATGAGCTATCGTGATCGCTCACTGTCCGTCGTTGGTCATCCATGAACATGGTGTTTGCGCCTGCCCCTTCTAAACTACTGAACTAATTTTGGTTAAATTTGAGGTGATTGCTTGTTCTGACATCACATTTTTTTTTTCAAATCGACTTGTCCAGCCCCATAGGGAGGGGATGGGGGAAAATCCTCCAGAATTTTTAAAAAGTCTTCTGAACCAGTGAGTAAAATGACTTGCTAGTCGGTATGGAGCTTCCTTTTGAGGTGTAGAATCAACTTTGTTCAAACGAAGTTCGTGAAGCAATATTTGCCTTTATAATATGGAGGGGGCGGGATTTTTGGCCCCGCCCCAAATTTCTATTTTCTGAACCAACTGTCCGATTTTAACCAAATTTGGATGTGGTTTTATTGGGTCATACGTACTTGACTCATGCAAAAATAATTTTTCTGTATTCTTGTGAGAACCCCAGGAGCTAAAAATAGAAATATTTTCAAACTCCCATATTTTCCAAACCAAACAGAACAGAGAGCTGTTATTTGGTATGAAGCATCCTCAGGACCAGTAGAATTGAATGGTAAAAAAAAAAGCCATTGGTTGTATAAGGGTGTTCTGAGTCCGCATATTTGCAAATTTTTTTCTCCAGAAACACTAAACAGAATCTTTAGATATTTGGTATATTTCATCCATGGGGAGGGGGGCGGAGGGGCTCATGTTTTGGCTCAATACTGGAGCCCAAATTTTTTACTTAGGGTAATATGAGGAATAATCTTTAAAAATCTTCTTTGGAACCACCAGTCAGAATCTTTTAATGTTTGGTGTACATCATTGTTATGAGGGTCAATTTCAAGATTGTTCAAATCAAGTTCCGCAGTTGAAATTTTAACTTAGTGCAATTTGGGGGATAATCTTTAAAAATCTTCTTCAGATCCACCAGTCAGAATGCTTTCATATTTGGTATACAACATATCTTGGGGGTTCAGATTCAAGTTTGTTCAAATTGGACCCCTGGGTTAATATTTGTGCTCTCTGTTGGAGCACAATGTTTACTTTGTGCAATATGAAGAAATTTGATCCACCAGTCAGAATCCTTTCATATTTGGTGTACAAAATCTCTAGGGGGTCAGATTCAGTTTCGTTTAAACTGGGTCCCTGGGTTAATATTTGGGCTCCATGTGGGAGCCTGAATTTTAACTAAGGGCAATATGAGGGAATTTCTTTAAAAATCTTCTTCAGATTCACCAGTCAGAATCCTTTCATATTTGGTATACTACATCTCTAGGGAGGTCAGCTTCAAGTTTGTTCAAATTAGGTCCTTGGGTTAATATTTGGGCTCCCTATTGTAGCCCAAAGTTTAACTCAGAGCAATATGAAGAAATTTCTTTAAAAACATTCTTCTCCAGAACCATCTATTTGAATCTTATACAATATCTCTTTGGGGGTCAGATTCAAGTTTGTTCAAATCTGGTCCCTGAGTTAATATTTTGAGCTCCCTATGCAATATGAGGAAATTTCTTTAAAAATCTTCTTCAAATCCACCAGTCAGAATGATTTCATATTAGTATACAGCATCTCTGGGGTTGGGGGGGGGGAGGGGGACAGGGTTCCCACACCTACCAAGAAAAAGAATTCCATACTTTTTCCAGACCCTCCTCTATTTTTTCCATACCCTTCGCAGCCATTGCAGTTTTATGGAACTTCTTGGGTGACCAGATAAATCTAAAATGTATCTTACAAAACACTTACATCTACATGCAATGTGTTGGAGTTTAACCTCACTGCCAGTTCCCTTGAGTTTTACCAGCAATTACCACAACTAATGAAACAAAACTATTAAAATTCTTTTACTTTAGTAAGAAGTCAATCAACAACAGTTACTGTTGGCTGTGCTGCATTTGTTTGTTTGTTTTTTTTTAGTGTTTTCGATCCAAAATAGTATGTTTTCTGGAGGCTTTATGTCTTGTTAATGCCACTTACCATGTATCTTGAGACGTCAAAAGACTTGTCACAAATGAGAGATTTTGCATCTGACTTTGTTTTGAATTTCGTGTTCCTGCTAATCCAGTGTGTGTATTTGGGATTTTCCAACCAAGTTTCTGAAAACAAACATTTCCTTTCACTTTAATTGTTGACAGTATTGCACAATCGCTCAGCTTAGCAGATCAAACTTTCAAGTTTGTGTATTGTTTTTCTTGACGTTAACAATATAAACACGTTATCAGTGGGCACAGCCATTTTGATCACGGAAATATATGGATCGATTAATGGTCGTTAATGCTCATTCCAGATCGGTTATTTCCGTGTTGGGTTACAAAGGCATGAATTTTAGTTTCGAAAGTTGATTCAAAACGAAATAAAAACTAAAATAATGATAAATTTAGTAAGAAATTTTAATTTCATGAACAGCAAAAGTGATGCTGAATACAGTTAATTAAATTTTCCATACTTTTTCCATACCATTTACGTGAAAATATCATTTTCCATACTTTTTCCAGGCCTGGAAAATGTTTCTAAAAATTCCAGACTTCCAGGCTCGCGTACAAACCCTGAGGAGTGGGGGGGGGGGGGGGGGGGGGGGGGGGGGGCTGGGGGCAGATTCAGGTTTGTTCAAATTGAAGGCCTGAGTTAATATTTGGGATCTGTAAGGGAGCCCAAATTTTAACTTCGTGCAATATGAGGAATACTCTTCTTCTCCAGATCCACCAGTCAGAACCTTTTGATATTTGGTATATCCTTAGGGGAGGTCAGATCAAAAGTTGTTCATATCAAGTCCCGGAGTTAATATTCGGGCTCCCTATTGGAGCTTGAATTTTAACTTAGTCCAGTATGAGGAATAATCTTTAAAAATCTGCTTCTTGAGATACAATCAGAATCTTTCAATATTTGGTATACAGCATCCTTTGAGGGGTCAGATTCAGTTTGTTCAACTAAAGTCCCTAGATTGATATTTGTGTTATCTATAGGGGGGGGGTGGGGGGGGGGGTGGGAGGGGCAAATTTTAACATAGTGCAAAATTGGTAAAATTCTTAAAATATTTTTCTCCAGAACCACCAGTCAGAATCATTTGATATACAACATCCTTCAAGTTTGTTCAAGTCAAGTCCGTAGGTTGATATTTGGACTCCCTAGTTTTCCATTACTGAAAATCTGGGCATTATTTCTGTGGTAGCATCCCAATACTAGAAAACAATCATCTGGCATGGACGGCAAAGTTATATAAATAATTAAATAACTTCATCCCTCTGTTGTGTTAACTGGCCATAGATGATAATTAAATCCTTCTTTATTTAAACAACTTTGGTCAGGTGAGCACCTCAGGCCCCATGGGGCCTCTAGTTTTTAATTGGAGCTCAATGACACTTATTGACAGCAAGAATCACCTTGTGTCAGTTTTAAGGGTGGAGTAAGCCCAGGGTTCTTGCAAGCGAGGACTGATAAAATTCAATGCAATTCAAGGCGTTTTGCGATATACACATCACAATTTTTCAGGGCCCTACAATAGATAAATTCAAGTATTTTCAAGGCCCTGCCTTCACTACTCCCAAATACCATGATGTTTGATGGTGTGAAAGCTGTTACACTGTGGCTATAGTCACGCTGTAACAGCTTTTACATCATCAAACATCCCCGATGGGAGAAGTTGTACACATTGATTAACTTGACACCATCTGATGGGGCACATCGTTTTACTGGTTTGAAAGTTTGTTGCCTGTTACTACTTTTCATGCTTGGCTTTCTATACATACCATGACGTTTGATGGTGTGAAAGCCACTACACTGCGACTACAATCACTGGGTAACGGCTTTCACATATCATCAAACATCCCTGATGGAGGGAGTTATACACATGGATTAACTGAACACCATCTTGGGGGGGGGGGGGGGGAGGGGTGGGGAAATTGCAATTCGTATATTTTTTGCTGTAATTCTGGCAATCAATGGAAAAGAGATCAGTGCTTCGACTAAATTTCTTCAAAATGGCCATACCATCAAATGGCTGCTATATAGAAGTTACAGCACTGGAGAGAATATCATGAGACATAACTTTGGGGCCATTTGATGTAGACTAAGCCCTGCGAAGCTTAAAATTTGATATCATTCAAATTCTCTGAATCTTTCCACCTCCTCTTAACCGGTAGAGTGCTGGAAGCCCATATTTGGGCTTTATTCTGAAGTGCAGATGCCACAACTTAGAGTGCCATTTTCTACTGGATGTGCTTCATAGTATCTTCGAAGTGAAATTATTAAGTCTGTGTGGGTTTGCGTTGCTAATATTTATGGGAGAGTGCCTCAAGGCACTCTCCCATAAATTATAACAAGGAAAAGACAAGTGAGCAAATATTGATGACCAAAAATAATTCAGCACTCTACCAATTAAACTGTTCTTCTATCATTAGGTACCCTGTGCATGGCACCTGATGATAGAAGAAACTTCAAGGATGTTCTGCTTCCAAAACTTCTTGGATTCCATTACTGATCTGAAAAGTTCTGATTTTTCAACTAATTTGCTCAAACAGACAGGGAGCTGTTGATTTCAAAACTTGAGTGAAGTTTTACATTTGCGGCTGTAAGATGGTGCAGTATCTGCAACTTTAATAGCAGTGTGATCGATTTGAGATTTGATTTGATTCAAAATCCTCTGTCCAGTTCGATTTGACTGAAAATTTCAGTTTTTTTTCAAAGCAATAAGTCAGGGTCCAGAGAAACAAGGAGATGGCATTTATGGGAGAGCATTTTCCATAATGCATGGTTAGCTCATTTGGCCAGAATGACAACAACAGATTCTAGTATATTCCCTTAAAAAGACAAACTTATTCAACCCCAAACCTTTGTTGTTATTTGGGAATGGGGGTGTATACATTTTTCAAATTGTCCATCCACTCATTTCAATCTAATAAATTTTGAACACCTATTCAGAATCATTTGATTTTCGGTATGTATGTTGTACCATAGGTCAAGTCCAGTTTTAAACCTCTAGATATTTGGGCCGAAAAAAAATACTTGATAAATTTTGCTTCTGTCCCATAACCATTAAATGACATTGAGAATCAATTGAACTTTGGTATGCATTTATAATGAAACAGAATAAAGGTCAAATTAAACTTTCAACAACATCTCACTGGACTGACCCAGCCACCAATCTCAAGGGGAAAAAGTTTCATGCGTAAAAATCATTGAAACCTTCACAAACCCATTTTAAAACCCCAAAAACGAAGCAACTCTCCAGAGTCATGTAATTTTAAGAAGAGTATGCCAAGCATGGCATACGGACCCCCCACTCTCCTCTCGAAATGCTGACATGGTCATTTATTAGCTCAACTTTGGCAAAGCCAAATTTGAGCTTAAGCCATGGCCAGTCGTCTGTCTGGCCGTCTGTCCGTCAACAATTCAGTACGGCTCGGGCTGGAGGCCGTAATTTATGAACCGATCTTTACAAAACTTCTTGGGTACCTTTGTTATGACCGTGGGACGAGAACGAGTGTTTTGGGGTCCGATCCGAAATTCAAGTTGGCCGCTGGCGGCCATTTTGTACAGACTTAGGTGAAATCAGATTTTTGCGCAGAACTTCCATATG
This sequence comes from Pictodentalium vernedei, assembly GCA_031216915.1. NCBI lineage: Eukaryota > Metazoa > Mollusca > Scaphopoda > Dentaliida > Dentaliidae > Pictodentalium > Pictodentalium vernedei. The sequence goes on from CM062292.1 coordinate 152,956,160, forward strand.
AAAGCGCCGATTTGAATAATTTTTTGTATGAATGTTTAGTACCATGGGATACATCACATATAATACAGGTTTTTTTCTCGTGCAGAAATTATGCAAATTAGATGAACTTTGATTTTTTCAGTGCTACTTACACACAGTAAGTACACATGTCAATACGGCCTCGGGCTAGAGGCTGTATTTATCAACCGATCTTCACGAAATTTCTTGGGTACCTCTGTTATCACCTTGGGATGAGAACGAGTGTTTCTGAGTGCGGTCCAAAATTCAAGATGGCTGCCAGTGGCCATTTTGTACCGAAATTAGGTCTAATCAGTATTTTGCACACAACTTCTATACGGCTCGGGCTAGAGGCTGTATTTATCAACCCATCTTCACAAAACTTCTTGGGGACCTTTGTTATCACCTTGAGACGAGAACGAGTGTTTCTCAGTGCGGTCCAAAAATCAAGATGGCTGCCAGTGGCCATTTTGTACCGAAGTTAGGTCCAATCAGTTTTTTGTCACAACTTCTATACAGCTCGTATTTATGAACTGATCTTCACGAAACTTGTTGGGTACCTTTGTTTTCACCTTGGGACAGGAATGAGTGTGTTTTGGGGTGCCTTTGTTATCACTGTGCTATGAGAGCAAATATTTTGGGGTTCAGTCAGACCCACTCTGGGACTCAAAGATTTCTTTTCTATTTAGCATCTGACTGTCACCCACCTTTACAATACTTTACCTATACATTTGTTACAGGCTACGGTCAGTATTTATGTACAGACCGTTACAATACTTTATATGTACCTTTGTTATCAGGTCATTACCTAGATGTTTGTCATTGCTGTGTCACATACTATACATGTACATGTCTTGACAAGTTGAGCTACAGTGTCATTGACACTTTCATTTGGTTTTGTGTGTCTTGAAACGCCAAAAATTAAAATAGGTCTTTCAGACAGGAGATTTTAGTTCCTCTATTGGAGATTTTATGGCGCCACCCCTGATTTTTGCGTGCAGCCAGCACATCAAAAATTTCAGTGTCTTGGCAGTGTAAATAGGCCTATATCATCGATTGCTTGCCCATCTGCTCCCCCCCCCCCCCCCCCCCCCACGCCACATCTTGGCCAGTTTTCCTTGCTAGTGCATGCAGGAGCTTCAATATATGGATTCCGAAGCGTCTTGGGCTGAAACGTCCCAGGGCCACCACAAGCACAAGCATTCCTTTTTCGTTAATGAAGTTGATTTATGTTAATTCCACTCTCAAGATGTACATTTTAACATTCCACTCTGAACTTAACTTTTAAAATCGTAAATCGGTTTCCCTTCCTCCCCAACCCACAATTTATTCAAAATACAGTACCGGTAACATGATTCTTCTCCAGTAGCTACAGTTAGGTAAAAGACCGTCGGGGAAATGTCCAGATATTGTGCTGGTCAAGTTATAATTTTTAGCTCAACTTTTGCGAAGCCAAATTTGAGCTTTTGTCATGGCCCGTCGTCCGTCTGTCCGTTCTTCAACAATTGAATACGGCTGGGGCTAGAGGCCGTATTTATGAACCGATCTTTACGAAACTTCTTGGGTACCTTTGTTATGACCGTGGGACGAGAAACAAGTGTTTCTGGGTGCGGTCCAAAATTCAAGATGGCTGCCAGCCGCCATGTTTGTACTGATGATGCAGAAATCTGTTTTTGTACAGAACTTCCATATGAAAGCTCTGATTTGAATAATTTTTTGTATGAATGTTGTAGAACCATGAGGTACATGACATATCATACAGGTTTTTTTCTCGTGCATAAATTATGCAAATTAGACTAATTTTGATTTATTTAGAGTGTACTTTCAGCACTGTCAGTGCAAATGCCAATACGGCTCGGGCTAGAGGCTGTATTTATCAACCGATCTTCACGAAACTTCTTGGGTACCTCTGTTATCACCTTGGGACGAGAACAAGTGTTTCTGAGTGCGGTCCAAAATTCAAGATGGCTGCCAGTGGCCATTTTGTACCTAAATTAGGTCTAATCAGTTTTTTGTGCACAACTTCTTTTCGGCTCAGGCTAGAGGCCGTATTTATGAACCAATCTTTACGAAACTTCTTGGGTACCTTTGTTATCACCGTGGGATGAGAACGAGTGTTTTTGGGTGTGGTCCGAAATTCAAGATGGCCACCAGCAGCCATTTTGTACCAAAATTAGTGCAATAAGTCTTTTGTACAGAACTTCTGTATGAAAGTTCTGATTTGAATAAATTTTTGTATGAATGTTTAGTAAAATGGAATACATCACATACAGTACGGGTTTTTTTTCTCGTGCAGAAATTATGCAAATTAGATGAATTTTGATTTATTTAGTGCTACTTATACACTGTAAGTGCTTATGTCAATACGGCTCGGGCTAGAGGCTGTATTTATCAACCGATCTTCACAAAACTTCTTGAGTACCTTTGTTATCACCTTGGGACGAGAACGAGTGTTTCTGAGTGCGGTCCAAAATTCAAGATGGCTGCCAATGGCCATTTTGTACCGAAATTAGGTCCAATCAGTTTTTTGTCACAACTTCTATACAGCTCGTATTTATGAACTGATCTTCATGAAACTTCTTGGGTACCTTTGTTTTCACCTTGGGACAGGAATGAGTGTGTTTTGGGGTGCCGTTGTTATCACTGTGCTATGAGAACAAATATTTTGGGGTTCAGTCAGACCCACTCTGGGACTCAAAGATTTCTTTTCTAGTTTAGCATCTGACTGTCAACCACCTTTACAATACTTTACCTATACATTTGTTGCAGGCTACGGTCAGTATTTATGTACAGACCGTTACAATACTTTATATGTACCTTTGTTATCAGGTCATTACCTAGATGTTTGTCATTGCTGTGTCACATACTATACATGTACATGTCTTGACAAGTTGAGCTACAGTGTCATTGACACTTTCATTTATTTATTTTATTTATTTATTGGTGTTTAAGGTCACATATTTATGCACAATGGCTAATCGTGACCGTGACAGTTTTACGGATGGAGGAAGCCGGAGTACCCTGAGAGAACCACTGAGCATTGACGAGCAACTGTCAGCTCCTCAACATTCTAACTCTGTTCAAGCTCTGCTCAAGCAGGGTTACAGCGGTTGAAGACATGTGCACCATCGACGTGCGGTAGGCCTTAGTACACAGCGTCATCATGTCCCCATGTAAGCAACCGGGATAAAGTGCCTTGCCCAAGGACACAACGCGGGTCGTCCCGGACAGGGATTGAACTCGGGACCTCTAGCATAGAAGTCCAATAGTCTACCACTGAGCCACCGCGCTCCCGCTGAGATGGTCATATTTTTAACACTAGGCATACTCACAGGTGGTTTATTGTCTTTGTTTTACAGCAGAGAAAAATCCAATCCAACAGAAATTGTGAGATCCACATACACCTGTTACCAACAGTTTGTCAATCAGACCATCGATATGGGAGATGTGAAGCTATTGTCTTTGTTTTATAGCAAGAAATTAATTCACCCCCACCCGAGGTAATTGTGAAGACCACAAACACCTGTTACAAAAGTCTAGTGATGATCGGACCATCCACATAAGAGATGTAGAACAAAGATATTATGTCAAATGTTGGGAGGTGATTTGCATTATTTTCTTTGTTTTACTGCAGGGACATGAAAGCCAATCTTTCCGTCACAATTATAATGTCCATATACACCCAAGGGCTAAGCTTGGTGATGATTGAACCATCCAGTGGGAGAAGATGTTGAACAAATGCACCCACAGACAAATCATTCTCAAACTGAACAAAAATTGGCTATTTTGTACACTTTGATGGTCATATTATTTATTTATTTATTGTTGTTTAAGGTCACATATTTATGCACAATGGCTAATCATGACCGTGACAGTTTTACGGGTGGAGGAAGCCGGAGTACCCAGAGAGAACCACCGAGCAACGACGAGCAGCTGCCAGCTCCCCAACATCGTAACTCCGCACTGCAGAACAAGCAGGGTTAGATTGGTTGAAGACATGTGCACCATCAACGTGCAGTACGCCTTAGTACACGACATCATCGTGCCCCCTAATGGTCATAAATCATTGAAAGAGATATATACATACAGCAAAGCGGCATATGTTTTTGAAAGAGCTAATCATATTGAACATCTGTATGAAATTTCATCAATAACCAAGCACTAATGTTCAAGTTAGGACCTGGACAGACATCGGATGGGCAAATTCAAAACATTGTCCGAGTTGAAAAAGGGGGCCAACTCTAGAAAGTGATATGTAAGAAACATCAATAGAGACTTGTTTGAAGGCCTTTTTCATAAGCAATCTTCCTGCCAAATTTCATTGAGATATGACAACCCAAACCTGAGCTACAAGGCGAACAGACAAAAAATAGGCTACTTAAAGGTCATACAACTCATGGAAAAAATGTGAGGACAGCAAAATGGCTAATGTTTCTGAAAGAGCTCATGATGGATGAACACCTGTATAAAATTTCATCAAAATCCGAACACTAATCTTCCAAGTTATGATCTGAACAGACATTGGGAGGATGTACGGATCCACAGACAGATGCAGATGCAATCCAGTACACCCCACTTTTTTTTAATAAGTGGGGGTATAATAATAACTAGGTCAACTATGCTTTTGCACAACTTCCAACATTATTTTTTTTCCAGATTTTTCAGCTAAACCAGACTCATCAATTCTGAGAAACTTTTGTTTCCATCCAATAACATTTGGATGACTATTTGGAATTAATTGATTTCAGGCATGCATTCAAAACTAAACAATCTCAAGGTCAGGTTTAAATAATTTCCTTTTTTCATTTTTAGATTTTTTGGGTCAAAATGGATTTCAAAAGTTTAGTTTCCATTTAAAATCTTTTGAAAGACAGCTCATTTCAAAATGATTTCTGGTATGCATTGGAATCTCAACAATACATAGTTCTTATCAAACATGGATGTGAGCTGGGTGTTTAGGGACTGATAGTTGAATGGCTGCATACCAGATGTCAGCTTTTGACACTTGGGGGTTTATTTGGTAATTGGTGCTCACCGACATGTCTTGTTATGCTTCCTCAAAGATGGGGTTTATAGTGGAGAGCTGTATACATCCCCATTCCTGTTTGTTATGCATTTTATCCATTCAACATGATTATTTCCCCGTGGGAACCCCAGGAAATGAAGCTGTGCTTGTTAATCCCCTACGGGAACCGTAAGGGGACTATAAAATTGCACTCCATTCGTCTTTCTGTCTGTCTGTCTGTCTGTCTGTCTGTCCATCCATCTGTCTGTCTGTTTTTTTATGTTACCACCTCTCCCTCCAACATGCTTTAAGCTACACCTTTCATATTTGGTACATGGAAAAATGGTTCTGAGGGGATGATGCACGCTCAAAATTTTTTTCTTCAAAATCCAAGATGGCGGAATGGCGGCCATTTTTGTTGTGTTTTTAGCTCAACTTGACAAAGTCAAGCTGAGCTATTGCCATCACTTCTCGTCCCTCAGCTTACGTACGTCCAAAATTTCCTTTGGCAGACCTCACAGGTCGCATTTATGATCAGATTACTTTGAAACTTGGTATGCTGGTTTGGGGTGACCTCTAGATGGGAGCTATCGATTTTCTTCAATTTCCGTCAAAAAATGTTGCCGCTGCCAACGTTCTTAGAACTTAGTTTAGTCAAACCACAATATTTCCTTTTGGCACGCCCTACAGGGCACATTTATGATTTGATTGCTTTGAAACCTGGTATGCTTATTTAGGGTGACCTCTAGATGGCAGCTATCGATTTTCTTCAATTTCCGGCAAAAAATGTTGCCACGGCCAATGTTCGTAGAACTTAGTTTAGTCAGACCTCAATATTTCCCTTTGGCACATTTATGATCAGATTGCTTTGAAACGTGGTATGCTTCTTTGGGGAGACCTCTAGATGGGCGCTATCGATTTTCTTCAATTTCTGTCAAAAAATGTTGCCGCGGCCAACGTTCTTAGAACTTAGTTTAGTCAGAAGACTCAATATTTCCCTTTGGCACACCCTACAGGGTACATTTATGATCGGATTGCTTTGAAACCTGGCATGCTTATTTGGGGTGACCTCTAGATGGGAGCTATCGATTTTCTTCAATTTCCGTCGAAAAATGTTGCCGCAGCCAACGTTTTTAGAACTCAGTTTAGTCAGACCACAATATTTCCCTTTGGCACACCCTACAGGGCACATTTATGATTTGATTGCTTTGAAACCTGGTATGCTTGTTTGGGGAGACCTCTAGATGGGAGCTATCGATTTTCTTCAATTTCCATCAAAAAATGTTGCCGCGGCCAGCGTTCTTAGAACTTAGTTTAGTCAGAAGACTCAATATTTCCCTTTGGCACACCCTACAGGGCACATTTATGATCGGATTGCTTTGAAACCTGGCATGCTTCTTTGGGGGGAGCTCTAGATGGGAGCTATCGATTTTCTTCAATTTCCATCAAAAAATGTTGCCGCAGCCAACATTCTTAGAACTTAGTTTAGTCAGACCACAGTATTTCCCTTTGGCTCACCCTGCAGGGCACATTTATGATTAGATTGCTTTGAAACCTGGTATGCTTATTTACGGTGACCTCTAGATGGGAGCTATCGATTTTCTTCCATTTCCATCAAAAAATATTGCCACGGCCACCGTTCTTAGAATTTAGTCTAGTCAGACCACAATATTTCCCTTTTGTACACCCTACAGGGCACATTTATGATCGGATTGCTTTGAAACCTGGCATGCTTGTTTGGGGAGGCCTCTAGATGGGAGCTATCGATTTTCTTCGGTTTCTGTCAAAAAATGTTGCCACTGGCAAAAAAAATGACATTGGTACCAATGATCTTCAATTTTGCCATTTCATTTATAACTTACCAAGTTCAAGTTTGTCAAGTTGAGCTACAGTGTCATTGACACTTTCATTTAAGCTTTTTTTCTCTATTTTCATGTTACCACCCCTCCCACCAACATGGTTCAAGCTACATCTTTCATATTTGGTACATGGATAAATGGTTCTGAGGGGATGATGCACGCTCAAATTTTTTTTCTTCAAAATCCAAGATGGCGGAATGGTGGCCATTTTTGTTGTGTTTTTAAGCTTTTTTTTCTCTATTTTGATGTTACCACCCCTCCCACCAACATGGTTCAAGCTACACCTTTCATATTTGGTACATGGATAAACGGTTCTGAGCGGATGATGCACGCTCAAAATTTTTTTTTCAAAATCCAAGATGGCGGAATGGCGGCCATTTTTGTTGTGTTTTTTAAGCTTTTTTTCTCTATTTTGATGTTACCACCCCTCCCACCAACATGGTTCAAGCTACACCTTTCATATTTGGTACATGGATAAATGGTTCTGAGGGGATGATGCATGCTCAAAATTTTTTTTTCAAAATCCAAAATGGCGGAATGGCGGCCATTTTTGTTGTGTTTTTTAAGCTTTTTTTCTCTATTTTCATGTTACCACCCCTCCCACCAACATGGTTCAAGCTATTATTTGCATATTTGGCACATGGATAGAGGGTTGGGAGGGGATGATGCACGTTCAATATTTTTTCTTCAAAATCCAAGATGGCGGCATGGCGGCCATTTTTGTTGTGTTTTTTAAACTTTTTTTCTCTATTTTATGTTACCACCCCTCACTCCAACATGGTTCAAGCTACACTTTTTATATCTGGCACATGGATAGAGGGTTGTAATGGGATGTTGCACGTTCAATATTTTTTTTCCAATGGCGGCCATTTTTGTTGTGTTTTTTAAGCTTTTTTTTCTCTATTTTCATGTTACCACCCCTCCAACCAACATGGTTCAAGCTACACCTTTCATATTTGGTACATGGATAAATGGTTCTGAGGGGATGATGCACGCTCAAAATGTTTTTTTTCAAAGTCCAAGATGGCGGAATGGCGGCCATTTTTGTTGTGTTTTTTAAGCTTTTTTTCTCTATTTTGATGTTACCACCCCTCCCACCAACATGGTTCAAGCTACACCTTTCATATTTGGTACATGGATAAATGGTTCTGAGCAGATGATGCACGCTCAAATTTTTTTTTTCAAAATCCAAGATGGCGGAATGGCGACCATTTTTGTTGTGTTTTTTAAGCTTTTTTCTCTATTTTGATGTTACCACCCCTCCCACCAACATGGTTCAAGCTACACCTTTCATATTTGGTACATGGATAAATGGTTCTGAGGGGATGATGCATGCTGAAAATTTTTTTTTCAAAATCCAAAATGGCGGCCATTTTTGTTGTGTTTTTTAAGCTTTTTTTCTGTATTTTCATGTTACCACCCCTCCCACCAACATGGTTCAAGCTACACTTTGCATATTTGGCACATGGATAGAGGGTTGGGAGGGGATGATGCACGTTCAATATTTTTTCTTCAAAATCCAAGATAGCGGCATGGCGGCCATTTTTGTTGTGTTTTTTAAGCTTTTTTTCTCTATTTTATGTTACCACCCCCTCACTCCAACATGGTTCAAGCTACACTTTTTATATCTGGCACATGGATAGAGGGTTGTAATGGGATGTTACACGTTCAATATTTTTTTCTCCAAAATTCAAGATGGCGCCATGGCAACCATTTCTGTTGTGTTTTTTAAGCTTTTTTCTCTATTTTATGTTACCACTACTCCCTCCAACATGGTTCAAGCTGCACTTTTCATATATGGTACATGGAATAAGGATGTTGTGAGGGGATTATGCATGCTCAATATTTTTTTTTCAAAATCTAACATCTGTCTGTCTGTCTGTCCGTCCGTCCGTCTGTCTGTCTGTTTTTGCCACCTCTCCCTCTAATATGCTTCAAGCTACACCTTTCATATTTGTTGGTACATGGATAAATGGTTCTGAGGGGATGATGCACAGTCAATATTTATTTTTCAAAATCCAAGATGGCAGAATGGCGGCCATTTTTGTTGTGTTTTTTTAAGCTTTTTTTCTCTATTTTATGTTACCACCCCTCCCTCCAACATGATTCAAGCTATGTCTTTCATATATGGTACATGGATAAAGGGTTGTAAGGGGATTATGCACGCTCAATATTTTTTTTTAAAAATCCAAGATGCTTATATACTCTAGTGTCTTCTGTGACAAAAACACCTTATGTCACAAAAGTGCCGTAGGGGACTAATACCACCTCGGTGGTCAAACACTTGTTTACTGTGGTAAACAAGCTCTGTTTTACTGGTAAAATAGGACCCGCTAATCAATTTCTGTGGTGGAAGTCTTCTATAATGAGAAACATGGAAATAAACGATTGACTGGACTTGACTTTATATCCATATTGTGGTCACGATTAGCCATTGTGGGGAACTATGTGACCTTAACCCCCACTAAATAACGTTTACAGCTGAACATTGCAACATTTGTTGGATTCCAACAGTGCTGGAAATGAACAAAATTGACAGGTGCAGTTTTAAGCTCCCGTGAAATCAGAGACAGGAGTAAATTGCACCTGTAAAATGTTAGTATATGAATTTTCGAGGAAATACTGTCACCACACACCAGAAACCTTAACCCTTTGAACTCTGTTGGTATCTTCCATGACAGTTCAATGGCAGCAATTAGAACAAGTCCTTTTTCATTATTTGGGGTAGACCAAGCAATATTTTCAACATGCAGCCTTGGGCTGCACGTTGAAAATATTGGTTGATTTACCCCACACATTAACTGAACAGTCACCCTATTTAATGATGTTATGACTTATCATGTTCCTGGCTGGAAAAGCGGCCGTTTGGGTTCAAAGGGTTAAATATATAAGGAAATGCTGAATTATAAAAGTAACTTGCCACTGGCCATGAACTGCTGCTTTCTCAAAACGAACACACATTTATATGCCCTCACAGTATATTAGTGCTCCACAATATTTTTCAACAAGTGCATTTTTTAGCTCCTGTAAAATGGAAAACACTGGTGCTGATGGGAGCAATTGCACCTGTCTCTTTTCCAGGACCGATTCCAAATAATTTTATCACGCTGCTACCTTATCATAGGGAACAGATCCTACAACAGTGAATTTGTTGCAAAAAAATTATAAATTATAATCTGTGATATTGTTTCAATGAGCACATTGGATAAATTCCAATCAATAATCAAGGTTCTTGTCTGATCACCGAAGTTAAGCAACGTTGAGCCTGGTTAGTCCTCGGATGGGTGACCGTCTGAGCGATCGATTCGGACTCCCGCGTTGTGTCCTTGGGCAAGGCACTTAACCTTATGTGACCTTAAAAACACCAATAAATAAATAAATAAATAAATCAATAATCAAAAGTCTTTAATCAAATGTATCTAACTGCATCATATATTGAAAAAATAGTTAATTGCCACTTCACATTATGTTGGGTAAACGCACAAGTCTTTAGGTTCCTTTAATTTGGGTACATGGACCAACTGTGATTTAGCACTGTGTGAGGCTTTTTCACTGAAGACAGATGTTAAAGTTTGTCTGTTATGTTTTTCACAAAATAATGGTAATTGTCACAAGATAAAATCAGTAAAACACCTCCAGGAAGTAACTCATCCGCATGTTTCCAGTATGTGATCAGTGTGACCAGAAAAATACAGAGGAGTTACTTCCAGAGAGCATTTCATAGTGCTCATATTTCCTTGTTTTGAAAACAGGATGTAGAAAAACATCACAGGCAAATCTTCACCTCTCTCGTCAATAAGTTTTTTCCACAAATTTGGGCACATTTGGGAATTTAAAGGATTGATCCCAACGTATTATTATTTTAATGTTTTTTTTGTACAGAAAACTTTAACAAAACCTTATCAAGTGACAACTCACTAGAAGAATCTCAAGAAGCTCGTTCCAATGGGGGTCACTTGATATGGCTCTGTTGGGGTTTTTCCCAGCTTCCCAGTTTGTAAATTATGCGGCAGATGCAGGCAATTCTCTAGTAAAGGGTTAACATAGGCTACAGATCACAGTACAAATGTCTATTAACGTTATTTCCTCCAAAGCATAGCTTATGACTCTACTTTGAAATATGCAATATGTTCACATGATGTCTAGTGTTAAAGAGTCTTTCTATGCGAAGGGTTAATATTAGTTTCGAGAAAGAACAGAAAACTTGTATGTATTATCTCATTCACAAAAATTTATTCAAAATATCTTTAAAGCATTTCTTCATGACAAACACAAAAACAAACAATTTTAACAGTATATAGTACACATTTTAACAATAAATACAATTTCTAACATTATCAAGTCCATTCACTTCAATTTGTTTCTCATGAGCAAATACCACTGATCTGTTTACAAATGAAGTGCAGGAACATCTGCAAAAAGCAGTGCAAATCAATCTTCCCCCTACACCCAACAAGATAGCATTGGGTCAATCAATGTGCAGGACTTTAAAATTCATGCGAGAATCAGAATCGATTCTCGTAGGGACAAGAATGAGAATCAACTTTGAATCTCGGAAAATGTTGTTCATTTGATTCTTGTCCTAGATTCTAAGTGTCCTGAAGAAGTCTACTTATTTTTGCTCCCTCATTAGGTAACACTTTGACTTAGCAGTGGTGTCCAGTGAAGTCTTGGCTGCCTACACCGGCAGCCAAGACTTCACTAGAAACCAAACCCAAGACACTAACTTCCATCAGCAAGACCACCACAAGCCTTTATGATGGAACGTGTTCTACGTGTACAGACAAGATACGAATCTCACCAAAATTGGAAATAGGTGCGCCCTTAAGGGTTAAACTGCAGTAAATATTTTTATATTTTAATATGAGGTTTATTTTTTATTAGGGATTATGAACTGTTTACACTCACAAGGACAAGGATTTTACAGTACGATCAAATTCTAAATTGAGAACTTAAAACAGATTCTTGCAACAGCAGTTTATGAGAATCATTACTGATTCTCGCGAAATGGAACAAAGTTTAAGGCCTGCTGTGACCTTTGAAGATATAAAAGCTGTGACTGTAGTTACAGCATAACAGCTTTCACATCATCAACCGCAATCCAAGCATGACGAGAGCACTGCGAGGTGTGACTACATATGCTTGTTAGCCATTTTAAAATTGAAAAAAGGGCCATAACTCATGTAATAATAATTGCATGAAACCCATATTCAAACTTGGCCTGTACTACTAGCTGGGTAATACATATACAGTGGAGCCCAATTAATTTTATATCTCTTAACAGAATAACCCTGTTAATTGAATATAATTTCCCAACACAAAACAATTTACCATACCTCCAGTACAAATTTGACCTGTTAATTGAATATAGGTTAGAGTAAACTCCTGTTAATTGAATAAAATCTTGTAACCTATCGCAAAATTACCAAACTCTCCCCAGTTTTCCTTTGTTTATAGACCTTTTTGGCTTCAGTACATCTAATACAGGCATTTAATCTATTATATCTTGTTTGGAGCTCTGTCAAACAAGATTTAATAGAATAAATGCTACGTTTATCTCTAGAATACGGGAAAGTGACACAATTCCTAATTGAATACTCCTGTCAACTGAATAATTTTCATTGCCAAAGTGGCTATTCAATTAATAGGGTTCCTCTGTACCAACTTTGGTTGAGATCAAATAATCTAAACTGGAGTTATTGGTCGGAACCAAAAATGGGGACCAAAAATGTTAATGGACAGACTGATTACATAATACAACCATTTTTCAAACAGGCATATAAAAGCCAGCATATTCTCAAATTTCCAATAGCGGCATCTGTTTTTTGTCAGTAACTAAAATATGTTGTTAATTTTCAATTTGCCTTGCCACCAAAAATACCGATATCGTCAACAAATTCATTTTTGCAGACATAAAAGTATATTCTTTAAAAAGTGATCGGCAGTTTCAAGACATCCAAAAATTTGAATACTTTCAAGAAATTTGTGTGTTGAGCATTGTCTATTTATAGCAACAACTGCACCCTAAGATGGCGGCAAGTAAGAGACTTGTCCATATGTGACCAATGAGTGTTCCAGAGATCCAGTTGTATACAGAATTGAAGATCATTGGCTAATACTCGAAGGTCGTAGGAGCCAGTCAGTGATCTGCCTGGGGAGATAAATTGAGGAAGAAGTGAGCCAGAAACAGAGGCATAATGAGCTTTTGTGTGATTGCTTCATTATACAATTTTCTCCAAAGTAAATAACTCACTAAAGCTGAGAAAATACATTTTTATACATGTAATTAATTTAGAAAAAAGAAATTCTGCAGCAAAAATTTCAGCAGGGGTATTATTCTTGTCATGTAAAGATTATCCTTCAAAGTTTATTTACCTCCATGAAACAGTTACATGTAGAAGCCAATGGAGTGCACCCTTAAATGTCAATACCAGAGTCCCCTTTTCACACCTCATATGAGAAATGAAGTGGAGTTTGCATCCAAAGGTGTTGTTTTCTAGAATAAAAATTTCAATGAAACCATGTCATGTGCCCCCTCCCTCATTGGAATGAGCTCACCGAGCTCATTCCAATGAGAGGGTTACATCATATGGTTTGGGTGAAATTTTTTGAAAAAATTGGAAAAATAATATTTAAAATAATAAATTTGTACATGTCGTCTGCGTTGTCCAAGAAGGGCCTGAACTATATAGAAAGATTCAGTAATGCCAAGTCATTCACTCAAGTTTCTACAGAAAAGACATCACACCAAAGCTACATATGAAATCTGAAAAAAAAAATAAGGTGAAGGATGGGGCCTGTTGGGTGAACTAATGGAACTGTTAACAATTTATATATCAAATCCAAGATAGCCGGTTGCAGCCATCTTTTTCAACAGAATGCAGAAAAATTTGGTATCTCAATCCCTATTGCCAAGAATGCAATTGATTTGTGGAAGGCTATTGAACAATATACCGCGCGTGAAAGTGGAATTGTCACACATCGTTGGCCGAGTCCTATAGGGTGCTGTGTCCCAGTGAACATAGTTCACTGTAATGCTGGGACAGGGATGTGTGGCGGATATAGTATTTACTTCAGTGTAGCACTTAGAGATGGTTTTGTGAGTCCTTAAAGCAGGAGGGGGATCATTAACCCACATGTAATATCAAGTTTATTTCCCACCACCATTACGTTACATACCATTTTAAGGGTCAATTAGCCGATTCTCGCTTGCCTGACTCTCGTTTGACTTGACATCTTGCTCGCTTCACGAAAGAATTACCATGAACTGATGGCATTATAATTCATTATTACCTTATAGACTCTTAAAAATTGAGGAATTTTGGATAATGTTTGTGTGTCATGTATTGTTCTTGAGTAACACAAAGTGACATATTTTGTGATATAATATCTATCAATGAACTGTAGAATACTGTTCATTGACGGATATCATATCACAAAAATGCGTTAAAATTCAATTTTGTCTCAAAACCAAATTGAAGTTGTGACAGTGAAACTAACATTTATCCACTAGCCATCCACTATCCATTGAACCCACATTCAACAGTTATAAGAATCACATCAACATCTTGTGGATGCTAATAACGAGAGAGCGAGTAAGTCAACCTTAACAACAACAACCTGGATCGAAGGTCTTCTCTATGTCACCAACCAATACAAACTGCAGTCTGCGATAAATGTTACAGCCTGTCTAGTGGATTTGGCAGGAAGACAGCCAACTAGGCTATGCCATCTCCACGCAATATATGTAACCAATTGAATAATTGTTTTTTATACATCCACATACATTTAATTATATTTAATCTTGTATTACGATTACTTTGTACATGCAAGCGTTACATATATTGCAAATAAACATTCATTCATTCTCCTATCTAGGCATCACACCAATGCTACATATGAAATTTTCAAAAAAGATGGGGTGAGGGATGCGGCCTGTATGGTGTGCTAATGGGATTGGGGACAATTTATATGCCAAATCCATGATGGCTGCTGGAGGCCGGGTTTTTCAATGAAAAAAATTTGATAGCTTCCATCTAGACATCACACCAAATCTACCCATGAAATTTAAAAAAGATTGGGTGAGAGATGCTGCCTGTGGGTTGAGCTAATGGAATTGTTGACAATTCATATGCCAAATCCAAAATGGCTGCTGGCTGCCATAGTTTTTAACAAAATTCAGAAAAGTTTTATAGCTCCCATCTAGACATTGCCCCAAAGCTATATACGAAATTAAAAAAAGATCAGGTGAGAGATGCAGCTTGTAGGGAATGCTAATGGAATTGTTAACAATTTATATCCAAATCCAAGATGGCTGCTGGTGGCCATGTTTTTCAACAAAATTCAGAAATGTTTCATATTTCATCTAGACATTACATCAAAGCTACATATGAAATTTGAAAAAGATCGGTTGAGAGATGCAGCCTGTAGGCTGTGCTAATAGAATTGTTGACAATGTATATGCCAAAGCTTAAGATGGCAACTGGCGGCCATGTTTTTCGTTTTTCAACAAGATTTGGAAATATTTGATAGCTCCCATCTAGACAATGCCCCAAAGCCAATTTGGGACTGATCGGGTGAGAGCTGTGGCCTGTAGGGTGTGCTAAAGGAATTGTTGAACAATTTATATCCAAATCCAAGATGGCTGCTGGCAGCCATGTTTTTCAACAAAATTCTCCCATCTAGACATCACACCAAAGCTACATATGAAATTTGAAAAAGATCAGGTGAGAGCTGCGGCCGGTGGGGTGTGCCAATAGAATTGTTGATAATTTATATGTCATATCTAAGATGGCCATTGATGGCAATATTTTTCAATGAAATTAGGAAGAATTTGATAGCCCCCATCTAGACATTGCTCCAAAGCTACATATGGAATTTGGAACTGATTGAGTGAGAGCTGCGGCCTGTAGGATGTGCTAAAGGAATTGTTGGACAATTTATATCCAAATCCAAGATGGCCACTGGGGGCTATGTTTTTGAATGTAATTCTAAAAAAATCGAGAGCTCCCATCTCGACAATGCCCCAAAGCCACATATGAAATTTGGAACTGATCGGGTGAGAGCTGCGGACTGTAGGGTGAAATAAAGAAATTGTGGGTGACGGACGGATGTAGGAATGGACGGACGACGGATCACAACCCATCCTAATAGCTCATACTTGCCATCAAGTTGAGCTAAAAATGACCTTTTTTCAGCATTCTCAGTCCGAAAAAACAGTTTTTTGAAAGATTGTTCAAACACAAAAACACATTGTATTTACCGGTTCAACACCGTCACCTATTTTTACTGTAAGCAAATAACATGTTGGGTGTGACTTATTCGATTATTCCAAGTTTTCATTTATTTTGATTTTACATTTAGTTACTATGAAAATTAGCTCAAACATCATTTAATACTTCCAATAAAATGCCCGTAAGGTGTTTTTTATCTCAAGTTTTGTACAAAATTATCTAATTTCAAGGTTGTCTTTATTTTAAGGCAGAGCAAATTTGGCCACTACAAGGCGACTTCTTTGCTGCAGTCATCTGGTCTCTAAAGCCAATACTTTAAAGCTTTTACAGTTGTATTTATCAGAATTTTCTACCTGTGAAATATGAAGGACTGAAGTAAATCATTACCATTTTAAAAGATGTACCAATTTACCTTCGGGTAAAGTTTGCCATGTTTTAAAATGTCAATGATTCATTTCAGTCATTTATAGTCACAGAAAGACAATATCATTCTGGTAAATACAGTTATAAAAGGTTTAAGGGATTGGCCCCTGGTCTGCTGTGGCATTGGCATTCCCCAGCTGGAACTATCACTGAGGCAGATTAAAACCTCCACTTTTGGCTCTCTACAAAGCACACTCTCCAAAAATTTAAGAATACGTTAGCAGTCACTTACTTGTGGGAATGTCTTAGGAGATTCATCAAATTCAGTTCAGACATATAGAAGTTACACACCAAAAAATTTATACAAAAATGTATATTAAAACAAAGGTCAAGGGGAGATAACTGTCGAAATTGCTGCAGATTTAGAATTTGGTAACATGCACATATCCATTTACTTATCATCATGTATAAAAATTCATCAAAATCGATTGAACTGTGTAGGATGAGTTGCATGCAGAATTTTAAACAGAAATATATATGGAAATCATAGATGAGCAAATTGGATGACTGAGCGTTACATTTGTCCCCAGGTTAAGCAACATTAAATTGGACAAGTGTTTTTTTGCTCGTGCACTGAAAACTCCTTTAGCAATCTCTTGTGACATTGTGATTCTGAATATCTGCGACAATCACGTGCATCTAAAGTCAGCAACTTAGTTCCAGTCTGTCATATCACGTTATTACACCGAAGAGTGTCCGATGTATTAATTCAATAAACTGTGAATACAGCACAACAGCGTTAATTTATGCGCCTGTCGGGAGGGACTCCATTTCCATGGGAATGCACGTAATATACCCTGATTTCCTGAGTGCAAAGAATTTGCATAAATTATCTCAAGAGTTTCAAGTTTAAGAAAATGATTTCTTGCCTGGAGTCTGTTGTAAAATTACATATATATATGTGTCGAAGTAAAACATTCCAGTTTGAATTGTCTAACACTGTTAATGACTATTCAACTCAAGTAAAAACCTGATGTGTGAGAAGTCAATTTTGTCACCTATTTTCATGGTATTCAGGTAAATGCAATGCTCGAATGCGATATCAAATATAGAATCTTAGTGAGCACGCTCACATACCCCACGCGCCCCGATATTTCAAGCTCAGAAAAGTGTAATTTTTAGGAAAATGACCCAGAAATCTGTTACTTGTATTTTTCAGAGTCCAGGGCCCGTAATTTCAGCAAAAATCAGCTGAGCAGAACGAAACGCAAACTTGATCTGTAAGTCATTGTAGTAGACTCACATACTAAAATGGCCATAATTTCGATAATATCTGAAAGCATGTAGAAAAAAAGTCCGGAAAACTGTAATTTTGATGAACTTTTCAAAGTCTATGGGGCCGTAATTTTGGTAAAAATCAGTGGAGCGGAACAAAACCCAAACTTGTTCTGTAGGCCACCATGCTAGATTAACATACCAAAAATCAGCTCAATATCTGGAAGCGTGTAGGAAAAAAGTCTGCAAAACTATAATTTTGATGAACTTTTCAAAGTTCAAGGGCCGTAATTTCGGTAAAAATCAGTGGAGCAGAACAAAATGCAAACTTGATCTGTAGGCCACCATGTCAGACTAACATACCAAAAATCAGCTCAATATCTGGAAGCGTGTAGAAAAAAAGTCCGGAAAACTGAAATTTTGATGCATTTTTCAGAGTCCAAGGGCCGTAATTTCGGTAAAAATCAGTGGAGCGGAACAAAATGCAAACTTGTTCTGTAGGCCACCATGTTAGACTAACATACCAAAAATCAGCTCAATATCTGGAAGCGTGTAGGAAAAAAGTCCGCAAAACTGTAATTTTGATGAACTTTTCAAAGTTCAAGGGCCGTAATTTCGGTAAAAAAAAGTGGAGCAGAACAAAATGCAAGCTTGATCTGTAGGCCACCATGTCAGACTAACATACCAAAAATCAGCTCAATATCTGGAAGCATGTAGAAAAAAAGTCCGGAAAACTGTAATTTTGATGAATTTTTCAGAGTCCCTGGGCCGTAATTTTGGTAAAAATCAGTAGAGCGGAACAAAATGCAAACTTGATCTGTAGGCCACCATGTTAGACTCACAAACCAAAAATCAGCTCAATATCTGGAAGCGTGTAGAAAAAAAGTCCGGAAAACAAGTAGGACTGACTGACAGACGGACCAGACAAAAACATTATACTCCTGCAACTTTGTTGCGTGGGGTATAATTAGTGTAGCTGATCTGAGAAAGGGGTATCACGACTCAAAAGTTTCAAAATAAAGGTAACTTCATGTTTCTCTCATCATTCTGTGAAGTGAAGACCTGATTAAAGATTTTCAACACTGAATTTGGAAACCGGGACAATGGGTTTTCTGTAATTGTTACGGATTCGGTTTCGATAACCGAAAATGAACCAAAATATTGATTAACCGAACAGCTGTAACCCTAGGTGAAAAACACGTTTCTATTGACTCGTGAAGAAGGGGTTGTCTAATTCAGAAAGGGTTGTGCAAAATTATTTTGCATAACCGTTCAGGGGTCATGCAAAATTTCCAATTTGCTCACCTCAGGAAATTGAGTTCAAAAGCAGATAAATTGGTTAAAATTATTACAGATTAACCCTTAAGGGCCTAATTCCGACTTTGGATCACATTTTTTGCAACAGGACAGGTGCCCCTCTATGCAGTCTTTGGGTTACCTCACAAGTTACATGTTAAGCACCTTGGTAGTTGTTTTTAGGCAAGTCAAAGACTTGCCAAAAAACAGCAGCAAAGTCACAGGATCTAGACTGTCAAAGTGTAGCAATATGCGCATGTTCACTTGTTAGTGGTCATGCTTGAAAAGTTTCATTGAGATCAGTTCGTAAATGTAGGAGGATGTGCAAACAAAAATTTCATATTAAAATCTATATTTGATCTTCAAAATTGGTTGGACTCCATCTGAATAAAAGTTTGGAAATATGTGCATTCTAACTTTTTATTTTGGTGATGTACAAAAAGTTCATCAAATTCGGTTCATATTAAAATGTAAAAAGTTACACGCACAAGACTCTCATTCTAAAATGTATATTATAAATCCTCAAAGTTCAGAGAGAAAAAACCTGGTAAAATGGCTGCAGATTAAAAATTTGGAAATGTGTACATATTCACTTGTTAGTGGTCATGTTGAGAAATTTCATGAAACTCGGTTAAAAAGTACCGGAGGAGGTACTCACTCAGGCATCTCATGAAAAAATCTATATAAACTCTTAACCCACTGAGTATTTAAAAAATATTTTTCATTAAATCTGGTCATGGCTGTTGTGAAGCAGCCATAACTAGATTTGATGAAAAATTCATAAAAGTTTAATTCAAGAAATCACTGGTCAAAAGAGCAACACAATTAATTTGAAGGGGACATTTTTTTTAATGGTGCTCAAATTTTACTTATTTGAATGGCAAGAGATTACTTGTCCTGGGCAGGAATACTTGTCAGCAGCATGCAATGAGTTAAATCTTCTTCGTTCAATTGAATAGAGCTTAGTTAAAATTATCACAGACTGAACATTCAGGAATATGCACATGCTCACTTCGTAGTGGTCACGTTAAAGTTTCCTCAGAATCAGTTCATACATGTAGGATTAAAGCACGCAAGAATTTCTTATTGTTGGATAGATGTACTTGGTGATGACAATATAGTCCCCCTTCCCCCAACTTGTTTAGACGTGTGGCTATAATGAACTGCAATCAACAATAATAAATAAAAGCCAATCAAGTGAATTGACCAATTATCATTAAAACCATTCAAAAACATTATATTTCTATTCAGAGGAATTTGAGAATTACCTGCTTTTGGATAATAATTTAAGAAACTGCTTCAATATAATACAAATTTTTTCATCTTAAGTGGATTTCAGAGTGCTTAATTACTTTTGGTTGTCAAAATTTATTAACCATTCACCCAACACAGACGATATACACAAATTTATTAATTTAAATATTATTTTTCCATTTTTTTTCAAAAAATTTCACCCAAACCATATGATGTAACCCCCTCATTGGAATGAGCCTGGTGAGCTCATTCCAATGAGGGAGGGGCCACATGACATGGTTTCATTGAAAATTTTTGAAAAAAACATTTTTTCCTCTAATTTTGCATATTACATGGGTGGATGCGGCAAGTTCGTTAGGTAAAGGGTTAACATTCTTTTGCCTTGTTACTATTCAATAATTACACTTCAGAGATAATATGAAGGCACATTTGCAGAATATGAAACCTTTGTATTGTGATACCTGTACTTCAGAATAGGGTCCAAACATGAGCTTCTAGTACTCCACAAGTTAAATAGAGGATGTTGCGATTTCATATGAAATTTCTGTACAGAGTTCACTAAAATCGGTAAAATCGATCTGAGCCAAGGTTTGCCAATGCTCAGATTAATTTCACTGAATGAGGTTCAGAAATTTCATGTCAAATCATGACAAATTTGAGATTCTCTTCATCGCATAATGTGTAATTTAATTTTCTGGCCAACATAATGAATAAAGCTGGCCATTGTTGCTCACAAAAATTGCCAGCCAATTTATTTTTTGTTTCAGTTTTGGACTCAAAAACATGGCTTACAATCCCTCATCGAGCCTGTTTCAATGATGGGCCATAAGGTATGTTTTCGAGACAAAATAATGAATATATTTATAGTTTCTAAACAACTCAAAGAGTTTGAGGGTACTTGTTCTCGGGTTATCCCGTATATTGTCTTGCCTAACCGGTTTTGTGCTATTGTGCACTTCGTCCGAGGCAAAGGGGCTACTTGTGGCTCAGCCTTATATATCTCTCAAGTTTTGGCGGGTGCGTTTTGGCAGATGGATTTTGGCAGGTGCATTGTGCCGGATGTGTTTTGGCGGGTACATTGCAGCGATCATTTTGGTGGCAGTTGCAATAGGGCAGGTATACAAATTACTTGGGGGGCCAGATTGTTGGGCCTCACTCTACTTGTGGGGGTTAAGGAGGGCCCGGATCAAGTTGAGTGATCTCATAATAACGTAATTTTATGAGGTGCTAGTTCTAGCCTAAAAGACAACGCCACAGCTCCAATACAGCAACACTGATTCCAATCCAGAATGAATTCAAACCTGCTTACCGCATCATACGGAACTTATGTATTAAGCAGTTAAAATTGGAGCTCCAGGGCCTATTCCTGGAGAAATGTATGGACAATAGTCTTTTCCCAAACGGTCTACGACCGACTATGCCAAAGGCTTGAAGCCACCGAAGTGGCATAACCAAAAACCATCTAAACCTGATTGCTCTATTTGTAAACACCTCCCGAAGGGACTTTGGTTTCAGAACAAAATCACTTCCAGACTATACAAGGGGCCCCAATGATGCACAAACTGTAGGACCAGGACCAGTTTACCTATTACATTGCGAACAATGCGGCAAACAATATGTCGGGGAAACGAAATGCCAGTTCCACACCCGCTTACGTGAACACCTGGCAGACATTAAGCATAAACGGGACACACCTATTGCCATACATTTTAATCAAAATGATCATAATATTTCTGATGTATACCACCGCATTATACAGGTATTAAACTCCAACCCTGAAGGACCAAATGCGACAGAACAGCGCCGTACACATGAAATACACTGGATGTTCACCCTAAGAATGCTACAACCACTCGGTCTGAATACAAAGGACTTTTAATAAGTGGTTTATGTAAATGAATATATTTAGTTATTCAGAAAATGTTTTCTGTGAATGGCATCTGCTATTTGTATTAGGTAGACTGTTAATGAAAAATAAGAGAAGATTACATCAATTCTACTTTCAAACCAATTCCCTCACAATATTACCACATCGACGTTGACTTCAGACATCATTCCAATATTAGATGTGTTGTGAATGATATTTTCCACAATGAGCTTTTTGATGGTGATTATGTGATAAAAGCTAATACGTATCAAGAACCTCATTGCACACACACATTATGTATCATCTGATTCAAATTTGAACTGTTTTCCAGATACATGGATGTGTTCGAATATGAAAAATCACTGATTTACACTCATTGGTATTCCCATCTTAGATGAGGATGTACATCAAGATCAATTTATCATTGTTATTACCAGTGCATGTACCGGTATGTACATGAACCCATGTCAAAGTCTTGGTCGGGTCACTGGGGGCAAAGACCCCAACCTTAGTAACAATATCTTGGAGAGAAGTTTATGTACAAACAAGATTTAATAAATTAAATGCATAAATATTCAATTTTGATGCTAAGCTATGTAATGAACAAAAAGAAGAAAACACAAAATGTTCCATTCAATTAATTAAAAAATTTCTTCTCACTTGAAATTCAGTTTATTTATATTCATTTATTTATTGGTGTTTAAGCCTTTACTAGATGCTGGTTACTAGGACATATTTTACCAGTAAAGTAAAACTGGTTTATCACAGTTAATGAGCACTGTTCCACTTCTCAAGGTTCCCACTTGAGAAAATGCAATTTACACTTTAGCTAACAAGAGGCCAAATCCAGCCAATGCTATTCACAAAACCTGCCATTCAAATTTCAATATTTTTTCATTTTTATTCAGAAACAAGAGCAACGCAAAACGTGGCTTATGCCCCTGATGGTGTCATAAAAGGGTAGGTAAGTCTCTTGGGGGCATAACCAAATCAAAAGGAAGCTTCCTCTAGACTCCAACAATGCATAATTAAAGGGTGGCTATGCCCCCGCCCCCTACTGCCAAGCATGAGTTTCTAGTCATTTAACTTGGTTGATATTGAATTAATAAATGTCATGTCTTATCTTATCTCCATTAAACCATAGAACCAATACAGCAGGTCACCAAATGTGTCCATGGGACACTGATGTCCCCACTTTATGATAAACTATATTTAGTGGTTAACAAAGTCCAAAAAGGGGCCATAACTTGGATTAAAAATTATTGCACCACTCTTAAAATCAAACCTGTCTGGTATCTTGTCTACTAGCTATATTCCAAGTTTGATTGAAATTGGACGCCAATAATTCAAGTTACCATCCGGAAACCAATATCAACATGTCTTCTAAGTTGGAAAAGGGCCATAACTCTACCCAAAAAATATCAGACCATGCCCACTATCAATCCCAACCTGTATTATGTGGCTATAAACCTATGAATAAAATTCTGTTTCATATCGTTCAAGCAAACTAAAGTTATCTTCAGAAACCAATATCAAGATGTTTTCCAAGTCGGACAAGGGTCATAACTCTGCCAAAAAAATATCGGACCAAGCCCCATTATCAATCCCAACCTGTATTATGTGGTTATAAGCCTTTGTGTAAAATTTTGCTTCATTTTGTTCAGTCAAACTAAAGTTATCGTCTGGAAACCATATTTAGGACATACATATGTACGTACCGATGGGCAGGTGGACAACACTTAATGCCCCTGCAAAAATTGGTGGGGGCATAAAAATAGAAACTAGATATCACGGAGATGGAATCCATCTCTACGGGCCCCGCAGCAACTAACCGATGTAAGGTATAAACTGATGTGAACGTAATACTAAAATATTTCAAGCAATAGGTAAAATCTGATTAAAATCCCTTCCCGGACACGAACTTGTCAGAAAAAAAAAACAATTCTGAATAATTTGACCTTGAGGTCAAACTTCAAGGTCAAAGCATGGCAACCTTGGTACGCGACACGCTGTCTTGAGATAATCTACCCACATACCAAATATCAAAACCCTATCTATTAAGGGAAAAAAGTTACAGCCCGGACACGAATTTGTCAGAAAAAAAAAAATCTGAATAATTTGTCCTTGAGGTCAAACTTCAAGGTCAAGGCATGGCAACCTTGGTACGCGACACGTCGTCTTGAGATAATCTATCCACATACCAAATATCAAAACCCTATCTATTAAGGGAAAAAAGTTACAGCCCGGACATGAACTTGTCAGAAAAGAACCCCGAATTCGGAATAATTTGACCTTGAGGTCAAAGTTCAAGGTCAAAGCATGGCAACCGTGGTACGCGACACATCGTCTTGAGATATTCTACCCACATACCAAATATCAAAACCCTATCTATTAAGGGAAAAAAGTTACAGCCCGGACACGAACTTGTCAGAAAAGAACCCCGAATTCTGAATAATTTGACCTTGAGGTCAAAGTTCAAGGTCAAAGCATGGCAACCATGGTACGCGACACATCGTCTTGAGATAATCTACCCACATACCAAATATCAAAACCCTATCTATTAAGGGAAAAAAGTTACAACCCGGACATGAACTTGTCAGAAAAAAAAAAATCTGAATAATTTGACCTTGAGGTCAAATTTCAAGGTCAAAGCATGGCAACCTTGGTACACAACACGTCGTCTTGAGATAATCTATCCACATACCAAATATCAAAACCCTATCTATTAAGGGAAAAAAGTTACAGCCTGGACACGAACTTGTCAGAAAAGAACCCCGAATTCGGAATAATTTGACCTTGAGGTCAAAGTTCAAGGTCAAAGCATGGCAACCTTGGTACGCGACACATCGTCTTGAGATAATATACCTACATGTCAAATATCAAAACCTTAGGCCATACAAAGTTGATTGTCTGTTTCTCAGGCCATTTTTTCAAAAAAAGCATGCAGGCGGGTGGGTTTTTTTTTTCTTTTTATTTTCTTCCTGAGAGGTTGTTTGTGGTAATTTGACGCCAACCCAAACACCTGGTGGACCACGCAAAATTTCGCAAGTATATTGGCTATTCACCATAGGGGTGTTGGGTCGTAAATGAAGTGGGGTTTGAATGTTTGTTTTTCAGTGAAACGTGAAAATTATAACACAGGACGAAAGTCACAAAATGCCTCGAGGGTGAAACGTCTCGGGTTGAAACGTCTCTGGGACAAATCAAATGTCGAAGTGCCAACTTTCAGAGATTTATTTTACCAAAAAAAAAAAAATCCTTTCACAACCTGCCTAATAAAATCGTGAATCGCAATTTTTCCCCATTATATTCAAAATTATCACAACCATTTGAACGGGCAATTCATCCATAAATCATATTTTTTTTAAATCTGAAAATGAAATACAAAACGAATGTTTGCGTGTTTTTATTAACCAATTCGACCACACATACCTGCCTATATGCGATTTATTTTCAACTATGACGGTTACTTTTATATCAGGCAACGGTTACTATTAGTTATCCAATTATCCTGCATCTCAAATGCATTTATTTAAATTAACGGGAAACTTGTAATGGTTTCAAATAACAGTACACAAATTCCCAATGACGGCCATTTACATACAAATGTTACTAAAAATAAATGCCAGGAGACTGTGTTCCATTCAACATAGCACCTGACTTTGCAGACTTTCTGAGGGTTGGTGTGAATCGACCATTCCCCTTTGTGACTGTTTGTTGTCAGACTGAAAGACACCTTCCTTCTTGCTGTCATTATGACTTACCTTTTACAGAATAAAACACTTTCTGTCGTGAATATTGCTAAAACCCACCCACTTTATTAAAGTATGATGTAGAAAAAGCTTGAAGTGTGTTAATTTAAAATTTGCGAACGCATCGATAGCAATTTACCGAAATGAGCACAATATCTCAAATTTTTTTTGAAGATTTTTTGGTGTCATAAAAAGGCTGCATGTGCACCAAAAATGACAATGCGCACGGGCCTGAGAAACAGAGGTTCTTTTTTTATGGCCTTATCTATTAAGAGAGAAAGATTACAGCCCAGATGGATGAATGGATGGACGCACGCACGCACGGACAGAGCGATCACTATAGGGTGTCCGCTTCACGGCGGGTCCCTAATTATTCGAGTCAGCCTTCACTAGTTATTGTATGGAAACAAAATTCAATATGGCGCCATGGTGGCCATATTGAATTGACTAGCTGGACCAAAATCGAAAGATTTTTTGGTGTCATAAAAAGGTTGCATGCGCATCAAAAATGACCATGCGCGCGGGCCTGAGAAACAGAGGTTCTTTTTTTATGGCCTTATCTATTAAGAGAGAAAGATTACAGCCCGGACGGATGGATGGACGCACGCACGCATGGACAGAGCGATCACTATAGGGCGTCCGCCTCACGCCGGGTCCCTAATTATTCGAGTCAGCCTTCACTAGTTATTGTATGGAAACAAAATTCAATATGGCGCCATGGTGGCCATATTGAATTGCCTAGCCGAACCAAAATCGAAAGGAAGCATTGTCTAGTCATCCACAAGCTATCCCCTAAAATTATGATTTGAACAAATAAGCTGTTCTTTAGTTATTTGACAGAAACCAAAAGATAAAGCGGGATGATGGAGTGACGGACATGCTGAAAACATAATGCTCCTGTGAGACTCTCTCGGGGGCATAAAAATATCTTTAAATTTAATTAATTTAAATAATATCTTTAATTCAAGTGCAACACCATCACAATGAACTGGTGAGGGTTAATCAAACTCATTTGATATGAATCCAGATCAGTGATGAACCGATTATATAAACTGCTATCAACCGATTACCAATTATTTCACCAAACATTATGCTGATTCCAATGGTTTGAATAGGGCAGAGAAAAAAATCTGAGTCACCTATTATACCACTATATTTTGTTGATAAATCACCATTTACAAAAGTTGAATAGCACATAATTTCTCAGTCTAATGCATGTTTAGTGCTGAGCAATATTAGCCAAAATACTATTTGCAGGGTTTTTTGGAAAGAAGGTCGTGATTAACGATATAATCACACGACACTGTTTTCTTGTGAAGGTTATGTTTATTCTGGTAAATAGTGTTAATACAGTTTTGTGCATGAATACAATACGCTCGGCTGTACATAACGAGAAATATACTGAGCAAACATACAGTACGTGGAGGGTGGATTGTCACCAAATCACCCATGGAGTGGAGGTATCACCCAAAGTACTACTCAGATTTTGTACAGAAACACAAGAAGCACAACCAAAGTGTCCACCAATGGACCTCCGAGGTCCATTGGCTGAAACTTTGATTATGCTATTTACGCTTTGCAACAAATTAGCATTTATTGTGTGAGAGAAATAATCACGCCATGGGTGATTTATTGATAATACAATCTCCATGTACTGTACTTAGTGTCTCAATTTAATGATAACTTTGATGTAAATGTGTGTTATGAACTTGTGTCCAAGCATGGTTTACAGATCGATAGGCATGGGATGCATCAGAATTTAATGTTCATCTTTCAGCTCCCTTGATGTGTTTCTCCAATATTTACTCTGCTGTCAACATTGGAGAGAAACATCAAAGGAGGTAACTGAATTAAACAATGAACTTAAACTGAAAACATGGTTTTGACAGCCAGCGACATACTTGTTGCATAACACTCATCTGCCACTGAAGAAAAAAAAAGATTGTTTTTGAGTTTTTTCTCTAATTTTACTCTCCTACTGTGTTGTGATGTCTGCATCATGAAATACTGCAGACTGCCGGCTGAACACATTGTATTTATTTGTTAACCCGATGTACTCAATGCAACTTATTTATTTATTGGTGTTTAAGGCCACATACTTATGCACAATGGCTAATCATGACCGTGACAGTTTTACAGGTGGAGGAAGACAGAGAACCCGGAGAGAACCACCGAGCATCGACGAGCAACTATCAGCTCCTCAACATTCTAACTCTGTTCAAGCTCCACTCAAGCAGGGTTACAGCGGTTGAAGACATGTGCACCATCGACGTGCAGTACGCCTTAGTGTATGGCGTCATCGTGCCCCATGTAGGCAACCTGGATAAAGTGCCTTGCCCAAGGACACAATGCGGGTTGTCCCAGGCGGGGATCGAACTCGGGACCTCTAGCATAGAAGTCCAACAGTCTACCACTGAGCTGCCACGCACCCTCAATGCAACTTTGTACAGAATCATGGGCGAAGGCCAGTGACTTTAATTAGTTGGAAAATGGTGCCGATCTCATACTGACTGCAGGCTGTAAATCCCGTAATATCTCAGCACTGCAGATTCTTATATTCTGCTATGCACTACATATGTTTTTAATAGGCAAACTTCATTGAAATGACCAGATATCAAAGAGATTTTTAATAGTAATTGTTAAATATAGAATAATAAGAAACTGCCGGTTGTCATAATTGGTCAATGCCCCATAACTAGCAGATGCCGACTGTCGATACCGATTATCGGTTCATCACTAATCCAGATTCTGTTTTTTTTTAAGTCAAACGGTATATTATAAACAAGTTAAGACACAATCCGCTGGCTGAAGAGTCACTCCTATTATGGTGGCTTAACATGAACTTCCCACAAACGGAATATTTTTCACTCATTAATGATGCAATCTAATACAAAAAAGCCTCTCAGGTAGTGTAGAAGATAAAATGAAGAAACAAGAGGCCCCACGGGGCCTGAAGCGCTCACCTTGAACAGAACCCAATATAAACAGAGTCCAAGAATGAATCTACATTAATCAATTCATCTCCAGAGGATACATAGTAATCCTTGAACCCCTCAGGAGTGACAAAAATAGTCCGAGCATCATGCCTTTTCTTCAGTTGATCATAATGTAAAATGTAGAGCTCACCTATGAAGCCCCTTGATACAACGTATGTGGATTAATCTTAGTTACACACCTCTAGAGGGTACTGAATACAAAATTTCTAATTCTTCAGCTGCATGGCCAATTCCGGATCCCATAGGGAGCCAAATATTAACCCAGGCTCTCGATTTGAACAAAGTTGAATCTGGCCTCCCTAGAGATGTTGTGTACCAAATATGAAAGCATTCTGACTGATTGATCTGAAGAAGAAAAATTTTAAAGAAATTTCTTCATATTGCACCAAGTCAAAATTTGGGCTACCATAGCGAGCCAAATATTAACCTGCGGACCCGATTTGAACAAACTTGAATCTGACCCCATTAGAGATGTATACCAAATATGAAAGCACTCGGACTCGAGGATCTGAAGAAGATTTTTAAAGAAATTTCCTCATATTGCCTAAGTTAAAATTCAGATTGCCATAAGGTGCCCAAATACTAACCCAGGGAACCAATTTGAACAAACTTGAATCTGACTCCCCTAGAGATGATGTAAACCAAATATGAAAGGATTCTGACATGTGAATCTGAAGAAGATTTTTGAAAAAATTCCCTCATATTGTACTAAATTAAATTTCAGGTTCCCATATGGAGCCCAAATATTAACCCAGGCACTTGAATGGAATAAACTTGAATCTGACACCACCTCCCCTCCCCCCTAGAGATGTTGTATACCAGATATGAAAGCATTCTGACTGGTGGATCTGAAGATTTTAAAAAATTATCCCCCATATTGACCAAGTTAAAATTTGGGCTTCCATAGGAAGCCCAAATATTAACCTAGGGACCTGGTTTGAACAATCTTAAATCTGACCCGAATAACAATGATGTATACCAAACATTAAAAGATTCTGACTGGTGGTTCTAAAGAAGATTTTTAAAGAATATTGCCCATATTGACCTAAGTTAAAAATTTGGCCTCCTGTATTGAGCCCAAATATGAACTGATGGGCTTTATTTTAACAAACTTGTATCTGATCACTCCCCTATGAATGGTGTATGCTGAATATCAAAAGATTCTGACTATTGGTTCTGGAGAAAAAATTTTTTTTAAATTGTTGCAAATATGCTGACTTAGCATTTTTTCGATGCCCTGTACAGAACACTCTATATAACCGATGGCAATTCTTTTTTACCATTCAATTCTTCTGGTCCTAAGGATGCTTCATACCAAATAACAGCTCTCTGTTCTGTGTGGTTGGGGAAATATGGATGTTTGAAAATATTTCTATTTTTAGCTCCTGGGGTTCACATGGGGATGCAGGAATTTTTTTTTGCACAAGTCAAGTACTTGTGACCCAATAATACCACATACCAAATTTGGTTCAAATCGGACCATTGGTTCAGAAAATAGAAATTTTGGGTGGGGCCAAAAATCTTACCCCCACCCATTACAAACCCAAATATTGCTTTACGAACTTCGTTTGAACAAAATTGATTCTACACCTCAAAAGGAAGCTCCATAACAAATATCAAGTCATTGTGCCCACTGGTTCATGAGGAGAAGATTTTAAAAATATTTTGGGAGCACTTTCCCCCACCCCCTCCCTATGGGGCTGGGCATGTTGAGTTGAACAAAAATGCAATGCCCCTTCGGGACAATCACTCACACAAATGCTAAACTCTTGAAAAGACACCCTGATAGTAACCTCACAAATATCTAAAGTGATGGAGCAGAAATTAATGTCAAGTTAAGATCACTGTAACCTTGATTTGTGGCACAATTACCTTGATTTGTGGTACAATTACCTCAAAATGAAAAGAGTTCTTCCTCTCATCATGCCCAAAGAGCCTGGAAATTAGCAATTTCGTATTTGTAGAATGAGATTCCCAGAGGGTGAATTTGCTGATGCTATCCCATACAGTGGGCTAGAATCCCCCAATTTGTGCTCTGGGTACCTACTGTGAAGGGTAACATCACCAAATTCACCCTCTGGGGACCTCTTTCAGCAGATGACAGTCAGCTTATTTCCAGGCATGTGCCCAACACATATGACAAGTTGGGTTTCTAATGGTGAAGAATTGGAAAGCGGAAACAAATGCCAGAAAATTTAAAGTTCTGTTCAAGGTCACTGAGACCTTGACCTTTGGCAAGATGACCCAAGATATACCGGTATGTTCCTCTAAAAATACTCAACACTCTTGTCAAGTTGGGTTTTGCCAAGTGGAATTTTAATTCAAAATGGAAACCAATTTCAGAAAATTTTAAAGTTGAAACTTGCTGTGATCATGACCTTTGGCACAATTGTCGCCTCGCCACCAAAAAAAACAAAAAAATAGGGTTTGCACTCTCATCAACAGTGATGAATGGGAGCAAAATGGAGGCGAGTGGAAAATCGCTCACCTCAAATAAAGTTTGCGAGAGTGAAAACTGTGAGGAGAGTGAATTTGATTGTGAGTGTTGATTTCAATGTTCAACTTCAACTGACAAGTGTCCTTCGAAACGAATGTATGAATACAACTGAACACGGATGGAATTTGGACGGTGAAAATATATGTAACCCACTAAAATTAGTTCTGGATTTTAAATGGCAGATTATTAAAATCGTCGAAAATTGATGTGTAAATTCCAAATCGGGCACATTAATTCATGTCACTGGTGAATTGGAGTGACACATGTCTTTGATAAAAAAAAAAATACGGAAGTATTAAAACGTTTCTCAGATCACAGAATGGCCACCGTTTTTTTTTATCTGAACATGCCTGTTCGTTTTGTGGCGGGAGTAAGCTTTGGGCGTGTTGCTAATGTACAACCTCTTACTGTTAGCGTGTCATGTGTGGATATATAAGCGAACTACTGTGTGTCATGTTCATAACGATGTTAAAGGAAATTATTTGGAATTGTACTTTAAACGCTTCAAATTGTGAGTGATTCTTAAAAATTTCCCAACATCAAAACTTAACCCTTTACCTAACATGAAAAGCAGACAATACTTGAAAAAAAAATCTTTAATAACTAATTTTTTTCATTTTTTGTCTCAAAAACATAGGTTATGACCCATCATTGGAACAAGCTCGATGAGCTCGTTCCAATGAGGGGTCATAACCTATGTTTTTGAGACAAAAAATAATGAAAATTAATTGGCAATTTTTGAAAATAGCGCTGGCCGGTTTTGGCCATTATGTTGGGTAAATGGTTAATTGAATGTTTCTGTTGACACAATTGAAAAGGATGAAAACACACCCTAGAATAGAGGCGAGGGATTATTCGCACACCTTGGACAATTTTTGCGTGAGCAATGGAGCATGATCACGTGCCTTTCCCATGCGTCACTGCATCAATCCCAACTCACATGTCAAGACTGGTTTTGATTTTAATTAGAGAGTGGGAAACCAACTCCATCTACAGGTGGATGGAGGGATAGACAGCACCACAGCTTCATCAACACTTCCCCAATTTTTTAGCAGAGATGAAAACATAAAACCTTTTTTTTGAAGTCAAATTCCGACTTAACCTCAAATTATGGGCACAGTGCAGTCACCCCAAGAAACAATTTATCTGAAAAGTTTTGGAACAAACAGTCAATTTACCATGGTAGCAGCTTCTCATCAAATCTTGGCTGCCTATACATGCAATGAATACTTGTCTAGAAATCATCACTATACCAGTAGACTATTACAGGATGTTCTGTCTCAAAAACAGAGTAAAACTGTCAACATACTTATGATAAATATGAGTGATGTGGCAGACCTTGAAATGACTATTTTATGAAAAAAATAACCTGCTACAAGGGGTCTTGGTTATCTATATGCATTGAATAATGTCCTAGGTCTTGTATTATGCATAGACACACCATTTGAAATTGCAGGTGCTTTCTCACACTGAGTTCTGACAGCAGCTTGTATCTTTGGTGAAACAGGAGGTGAAATATTCTTATGTCTGAAATGAAAAAAAGAAGTCATGATAATACCAATCCATATGCATACAGCCATAGCACTAAAATTTGAATGAATGTGTAATATAACTGTGGGAATATTTTCGTGGTCATGTGTATAAAAACCATTGGAGGGTGACACTGACTTCCCATTTCTCCCCAAATTTTCTACCTGCATGCTCCCCCCCCTCCCCCACACTCCACAAACACACACCCACAAACCTCAATCTACCAAACTGTGTTTAATCATGTGAAAATTGTTTTTGTTTAGGGCTGGGCATTTTTTTATTTTCTGGTTCAGTTCATTTTTGGGGGGCAAACTAAACCACAAGACCCAGCAAATATTGGCTGACCGGTTTTACTGTGTTTGTGTATAAACTGATCAAGCCATCTTACTGGGCAGAAACTGGACTACTGACCCCTGTGGACTTTTAGTCTATCTGGCAACGGGGCGAATATGTCTAGTTCTTATTTTCACATTTTCTCCCTTACTAACCCTTTACCTAACGAATCGCCCACATCCACCCGCATAATTTGCAAATTGAGCAGTTGAAAAAAATTAATTTTTCAAAATATTTCAACAAAACCATATCATGTGACCCCTCACTGGAACCAGCTCGATGAGCTCGTTCCAATGCGGGAGTCACATGATATGGTTTTGTTGAAATTTTTTTTTAAAAATAGTAATTAAAATAATAAATTTTGATATTCTCTGTGTTGGGTAAAGGGTTAACTCCTTTGCTGGGCCAGTCAATATGGAGAAAATGTGACAATGAGAACACAACATAATTTAGATGAACTTTAATCATTTCTTACCCTAATTTATGGGTTTTATTTCTTACTGAATAGGTTCAGCAACTGATCCTCCAAGAATGATTAAAGGGAAGTTAGGCTGAACCCAATGAAGATACTTATTTATCCCATAAATGGCCGTTTATTTTAACAATAAAGGCCTTGGATAAATTTTTGCTTTAATTACCTAATAGGGTGATAAATTTTCCCCGTAGGTTTAACACACAAAAAATTTATCACCCTAGTAGGGAGTTGGAAACGGACTATACTATGTTGACCTCTGGCGTTCCATTTGAAAGGTCGGGATATCTTGACCTGATTTACGCATATCAGAAATCTGTGGAAACAAAGTGACGATCATCACTTAAAAGTAATTAAATGAGTTGTACCGGTATATAAGATTTTTGCTGCATGTAAGACGTCCATTGCGAGCAAACAATAAAGAATACTCATAATTAATTAACAACAGTATTCAAAAATAAAACTCGATTTTGAAATACCTAATGCCAGTAGTAACTGGTGTAGTGTTAATTTGGGGATGTACATATGCTCGATGGGGCGGTACCTAGCATCGAATCAATAAACAACTAGAAATTGTTTTAGCACACTAAAACATATGTCTCCCCTTCCTTTCTATTTAATGCACTGCAAATTAGAAACTGTTTTAGCACACTAAAACAAATGTCTCCCCTTCCTTTCTATTTAATGCACTGCAAATTATATATACATGAATAATATTGACAATCATGCCAAATATCTAAGGTCTAGATCAAAAGACAAAAAAGTTCTGGTCCGGATGAAGTTTCCCTTAAAAAAGCACATAAATCTGACCTTCAGGTCAGTCAAGGTCACATGAAGGTCACTATGGTATGTGACACACCGGCTCATGGTGATACATTCACATGCCAAATATCTAAGGTCTAGGTCAAAAAAGTTATGCCCCAGACGTTTCCCTTAAAACGCACATAAATCTGACCATCAGGTCAAAGGTCAGGCTCACATGAAGGTCACTATGGTATGCGACACACCGGCTCATGGTGATACATCCACATGCCAAATATCTAAGGTCTAGGTCAAAAGACAAAAAAGTTATGCACCGGACAAAAGTTCCCTTAAAAAGCACATAAATTTGACCTTCAGGTCAAAGGTCAATGTCACATGAAGGTCACTATGGTACGCGACATACCAGCTCATGGTGCTACATCCACATGCCAAATATCTAAGGTCTAGGTCAAAGGACAAAAAAGTTATGCCCCGGACAAAGTTTCCCTTAAAAAGCAGCTAAATCTGACCTTCAGGTCAAAGGTCAAGGTCACATGAAGATCACTATGGTACGCGACACACCGGCTCATGGTGATACATCCACATGCCAAATATCTAAGGTCCAGGTCAAAATACAAAAATGTTATGCCCTGGACAAACTTTCCCTTCAAAAGCACATAAATCTGACCTTCAGGTCAAAGGTCAAGGTCACATGAAGGTCACTATGGTACGCAACATACCAGCTCATGGTGATACATCCACATGCCAGAAGAAGAAGAAGAAGAAGAAGAAGAAGACGAAGAAAATGAAGAATATGCACTAAAACAATGTCTCCCTTCTGGGAAGGGGAGACATAATTATATATATATGAATAATACTGACAATCATGCCAAATATCTAAGGTCTAGGTCAAAAGACAAAAAAGTTCTGGTCCGGACGAAGTTTCCCTTAAAAAAGCACATAAATCTGACCTTCAGGTCAAAGGCCGCATGAAGGTCACTATGGTACGCGACACACCGGCTCATGGTGATAGATTCACATGCCAAATATCTAAGGTCTAGGTCAAAAGACAAAAAAGTTATGCCCCAGACAAAGTTTCCCTTAAAAAGCACATAAACCTGACCTTCAGGTCAAAGGTCAAGGTCACATGAAGGTCACCATGGTTCACGACACACCGGCTCATAGTGATACATCCACATGCCAAATATCTACAGTCTAGGTCAAAAGACAAAAAAGTTATGCCCCAGACAAAGTTTGTATGAGAAGAAGAATATGCACTAAAACAATATGTCTCCCTTCTGGGAAGGGGAGACATAATTATTCTGTTTCAGGAGAGAAAGAATGTGAAAGATGTTCTTTAATTATGAGTAACCTAACCTCTCCTCCCAGCACAGCAGCGCGTAACACGAAGTACACTCTGCACAATTCCAATACAACTGAATTCACAGATTGTCAAAATAATTTGAACACACCTATATCACACGCTGTTGAACCCATGGCTTCCACACACGAATCTCAGGTAACCGCAATAACTATTTCCTCATTAGAACGAAATGATGGCACAAGTGTACTGACCTCTCGAATCCAACCATATTCTTGAATAGTTTCTTTCACGGACGTATAAACGTTAACACTTTAAAGATCAACATACAAATATGAACTGACGTTCGTAGCCTGCTTTGAAAGTGGCACAATTGCTCTCACCCATTAAATGCTACATGAACGTGTTGTAATGTAGCATAATTAACAGTTCAATTGTTGTTTTCTTTAAAAGGTTTGAAAGTATTACACAATGCCCGTACAAAAGAATATAGATTGCTCATTTAATTAAAAAAAGATTTTTGCAAGTTTAGCTGACGTTTGTTGGGGAATTATTTTTAGACAGAAATGTATCACTGCGACTTATTTATTTTTTACAATGTTCTCTTGTCGATCAAAATGGACCAATGTACTCCTCACTTCGAGATATGTTTTGTAGCGAATAACTGCACGATTTTGCCGCAACTTCTTTGTAAAAGATTTATGGGATAAACAAAATAAACAAAAAGTGTTTTCAAGTAAAAAATTTATTCTACTCGTAGGATTAAGAATCAAACCGACTCGCCAGAGGCTCGTCAGTTTCATTCTTAATCCTACTCGTAGAATAAATTTTTTACTTCAAAACACTATACGTTTATTCTATATTGACTAGGCTTTCTGTGATGAGTGGTGTTGTACAAACTATCACAGATTTTTCCAAGTTATGGAGTCTGAAGTGTTACTATATGGTCTTTGCACATGGAAAAACCAAACTGAAACAGAGATTTTTTTCCTGAAAGCCCTCTGAATCTGAAAACCTCCCAGCTCTATTTCTGTTTCCTTTCAGGCTGTGTGGTTGGAAAAAAGTAGTGATTAGCCAATGTTCAGCAATCACATCTGACATCGGCCGATTTGAAGCCATTGGTTTGCCATCAGTAGAAATGTTTTAACTTCAAAAGTTGTTCGTATTTATGTTTGAGTCATGATCTCATACAAGCAGTAACAAACTTAAACAAGAGGCCCCAAGGAGCCTTAATTGCTCACCTGCCAAAATGGTTCAAAGAAGTATTTGGGGTCACATTCAGTTAGACATGGTTCATCAACACTACAAAGGAATGAAGTCATGAAAGGCAAATTTTATGGAAAAACACGAAGGAATGGATTTGAACAAACCAGAGACTAACATGCCCCCCCCTGCCACCCCACCCATAGAGAGCCCAAATATTAAGCCAGGGACTCAAATTGAACAACTTGAATCTGATCCCCCTGGAGATGTTATATACCAAATATGAAAGAATTCAGACTGGTGGATCTGAAGAAGGTTGTTTTTAAAGAAATGTCCTCACATTGCACTAAGTTAAACTTTGGGCTCAAATAGGTAGCCAAAATATTAACCCAGGCACCTGATTTTTAAGAACAAACTTGATATCAACCCATCCAGAGATGTATACCATTCGATTCTAACCACTGTATCTGAAGAAGATTTTTAAATAAATTTCCTCATATTGTATTAAATTAAAATTTGGGCTCCCATAGGAAGCCCAAATATCAACCCATGGACAATATCTGAACAAACTTGAATCTGACCCTCCTAGAGATGTTGTATACCAAATATGAAAGGATTCTGACTGGTGAATCTGAAGAAGAATATTTTTAAAGAAATTTCCTCATATTGCACTAAGTTAAAATTCAGGTTCATCGGGAGGCCAAATATAAACTCAGGGACTTGATTTGAACATACTGGAACCTGGCCCCCCTATAGATGCTGTATACCAAACATGAAAGAATTTTGACTGGTGGATCTGAAGAAGAAGAGTTTAAAAAGAAATTTCCTCAAATTGCACCAAGTTAAACTTTGGGCTCCAATAGACAGCCCAAATACTAACTCAGGGACCCGATTTGAACAAACTTGAATCTGACCCCCCTAGAGATGTTGTATGGCAAATATGAAAGGATTCTAACTGGTGGATCTGAAGAAGCTTTTTAAAGAAATTTCCTCATCTTTCACGAAGTTAAAATTCGGTCTCCTACAGGAAGTCCGATTATTAACCGAGGGAATCAATTTGAACAAGCTTGGATCTGACAACCCCCCCCCCCCCCCCCCCCCCTGTTAAACTCACTGAAAAATTATATCCAGAGCTGTTTGGACCAGACGACTTTAGGACAACTTATGCATGTACTTACAATGGTGGTGGGCAGCACAATAAAAATGATCTGGAGCCAACAATAAAATACTTGTTGCAGAAAACACTTAAAGTTTTACTCTGAATATAAGTCTGAACCAGTGTTCCAGTAAGTGATTGATACAATTAGTGAAGGACTTTGTAGCCAATCAGGAAAAATAGTCGAACAGAACCCAGAGCAGTGTGCCTCCTATCAGAGAGGCAACTGATTTTTTATTAAACAACTTGAGTTTTTTCTTCTGAGCAATTACACCATTCAACAGCCCTTGGGTGCAGTAGCAATATTGAGAGAACTGTATCGAGCTTGCTCTTGCTCACCTCTTTGAAAAAGTAATGTGGCTGGATAACAAACAATGCAATGGACAAACATAGATGGTTACATTATATTACTAGCGATGTGTATAGATGGGCGGTATTGAAATTTTGAGTTTAGTGTCAGTATCTATATTTTTTTTTTCTGTCTTAAATTATTCCAAAACCCATTACACGTGTGTGCACAAGGGGGTGATGCTGGTTAAAATGTGGTCAGTGCATATGGGGAAAAATCATAAACCATTAATTTGTGCTATCTACAAAACATCTGATTTTGCTGGCAAACGCCCCCAATTTTGAAGAACAATGTGTTGGATACATGGAGGTTTAATTAACAGTGATTTTGACACTTTCCTGTATTCTAGTGCTAAAGTTGGCAATTATTTTATTATATTTTCTTTCACTGAACTCGTGGAGCTCTGCCAGACAAGATATTATAGATTATATGTCTGTATTGTATGTACTGAAATCAAACAGTTCTATAAGTAAGGGTAATTCAGTGACTGTCAGGGTAATTTCTCGACATATAACAAGACTTTTTAATTCAATTTATGGGGGTTTGCTCTATAACTTTCATGCAAATAACAGGCAAAATTTGCTCTGGTAAAGGGTTTTGTTTTGAAAGTTATATTCAATTAATAGGGTTATTCAATTATGAGAGTGGGCTGACATCATTTTCTGCAAATATAAAAATATAAAATTTTGGCAAAAGGTTTTGCACTGTCAAGGGTCATAATCACAGAATTATATCCACTAGAAATACGAAAACTGAACAAAACTTTTATATTTCTAGTCACAGGAGAAAAGTGTCAAATTTCTAATCAATCTGCAAAGTGTAGCTAAGTTATGATGCAGAAATAAAAAAAAGAAGTTTTTGCACGTTCAAGAGACATAACTCTTAGCATTATGTGCATGAAATATCTTTAAATCAAATTTGGCCTTTATTTTATGAACATAAAAAAGCTATCGAGTTTCAAAGCAATCCTCCAAATGAAAGTAAAGTTATCATTATGAACACTGAAGTAACCAAGTGTTGGCACAATCAAGGGACATAACTGTGAAATAAAACTTCTTGGAAACTGAATATTTAACTTTACATTCGTTTTATAGCAAGAAAACCTGCGAGTTCACACCCAAGCAGTGACAGGTGGTAAAAATGAACAAATTCCAAGTCCATCAAGAGCAATAACTCCACCAAAATGCTGTGCAGAACACCTGCACTGAACATGGGGCTAGACATCAATAAGGTACACATGCATGCCAAATATGATGTCATTTCACTAAGTATTTTAAAACTTGTTGGTCATAGACCAACCAACAGACAGATTGACCGGCGGACTGACTGACCCAATCGATCGACTAACATTGCCACACATTGAGCTGCTTGTCGAAGCTAAAAAAAAATAAACTTTCAAATTTTCCTGCCAAAGGAATGTTTTGTATTATCAAGTCCCAGAACTCTGAAATTACTTGCACAAGAATCTGAACTACTGGCTTCTTCAAGATAACAACAGAAATGCAACAATGATAATTATGTTTCTGCTTCAAAGTATCAATGTTGATAAAACTCACATTTCTTTGAAAGCCATTCTCTGTTGTCTCTCACGAAACTGAACAGAGAAATGTGAAGTAATGGGTACCTGGAGAACATAGTTTTCTACATTAGCTTTTGACATGCTCTGAAATGAGAAAAAGGCATTTAAAAATCAGCAAAAAGAATATGGTAGAGTACAGTCGAAACCAGAAGCTCCTATTTTAATTATTGTTCGGTCAAAGAATATATAAAATTAACGCAAAAAATGCTTGTTAGTTAGTGTGCTCCTTACCGCAGAAGAATGAAATAGTCTGAAATACACAACATTTGCCCAGTGCAATGCAAAATATAATGCACTTTTAGCGACGTTAGTACTGAATCACGAACTGAACTTACCAAACAGAAAGAAAATATTGAGACTATAGTTCAGTACAGTCACCATGGACTGGTTGTAATCCATGTGTGTGGGGACAGGAAGGACTTGCAGACTTTCCTCACCCGGTGTTCCATGTGAGGAAAGTTTGCAAGTGTTTCTCGTGCTGTTATGCAAAATTATAAATACTTTTCAAGTGGAGAATGTATGGCACTGTGATTAAGTAGTAATCCACTCTATTGATTCTCTATATGCAGTCAAATCTTAATATCTATCTACGGCATTATCTATACATGTATCCCAGTAGAGGTTAGGAATGATGTTAATAATCTCTATTTACTGGTATAGAATTGTTGGGAATACTGTGTTTCAACAGGAATTGAGTTACTCTAATGGGGAAGTTTGAGCTTGATAGGGACAAAAAGTGCACTTACTCAGTGCATTATTACTTTAAAATAGTGCACAATACAGTGGCAGGACTTCTGGTTTCAACTTTTGGACCTTTTAACCCTTTACCCAATGTAAAGGATATCAAAGTATATTATTTTAATTATCGTTTTTTGTCAAATTTTTCCCCAAAAATTCCACAAAACCATATCACGAGAGCCCTCATTGGAACAAGCTCATTGAGCTCGTCCCAATGAGGAGTCACATAAAATGGTTTTGTTAAGGTTTTGTGAAAAATTTGAAAAAACAAGAGGCCCCAGGGGGCCTGAGGGTGCTCACCTGACATGGTAGTTTAAATATCAAACCAGGGACTTGACTTGAATAAGCTGCATATGCCCCTCCTAAGAAAAGCATATACCAACTAGATGAAGCGATTGTGCCCACACAATACACAGGATTTTCCTTCTATTTTCAGTTCCTGCACTTTTAT
The DNA here is from genome assembly GCA_031216915.1 of Pictodentalium vernedei. Taxonomy (NCBI): domain Eukaryota; kingdom Metazoa; phylum Mollusca; class Scaphopoda; order Dentaliida; family Dentaliidae; genus Pictodentalium; species Pictodentalium vernedei. The sequence continues at coordinate 152,997,427 of CM062292.1, forward strand.
GTCCCGAAATTGACATAAACGCATAAAAAACAGATTTTTTTTTATCACATAAGCACTGCATCATAACCAAGTTCAGAACAGGAATATTATACAAGGGGTCATAAACCCACGAGATTTTTCACGTGAGTTTATTGACCGGCGAATCACCTTAATTGATATGCGTCTTCCTACGCGTTGAATATTCATACTGCAACCCACACAAATCAATTGAACACGAAATCCAGAGATCAATGGTTCAAGAGACAGCCAATAGGCAAAAACAAACTTACCTCTATAAGGAAGCGTATGGCAACGATTGGTGGACTTTCCACTCAAAAACGCCTCACAAATCACAGTGCTAGAAAACACTTGGTCCAAAAGTTGAGTGAATCAGAAATTCCAGCCCATCACATAATGCAGATAACAGGGCATAAGAACATTGCTTCCATCAATAATTATAGCCACATAAATGAAAATCAGCACAAAAACATTTCCCGTATTTTAAGTAACACTTCCATTGAACTTATTAATCTCTCAAGTACGAATGAATGTCATGTTGAATCCGACTGTCGATCCCAGTCTTACTCTCAGGCTCAGGTGCCATTGCCGACGACAATGCCTTCAACTTCAAGCTTAACCTCAGGATACAATTCCACAAATAACACATTTGTACATACTGTTGGTGCAAAACACACGGCTACTACCGGCGAAACGTTCACAATGTTTTCAGGGAATATTTATGGTGGTAATTTCAAAATCCATGTCCATGAGAATAAAAGCCTGGCTAAAGCTGAGGCGAAATGATGAAGGATAATTGTTTACACTGATTCAGACAGTGATTGAGACCGTGACGTAACTTTCCTTTGCTGGCTCCAGCACGCGACATTCCAAAGAAAAAGTAGCGTTTCTTTTTCGAATGTCTCTTATAAAGTCATGTGCATGGAGCTGTAATTTTATCATCATTAAATATTGTTCATATTGTTATTACTAACTCATGAAAATCAGAAATGAATAACCTTTAGACATTGATACCCGATGTACATAAACCTTACCGGGTCTATATTTAAACGAGAAAGTGGCTGGCCCCCAATAACGTGATTGGGTTACGAGTGCATTCAAAGGAAGCCGAAACATTGTAGCAATGTGGGTTTGGGTTAAGGAGGCTCACCAAATACTGTCAGAATGTAAACAAATCACGGTGATGTGATAAAAAGAATCTCAAACTCGTCCCCGATTAGTATGTAAAATATGAACCTCGTCCACTAAATTCGATTTGGGCCTCGCTAAAGCTCGGCCCGAATCGAATTTAGTGGACTAGGTTCATATTTTACATACTTATCGGGGACTCATGAGAGATTCTCTATTTATTTTTGTTCGCAAATTTTCGAAGTCCCAAACAAAATATTTTCAGACTAAAATATTTTTGCTTCTTAAAACTGACCAAAACGCATAAAAAACCAAAAAACTAATTTCCAGATTTTGGTCCAAAATTTCCAAGTCCCACCCGGACCCCAAATTTTCAGTGTAAAAACAAAAAGAAAAAGGTGTCTTAAAATTGACCGAAACGCATAAAAAAATAAAAACTCATTTCCAGATTTTGGTCCAAAATTTCCAAGTCTGGACCGGAACCCCAAATTTTCAGCCTAAATATGAACCCTGAATGTTAAAAAATTTATAGTAATTTATATATTTTTTATACTTACCAATGACCCAGACATAGCTGGTGCTAACTCTTAAAATACTAGGGCTAAACACAAATTTTGCCCCCCAATCCCCAAAATTTGCATCTAAAACCAAAGAAATCATGTCCTGAAGGTCCTTCATACTTTGCCCTTACTGCGCATGCGCAGTGTCAAGGACGTTCCGAAATTCGCACCAATTATCATTCTTACCGGCAGTGCCTGGTCAGCGCTATGTACTCAGCGGGGAGGTTTGAGTTCCCAACTCCTGGGAGGGCCATCCCCATCTGGGTCATTGGTAAGTATAAAAAATATATAAATTACTATAAATTTTTTAACATTTTTATACTGTACCAATGACCCAGACATAGCTGAATAGTAAAAAGGCTGGAGGGCCTAGGACATAGAGGAAAATCCAATAAGCTCAACTATATAACATAGAGTCAACCCCTCAAGGAGAAAAGGAGTATTAGGCTTTACATGTATCTTTCTTATTTTATAATAAATTAGAAAGATACAATACCCTTCATAATTGAGCACAATAACATTCATGTTCTCTATTAACATCCAGTATAACCCTTTATACTAATTATTTTTAAAGTAAGCCAATAAATAAAGTTAGTCCAGAGAATTGAGACTCTTTATATTCTTTAAAAGTGTCCGAGGATTGTATATTAACGCCCGTTTGACACTTGACATATACAAATGCTTCACACCGAGCTACACTTTAAAAATATGACATGAATGAATTTTTAACATTAATATTACACTTTAAAACCATCCCGGAAACGACTCAGAATTACTGACTCCGGAGGAGGAATTCCCTTGCTTTTCACTATAAAGAAGGTGACCTAAGGGAACACCCTCCCCCCCTTTCCCTTGCCCTGGGTCAAATACCCCAGAGCGAAGAGGGCAGCAGGACGGAGTCACTGCCGGAACAGAAAGCCTGCATAACTATAGTTGCAACTGTTTAGTGGACGACATTCTGAGCAACAGATAACGGACCTAAACAATGCAGGTCTCCAGAAATGGACTCAATATTTCTGAGATAAAAATTCGTGAATGTGGATGGCTGAGACCAATAAGCAGCCTTCATTAAATCTGTAATAGCAACACTATTTGCGTAAGCCCAAGATGTAGAAAGAGCTCTTACTTCATGAGCCGAAATCTTAAGCACAGACTGCTGACTTGAAGATAAATTTTCATAAGCAGTACGAATAGTTAATTGAATCCATCTAGCAATAGAATGGACCGAAATGTCCTTTCTATTAGGCATCAGAGACAGAAAGAAACGTTTTCGTCCCTTTCTGATAAACTGCGATCTTTGTCTATAAATACGTAAAGCTCTAACAGGACAGAGTAAAGGCCTACGCCCGTCTGAAGACGGCAGAGCCTTAATAACAATAGGTTCCGGATATTTATTAGGAGCCTGATTCTTAGCTAAAAAACCAACATTAGTAGTGAAGGTGATAGTGTTCCCGACACTACGATAGTGAGAATTGTCCACCGATAGTGCATGAAGCTCACTGACTCTTCTAGCAGAAGAGAAAGCTAAGAGAAAAGCTGTCTTATAAGACAAGAATTTGAAATCTACTGTCCCAAGAGGCTCAAATGGCTTTTCCTTCAGTTTAAGAAGAACCCAAGCTAAATTCCACTTAGGAATTAATCTAAGAGTTCTGGGTCTATTTATCGAAAAGTTTCTAACTAACTTAGATAAAGAGACATTAGATCCAATTTGTAAACTATCGTGGTGGGCATAGGTATCCGATAACATAGACCTATAACCCTTAATAGTAACAGGCTGCAGTTTGATTTCGTCAAACAAGTATACTAGAAAGTTTGCAATGTCTGGTATGGAGGGATCAAAAATATCCACAGAATGATCCCTACACCAACGACGAAAAACCTTCCACTTAGCCGCATAGTTTAGCGAAGAGGAGGTCCTCCTACAGTTAGAAATCGCGTCCACTGCTCGTCCTGTAAAATGCTTGCCGTGCAAGAAGGACCGCACAACGGAAAAACGTGAAGGTTGAGACCTTGCGGGTTGTGATGAAGTTGACGCGGTTTCCCCTGCGAAAGAAGATCCTCTCGTGGAGGAAGCTTTCGCGGTAGGTCCCACAGCAGACACCTGAGTAGATTTATCCACGGTCTCTGTGGAGACAGAGATGCTACCAACAGAATCTTGCACTGAGATTGTTTTATCTTTAGCAATACTTGCTGCATTAACGGCGCTGGAGGATACGCATATCCTATCATTCCGTCCCATGAGATCGATAGAGCGTCTACTGCAAATGCTCTTGGATCCGGACATGGAGACACATACGTCTGCAACTGATTGTTGAGATGTGTTGCAAATAAGTCTATCATTGGCCGTTCCCATTGGTAGCAAATCTGATTGAATACTTGTTTGTTGAGAGTCCACTCCGACGGCAACAAGCGACCCTTCCGTGAAAGGGAGTCTGCTAGTACATTCAGACGACCCGGTATATGACGGACCGAAAGTAGAACTTGATGTTCTAGAGCAAACAGAAGGATTCTTTCCGTTAAATTGAATAACGGAACGGAATGAGTGCCTCCTTGGTTCCTGATATACGCCACTACTGTCGTATTGTCTGACAGAATTTGGACATGAGCTTTCTGAATAATGTCCATCCACTGACGTAACGCAAGCCAAATTGACATCATTTCCTTGATGTTTATGTGCTTGCTTAGGAACTGTGGATCCCAAAGACCCTGGCCCCTCGAATCCGTTGGGATCAATGATGCACCCCAACCTGTTTGACTGGCATCCGTCATGATCGTAAAACTCGGATCCGGCAACTGCAGCGGAACTCCCTGAGTCAACCACTGAATGTTTGCCCAAGTCTGAATCTCTTGTTTCACTTGATCTGACAAGAGAACGTCTATGTCGAGCGAATGAATCTTCACACTCCAATTCTGAGTCAAGAAAATTTGGAGAGGACGAATGCGTAACCGCCCCATCGGAATGAGATCCGCAGCGGCTCCGCACAGACCTATCAGTCTCATGAACTCCCTCGCTGTGACTTTGTCTGCATGAAGACAATAGCGAGCGTAACAACGGACTAATTTCGCTCTGGTTAACGGCAGACGAACGAGACTGTTGTGCGTCTCGAAGCTCATTCCCAGATGAGTGAATGACTTGGACAGCACCAGATCCGACTTCTCCTCGTTTATAACAAAACCGAGACGTTGGAGCAATAGGAGCAGATTCTGCACATCGTTCTGAAGCGTTAACTCGTTGCCGTACCTCTAAAGAATGTCGTCCAGGTAGGCCGACGTTATCGCAGACAAATGAGCTCGGAAATATATCATTACAGAGTTCATTACCCGAGTGAAAGCCCAGGGTGCTAGGTTCAATCCGAAGCACATCGCTCGGAATTGATACACCACTCCTAGGACTGCGAAGCGTAGATACTTTCTGAATGTCGGATGTACCATGACATGAAAGTATGCATCTTTGAGATCTATGCTTGTAGAATAATCGTTCACCCGAATACTCGCTCTGACCGATCGAATCGTCTCCATATAGAACTTTGGAGCGACGATCAGCTTGTTTATCCAGCTCAAATCTATGACTGGACGGAACGAGCCGTCTGGTTTTGGAACCAGAAACAGATGGCTGTAGAATCCCAGAGTTTCCTGGTCTTCTACGACCTCTACCGCGTTCTTCATTAAAAGAGACTGCACCTCCGATAACAGAGCGTCTCTTTTCTGCGGATTTGACGGAAGTTGAGTCAATTTTGGACTTCGAGTTAAAGGAGGCTTTCGTTTGAAGGATATTCTTAGACCTTCCGAAATCACCCCTCTCACCCAAGGGTCGTCCGTAATCGACGCCCACTCTTCTAAAAAACTCGACAACCTTCCGCCAACCGGAACACGATAGAGGTTGATACCATCACCTCCTGGACCTGCGGGAGGAGAAACCACGTCCTCCACGACCCGCACCTCGTCCCGTCAACCTCGGGGCGTCCGACCGGTTGTCCCGGTCCGAAGGACGTCCTGAACGTGAGTCGCTGCCTTGACGGTCTCTTGAATAAGACCAAGAGGACGCACCGGAACCTCTATAGGAACCTCTCTTGGGCGCATTAGTCCCAGAAGTGCCTGTCTTACTCTTTTCTGCCGTATCCGACTTTTTGGAAGCGGATTTAAACAGCAGAGAATCCGAAGCTTTCTTAGTAATTTTCTCGTAGATTGCAGAAAGCTTGCCGTCAAAGAGAAGCTCTCCGGAGACCAAAGCGACTCTGAGAGAGTTCTTCACCTTACTATCCACGCGTGTGGATGTAGCTAGGGCTGCGTCACGTCTAACCAACTCCAGGTTTGCCACTGAGAGGGCGGAGTTATACGTGGAATAAGCCACTGCCCTTGAAAGAAGTCTTAAAGAGGATTGAATATCCTGGAATTCTTTCCCTTGTAGACGTAGTGATAACGCCTTAGTAAGGTGGTCTGCATAAGATAAAGCGTCTAAACTGGCCCTGTTAGACGTAATTGTCGTATCCAACACTGCGGTTGGAATGGACGTTGACAACGGTAATGACAATTCTAAGTCTTCCGCCTCGTCGTCAAGAGGCAGAGGAACTCTCGGAACACCCTGTCCTGCCGTATCGAATTTATTCCTTGAATTAATGAAAGGCAGGTTAAGAGCATTGGCGGACAAGAAACCAGCTTTGCCTGTTTTGGAAGCAAGCTTGAAGATAGCGTCGTTCAATAATTCAAATGTTCTTGTGACATTATTGGACTGAGACGGACATTTAGGGACGATGTCTCTGAACCGCTCGAAGAAATCAGTGTCCAATGACGCTATCAGTCTCTTATCCGGTACCGCAGCAGTCTGGCCCGACGGAACAACTTGAGGAAGGAAGTGCCGGATGAAGTCCACGGCAGCTTTATGTTGTTCCGAAAGGGATAGCTCCAAGTCATCAGTATCCCTTTCGCCATCCGGTCGGACCTCACGATGCTTCCGGTCGTCCGCACCCGATGCTTCGGCGGAGCGTACCGACCCAGCGCCGTCGGATAATTCCCGATCCGACACTGATTCTGTCGGTTGCTGGGATGCTGCGATAATTTGTGCTATCTGAGCTAGCACGTCCGTCATCGAGGCCTGCGGAGTAGCGGTCTTTCGCTGCTTAGCCGCGGGAAGCTCCGTATCAACTGACTCCCGCATACTCTTCCGATGCGAACATCCAGAGTCTATCGGCCTCGTGTCCCTGGCTACCGTATGGCGTGACCTGGTCGCCGATGAATCCCTGATCGGCGAAGCTGGTAGAATATCCGCGGTCACGTAGCCAAGGTGCGGTCGAGTGCGCTGCTGAGAGGATGAGGAAGCCTGAGCAGTCTCAGCGGACTGCCTATACAACGGAGCGTCCCGAGCGACGGACGTGTGCTCCGCTTGTGACACATTTTGTACCACAACATCTGGTCCCAGATGTTGTTGTACGAGAGAGGGGCCTCTCTTGCTCGCGGCCCGGCTGGACCTGGACGAGCTAGGAACCGAACTAGAAGGCTTCCTCTGATCTCTCCTTATATCCGCCATCACTGGGTGTGCACCTTGTATGTTTATAGTGCTCGCATCACCCAAAACTCCTTCCTGGACCGCAACGGACGAACCCGGCTGCCGAACCATTCGGTGAATGGACGCTACACCGGGCGAGCTAGCGGACGACAGCGTCGTCGATCCTACTAGGGACCTCTTAGGCAACTGTCGTACCTCCATGAGCACTTTTTCCACTAGCTCTGCATTCAACTGTGACGACGGAAGCGCACTTTTGGAGGATAACATGGAAACATCACCATGTTCTTGTTCCTCTGAAATAGAAACTGATAGACTAGAGTGACCCTGTGGAGAAAGGGCCGGCATGGTCCTTTCCCCGCTAACAATATATCGTGACACACGTTTCCAATGTTTATCATCCCAAAAATTACATATTGAACAGGAGTTAGTGCGAGTACACTGACTACAATTAATACACTGATCATGGAAGTCAGAGGAAGATTTCTTCCTATTACAATTTGAACAATATCTTTTCATTGTGAAATGACAACAACAAGTCCTAGTACTCGCACAAACCCCTAAAAGCAAAGATACATAATAACATGATCCATTAATATTGAAAAAACAATAGCAATCAAAAAGAATTTTTGAAAAATATTTTTTCAGCGAAGCCCAAGTTTCTGAAAAGTAACGTTGAGCCCCAATGGATCCCAAGGCTAAGTGTGGTCAAAAAATTTAAAATTATTTTAAATAATTAATGCAACACTTACGGTAAATAATAATGTATCTTATAATGAGTAAACTACTCCAAAGGCAAAAAGCCCCCCTCAAAAGAGACTGTTGCCAATGTAAACAAAAAGTGTATAAACACTGGAAAACATGACTCCAGGCACTGACAATCCTGGCCTGAAATCAGTTATCAAAATATACACTATCTGATGCAAAACAGAGACTTCCAGGGAAGAATCTGTAGAACATCAGATGATAGATGCAGAACACAACGTCTAAACACCCATGGGTGAAAACGTAAACATGGGGAAAATAACAGAAATCATTCTGTTACCAAGCTAATTCTCCCAAGAAATTTTATTAGTAATCTTACTCAAAAATATGCCAAAAGCATGGGAGAATAGCAAGGGGGTACTTACAGGACAAGGGGAGAGGAAACACTGAATAAGCAGTGCAACTTCATAGCAAGAATGACAACAACAGGCCCATGCCTCGAAAATAGGCAACTTAACATAATTTCACTAGAAAATTTTAAGTTACAGCCCTGAATATTTTCTGTCACTCCTTTTTCCTCTCCTCCTTCTATATCCTCCTTAGAATCACCATTTCTCCAATATTTATGTGTCTGGCATCATTTAAACTGAGATTTACAAGTACAAAGATCAGTGAGATGTTAACTGATGAAGGGCCAAACAAAGAATGATAATTGGCGCCAATTTCGGAACGTCCTTGACAGTGCGCATGCGCAGTAAGGGCAAAGTATGGAGGACCTTCAGGACATGATTTCTTTGGCTTTAGATGCAAATTTTGGGGATTGGGGGGCAAAATTTGTGTTTGGCCCTAGTATTTTAAGAGTTAGCACCAGCTATGTCTGGGTCATTGGTACAGTATAAAAATATAGGGTATCAGAATCGTATCGGCAGTACCAGAAAAATATCGGTTCTCACCGATTGTCATTTTTTTTCAAACACAAGTCACAAATCACGGATGGCAATTTTGCAAAGTGCCTGCTGATATCAAGAAATCAGCACAGTACTATTATACTACCAACTGACAGCTCCGATAGAGCTACTACCCACTGTTTCGATGGATTTAAATTAACGAAATGCTGGTCTATTGGAATCACGTCCTGAGCTGGCTGCAATTTACGTCACGCATGTTTTGTGAAACGGCACAGCCATGTGATGAAAAAAGGAAACGCCATTGACACCAACCAATAACTCTATCCCAGCAAATGTCTGGATAATGTGACACCCAGTCATAATAACTCCATTATTAAACAACGCTAATACTCTATCAGAGATAATGAAAGAAGGATCGACGGGAGAAAATCAAAATATCAAATTATCAATATCAGAATTTTCAACGGAGAAATGAAAAAAAAGAAAGCAGACTTAACGCGTGCATCCATCAAAGTAAGCTCCGCCCACAAAGTGAGTGACACCATGTCATCATAATGATCAGTTAAATCAACTTAAATGTTTTTATTTTCCCTGGTCTTTGTCACAGGTACTCATATCCCCATAATATTTATATATACCATTATGGGAGGGGGGTGGGGAGGAGGGGGCCTACTGCCAAGCATGAGTTTCTAGTCATTTATCTTTGTTTATATTGAATTAATAAATACCTTATCTCCTCTAATCTCCATTAAACCATAGCACCAATACAGCAGGCCACCAAATGTGTCCATGGGACACTGATGCACCCACTAACATGTCTTCGGAGTCGGAAAAGGGCCATAACTCTGCACCCCCCCCCCCCCCCCCCCCCCACCCAAAAAAAAAATATCAGATCAAGCCCACTATCAAACCCAACCTGTATTATGTGGTTATAAACCTTTGTATAGAATTCTGTTTCATTTTGTTCAGGCAAACTAAAGTTATAGTCTGGAAACATACGTACGGTCAGAGGGAGACGTGCCGATGGATGGACAAGGGTAACACTTAATGCCCCTTTGCCAAATTGGCGGGGGCATAAAAATATTTAAGATAAAAAATTTTGATATCATCTGGATCCGAGATTAGTAATTGATAAAGATATACGGTTAATATTTGAATCTGCCCTCCATAGACAATGGGACCTCGAATTATTTATAATAAATCGTATTATTGTCGCTCGTAAATCACATTCCACTGTGCACTATCTTGTCCGACTAAATGTTTTTTGGCCTTTTCTGCGACTTCTCCCAGTTATAATGAACAACCCAAGAACACCCAACGGTCGTTGTAATACACCACTGTAAAGCTTATTCATTCCCCTTTCCATTGATACTGGGTATTGTTTGATACGTTGTGTGAATCAAATTTGAGGGGGGTATAACGTAGATGAGTGCTATCGTTTTCGAAAAGCGAGTTGTGTACCTTGTTAATATTTATATACCATTACAGGGGCACGTCAGCATAGATTCAAAAATGGTATCAAATATCATTTTTCTTTCGATTTCCCAGCTTGTGCCGAGTACCTGTGCTCTGAAAGTCACTTCAGTGGCTTTACACTGTATCATAAGCTTGTTTTCTTTGCAGCAGAAAAAATGTTGATTTAAGATTGTTTTGTTACGATTATTTGAGTCCCGACAGGTCCCCACCCCCCAAAACACAGTAAAAACCAATTATTTATGAACAAAATCTTACTAAACCAAGGTTACCTCCGGTAGCATACATCTAGTAAATTTAAAAAATATACTCATATTACAAATCACTTTTGAAAAATAATAATTCACACTCTCCCATTTAATTCTCTTAGTGCAAGCAGTTAAACTTTACCTTAACAAATCAGCTGCATCCACCAGCGTAAATTACAGTTGAAAAAAAATGCTAATTTAAAAAAACTTTAAACAAATCCATATCGCATGACCCCTCATTGGAACAAGCTTGTTCCAATGAGGGGGTCACATGATATGGTTTTGTTGAAATTTTTTGAAAAAATACTATTTAAAATAATAAATTTTGATATCCTGTGTGTTGATAAGGGTTAAATTGGGACCAAAGTTAACAATAACATACTCATTGAAAGTATAAGAGGTTCAAATGACAGTTTATACACGTAAAGTATTGTGATCACAAAAGTGGACAGATAATTTTGACCAAACCAGTAAAAATCATCTTTTTGCTTTTCTTCCCACAGCACTGTAGAATAAATCTCTCTCATCAGCAAAAAAACAAGATTGAATCTAAGATGCATTTCCTGTTTGTTTTCTTTATTCTGTCTTGATTTTGCAAAATGTTATTTATAAAATCTTGACACAATGGATTAAGTGTGTCGCAACTGGGTCTTGATCTGATCAAGAAAGAGACCACAGGCCTGGAAATAAAGAACTACATCACAATCCATCAACAAATTAAGCTATGTAATACATGTACATTATGCTGGTAAGCTGTAGGAAACAAGAGTACCGCTGGGCGGTGGCATCATTATATGGCCGCTTAATGTAAATTCAGTCATTTTGCATGGCAAAATATATCTCATACATTTCAAATGCATCTTAGTGTACCACGATAACTAGAAAAATGGGATGCATTAGTCATTTTTTTTTTTTGGTGTTATTGTTCGGACATGACAGCTATGTTGGATTTTTTCCAGAATGCTGGTTATTGGGAGGAAGCTACCTGCAGTCACCAGTAACAACACCAGAAAAAAATTGTATTCATTGGTCATTCCAAGTTACTGCATGGACAAGCAAAAATCATAAAAATCCAAGATGGCTTATCAAAAGGAACATTCCTCAAGACACCACTAATCCATCACAAAATGAAAGTGTCAATGACACTGTAGCTCAACTTGTGTAAGACATGTACATGTATAGTATGTGACAAAGCAATGACACACATCTAGGTAATGACCTGATAACAAAGGTACATATAAAGTATTGTAACGGTCTGCACATAAATACTGACCATAGCCTGTAACAAATGTATAGGTAAAGTATTGTAAAGGTGGGTGACAGTTAGATGCTAAACTAGAAAAGAAATCTTTGAGTCCCAGAGTGGGTCTGACTAAACCCAAAAATATTTGTTCTCATAGCACAGTGATAACAAAGGCACCCAAAAACACTTATTCCTGTCTCAAGGTGATAACAAAGGTACCCAAGAAGTTTCGTGAAGATCAGTTCATAAATACAGCCTCTAGCCCAAGCTAGACATGTGCACTTACTGTGTATAAGTAGCACTGAATAAATCAAAGTTCATCTAATTTGCATAATTTCTGCCCGAGAAAAAAACCCGTATTATATGTGATGTGTATTCCATGTTACTAAACATTTATTCAAATCAGAACTTTCATGAAAGTTCTGTACCAAAAACTGACTGTACCTAATTTTGGTACAAAATGGTCACCGGCAGCCATCTTGAATTTCGGAGTGCACCCAAAAACACTCGTTCTCGTCCCAAGGTGATAATAAAGGTACCCAAGAAGTTTCGTGAAGATCAGTTCATAAATACAGCCTCTAGCCTGAGCTGTACAGAAGTTGTGTACAAAAAACTGATTGGACCTAATTTCAGTACAAAATGGCCGCTGGCAGCCATCTTAAATTTTGGACCGCACCCAGAAACACTCGTTCTCATTCCAAGGTGATAACAAAGGTACCCAAGAAGTTTTGTGAAGATCAGTTCATGTATTTCCTTCCCATAGAGCCTCTAGCCCGAGCCGTATTGACATGTGCACTTACTGTGTATAAGAAGCACTGAATAAATTAAAGTTCATCTAATTTGCATAATTTCTGCACGAGAAAAAAACCTGTATTATATGTGATGTATTCCATGTTACTAAACATTCATTCAAAAATTTATTCAAATCAGAATCTTCATATAGAAGTTCTGTACAAAAAACTGATTGTACCTAATTTTGGTACAAAATGGCTGCTGGTGGCCATCTTGTATTTTGGACCGCACCCAAAAACACTCATTCTCATCCCACGGTGATAGCAAAGGTACCCAAGAATTTTCGTAAAGATCGGTTCATAAATACGGCCTCTAGCCTGAGCCGCATAGAAGTTGTGTACAAAAAACTGATTGGACCTAATTTCGGTACAAAATGGCCACTGGCAGCTATCTTGAATTTTGGACCGCACTCAGAAACACTCGTTCTCGTCCTAAGGTGATGACAAAGGTACCCAAGAAGTTTCGTGAAGATTGGTTCATAAATACAGCCCCTAGCCCAAGCCGTATTGACATGTGTACTTACTGTGTGCAAGGAGCACTGAAAAAATCAAAGTTCATCTAATTTGCAGAATTGCTGCACGAGAAAAAAACCCATATTATATGTGATGTATTCCATGTTACTAAACATTCAGACAAAAATTTATTCGAATCAGAACTTTCATACAGAAGTTCTGTACAAAAAACTGATTGCACTAACTAAGGTACAAAATGGCTACTGGTGGCCATCTTGAATTTCGGACTGCACCCCAAAAAAACACATTCTCGTCCCACAGTGATCACAAAGGTATTCAAGAAGTTTCGTAAAGATCGGTTCATAAGTACGGCCTCTAGCCCAAGCTACATTGAATTGACAGACAGATGGACAGATGGACGACAGGCCATGGCATAACCTCAAATTTGACTTACGTCAAAGTTGAGCTAAAAATAAGATCCATGGTGCATTTCATTTTCAAGTTATTGCGCAGACAAGCAAAAATGACAAAAAATCCAAGATGGCTGCCATATTGGATGAGGAAGAAAACTGATTATCAAAAGGAACCTTCCTCTAGTCACCACTAATTCACCACAAAAATAAGACCCATGGTGCATTTCATTTTCAAATTATTGCATGGACAAGCAAACATTACAAAAAATCCAAGATGGCTGCAATAGCAAAAATTAGAAAAAAATCCAGACAGACGGACGGACAAATGGACAAAGAGTGCCATACCATAATATGATCCGCTGCAGAAAGCAGCTGTATAAAATAAACAAAGTGATCGGGGGTTCACGAGAAATAACCCCCCTTGCCGTTCAGCCATCTGAAGGTGATGTATTTCCTTCCCTGTAAGATGTGTATCAAATTTGGTTGCAATCGATTCACCCAAACCCAAGTTAAAATTCGGACAATACAAAAAACATGTTTCCTAAGTCTAAAAAGGACCATAACTCTGGTGAAAATAAAAGGACCATGTCCATTTTCAAACTAAACCTGCATTACCCCCCAAGTAAGTCGTATACCAAATTCGGTTATGATCAATTCACCCAAAATAAAGTTAAAATTTGGACGCCAAAGATGGAGGGATGGACGGATGTCTTGACGCATGGATGGGACATCTAGGAGGGACAGATATCACTTATTACTATAGTCTCCTGAAATTCTTTTTTGGGAGACAATGAAGTTATAGCTTCCTACACAAAAGAAAACTAAAGTTATTGCATGGAAACCAAAAATTTATTTATAGTAATGGTGACCTTGACTTTTGACCCCAAATGTCCATTTTCAAACTAAACCTGCATTACCCCCCAAGTAAGTCGTATACCAAATTCGGTTACGATCAATTCACCCAAACTAAAGTTAAAATTTGGATGCCAAAGATGGAGGGACGGACGGATGTCTTGACGCATGGATGGGACATCTCGGAGGGGCAGATGTCACTTATTACTATAGTCTCCTGAAATTCTTTTTTGGGAGACAATGAAGTTATAGCTTCCTACACAAAAGAAAACTAAAGTTATTGCATGGAAACCAAAAATTTATTTATAGTAATGGTGACCTTGACTTTTGACCCCAAATGCAATCCCAACCATCGACATCTCAAATGCAATCACAATATGAACTTATAGCTTTGTACACAAAAGAAAACTAAAGGTATTGCACGGAAACAAAAAAATTTATTTATAGTAACAGTGACCTTGACCTTTGACCTATTGACCCCAAATGCAATCCCAACGATGATTGGCATCTCAAATGCAACCACAGTATGAAGTTATAGCTTCGTACACAAAAGAAAACTAAAGTTATTGCACGGAAAACAAAAATCTACTTATAGTAACTGTGAACTTGATATCTTTAACCCCAAATGCAATGCCAACTATCGACATCTCAAATGCAACCACAATATGAAGTTATTGTTTCATATACAAAAGAAAAACACAAAAGAAAACTAAAGTTATTGCATGAAAACCTCAAAATCTATTTATAGTAAGTGACCTTGACCTTTGACATTTTGAACCCAAATACAATCCCAACGATTGACATCTCAAATGCATCCACAATATGAAGTTACAGCTTCATACATAAAAGAAAACTAAAGTTATTGTACGAAAACCCCAAAATCTATTTATAGTAACAGTGGCCTTGACCTTTGACCTATTGTATCCAAATGCAATCCCAATGATTGACATCTCAAATGCAACCACAGTATGAAGTTATAGCTTCGTACACAAAAGAAAACTAAAGTTATTGCACAGAAACCAAAAATTTATTTATAGTAATGGTGACCTTGAACTTTGACCCCAAATGCAATCCCAATGATCGACATCTCAAAAGCAACCACAGTAGGAAGTTATAGCTTGGTACACAAAAGAAAACTAAAGTTATTGCATGGAAACCAAAAATCTATTTATGGTAATTAATGGTGACCTTGACCTATGACCTACTGACCCAAAACACAATCCCAACGATTGACATCTCAAATGCAACACACCTCAAATGCAATAAAATCTCAAATGATACCTGCATTTAACTGTGGGTCTACAGCAATAGGATACACTTGCATACCAAATATCAAGTCACTCAATCAAGTACGTTACAAGTTATTCATGACTGAATTTTGGGACAGATAGACAGACAGACGGATGGACAGACAGATGGACAAGGCGAATCCTATATACCCCTGCTGGGGGTATAGAGAGTTGTGATGCTTTCCGTTTTTTCTATTTTTACAATGCTAGCCATGCTGTAATGTTTTGACAGAATTTCTGTCAAAAATGAATAGCAGCAACTAATGGTCGATCTCGCTTTGGAGAGATCGCATGTTAGTTGTTGCTATTTATTTGAAAGGAAATTCTGTTAAGATGTAAAAGGCATGCCACTGTATTCAAATCTGGAAACAATGAGTAACCTTTGTGTTGAGTTAGTTCCGAAAGATTGTCAAATCTGACCGGCAAAGGAGCATGGATCAAGAATTTAATTTATGTAGTATTATTTTGTCATAAACTGTAGGGCATTCATATATTTTACTATGGAGGTAACCTGCACATTACAATCATTCTTGGGTTATGTCCAGGCCTGAAACCACTTTTGTGATCATATTACTGCAGTTCTATTTTTTACTGTATACTAAAGTTCACTTACCCTTGTACAAACAGGGGAATATTGCGATCTCTGAGCTCCTGATTTGGCAATATTCAGTCCATTTCTGTTAAACTTGATT
This sequence comes from Pictodentalium vernedei, assembly GCA_031216915.1. Lineage (NCBI taxonomy): Eukaryota > Metazoa > Mollusca > Scaphopoda > Dentaliida > Dentaliidae > Pictodentalium > Pictodentalium vernedei. The sequence goes on from CM062292.1 coordinate 153,013,679, forward strand.
TCTAACAGAAAAACGAAAATGTATAAATACTAGAGAATATTTAGTTTTCCCATAACTATACATCCCTGAGCTTAGTTTAGATACTGTAAAATTCTTGGACAATTTAAGTTCAACAACATCTGATAAAAACTGTTAGCAGGTTCTACAAAACTCAGAAGAATAAGCTAGGTCTCTGTGAATTTCAAATTTTGGGTTTAATCGAATCTTGGGAAGTGAATTAGGTACAGAATTTCAGGGCATAAAATCAGAACTGATTCTCGCATGAAAAACGAGAATCAACTTCAATTCTCGCAAAAGGTGCACTTGATTCTCGTACTAGTTTCGAAAAGTGTCCTTAAAGACCTGGAGAATTCTACTTATTTTTTGCACCCTCAAAATAAGCTAACACCTTGTCTTGTCAGTGGTGTCTAATGAAGTCTTGGCTGCCTGTGAAGACAGCCAAGACTTCACTAGACACCACTGACAAGGTATTGCAACTTCCATCAGCAAGACCATCAAAGGCCTGTGTGTTGGAACATGTGTTCTCCATGTATATACATGTACTTGTACATGTACAAGACAAGAAACTCACAAAGATTGGAACTAGGCCCTTAAGTGTCAAACTGTTGTAAATATATAAAAATGTTTTTAATTAGAGATTAAATAATGGTTGCAGTCAAAACAACAAGGGTATAAAAGTACTCTCAAATTCTAAACTGAGAACAGAAAGTTGATTCTCACGGTAGGAGTTCACGAGAATCAAAACTGATTCTCATGAATCGGGACGAATTGTGAGGCCTGAATTTCGAATCAAATTGAACTGAATCTCAAATCAAATCTCACAGCTATTGAGGTTGTAGATCCATGCATTGCACCTTCTTACAACCATGGAATATAGCAAGTATTATGGGTCTGCACTCAAGTATTGTATTCAATGATGAGATAACTGTTCAGGAAATCTGTAACAAAGCCAAGTATCCCATAAATAGGGCTGCACGATATTCTAAACTGAATACTGGTATCAGTATTAAAAAAGAATACGGTGGTTTTCCGGTATATCGAAAGACAGTTCAGATATCTGAACATACTTACCATAGACAGGACTTGAGCCATTGCAGTGGAACGAATGAACATCCTTGATGATGCAGTTCGAATAACCCTTTACCCAAGACAGACAATATCAAAATTTATTATTTTAAATATTAGTTTATCGAAATTTTAGAGTATTTTCAATAAAACAATATCATGTGACATCTCATTGGAACAAGCTCGTCCAATGAGGGGTCACATGATATGGTTTTCTTAGAATTTTTGGTAATTTTTTTTGGTACATTTATTGATATTTATTTGTATATTATGTGGGCAGATGCGGCCGATTCATTAGGTAAAAGGATACTATCATTCATTTGGGACTACAGTTAAAACTCAAGATATCTTGAAAATTAAATGTGGGTAAATAAACAATGATTATAAACCAATATTTTTGTAAATACACCGGTATTCAATCGATACTTCTTTGAATACCAGTATATATTGGTTTATCAATATACCATGCAGCCCTACCCATAAACAGAATCAAAGTAGTTTTGCCTGGAATGAAATTCATGCGTGAATCAGAATCGATTAGAAACAAGAAGAATGTTACTAAGGTAACACATGCCCCCCACCCTTGCGACCTTCACCTTGCAGATGCCGCGGAAACTATTATATGCGACACACCTTCTGACTGTCCTTAACATTTGTAAAAAGTTTAACAACTGTACTATGATTCGTTTCTGAGTTATGGCTGAGACACGAATATTGACCGATTTTTAGTGTGACCTTGAAATGTGACCTTGACCTTGAAGGTACGAACCCAGCTATGGTGTGTGACACATCCTCCCATGGTCCTTTATAAATGTGTGAAGTTTGATGACTGTGGCCCTAACCGTTTTCGAGTTATTGGCTTGGACACACACACACACACAGGCAGATGGATAGACGGACAGACACATGCACGCTTCAATCACTATATACCACCCGACCTAAGTCGGGGGGGGGGGGGGGCATAAAAATGATTCTCATAGGGAAAACAATGCAAATCAACTTTGATTCTTGGAAAATATTACTTTGATTCTTGTCATACATTCAGGAAGTGTCTTTAAAAGCCTGGAGAATTCTTATTGTTTGCTCCATCATACTAAGGTAACAAAAGTTGACCTACATGTAGAAGTGATGTCAAGTGATTTTGGCTGCCTACATGTATAAAAGCTTCATTAGACACCTCTACTAAGGTACAGTAACTTCCATCAGCAAGCCCTCCATGTATCTTGGAACCTTTGTTCTACATGTAAGACAGGAAATTGGAAAAAAAACTCTACACTTTTGTAAATATATAAATATGAGCTTGTTTTTTACTATTGTTGCAATCACAATGGTATGGATAACAGTACTCTCAAAATCTTAATCTGTAAGAACTGAAAACTGATTCTCGCAGGTGTTTGTGAGAATCAAAACTGACTTTCCAGAATCGTGACTAATTTTGTGGTTTGTTTCGAAACCAGAACCTTCTTGAACTGCTTTTCTAACATCAGGCCTCCTGTTTTGGAAAATGGAGATCTGAGATAGAAGGAGAGATCAAATGGAAACACTTGGTAGGATTTTGAGAACATCTCAATTATTTGACAATTCCAAAACAGTGCCACTTGAATCAAATCAGTGGTGCAATTTTGAATCGAATCAAATGTGGAAGCTTCACAAGACCCAAGAATAACCACAAAGTCTCTCTTCATGTTTTATAAACTGGTAGTCATGGTGGCAGGAGGGGAGGTTTGGGGGTGGCTGTTGGATAATACATGTAGGTGGAATTTCTGGTTTCCCAGATAAGGAGGCCCATCACTCCCCGATTGCAAGTTTTTGCTAGCCCTGTCGGGGACACCCACCCCTCCAAGCTGAGTTTTTGCCAAGGCAAATCGGTGTCCACTTCTTTTGGGGCAACTTGTGAAGAAAAAGTGCATATCTGGCAATATAAGGGTGTTTTCTTGTGCAGAAACTTGTGAAGAAAAAGTGCATATCTGGCAATATAAGGGTGTTTTATTGTGCAGAGAGCAGTGTAGAACAGAACAGGAAGATGTAAATCATGAACAGTCTGTTATGAGAAGACCATGCTTTACAGAATACAACTGAGCTTGATAATTTGATTTTCATGTATATGTAGGGACATCTGGCAAGTTTTCATAAATTTTGTTCATTTTCTTTCTTTGAGTCCCACATATTCCCAAAGTGTAATCGGTTCAGGCCACAGTATTTCCTTGTCTATCTCTTCATGGTCTGATGCTTGGTTTGATTCATTTAAGAGCTGTTTTGAATATGAAAAAAAATCCTTTAATGACGAAAGGCAGTGTATTAATCAAACAAACACAAAGAATGGATGTGGAAAATATGAAAAAAACATTTTTCTTGCATTGTAAGGATGTTCCATACCAAATATCCATTCTAGATGATCCCTATTAATTGAATAGCCACTTTACCAGAGCAAAATATTCAATTAACAGAAGTATACAATTAACAGGAATTGGCCCATTTTCCTATCCTATAGTTATAAACTAAGCATTTATTCTATTAGGCCAAAAAAACCCATACTTGTTTCTGATTGCCGACCGACCTGGAAAAAAGTTGCCGACCTGGAACAATCGTGCCCTGGCCTGACTTGAGAACACAGGTTATCATGATGCCACAGCCAATTTTTTTGTGGAGAATGCAATATTTTTTGAGAAGAGAGAAGAAAACTGACCAATTACGAAGTGGATTAATCTATTAAAACAATTGTCTGAAGGACCACTGAAACCAGGAAGCATGTAGTGATTAACTGATAAGGATTTGCCACCACCATCTGCTTGCCAATTAGTTTAGTACACAATCGGTCGATTGTGAGTGCTGATGTCAAGTAGTCACAACCAAAACGAGTAGTATGTTCAAGTACACATAGAATAGGGTTAATTTTACAGACAGTCAAGTTGATTGGTTGGTTCGTTGACTTCAAGAGCATGTCACTTTGTGTATCAAAATAAAAATATGTCAGCGGATACAAGTTAACAGCACGGCACTACCCCTCTACATATTCTTTCTACATTCCTAACTCAGAAAAAACGAAGTTCAAAGTGTGAAGTCAACCCACCCCTCCAACCATGGCTGAAAACATTCTACAACCTAAAAAAGCACAAATCACACATATCTCATACTTCCCTGAGTTGTAGTCCCCCATATTTCAACATTTAAGAAACAAGTTATCATGCCTATGTCAGCCGGGGCTCTGAACACCCCCTCCCCCCAAAAAGGAAGAAATTGGAATAAAACAAAAATATACTACTCAAAGTTTGCTAAGCACCAAATATTTGCCACATCATTGTGAAGTATAAATTTTATAGTAAATTTCCTTTCTTATTATACCTACCGAAATTGTTTACAACAGGCTTGCACTACAGTGGAAGAACCTAACTCGGATAAAATACTCTCTATTTTAATCTTTCCCAAGATTTGGGAAAGAAAAGTGGTGTAAAAACACCACGAAAAAATAAGCCAAAACTGGGCCGAGCGCCATCGGCGCACACCCAGTATGGGACGCTCTTCCATAGTACAAATCCACGACTTCCGTAATAGTGCGCAATGCATCAATTTGTCATTCTTTTGATTCCGAACAACACAGGAGTTATGTGATCAGCGGGGAGGAAGGATTCTTACCCGAATAAGAAGACGGGAGGGCCTCCATGTAAACAATTTCGGTAGGTATAATAAGAAAGGAAATTTACTATAATATTTATACTTCTTATCAACCTACCTCAATTGTTTACAACAGGCTGAATAGACAAAAGGCTGGAGGGAATCACATAACCAACCCACACATAACTCAAGAGCACTGGGACCGTGGACAGAGGAAGAGATCCCTAGGCCTATCAAACCATAGCATCACAAACATTAGAAAAGCCAATGAAAGATGAGGCGTATGGTGAAGTGCGGCGCACAGACAGAAAAGGGCAGTAACAGCACAAAGCTGGAACCGACCCTGAAAAAAGCCGAAAAGCTTGGATAGACAACATCCTGAGCCGAAGAAAGAGGGCCCCACGGGTCTCTGTCGGCTCCTGCAACTGTCGCAGAGAAAAGGAGAAAGTAGCATTTCTCCAGAAGGCTGCCAGTATAACATCAGTCATCCGACAACATGACAGAGTTATTAAAAGAGGAAGACAATGCACGCACCTCGTGGCAGAAAAAACAATTGGTAATACAATCACCAGTAGCTAGACGAGCGGAAGCTGCACGAATAGCAAGACAAGTGCATCAAGAAATGGATGCAGGAGAGATCTGGCATGTGGGAAAACGCATATTCATCCAGGATAAAGGCGTGAACGCCCCCCACCCCCAAGCAGAGCAGCGCCCAAGAAAGTGACCACCTTGGAGTAAACTGCAAAGTCCTAGGCCTTTTCAAGGAAAAGAGCTGAACAAGCTCGGAGAGGCAAGGATGAATGTCGAAACAATGCGGTATCACATAGGAAAAAATGTCTCCGAAGCATGGACAAGTACCCATTGCTGGAGACCCCAAGAAACAAACATATACCAGAAAACTCCGCAAGCAGTGTGATCGAAGGAGTGACAGAAGCAACAGAGTGATCGCACACCATTGACAGAAGAACCTTCCACTTAGCCACTGAGGCTAAACCAGTGGAGTGAGTGCCTCCTTGAAGAAAAGCAACTCCACTGCGTGTCTCGAAAAACCACTACGGAGGAGACAGGACCCGATAAAAGACATGTGCGAAGGCACAATGAAGTCGGGTCAACTTGAAAACCTCCCGGGCGACTTTGGCAAAGAAAGTCGCGAGGTAAAGGGACACATGCCAGAACCGCCGCTAACAGAGAGCGGAGCAGATTGATCCACACCCACCGAAGCGTCGGGTGTGATGGAAAGGATTCGACGACTGCAGGTTCATATCTGGGTGAGAACCTGAGGCGGAATCGGAACCGGTAGGAAGGCGTAGCCGACAAGACCATCCCAAAGGTGGGCCAGAGCGTCCACGGCGAAAGCCAGAGCATCTGGACACGGGGACACGAAAGTGTCCACCAGATGGTTCCAACTAGTCACAAGAGATCGATGGAACCCGCCATGTGGAGCATCCACCTGGTGGAAATGACCCTGCCCCGACGGAACAGGGAGTCGGCTAGGACGTTCAGGCGACCGGGAATGTGACGAACAGCCACCCCGGCATGGACATCCTGAGCGAGCAGTATAAGATCCCAAGCCAATTCGTACATTGGAACTGAGTGCGTGCCGCTCAGGTTCCGAATGTAAGCAACCACTGTCGAATTGTCGGACAACAGAAGGACCTGGCGATTCGACAGGTGAGGGATCCACTGCCTGAAACGCAGAAGAAGAGCAAGAAGCTCCTTCTGGTTGATGTGTAGAGCTGCATGATCCTGGTCCACCATCCCGTGAATGGAAAGACCTAGAGGATCCAACGTCGCACCCCATCTGAGATCGCTGGCATCTGCCGTCAGAACGCGATCGGACGTGGGTAAGTCCAACGGAACACCCTGCGAAAGCCACTGGACATCCGCCCAGAAGAGAAGGTGAGGATAAAGATAGTCTGGAAACTGAAGCACCAGATCCAGAAAATCTACATTCGGCCTCCAACGACTGAACAGAAAGTGTTGGAGAGGTCTGACACGCAGCCAACCTAGAGGAATGAGATCCGTCACTGAACAGCAGAGACCGATTAGCCGGAGAAAACTCCGAGCCGTCGCGGAAGTGGACTGGGTCAGAGTCGGAGCCAAAGCTGAGAGAATCACAGCCTTGGCCTGGGGAACCGCCACCAAATTGAATTGTGTACAGAAAGCCATCCCCAGATGATAAAACGACCGAGAAGGGACCAGGTCCGACTTCTCCTCGTTGACTCTGAAACGTAGCGACATGAGCAAGCTCAACAGAGTGGCGACATCTGACTCCAGGAAGGCAGCATTGGAATGCCCCTGGAGGATATCGTCCAGATATGCCGAAGTAGTCACCCTGGACTGTGTGCGATGGAAAGCTATCACATGCGACATCAGTCTGGTGAAGGACCAAGGAACCAGGTTGAGGCCGAAAGGCATGGCCTTGAACTGGTAAACTCGCCCCAGAAAAAAGAACCTGAGATACTTCCGTAACGCCCAATGAATCGGAACGTGAAAGTAAGCATCTCGCAGGTCAAAGCTGGAAGCGAAATCTCCCTGGTGAATGGAACGGAGGACCGACATTAAAGTCTCCATGATGAACTTGGGAGCAATGATAGACTGGTTCAGGAAACTCAGATCGAGAACCGGTCGGAGTCGGCCGTCCTTCTTCAGCACCAAGAACAGGCGGGAATAGAAACCCACTGACCTAATGTTCTTGATGACCTCAACCGCCCCCTTTGTCAGGAGATTTGTCTATCTCCGTGGACAAAAGTTCCCGACGTAAAATGTCTGAAGGAACTGTGGTTGGAAAAAAGGCACCCCGGACAGAGTGGAGTGCCGTCGGAAAGATATTCGCAGCCCGGACCAAACAACATCTAACATCCAAGGATCGGATGTGATGGTGGCCCACGGTCTGCGAACTCTGCTATCCTTCCTCCAACCTGGGACGAGTCGAGGTGAGGACCTTCATTGCGAACCCTGACGAGGCTCGCTAGAGGAGAACACCTCTACTGAATGAAGAATCCTGGGAGTTCCCTCAAGACTGCCGACGCTTACCCTTACCCCTTGAGTAAGAAATAGAAGCGGTGGCAGAAGGATCAGCCCCTCTTGATTCGCAGAGGAAGCAGAGGGTACATGTTAGGCTTGGAACGGCCCGTGCCTACCCTAGAAGGCTGATCAAGCTGAAGAAAACAGCAGCTGATCGTTGGAATGACGTAGGACGTCAACACAGAATCATGGAAAAATTGCGGATCTGCCAAAAAAGCAGATCGAAGAGTAGCGTACTGCTCCTCAGGAAGGGATCGGCCTGTGTCCCGCACAGAGTCCCTTCGAACTAATTCCAGATTAGCCGTGTTACAGGCATGTGTGTGAGTAAGATGCATGAGCGCCTTGGACAGCACACGCAAAGGAGCCTGTACCTCATCAAACTTATCTGAAGGCAGATAAGCAGCAAAAGCTGAGACGACGTGATCGGAGAGAGAAAGCATATCAAGCATCTCTCTCGATAAGCCCAATGTGGACTCCAGAGTCGTCATCGGAATGACGGCAGACTTGGACTTGGAAAGCCCGAGGGAATTGGAGTCCTGATCCAAAACCGTCAAAGTCTGGTAGGCCGACGGATTGGCAGAATCGTAGGAACGATAACGTGCCGGAGGCAAAAAGGTGTCAACCCTGGTGAAGAAACGGAGCCTTCATAGCCTTGGAACTTAGCTTGGAGTCCAAGGCTGAAAATGCTTCAACCAACTGTACCGAAGGGCACGGTCGAAGACGCCCAGAAGCAGGTTGCTCCATAGACTGTTGGCGCGCGACCGATGATCGCGGCCTGGCTGACACTGTCGACTGGTTAGATGGTTTGAGATCCGGAAGGAACCCAAACACGAAATCAAGAGCTGCCCCCAAGTCCGAAGACTGCTGGCTCTCGACATCAAGCATGTCTGACTCTTCCCCTGAGTCGGAAGACACATAGCCCATCGTGGGCAAACCAGCCGACGCCTCCCCTGGTGTCGGAACACCAGGGGATCAGAAAGCGGCCTGTTTCCAATCCCGGGAGGCGGCGCCATAGGAGGCGCCTGGAAACCACTCGCTGCCTCGCTGGAAGCAACAGGAAGGCTCGTTGACAGAACCTGAGTGAGTAAGGAGAGGGCCTCCCTAAGCTCACTGCCCGTACTGGCCGGTTCGACAGGGGAACGAACCGGCAAAGTGGCTTCACCTCTGACCCTCTGAACCAGCGAAGGGTCACGATCCTCCAAAAGACCCGACGTGGGACGACGGGTGGCAGCCGAAAACGTCTGAAGGCAGACGTGTATAGGGGTGTGACACACTCCGAGGATCAACATAGCAGGAACTCATGAGAGTCACCGCTGACCTCTGCAGGGCAGAAGGTCCAGGCTGCACAAAAGACGTTGGACCCCCAAAACTGGTCGTGTGGCCAGAATGAGTGGACGGAAACGCCACGGAGTTCATAGTGTCCCACTAAGAACAACCGAATCCAATGACAACTGTGGTGCTCGACGGCGCAGAGACCACAGGAGAGGGTCCGGCCGGCAGCCACTTCCAACTTCGCCGAGTTGAAGTCAGGGAAGGCTGAGGCCGATACCCCCACGTCTACACAACCAGACACCGCAGCAGACCACTGCAGGTATAAAACTACTGTGCTCAGTGGCTGAGAGGACACAGTATGGGGTTCAGTCGGCAGCCCCATTTGACTTCGCCGAGTGGAAGTCTGGGAAGGCTGAGGCCGAAACCCCACAACCACACTACAGACATCCCTGCAGACCCTGGCAGGGAGAAGCCGAGGCCAGCTAAAAACGGTGCCCAATGACGTTGTAGACGGAACAGCAGTAGCAGCAGATACGACGGGAGCTGTTGAAACTGGCGGAAAAGCGGAGAGAGCCACCAAGCTCGGCCTCCAAAGGAGGAGTCACAACCCTAGTGACAGCCTCAGATGTCGACTGGAGAGGGCGCATAGTCCCGGAACCAGGCATCTCTACACCAGAAAACCAACAGCTCCCGCAGTATCCACCACGGTAAAAACACTGCACATTCCCCACGGAAGGGGAATAACTCTCACCAGACATGTTCGAATCGGGAAGCCCCGAAACGACAGCGGTCCCCACCCCCCGCTGGTGCGGGAGGAGCTGCACATCCCCCACGGAGGAGGAGCAATTCTCATCAGACGTGGTCGAATCGGGCGACCCGAAACGAAAGCGTTCACCACCCTCCCGCAGGAGCGGGAGGAGCTGCACATCCCCCACGGAGGGGGTCAAACTCACACCAGACGTGGTCGAGTCGGGCGGCCCCGAAACGACAGTGTCCCCACCCCCCCACCCCCCCCCCCACCCCCCGCGGGTGCGGGAGGAGCTGCACATCCCCCACGGAGGGGGTAAACTCACATCAGACGTGGTCGAGTCGGGAGTCTCCCGAAACAACTGCATTCCACACCACCCGCAGGCGCGGACGAAACGGACACGAGAACACACCAATGGCGAGGGCAAAAGGAATTGCCCTAAAGGAACCGAACTGGAAAGAACAGAGGTGAGAGCAGTAGAAGAAAAAGGTGAACTCAACAGAAACAGAAAGTAGAAGAACACCCTCAACTACGAGAGAAGGTGGCAGAACTCAGAAGGCCGACACCTACTCCAATAAATTTTTTTATCAACCGAAAAAATTCATTGTCGAATCGCGATGACACGATGTCGCAAAACATTCGTGAAAACGGAATAGTAATTAATAAACAATGAGAAAGTGGTTGAAAATATAAACGAGAATATATAAAACACAGTCCTGTTATTATACGATCTTCAGATCCATAATTCCAGTTACAGGAAAACCATTATCCACGAGTTGAATTATCACTGTTTCATAATGCATATGGCGGAAACACATCCTGCTCGTGCTTTGGATAGAAAAAGAATGACAAATTGATGCATTGCGCACTATTACAGAAGTCGTGGATTTGTACTATGGAAGAGCGTCCCATACTGGGTGTGCGCCGATGGCGCTCGGCCCAGTTTTGGCTTATTTTTTCGTGGTGTTTTTACACCACTTTTCTTTCCCAAATCTTGGGAAAGATTAAAATAGAGAGTATTTTATCCGAGTTAGGTTCTTCCACTGTAGTGCAAGCCTGTTGTAAACAATTGAGGTAGGTTGATAAGAAATTTTCTTGTGACATACTTGCAATATTTTTGGTGGATATGATTGAGGAATGTATTGAGATGGTCCTCAGTGTTTAAATTAGCTCTCTTGACAGGCAGACTTTTCGTGACAGGCGTGGAAAGCATGTATGTACCCCTTGATTTTCATGATGTTTTTGTGTACTGTCCACATGTACATGACAGGTGTAGGGTATTCCATCTTCATTTCAACACAAACCCTTGTGATTTAGTGATTGAATATGGCAAATGCAAATGTGAGAAGGCATTTGTCTGAAGCAGAAATGTGGCGGGCAGTAGGGAAGGTGGAGCAAGGGGCTACCCATCGTCAGGCTGGTGAAGCCCTTGGTGTGAACCATACGGTGATCACCAGAGCCTGGGCAAGATTTTAGCAGTATGGCACACCAGTAAGACGGCATGGTGGTGGCACATACAGGGCAACATCTGCAGCTAAGACTGGTTTTTGATCATTCAGGCCCCTATGAACTGCTTTGCCACAGCAACCCAGCTTCGCAGTGACCTTCAGAATACATCCGGGGTAAATGTTTTGACGCAGACTATCCGGGCAAGGTTGCACGAAGGTGGTCTCCAATCGAGAAGACCATGTATTTCCATTCTGTTGTCCCAGAACCACCGCCAGGCACGATATGAATGGGCCACGAACCACGTTGGATGGACCAGAGAAGATTGGCGACCTGTCCCTTTTACAGGTGAGTCAAGGTACTGCCTAGACCACACAGATAGGTGTTCTAGGGTATGGAGAAGACCAGGAGAGCGATTCCATGCAGCCAACCTTGCTGAGCATGACCGCTGTGATGGAGCGTCAATCATGGTCTAGGGTGGCATCAGGGATGGACGTACAGAGCTCTGTGTGCTTGAACGTGGTACACTGACTGCACAACGGTATATTGATGAGATCCTGGATGTCCATGTAAGATTGTATGCAGATGCAGTGGGTGATAGATTCATTCTGATGGACGATAATGCCCGTCCTTATGTTGCCTATGCTGTCAGTGAGTAACGACAGAGGGAGGGGATTGAGCATATGGACTGGCCAGCAAGATCCCCTGACCTCAGTTCAATCGAACATGTCTGGAATGAGTTGCAGCTTGCAATTTCTGCCCGTCCAGTCCAGCAAAGAAGTGTCCAGGAGCTTGGTGCCATGCTGGTCCAAGAATGGAACAACATCCCACAAAGAATGACCATGAACCAGATTGGGAGCATGAGAAGGCGTTGTCAAGCTGTAATTAACAGTAATGGGTCTCATACTCGATACTGAAGCCATACCAGTTCGCTCCGTCAACTTTTTGGCATATTGAAAAATTTCCTCTTTTACCAATAATATCTATTTTCCATGGTTATCCTATTCAAAAGCAAAAAAATAATGTCAAACACAAATAAAATCTTAATTTCTGTACTTAAATCATTAAAGATATAATTAAATAAAAAATATATACACTTTTAATTACAATATTTCCTCTAAAACGAAAAACAGGTAGTTGGATGTATTTGGTGCTTAGCAAACTTTGAGTAGTATAGGTTGACAGAATTCGATAAGGGTCACATGCAAAACCATGGAACAACATTAGGTATAGAAATTAAATAAATTAAAACAGGACAGTTTACCTATGAATTGGATGGGACATCTATTTCATACCAGTCAGTTCATGGGCAGTGAAATGAAAACAGGTGAAATATAGTAGCTTTCTACGAGCCAATTCATAAACAGGACATTGTTTGGTGTTTTCATTACTATGAGTTGTTTTTTGGTTTTTTTTTTTTTTTTTGGGGGGGGGGGGGGGGGGGGGGCGGGGGTCTCCTTAATGAACTAATGTGCTTTTAATGAGGCAACGGTAAGTGTATTGTCTTTATTAAAATCTTGTCTTGTCTCTTTTTTGTGGATGGAAAGTGTAACTGCCAGTAATCATCTCATCTCATTATAATATGTGTCTGACCAAGATTAAATATGAATTATTCTTCTATTCTTTCCCTGGTAACTGTTCAGTTCAGCTTGTGTGGTTGTTGTTCTTTCGGAAAAAAGTATATAGAAAAAAAGTACAGGGAATCATCTTCATTTATTTATTCTTTCATGTTTTCACTGCTAAAAGAAACTAGATGTTTGAAAACTCCACTTCGTATTGCTGTGACATGACCTCAACGTGTGTAAATTCATTACCTCCCTTGATGTGCATTGCACTGTTTTGACAAACTTCCATAGCCTGTTAAGACCAGTACAGGTCCGTACAGAAAATGAAAACAACACAGTGTGGTTTTCTTTTCTTTTTAAAACATGTTAATTAAATCAAAGTCAAAGTCGTCCAATAAACGATTTGTGACTCAATAATGCATGTGATAGGAAAAGTGTGGGTTTTGCCCTTTACAATGTGACAGCGTTACCAAATTCCACCGTAAATTCCAGAGTTTGCATATCGCAAATTGCAATGAGAGATAATAATTTGCGCCGCTAAAAGCGAGTTTTGCATCGCGAAATGCGATGTGATACCGGTTATTTTGAGCCCTGATAAGCACATGGGTTATGTCTGGGATGAAGTGTCGTCGGTGGTTTAGGATGTGGGTTGTGATTATTATTTATTTATTTATTGGTGTTTAAGGTCACATATTTCTGCACAATGGCTAATCATGACCATGACAGTTTTACGGGTGGAGGAAGCCGGAGTAACCGGAGAGAACCACTGAGCAACGGCGAGCAATTGTCACTTCAATTGCCGCATACTTTGCATTTTTTCTCAGTATGAAATACACTGTGGGTCTCTGACATGAGCAAGAGTTTATTTCCAAAGTGTGTTCAATTGTTATATCCTTAAGTCTTACTTTGTCAGGCAACCGTGTTGTGTCCTTGACCAAGACACTTCACCCCCATTGGCCACGTGGTGGCACGGTGGCGTTGTGTACTAAGGCATACTGCACATCAATGGTGCACTTGTCTTCAACCAATGCTAACTCTGCATGTTTGGAGTTAGTATGTTGGAGAGCTTATAGTTGCTCGCCGTTGCTCGGTGGTTCTCTCTGGGTACTCCGGCTTCATCCACCCGTAAAAATGTCGTGGTCATGATCAGCCATTGTTCAGAAATGTGTGACCTTAAACACCAAGAAATAACTTACTTTGTCAATACTTTGTGTTCACTAAATGCAGTACAAACTTTCAGTCAGCTAGTCTTATGAAAACTCACTTATGACACTAAGAGTGCATTTTACAAAAAAGATATTGCTGACATAGTTGAAAAAACATGCTCAAAACGAGAGATTTTTATATAAATTCTGATACAGGCCCCAAAAGTTAAAACATTTCTGGTTTTTCTACCTGGTTTATAATATCGCAAGTAGGTTTTTTTCTTGAAAAATAAAATTCCACTTCAAAATACCCTTCTCGTATACATTTTTGCCCAGAACCTCAAAATAGATGGGCATGCAGTCATTTTAATTAAATTTGTTTTGTTGGGATTCATCTTGTTGGGATGACCAATTTCGACATTTGTCTTGTTGGGAATAAACCGTATGAGGGGGTGCATAATAGCGAACTTACATGAGAAATAGTTTTATAATTTATTCGCACTCTATTTGGTGGTAATTTGGCATAATTATTGATGCCTTTCACAACTTATAAATTATGGACACAAATGGACAGATTCAAGGAAATTGCCTTTTTTTGTTCATCGTGAATTTCAAAATTATTCCCCGGGGAAAGCAGGGTGCCCCATCCAACAAGAGGGTGGAGGGGTGGGGGTGGGGCTTTGAGGGGGGCACTACCTTTCATGCTAGCCCCCATCTCACTGCTACGCGGCCCAGATGATGCTGTGCATATTCTGTACGCCCCTGATGGCATGAGCGAAGGTAGGTGGTTTGGGTCAAAGGAGACCCCCCTCCCCCCACCCCCCCCACCCCCCCCCCCCCCCCCCCCCACCCTAAAAAAAAATGAACAATAATTGGAAATCAGTTATTAAATGGAGAATTCTGGCGGCTTTTGGAATGAAAAATCACATTATTTTTTGGCTGTCAGAATAATGTTTTTAGCCGGGGAAAGGTGTGTCAATCGCCTAATTGATCCAAAGCTGGCCATTATTGAACAGCATAATTGTTTTCTGTTGAATTTGTGATCTACATGTGGTTGTAATTACGATTAGGCTAAAATAATAATAAAAATAATTGAAAATGTTGATTTCAGTCTCTTATTTTTCATGAACCATGTCATGTGCAGAGGTGTTGTTTGGAGGATAAAAGCTTCTGTTGCTTTGTCGTGCCACCCAAATGTTATTTCACACCTTGTGCAAGTACATGTAGTGGTTAATTCAATCTGCATGTACTTTAATTAATCCCTTCAATCATGATTAGTTTAATTGCATAGCCTACAATCTAACAATTCAGTTAAATGATTTGTGACCAGAGAGAGAGAGAGAGAAGATTGTAATTATTTTTATATCTGATTGGTTTTTGTTTAAGTAGTCACCTGTGGTGACCCAGAAAAAGTTCCAGCACAGTCAATCAGGCTGATTAGTCTATTTTTAGCACAGTTGTTACATAATAGCAATCAGCAATACTGGTGTCAGTTTTAAATGAGAGGAATACGTGATGTACCTACCTGCATTTTTCTGGCCAACAAATTGGAAACAAGTTTGTTTTTTTGGGCCTTAGATCTTGTTTGACAGAGCTCATTCAGATCTGTCAAACAAGATATAATTGATTAAATGCCTAAATTGGATGTATTAAGGTCAAAATGTCAAGAAATGTTGGGAAATCACTGAATGTCAGAGTAATTCTCTGACAATTTACAAGATTTTTTTTATTCAATTAATAAGAGTTTATTCTTTAACCTACACGTATATGCAAATTAAAATGTCAAATTTGTACTGAAGATATGGCAGATGGTTTAGCATATATAATTAACAGGGTTATTCAACCGAAAGATATACAATTAAGTGGGTCCCACTGTACTTGCATTGCACAGTTTGGGAAAAAAAAATTCCGTTTAGAAATTCTGATCTACAGTACTCGTCAATTGTATCCCATCTCAATCACCCGACATGGTGATGCACTTTGAAATGAAAGTGTCAATGACACTGTAGCTCAACTTGTGTAAGATATGTGCATGTATAGTATGTGACACAGCAATGACACACATCTAGGTAATGACCTGATAACAAAGGTACATTTAAAGTATTGTAAAAGTCTGTACATTAATATTGACCTTAGCCTGTAACAAATGTACAGGTAAAGTATTGTAAGGGTGGGTGACAGTTAGATGCCTCTAGCCAGAGCCTATTGAAATGTGCACTTGCTGTGTATAAGTTGCACTGAATAAATCAAAGTTTGTCTAATTGGCCGCCAGTGGCCATCTTGAAATTTTGGACAGCGCCCAAAAACACTCGTTCTCGCCCCAAGGTGATAACAAAGGTACCCAAGAAGTTTTGTGAAGATCGGTTCATAAATACAGACTCTAGCCCGAGTCGTATTGACATGTGTACTAACTGTGTATAAGTGGCACTGAATAAATCAAAGTTCATCTAATTTGCATAATTTATGCACGAGAAAAAAACCCGTATTATATGTGATGTATTCCATGTTACTAAACATTCATAGAAAAATTTATTCAAATCAGAACCTTCATATAGAAGTTCAGTGCAAAAAAACTGATTGCTCCTAATTTCGGTACAAAATGGCTGCCGGCAGCCAACTTGAATTTCGGACCGCACCCAAAAACACTTGTTCTCGTCCCAAGGTGATAACAAAGGTACCCAAGAGGATTCGTGAAGATCGATTCATAAATACAGCCTCTAGCCCGAACCGTATTGACATGTGTACTTACTGTGTATAAGTAGCACTGAATAAATCAAATTTCATCTTATTTGCATAATTTCTGCATGAGAAAAGAAAACGTATTATATGTGATGTATTTTTGTTACATTCATACAAAAATTTATTCAAATCAGAACTTTCATACAGAAGTTCTGTACAAAAAACTGATTGCACTAATTTCGGTACAAAATGGCTGCCAGAGGCCATCTTGAATTTCGGACTGCAACCAAAAACACTCATTCTCGTCCCACAGTGATAACATAGGTACCCAAGAAGTTTTGTAAAGATCGGTTCATAAATATGGCCTCTAGCCCAAAAATTGAATTGTTGACAGATGGACAGACGGACCATGACGTTACCTCAAATTTGACTACGTCAACGTTGAGCTAAAAATCACCAGCAGATCCAGTGAAACACTGGAACAGTTCCCAACAAACAATCATTGCCTGTAACCATGCTTTTTGTGTCAAAAAGGTAAGTTACATAACCTCTGCTATAGCTAATACTAAAAACTGACTTCAAAGTCCTTCTTGTTCAGGTCGAGGGGTTGTAGCGTTTTCAGTTCCAGGATCAATTTCATCTCAATGTGACGGTGTTGTTCAGTTGTATTGGGTGCATCAGGGTCGGAATATGGTGCAGTGGAGCCCACTTAATTCGATATCTCTTTACTGAATAACCCTGTTCATTGAATATAATTTCCCAACACAAAAACATTCACCATACAGTTAAAACTAGAAGTCCTGTCATGAAATGCGCACAAATAGCACGTTGATATGCGCGTTAATATACGCGTTATGGCCCAAGTAAACCTATCAAATTCTGTACGTATGGCCTGTGCACAAGCAATGTTTCAGCCAATGGACCTCCGGGTAACCCGGAGGTCCATTGGCAGAAACATTGCATGTGTTTGCTTTGAGTAACCAAGAGAAACTACCGTGCTTTGGGTGCCATTCGATATGGCAATTGCGCGCAATCCCAACGCGCAATTAAGCCTAGATAAGCGCACTATTCGTGACAGGACTTCTAGTTTTAACTGTACCTCCAGTATAAATTTGACCTGTTAATTGAATATAGGTTATAGAGTAAACTCTTGTTAATTGAATAAAAAATCGTGTAACCTGTCAAGAAATTACCCCGACTCTTCCCAGTTTTCCTTTGTTTATAGACCTATTTGGCCTCTGTAATAATAATAATAATAATATACACATTTATATAGCGCCAAAATTAGAGTTCAGAAGATGTAGAACCATATTCTAAGGCGTTGTACATGTTATTGAGCTCGTGCAAATATA
This sequence comes from Pictodentalium vernedei, assembly GCA_031216915.1. Lineage (NCBI taxonomy): Eukaryota > Metazoa > Mollusca > Scaphopoda > Dentaliida > Dentaliidae > Pictodentalium > Pictodentalium vernedei. The sequence continues at coordinate 153,031,590 of CM062292.1, forward strand.
CAAACGGAATATATACAGTATCTTACAGTCCACAACATCACTTATAAGCTTTTTGAAACAGGTATGTTTTGAGATCTTTCTTGAAAACATTGACATTTGACAGTCTTTTTAGGTGTTCTGGTAAATTATTCCACAAGTGAGGGCCAGCAAATGAGAATGACCTATCTCCAAATATCTTACACCTATGTTTTGGAACATGTAGTGGCATTTTACCATCGGACCTCAGGTTGTATTGACACACATTCTTGGTATTAAGGAGTTCTTCTAAATAGGCTGGTGACATGTTGTTTTGTGTCTTAAAAACTAATAATAAAATTTTGAAAATTATTCTGTACTTGACCTGGCAGCCAGTGCATATCCCTCAGAACAGGAGTGATGTGTTGAGATCGTGATACCCTACATACCATTTGGGCTGATGCATTTAATACCATCTGCAGGCGAGAGTAATGATATTGTGGAAGGTTGAACAGTAAGGCATTACAATAATCCAAATGTGAAGTTACAAAGGCATGAACTAGGGTTTTTGTGGAGTCTTTCGTGAGGAACTGTCTTATCTGTTTAACTTTATACAGACCTCTGAAAGGCACCAAGATTACATACACTGTTACTTGCACAGATGGCGGAATCTCCTACCTTCACTGAATTGATGTCAACTTTAGAGAGTTGCTGTCGTGAACCAATTATTAGGAATTCAGTATTATCATCATTTATCATTAATTTGTTTGAAACCATCCATGTGCGAATGTCCGAAATACATGATTCAATAGTTTCTAGAGCCTTAGTTTGATCCTTGATTGATGGTCAAAAAGAGAAATAGACCTGTGTGTCATCAGCATAACCATGGACGTCAGGCAGGTGAGATTCAATGATGATGAACATTTTTGAAATATAGAACAGAAACAGAACAGGACCAAGGCAACTGCCCTGTGGGACTCCACATTCAAGATGGAAGTATTTAGACAGATTACCATTTATTGATACACGCTGCTGTCTATTCTTGAGGTATGATGATAGCCAGCTAGCAGCTACACCATTAAGTCCAAAATCAGAATTCGTTGCCTCTAGCAGAGTTTTATGACAAACAATGTCAAAAGCAGAACTAACTTCTAAAAGAACAAGCGATGTTACCCTTCCAGACTCCATATTAAGGAGGATGTCATTCTGAACCTTGAGTAATGCCGTTTCAGTTGAGTGAAATTTTCTGAATCCAGACGTGTTGGCCGGTAATTATTATTTATTTATTTATTGGTGTTTAAGGTCACATATTTATGCACAAAGGCTAATCATGACCGTGACAGTTTTACGGGTGGAGGAAGCCGGAGTACCTGGAAAGAGCAACGGCGAGCAACTGTCAGCTCCCCAACATACTAACTCCACACAAGCAGGGTCAGCATTGGTTGAAGACAAGTGCACCATCGACGTGCAGAACACTTTAGTACACAACACCACCGTGCCCCCACGTGGGCAACTGAGATGAAGTGTCTTGCCCAAAGACCCAACACGGTTGCCGCAGGTGGGATTCGAATTCGAACCGAGGACCTCTCGGCTTGCAGCCTATACCTCTACCTACTGAGCCACCGCGCTCCCTGGCCGGTAATGGAGCATGCATATCACTATGTAACATTAGCTGGTCAATGGCAGCTTTTTCGCACAGCTTAGAGACGAACGATAAGTTATTCACTGGTTGAAAGTTTTTAAACACAAGTTCAGCACCTTGTTTCATCAGAAGAGGATTAACAATTGCTATTTTCCATGCATCAGGCACATATCCTTCTAGCAGAGACATGTTGATCATTTTTGTGATTACAGGAGCCAAAGAGACTACACATCCTATACAAGCATTTAATCTATTATATCTTGTTTGACAGAGCTTGTGGAGCTCTGTTAAACAAGATATAATAGAATAAATGCTAAGTTTATCTCTAGAATACAGGAAAGTGACACAATCCCTGTTAATTGAACACAGTCTCTCAAGAAACATTGAGATTATAATGTTCCATACAGTAAAACCTGTCTTGAGAGACCACTGTCATGAGAGACCACCCGTCTTGTGAGACAACAGTGGCCATGTACCGATTGGTTTCACTCTGTAATTGACCTGTCATGAGAGACCACCTGCCATGAGACCACCTGTCTTGCAAGACTGCGAAACTGTGGCAAAAACTCAGTTTTTCACATGCAATGTGTTCAGAAATCAATAGTTCAAAAATGTAACCAGGACATCTGCCCAACAGTAAAATTGTCAGTCAGAATAATTGTCCCCCAAAACTTTAATATCTGAAAACATACACATCATTCTCTGTAGATTGTAGTGCTGGTTAAGACTTTTTTCTGACCGGTTAACCAGCGTGTTTGACCGTGGTTAACCGCATTTAAGGTACCTATATTTGTAGTGTGTTCTTGCTTCAACTGTAACTATTATATCGGGCCGGCCAATGTTATTTACATTGACCATAAATAATAATAAAGAAGTATTCTATTTAGTCATTGTTGTTCAATCGCCCATGTGTTTACATCAGTGCGTGTACCGGAAATCAACGGGTTTGTGGGGCCAATATGGATGAAACCATAAAAAATACAAAATCATCAAAATAACAACGAAAAACTAAATAATAACACATTAAATGTTTGCCAGCAATACCTGGAGAGACGTATTTATTTATTCCATGAATTCCAATTCACTGATGTGTAATGTCTGGTTATAAATTACGCACACGTGCACCAGGTAAAGTTAGTTTCAATAGCACCAACAATGCTTAAGTGGGACAACAATTTGAAAATAATTTGCACTGTAACCTGCACATTTGTTGTATTTTTATTGGTTTTTCCGGAACGTTCTCGCGTTCCGGAAAAACCAACTTAATCACAACAACTGTGCAGGTTACAGCGCAAATGGTGCTCTGAATCGTCTGATTCTGAAACTATGAAGTTTCAGTCACAAACGAGCGTTGGATTTTCTTGACAGGGATGAAACATTGGGGTGATAAACAAACAACGGAAAACAAATAAATGCGAGTATTTTTAAAATCTTTAATAAATAATTTTCCTTTATTCTTTTATCTTATTCACCACGTGGTAACTCATGAAAACTTACCTATTTCCGTTGCATCCCAAACGACTTAAACACGGGAGCGACTTATACACGGACATATACGGTGAGTATAGTGAATGTAAGGTTAACCGGTTAAAACATTTTCTTGACCGGTCAAAGTTTTAACCACAGGTTAACCCGTTATCCGGATAACCGTGGCAGCACTAGTAGATTGTCTGAAAACTAGATTAATTGACTTTCAATTACATTGTTATTCAGTTGTATAACTCTTCAAGTCTGAGAAATTTTTATCAAAATCCCTGTGAAAAGATAAATATGATTGTTAAAAAAACAAACACAGTTTATGTCCATTATTTGCTTAAGTGTGGCAAAATCAAAGAGGATAAATATTTGTGTTCAATATAAATACTGTGCATGTAGTTCTTTCGTCTGAAACAGTATAACACATATAAAAGGTCTCTTTAATGACACTTGTCTTTGTTCATCATTTCTGCTATTGAGTTCAAAATTTATCAGTATAATGTACAAATAATATACAAAACCAGAAGAATTATTGTAGCTTTTAGACAGCAATCATATTTCATTTGTATGGTTAGTTTAGGGTTAATTATCCACAGATCTGTCTTTTGTCTTCCTTGAGTTATTTCATTGACCTCACTGTTATCTCAGATTGGGTTGGTTTGAATGAGTTAATTATGACAGCACTCCACACATTTGTGCTCGATTTCTCGCTGTGTATTTGTGACCAGTCAGTCTGTGAATTACATCGAAACGACTGGGTCAGGTGGTGAATTTCCAATCACCTCCCCTACCAATACCTTTGTAAATTCATTGCACTAGTTTAGCTTGTCAAGTGTACTCATGTATGGGTACAGTTTAGGTTGTGTGGGCATTTTTTCATACTGTCCACAATGTAGGCAACATTTTCCAAAATGAAACTCCCCATAGAGCATCATTATAATTATTCTACTACTCCTTTATTGGCTACACTGTACCTATGATACATATATCAAACAATAAAATGTACATTAGTAATTTACAGTGTAGTCCTAAAACACATACATTAGTTCTTATTCATTGCTCATTGCAAGTTTGGTTTTCCAGTCCACGAAGGCTGCATAAAAAACAATTATCATGATTTTGACAGACATTACAATATATTAACGGCTCAACAGAAAGAGTAAACAGCCCAAAAACGTTTTCTGGAGGGCTATTAACCATTCATGATGAGCCGTTGATACAATGTACATTGTAATGACCGACAAAGTCATGCTATTTCTATTCTTGCCATTTTCGTAGAATTTGTAAGTTTATGTGGAAAATAAGATAAATGAATAGTTTGCCGGTACTGAAAATATGGAAAATAGCTAGAAAATAATCACCAGGACAAATTTTATATTACACAATAGAGTTGTTTACAAATTACTATAGAATATCTTTCGACTTCCTAGAGTAAATTGTTACTGTACAAAATTTATCAGTGTAATGAACAAATAATAAAAAAAATATCATGATCTGGAAAGGCATTACAGTTCATTAATGGCTCAATAGAAATAGTTAACAGTCCAAGTGTTTTCTGGAGAGCTGATAGCCATTTCTGATGAGCCATTGATACACTGTGATGTGAACATATTATGTGTCTGTGATGAAGTGGTAATTGATGAAGTGGTAATTGATGAAAAGGGAATTGATGAAGGGGTTATTGATGAAGTGGTAATTGATGAAGTGGGAATACACCCTCATAATGACAGTCAGACACTACTCACAAAGCACCCTAAAATTATAATGGAAACCGCAAATGAATGGTCAGACCTTTTCAGATAACTGACCCCAGAATACAACCTTGCAACAAAAATGGTTAACCGCCACCTTTTCCCAGCCCTACCAGGCACACTTAAGAATGAAACCTAGACTACAATAGAAACCAAAGGAGAATCCAGATTTAATACCACAACCCCAGAGTAACCCTGCACAGCAGTCAGCCCACTGAGCCCTAATTGAAAAATTCAAACCACCTGACTAGCACATGTACAAACTACTGAAAACCATATTATGGTTTACCCCTGGAAAACAACAAAACCTTAAAGATACAATTCCCGCAAGGAACACCCGCCATACAAATACAAATACATTAAGGTGCCATTGCTTGCCCAAACAGTGAATATGCAACACCATTAGGCATTTTATTGGCAAATTGGCCATCACACCAGTGAACCTAGATGCGATTCAGAATGGCTGAAGTGTGCTTATTTTCATACTCCTTGTGACTGAGTGAGGCGTGAATGTGCGATCACATGCCCCAGACTCTTAAGCACTACATCCATTCATGCTAAAGATTTGTAAACTTTACAGGTCTAAACTAAAGATTAAGATACATACCTAATTCTTTCAAACATTGTAAATACTCGTTCTTGGATATGTGAACAGACAGTTTAACAGAGCGTACTCGGCATCGAAGCAACAGTTCTTTGGTGACCAAACCAGCTTGAAACAGTTTCTGTAGTTTACCTGATGTGTACAAGTGCCACAAATCAGTCAAGGCAGATGGCGTTTGACACAGTACCATAAACACAACACTACCTTCTGATATACCACTGACAGACCTACACTGCGTGCACAAAATTTTTAACGTGTTCATTATTTCCATAGACTCTTTTATCATCTGATTGGTCTGAGATAATTCTTTGTGGAACTGAACAAATGCTGCAGGCGTTGCATCTCTCCGTCGAATTAATTTGAAAGCATTTTTAGACATTTCTAGAATTTGCTGTTCCACTTCTTGACAAGAACATAATGATCGTTTTTTGTTCAAGGGTATTATCTCATCACAGTCAACACTTACATTGATCTCCCCTGAAAAAAACATGATGAACAATTTGATTCAACAATATGTAGATAAAGTACCATGACAGGGTTTCTTCTGCCCTCTTTGGGAAAGGGTCTGTGGCCCATGCCATTCGGAAAATTTGCATCATTGTGGCTCCAGTTGGGAATTTGTTTTGGAGGGAAAAAACATGGTCTTTTGGGAATTGGCCTAAAGGGAATTGGTCTAGTGGGAATGAACCCTTACAGTGTACATGAAGGTATAGTTCATTAAATTTTTTAGTCGATGTAAGTTTTTCCCCTCCAAAACAAATTTCCTGTGAAAGGGATTCTTCTGCCCTCTTTGGAAAAGGGTCTGGGGCCCATGCCATCGGGAAGATTTGCACGATTTGGGCTCCAAAAACCATTGGTTTGAATGGGAATGGAGATTGATGCCCAAAAGTCATTGGGAAAGGTCCCATAAACGTCTCCTGTAGATACTTGTAGTGTTCAACCAATGATCGGAACCGACCACCACAATCGGCTGATTGTGGGAAATCGGATGTCAACGGCAACGGCTCCTGGAACATCGGTTCAACTGATTGTTGTCAAGCATTTTGTGATGATTCATTAACCGCATTTTATCTTCTGCAACTGTTCAATTGTTGATGTAAAATGGTGTCAATGATACCATTTGGTAAAGTTGAGAAACCACCACAATATGTATTCTTAATCTATCTAGACGCCCCTTTACGGGATATACAAATTAAACGACATGTAAAGCTTACAATACGTCCAGTAGTGCATGGAAATTACAATCGGAATCGGCATCAGAATCGGACGATTGTGAGCTCAAATAACAGGTATTCGGTCAGCGACCATTTTTGGTTGAACACTAGATACTTGTACCCACAAAAATTATAAAATTTAAAGTAATTTGTATATTTTTATACTTACCAATGGCCCAGACTAGCAGGTACTAACTCAAAGTTATCAAGGGCGAAATACCAATTTTGAACCCCCCAATCCCCAAAAGCTGCTTGCAAAACCAAAAATTAAAAGTCCTATCTGGCCCTCCATATATTTACTCTCTGCACATTCGCAGCCGTCAGGAAGTAACCGGAATTGGTGCCAACATCATTCTTTGTAGAAGAGAGAACTACATAATAATTCAGCGGGCAGGTGTGAGTGCCCACTCATGGGAGGGCCATCTCCATCTGGGCATTTGTTAAGTATAAAAATATACAAATTACTTTATCAAAATTAGTAGATTAACATAGTTCCAATCCTGTAATCCAAGATGAAAGGAAATTAAAATTATTAGGAATTACATGTATGTCTCTCTATACAGTAATAAAGAAGACATATAATAAACAAGAGGCCCCAAGGAGCCTTAATCGCTCACCGGCCAAAGTGGTGGTTCATCAACACTACAAAAGAATGAAGTCACGAGAGACAAATTTTATGGAACTAGGGCCATGGCTTGAACAAACATGACTCTTACCCCCCTAAGGATGTTGCATACCAAATACAAAAGCATTCATCTGCTGGATCTGAAGAAGAAGACTTTTAAAGAAAAAAAGCCCAAATATGAATCCAGAGGGCCAATTTGAACAAACTTGAATCAGATCCACCCCACAATGTTGCATACCAAATATCAAAAGATTCTGCCTGCTGGATCTTGAGAAGAACATTTAAGAAATTTGCCTGAAATGCACTAAGTTCGAATTCGGGCTTCTATACTGCACTAAGTTCGAATTCGGGCTTCTATACTGAGCCCAAATATGAATCCAGGGGGACAATTTGAACAAACTTGAATCAGATCCTCCCCACAATGTTGCATACCAAATATCAAAAGATTCTGCCTGCTGGATCTGGAGAAGAAGATTTTTAAAGAAATTTGCCTGAAGTGCACTAAGTTCGAATTCAGGCTTCTATACTGAGCCCAAATGTGAATCCAGGGGGCCAATTTGAACAAACTTGAATCAGATCCACCCCACAATGTTGCATACCAAATATCAAAAGATTCTGCTGCTAGATCTGGAGAAGAAGATTTTTTCAGAAATTTGCCTGAAATGCACTAAGTTTGAATTTGGGCTTCTATAGTGAGCCCAAATATGAATTCAGGGAGCCGATTTGAACGAACTTGAATCAGACCCATACCAAGATGCTGCAAACCAAGTATCAAAAGATTCTGCCCACTGGTTCTGGAGAAGAAGATTTTTTGTAATAATTTTTCTATAATTCATACGGTGCTATCAGATTTATAACCCCATACAGAGCCCCCAAGGGACATGGCCATTTCATTTGAACAAACTTGAATTGACATATGGTAATGAACATCCATACCAAGTTTTGAGCAAATTGACCTAGTGGTTTCAGAGAAGTCAAAAAATGTTCACCATGCCGGACGGACGACGACGGACGGCACGTGATAAGTTTAGCTCCCTTCGGTGAGCTAAAAAGGAGTCCACTTCAAGTAATTCCGCATTCTTTGCATGAAGACTATGCTAATTTGAATGTAACAAGTTCCCAATTTTTAAGACTAGCCCAGACTAAGGCCCAAAAATTAGGATGGCGTATTTGAGAATGAGAGAAAATGAGAGAAAATCCCCCACAAACTAACGCCATGTACAAGAGCAATGCTAACGTGTGTGCTGATGCCCCTGAAGGTAGCAAAGTCAGACTTGCATGTAAATAATCAGATCTCTAATAGACTTGGTGCAAAGCCAAAAAAAAATGGTTTTTTTCATGATTGGATCATGCAAATTGCATTTATAAACTGTTAAGCTGAACTTTGTTATGGTCTGGAACCAATATTACTATAATTCTTGTGTCATCCATATTTATATGGATATATTGATATGTAGAGGTTAGAATGTCATGCAACCTCCCCTGCAAGCACTGGGCCGCAGAAAAATAATGCACTCAAAAAAATATTGGGCAACACTTTGGCCTATAGGCTATGGTACAATTTACCTTAGTCAGAAACAGAGGCCAAAAACAAACAGGGGCCATAACCCTACCAAACATGAATGGACAAAACGCTAGGTACGAGGGCATCCGTTCCCCCAAGCTGCCCTATCACCATATCAAAGAACATTAAAATCTGACAACTGATGCTTGAGTAATAATACAAAATGTTTGGATGGACGGACGGAGACCTCGACTATATACCCCCTCAAAAAATTTTGGGGGGCATAATAAAACCCAAGCTGTATGCTGGAAATAATTACAGACAAAACAGCTTCACTCATAGTTACATAATTCTCAAACCGGAGGAGAGGTAAAAAAATCCCTCCCCGTTTTTGAAGGAATCTTCTTCAAAAAGAAAGAGGGAAGTGCTCTGGAATCAGTAAAAGCGGTACCAAAAAACAATATAAATATTCGTCGAACAGGCACTCAGGTATTAATTATTATTAATAAATTGGTGCTTAATGCACTTCAGAAGCTAAGGCTATAGCGGCGATCCAGGTAATTAATACCGTCCACTTGTAACGTATACCGGAGTCGGGATACGCAGATAGGTCGAAAACCAGTGAAATAATATATAACATACACATGTCCAATAGAATCACAATGGACGATCTCTGGAGAGTAAACACACTTCCGGGGTAACCCACAGGCGACCCCATTCAGGTGTACAATAAATTCCAGTAAAAACACTCCCCAACGTGTACTGTCCGGTATCTATGAATCTATAAGCGTCCAAATAACATACGAGAGTGTAAAACAAGGTGTTTTCGATTGGGACAAGCTATGATTAACACTCGACACGGACCGCCCCTGAAATAATTCATTATTTCTAAGGTCCATAACATACAATATAATGTGTCTGCCTAATAATTCATTTACTATGCACGTGAGCATTGAAATCTTAAAAAATTTATAGTAATTTATATATTTTTTATACTTACCAATGACCCAGACATAGCTGGTGCTAACTCTTAAAAATATAGGGCCAAACACAAATTTTGCCCCCCAATCCCCAAAATTTGCATCTAAAACCAAAGAAATCATGTCCTGAATGGCCCTCCATACTTCACCTCTACTGCGCATGCACAGTGTCAAGGACATCCCGAAATTGGCGCCATTAATCATTCTTACCATCAGTGCCTGGTAAGCGCTATGTCCTCAGCGGGGAGGTATGAGTTCCCAACGCCTGGGAGGGCCATCCCCGTCTGGGTCATTGGTAAGTATAAAAAATATATAAATTACTATAAATTTTTTAACATTTTTATACTGTACCAATGACCCAGACATAGCTGAATAGTAAAAAGGCTGGAGGGCCTAGGACATAGAGGAAAATCCAATAAGCTCAACTATATAAAATAGAGTCATCTCCTGGAGGAGAAAAGGAGAATTAGGCTTCACATGTATCTTTCTTATTTATGATAAATTAGAAAGACACAATACCTTCTATAATTGAGCATCATAACATCCATATTCTCTATTAATATCCAGTATAATTCTTATACTAATTATTTTTAAAGTAAGCCAATAAATAAAGTTAGTCCAGAGAATTGAGACTCTTTATACTCTTTTAAAAGTGTCCGAGGATAGTATAATAACGCCCATTTGACACGTGACATATTCAAATGCTATACTTTAAAACTATGACATGAATGAATTTTAAAACATAACTTTTCACTTAAAAACCCATCCCAGTAACAGCTCAGAATTACTGACTCCAGAGGAGGTATCCCCTTGTTTTCATAATAAAACAGGTGTCCCAAGGGAACACCCTCCCCCCCCCCCCCCCCCCCCCTTTTCTTGCCCTGGGTCAAATAGCCCAGAGCGAAGAGGGCAGCAGGACGGAGTCACTGCCGGAACATAAAGCCTACATAGCTATAGTTGCAATTGTTAAGTGATCGACATTCTGAGCAGCCGATAATGGATCTAAATAATGCAGGCCTCCAGAAATGGACTCGATATTTCTGAGATAAAAATTCGTGAATGTGGATGGCTGAGACCAATATGCAGCCTACTTTAAATCTATAATAGCAACACTATTTACGTAAGCCCAAGATGTAGAAGAGCTCTTACTTCATGAGCCGAAATCTTAAGCACAGACTGCTGAGTTAAGGATAGATTATCCTAAGCAGTACCGATAGTTAATTGAATGCATTTAGTAATAGAATGGACCGTAATGACCTTTCTATTAGGCATCAGAGCCAGAAGAAGCTTTACGTCCTTACTGATAAACTGAGATCTGTTAATAAATACATAAAGGTCTATCCGGACAGAGTAAAGGCCTATGCCCGTTCGAAGACGGAAGGACCTTAAAAACAATAGGTTCCGGATATTAGTCAGGAGCCTGATTCTTAATCAAAAATACAACATTAGTAGTAAAGGTAATAGAGTTTCCGATACTACGAAAGTGAGAATCGTCCACCGATAGTGCCTGAAGCTCACTGACTCTTCAGCAGAAGAGAAGACTAAGAAAATTGCTGCCTCAAAAGGCCAGAATTTGAAACTACTGTCTCAAGAGGTTCAAATGGTTGCTTTAGTTAATAAGAACCGAAGCTAAATTCCGTATAGGAATTAATCTAAGGATTCTAGGTCTATTATCGAAAAGTTTCAAACTAACTTAGATAAAAAGACATTAGGCTCAATTGTAAAAAATCATGGTGTGCATAGGTATCAGATAACATAGACCTATAACCTTTAAAAGTAACTGGCTGCAGTTGATCTCGTCAAACAAGTATACTAGAAAGTTAGCAATGTCTGGTATGGAGGGATCAAAAATATCAACATAAAGATCCCTACACCAACGACGGAAGACCCTCCACTTTAGCCGCATTGTATAGCGAAGAGGAGGTCATCCTACAGTTAGGAATCGCGTCCACTGCTCGTCCTGTACAATGCTTGCCAAGCAAGAAGGACCGTACAACAGAATACGTGAAGGTTGAGACCTTGCGGGTTGTGATGAAGTTGACACGATTTCCCCAGCGAAAAAAGATCCTCTCGTGGAGGAAGTTTCCGTGGTAAGTCCCACAGCAGACATCTAAGTAAATTTATCCACCGTCTCTGTGGAGACAGAGATGCTAACAACAGAATTGTATTGTGAATGTATAATCCTAGCAATACTTGCTGAATCAACAGCGCTGAAGGATACGCATATCCTATCATCCCGTCTTACTAGATCGATAGAGCGTTAACTACATATGCTCGGGGATCCGGACACGGTGACACATACGTCTGCAATTGATTGGAGAGTTGTGTCGCAAATAAATTTATCACTGGGCGCTCCCATTGGTAGCAAATCTGATTGAATACCTGAGTCCATTCTGACGGCAACAAACGACCCTTACGTGAAAGGGAGTCTGCTAATACGATCCGACGACCCAGAATATGACGGACCGAAACAGAACTTGGTGTTCTATAACAAACAGAAGGATCCTTTCCGTTAAAATCAATAACGGAACCGAATGAGTGCCTCCCTGGTTCCGGATATACGCAACTACTGTCGTATTATCAGACAGGATTTGGACATGCGTTTCTGAATAATGTTCATCCAATGACGTAGTGCAAGCCAAAATAATATCATTTCTTGGAAGTTAAGTGCTTGCCTAAAAACTGCGGAACCCAAAGACCCTGGCACTTCGAATCCGTTGGGATCAATATTGTGTCCCAACCTGTTTGACTGGCATCCGTCATAATCGAAAAACTCGGATCCGGCAACTACAGTGGAACTCTCTGAGTCAACCACCGAATGTTTGCCCACGTCTGAATCTCTTGTTACACTTGATTGACAAGAGAACGTGTATATCGAGCAATTCAAAGATTGCTGAAAGGTTGCCGTCGAAGAGAAGCTTCTCCGAGACCGAAGCGACTCTGAGAGAGTTCTTCACCTTACTATCCACGCGCGTGGATGTAGCTAGGGCTGCGTCACGTCTAACCAACTCCAGGTTGCCACTGAAGGGCGGAGTTATACGTGGAAAAACTACTGCCCCTGAAAGAAATCTCATTGAGGATCATATCCTGGAATTCTTTCTCTTGAAGACGTAATGATAACACCTCAGTAAGGTGGTCTACGTATGATAAAGCGTCTAAGTTAAGTCTATTAGACATCATTGTCGTTTCCAACGTCGTGGTTGGAATTGACATAGACGGCAAAAAAGATAATTCCCAGTCTTCAGCCTCGCCGTCTTAGACGCATAGGAACTCTCGGTATGCCCAGTTCTGCCAACAAAAATTTATTTTCCTAGAATTTGATGAAAGGCAGAATAGAGCATTGCGGACAAGAAACTAGACTAGCATGTTTGGTAGCAAGCTTATATATAGCGTCGTTCAATAATTTGAATGTTCTAATGACATTATTGGACTGCGTCGGCAACTCAGGGACAAAACTCTGTGTCCAATGACGCTATTAGTCTCTTATCCAGCATCGCAGCAATGTAGTCCTACGGAACAACCTCTGGAAGATAATGCCGGAAGAAATGTATGGCAGCTTCTGTTGTTCCGAAAGGGAAAGTTCGAAATTGTCCGAATCTCTTTCGCCATCCTGTCGGACCCTATGAAGTGTTCGGTCGTCCGTACCTGATGCAACAGCGGAGCGCACCGACCCAGCGCCGTCGGATTATTCCTGATCCGACCGAGAATCTGTCATTTGCTGGGATGCTGCGATAAGCTGTGCTATTTTGGATAGCATGTCCGTCACTGAGGCCTGTGGAGAAGCGGTCTTACGATGCCTTGCCGCTGGAAGCTCCGTGTTCGTTACCCCGTGCATACTTCTATTATGCGAGCGACCGGAGTGTACAGGCCTCGTGTCCCTTTGCTACCAGATGGTGTGACCTGTTCGCCGTGGAATCACTGAATGACGAAGCTGGCCAGATACTCGAGGTCACGTAGCCAATGTGCGGTCGTGTGCGCTGCTGTGAGGATGAGGAAGCATTATCGACAGTCACTCGGACTGTCTATATAACAGAGCGTCCCGAGCGGCGGACATATGCTCCGAATGCGAAATGTCTGTACCACAACATCCGGTCCCATGTTGTTGTACGAGAGAGGGACCTCTCTCGCTCGCCGCCCGGACGGACCTGGACGAGCTAGGAACTGGACTAACAGGCTTCCTCCGATCTCTCCTCTAATCCGTCGTCACTGGGTGTGTACTAAAGTCTATTATAGTGCTCGCATCACCCAAATCTCCTTCCTAGACCGCAACGGACAAACCCGACTGGCGAACCATTCGATGAATGGACGCTACACCGGGTGAGCTAGCGAATGTCAACTCCGTCGATCCTACTAGGGACCTCTTAGGCGATTGACGTATTCCATGAGCACTAATTGCCGTTAGCTCTTCATTAACTATGACGACAGAGGCACACTTTTGAAAGACATCTCAGTAATTTTGCGAACAAGAAACCAGACATGCTTGTAAATAGCAAGCATATAAAAAATATATATAGCGTCGTTCAATAAATCGAAAGTTTCTGAGACATTATTGGACTGTGTCGGAACTGAGGGACGATGTCCCTGAACCGAACCAAAAATTTCTGTGTCCACCGACACTATCAGTTTCTTATCCGGCATCGCAGCATTCTGGTCCGACGAAGAACCTCTAGAAGATGAAGTCGGATGACATATACAGCAGCTTATGTTGTTCCGAAAGGGAAAGCTCGAAATCCTCCGAATCCCTTTCGGCATCCCGCCGGACCGTATGAAATTTTCGCGGACGTCCGTGCCTGATGCTTCCGCAGAGCGTCCCAACCCAGCGTCGTCGGATATTACATGATGCGACAGAGATTCTGTCGTTGCTGGGATGCTGCGATAAGTTGTGCTATTTGGGATAGCACGTCCGTCACCAAGGCCTGTGCAGTAGCGGTCTTACGATGCTTTGCTGCTGGAAGCTCCGTGTACGTTGACTCCCGCATACTTTCTTATGCGAACGTCCAGAGTCTCCAGGCCTCGTGCCCTGGCTATCGGATGGCGTGACCTGGTCGCCGAGGATTCTCTGATTGGCGAAGTTGACTGGATATCCGAGGTCACATAGCCAAGAGCGGTCGTGTGCGCTACCATGAGGATGAGGAAGCCTTATTGACAGTCTCTCCGGGCTGTCTATCTAACAGAGCGTCCCGAGCGGCGGACGTATGCTCCGAATGCGAAACATTTTGTACCACAACATCTGGGGCCAGATGTTGTTGTACGAGAGAGGGGCCTCTCTCGCTCGCAGTCCGGATGGACCTGGACGAGCTAGGAACCGGACTAAAAGGCTTCCTCTGTTCTCTCCTCTAATCCGCCGTCACTGGGTGTGCATTTGGTTGATTTATAGTGCTCGCATCACCCAAAACTCCTTCTGGACCGCAACGGACGAACCCGGCTGCCGAACCATTCGATGAATGGACGCTACACCGGGAGAGCTAGCGGATGTAAAAGGCCGTCGATCCTACTAGGGACCTCTTAGGCAATTGACGTATTTTCATGAGCACTTTTCCGCTAGCTCTTCATTAATTGTGACGACAGAGGCACACTTTTGGAAGACATCACGGATACATCACCCTGTTCTTGATCGTCTGAAATAGAGATTGATAAACTAGAGTGACCCTGCGGGGAAAGGACCGGAATGGCCATTTCCCCACTAACATACCGTGACACACGCTTCCCATGTTGTCATCGAAATTAACACATACGGAACAGGAGTTAGTGAGAGTACACTGACTACATTTATACAATGATTATGAAAGTCAGAGGAAGATTTCCTCTTATTACAATTGAACAATATCCTTTCAATGTGAAAAGAAAACAAAGTCCTAGTACTCGCACCAACCCCTGACAATCAAAATACATAATAACATGATCCATTAACATAGAAAAAATAATTGAAATCAAAAAAATTTGAAAAAATATTTTTTCAGAAAAGCCCAAGTTTCTGAAAAGTAACGTTGAGCCCCAATGGATCCCAAGCCTAAGTGTGGGCAAAAATTTTAAAAATATTTTAAACAATTAATGCAACACTTACGAATAATAATAATGAATCTAGATATGATTAAACTAACATCAATATATTATTTTCAAGAAATCCCCCCTCACACAGAGGGCTGTTGTCAATGTAAACAAGAAGTGTAAAAACACCAGAAACAAGACTCCAGGCACTGATAACCCTGGCCCGAAATCAGTTACCAATAATACACTATCTGATGCAAAACAGAGACTTCCAGGGAAGAAACTGCAGAACATCAGATGGTAGATGCAGAACACTACGCCTAACCACCCACAGGTGAAGACGTAAACATGGGGAAAAGAACAGAATGTTATCCAGCTAAAACTCCCAAGAAATTTTAGTAATAATATTACAGAAAATATGCCAAAAGCATGGGAGAATAGCTAGGGGGGACTTAAAGGAAAGGGAGAGAGGAAAACACTGAACAAGCAGTGTAACTTGATAACAAGAATGACAACAACAGGCTCTTGCCTCGAAAATAGGTAACTTAACATAATTTCATTAAAAAAATTTTTAAGTTACAGCCCTGATTATTTTCTGTCACTCATTTTTCCTCTCCTCCTTCTATATCCTCCTTAGAATCACCATTTCTCTAATATTTATGTGTCTGACATCATTTAAACTGAGATTTACAAGCACAAAGATCAGTCAGATGTTAACTGATGAAGGGCCAAACAAAGAATGATTAATGCTGCCAATTTCGGGACGTCCTTGACACTGCGCATGCGCAGTAGAGGTGAAGTATGAAGGGCCATTCAGGACATGATTTCTTTGGTTTTAGATGCAAATTTTGGGGATTGGGGGGCAAAATTTGTGTTTGGCCCTATATTTTTAAGAGTTAGCACCAGCTATGTCTGGGTCATTGGTACAGTATAAAAATCTCGCATGTAATCATCTGAATACCAGTTAACTGACTAGACAGCCTACTAGGTACCTAAAGACAAGCAATTTATTGATGATGAATTATGCGCTCGTTTATGACATATAGACGAACAACCACAGGAAACCAACCAACTAAAAAGTGGATGTGCCCATGAGGTTGCCAGAACACAACCCAGCTGCCAATCGAGAAGTCATGAAATGCATGTACAAGTATGTACTTAAACTCATACGAGGCTTACAGGAAGAAAACTATGCCTTGCCCGGTAATCGCCTCTTAACACATTGGCGGGAGAGGGGGGGGGGATTCGAGGTCATATCAAACCCTCCGCACCCGCATTACCTTAACTGTTCTTGTGTTAGTCATCAAATCCTATAGGAACCACAATGTAGTGCACGGTATTACAATCAGAATCGGCTGTTTGTGAGCTCAAATAACCAGTAAACAGTCAGCGGTCATTTTTGGTAATCGGTTGATCACTATTCAGTTTGGATCCAGAGGCCCATTGTCCAAAAGTCTGCCTGTGTCTCATACATGCTTTATAATATATGGTACGAGTACACTGCTTACAAAGGTTGAAAGGGAAGTTGGTCCAGAACAAGATGTCACAATACAGCCAATATTCTCTATCTATTTTCCGGCCAACAACACAATAAAATATCACAAGTCAAAACAGACACCTGAAAACATTTATTCTGTGAAATTAGGCAGAAGTACAATATATAAATGATGTCCTTAAATCATGAAAGTGTCAATGACACTGTAGCTTAACTTGATTGTGTGTTGTGTTTGATGAAAAGGATAATGTTCAATGTTTATGAAAGGATTATGAAATACGACAAGAATTGTGATAATTGAGAATATGTTAATCTCTGTTCCCTGTATGTTATGCTTTCAATAAAATTAATTGAGGTGTAGACTGTACTAAACAAGTGAGGGGTAGAGACTGTCAGTTTCATTTTTTGAAGTTTGGTTTCGTTTTTTTTTTAAGGAAAAAACCTCGGTTTCGGCTCCGGTTTTGGTTTTCTGTATGAAAAGTTTATATATATGGATGTATTACAAACAGGTTTATTCTAGGAACATTCGTAATTGAATAATGGATAGTGGCAATCAAGATATAGGGCCTAGCTTTCGACAGAGCCATAATATCTGAACATGCTGTCACTGGTAACATGGGTGGAAAATAAGAAATTTGCTGCAGAATATTGAAAAAACGCCATGGAAATGACACCTACATATTTTCTGACAAATTAGTGAATCCATTCAATCCATGTGTTCTTGCTGTCATTTCGTTTCCAGACTATTTCGGAAAATCAGGTGACCAGATACAAAACAGACTATAACATTTCTATAGCTTGTTTTGGAATTTTTGTGCGAGAAAAATAGTGTTGAGAAGCACTTCAAATAAGAAATTGGCATTTTATTGCAAAAGAAAGTTGGAATTGTTGATTGGTATAGCCCCCCCCCCCCTCTCCTCTCCCCTCCCCTCCCCCCCCACCCCCCAATCACTGGCAGTATATCTGCTTGTGAAAAAATGAGTCCGCCATGATGGGACGACGAAGGGATGTCTCTATACCAGGGACCAACCATGGTTCAGCCCGAGGCAGGAAAATTTTCAATTCCAGGATCCCCCAAAAACCTATTACCTTGCTGAATATTTTGATGTTTTCACGGAGATCTATTTGTGAGGTTTCACACTTTGAGCACCAACATCTTTTTTGTAAGCATGCAGTGTTATTTTATTATTCTGATTTAAAATCACAAGATATGGACAAAAAATTAAGTACCATGACCTTTTCTTCGAAGTTGGAAAACAACATTCCACAATTCGTCACTTCAGTCACTAAGTTTCATTTTTGTTTATGAATATTAATTTATGCAACTGTTATGCCTTATGAATGTGGGTGTTTCGTACTCTGTGTTTTGATCTCCATTGTGTGGTTCTTCTTATACATAACTAACATGAGCTATTGTATTTTTAGTGTTAATAGATATGCCCAGTGACTTGTTTTTGTTAGTTATTAATATATACTAAGTTGTCAATATTAATGTCTTAATGGATCATTGTTGTGGGGGCTTCCCTTTATCTTAGTTTCTGTTTCTCCATCATGTGTATGCACAGGGAGGAGGACAACACTGACCAAAGACCACTCGGACCAAGACAACTCGGACCTGTTTCCATGACAACTTGGACCTGTTTTAAAGACAACTCTGACCAGTTTTGAAGACAACTCGGACCAGTTGTTTTGAAGACAACTCGGACCTAGTTTTAAGACAACTCGGACCTGTTTGGAAGACAACTCGGATCTACATCAAAGACAAGTCGGACAAGTTGACGACAACTCTGACCAGCTTTTTAGACAAGTCTGACCAAAATCGTTAGAGAAAGAGTCATGGCGGATTATAATATTAACTGGCGAGTGGATGAGTGGCAGGGCAGGGGTGGGGGCGAGGTGGGGTGGGGTGGGGAGGTGGGGGCAGAGCAAAGAGGCCTTTTTGGCCAGCCTCATAAGGTGAAGCCAGGTTTTGAAGAGTGCCTTGATGTCACATTGGGGGTGGGGGGTCATTGTTGTTCAAGGTTCAAGCTGAGGTCGCAGTCGCTGGAGCTTAGGAGAAAACCTTGGACAGAAAATGCATGCCAAATGTGTAATCTAGGCGCACTTGAGATCCTGGAACACTTTCTACCTGTCTTTGATGTTGGCCCGAGGTTTCTTCAAAATAGGTCCGAGTTGTCTTAAACTCTGTTCCGAGTTGTCTTCAAAACTGGTCTGGCTTGTCTTGAGCAGAGTGGTCTTTGGTCTGAGTTGTCTGTAATTCGTATGCACATATACCATGATTGCACCTCCTGTGATGCGGGACTACACCATCTTCGAGGGTTAAGAAGAAGATATAAATATTATGTACATCTGAATTTATTTTTAGTTTCTTCCTGGGATTATGTGTAAAAAAAACCAAATTGATGAAAACAAATGAAAGTGTCAATGACATTGTAGCTCAACTTGTCAAGACATGTACATGTACATGTACAGTACTGTGATCACAAAAGTGGTCTTTTAGTTGATCGGCTCTTGATCCGGCTTCGGTTCTGTCGCGATTGAGAATCGCGGTTCTGTCGATAAAACACGGCAGAATGGAGAAAGAATCGAGAGAAAATTTAGGTAGAATTGAGAGAAAATCGCAACGGAAACACCAATACATTGTGAGATGATTTGTTACATGTATTCCTCGGTGGTGAAAACTTCAAAGTTTGGCGTGAATGGATCATACATTCTAAGATTCGTTCGATGTATTCGTATGTCGCAATTAAAAAACAACAAAATCCAGTCGAGTTACAAACCTGAAGATATTTTCCGACTCGCCCCCTTTTCAAATCGACAAAAGTAAAAATTTTGAAAGAAAAGTGTGCGGAGATGTAAATAGATGTGAACAAGTGAACACTATCATAAGAATAGACCTGGTCTGTGCGGGTAAATCCTCAGCACGTCAATCTGAGAACGAAAAGTATTAAGCCTGCAGTCTTAACTCCTCCCGCCTTTTATTTTATGGAAATATAGCCAATATGGTACCTTGTGAAATTCCTGGTAGCTAAGAGAAGCAGAGTATTTCAAGGTCCATCAATGAATGTCATGAAGGATTCAGCAGGATAAGTCCTCCCCCAACAAAACGTCCTCCAATATAGTTTGGTGTAGCCAAACAGGCCAACTTTGCCCCGAGTTTCGGTTAAAATGAAAATGAAATCATATAGGCTTAATTTTTTTTTTAAATTCAGAAAGTGATGGCCCGATCCCTAGGCAGATTCAATTATTTTTTTAAAAAATGATTTCCTGAAAAAAAAACATGTCTCTAGCCTCCTAACTGGAATGGGCTCGGTCAAATGAGAGCTCACGACCTGAGCTATAATTAAGTTGATGCAAAAAAAAAGGATTTTTTTCAGTTAGACTTGGCTGAGCTTTTTATAGAACTATCTGTTTAACCTACCATTGGATGCAGCCAAGGGTTAACAAATAATTAAATGATTAAAACTACTTCCATTTTCAAAAGTGGGGGATGCCCCCCCCCCCCCCCTCCCCCCATGCCACAGTCTGGGTGTCGATAGAAATATTACTGTCAATTGGCAAAATTATTATAAACAAATAACAAGAGGGATGTTACATCCCAACGCTCACCTACATTCGCGCTTGATAATGTCGTTCCAATGTAACATGCCTAATATTTAGTTAATATAAATCATTAACTAGGCATCAAATGATTAATGTGGTTTATGTGATGGCTTTGGAAAGGCTATATTTCTGCATTTATTATATATCAATTCAACATAGAATCTTTGGATATATATATATTTTAGAAATGTTTATGATTAAGAATATGAATCGTGAGGCCAGATATTAAATCATAAATAAGAATTAGGAAAGGCTTTCATAAATCACTGAAATTGTAATTGAAGTACATTCATTGGTTAAAGAGGAGTTGCAGAAAAAGATTCGTTCAAGAAAGTGACTATAAGTCCCAACAAAAATACATCACATCAACAACTAAAATAAGCCTTAATGTTACTAGTAACAAGTATGAGAAAGTATTAAATAAAAAAAAAAAAGTTGAAAAAAATTTTTTTAAAGAAAGTGAATATAAGTCCCAAAAACCCCCCTCAAATTCCTCAAATATGCATGTAATAAGGGCGCAACGTTACCGCAATGTAGTTTAGTAACCCATGCGTACAATATCAATTGCCTGGAAAGACACATAGAAACAGAACTCACCTTAACACCTCACCTTAACACAAACTTTTAGAACTTAAAATTGAGTAAGTCAGAGAAAAACGTGAACATTGCGACTGAAAAAAAGAAAAGAAATCAGTTAAATTTCTGCATACAGTAGGGTTAATACCTACAGTTGTTATTGAAATGAGAAAATAAACAGTAATGAGAGGTGAAGGCACCACAATCTGCACAAAAGCTGACTTTAACGCAAATTCTTACAACACCTAAACGCTAATTCTTACAAGTTTTGGCCAAAAATCAGCCTCAAATTCCTCAAATATGCATGTAATGAGGGTTAAATATTAATGCAATGGAGTTCAGTAACCCAAGTGTAGAATATTAATCGCCTGGAAAGACACACAGAAACACAACTCACCTAAACACAAAGTTTACCAAGTTTTACAACTTAAAATTTACTAAGTCCGAGAAAAACATGAAAATTTTGACTGAAAAAAAAGAAAATTTCCGTTAAATTTCTGCATACAGTAGGGTTAATACCTACAGTTGTTATTGAAATATGAAAATCAACAGTAATGAGAAGTTAAAGCAGCACAATCTGCACAAAAGCTGACTTTAACGCAAATTCTTACAACACCTAAATGCAAATTCTTACAACAACTTTTGGCAGAAAATTGTAAGTGAAATTTGGAAAAAAGTCGTAGTATCAGGATTAAATACTGTTCTGATAGTCCCCTACAACCTACATATGCAATATCAAAGGCCTGAGCCCACTGATCTTTGAGAACTCACCTTAACACCTCACCTAAACACAAACTTTTAGAACTTAAAATTTACTAAGTCCGAGAAAAACATGAAAATTTTGACTGAAAAAAAAGAAAATTTCCGTTAAATTTCTGCATACAGTCGGGTTAATACCTACAGTTGTTATTGAAATATGAAAATCAACAGTAATGAGAAGTTAAAGCACCACGATCTGCACAAAAGCTGACTTTAACGCAAATTCTTACAACACCTAAACGCTAATTCTTAAAACAAGTTTTGGCAGAAAATCAGCCTCAAATTCCTCAAATATGCATGTAATGAGGGTTAAATATTAATGCAATGGAGTTCAGTAACCCAAGTGTAGAATATTAATCGCTTGGAAAGACACATAGAAACACAACTCACCTAAACACAAAGTTTACAAAGTTTTACAACTTAAAATTTACTAAGTCCGAGAAAAACATGAAAATTTTGAGTGAAAAAAAAGAAAATTTTCATTAAATTTCTGCATACAGTAGGGTTAATACCTACAGTTGTTATTGAAATATGAAAATCAACAGTAATGAGAAGTTAAAGCAGCACAATCTGCACAAATGCTGACTTTAACACAAATTCTTACAACACCTAAACGCAAATTCTTACAACTTTTGGCAGAAAATTTTAGGTGAAATTTAGAAAAAAGTCGTAGTATCAGGCTTAAATACTGTTCTGATAGTCCCATACAACCTACATATGCAATATCAAAGGCCTGAGCCCACTGATGTTTGAGAAATTAACCTTAACATTAAATCTTACAATATTGGACACGCCGGATGCTGACGCCTGAGGTTATCACAATAGCTCACCACATCTTACAGATGTAGGTGAGCTAAAAAGGAAAAAAGTGGCCATATCCATCGGCGATATCCAAATTACTTCAAACAGAAGTTCTTTACCCAACATGAGAAATCAGTCAAAAGCCAATTTTACGGTTGGACGTTCTCTCCCCACAAAGTCGGCTGTTTTGGGGTGAATCGATATTCTGATCGGACATGCATTTCCGAGTTAAATGGTTAAAGAAAAGCGCATTTCGAATGAAAGAAAAACAGTGATTGTACATTTTTACTATTTATTCATGAATATCATATGAAAGAACACGCCAGAAAGTGTATTTTTTAAATACGAGGGCATTATTTTTTCACAACTTTCAAACAACACGTGTTTGAGGAGTCCGACATTTTATCGTTTGAATGTTTTTTGCTCCGTACAGTTCGCCCCGCCCGGTTAAATTAAAGTAACATAACTTAGTATTTTAGTCTGGAGGCTTTGAAACGAATTTGTTGAAGTATGTCTCCAGTGTGCTGTAAGTTTTTTCACAGAACCTGAGCACACTGTGTGAGTGGAAACTCTACTACATGAGTGTTTTTGTTGTAATCAACCAATTTATTTATTGGTGTTTAGAGTCACATATTTCTGCACAATGGCTAATCATGACCATGACAGTTTTACGGGTGGAGGAAGCCAGAGTACCCAGAGAGAACCACCGAGCAACGGTGAGCAACTGTCAGCTCCACACAAGCAGGGTTAGCATTGGTTGAAGACAGATGAACCATCGACGTGCAGTACGCCTCAGTGCACAACGCCACCGTGCCCCCATGTGGGCAAAGAGGGTGAAGTGTCTTGCCCAAGGACACAACGCGGTTGCCGCAGGTGGGATTTGAACCGAGGACCTCTCGGCCTGCAGCCTGCACCTCTACCTACTGAGCCACCGTGCCCCCAATCATCCAGTACTTATCCCTCTTCTAATCCCAGCCATTCAGTGTGAACTGTAGGCAAATTATGGCAATTATGAATCATGAACATGCACAGTCGAGCACTGCATCAACAATGCTAATGTTGGTGGTTCACGTCATGGTCCTGGTCAAAATCTGAAGTCTTTTTCACGTAGCCTAGAGTCTACAATATCATGTGTAGAAGACCGGCGGAGGGGGGGGGGAACCAGTAAAATTCAGTGTTGTTGTTCCCCCACCAAAAAACATTGACTCTATGCAAGACCCCCCGCCCCCATCCCCTGACTGTGCACCTGGTATATTTACATGTACATCCCCTGCAGTTAAATAAATAAAAGTTCCGTCAGAGACTTCGCACTTTCAAAAATAGTGAAGTAGGACTAATCTACAATTCCATCGAAGCTCCACCAGCGGGAAGGCCACACCCACCTCAGGGCTATGACCATCGGATATGCATGTGGCATATATCGAGCTGGCTATCCCTCCCCCCCCCCCCCCTGCCAAAAGACCCCCACACACACACACCGTAAACACAGGTTTAATCAGAACCATGGAATACATATAGCTTGTTTATGATGGGTGGGGTGGTGTCAATTTGTTTTTTCAAGAAGCATAGGCACATGAGGCCGGGACGACTACAGCCCTCCGTTGCCAGAGAATCGACGTCACGTGGCGGGGGTGGGGGTAGTGCATCACTCGGGAGGGTGGTGTATGTACAGGGGGGGGGGGGGGCTTAAAAGGATTGAATTGACCTGGATGAATATTTTGCGGTTCAATATCCATAACCAAACTGACTACGAATTGACTTGATAACGAATTGGTACTTTCGCCATTAAAAAACGCCATGTACCCAAAAGTCCGAAAAATTGACACTTCACATGCTTCTTAAAATATAAATGTGTTCATGTGATGTCAGTCATTTTGATAATTAAAGGGATGAAATATCGTTTTTTTATTTTTTAAGATCCCAACAACCAACAAAACTCTTGAATTTCTAACGGAGAGAATAGTTGGTCACGACGATACTGTATTCACCCCAAACGACAGATTGTGGTGAAATGCGTGAAACTGAAACAGAAAGTACAAATTAAGTTGAGATTGGAGGGTGCTGCCTACACAATGTCAGATCGGGGGGACAACAAAAAGAGAGGGAGTGGTGAAAGACATAGTGGGTGGAGCGCGGTTGCCTGCCCATGTTTATCACGATTTTCAAATTCAGATGAATACGATTATGAATTTATGTTATGATTAATGTTGGGGTGTGGGCAATCGCGACATCTGGGAAGTGTTGAATTTGACCCTTTTTTTAGAATATATAACAACTCGATAGATTGGTTAGGTCTACATGTACATTAACATTGCAAACCGGTTACATTTGTGCACATGTAGTTTGGACTGTTCCCTCCGACAAAATCGCGGCGCTGCCGACGTTCGTGAAAAATCTCGGCAAAAATCCAATCGGCGGAATGGAGATTGTGTTTCGCTTTAGCCACGCTTCTGTCGATAAGGTTTTTTTATTGTCTGTCACCTCGATCGCGACCGCGTCGAGAACGCACCGCGATTTGGTGTCCACTTTTGTGATCACAGTACTGTATAGTATGTGACACAGCAATGACAAACATCTAGGTAATGACCTGATAACAAAGGTACATATAAAGTATTGTAACGGTCTGCACATAAATACTGACTGTAGCCTGTAACAAATGTATAGGTAAAGTATTGTAAAGGTGGGTGACAGTCAGATGCTAAACTAGAAAAGAAATCTTTGAGTCCCAGAGTGGGTCTGACTGAACCCCAAAATATCTGTTCTCATAGCACAGTGATAACAAAGGCACCCCAAAACACACTCATTCCTGTCCCAAGGTGAAAACAAAGGTACCCAAGAAGTTTCGTGAAGATCAGTTCATAAATACGAGCTGCATAGAAGTTGTGACAAAAAACTGATTGGACCTAATTTCGGTACGAAATGGCCACTGGCAGCCATCTTGAATTTTGGACCGCACTGAGAAACACTCGTTCTCGTCCCAAGGTGATAACAAAGGTACCCAAGAAGTTTCGTGAAGATCGGTTGATAAATACAGCCTCTAGCCCGAGCCGTATTGACATGTGCACTTACAGTGTATAAGTAGCACTAAATAAATCAAAATTCATCTAATTTGCATAATTTCTGCATGAGAAAAAAACCTGTACTGTATGTGATGTATTCCATTTTACTAAACATTCATACAAAAATTTATTCAAATCAGAACTTTCATACCGAAGTTCTGTACAAAAGACTGATTGCACTAATTTTGGGACAAAATGGCTGCTGGTGGCCATCTTGAATTTCGGACCACACCCGAAAACACTCGTTCTCGTCCCACGGTGATATCAAAGGCACCCAAGAAGTTTCGTAAAGATCGGTTTATAAATATGGCCTCTAGCCCGAATCGTATTGGCATTTGCACTTACAGTGCTGAAAGTAACACTAAATACATCAAAGTTAGTCTAATTTGCATAATTTATGTACAAGAAAAAAACCCGTATTATATGTGATGTATCCCATGATACTAAACATTCATTCAAAATTATTCAAATCAGCGCTTTTATATGGAACTTCTGCGCAAAAATCTGATTTCACCTAAGTTTGTACAAAATGGCCGCCAGCGGCCAACTTGAATTTCGGATCGGACCCAAAAACATTCGTTCTCGATCCACGGTCATAACAAAGGTACCCAAGAAGTTTCGTAAAGATCGGTTCATAAATACGGCCTCTAGCCCGAGCCGTATTGAATTGTTGACGGACAGACGGCCAGACGGACGACTGGCCATGACATAAGCTCAAATTTGGCTTCACCAAAGTTGAGCTAAAAATCAGTTTGAGATCGCTTCTTATCATTATTTAAACATGGTACTGAAAATGACAAGAAGGTTTTACCCACTTCATCACTGCCACTGAACAGTCATTAATATTCATAAGTTCAGAGTTCACAATGGCAAGTGTTCAAGGAAATGTTGATCAACATGTTTCCCGGTTTCTCGGATAGATTGATTAAATAATAATAAAAACAAATACTCCCTGAAATGATATTGTGAGTATTGTTTTATTTCCAGCACACACTGTCACCAACCTGAACATTAAAGTTTTCCTTTTTGCATTTTTGGTGTAAAGATTCATGTTTTTGGGGGGAGGAGAATGTGCATGGTCAACGTCACTCAGCTTGTGAGTATTGTTTTATTTCCAGCACACGCTGTCACCAACCTGAACATTAAAGTTTTCCTTTTTGCATTTTTAGTGTAAAGATTCATGTTTTTGGGGGGAGGAGAATGTGTATAGTCAACGTCACTCAGCTGGCCTTGTGAGCACTCTGACTGGCCACCTAACCCTATAACAAATCAACAATCGTCAAGAATATTAATCTATCGATGGACATAAAGACATTCCAAAGGGCAATGCTCTGCACAAACCAGAATGTTCATCATTTGATTGGTGTATTCTGGGCGATTGCTTTAGTGGACCGAAATTCACAGAAAACAGTGAAGAAGGTTTTCCAGGAAAATCTCGATTCGGTTTTTCAGTTTCCAGAAAAACCGGAACTGAAACTGGAAACTGCCAGTCTCTCATGAGGGGGCAGTTTATGTGGCTCTCACAGTTAATTTATGTCAACCAAAGTTACTAAGTTACAGTGAAATTATTCCAAAACGAGTTATCCTATCAAGTTACAATGAAATTCCTTCATAAATTTGGCCTGTAGACTGTGCTAAAGGTTTTTGGGCTTTGGGCCTGTGTAGCCATTGCGGTTGACCCATCCCAACTAAAATGGGATGTCCTCATCTAGACATTATACTGAGCCATCATACAAAGTTACAATAAAATTCCTTCATAAATACGACCTGTAGTCTGTACTAAATGTTTTCAGGTTTTGGACTCGGGTAACCATCATGGCTGAGTGATTGTGACCAAAAGGGGACGTTCTCATCTAGACATTATCAGGAGTAATCCTACCAAGTTACAATGAAATCCCTTCAAAAATAGGACCTGTAGACTGTGCTAAAGGTTTTCGGGATTTGGACCCCTGTAGCTGTCACAGTTGACCAATCGCGACAAAAAGGGGACGTTCGCATCTAGACATTATATGGAGTCACCCTACCGAGTTAAATGAAATACCTCCATAAATATGACCTGTACACTGTGCTAAAGGTTTTCAGGTTTTGGGCTCGGGCAGTCATCACGGTTGACAGATTGTGACCAAATTGGGATGTTCTCATCTAGACATCATACGGAGTCATCCCACCAAGTTACAATGAAATCACTCCATATAAAATATGATCTGTAGACTGTGCTAAAAGTTTTTGGGTTTCGGGCTTGGGCAGCCGTCACGGTTGACAGATCATGACCAAAAGGGGTCGTCCTCATCTAGATATTATACAGAGTCATCCTACCAAGTTACCATGAAATCCCTTCATAAATATGACGTGTAGACTGTGCTAAAGGTTTTCGGGCTTGGGCAGCCATCATGGTTGACCGATCACGACCAAAATGGGACGTTCTCATCTAGACATGGCCTCAAACCTGCATATGAGATTTTGTGATGATCAGACAAGAACTATGGGGTGTAGCCTGTGCTAAACGGAAATGTGAACAGACTCAAAGACTAAGACTCACAGACTAACAGACTTCCGCATGTGTGAAGGCAATAGATTATCCTGACTTTGTCAAGTTTAGATAAAAATGAAAAGCGTTGGGTGCAAATATTGTAATAACAGCTAACCTTAACACAAACTTTTATAACATTGGACTGTGAAGTTTTCAAAGTCCATAAAGGATTAAAATTTGTGAAAACAAGAGGCCCCAAGGGGCCTTAATCGCTCACCTGACAAAGTGGTTCAAAGAAGTATTTTGGGTCATATTCAGTTAGTTATGGTTCATCAACAATACCAGTACACAGGAATGAAGTCATAAAATTAATCAAAAAAAGTGTTCATGTCAGATGATTATTATCATAGGTCTTCCTGACTGCTTCCAGTTATATCAGCAGTAGACAAGCACTGCCAAACATCCAAGGGTTATTATGTTACTGCAGTTTGAAAAGAATATTTTATGGAAAAACATTAAGGAATGGAGTTGAACAAACTTGAACCTAACCTCCCCACCCTCGACCACCAAAGAGAGCCTAAATATTAAGCGAGGGACTCAAATTGAACAAACTTGAATCAGATCCCCTTAGAAATGTTATATACCAAATATGAAAGGATTCTGATTGATGGTTTGGAAGAAGATTTTTAAAGACATTCCCTTATATTGCACTAAGTTGGAATTCAGGGTCCCATAGGCAGCCCAAATATTAACCCAGGGACTCGATTTGAACAAACTTGAATCTGACCCTCCCTACAGATGTTGAATATCAAATATGAAAGGATTCTGACTGGTGGATCTGAAGAAGATTTTTAAAGAAATTTCCTCATATTGCACTAAGTTAAACTTTGGGCTCCAATAGAGAACCCAAATATTAAACCAGGGATCCCATTTGAACAAACTTGAATCTGAACCCCCTAAAGATGTTGTATACCAAATATGAAAAGATTCTGACTAGTGGATGTGAAGAAGATTTTTAAAGAAATTTCCTTATATTGCACTAAGGTAAAATTTGGGCTCCCATAGTGAGCCTAAATATTAATCCAGGGACTTGATTTGAACAAACTTGAATCTGCCTCCCCCCACCTCCCCCCATATCAAATATCAAAAGATTCTAATTGATGGTTCTGGAGAAGAAGATTTTTAAAGAAATTCCCTCCTATTGCATAAAGTTAAACTTTGGGCTCAAACAGAGACTCAGGGACCCGATTTGAACAAATTTGAATCTGACCCTCCCAGAGATGTTGTATACTGAATATCAAAATATTCTGCCTGGTGGATCAGAAGAAGAAGAAGTTTAAAGCTTATTCTCCATACTGCACTAAGTTAAAATTCGGGATAGAAAGCCCAAAAATTAACTGAGGGACTTGATTCGAACAAACTTGAATCTGACCCTGGTAACAATGATGTATACCAAATATTGAAAGATTCTGACTAGTGGTTCTGAAGAAGAATATTTTTAAAGCTCATTCCTCATATTGTCCTTAGTTAGGATTCAGGCTCCTGTATTGAGCTCAAATATGAACCGTGCGGCTTAATTTGAACACACTTGTATCAGACCTCTCTATGGATACTGTATACCAAATATCTAAAGATTTAGTTCAGTGGATCTGGAGAAGAAATTTTTTTAGTATTTGCAAATATGCTGTCTCAGCATTTTTTTTTATCCCCCCACACCACCCCACCCCACAGAACACCCTGACACAACCAACAGCAATTTTATTTTACCATTCCATTCTACTGGTCCTTAGGATGCTTCATACCAAATAACAGTTCTCTGTTCCATGTGGTTTGGAAAATATGGGTGTTTGAAAATATTTCTATTTTTAACTCCTGGGGTTCCCACGGGGAACATGGAATTTTTTTTTTTTTTGCAGGAACCAAGTACTTAATACCCAATAATACCACATACTGCATTTCATTCAAGTCGGTCCATTGTAATATTCAGAAAACTGAAACTTTGTGCGGACCAAAAAGCTTGCCCCTTCCAATTCAATGGCAAATATTGCTTCACAAACATCGTTTGAACAAACTTTATTCTACATCTCAAAAGGAAGCTACATAGCAAATATCAAGTCATTGTACCCACAGGTTCATGAAAAGATTTTTTTAGAATCTTGGAGCATTTTCACACACCCCCCAGATATGGAGCAAGGCAACTTTATTTGAACAAACTTGAATTGACATATGATAAGGACCATGCATAGCAATTATTGTTCAATTCGGCCAAGGGGTTTAGGAGGAGAAGTCTATAAGGTAAAGTTCATGCCAGATTGACATTGGATGACAGACAAAAAGTGATCACTTCAGCTCCCCTTGACTTTCAGTCAGGTGAGGGAAAAAATATAAAAATATCCTTAAGTTTTATAGTAATGAGGTGTTAGTTGTCTCTGAAGGTCATAAGAAGACAAATAAACACCAAACAGGATTGTTAAAATTGAAAAAAACAAGAGGCCCCACGTGGCCTTAATCGCTCACCTGACAAAGTGACTCTAAGAAGTATTTTAGGTCACCTTCACCATGTCATGCCTCATCAACATTAACTGGTTGAGTGATAGATTTTGTTTGAAGTTCAACATTTGTTACCTAAAATTAGTTTTAGGCCAATCTCCAATGATTTTTAATAAAGCAAATTTATCTCTGCAGACAAACTGGTTTAGCATGAAGCACAAACAAGGAATGTGAAGAGATAGCCTTGGACATCTCTCCCCAACTGTGGATATCTTCCATGTGCTACATGTATATATTTGCATGCAAGAAAACAAAAATTTTCACAAATTTTCCAAAATATTAGTTTTTTTTATCATCATTGGAACAAGCTCAAACAGCTTATTCCAATAGGGGTATGGGATGATCAGGTATATTTTTGAGACAGAAATGTGAATATATAAATAATAGTGTTTTTTTGTGAATGATGCTGGAGAATTTTGCGTAAAGATATGGTAAATGGTTTGTTCTAGATACAGAATGATGCAAAAGTATTTAAATTTGATTAGGCAAGTTGTTCCTATAATGCATTTAAAAATTGAAGTAACTGTTTTTTTGCTGACAAACTTTTAGATGTGTGTGTCTGTCTGTGTTTGTGTGTGTGTGTGTGTGTTTGTGTGTGTGTGTGTGTGGGGGGGGGGGGGGGGGGGGGTAAGAGTGTTCTTGCAAACAAAATTCCTGAATAAATGGAAAATTTTATTTTTTGTGTGAAAGACATAGTGCGTGAATGTTGATTGGAACAAGCTTAGAGAGCTCATTTTAATGTGAAGTCATAAAGCTGTGTTTTACGTACGAAATTCTGGAATAACTAAAAAAATTGCTTTTTTGACTCAAAAAGCATGGTGTGCGACCTCTCATTGGAATGAGCTCAAAAAGCTCATTCCAATGGGGTATTTACAAGCGATAAGTACATGTATGTTTAAGAGACAAAAATTAAAATTTGAATAGCGATTTTTGCGAAGAATGCTGACAAGTTTTGGCAGTTATGCTGGTAAAAAGGTAAGATATGCAAAGTGGTTGTTTTTTAGAGGCGACATTTAATTAAGGGGAATTAACCCTTGATTACTGAGGTAACTTCTAAAAGTACTGAAATTTCATGAAGCAATGTGAATAACAGACAACAGTTGCCTAAAAATTTCATGAATAACTAAAATTTTTATTCCTTTGTCTCGAAAACATGGCATATGACCTTTGTTGGAATGAGCTGAATGCGTGTGTTCCAATGAGGGGGTCATAAAATTTGAATGGAGATTTGTGTGAATAATGCATTAGTACTGCTAGATTTGGGTAAACGGTTCACCCTGGATACCACCCCTTCTATAGTAGATCTTTTCTGCAAATTTTGTCTAAGATTCTATCAACTTTACAAATAAATACGTTCATGAATCACAATCAGATCCACCCCACAATGTTGCATACCAAATATCAAAAGATTCTGCCTGCTGGATCTGGAGAAGAAGATTTTTTAAGAAATATGCCTGAAATGCACTAAGTTAAAATTTGGGCTCCTATACGGAGCTCAAATATAAACCCAGGGGGCCGATTTGAACAAACTTGAATCAGATCCACCCCACAATGTTGCTTATCAAATATGAAAAGATTCTGAAGCTGGATCTGGAGAAGAAGATTTTTTAAGAAATTTGCCTGAAATGCACTAAGTTCGAATTCGAGCTTCTATAGTGAGCCCAAATATGAAACTAGGAAGCCGATTTGAACAAACTTGAATCAGATCCACCCCACAATGTTGCATACCAAATATCAAAAGATTCTGCCTGCTGGATCTGGAGAAGAAGATTTTTTAATAAATTTGCCCGAAATGTAGTAAGTTCAAATTTGGGCGCCTATACTGAGCCCAAATATGAATCCAGGGGGCCGATTTGAACAAACTTGAATCAGATCCACCCCGCAATGTCGCATACCAAATATCAAAAGATTCTGCCTGCTGGATCTGGAGAAGAAGATTTTTGAAGAAATTTGCCCGAAATGCACTAAGTTTGAATTCGAGCTTCCAGAGTGAGCCCAAATATGAATCCAGGGGGCCGATTTGAACAAACTTGAATCAGATCCACCCCACAATGTTGCATACCAAATATCAAAAGATTCTGCCTGCTGGATCTGGAGATGATTTTTTAAGAAATTTGCCTGAAATGCACTAAGTTCGAATTCGAGCTTCTATAGTGAGCCCAAATATGAATCTAGGAAGCCGATTTGAACAAACTTGAATCAGATCCACCCCGCAATGTTGCATACCAAATATCAAAAGATTCTGCCTGCTGGATCTGGAGAAGAAGATTTTTGAAGAAATTTGCTCGAAATGCACTAAGTTTGAATTCGAGCTTCTATAGTGAGCCCAAATATGAATCCAGGGGGCCGATTTGAACAAACTTGAATCAGATCCACCCCGCAATGTTGCATACCAAATATCAAAAGATTCTGCCTGCTGGATCTGGAGAAGATAATTTTTTAAGAAATTTGCCTGAAATGCACTAAGTTCGAATTCGAGCTTCTATAGTAAGCTCAAATATGAATCTAGGGAGCCGATTTAAACAAATTTGCATCAGATCCATCCCACAATGTTGCATACCAAATATCAAAAGATTCTGCCTGCTGGATCTGGAGAAGAAAATTTTTTAAGAAATTTGCCTGAAATGCACTAAGTTCGAATTCGAGCTTCTATAGTGAGCCCAAATATGAATCTAGGAAGCCGATTTGAACAAACTTGAATCAGATCCACCCCACAATGTTGCATACCAAATATCAAAAGATTCTGCCTGCTGGATCTGGAGAAGAAGATTTTTTAATAAATTTGCTTGAAATGCACTAAGTTCAAATTTGGGCTCCTATACTGAGCCCAAATATAAACCCAGGGGGCCGATTTGAACAAACTTGAATCAGATCCACCCCGCAATGTTGCTTACCAAATATGAAAAGATTCTGCCTGCTGGATCTGGAGAAGATTTTTTAAGAAATTTGCCTGAAATGCACTAAGTTCAAATTCGAGCTTCTATAGTGAGCCCAAATATGAATCTAGAAAGCCGATTTGAACAAACTTGAATCAGATCCACCCCACAATGTTGCATACCAAATATCAAAAGATTCTGCCTTCTGGATCTGGAGAAGAAGATTTTTTAAGAAATTTGCCTGAAATGCACTAAGTTCGAAATCGGGCTCCTATACTGAGCCCAAATATGAACCCAGGGGGCCGATTTGAACAAACTTGAATCAGATCCACCCTACAATGTTGCATACCAAATATCAAAAGATTCTGCCTGCTGGATCTGGAGAAGAAGATTTTTTAAGAAATTTGCCTGAAATGCACTAAGTTCGAAATCGGGCTCCTATACTGAGCCCAAATATTAACCCAGGGGGCCGATTTGAACAATCTTGAATCAGATCCACCCCACAATGTTGCTTACCAAATATGAAAAGATTCTGCCTGCTGGATCTGGAGAAGAAGATTTTTTAAGAAATTTGCCTGAAATGCACTAAGTTCGAATTCGGGCTTCTATAGTAAGCCCAAATATGTATCCAGGGGGCCGATTTGAACAAACTTGAATCAGATCTACCCCGCAACATTGCATACCAAATATCAAAAGATTCTGCCTGCTGGATCTGGAGAAGAAGATTTTTGAAGAAATTTGCCTGAAATGCACTAAATTCGAATTCGAGCTCCTATAGTGAGCCCAAATATGAATCTAGGGAGCCGATTTGAACAAACTTGAATCAGATCCACCCTACAATGTTGCATACCAAATATCAAAAGATTCTGCCTGCTGGATCTGGAGAAGAAGATTTTCAAAGAAATTTGCCTGAAATGCAGTAAGTTCAAATTTGGGCTCCTATACTGAGCCCAAATATAAACCCAGGGGGCCGATTTGAACAAACTTGAATCAGATCCACCCCACAATGTTGCATACCAAATATCAAAAGATTCTGCCTGCTGGATCTGGAGAAGAAGATTTTTTAAGAAATTTGCCTAAAATGCACTAAGTTCGAAATCGGGCTCCTATACTGAGCCCAAATATGAACCCAGGGGGCCGATTTGAACAAACTTGAATCAGATCCACCCTACAATGTTGCATACCAAATATCAAAAGATTCTGCCTGCTGGATCTGGAGAAGAAGATTTTTTAATGTTTTTCCCATTGCCTACAGTGTTAAAAAGTGCTGACTCAGCACTTTTTCAAAGTCCCGAAACTGTACCCTATGATAAAACCGATGGCAATTTTTTTTTACCAATCCTTTCTGTTGGTCCTAAGGAAGCTGCACACCAAATAAAAATTCTCAGTGCCGTGCAGTTTTGGAGATATGGGCGTTTTAAATTTTTTCTATTTTTAGCTCCTGCGGTTCCCACGGGGCTGCGGGAAAATTTTTTTTTGCATAAATCAAGTACTCATGACCCAATAAGCCCTCACATAAAATTTGGTTCAAATCAGCCTCTCGGTTTGGAAAATAGAAATTTTGGGCGGGGCAAAAAATTTTGCCCCTCTCATAACAACGCCAAGTATAGCCCCACAAACTTCTCTTGAACAAATCTGAGTCTACACCTCAAAAGGAAGCTGCACACCAAATATCAAGTCTCTGCTACTGCTGGTTCATGAGAAGAAGATTTACAAAGATTTTGGTGCCCCTTGGGGGCGTGGCACCACCCAGGAGGAGGGGCAACTTCATTTGAACAAATCTGAATTGGCATTAGGTAATAAACATTTAGCCAACATTTGACTAAAATTGGGCTAGTGGTTTAGGAGGAGAAGTCGATAATGTAAAGTTAACGCCGGACGGACGACGACGGACGCCGGACAGAAAGTGATTAGTAAAGCTCCCCTTGAGCTTCGCTCAGGTGAGCTAAAAATTGCTTTTTTGACTCAAAAAGCATGGTGTGCGACCTCTCATTGGAATGAGCTCAAAAAGCTCATTCCAATGGGGTATTTACAAGCGATAAGTACATGTATGTTTAAGAGACAAAAATTAAAATTTGAATAGCGATTTTTGCGAAGAATGCTGACAAGTTTTGGCAGTTATGCTGGTAAAAAGGTAAGATATGCAAAGTGGTTGTTTTTTAGAGTGACATTTAATTAAGGGGAATTAACCCTTGATTACTGAGGTAACTTCTAAAAGTACTGAAATTTCATGAAGCAATATGAATAACAGACAACAGTTGCCTAAAAATTTCATGAATAACTAAAATTTTTATTCCTTTGTCTCGAAAACATGGCATATGACCTTTGTTGGAATGAGCTGAATTCGTGTGTTCCAATGAGGGGTCATAAAATTTGAACGAAGATTTGTGTGAATAATGCATTAGTACTGCTAGATTTGGGTAAATGGTTCACCCTGGATACCACCCCTTCTATAGTAGATCTTTTCTGCAAATTTTGTCTAAGATTCTATCAACTTTACAAATAAATACGTTCATGAATCACAATCAGATCCACCCTACAATGTTGCATACCAAATATCAAAAGATTCTGCCTGCTGGATCTGGAGAAGAAGATTTTTCAAGAAATATGCCTGAAATGCACTAAGTTCAAATTTGGGCTCCTATACGGAGCCCAAATATAAACCCAGGGGGCCGATTTGAACAAACTTGAATCAGATCCACCCCACAATGTTGCTTACCAAATATGAAAAGATTCTGAAGCTGGATCTGGAGAAGATTTTTTAAGAAATTTGCCTGAAATGCACTAAGTTCAAATTCGAGCTTCTATAGTGAGCCCAAATATGAAACTAGGAAGCCGATTTGAACAAACTTGAATCAGATCCACCCCACAATGTTGCATACCAAATATCAAAAGATTCTGCCTGCTGGATCTGGAGAAGAAGATTTTTTAAGAAATTTGCCCGAAATGCACTAAGTGCGAATTCGGGCTTCTATATTAAGCCCAAATATGAATCCAGGGGGCCGATTTGAACAAACTTGAATCAGATCCACCCCGCAATGTTGCATACCAAATATGAAAAGATTCTGCCTGCTGGATCTGGAGAAGATGATTTTTGAAGAAATTTGCCTGAAATGCACTAAGTGCAAATTCGGGCTTCTATATTAAGCCCAAATATGAATCCAGGGGGCCGATTTGAACAAACTTGAATCAGATCCACCCCGCAATGTTGCATACCAAATATCAAAAGATTCTGCCTGCTGGATCTGGAGAAGAAGATTTTTGAAGAAATTTGCCCGAAATGCACTAAGTTTGAATTCGAGCTTCTATAGTGAGCCCAAATATGAATCCCGGGGGCCGATTTGAACAAACTTGAATCAGATCCACCCCGCAATGTTGCATACCAAATATCAAAAGATTCTGCCTGCTGGATCTGGAGAAGATGATTTTTTAAGAAATTTGCCTGAAATGCACTAAGTTCGAATTCAAGCTTCTATAGTGAGCCCAAATATGAATCTAGGAAGCCGATTTGAACAAACTTGAATCAGATCCACCCCACAATGTTGCATACCAAATATCAAAAGATTCTGCCTGCTGGATCTGGAGAAGAAGATTTTTTAATAAATTTGCCCGAAATGCACTAAGTCCGAATTCAGGCTTCTATATTAAGCCCAAATATGAATCCAGGGGGCCGATTTGAACAAACTTGAATCAGATCCACCCCGCAATGTTGCATACCAAATATCAAAAGATTCTGCCTGCTGGATCTGGAGAAGAAGATTTTTGAAGAAATTTACCCAAAATGCACTAAGTTTGAATTCGAGCTTCTATAGTGAGCCCAAATATGAATCCAGGGGGCCGATTTGAACAAACTTGAATCAGATCCACCCCGCAATGTTGCATACCAAATATCAAAAGATTCTGCCTGCTGGATCTGGAGAAGATGATTTTTTAAGAAATTTGCCTGAAATGCACTAAGTTCGAATTCAAGCTTCTATAGTAAGCTCAAATATGAATCTAGGGAGCCGATTTAAACAAATTTGCATCAGATCCATCCCACAATGTCGCATACCAAATATCAAAAGATTCTGCCTGCTGGATCTGGAGAAGAAAATTTTTTAAGAAATTTGCCTGAAATGCACTAAGTTCGAATTCGAGCTTCTATAGTGAGCCCAAATATGAATCTAGGAAGCCGATTTGAACAAACTTGAATCAGATCCACCCCACAATGTTGCATACCAAATATCAAAAGATTCTGCCTGCTGGATCTGGAGAAGAAGATTTTTTAATAAATTTGCTTGAAATGCACTAAGTTCAAATTTGGGCTCCTATACTGAGCCCAAATATAAACCCAGG
The DNA here is from genome assembly GCA_031216915.1 of Pictodentalium vernedei. NCBI lineage: Eukaryota > Metazoa > Mollusca > Scaphopoda > Dentaliida > Dentaliidae > Pictodentalium > Pictodentalium vernedei. The sequence continues at coordinate 153,069,853 of CM062292.1, forward strand.
GGGCCGATTTGAACAAACTTGAATCAGATCCACCCCACAATGTTGCTTACCAAATATGAAAAGATTCTGCCTGCTGGATCTGGAGAAGAAGATTTTTTAAGAAATTTGCATGAAATGCACTAAGTTCAAATTCGAGCTTCTATAGTGAGCCCAAATATGAATCTAGGAAGCCGATTTGAACAAACTTGAATCAGATCCACCCCACAATGTTGCATACCAAATATCAAAAGATTCTGCCTTCTGGATCTGGAGAAGAAGATTTTTTAAGAAATTTGCCTAAATGCACTAAGTTCGAAATCGGGCTCCTATACTGAGCCCAAATATAAACCCAGGGGGCCGATTTGAACAAACTTGAATCAGATCCACCCTACAATGTTGCATACCAAATATCAAAAGATTTTGCCTGCTGGATCTGGAGAAGAAGATTTTTGAAGAAATTTGCTTGAAATGCACTAAGTTCAAAATCGGGCTCCTATACTGAGCCCAAATATTAACCCAGGGGGCCGATTTGAACAATCTTGAATCAGATCCACCCCACAATGTTGCTTACCAAATATGAAAAGATTCTGCCTGCTGGATCTGGAGAAGAAGATTTTTTAAGAAATTTGCCTGAAATGCACTAAGTTCGAATTCGGGCTTCTATAGTAAGCCCAAATATGTATCCAGGGGGCCGATTTGAACAAACTTGAATCAGATCTACCCTGCAACATTGCATACCAAATATCAAAAGATTCTGCCTGCTGGATCTGGAGAAGAAGATTTTTGAAGAAATTTGCCTGAAATGCACTAAATTCGAATTCGAGCTCCTATAGTGAGCCCAAATATGAATCTAGGGAGCCGATTTGAACAAACTTGAATCAGATCCACCCTACAATGTTGCATACCAAATATCAAAAGATTCTGCCTGCTGGATCTGGAGAAGAAGATTTTTTAAGAAATATGCCTGAAATGCACTAAGTTCAAATTTGGGCTCCTATACGGAGCCCAAATATAAACCCAGGGGGCCGATTTGAACAAACTTGAATCAGATCCACCCCACAATGTTGCTTACCAAATATGAAAAGATTCTGAAGCTGGATCTGGAGAAGAAGATTTTTTAAGAAATTTGCCTGAAATGCACTAAGTTCAAATTCGAGCTTCTATAGTGAGCCCAAATATGAAACTAGGAAGCCGATTTGAACAAACTTGAATCAGATCCACCCCACAATGTTGCATACCAAATATCAAAAGATTCTGCCTGCTGGATCTGGAGAAGAAGATTTTTTAATAAATTTGCCCGAAATGCACTAAGTGCGAATTCGGGCTTCTATATTAAGCCCAAATATGAATCCAGGGGGCCGATTTGAACAAACTTGAATCAGATCCACCCCGCAATGTTGCATACCAAATATGAAAAGATTCTGCCTGCTGGATCTGGAGAAGAAGATTTTTGAAGAAATTTGCCTGAAATGCACTAAGTGCAAATTCGGGCTTCTATATTAAGCCCAAATATGAATCCAGGGGGCCGATTTGAACAAACTTGAATCAGATCCACCACGCAATGTTGCATACCAAATATCAAAAGATTCTGCCTGCTGGATCTGGAGAAGAAGATTTTTGAAGAAATTTGCCCGAAATGCACTAAGTTTGAATTCGAGCTTCTATAGTGAGCCCAAATATGAATCCCGGGGGCCGATTTGAACAAACTTGAATCAGATCCACCCCGCAATGTTGCATACCAAATATCAAAAGATTCTGCCTGCTGGATCTGGAGAAGATGATTTTTTAAGAAATTTGCCTGAAATGCACTAAGTTCGAATTCAAGCTTCTATAGTGAGCCCAAATATGAATCTAGGAAGCCGATTTGAACAAACTTGAATCAGATCCACCCCACAATGTTGCATACCAAATATCAAAAGATTCTGCCTGCTGGATCTGGAGAAGAAGATTTTTTAATAAATTTGCCCGAAATGCACTAAGTCCGAATTCAGGCTTCTATATTAAGCCCAAATATGAATCCAGGGGGCCGATTTGAACAAACTTGAATCAGATCCACCCCGCAATGTTGCATACCAAATATCAAAAGATTCTGCCTGCTGGATCTGGAGAAGAAGATTTTTGAAGAAATTTGCCCGAAATGCACTAAGTTTGAATTCGAGCTTCTATAGTGAGCCCAAATATGAATCCAGGGGGCCGATTTGAACAAACTTGAATCAGATCCACCCCGCAATGTTGCATACCAAATATCAAAAGATTCTGCCTGCTGGATCTGGAGAAGATGATTTTTTAAGAAATTTGCCTGAAATGCACTAAGTTCGAATTCAAGCTTCTATAGTAAGCTCAAATATGAATCTATGGAGCCGATTTAAACAAATTTGCATCAGATCCATCCCACAATGTCGCATACCAAATATCAAAAGATTCTGCCTGCTGGATCTGGAGAAGAAAATTTTTTAAGAAATTTGCCTGAAATGCACTAAGTTCGAATTCGAGCTTCTATAGTGAGCCCAAATATGAATCTAGGAAGCCGATTTGAACAAACTTGAATCAGATCCACCCCACAATGTTGCATACCAAATATCAAAAGATTCTGCCTGCTGGATCTGGAGAAGAAGATTTTTTAATAAATTTGCTTGAAATGCACTAAGTTCAAATTTGGGCTCCTATACTGAGCCCAAATATAAACCCAGGGGGCCGATTTGAACAAACTTGAATCAGATCCACCCCACAATGTTGCTTACCAAATATGAAAAGATTCTGCCTGCTGGATCTGGAGAAGAAGATTTTTTAAGAAATTTGCATGAAATGCACTAAGTTCAAATTCGAGCTTCTATAGTGAGCCCAAATATGAATCTAGGAAGCCGATTTGAACAAACTTGAATCAGATCCACCCCACAATGTTGCATACCAAATATCAAAAGATTCTGCCTTCTGGATCTGGAGAAGAAGATTTTTTAAGAAATTTGCCTAAATGCACTAAGTTCGAAATCGGGCTCCTATACTGAGCCCAAATATGAACCCAGGGGGCCAATTTGAACAAACTTGAATCAGATCCACCCTACAATGTTGCATACCAAATATCAAAAGATTTTGCCTGCTGGATCTGGAGAAGAAGATTTTTTAATAAATTTGCTTGAAATGCACTAAGTTCAAAATCGGGCTCCTATACTGAGCCCAAATATTAACCCAGGGGGCCGATTTGAACAATCTTGAATCAGATCCACCCCACAATGTTGCTTACCAAATATGAAAAGATTCTGCCTGCTGGATCTGGAGAAGAAGATTTTTTAAGAAATTTGCCTGAAATGCACTAAGTTCGAATTCGGGCTTCTATAGTAAGCCCAAATATGTATCCAGGGGGCCGATTTGAACAAACTTGAATCAGATCTACCCTGCAACATTGCATACCAAATATCAAAAGATTCTGCCTGCTGGATCTGGAGAAGAAGATTTTTGAAGAAATTTGCCTGAAATGCACTAAATTCGAATTCGAGCTCCTATAGTGAGCCCAAATATGAATCTAGGGAGCCGATTTGAACAAACTTGAATCAGATCCACCCTACAATGTTGCATACCAAATATCAAAAGATTCTGCCTGCTGGATCTGGAGAAGAAGATTTTCAAAGAAATTTGCCTGAAATGCAGTAAGTTCAAATTTGGGCTCCTATACTGAGCCCAAATATAAACCCAGGGGGCCGATTTGAACAAACTTGAATCAGATCCACCCTACAATGTTGCATACCAAATATCAAAAGATTCTGCCTGCTAGATCTGGAGAAGAAGATTTTTTAATGTTTTTCCCATTGCCTACAGTGTTAAAAAGTGCTGACTCAGCACTTTTTCAAAGTCCCAAAACTGTACCCTATGATAAAACCGATGGCAATTTTTTTTTACCAATCCTTTCTGTTGGTCCTAAGGAAGCTGCACACCAAATAAAAATTCTCAGTGCCGTGCAGTTTTGGAGATATGGGCGTTTTAAATTTTTTCTATTTTTAGCTCCTGCGGTTCCCACGGGGCTGCGGGAAAATTTTTTTTTGCATAAATCAAGTACTCATGACCCAATAAGCCCTCACATAAAATTTGGTTCAAATCAGCCTCTCGGTTTGGAAAATAGAAATTTTGGGCGGGGCAAAAAATTTTGCCCCTCTCATAACAACGCCAAGTATAGCCCCACAAACTTCTCTTGAACAAATCTGAGTCTACACCTCACAAGGAAGCTGCACACCAAATATCAAGTCTCTGCTACTGCTGGTTCATGAGAAGAAGATTTACAAAGATTTTGGTGCCCCTTGGGGGCGTGGCACCACCCAGGAGGAGGGGCAACTTCATTTGAACAAATCTGAATTGGCATTAGGTAATAAACATTTAGCCAACATTTGAATAAAATTGGGCTAGTGGTTTAGGAGGAGAAGTCGATAATGTAAAGTTAACGCCGGACGGACGGACGACGGACGACGGACGCCGGACAGAAAGTGATTAGTAAAGCTCCCCTTGAGCTTCGCTCAGGTGAGCTAAAAAATCCTAGTTTGGGGGTAGAATACAGTTGGGAAGTTCCACTGCTACCCACATATGAAATATTAAAGCCCTAGGCTCACATGACATTGAGAAAATGACCTAAACACAAACTCTTACAAAATTGGACATGCACAATGTACGACAAACACTGCCATATCCATCATAATAGCTTGCGAAATACTTTGATGAAGTAGGTGAGCTAAAAACCCACTCAAAGTGAGTATAAGAGGTAACATTAATGATGGAATTAAGTAATTTATATCACAATTTTTTTTATTGAAAGTAAAAACTTACTATAAACTCCATGCCAAAACATGTGCAAAGCATGATATATTAATTCAGTGGTGTCAATACAGAAGAAATCCGTTACCCCGGCTTTTTTTTTGTAATGCACAATTTATTTATCCAGCTACGTAAATAAAGGGTGGGGCACCCTAACACTCCATCAGAAGTTTTGTTAGAAATTAGGTAGTGGTGCAAAGTCAAGTAATATTCAACTCGTTTTTTTAATTTGTTGCTCCCTCTCCTCAGAATTTTTTAGAAGTAGACTCTATGCCCCAAATGGTGCTATCTGAGAACATTTTGAGGTACAACAGGATGTACATTTCTTCTAAATGTGGTATGTTATCTGTAATTACGTTAGTTGCTCCACAACACAGATCAGAGACTTCAAGATTTGGAAGAGGAGGGGGTAGGTACACCACTGTGGTATTTAACACAAAAAATACAGGGTCATGATACAGTTCTCTTCCCCCACACCACCCCGGCCTACCACACCCCAATCAAAAAATGTACATTTTTTTCCAAACAGTATTAGCTGCTTCTCTGCGTAAGATCACAAAATTTGATATTTTGGGGCTGTGCTCTCGAACTATACCACTGGGGTATTTGATAATCTGCATATCAAATAATAAAATTTGAGGTTTTGGTGGACATGTCACCATGGTGCTTGTTAATATACAGGAGCATGAAGCAAACATGAAATAGGCGATAGATAGAAGTTTATTCGAACCTGCATTTTTAAAAATATTTCATCAAATTCAAATTCTTTCCCCATTTCTTTCGAATTACCACAACACATGTGAATCAGAACTTCATTCATAAATAAGAGCCTATTTTTACTAAGTTGGAAAAAAAAAAACACTTAACCCTTTACCCAACGCAAACGATTTCAAAATTTATTATTTTAAATATCATTTTTTAAATTTTTTCAAAAATTTCAATAAAACAATATCTTGTGACCCCTCTTTGGAACGAGCTCGATGAGCTTGATCCAAAGAGGGGTCACATGATATGATTTTGTTGAATATTTTTTGAAAAATAATATTTTTTCAACTGCTGAATTTGCATATTACGTGGGTGGATGAGAGCGATTTGTTGGGTAAAGAGTTAACTTGTTTTGTGTTGAATTTGAAACTTTGAGATTTGCAGGATTTTCTACCCATTTTCAACACCTATAATAATCTGTTGTCTATCGTCATTATTCATATACCACTCTTACTTTTAAATCAAACAAAGGCATATAGACCTACTTGATCTACAATCGTTACCAAAAACTATTCTGAGTTTCAAAAAACAAATATTTTGATCTTCTTGGAAGAGTGTTTTATCTATCAAGTAAAGCAAATCTGTGTCAAAATGTGATCTACAGTCTATTAATTTAATCACATTACACCATTCTCTTACTTTTATGACACAATGAATATATAAGTAGGAAGAGGCTCTAATATCACTCACTCATTTTTTATAATATACCAGATGTTTACCCACCAGACTCGAGATTCCTGTTGGACATCACGCTCATCTTTAAAAATAATACATAGTAAATCCTCCAGTTTGCAAAATAGACTTTTGATAATTTCCCCAAAAATAAAGAACTTCAGTGTCTGATACTTAAAAATGACTATGCACAACATTTATACGTGTGCTGTCACTTGGAAAAACACTTTCTGGTGTACATGTATATGCCTCCCTCCCACCAAAAGCAATGATGATTTCAGAAGAAAAACAGTATATTCTCTTAGTATATTTATTTACTGGTTTTTTAACTAGTTGGGCACTGGAAGCCCATATTTGGGTTTTAATTTGAAGTGCAGATATCGCAACTAAACGGCTTCATACATGTATTCAGTGGCTCTGATTAATAGTATCTTTGAAGTAATATTATTTATTCAGCAAGGATTTGCCTTGTTACAATTTATGGGAGAGTGTCCAAAGGTACTATCCCATAAAATATATAACAAGGCAAAGATAGATGAATAAATTTTGATGGTCAAAAATAGTTTAGCACTCTACCGGCACCAATTAAGGCAAGTTATTTCTGCACAATTGCAAATCGTGAACGCAAAATGGAGATAAAGTCAAGTTTAGTCAAACATTTATTCCCATGTTGCGCACGTTAGATGACTGCCCCATGACCCCCCCACCCTCCAAGGCTCCATGCATTGGTGACTGGGCCCTATTTTACAAGTAACCAAAATGTGAAAGCACCATGTTCAGGCCTGAAAATAAGCAGTCTGACATTTGCAAAATGAGGTCCACAGAGGGTGAATTTGATGATGCTATCCCATACAGTGGGCCTGTTTATCCTTTGGGTACCTCTTTCTGTTTAGTTTTGAGACCCTGATTAAGGTTCGCAGACAGTAAATTTGGTGATGCTACCCTGCTGTGCAGTCTGCTTATTTTCTGGCTTGACCATGTTCAACTGTAGCAGGAGAGAGTGCTTTCAGCCTCTGCATCATTAATTTCTACTGGAATATCTGTATGTTCATGTATAGGCTGGACCAGAAACCCCCAAAAATATTGACATCTACATGAACATGCAAGCTACATCTGCTTGTTTCAAATGTAAACTATGTTTACAGAAATTGGGGGAAAAAATGCAAACACCATACCACTTCTTCGTTTTCTTTTCTTCTTCTTGCTTGACTTAGAAGGTGGATCAAGAACATTAGCCAAATAACCCTGCAAGGTTTTTCTTAAAGCTCTCACAAACACACGGAAGCCTCGATCAGACCTTCTCATAAGATTATTCAAGAGTTCCTCATTCATTGACTCTCTGGTGTTTCTCTCTTTTATTCGACTCACATCAGCTGTTGTGATAATTTTGTTGGCAATGAGATCATTGAATATGTCATCTGGAATCATGCTTTCCACTAATGTGTCTCTGTTGTTCTGAAGCAGATGTTTATGTTCACTACTCATCACTTTATCAACTGAAACAAAAGTATATTGTATTCAACCCCATAAGTCTGGCAATTAGTCCATGGTTAATTAATTTTTGGTTTAGTGTTATTCACCTCATTTTGTTTTTTGCTTGAAATAATGAAGCATTTTCTTTATTACTGCCTCCGCAAATGGGTCACCTCCTTTATGGGGCCTGGAGATTACACCATTTCACATTTCTTCCTCATCCATCAAAATGCCAGATTACCGCCTTATTTTTGCCAGCTTGCTATAGCAATCTGGCAATAATGAGGCAACAATCTGGTGTTATCAAGGGTAAAATGTTGACTAATGGTACATTTTGTCATAGGTTGTTCTATATATAACTCCGGTCATTGAAAGTTCCACTATCTGACACAACCAAACCATGCAAGGAAGCAGTGTGTAAGTGCAAAATGATAAAACATGCATCTTGCTGAAAGGGAAATGTTTGGCCATTTTCCCACGAGGATATAATTAATAATAAACTCATTCTGCATTTTGTTCTAATAACGTGGAATAACGCTAAAGTTAAAATTAATAAAAGACCAATTGGCCACATGTCCACTGCAAAAAAAGTGTGCAATTTGAGGCATTTGAAGAAAATTTGAATTTTTGAAGTCGAAAAAGGAGCATAACTCTGGCAAAAAATGTCAGACCGCACCCCGATTCGAACTTGACCTGTACTGTATGTTGATACGCCTACATAGCAAATTTCATTTGATTCGGTCAACAAAAACTAAGGTTATCATTGGGAAACCAAAGAGGGACGGATGGACGCACGCACGCATACACGGACATCGGCTATTTTAATAGTCCCCCGAAAACAATTTTTCCAGGGACAACTAACCAGGGCTTTAGAGAACATGACTGTATCAGTAAAAACCAAATATTCCTCTTTAACCCATTACCCAATGCATAGGATATCAAAATTTATTATTTTAATTATTGTTTTCTCTAATTTTTCCAAAAATTAAAAAAACAAAAAAACGTATCATGTGACATCTCACTGGAATGAGCTTGATGATATGGTTCTGTTGCAATTCTATGAAAATAATTTTTTTCAACTGCTCAATTTGTAAATTCGGCCAGTTCGTTGAATAAAAGGTTAAAATATTTGTGGTTCATAATCAAAGCCAACCTCTAAGTTGCGCAAAGTCTGGTAATCTGGTACATCCTCCAAATTCAATATAGATGGGCAGTATTCAAATTTTAAGTTTGGGATCGGTATTTTAGGGGGACATACCACTGTTTCCGCTTTTGGTTTGCCTACAGAGTAATCAGCACTTTTGCAAAATTTATACAGCCACAGCAGGCTTCTGGAATTTTTTTCCTGAATAAATTACACATACATGTATATTAATAAACATGTTTTTTTTGTCCTAGCTTCATTGATTTTACATGTGAGAACACTGCATGATGGAGCAGTCCAAAGTTTGTAGAGGGAAAATGATAAATTTTAAGTAATTTGTATATTTTTTATATTTACCAATAGCCCAGACTAGCTGGTGCTAATTCAAAAATTAATCCAGGGAGAAACACAAATTTTGCCCCCAAATCTCCCAAATTTGCATGCAAAACTGATAAAATCAAGTCCTGTCTGGTCTTCCATACTTTTTAGATCTGCACATGCACAGTATCCAGGAAGGAACCAAAATTGGCGTCAACCATCATTCTTTCTACAGATTGCCTGTTAAATGTTATAAACAGCGGGGAGGTATGAGTGCCCACTCATGGGAGGGCCATACCCGTCTGGGCCATTGTTAAGTATAAAAAAATATACAAATTACAATGGCCCAGACTAGCTGAATCGTAAAAAGGCTGGAGGGCCTAGGACTTAACCCTTTACCTAACATGAAAAGCAGACGACACTTGCCAAAAAAATGATTGAATAACTAATTTTTTTCATTTTTTGTCTCAGAAACATAGGTTATGACCCCTCATTGGAACGAGCTCGTTCCAATGAGGGGTCATACCCTATGTTTTTGAGACAAAAAATGAAAAAATAATAAAAAATAATTGGCGATTTTTGAGAATAGCGCTGGCCGGTTTTGGCCGTTACGTTAGGTAAAGGGTTAAAGGAAAATCCAATCTCTCAATTACTTCGAAAGGAAAATCCAATCTCTCAAATACTTCGGTAAAGGAAAGCTCCTACAGGAGAATAGGAGAAGATAGGAATTATATATGTCTTTCTCCTTTACGAGAAAAGAGAAAGGCAGAACACCAACAATGAAATTGAGTATTAAATAATACATAATTCTCCATTTAATGCCAGCATAACCAATTATGCTAATTCGGTGAAGGAAAACCAATATATAAAGATAGCCCAGAGAATGAGACTCTTTATACTCATTTAAAAGTGTCCGAGGATTGTATATTAACGCCCGTTTGACTCAAGATATATACAAATGCTTCACAGTGAGTCACACTTTAAAAACCATACATAAATGAGACATAGTTATTGCTTCACACCGATCTACGCATTAAACCCATCCCAGCACCGACTCAGGACTACTGACACTGGAGGAGGTCTTCCCTTGCTTTTCACTATAAAGCCAGATGATAATAAGGGAACTCCTCCCCCCCCCCCCCCCTCCCCTTGTTCTGAGGTAAATATTCTCAGAATGAAGAGGGCAGTGGAACAGCGTCAATGCTGGAACGGACTGCCTAAATACCTATAGATGTAACCATTAATGGACGACATTCTGAGCAACAGAAAGAGGACCCAAAGATCTAAGGTCATGGAAGATGGACTCTAAATTTCTCAGGTAAAGCTTGGTGAATGAAGAGGGCTGTGTCCAGTATGCAGCCTTCATGAGATCAGTAATGGCTATACTGTTAGAATAAGCCCAAGAAGCGGACAGTGCTCTAACCTCGTGCGCTGATATCTTATTAACAGAACGTTGATCCAAAGATAGATTTTCATAGGCAATGCGTATTGCCAACTGAATCCATCCAGCAACGGCATGAACAGAAATATCCTTTCTGAAAGGAATCAATGAAAGAAAGAAATGTTTTCCTTTTCTAACAAAATCTGATCGACATTTATAAATGCACATAGCCATGACTGGACACAGCAAAGGTCTATGGTAATATGAAGGAAAGTAGAGCCTTAATGACAATAGGCTCCAGCCGCTTGTCTGGAATCTGAATCTTAGCCAAAAACCCCCACTTCCATAGTGAGGGTAATGGTATTACCCACAATACGGTAGTGAGATTCATCAACAGATAAGGCATGAAGTTCACTGACTCTTCTAGCAGATGCAAAGGCTAAGAGAAATGCCATTTTATAGGTCAAGAATTTGAACTCTACGACGTCCAACGGCTCAAAAGGAGCTTCAACAGAACTCAAGCCAAATTCCACTTAGGAATTAATCTGAGGGTTCTAGGTCTATTGATAGAGAAATTTCTAACTACCTTGGATAATAAAGTATTTGATCCAATAGCCAAGTTATCATGATGAGCGTAAGTATCTGATAACACAGACCTATAGCCCTTAATAGTGACAGGCTGCAGTTTCAGATCGTCAAACAAGTAGACCAAGAAATCGGCAATATTTGGTATGGACGGATCATATACGTCTATTGACTGATCCTTACACCAACAGAAGAAAACCCTCCACTTCGCAGTGTAGTTCAATGAAGAGGAGGACCTCCTGCAGTTAGATATTGCGTCCACTGCACGTAAACTGTTTCCTGTGAAAGAAGGACCACACAACGGAAATACGTGAAGGTTGAGACCTTCCGGGTTGTGATGCAGTGCACGTGACTTCCCCTGATAAAGAAGGTCCTCTCGTGGAGGAAGCTTCCGGGGAATGTCCCATAACAGACACCTGAGAAGACTGATCCAAGGTTTCTGTGACGACAGAGGTGGTACTAGCAGAATTTTGCAATGAGACTGTTTGATCTTTAACAGAATCTGCTGAATAAACGGAGTTGGAGGATATAGATATCCTATCATTCCATCCCATGATATCGACAGAGCATCTACTGCGTATGCTCGATGATCTGGGCATGGCAATACGAACATCAGTAACTGACTGTTCAGGTGTGTTGCAAAAAGATCTGTCATGGGACGATCCCACTGATAGCAAATCTGTCTGAATATTCGCTTGTTGGGAGTCCATTCTGATGGTAACAGACAACCTTTCCGAGAGAGTGAGTCTGCTAGTACATTCAGACGAGCTGGTATTTGACAGACATAGAGATGAACGCCATGATTCATGACGTATAAGAGAATTGTCTCTGTTAATTCGCATAATGGAATCAAATCAGTGCCGCCTTGGTTCCTGAGGTAAGCAACTACTGTCGAATTGTCCGACAGAATTTGAACGTGGATGTTCGCTATTAGGCGAATCCAGTGTTGAAGTGCTAGCCATATTGACATCATCTCTTTGATGTTTATGTGCTTCTCTAGGAACCGAGAATCCCAAAGACCCTGACACTTCAAGTCTGTGGGACTTAGGATCATGCCCCAGCCCCTCTGACTCGCACCCGTCATAATCGTGAAAGTCGGATCCGGCAGTTGCAGCGGAACTCCTGGAGTTAACCACTGAAGATCTGCCCAAATCTGAACCTTTTGTTCTACTAGGTCAGTTAAAACAATACTGGTTTCGAGCGAATGCGTCTTCACACTCCAGTTCTGAGTAAAGAATATCTGGAGGAGACGTGTGAGCAGACAGCCCATCAGAATAAGATCCACAGCTGCTCTGCACTGCCCCATGTCGCATGAATTCCCTCGCTGTTAATGCATCTGAGTGTAGACAAAAGCGAGCATAACAACTGACTAATTTTGCTCTGGGTAACAGCAGATGAACCAGATTGTTGTGAGTCTCGAAGCTCATTCCCATGTGAGTGAATGACTTGGACGGAGCTAGATGCGACTTCTCGTTTCCGATGAAACTGCGACGTTGGAGTAATAGAAGTAGACTCTGAACATCGTTCTGAAGTATAATTCTGTTGTCGTATCTCTGCAGAATGTCATCCAAGTAAGCCGGCGTTACTGCAAATGAATGAGCTCATAAGTATGACATTACCAAGTTCATTATTTGCGTGAATGCCCAGGGAGCCAGGTTCAGACCAAAGCACATTGCTCTGAACTGATAAACCTTCCCTTGTACGGCGAACCACAGGTACTTTCTGAATGCTGGATGTACCAGGCAATGAAAGTAAGCGTCCTTTAGATCTATGCTTGCCGCAGAGACGTTCACTCCAATGCTTGCTCTTACCGACTGCATGGTCTCCATATAGAACTTTGGAGCCATGATAAGCTTGTTTATCCATCTCAAGTCTATTACCGGTCGGAACGAGTCGTCTGGCTTTGGCACGAGGAACAGGTGACTGTAAAAACCCTGAGAATTTTTATTCTTGACAACCTCTATTGCTTCCTTTAACTGGTAAAGTGCTGATTTTTTTCTGACAACAAATCAAAGCTCATCATATACTGCTCTTTTACATTTAATTGGATAGTGCCTTATAGGCACTATCCAATTAAATGTCACGAGAGCAAGGTATTGTCTAAAAGATCTGATTCATATCAGGGACAATAAAGGCTTCCTCAGGCAGAATGTAGCTACAGACAGTTATTGCCTGTCACTTTTAGTAAAGCCCAAAATAGGACTTCCAGCACTCTACCAGTTAATAAGAGAGCCTGTACCTCCACTAGGAGAGACTCTCTTTTGAAAGGATCCGCCGGAAGATTTGTCTAACGTGGACATCTCGTTAGTGGGGTTTCACTCGGAATGATAGCCGTAAGCCGTCCGAGACTACACTTCTCACTCACTGATCTTCCGTGACTGCTATCCAGTTTCTCGCAAAGTTTGAAAACCTTCCGCCAACTAGGAAGCAATAGAGGTCTTGAACATCACCTGTAGGGCTTGCGAGTCTTACATGTATGGGAGGAGAATCTATGTCCTCCCAGCTAATATCCTCATCCCGTCGGCTTAGTCCCGATCAGACTTATGCCCCTTTCCTGAGTTGCTACACTGATGACCTCCGGAGTAATTGTATGAGGGTTTTCTTGAATCCCTCAACAGGATTTCCCTTTTGATGATTTTGATTTGGAACGTCCTCGCTTACTCTGGTCTGCTGAAGTGGGTTACTGAGACATCGACTTCAATAGTAGAGCATTGGACGCTTTCTTAGTACCTTCTTCGCATACTAACGAAAGCTTGCCATCACAGATTGTATGTCCGGAGACCGGAGCAACCCAGAGAGAGCTTTTTACCTTGTCATCTATAAGTGATGATGACGCAAGGGCAGCATCACGTCTAATTAAGTCCAGATTAGCCATTGTCAGGGTGGAGTTATATGTGGCATACATGATTGCGCTGGAAAGAACTCTAAGAAAGGTACACACATCCTCAAATTCCTTTCCGTTGAGATGTTGCACCATAGCTCTGGTAAGGTGATCTGCGTAATACATTGCATCGAAATTCGCTCTATTCGAGGAAATTGCAGTTTCCATTTCATCTGAGCGAATACTGAATGATGTAGGTAAGGATATAGCTAAATCCCTGGCCTGCTCATCCAAATGAAGTGGAGCTCTCTGCACATCTTCTCCAACCGTTTTAAATGAACGTGGTCCAAGAAACGGTATATTTTTGGAAGATGTTGACAAGAAACCACCTTTTTTTCATCTCACTTGAGAGGTTAAATATGGCATCATCTACATGTCTGAAGGGTTGCGACACCTGCCTTTGTATAAAATCTGCATCTAGAGACGCCAGCGGTCGCAGCTTGCTGATTCGGTGGAACAAACTCAGGGTAGTACCGAAGGATAAAATCCATCGCAACCATGTGTGGCTCCGAATGGGAAAGGTAATCCTCTTCCTTATCCCTTTCCACATCCGAGTGAATCAGTTGCGAATCTCGGTCCATTACATCTGCGTGAACAGGCGATTGGACCGGCCCAGCACCATCCGACAGCTCAGGTTCTGAGTCTGAGGGAGGTTGCTCCCACACTTGCTGGGATGCTGTGATCAGCTACGCAATCTGCAACAGCAAGTCCATCATCGAGGCCTGAGAAGCAGTGGTTGTCTGTTTCTCAGCCACTTGCTGCTCCTGGGACAACATTCCGGAGATGGATCTCTTCTCCGAACGTCCTGATGATCGAGGCCTCAGCTCCTTAGCTACCTGATGGTCCAACTTCACGGGCGAAGAGTGGTTCCTTCTTCATGCAGCAGGCTGGATATCAGAAGTCGGGTAGGTAGGATGCAGTCGTGTGTGCGTAATGATCGTAGCAGAAGAAGCTGTGATTATAGCCGAGGCCGGCTGCAGTCTAGGTCTGAGGAGCAGCGGTTTTCTGTTTCTTAGACGCTTGCTGCTCCTGGCACAGCGTTTCGGAGATGGATCTCTTCTCCGAACATTCCGATGATCGAGGCCTCAGCTCCTTAGCTACCGGATGGTCCGACTTCACGGGTGAAGAGTAGTTCCTTCTTCGTACAGCAGGCTAGATATCCAAAGTCAGGTAGCTAAGATGCGGTTGTGTGTGCGTAATGATCGTAGCGGGAGAAGCAGTGACTGTAGCCGAGGCTGGCCGCAGTCTAGACGGAGTGTCCCGAGTGGCAGGTGTGGATGTATGCTCTGGCCCGCCATTTTTCATAACAACATCTGGCCCCAGATGTTGCTGGGTAAGAGAGGGACCTCTCTAACTCGAGGCCTTTCCAGACCTTGCCGAGCCTCCTGAAAAAAACTTGCTGGCTTCCTCCCTATTTCCGTAGTCGCTGGGGAAGCTTGTTTTGTTTTTAAGGTGCTCGCTCTACTCACAACACCTCCTTCAGCCACAACAGACAAACCCAGTGTCACGGCTCCCACAAACAGAGTAACCGCTTCATCGGTCGAGCTGGGTACTGGCAAAGGATTAAAACCACAACCCAGTGGCCTTATCCCCTGCCTAATATTCAAGAGCACCTTAGAAGCTAGCTCTGTTTGCTCATCAGAGTGGTAGCACACTTTTGGTAGGTATCACATTACCATCACCATGTTCTTGTTCCTCTGAAAAAGAAACTGAAAAACTTGAATGACCTTAGGGCCAGAGTACAGGCATTGTCCTCTCACTGCTAACAATGTACCATGACACCCGCGCCCAACGTTTGTCCTCCCAATCAACACATGTAGGACAAGAATTTGTTGGAGTACATCGACTACAGGCAAGGCAACATGCATGTTGTTATAGCCTCCATAATATATTGAGATTGATATATCCTTAGTGAATAATTATAATGAGATAGATATTTTTATTTCTGCATTTTCTGACTGGTCTGACTCATTTGCACTGAGTGACCTTTGTTTACATCTTTGTTACACCAATATATTGTACATATAGCTGTTGATTGTTTAATTGTTTAAGTAGGTCAATGACCTTGTTTACTTGAACTTTAACAGAATCCCCTAGAAACTGTTAGAATTTTGAATAATTTTCATCTTTTGGAACATTCTATCTGGTTACTATATAAAGGTTTGTCAACAGGGTTCAAAAACTCATTTTTTAGAAAGCCATTTCAGAAAGGCTCACTTCAGTTGTTTCCATTGGAGATTATTATTGTTTCAGAACAGTGCATTTATTATAGAAGCAGTGCTTCTTTGTGATTTTGGAAGATTGATTCCAAAAGAGAATATTGAAGAGAATTTGTTCGTCTTGGAAAAGAGAATTTATACTTTCTGTGAAACAGAATAATAATATTTTGTGAAAAGCCAGGATTCTACTGGATTGTTTGGAAATTACCTGTGGAACCAACACTTCTTGGATTTTTATTCCATTTGAATTTTGCGGAGAATTCTATTATATTTTATTGGAGACTGCTGAAATTTCTAAGTGAAAATTTTATTACAAATCTACGGTATACTGTTTCTGAAGAGACATTCTTGGACTTAATACTACGTCTACCAGCTGGTAACTTTCTTCAGAAGATACTTCACCACTGGATTACTGGATTCTGTCAAACTGTACTTTGGACTAATTCTATAATTGATAAGTACCATTGTTTATATTTTCTGTAACCCAATTAGTGTAAAAGATCTTTGTATCATTTTTTTTATTAATTTTTTTTAATTAAATTTCAGAATAGTTAAATTCATAGTTTTTGTTGCTGATTCTCAGATTTCTTTCTGTTACCAATATCAATAATATTTCCACACCGTAACAGAAATTGGGGGCTCGTTGCCGAGATTGAATATAAGATAAGGCCAAATAAAAAAAATGAATTGATTCTCAGGCAATTTTTTTTTCAAATCAGTGAGGGAGGGAGGATTTTATTTATTTTTTTTTTTTTTATTTTTTTTTTTCATGTAAAGGGTTGAGTATACTCAGTAAATCTTTTTGCTGTCTTTCCACTTGAAAAAGAGAAAAGGTTGTATTTTAATGTAATTATAGTATACCTTTTATAACTAACTGCCATAACAACAGCTAAAAGGATTTGTATTTTATTGTCCTCATAATGGTATAGATCTGTCAAGCATCATGATCCATTAGAATAGGCCCCAGTAACCAATGCTTGGGGTAGGAGTCCTCCTTTAAAATGGGAAACATGGCTCTAAATGATTGGTTAAAGTTGAGTTTATATCGGTTTTGCGGCCATTATTAGCCATTGTGCAGAAATATATGACCTTAAACACCAGCAAATAAATAAATAATTAAATCATGATCCAGTATATCAGAATTTGCCTTGTTACAGTTTATGGGAGAGTGCCTCTGGGCACTCTCCCATAAACTGCAACAAGAAAAAACAACTTACTGCAAACACAGCTAAATAATTATATGTTGAGAAATGTGAAAAAATGACCATTCCAAGTTTTCACAAATTCTTTAAAAAACATGACATAATAAAAATGTCTAATGAGGAGGTTCAAATCCAACGAGGGAGGGCCTGAGAATCAAAACATTATTTTTTTTTAGCCTAACGAGAAAACTTTATTTGCATACTGCAGTTATTATTTGGCTCACTTTTAAAACATTTAAATTTTTTCTTAGAAAATTTCAGTATTATTATTTATATTCTGAGAACCAGCAAACCTTTTCATCATGGTATTTATTGTGACAGAATTTATTTCTGAATTTGAAGGCTCTCCTAGTTTGGCCCTTTTAGAATCTCTTAAGAAGGAGGATTTATTCCAACTTGCTCATTATCTAAAATTACCTGCCACCCCTGGTCTGAACAAGCATAAACTTAAACAGCTCATTGTTAATCATTATATGGAAGAAGGTCTTTTGCCTCAGTCTGAAACTCCCCCCTCTGAACCACAACATACTGATGCCCTTGAACTCAAAAAGTTAGAATTGGAATTAAAAAAGTTAGAAATGCAACAAAAAATGAGGGAAATTGAAATTCAGGCTCAAAAAGAAAGGGAACAAATTCAGGCTCAAAAAGAAAAAGAAGAAAGAGAAAATTAAATTAAATTAAAAGAAATTGAAGATCAAAAAGAAAAGGAGGATAGGGAATTAAAATTAAGGGAAATAGAAACTCAAAAAGAAATGCACTTAAAAGAATTAGAAATTCAAAAGGAAATAAAAATAAAAGAATTAGAATCACAGCGTCAAGGCTCAAATGTAATTTCCCCAAGTAGATTTGATGCAACTAAACATGTTAGGCTAGTTCCCCCCTTTCAAGAAAAAGAAGTTGATGAATATTTTTTACATTTTGAAAAAGTGGCAACAAGTTTAGAATGGCCAAGGGATGTCTGGACTTTGCTATTGCAAAGTGTTTTAAAAGGGAAGGCCCAAGAAATCTATTCCGCTCTATCTTCTGAGCAAAGTAATAATTATGATACTGTTAAAGAGGCTATACTCAAGGCATACGAACTTGTTCCAGAGGCCTATAGGCAGAAGTTCAGAAATTATTATAAAAACGAAAATCAAACTCATGTGGAATTTGCCAGAGAAAAGCAAAATTTATTTGACAGGTGGTGCCATTCCAAAGAAATTGGGAAAGATTTCTCGAAATTAAAAGAAATGATGCTGATTGAAGAGTTTAAAGGAAAGATACATTCAGATATAAAGGCCCACCTGGATGAACAAAAAGTTGACACATTAAATAGAGAAGCAGTACTAGCATATGACTATGAGTCGTAACTCTACAAATTTTTGGCTTCACAAGAATTCTTTCCAAAGTGGACCTAGACCAACTTCAGATAAAACTCATCCTTCTAATCATCCTTCCAATCCTCCAAACTTTTCACCACCAGCATGTGCTGTGACTCGGTCCATGGCAAAGAAAGCTGAGGTTGATAACAACCTCAATTGTGTTGATTTAAACAGCAAAGCTGAGGATAAGAACAGTTACAGAATTACGGATTCTGAAGACATTGATTTGTCTCAGACATCTCTGAGTCAGTGTGATGACTCCTCCAGAAATTGTAAAGAGGCCACTACACCTGAGAGTGATAGGGGGACCTCCTTGAATGTCATTTCCCGGACTTCTTTAATTCAGGAACAGGAAAGTGATCCTGACCTTGCCGAGCCACTTGAAAAGGCTCTAACACAGGCTGAAGCCCAAAACTCCCCTGTCTGTTATTTCAGAAAATCTGGTGTACTTATGAGGAAATGGCGACCACCAGAAGTACCCTCCAATAGTGATTGGGAGGTTATTTATCAAATAGTTGCCCCCACTAAATACCGGAATGAAATAATAAGCCTGGCTCATGAAAATCCAATGCCTGGACATTTGGGAGTTAGGAAAACCTACTCTCGTTTTCAGCAATGTTTTTACTGGCCCAAGCTTCGACAGGATGTTGTTGAATTTTGTAAAACCTGCCACACCTGTCAAAATTGTAGGAAAACCCAACCA
This sequence comes from Pictodentalium vernedei, assembly GCA_031216915.1. Classification (NCBI taxonomy): domain Eukaryota; kingdom Metazoa; phylum Mollusca; class Scaphopoda; order Dentaliida; family Dentaliidae; genus Pictodentalium; species Pictodentalium vernedei. The sequence goes on from CM062292.1 coordinate 153,089,333, forward strand.
GAAAATTCCTCCTGCTCCCCTTCAACCAATCCCTGCTTTTGAGGAGCCATTTAGTAGAATTATTATTGATTGTGTTGGCCCATTGCCTAGAACAAGATCTGGAAATGAATATCTTCTTACCATCATGTGTGCTTCTACACGATTTCCTGAAGCTATACCTCTAAGAAATATTAAAACTAAGACTATAGTTAAGGCCTTGATAAAAATTTTTACAACTTTCGGTCTACCCAGGTCAGTGCAATCTGACCAAGGCTCAAATTTTATGTCAAACCTTTTTCAGCAGGTGATGTATGAGCTCAAAATTAAGCAGTACACATCAAGTGCCTACCATCCCGAAAGTCAAGGAGCTCAAGAACGCTTTCATCAAACACTGAAGACCATGATAAAGGCCTATGGGGAGGATAATGAGAAGGATTGGGATGAAGGAGTACATCTCCTCTTATTTGCAATTTTGCAGTCTGTGAGACTGTACAGGAATCTCTGGGGTTCAGCCCTTTTGAATTAGTGTTTGGACACTCAGTGAGGAGTCCACTCACTGCTTTGAAGGAGAAATGGCTCGAAGAAGAGCCACCTGAAATTTCTCTTCTGGACTATGTGTCCACTTTTAAGGAAAAATTGCACCAGGCCAGAGAAATGGCAAATAAACATTTACAGAAAGCCCAGAGTCATATGAAGATGTGGTATGATAAAAAGGCAAAATGTCGCACCTTTAAACCTGGGGACAAGGTGCTAGTATTATTCCCTTTAAAGGACAATGCTTTACAAGCAAGATATTCAGGCCCTTATATTGTTAAGCACAAGATCAGTGATACTGATTATGTTTTTGAGACTCCTGATAGATTCAAAAATACTCAGCTGCGCCATATAAATATGTTGAAAACTTATTATGAGAGAGAACCAAGCTCTCTACCAGTCTCAACCATCACCCACATGGATGAGGTGGAAATTCCTGTGGAGGATATTCATGAAGGCGGCGAAAATGTACCTCTGAAGTTACAGAACTTGGATGTCCTGAAAGATGTACAAAATAAAATAGATTATTTACTGCCTGACCAAAGAAAGGATTTAGTTGATTTAATTTTCAAATATCAACACTTATTTCCCGATGTGCCTAGTAGGACATCTGTTATTTTTCATGATGTTGATGTAGGAGAGGCAAATCCCATCAAACAGCATCCATATTTCAAAGCTGAGATCATGCGAAATGAAATACAGTATGCTGGACAATCATATCATAGAACCTAGCCATAGCAACTGGAGTTCGCCCTGTATTCTCGTCCCAAAACCTGATGGGAGTTACCGATTTTGTACAGATTACCGAAAGGTGAACAGCCTCACCAAAACAGACAATTATCCAATTCCAAGAATTGATGACTGCATTGACAAACTTGGCCATGCTAAATTTGTGACAAAATTTGACTTGTTAAAGGGTTATTGGCAAGTCCCTTTAACAGCAAAATCAAAAGAAATATCTGCTTTTGTTACCCCATTTGGATTGTATCAATATAAAGTAACCCCTTTTGGCATGAAAAACTCTCCGGCAACATTCCAGCATATGGTTAACCACTTAATTGCAGACTTAGATCACAGTGAAGCTTATATTGATGATGTTATTATATACACAGATACAAATTGGTCTGATCATCTAAAGCATATTCAAGAATTTTTTGATAAAGTGACCCAAGCCAACCTAACAATAAACTTGGTAAAATCAGAATTTGGCAAAGCAACTGTAAATTATTTAGGTCATGTTGTGGGTCAGGGGCAGGTGAGGCCGATTGCAGCAAAAGTTGATGCCATTGTAAATTTTCCAATACCAAGCTCTAAAAAGGAGCTCATGAGATTCTTAGGCACGGCTGGATATTATAGAAAATTTTGTTTAAATTTCTCAGATGTTGTCTCCCCTTTGACCAGTTTATTGAGCAAAAGGGTTAGGTTTGTTTGGACTGAGGAATGCCAGAAATCTTTTAACAGAATAAAAACTTTATTAAATAATTCCCCTGTCTTGGCCAGTCCCAGTTATGAAAAGCCCTTCAAATTATTCATAGATGCAAGTGACAATGGAGCAGGTGGGTATATTGCCCAGGAAGATTCCCAAGGTATTGATCACCCTGTATTGTTATTTCTCCCAAAAATTTCTCAAACATCAAAAGAATTACTCTGCAGTAGAAAAAGAAACTTTGGCTCTAATTTTGGCATTAACCCATTTTGATGTGTATCTAGGAACCACCCAATGCCCAATTACAGTTTACACCGATCATAACCCCTTAACTTTTATCAATAAAATGAAAAACAAGAATCAAAGATTATTGCGGTGGAGTTTAGCCCTTCAAAAATATAATTTAGAGATTAGGCATATTTTGGGAAGAGATAATGTTGTAGCTGATGCTCTTTCCAGAATACCCTAATTTAAAATGATATGATCGGTCCCTATTCACTTTAAGTGTATATATATATGTTTATTAAACATTTTTGTGAAGATTATCGTGTGTGTATTGTAAACCAGCTTGCTAAAATTATATAAAAAAGTTTTCAGTACCTTCAAACTTTTTCTTTTAAGGCAGGGTGTGTTATAGCCCCCATATTTTCTTGAGATTGATATATCCTTAGTGAATAATTATAATGAGATAGATATTTTTATTTCTGCATTTTCTGACTGGTCTGACTCATTTGCACTGAGTGACCTTTGTTTACATCTTGTTACACTAATATATTGTACATATAGCTGTTGATTGTTTAATTGTTTAAGTAGGTCAATGACCTTGTTTGCTTGAACTTTAACAGAATCCCCTAGAAACTGTTAGAATTTTGAATAATTTTCATCTTTTGGAACATTCTATCTGGTTACTATATAAAGGTTTGTCAACAGGGTTCAAAAACTCATTTTTTAGAAAGCCATTTCAGAAAGGCTCACTTCAGTTGTTTCCATTGGAGATTATTATTGTTTCAGAACAGTGCATTTATTATAGAAGCAGTGCTTCTTTGTGATTTTGGAAGATTGATTCCAAAAGAGAATATTGAAGAGAATTTGTTCGTCTTGGAAAAGAGAATTTATACTTTCTGTGAAACAGAATAATAATATTTTGTGAAAAGCCAGGATTCTACTGGATTGTTTGGAAATTACCTGTGGAACCAACACTTCTTGGATTTTTACTCCATTTGAATTTTGTGGAGAATTTTATTATATTTTATTGGAGACTGCTGAAATTTCTAAGTGAAAATTTTATTACAAATCTACGGGATACTGTTTCTGAAGAGACATTCTTGGATTTAATACTACATTTACCAGCTGGTAACTTTTTTCAGAAGATACTTCACCACTGGATTACTGGATTCTGTCAAACTGTACTTTGGACTAATTCTATAATTGATAAGTACCATTGTTTTTATTTTCTGTAAGCCAATTAGTGTAAAAGATCTTTGTATCATTTTTTTTATTAATTTTTTTTTAATTAAATTTCAGAATAGTTAAATTCATAGTTTTTGTTGCTGATTCTCAGATTTCTTTCTGTTACCAATATCAATAATATTTCCACACCGTAACACATGTAAATCTGAGGAAGACTTGTGCCCACACAATACACAGGATTTTCCTTCTATTTTCAGTTCCTGCACTTTTATGTCACAAAACTAGGATAAACGCATAAAAAACAGATTTTTTTTATTTTTGTTCGGAAATTTTTGAAGTCACTGACAAAATATTTTCAGACCAAAATTTTTTTTTCTCCTTAATATTGACCAAAATGCATAAAAAAAAACAAAAAAACTACCCCAAATTGGCAGAGTAAAAAAAAAAAAATTTGGTCTTAAAATTGACCAAAATGCATAAAAACAAAAAAACTCATTTCCGGATTTTGGTCCAAAATTTTCGAAGTCCCACCCAACCCCAAACTTTCAGTGTAAAAAAAAAAAAAAATTGTCTTAAAATTGACCAAAACGCATGAAAAACAAAAAAAAAAAAATTCCGGATTTTGGTCTAAAACTTGTAAGTTCCACCCAAACCCCAAATTTTTCGGTGTAAAAAAAAAAAATTTGTCTTGAAATTGACCGAAACGCATAAAAAAAACCAAAAAACTCATTTCCAGATTTGGGTAAAAAATTTTCAAGTCCAGACCGGGACCCCAAATTTTCAGTCTAAATATGAACCCAGGGACTTGGTTTGAACAAACTTGAATCTCACCCCCCTAAGCATGCTACATACCAAATATTCTTATTCTTATTGGAAGATCTGAAGAAGATTTTTAAAGAATATTCCTCATACTGCACTAATTTGAACATTTGGGCTCTCATAGGAAACCCAAATATGGATCAAGGGATTTGATTTAAAAAAAATATGTGAATCAATGTTCCAAAGATGTTATATGTAAAATATGACAGCTTTTGGAGCAGTGGTTTGGAAGCAAACGATTCTTTAATTTTTTCCCATTGCCCAATGTTAAAAAATGCAGACTCAGCATTTTTTCAAAGTCTTGAAAAAGTACCTTATGACAAAACCGATGGCAATTTTTTTTTACCGTTCCTTTATGTTGGTCCCAAGGAAGCCTCACACCATATAAAAATTCACAGTGCCGTGCAGTTTTGGAGATATGGACGTTTTTGTTAGGCTTTCCCAAACCCAGTTTGGGAAAGACTATTGTCATTCTTCTTTTTCAAAATTTTTCTTCCTTAATTTTTTTTTTTTTCCTCCCTAAATTTTGTCTGTTGAACTGCTCGAAAACAAGCTGTACGATTTTGACCAAATTTGGCACACTTATGTAATGTCATAAAATCTAGTGAAATGCGGTATCGACATATCTGTGAAAACGCGTGCTTTCAAAATATTCTGCCAAAACTTTCAAAATTTCACCATTTTTCGAATGTCTCAAAATTGTTTACAGTTATTTAGCTCAAATTTTCCACACATTTAGAGCATAACATGATACACCACAATCACCACTCAGATCTTTCAACTTTAACCCCCACTGGCCAAAAATGACATGAATATAGAATTTTTCTTCAAAATTGACCAACTTCAAGGGCAAATTTCTCTAATAACAAGGTTGTTGTAACAATTATTTTGGTTTGGGTAGATGCAACAATCATTGCAGAAGAAAGTTACTGTGTATTTTTTAATCTCAGATTTAACCCTCAAGCACAATGAGGGTGAAAATAAGAGTACCATTTGAAAATGCCAAAATTAGCCAACATTGGTTGCTTTTTCCATCATTTTGGAAAAGGGTTAATTTCAAACACTTTACGTGTACGTATTCACAATTGACTACCGAGCATATTTACTGTTGTAAGTTTGGTTGTAAAGTTTAACCGAATCCCATTCTGGTTGCATAAAGTAGGTACCGTCCAAAAAAACTCCAGTTTTTTCAGAATTTGGTAAGTTTAGGTGACGATTTCCTCCATTTTTAATTGCTTGAGCTCTTAATGTTTTCTATAGCTGCTTGCAGCAGTCAAAGTATGGCAAATTTTGTTCTATATGTTATTATTAAAAGTTTAACCCTTGGCAGACTTCCCATAAGGGTACTGTCGGAATATTTGTTATTTTTGCCAACTTCAAGAGCAAATTTTTCTAATTACAAGGTAGTTGTAATAATTATTTTGGTATGGCTAGATGCAACAATGATTGTGGAAGAAAGTTACTGTTTACTTCTTAATCTCAGATTTAACCCTCTAGCACAATGAGGGCGAGAATAAGAGTACCATTTGAAAATGCCAAAACTAGCCATTTTTTGGTTGCCTTTTCTATCATTTTGGAAAGGGTTAATTTCAAACACTTTTCATGTACGTATTCACAATTGACTGTCGAGCATATTTGCTGTTGTTAGTTTGGTTGTAAAGTTTAACCCTATCCCATTCTGGTTGCATAAATGTAGGTACCGTCCAAAAAATTTCCAATTTTTTCAGAATTTGGTAAATTTAGGTGGCGATTTACTCCATTTTTAATTGCTTGAGCTCTGAATGTTTTCTATAGCTGCTTGCAGCAGTCAAAGTATGACAAATTTTGTTCTATATGTTATTATTAAAAGTTTAACCCTTGGCAGATTTGAGACTTCCCATAAGGGTACTGTCAGAATAATTGTTATTTTCGCCAACGTTTACATGCACTTTCTCAGCACTGGAGCCATATTGTCTCAAAACCTTTTCCATGAGAGGATTGGGCCTTCATCCAAGAACAATTTTGGTGTTATATATTTTATTCAAAGTTTTAACCTTCATCCAGTTTTCGGGCCTTGAATTTGAGTGCTCTAAAATTCTTCATAAAATTGGCTAATTTTGAGCTCACTTTTCTTCCATTTTCGAAAGGAATATCGAAAAATGATTTACATGTTTGTATTTACACTTGCCTACCGAACATATTTGCTGTCGTAAGTTTGGTTGTAAAGTTTAACCATATGCTCGTTCTGTTTGCATAAAGATAGGTGCAGTCCAAAAAAACTCTCGTTTTCAGAATTTGGTAAGTTTAAGTGACGATTTACTCCATTCTTAATTGATTGAGTGCTGAACGTTTTCTATGGCTGTATGCAGCAGTCATAGTATGACAACTTTTGTTTTATATGTCATTATTAAAAGTTTAACCATTGGCAGATTCGAGACTGCCCATTGGGGTAGGGTCGGAATAATTTTAATTTTCATAAAATCACTGAATATTGATAAGCGTGCAGTGGTAGTTTGGAATAGAATATCCGAAAATTCACAGTTCAATTCCAAGAATATTTTCTGTTATAAGGTTGCTGTAAAGTTTAACGCAATCCCTGTCTCAGATGCATAATGGTAGATGTCGTCGAAAAAAACTCATTTTTTCAGAATTTCGTAGGTTTAAGTGACAATTTACTCCATTCCTAATTCATTGAGCGCTGAATGTTTTCTATGCCTGCATGCAGCAAGCATAGCATGACAACTTCTGTTTTATACGTCATTATCAAAAGTTTAACCCTTGGCATATTTAGGAGTTCCCATGTGGGTATAGTCGGAATAATAGTTATTTTCGTAAAAACAATCCCTGAATATACTGGTAACCGTGCAGTGGCCTTTCAGTGGTGCTACATGAAGCCGCAAATAGTTAAGGTTGAAAAGTTCATCAAATAGACAAATATAATACCTAACTCAGCCGGTGACAGGTAAATAATGAATGGAAAAGTCGTTGAGTTGAGAATAAAGTAGGGACGAATTGTGCCCTCAGTTTCCACCTGATCCACGGTATTTCCATGCGGTCTCGGCACTTGACAAAGATACTAAACTGTCGGGCAGGGACAGTAGGAAACATTCTGAGAATTTCAAGTTGCTGCCTTGCATGATCGGGACATAACTGGAATATATCCGACATTGTATCTGTCGGATATATTCCAATTATGTCCTGATCACTTCACCCCGTTTGTCCGCATGCGGGCACCATGACGACGTGTACTAAGGCATACTGCACGTCAATGGTGCACATGTCTTCATCCAATCTAACCCTGTCTGTGCTTCAGTGCGGAGGCACTATGTTGGGGAGCTGGCAGCTGCTCGTCATTGCTCAGTGGTTCTCTCTGGGTACTCCGGCTTGATCCACCCATACAACTGTAACCGACATAACATGACCTTGGCTGTTAATGTGTCGTTAAACCTTAATAAATAAATAAATAAATAAATAAATAAATAAATAAATAAATAAATAAATAAATAAATAAATAAATAAATAAATAAATCCAGTACCAATTTTGCTTGTACAAATATTAGTACCGTCAGACAAAATTCATTTTCTGATTAATTTCGTACTTTTCTGTACTCACCTTCCCTGAGTAAGATTGGTATACCTTTTCAATCTCAGATTTAACCCTCAAGCACAATGAGAGTGAGAATAAGTGTACCATTTGGAAATACCCAAATTATCCAACTTTGGTTACTCTCTACTATCATTTTGGAATGGGTTAATTTGAGACACTTTACTTTGCTATATGCAGAGATGTTTAATCAATAAATCCGGTTTTAGTTATGTTCTGGGACTTAATGAAACATGTGCTTTGGCCACTTAAAAATAGCACTGTCTGCAAAAAATGACTCTGAGTGAATACTCACTTGTCCAAAAACAAAAAGGAAAGAGCTCTTTGAGCTTTTCATAACTGCTTTCAAAAATCAATGGGGAACAAATTTTGTGTTATATGTTTTGGTGTTCCGTGTTATCCAACACCAGTTTGGCCATACAAATATGAATACCGCCAGGAAAGAAAGCACATTTTCTCAGTGGTAGACTGTTTGACTTCTATGATAGAGGTCCCGAGTTTGATCCCTATCTGGAACGACCCATGTAATGTCCTTGGGCAAGGCACTTTATCCCGGTTTCCATCATGGGGACACGATGATGCCATGTACTCAGGCGTACTGCATGTCAATGGTGCACATGTCTTCAACCGTTGGTACCCTGCTTCAGCGGAGCTTGAACATAATTAGAATATTGAGCTGACAGTTGCTCGTCGATGCTCGGTGGTTCTCTCTGGGTCCTCCGACTTCCCCCACCTGTAAAACTGTCACGGTCACGATTTGCCATTGTGGATAAGTATGATACCGTAAACACCAATAAATAAATACCGTCAGGGAAACCCTCTGGGAAATCCTTCTGTCAATAAATAGCAAAGTAGTAATGTAATGCAAGAAATATTAACAAGCTGTTCAACATCCCTTTAATCAACTCATTTTGATTTGAACTGTACCCATCACTGTGTATACTAGCTCTCTAGATGGTTTAAACCATATCAAATAAACAACTAATTTGTGTGTGACAGTAACTCATATTACATGTATTTCATTGTATCTGAAACAGATATGTTGGAAAAATTGTGAAATCATGGAGTAGGAAGCTTACCCTCGTTTGTTGACAAATCCCACACATTTACAAACAGACAAAATGATAGATAATAAATTAATTATTGATATTTAAGGTCACTTTCAGCATCTACAGCTATATCATGACCATAATATAGGTATTTATTCAAGTCCAGGTATTCATTGCATAGGCGTACAGGGCTATTTTTCAGGGGGTGGGGATGAACCATCCCTTTTAGCCCCAAAAAGTTGAATCTCAGGAGGAAATGCCAAATGTGGGTATGGGAGGGGGGGGGGGGGGGGGGGGGGTCTCCCTCCCATTGAGTACCTGGAGAGAACCACTGAGCAATGGCAAGCGACTCAGACTCCCCAACATACTAACTCCACAAAAGCAGTGTTAGCATTGGTTGGAGACAAGTGCACCCTCAAAGTACCCCTAGTACACATCGCCATCATTCCCCCCCCCCCCCCTCCCCACGTGGGAAATTAAATTGGGATGAAGTGTCTTGCTCAAGGACACAATGTGGTTGCCACAGGCAGGATTCGAACCGAGGACTTCTTGGATTGCAACAATCATCTCTACCTTCTGAGCTACCGTGCTCCCGTAATATGCAGTAATAGAACTCTTTATATGTACTTGTGTGATTATAAATGAATAATTTTAACATGGATACGGTTCCACTGAATCAACTTGTACAGTATAATGGTCAGTTTACGTGCAACTTCTAAGTGATGAGATAGGAAAACAACATTTTGTGTGGAAAACCAAAATGTTTTGTAGTCATTTCTGGCAACTAAATTGTCCGGAATTTTCTGGCATATTGGCTGAAAAATCGGCTCCTTCCTGACTCGGGTGGGTTGGGGCACAGTCTTTCATGAAACCCCGGCCTGTATGCCCATAATTCATATGTACTAATTTTTTCCAAAGCAGAAAGGACATGGCTTGTTTTGCTTTCTATGAAAATATTCTGTATTTATTGAAGAGCAAATTTTGTGTTAAATGTTTTGGTGTCCTGCTGTATCTCAAATATCTGTTTTAGCTGCATAAAAACTAGTACCATCACAAAAACTTTGATTTCCACTAAATTTTCTGTTTTCAAAACTGATCAATAGTTTTGTGTACAATACAGTTTGCCTTTTCACATTAAAAAGTTGGGAAAGCCCGAAATTTGTCCAACAAATTACAATTCTCTAGTTTTTTTCTATTTTTGGCTCCTGAGGTTCCCCACGGGCCTGCAGGAAAAGCATTTTTTACATAAATCAAGTACTTTTAACCCAATAATACCATTTGGTTCAAATTGGCCTCTCGGTTCAGAAAATAAAAATTCTGGGCGGGGCAAAAATTCTTGCCCCTCTCAGAACAAAGGCAAATATTGCCCATCAAACTTCTCTTGAACAAACTTGAGTCTATATCTCAAATGGAAGCTGCATACCAAATATCAAGTCTCTGCTACGGGTGGTTCATGAGAAGATTTTTAAAAATTTTGTGCATTTAAGCCCCACACCCCTCCACAATATGAGCAGAAACTCAATTTGAAAAAAAACCCAAATGCCCCTATACAACCGCTACTCATGTGAATTTTCATTGAACTGCAGCCAGTGACTTGGGAGAAAATGACCCTAACTCCACCTTCATGACGTACGACGGACAAAAAGTGATCAGAATAGCTCACCTTGACTTTCAGTCAGGTGAGCTAATAAACATTCTGTAATACACGTTGGACTCCCAGGAAATTTAATAAAAAATTTCTATAAAAAAAAGCCAACAAGAGGCCCCAAGGGGCCTGAGGGTGCTCACCTGACATGGTAGCCTAAATATCAACCCAGAGAATTGATTTCAACAAGTTGCATCTGCTCCTCCTAAGAAAAGCTTATACCAAATATCCAAAGATTCTGACCAGTGGATCTAAAAAAAAAAGAAGATTTTTAAAGAATATTCCTCATATTGAACTAAGTTATAATTCGGGCTCCCACAGTGAGTCCAAATATGGACCTAGGGACTTGGCTTGAACAAAGTTGAATCTCACTCCCTAAGCATGGTGCATACCAAATATCAAAAGATTCTGCCTGCTGGATCTTGAGAAGATTTTTAAAGAAAATTCCTCATTTTGAACTAAGTTACAATTCAAGCTCCCACAGTGAGTCCAAATATGGACCTAGGGACTTGGCTTGAACAAACTTGAATCTCACCCCCTAAGCATGGTGCATACCAAATATCAAAAGATTCTGCCTGCTGGATCTTGAGAAGAAGATTTTCAAAGAAATTTGCCTGAAATGCATTAAGTTCAAAATCGAGCTTCTATAGTGAGCCCAAATATGAATCTAGGAAGCCGATTTGAACAAACTTGAATCAGATCCACCCCACAATGTTGCATACCAAATATCAAAAGATTCTGCCTGCTGAATCTGGAGATTTTTTAAGAAATTTGCCTGAAATGCACTAAGTTCAAATTCGAGCTTCTATAGTGAGCCCAAATATGAATCCAGGGGGCCGATTTGAACAAACTTGAATCAGATCCACCCCTCAATGTTGCATACCAAATATCAAAAGATTCTGCCTGCTGAATCTGGAGAAGATTTTTGAAGAAATTTGCCTGAAATGCACTAAGTTCGAATTCGAGCTTCTATAGTGAGCCCAAATATGAATCCAAGGGGTCGATTTGAACAAACTTGAATCAGATCCATCCCTCAATGTTGCATACCAAATATCAAAAGATTCTGCCTGCTGAATCTGGAGAAGAAGATTTTTGAAGAAATTTGCCTGAAATGCACTAAGTTCGAATTCGAGCTTCTATAGTGAGCCCAAATATGAATCCAAGGGGTCGATTTGAACAAACTTGAATCAGATCCATCCCTCAATGTTGCATACCAAATATCAAAAGATTCTGCCTGCTGGATCTAGAGAAGAAGATTTTTTAAGAAATTTGCCTGAAATGCTCTAAGATCGAACTCAAGCTTCTATACTGAGCCCAAATATAAACCCAGAGGGCCTATTTGAACAAACTTGAATCAAATCCACCCCACAATGTTGCATAACAAATAACAAAAGATTCTGCCTGCTGGATCTGGAGAAGAAGATTTTTTAAGAAATTTGCCTGAAATGCACTAAGTTCGAATTTGGGCTTCTATAGTGAGCCCAAATATGAATCCAGGGGGGCCGATTTGAACAAACTTGAATCAGATCCACCCCACAATGTTGCATACCAAATATCAAAAGATTTTGCCTGCTGGATCTGGAGAAGAAGATTTTTTAAGAAATTTGCCTGAAATGCACTAACTTCGAATTCGAGCTTCTATACTGAGCCCAAATATAAACCCAGGTGGCTGATTTGAACAAACTTGAATCAGATCCACCCCACAATGTTGCATGCCAAATATCAAAAGATTCTGCCTGCTCGATCTGAAGAAGAAGATTTTTTAAGAAATTTGCTTGAAATGCACTAAGTTCGAATTTGGGCTTCTATAGTGAGCCCAAATATGAATCCAGGGAGCCGATTTGAACAAACTTGAATCAGATCCACCCCACAATGTTGCATACCAAATATCAAACGATTCTGCCTGCTGGATCTGGAGAAGAAGATTTTTTAAGAAATTTGCCTGAAATGCACAAAGTTCGAAATCGGGCTCCTGTACTGAGCCCAAATATGAACCCAGGGGGCTGATTTGAACAAACTTGAATCAGATCCACCCTACAATGTTGCATACCAAATATCAAAAGATTCTGCCCGCTGGATCTGGAGAAGATTTTTTAATCTTTTTCCCATTGCCTACAGTGTTAAAAAGTGCTGACTCAGCACTTTTTCAAAGTCCTGAAAAAAGTACCTTGTGATCAAACCGATAGGGATTTTTTTTAACCACTCTATTCTACTAGATAAAAGTAAGCTTTATACAAAATAAGAATTCCCTGTGCCGTGTAGTTTTGGAGATATGGCAGTTTTAAGGTTTTTCCTATTTTTAGCTCCCAAGGTTCCCACGGGGCAATGAGAAAATTTTTTTTTGCATCAATCAACTACTTATGACCCATTATCACCTCATATCAAATTTGGTTCAAATTGACCTGACGGTTCTGAAAAAAGAAATTTTAGGCGTGGCCAAAATTTTTGCCCCTCCCATAACGAAGGCAAATAATGCCCAACAAACTTCTCTTGAACAAACTTGAGTCTACACCTCAAAAGGAAGCAGCATACCAAATATCAAGTTTCTGCTATTGCTGGTTCTTGAGAAGAAGATTTTTTAAGAAATGGAGCATTTTTGCCCCATCCCTCTGCTCAATATGAGCTGAAACCTAATTTGACAAAAAATCAAAATGCCCTTATATAGCCCCTGCTCACATGAAATTTCATTAATATGCGGCCAGTGGTTTGGGAGAAAAAGGCCCAAACACCACCTTCACGACGGACGCCGAACGAAAAGTGATCAGAAAAGCTCACCCTGACTTTCAGTCAGGTGAGCTAAAAAGCTTGGGAGTTTAACAGGAGGGCTTCAAGGAACGACAGGGAAGGAACACTTAACAAACAGTGGATAAATCATTAGCAAGAATAATGATGTCAGACACCTGTCCCGAAATTGGGAAACATGAAATAATTTTGATAAAAATTATAAAGTTACAGCCCTGAAATGTTCCTAACCACCGTTGTTCACTTCCATCATCCATTTATGTCCTTGGATCCACCAATTATAAAAATTGATTTGTGTCTGGCATCCTCAAAACTGAGATTTAAAAGCACAGATGTCAGCAAGGTTGGTGATTTTTTTGATTTTTTTTTTTAAAAATTTAAAAAAATCGAATTTTTTTTTTTTTAAATCAGATTTTTTTTATTTAAATGGATTTATTTGATTTTTATTTCCATACTATAAATTATTCACCAGAGGCTACTTTTTCTCACATGATTTTTTTAGATAAAAGAAACTGAGTGTATTGCAGGGTTGGGGTATTCGTATTCGGTATTCAGTCATATTCAATACACTTTTTCAAGTATTCAAATGTATTCAGTATTCATGCAATTTTAAAGTATTCGTATTCGTATTCGAATACAGTCAAATTTGAGGTGTATTCATGAATACTTTTTGAATACTTTTCTTGTTTTTAATACACATGTATACAGTATTTCTAAAAAAATATTGTGATTATCTCTATTAGAAAGTAGTAAAGAATTAAACTAATACTTTTGAAGTGCACATACATGTATCAGGTCCATCAAACTTCATACCACACATGAAGGTAAGTTCAATTATTTATCTGCCTTTTGATAGCAAACTCTTCATTGTTCAAAATTTGTTTCATTGTAAACTGAACATTGTAATTGTACAGATTATTCTTTGGACAAAGGATATCAGTCTGGCCAAAGTATTGATTTTTAATCCCTAAACAACTCCATTATCCAATTAATACTAATCTAATATTTTTCTACAGTAATAGTAGAAATAAGGTGTAGACTGATAGATCTGTAAAATTACTGGGCTTGAATTATAACATTTTTTCAATAGTGCAGTAATTGCTTAATTGATTTTTGTGAATAGCACTGGCCAGTTTTTTTTATTCTCACCAGCAATGTATGTTCAAATGTTAATAAAAGACATGAAGCAAAGAAGCCACAATTAATAGACATTATTGGGGGTCATAAAATGCAGTTTAGAAGAAAAAAAATACCCCAAAAATTGTGTTAATTTCTCACAGTTCTCCATTCAATGATTACTGTGTATGCACTAAACAACAAAACACTGGATTAGTACTGTGCACATTTTGCTAATTGTTTTCTAAATGAATTGATATTTGAAATTTTTTTTTATTTCTTTTGTTTGTCATTAATACCAACTTATGTCTGTTGATTGGATTCTAAAGTATTAAGAGATCCACCCTCTGAAAACTAATTCTTCACATATAATCCCTTATACCCTTAATCCCAATAAGAATGATCAAATTATCATCCATTTACAAGAATTAATTTTGAAAAGTATTCAAGTATTCATATTTGTATTCATGAATACATTGTAAAGTATTCGTATTAGTATTCAATACATTTGAAATTTGTGTATTCGTATTCGTATTCACAAAATTTCAAAGTATTCGTATTCGTATTCAATACATTTACAATGTATTCACCCCAACCCTGGTGTATTGCCAGGAGTTTGTATCAATGGCTGCCCAAAGATTAGACACAAATAACTGATACTAAAACATTTACCTGTGTTAACCATTTCAGTCTTTAAGGTGATATAATTGGAAGAATTCCAGAATATATTTGGCACAGAATAGACATTTGGCATAGATGGAAATAAAGAAGAATCATTGAAACTTGTGTTTTCTCACTGTTATAGCATTGCTGGATGGTCGCTGACTTCTTGAAAATCATTTTTGATACATTTGATACTTAAATCACTGATCGTTGTTCTTGGAGTTGATTTCGTATTTTCGAAGGGTTCATTAAAAGATTATCATATATATGATTTAAAATCTATGTTCACTTAATTATAGTTTTATTCATGTTAGATGAAAATAAAATAAACTTATAAAAGATTCGGGAACATTTAACTTCCCCAAAGCATGTTCCAGCAGTCAAGACACAGTGGGATGTTTATTCATACTCCATAGATTAGTTCTGTCATAAACAAGGGCTAATAACTGTATTTCAACAGTTAATATGCATTCCATCTTGTTTCAGCTTATTTCCAAGTTGTTTTGAAAATATTTCTGAAAATTTGTAAATTTTTGATTTAAATCAATGATTTTTTTCAAAAAGAAATCATTGATTTAAATCATGATTTAAATCAGCCAACCCTGCTTTAGGGCGAAACAAAGAATGATGGTCAGTGCCAATTTCGGTTCCTTCCTGGATACTGCGCATGTGCACATCTAATAAGTATGGAGGACCAGACAGGACTTGATTTTTTTGGTTTTGCATGCAAATTTTAGGGATTGTGGAGGGGGGGGGGGGGGGGGGGGGGGTTGGGAGAGGGTTGTGTTTGGCCCTGGATAAATTTTTGAGTTAGCACCAGCTTGTCTGGGCCATTGATTGTTGTATAAAAATATGACTTCTTCCTCATATTACCCCCTAGGCAGGTCTCTGCAGTTCAGTATTTGAAATCTGTCCCGACTGAGATTTACTGATAGTACAAATGTACCAAAGACAGGCCTGGCATTTTCAGGAGAGTAATTTATTCGCTCGCCTTAAAAAAATTAAGTAGGGCGAAAACTAGCCCTCCTGGCCTTAAAAAATAATGATTACCATAACCGCCTAAAACCCATATCTTTTAAGATCTCTGCAACATGTACATGTACAAATGTATGTCAGTGGTCTCTGTAAGACAGCCACACTGCCCCTCCCACATCTCCGGGCCTTGCCAAGGCTCGGAGGAGGGTGAGGGGCAGTGTAGCCGTCTAACAGTGACTGCCTTGTTTGCAGCACCAAATAAAATGTACAAAGCTCACTTGGCAGAATTCATTAACAGTAAAACTTCATTTTGCAATTTTAGCTTTTGTTAGCTTGAGGAGAGCAAATCGCTCGCCTACAATGTAGGCCATGCGAGGGGAGCAGGTTTTAGCCCTCCTGCATTTTTAAGAATGCCAGGCCTGCAAAAGGGACTTCAAACCAGAAAAATAAAGAATAAGTTGTTTATTCCCACTCCATAGATTAGTTCTGTCATAAACAAGGGCTAATAACTGTATTTCAACAGTTAATATGCATTCCATCTTGTTTCAGCTCATTTCCAAGTTGTTTTGAAAATATTTCTGAAAATTTGTAAATTTTTGCCAAAGCCCGGAGGAGGGCGAGGGGCAGTGTAGCCATCTCACATTGACTCCCTTGTTAATAGCACCAAATAAAATGTACAAAGCTCACTTGGCAGAATTCATTAACAGTAAAACTTCATTTTGCAATTTTAGCTTTTGCAAGCTTGAGGAGAGCTAATCGCTCGCCTAGGCCATGCGAGCGGAGCAGGTTTTAGCCCTCCTGCATTTTTAAAAATGCCAGGCCTGCAAAAGGGACTTCAAACCAGAAAAATAAAGAATAAGTGGTTTATTCCCACTCCATAGATTAGTTCTGTCATAAACAAGGGCTAATAACTGTATTTAAACAGTTAATATGCATTCCATCTTGTTTCAGCTAATCGCTCGCCTAGGCCATGCGAGGGGAGCAGGTTTTAGCCCTCCTGCATTTTTAAGAATGCCAGGCCTGCAAAAGGGACTTCAAACCAGAAAAATAAAGAATAAGTTGTAATTAAGGCCTAAACTACATGTACTGTACATGTACATGTAGGAACAGGTTCTCAGGTCAGTGAATATACATGTACATTAGTATACATTATTCCCCCACCCCCTCCCCCAAAAGCAACATGTATGCCATGTTTCAACCAAACCCAAAGAAGCATCTCAGAGTTACAATGTATATGGAGTGGACACGAAAAATTTTCCTGATGGACAGCTGTCCTTGATCTGTGACCTTGAGCTCCATCAAACCAAAAAAATATTTGTGCACGACACATTGACTCCCCATAAACAACATGTATGCCAAGTTTCAACAAAATGCAACAAGGTATCTCAGAGTTATGGAGCGGACATGAAAATCTTTTTGGTTTATGACCCTGGCTTTTTTCCTGCCCCCGAAAAAGTTTTTCAGGGGCAGGAAAAAAGCCATGGTCATAAACTGACGTTCCAATATGGACAATATTTTGAGAAGCTACATGTATATCACACCAAAATTCTGTTAATAAACACACGGAATGTAATTATCAACATTTGATCATAAGCTTCAGAAAAAGAAAGTGTCAATGACACTGTAGCTCAACTTGTCAAGACAAAGATATGTACATGTATAGTATGTGACACAGCAATGAAAACATCTAGGTAGTGACCTGATAACAAAGGTACATGTAAAGTATTGTAACGGTCTGTACATAAATGGTGACCGTAGCCTTAACAAATGTGTAGGTAAAGTATTGTAAAGGTGGGCAACAGTTAGATGCTAAACTAGAAAAGAAGTCTTTCAGTCCCAGAGTGGGTCTGACCGAACACAAAAATATTTTTTTTCATAGCACAGTGATAACAAAGGCACCCAAAAACACTCGTTCCTGTCACAAGGTGATAACAAAGGTACCCCAAGAAGTTCCATGAAAATCAGTTCATAAATACAGACTCTAGCCCGTGCCGTATTGACATGTGCATCTACTGTGTGTAATTAGCACTGAATAAATCAAAGATAATCTAATTTGCATAATTTTTGCACGAGAAAAAAACACGTACATGTATTATATGTGATGTATTCCATGTTACTAAACATTCATACAGATATTTATTCAAATCGGAACTTTCATACAAAAGTTCTGCACAAAACACTGATTGCACCAATTTTGGTACAAAATGGCCACTGGCAGCCATCTTGAATTTCGAACTGCACCCCAGAACAATCGTTCTCGTCCCAAGGTGATAACAAAGGTGCCCAAGAAGTTTCGTAAAGATCAGTTCATAAATACGGCCCCTAGCCCGAGCCCTATTGGCATTTGCAGTTGCAGTTAAAAGTAGAAGTCCTGTCAGGAACTGTGCGCTTACATTGTATCTAGGCTTAATTGCGCATTTGAATTGCACACAATTACCATATCGAATGGCATCCAAAGCACAGCCGGTTCTCCTGGTTACTCATAGCAAACACGGGCAATGTTTCTGCCAATGGACCTCCGGGTTACCCGGAGGTCCATTGGCTGAAACATTGCTTGTGCACAGGCCATAATTACAGAATTTGATAGCCTTACTATGGTCATATCGCGTAGATTAACGCGCATATCGACGTGCTATTTGTGCGCATTTCAGGACAGGACATTTAGTTTTAACTGTACAGTGCTGAAAGTAACATTAAATAGATCAAAGTTACAGTTACCTGTAAAACTAGAAGTCCTGTCATGAAATGCGCACGAATAGCACGTTGATATGTAGAGATGGGCGGTATTGGAATTTTGAGTTCGGTATCGGTTTCGGTATTTTTGTGTGGGCATACCGCGGTATCGGTTCGGTATTCGGTATGTGACTTCAGATTCACTGATAGTACCAAAGGGGAATCCATGTCCGAAAAAATACTGAATAAGTTGTTCTTGTATCATTCTATCACAGTGCTACACATGCCATTGTTGATGGGCTCAACATTGTCAATCTTTTGTCACCACAGATCATATCTACAGTAATTTGGTGACTTGTTCTAAATACGCCTTAACTTTTCAAGCTCACCTAAGGCGTCTGTAATCATAGAATGTGTGTCCTGAAGATGTCATCTTTAGGTGGGCCTGATGACAGTAGTAAAATGATCTGGTCAGTGATTTCTAGCCAAGTCTTGGCTGCCTCTTAAGGCAGCCAAGACTTGGCTAGAAATCACTGCTAAGCAACTGGACATGTACAGGTCGTAGACTATTGATAATTTAGTACAACTGCCCTGGTCCTTAAGGCTTAACAAAACTGAAAAATAAAATCAGTCACTTCTTTCATGAAAGTTAAAAAATTTATAGTAATTTATATATTTTTTATACTTACCAACGACCCAGACTTAGCTTAGCTGGTGCTAACTCTAACAAAACCAGGGCCAAACACAAATTTTGCCCCCCAATCCCCAAAATTTGCATCCAAAACAAAAAGAAATCATGTCCTAAAGGACCTCCATACTACGCCTCTACTGCGTATGCGCAGTGACGCAGACGTCCCGAAATTGGCGCCAATTATCATTCTTACTGGCAGTGCCTGGTCAGCGCTATGTACTCAGCGGGGAGGCAAGAGTTCCCAACTCCAGGGAGGGCCATCCCCGTCTGGGTCATTGGTAAGTATAAAAAATATATAAATTACTATAAATTTTTTAACATTTTTATACTGTACCAATGACCCAGACTTAGCTGAATAGTAAACAGGCTGGAGGGCCTAGGACATAGAGGAAAATCCAATAAGCTCAACTATATAGTAAAGAGGTAACCCCTTAAGGAGAAAAGGAGTATTAGGCTTTACATGTATCTTTCTTATTTAATATTAAATTAGAAAGATACACTACCCTTAATAATTGAGCACAATAACATTCATGTTCTCTATTAACATCCAGTATAACCCTTATACTAATTATTTTTAAAGCAAGCCAATAAATAAAGTAGTCCAGAGAATTGAGACTCTTTATAGTCATTTAAAAGTGTCCGAGTATTGTATATTAAAGCCCGTTTGACACTTGACATATACAAATGCTTCACACCGAGCTACACTTTAAAAATAAGACATGAATGAATTTAAACATTAATGTTACACTTTAAAACCATCCCGGAAGCGACTCAGAAATACTGACTTGGAGGAGGCATTCCCTTGCTTTTCACTATAAAGCAGGTGACCTAAGGGAACACCCGCCCCCCCCCCCCCCCTTCCCCTTGCCCTGGGTCAAATAGCCCAGAGCGAAGAGGGCAGCCGGACGGAGTCACTGCCGGAACAGAAAGCCTGCATAACTATAGTTGCAACTGTTTAGTGGACGACATTCTGAGCAACAGATAACGGACCTAAACAATGCAGGTCTCCAGAAAATTCGTAAATGTGGATGGCTGAGACCAATAAGCAGCCTTCATTAAATCTGTAATAGCAACACTATTAGCATAAGCCCAGGAAGTAGAAAGAGCTCTTACTTCATGAGCAGAAATCTTAAGCACAGACTGCTGAGAAGAAGATAAATCTTCATAAGCAGTACGGATAGTTAACTGAATCCATCTAGCAATAGAATGGACTGAAATGTCCTTTCTATTAGGCATCAAAGACAGAAAGAAACGTTTCCGTCCCTTTCTGATAAACTGAGATCTCTGTTTATAGATACGTAGTGCTCTAACAGGACAGAGTAAAGGCCTACGCCCGTCTGAAGACGGAAGAGCCTTAATAACAATAGGTTCCGGATATTTATTAGGAGCCTGATTCTTAGCTAAAAAACCCACATTAGTAGTGAAGGTGATAGTGTTCCCAACACTACGATAATGAGAATCATCCACCGATAGCGCATGAAGCTCACTGACTCTTCTGGCAGAAGAGAAAGCTAAGAGAAAAGCTGTCTTATAAGATAAGAATTTGAAATCTACTGTCCCAAGAGGTTCAAATGGCTTTTCCTTCAATTTAAGGAGAACCCAAGCTAAATTCCACTTAGGAATTAATCTAAGAGTTCTGGGTCTATTTATCGAAAAGTTTCTAACCAACTTCGATAAAGAGACATTAGATCCAATTTGTAAACTATCATGATGTGCATAGGTATCAGATAACATAGATCTATAACCCTTTATAGTAACAGGCTGCAGTTTGATTTCGTCAAACAAGTATACTAGAAAGTTTGCAATGTCTGGTATAGAGGGATCGAATATATCTACAGAATGATCCCTACACCAACGACGAAAAACCTTCCACTTAGCCGCATAGTTTAGCGAAGAGGAGGTCCTCCTACAGTTAGAAATCGCGTCCACTGCTCGTCCTGTAAAGTGCTTGCCATGCAAGAAGGACCGCACAATGGAAAAACGTGAAGGTTGAGACCTTGCGGGTTGTGATGGAGTTGGCGCGATTTCCCCTGCGAAAGAAGATCCTCCCGTGGAGGAAGCTTCCGCGGTAGGTCCCACAACAGACGCCTGAGTAGATTTATCCACGGTCTCTGTGGCGACAGAGATGCTACCAACAGAATCTTGCATTGAGATTGTTTTATCTTTAGCAATACTTGTTGAATTAACGGCGCTGGAGGATACGCATATCCTATCATTCCGTCCCAAGGGATCGACAGAGCGTCTACTGCAAATGCTCTTGGATCCGGACACGGAGACACATACGTCTGCAACTGATTGTTGAGATGTGTCGCAAATAAGTCTATCATTGGCCGTTCCCATTGGTAGCAAATCTGATTGAATACTTGTTTGTTGAGAGTCCACTCCGACGGCAACAAACGACCCTTTCGTGAAAGGGAGTCTGCTAGCACATTCAGACGACCCGGTATGTGATGGACCGAAAGAAGAACGTGATGTTCTAACGCAAACAGAAGGATTCTTTCCGTTAGATTGAACAACGGAACTGAATGAGTGCCTCCCTGATTCCGTATATACGCCACTACTGTCGTATTGTCGGATAGGATTTGGACATGAGCATCGTGAATAATGTCCATCCAGTGATGTAATGCAAGCCAAATTGACATCATTTCCTTGATGTTTATGTGCTTGCACAGGAATTGCGGATCCCAAAGACCCTGGCATCTCGAATCCGTTGGGATTAATGATGCACCCCAACCTGTTTGACTGGCATCCGTCATAACGGTAAAACTCGGATCCGGCAACTGCAGCGGAACTCCTTGAGTTAACCACTGAATGTTTGCCCAAGTCTGAATCTCTTGTTTCACTTGATCTGACAAGAGAACGTCTACATCGAGCGAATGAATTTTCACACTCCAATTCTGAGTCAGGAAAATTTGAAGAGGACGTGTGCGTAACCGCCCTATCGGAATGAGACCTGCGGCGGCTCCGCACAGACCTATCAGTCTCATAAATTCTCTCGCCGTGACTTTGTCTGCGTGCAGACAATAGCGAGCGTAACAACTGACTAATTTCGCTCTGGTTAACGGCAGACGAACGAGATTGTTGTGCGTCTCGAAGCTCATTCCCAGATGAGTGAATGACTTGGACGGCACCAGATCCGACTTCTCCTCGTTTACTATAAAACCGAGACGTCGGAGCAATAGAAGATTCTGAACATCGTTCTGAAGCGTTAACTCGTTGCCGTACCTCTGAAGAATGTCGTCCAGGTAGGCCGACGTTACCGCAGACGAATGAGCTCGGAAGTAGATCATTACCGAGTTCATTACCCGAGTGAAAGCCCAGGGTGCTAGTAGGGCTGGGCGGTTTATCGGTTTTTCGGTTCGGTTCGGTTTTTTTTTTTAAACCGAAACCGAACCGCCGCCTTAACAAAAAACCGAGACTTTCGGTTTCAACAAATTTCCCAGAGTTGGTTAAGTTTATGACCACTCAATCACTTGCTTTCAGCACGCCAAAGGCTTAAATGTCAGGCAAAGGTAAATGCTGTGCCATTTATGCTTACTTCGAGAGGACTGACAACAAATCCCCCACCCTCCCCCCACAAATAGTGGTAGCAAATTTCTTGTATCTTAAACAATATCTACAGAACCACCAGCAGATGGAATATGAAAAATTAAAAAGTCGTACGTAAAAATCCACACATGCAATTCAAGAATTGTTAAGTAAATTTACTGAACCGGGCATATTCGACCAAAGAGGTATTGCAAGTTACCTGACAATATGTGGTGTAAAAGTATTATAAATTACCTTTGACCTAAAATCATCTGCGTACAGCACGTTGTAAATTAGATTGGTGGTAAACATAAAATTTATTGAGTTTTAAAACCTCAAAGTTCACATGGGAAAAATGACGAGTAAATTATGTTAATTAACCGACCACTGGCACGTTCTCTGAAGTCACATGCTCAGAGATAACGCTGCGCATTGGCAGTTATGTTTTTTGTCAACAATAAAATGGTTAAATTAAAATAGAACACATCCAATTAAATGGATGGCAGGTAACTATTGAAAGTTTTTTTAAAACTTATTGGGAATTGTTTGTATACTATTTGAACTTACTTTAAGGAATCGCGCAGTACTGCAGGTCTGTCAGGTACACACGCTGCATTCCCAATACGAAGATGTTATAATCAACACGTGTCATGACCATGTGTATTTTGTAAACACAACAAATCGCAAGATGCAATATTGCAAACTTTCTTTCAACCCCCATTATGCAGCAGTCTCCCCTCCCTTCAAAATCATCAATCGCCTGTCTTGAATAAGATGAAATCAACGCAGGGATAAGCCAAGAGGGCAAAGTAAAGTTGGTAATATCTTTGCCTTGGCACCGCCCATTTCGCCCAATTTCTATGTTTGGGCAGAATCAAAGTAAAAAACGAGCATCTACAGTCGAAATTAAGAGAGATATTGTGAAAGCATTGGAGTGAGTTACCAATAAAACTGATTCGTATATCACGACTTACTTCAACAATAGTTATCAAAATCAGAAAAAATATGATTTGTGTTCCTCTTATTCCACTGTCATTTGAAGCAGGAACCATCAAGAAACACGGGGCACGTCTATTTTCAAGCGATGTGATAATTACCGAAATAAGCACAACAATTGCACATTATCCACCAAAACCAGGGTGAGAGCATTGCGACTCCATAAAAAATAAGGAAATGTTGATTTTTGCTAAAATGTAGCTTTTCTTGTGAATTTCTGCATCTTGTCTTGACAAGGTCCCAAATCTCACTGACAGAACAAGGCAGCTCCCACCAGTGGTGGAGCCATGGTTTGAAATCCTGTGGACCATGCTAGTGGAGATTTTTTTTTTTTGGGGGGGGGGGGAATCTCAGGACTGAGGGTACTGTACTTGTACTGAGGGCAGGAAATCAAAAATAATTTTTTAAAATTTGGGGATGGAAGAAGCAAGTGGGATTTTGAGTGGAGGGTGGGGGGGGGGGGGGGGGGGGCTGGTCTCCCTAGATAGTAGATACCTCATGGCTCCACCGCTGCACCACTGTTGCCCACTACAGCAGCCCAACACATTATGTCCATTTGCTGAGAAGAGTGGTGAACACTGATTAACCCGAATGACTCAACTCGCTATATGAGCCTCATGACTTGGATGACAAATACAGACAGATTTTATGTGTACATTACCCTCTAAAATGTGGATTTCTACAATATATTATGAAAAACCGAAAACCGAACCGAAAACCGAGTTTTTGTACAAAACCGAAACCGAAACCGAACCGAAATGCAAATTTCAAAACCGCCCAGCCCTAGGTGCTAGATTCAATCCGAAGCACATCGCCCGGAATTGATACACCACTCCTAGGACTGCGAAGCGTAGATACTTTCGGAATGTCGGATGTACCATGACGTGAAAGTACGCATCTTTGAGATCTATGCTCGTTGCATAATCGTTCACCCGAATACTCGCTCTGACCGATCGAATCGTCTCCATATAAAACTTCGGAGCGACGATCAGCTTGTTTATCCAGCTCAAATCTATGACTGGACGGAACGAGCCGTCTGGTTTCGGAACCAGAAACAGATGGCTGTAGAATCCCGGAGATTCCTGGTTTTCAACGACCTCTACCGCGTTCTTCATTAAAAGAGACTGCACGTCTGATAACAGAGCGTCTCTTTTCTGTGGATTTGACGGAAGATGAGTCCACTTTGGACTTCGAGTTAATGGAGGCTTTCGTTTGAAGGATATCTTTAGACCTTCCGAAGTCACTCCTCCCACCCAAGGGTCGTCCGTAATCGACGCCCACTCTTGTGAAAAGCTTGACAACCTTCCGCCAACCGGAACGCGATAGAGGTTTAAGCCATCACCTCCTGGACCTGCGAGGCCTGCGGTAGGAGAAACCACGTCTTCCACGACCCGCACCTCGCCTCGTCGACCTCGGGGCGTCCGACCGATTGTCCCGGCCTGAAGGACGTCCCGAATGAGAGTCGATATCCTGACGGTCTCTCGAATAAGACCAAGAGGACGCACCAGAACCTCTATAGGAACCTCTCTTGGGCGCATTAGACCCAGAAGTGCCTGTCTTATTCGTGTCTGCTGTATCCGACTTCTTAGGAGCAGATCTGAACAACAGAGAATCATTAGCTTTCTTTTTAATTTTATCATAAATAGCGGAAAGCTTGCCGTCAAAGAGAAGTTCTCCTGAGACCGAAGCGACTCTAAGAGAGTTCTTCACCTTAGAATCCACTAGTGTGGATGTAGCTAGGGCTGCGTCACGTCTAACCAACTCCAGATTTGCCACTGAAAGGGCGGAGTTACACGTGGAATAAGCTACTGCCCTTGAAAGAAGTCTTAAAGAGGATTGTATATCCTGAAACTCTTTCCCCTGAAGGCGCAGTGATAACGCCTTAGTAAGGTGATCTGAATTGGCTCTGTTAGACGCAATAGCTGTTTCCAACACCACGGTTGGAATAGAAGCTGACGACGGTAATGATAGCTCTAAGTCTTCCGCCTCGTCGTCCATACGTAGAGGAACTCTCGGTATACCCTGTCCTGTCGTATCGAATTTATTCCTTGCATTAATGAAAGGCAGGTTGAGAGTATTAGCGGACAAGAAACCTGCTTTCCCCGTCCTGGAAGCAAGTTTAAATATAGCGTCGTTCAATAATTCAAATGTTCTAGCAACATTATTGGACTGCGACGGAAACTCGGGAGCGATGTCCCTGAACCGCTCAAAAAATTCAGAGTCCAATGACGCTATAATTCTCTTGTCCGGAAGCGCAGCAGTCTGGCCCGACGGAACAACTTGAGGGAGAAAGTGCCGGATGAAGTCCACGGCAGCTTTATGTTGTTCCGAAAGGGATAGCTCCAAGTCATCCGTATCCCTTTCACCATCCGGTCGGACCTCATAATGTTCCCGGTCGTCCGCCCCCGATGCTTCGGCGGAGCGTACCGACCCATCGCCGTCGGATAATTCTCGATCCGACACCGTTTCTGTCGGCTGCTGGGATGCTGCGATAAGCTGTGCTATCTGCACAAGAATGTCCGGCGTCGAGACCTGCTGAGGTGCAGTCTTTCGCTGCTTCGCCGAGGGCAGCTCCGCATCAGATGGCTCCCGCATACTTTTCCTATGCGACGTCCAGAGTCCATCGGTCTCGAATCCCTGGCTGCCGGATGGTGTGACCTGGTCGCCGAAGAATCCTTCATCGGCGAAGCTGGTAATATATCGGCGGTCACGCAGCCAAGGTGCGGTCGTGTGCGCTGACGAGAAGAGAAAGCCTTAACAGTCTCTGCGAACTGCTTATACAACGGAGCGTCCCGAGCGACGGCCGTATGCTCCGCTAAAGACACATTTTGTACCACAACATCTGGTCCCAGATGTTGTTGTACGAGAGAGGGGCCTCTCTCGCTCGCGGCCCGGCTGGACCTGGACGAGCTAGGAACCGGACTAAAAGGCTTCCTCCGTTCTCGCTTACTATCCGCCGTCACTGGGTGTGCATCTATTATGTTTATAGTGCTCGCATCACCCAAAATTTCCTCTTGGACCGCATCGGACGAACCCGGCTGCCGAACCATTCGGTGAATGGACGCTACACCGGGCGAGCTAGCGGACGACATTTGTCTAATCTCCATGAGCACTTTTGCCGCTAGCTCTGAATTCATTTGTGACGACGGACGCACACTTGAAGAAGATAACATGGAAACATCACCCTGTTCTGGTTCCTCTGAAATAGAAACTGAGAGAGTAGAGTGACCTTGTGGAGAAAGAGCCGGCATCGCTCTTTCTCCAGAAACAACATATCGTGACACACGTTTCCAATGTTTCTCATCCCAATGTTCACATATAGGACAGGGATTAATGCGAGAACACTGACTACAATTAATACAATGATCATGAAAGTCAGAGGAAGATTTCTTCCTATTACAATTTGAACAACGTCCCTTCATTGTGAAAGAACAACAATAAGTCCTAGTTACTCACAAAAACCCCTGACACAAAGATACATAATAACATGATCCATTAATAAATGAAAAAACAATTGCAAAACAAAATAATTTTGAAAAAATATTTTTTCAGCGAAGCCCAAGTTGCTGAAAAGTAACGTTGAGCCCCGATGGATCCGATGGCAAAGTGTGGTCAAAAATTTTAAATTTATATTAAATAATTAATGAAACACTTTCGGATAATATAAATGTATCTTATAGTGAGATAAACTACAGCAAAGGCAAACAGCCCCCCTCAAAAAAGGCTGTTGCCAATGAAAACAAACAGTGTAAAAACACCAGAAAACATGACTCCAGGCACTGAAAAAACTGGCCCGGAATCAGTCATCAATTACACTCTATCTGATGCAAAACAGAGACTCCCAGGGGAGAATCTGTAGAACATCAGATGGAAGATGCAGAACACAAACGTTATACACCCATGGGTGAAAACGTAACTATGGGGAAAATAACAGAAAACATTCTGTAACCAAGCAACTCTCCCAGGAAATTTTAGAAATGAAATTTCTCAAAAATATGCCAAAAGCATGGGAGAATTGCAAGGGGGGACTTTAGAAGGCTAGGGGAGAGGAAACACTGAATAAGCAGTGCAACAATTAGCAAGAATGACAACAAGAGGCCCATGCCTCGAAAATAGGCAACTTAACATAATTTCATCAAAAAATTTTAAGTACAGCCCTGATTATTTTTTGTCACTTCTTTTTCCTCTCCTCCTTCTATCCTCCTTAGAATCACATTTTCTCCAAAAATTACGTGTCTGGCATCCTTTAAACTGAGATTTACAAGCACAAAGATCAGTGAGATGTTGACTGATGAAGGGCCAAACAGAGAATGATAATTGGCGCCAATTTCGGGACGTCTGCGTCACTGCGCATGCGCAGTAGAGGCGTAGTATGGAGGTCCTTTAGGACATGATTTCTTTTTGTTTTGGATGCAAATTTTGGGGATTGGGGGGCAAAATTTGTGTTTGGCCCTGGTTTTGCTAGAGTTAGCACCAGCTAAGCTAAGTCTGGGTCATTGGTACAGTATAAAAATATGAACACTTCAACTTCTATCAATCCTCACCAAGGCCTTATAAATAGTGAATGCACAGGGAAAATTGAAAATACCGTTGGTTTCGGTATTCAAAGATTGGGTCGGTTCGGTTTTTCGGTGTCCCCATGATATCGGTATCGGTTCGGTTTTTCAGTATATTGCCCATCTCTATTGATATGCGCGTTAATGTACGCGTTATGGCCCAAGTAAAGCTATCAAATTCTGTACATATGGCCTGTGCACAAGCAATGTATCAGCCAATGGACCTCCGGGTAACCCGTAGGTCCATTGGCAGAAACATTGCATGTGTTTGCTTTGAGTAACCAAGAGAACCTGCCGTGCTTTGGATGCCATTCGATATGGCAAATGCGCACAATTCCAATGCGCAATTAAGCCTAGATAAGTGCACTATTCGTGACAGGACTTCTAGTTTTAACTGTAGTCTAATTGGCATAATTTATACACGAGAAAAAAACACGTTTTGTATGTGATGTATCCCATGGTACTAAACATTCAAACAGAAAATTATTCAAATCAGCGCTTTCATATGGAAGGTCTGCGCAAAAATCTGATTGCACCTAATTGTACAAAATGGACGGCAGCTTCCATCTTGAAATTCAGACCGGACCCCAAAACACTTGTTCTCGTCCCACGGTGATAACAAAGGTACCCAAAAAGTTTCGTAAAGATCGGTTCATAAATACATGAATGGCCTCTAGCCCCAGCCGTATTGGCATTTGCACTTACAGTGCTGGAAGACACACTTAATAAATGAAAGTTAGTCTGCATAATTTACGCACGAAAAAAACCCTGTATTATATGTGATGTATCCCATGGTACTAAACATTCATACAGAAAATTATTCAAATCGGAGCTTTCATATGGAAGTTCTGCACAAAAATCTGATCGCACCTAATTTTGATACAAAATGGCTGCCAGCGGCGATCTTAAATTTCGGACCGGACCCGAAAACACTCGTTCTTGTCTCATGGCGATAACAAAGGTACCCAAAACCAAAAAGTTTCATAAAGATCGGTTCATATATGTAAATACAGCCTCTAGCCCGAGTCATATGTACGGCGCGATGGACAGACAGACGACGAGTCATGGCAATACCTCAAATTTGGCTTCGCCAAAGTTGAGCTAAAAACAGAAATAGTGTCAGGCAAGAAAATAATAAATGAAACTTTTGGGATGAAGAACCTTCGTGTAGTTGCTTTTATGTTATTCATTATTTTTTTTATTTGAAATTATTATTACTTTTTTTTTGGGGGGGGGGGGGGGAGAGGAGGGGTAAACATGCCATCTTCATATTTGTGAGGTGATGGCAAACACAGAAAATGTTGCAGAGAGAATTAGGTAGTTTACCCACCTACATGTAGATCTTGCCCACTGTACATTCCAAACTGGGAAAAAATGATCAGTACTCAGCCTTTGATAATGCCTTAAAAACATGCCCTGTTGGCTTTACACTAAGTTCATAGAAATTTTAATGACTAAGGCTCATGAGCCAGGGTGGCACTACAGGAGTGGACTGATCCACATAAAACAGGCTTCTATCCCACTTCCATTCCTAACAAACCTGCATTCTTGAGTGTCCTCACCCAAATTTGAAGCTGCAATGCTATCAAATTCCCCCCCCCACCCCCTCAAATACATGTAGCACATAAGTTCTCAGCATGTGCATGTTTAGTACTGGGCAATATTAGCTAAAATAATACAGTTAAAACTACATGTAGAAGTCCTGTCACGAACTGTGTGCTTTTGTAGGCTTACATGTACATGTAATTGCGCGTAGGAATTGCCATATCGAATGGCATCCAAAGCACGGCATGTTCTCCTGGTTACTCATAGCAAACACAGGCAATGTTTCTGGCAATGGACCTCCTGGTTACCCGGTGGCCCATTGGCTGAAACATTGCTTGTGCACAGGCCATATGTACAGAATTTGATAGTCTTACTATGGTCATAATGCGTAGATTAATGCGTAGATTAACACGCAGATCAGCGTGCTATATGTGCGCATTTCATGACAGGACTTCTAGTTTTAACTGTATAAACAGGGTTTTTTGAAAAGATTGTGATTAACAATATGATCACATGATATTGTTCTCTTGTGAGGGTTGTGTTTATTTTGGCAAATAGTGTTAATACAGTTTTGGGTATGAAATGAATACCACAACTGTATGGACTTGGCTGTATTAATCAGAAATATACTGAGCATACATACTTACATGTACAATGTAGTGTCTCAATTTAATAATAAATTTGATGTAAATGTGTATTGTGAACTTGTGTCCATGCATGAGTGATGGGCACGGGACAATTGAGAATTTAATGTCCATTTTTCAACTTTTTACCTCCCTTGATGTGTTTCTCCAATATTAGTCAACACTGGAGAGAAACATCAAGGGAGGTAATACTGAACTGAGCATTGAACTTTAAACTGAAAACGTGATTGTGACATGTGTTGCATAACAATCACCTGCCATTGAAAAAGAATATTGTTTTTGAGTTTTTTCTCCAATTTTACTAGTATTCTGCTATTGTGTTGTGATGTCTACAGTTGGACATCATGAAATGCAGCAGACTGCCGCTGAATACATTGTATTTATTTGTTACCATTATGTGCGTGTACTATATTTATTTATTGGTGTGGCCAATGGCTAATCGTGACAACGACAGTTTTACGGGTGGAGGAAGCCGGAGTACCCGGAGAGAACCAACAAGCATCGACAAGCAAATGTCAGCTCTTCAACATTCTAACTCTGTTCAAGCTCCGCTCAATCAGGGTTACAGCAGTTGAAAGCATGTGCACCATCGACGTGCAGTACACAGTGTCATCGTTCCCCCAAGTACATGTAGGCAAGTGGGATAAAGTGCCTTGTCGAAGGACACAGCAAGAGTCGCCCCAAATGGGGATCGAACTCTAGACCTCTAGCACAGAAGTCCAACAGCCTACATGTACCACTGAGCAACCACGCTCCCATGTATATGTACTCAGTGAAACATTGTGTTGCTTCATGATCGAAGTCCAGTGACTTTGATTAGGTGGGAAACAGTGCCAATCTCATACTGATTACAGGTGGGAGATCCTGTAATATCTCAGGAATATAGATTATTATATTCTGCTATGCACTACATGTTTTTAATGGCCCATTATGTGCAAACTTCATTGAAATGACAAGATATCAAAGAGATTTTTAATAGCCAGTGTTAAATATAGAATAATTGAAAACTGCCAGTTTTTAACTGCCGGTTGTCAAAATTGGCAGATGTCCCACAACCGGTCAGTTCCGATTGCTGACTAGGATTATTGGTTCATTAATAGTGTACATCATTAAACTTATGCAATAGGTACCTCTTTCATTATCATCATTTTCTGAACTTTCACTCGAGTAGTCACTCCTATTGAATTCTTCACTCACTTCTTCACTTTTCATCTGCTGTAAAGATCTAACTCTTGAATGTAACTCTGACAAGAAAGGACTTTCCGAACCAATACTATCTTCTAGAGAAAAAGATACATTTTTTGACCCTTGAGAATTTCTTTTTGGACTTTTAGTATTGCTCGGACTTTTCCTTCGATCAGAGGAACATGATGGAGTGCTAGGTACCAAGTTGGATCTCAAATGTGAAACATCACCCTGAAGCTCTTTCAATTTCTGTAACATCTGCTTCTCGTTCTCTTTACTTTCAAGCTCTGCCTTCTCTCTTTCCAGTTTTTTAATTTGTTCAGACAAAGATAGAGTAGAACGACTTTGAATGGTGTTATCCAGTTCATCATCAGTGCTACCTGTCATTTTTATTTTTCTCAATGTTGGAAACACATACAACTTTATTTAATCATATATGTGCATGCATATGCATCTTCCATCTGACCACTATCAGGCCATATCTGTCCAAATGGTTAAAATTCAAAAGGACAGCCATGAGATGCCTGTTAATATGTATATGAATGAATGAGGTACATGTTTTACATTTTGTGTTTCCAATACATCACCAAATATAGATTTCAAGATATATTACTACGGGATCATTCATACTGTCATTTTTGATAATTTGATTCAGTACCGGGCATCCTGAAGATGAATTTGAAAACAAAGTTATAAAAAACAATTCAACTGGAATTCTGATTATTATTTCATTGGAGATAAAAAGCACATATGATGCTTTGAAATATATGCGTCTTCCTGAAGCTTTCCCATAAAGACGTCACGAAAAAGAGGTAAAACATATATGTGTTCAATCTTCGGACGAGTCTTGGCGAGTATTGTGGTGTTTATATGTAGAGGGGTGGTTTCTTTCAAAACACTACAAATGTTTACTGTTCACACCATTTAAACCACTTGTCCCGTCTGTCGAACCTGGTACGCTATAACGATTCAAAAAAAGATAGATTCCTGCAAAATCGGGGCCTTTTTCGTCCAAAAATAAAAACAATTCATCCGCCAAATGATTCAAAAAGTTCAAGGACGCGTCATTATTATCGGAGTTTGAACCAAAACAAGGACACACATACAGAACGTGTTTGAGCAAAAAATGTGAGGTATCGTTACATGTGCGCTTCTTTTTTTCCAAACAAGGCGAAACATCCCACACGTATCCACACACAGAGACCTATTAGGCGACGCTCTATGTATAAGTCCTAGAAAAGAATGACCACTAGCGAACATATATGGAATCGAACACAAGTAAACATATAAGTTAATAAAGGTTTAAAAGATGTACACTAATATGACTTTACTCACGTGGAAAAAATGTATCCGTTTCAGTTAAGAGACCCCGCAGGGAACCCTGGAGCTGGCGGCGTTGTCATGGTGGTATCCAGTAACTTCGTCCCACAGTAATTTCGACCCAAAGTAACTTCCACCCAAATCGGTAATTTCGACCCAAAAACGTTATTGCGACCCAAAGTAATTTCACCCAATTTCGGTAACTTCGACCGGGAACGGGACAACCCGCCCCAAACCAGGTGGGACAACCCGCACGGGACAACCCGCCCCAATTTTTCTTGACTATGATATTGGACTAGGATTGGATTATGAGTACTAATAACCTGTCAATTTACTTAGTTATCTTTGTATTATGAGTAATAACACGTGAATAATTCAGAATTCGACCCATTATTTTCCCCGACTCAGACTCTCTCCCGCTGACCGCCTTACCAATCGGTAATTTCGACACAAAGTAATTTCGACCCACTTCGGTAAATTCAATCACTATTTTGCCAGACTTTTCCCGTAAATATAAAGCTTTATTCAAGTAATGACCAGCTTGGTTAGTCTCGTCTTTTAATGATGAATCTTTTGTAAATACCGTTCGTGTGTCACTTTTTCCCCCATTTACACGGTATTTATGCTTTTTAAATTGTTACAAAAATTTTCTGTTTATCAACACTAGGATGTGGGAAGGTTCGGTATGGCACCGCGAATTGTCCTCGCAATTTTATAATGCATAAATTACGTGCGATTGGAAATTATGACAAGGAATATACACGATGGCGAGGGCTTATTTCACCAGAATGTTTTTAACGTTTGGGACCTGTATCACAATTTATACAAAAATCTCTTCTTTTTTTTGACCATGCTTTTTCAACTTTGTGGGCAATATTATTTTGTAAAAATACACCTTTTGTTGAGTTTTCATACAGATACTTGACTGAAAGTTTGCACTACATTTAGTGAACACAAAGGATTGTTACCGTGACAAAAGATAGAGAGAAAGATGTTGTATGTTCTTTGTAAGTTAATATTCCACCATAAACTGCTAACAACATTCGACTTTTAGTCCCCCCCCCCCCCCATCATTTCTTACCCTTCGGTCCCTTCCTCTGATGTGGACCAGTGTAGAGGGCCATGCGAAGGCGTCAAGGTGTCCTTCATTTGAAGTGTGAGGAAATCCATCATGCAGCTAACCAAAGTCTAATCACTCTGAAGTCAGAGGTCTGAATGATGGCGGGTGATGGAAAAAATGATATGCTATTGGGAACATCGGAAGGCTTATATAATTTTCATTAGCTGTCTGATTCTGTTCCTGTATGCTAATCCCACTGAGGCGATTGTCTCATTAAAGGCTTATTGCCACTGCGGTCAGCGGG
Organism: Pictodentalium vernedei; assembly: GCA_031216915.1. Lineage (NCBI taxonomy): Eukaryota > Metazoa > Mollusca > Scaphopoda > Dentaliida > Dentaliidae > Pictodentalium > Pictodentalium vernedei. The sequence continues at coordinate 153,123,776 of CM062292.1, forward strand.
GTGGTTCTTGAGTCGGGGAAAATAGTGGGTCAAAGTTACCGAAATTGGGTCGAAATTACTTAGGATTGAAATTATTTTTTGGTAAAAATTACCAATTTGGGTCAAAGTTACTTTGGGTCGAAATTACTGTGGATCGAAGTTACTGGCATTCGTCATGGTAGCCCACGTGAGCGTCTATCTTGTGACGTCATCCCCATAATGATATGTGGTCTTAGTGTGCGTGCACAGCGCGTGTTGCAAGGGCGACACGTGTTTCAGTCGTCCATTTTGAATCTATGTTTCCGTCGTTGAGAGGGCCATGGAATGTCATATCTGTAGACAGTCGTTGACGAAATAGTCATTGAGATTTTATATGAAAAGAGAGACAAAGTGTCACCTCATATGAGAAAAATGGTATGGATTTATAAAGAGAAAAAAATTAAAAATACATTTTCCTTGTTTAAATTTTCTTTATTTTGTAGTTGAAGACTTTTTTCGGGTTAAAGACTTTTATGCTTTTATTTCTTACATATTATAAGTAAAAAACTTTTTAAAAACAATTTTAAAAATTATTTTAAAAAAACAATATTCATAAAAAAAACAATATGGTACATTTCGGACATTAAAAATTACCCAAATTAAAAAGGGAACGGGACGGTTCGCCATCGGGACGATTCGCCATTGTCGACCGGGACGGTTCGCCATCGGGACGATTCGCCATTTTTAGATCAGTGGTATTGACTAAAAGAGGATTACCGGGAGTGGGAAATAGAAAACAGACAACAGAGCGCTTGGCTTCGACAAAATATATGTTGTTTATTTTTTAAATTTCATCAATATAGTTGGCAGTAAATAACAGTAGGCTGACATAGTTGGCAGAAAATAACAGTAGGCTGACATAATATTTTGCGGCAATATAACAAGTATAATACATAAATAACAAAAGCTGACAAAATAACTTAGGATACATAACGCTTGAAACCTGATGATTGAGAACCTATTAAAATGTGTGATAGAAGATATTTTTCGTGATTGCGTTAAACATTTATTTAACATGGCGTTTATTAATTAATTTCGGTGCCTGTTTAACCGGCGTATTAAAAAAAAAAATACGTAATTACTTAACAATTTTTTTCTGTTTTAACAATTTTCGTTTTTTGCTCCCAAAACGTAGCTTACGATCCCAATGAGCGATTAGAAGTTATGTCTTGAAAGCAAAAAATGAAAAAAAAACAATTGAATAGCTGTTTTCGCGACATGGAAAATCTTTCTCGGAAGTAGAATAAAAAGAAACAAAAATATTGAAATATTGAAAATAAATGAAAAAATCAAATGAAAATCTTAGAAAAAAAACCGGGACGATTCGCCATTTTAGGTGAGACGATTCACCATAAAATCGAGGTTATGGCGAATCGTCCCGATGGCGAACCGTCCCGTACCCATTAAAAAAGTGGGCTAAAGTTCTTAATATTCTGAGAGCGTGGAGTCTGAAGACTAAATTCAGTTTGATCAAAGCCAAAAGCGCTGAGACCACAGTTCCAGAATTAAAACCAAAAGCACTTGAAATGGGTTATAAAGGTTTTTCTAAATTCAATAGATATCAAATGAAAGATTTTTTTTTGCTGGAAGGAGGAAGAATTCGGGAGAAAACTAACGTGACGAGAACAACAACAACAACAACAAATTCCTCATGACAGAGAGAAAACAAGAAAGAAAATGATTCAAGATGGAAGAAGATAAAAATATTCTAATAGTAGTAGGAAATGAAAAATTGAAGAGGTTTCTTCTCTCATCGAAGAAGAAGGAATAAAATGTGTTACAAAGGAATGGATATTGTAGACGTAGTCTTGGCCAAACTCCAAAACAAACAAACAAAAAAAACCCAAAACAACTAAAAACGGAAGACCATAATGATTTAATGGATATCGTAGAGAGAACGATATACAAGAAACTCGCACAGTTTGAGCTCGAACCATGTAACTATGGAACCCTTTTCAGACTGAAAATAAGAAAAAGAGATTTAAAAAAAATTTTTTATTATACACAAAAAAATTGAGAGTACCTGGAAAAAAGTTTTTCATCCCAACGGTAACAAGCTTGTTTCAATCCTTGTCCGGTGTGCTGCGAACAATATTCACTCTTCAGGCAAGTATAATCTGCCACTTTTTTGTTATGTAGCTCCATAAATCTGTGCCTTTCGTCTTTACCTTTCATCCCAACCGTAACAAGCTTGTTTCAATCCTTGTCCGGTGTGCTGCGAGCAATATTCACTCTTCAGGCAAGTATAATCTGCCACTTTTTTGTTATGTAGCTCCATAAATCGGTGCCTTTCGTCTTTACCTTTCATCTCAACCGTAACAAGCTTGTTTCAATCCTTGTCGGGTGTGCTGCGGGCAATATTCACTCTTCAGGCAAGTATAATCCGCCATTTTGTAGCTCGCTGTATCTGTGCCTTTTGTCTTTGCCTTTTACTACAACCGTGACAGTTGGTTATCAACAATACTTAAAATAATAACTTACCAGCTTGACATATGAGTAGCCATCAGTCGGAACAAGGAGTGGATTTCCTTTGAACCCTTTGAAACCTCTGGTAATACGCTATAATTCGTTGGTCTGTCGGTGGGTAAATCGTCGCCATGGGCAGATTGGGATCTGCGATTGATGTCTCCATGGCTTCAGGGGCAACATCGACATCCCTGTGAGGTAGGTCAACACTGTCGCCTAAGGCAATTGTTGGTGCAGTTGGTGTGTTTTCTATTTCAGTTGAAGCGTCTTCTGTTTCAGTTGGTGCCGCTTCTATTTCAGTTGGTGTGTCTATTGTTTCAGTTGATGTCTGCTGTTGTTGTTGACGTGTCTGCTGCTGACATTGGTGTATCTGCTGTTGATAGTGCCGTGGCGACTGTTGTTGCATGTGTTTCTGCTGGCGTAGATTCTTCATTGTCGCTGTCATAAATATATATGGCAGAGCAGGCACCAGATGAGTTGCATGTCTTGCAGTTGAAATAAATCTTGCATATCTCTCTCTTGGCCTCGTTGTAAATTCTTTGTGGAATTCCTGTTCTATATGTTCGATGCTGCCATCTGCCACAGCCATCACAGTCTACAGCCTGTTGTCTTGAGTGGACATTCTGGTTACATTCTATGCAGGGGTACTCTGCTCTGGATGTGGGTTGTCTCAAGTTGTAATTCATTGTGAGGAAATGATGAAATGTTGATGAATGATGAATGAAAGGTTTTAGCGCGCCGACGGCGCGCAGGGACCTTGTGGGATTTACAAATCCCTTGCGACCCGGTTAGCCTTATTTTATTTCACTTGGATCACACAGGTCTAGCTTTCCTGTTGCCTCAAATGGGGTCTAAGGGGGTATGCACGCGGTTAGAATCCCCGGCAGTTTGCGTTGGAGTGATAGATTGTCAAAGATCATTCCCTCAACGCCATTAAGACTATTAGAGAGTGGGCTCTATTCGGTTCCAGCTTGGCGATGGTAGAGGTTTGAGTCCCACCATGGTGGCGAGCCAGAATATAATGTTGTGCGGTGGCAATTTTAAGGGAAGAAGAAAAAAGAAAACCAAACAGCAACGCCGGTTTGGTAGCGGCCCCGGTATATGACCATAGCGGTTACAAAAAAGGAGTGGAGAAAGCTCCAACAATTTAGTTTGAAAAACCGGGAGTCATCCATCAAGCCTTCTGGGAGATAGGATGCCGTAAGTAATTTTGAGGTATCTGGTTATCCTTCGGGAATTCCAAATGACCTCCCCCACTTCCCCACTCCCCCCCCCCCCCAAAAAAAAAAACAAAAAAAAAAAACAAAAAAAGCCCTTAAAAGGGCTGTTTGCTGGCAAGATTGTTTCAATCCTTGCCTTGGTCTTGTTAGGTTTTCTGCACATTTTTGCATGAGGATTGTTTCAATCCCTCATAGTTTGTCATTCAGTTTGGCCGTGTGTCCGATGAGATAGAGGAGGTAGAAAAGACAGAGAGCTGGAAATTAGAGCAATTCGGTTTTTAATTTACAACTGTTCCGTCCGTGACGACCAGTGACATGTGAATGGGGAAGCCAGCACTTTTTCCCCGAGATTTATATCTCAGGGAGGGGAGACCCGGCAGCAGGTGGACATTTTCCTCGCTGTTTGCAACTCCCACTGGTAACAGAGGCAAGCTTTCGTGCGTATCGTGTCACCCGCAGCCAGTTCTAAACTTAGGTCACAGAATGCCTGGCTCACCCCATCATAATGATGTAATCTTTAACCCTTTCGATAGACACGCTCCAGATTATTTAGTTTTCCTATTGAGGACGCGATGCGCATTCAGTTCTGTTATTAATTCGCTGTCTTGAAGTCTATTTAGAGTTTTGCTTTGAAAATCTTTTAAGCGCATTGCTACAGTGTCTATTTTTGCTATCTCGTGAAGTTGTTTTATCGATGTCCACGTGGGCTTGCGCAGAGCCACGCGCACGGCATGATTTTGGACCCGTTGTAGTTTTTCAATTTTGGTTTTATTCAGGTCACTTGTTATTATGGCCCCATACTCTAGTACTGGGCGTATATATGATTTGTAAAGATTGAGGAGAATTTCTTTATTGGCTCCCCAATTTTTACCTCTAATCATTTTCAGGAAATTGATGCGTTTAGTGGCTTTGACAGTGACTGTGTTTATGTGATTGTTCAGGATGAATCCCAGAAACTTTGCCTCATTACTAGCTTCAAGTTTATGATCGTAAAGCTTAAGCTCAATATTAGGGACAGGATTTTTCCTTTGTTTTTTATAGAATGTGATTCTTTGTGTTTTCGTGGCATTTAGCTTGATGCGCCACAGAGCGCACCAGTCTTGCAGGTCGCGGATGGTATCCTGCAGGCGGTTTTGTATTATGTTTCCAGACTTACTGGCCGTCCACATTCCTTTGTCGTCTGAGAATTGAGATCGTTCAAACGACGATTCGCCATAAAATCGAGGTTATGGCGAATCGTCCCGATGGCGAACCGTCCCGTACCCATTAAAAAAGTGGGCTAAAGTTCTTAATATTCCGAGAGCGTCGAGTCTGAAGACTAAATTCAGTTTGATCAAAGCCATAAGCGCTGAGACCACAGTTCCAGAATTAAAACCAAAAGCACTTGAAATGGGTTATAAAGGTTTTTCTAAATTCAATAGATATCAAATGAAAGGTTTTTTTTTTGCTGGAAGGAGGAAGAATTCGGGAGAAAACTCACGTGACGAGAACAACAACAACAACAACAAATTCGTCATGACAGAGAGAAAACAAGAAAGAAAATGATTCAAGATGGAAGAAGATAAAAAATCTTCTAATAGTAGTAGGAAATGAAAAATTGAAGAGGTTTCTTCTCTCATCGAAGAAGAAGGAATAAAATGTGTTACAAAGGAATGGATATTGTAGACGTAGTCTTGGCCAACCTCCAAAACAAACAAACAAAAAAACCCCAAAACAACTAAAAACGGAAGACCATAATGATTTAATGGATATCGTAGAGAGAACGATATACAAGAAATTCGCACAGTTTGAGCTCGAACCATGTAAGGATATTTGAAATCTTTCGACATCACAGATGGCAAGAAGGTCTTCCCGGGCAATTTCATGAAAAAGCGAAATCTCACATGATGTATTTGTTTCGTCAGAATTTAGAGAATGGTATCAAAGTGCAAATGACATTAAAGTGTGAAATTGTAAGGATCAGTAAACCAGTAAAGTTGCAAAAAGAAAAAAAAATGCCTTATTTTTGGTCTAAGAAGGCGACCATAATTGAAACTTCTTTGACGTCCGATATTTTCGATGAAATAAAAGGAAATATTTCAATCTCTAGTCATATATCAACGTGGGGTAGCAGTTTGACATTTGGAGACGTTTTGAATCAAGAAATTCCCATGTACACTTTTGATCTGCTGCACGCATTACCGTATAGAAAATTGACATAAAAGTTGAAAATGAAAAAGGCAGTCAATACTTCAAATGGGTGGTCACATCTGCCGTGCATTCCATACATTCCGCAGAAGGAAAAAATAATCATCCACAGAGATTATCAAAATATAAGGAGACTTGCGATAAAGATTTAGGTTGGTCTGAAATAAAGTTTCCCTGCGTGGTTATGAGACATCATTCATTTCAAAAGACGGAATCCCACCATTGCCATAAACGGTTTGAGATACAGCAATTTGACTCAAAGAATATTCCACTGAGAGTGAGTTCACACAAACGTTGGGAGAAAAAAAAATAATTTAATGTTGATTTAATGTTGATTTTGGAGGACGAGAATCAACATTATTGTTGGATAAATAACTGAAGCCGCTTATCATCAAATCAGACCTCCACACATGAGGGAGAATGGTTCTTTTGTTTCAGCTGTCTAAATTCATTCAAGTGTGAAGAAACGTGAGAATGTCACAAGGAATATTGCAATGGAAATCAATGCATTGCCGTCTAAATTTCCAAATTTCCAAATCACAATAGGTATAATGTATGTGGATTTCGAATATTTCATGGTAAAAATAAGTTCATACCAGCCTGATGATAGTCAGAGTTATACTGAAAAATATTAAACAAGTGTTTGACCACCGAGGTGGTATTAGTCCCCTACGGCGCTTTTGTGACATAAGGTGTTTTTGTCACAGAAGACACTAGAGTATATAAGCATCTTGGATTTTGAAAAAAAATATTGAGCGTGCACAATCCCCTCACAACCCTTTATCCATGTACCATATATGAAAGGCGTAACTTGAACCATGTTGGAGGGAGGGGTGATAACATAAAATAGAGACAAAAGCTTTAAAAACACAACAAAAATGGCCGCCATTCTGCCATCTTGGATTTTGAAAAGTAAATATTGACTGTACATCATCCCCTCTGAACCATTTATCCATGTACCAAATATGAAAGGTGTAGCTTGAAGCAGGTTGGAGGGAGAGGTGGTAACATAAAAACAGACAGACAGACAGACAAACGGACAGACAGACAGATGTTAGATTTTTAAAAAAAATATTGAGCGTGCATAATCCCCTCACAACCCCTTTATCCATGTACCATATATGAAAAGTGTAGCTTGAACCATGTTGGAGGGAGCAGTGGTAACATAAAATAGAGAAAAAAGCTTAAAAAACACAACAGAAATGGTTGCCATGGCGCCATCTTGCATTTTGAAAAAATATTATTGAACGTGCAACATCCCATTACAACCCACTATCCATGTGCCAGATATAAAAAATGTAGCTTGAACCATGTTGGAGTGAGGGGTAGTAACACAAAATAGAGATAAAAGCTTAAAAAAACACAACAAAAATGGCCGCCATGCCGCCATCTTGGATTTTGAAGAAAAAATATTGAACGTGCATCATCCCCTCCCAACCCTCTATCCATGTGCCAAATATGCAAAGTGTAGCTTGAACCATGTTGGTGGGAGGGGTGGTAACATGAAAACAGAGAAAAAAGCTTAAAAAACACAACAATAATGGCCGCCATTCCGCCATATTGGATTTTGAAAAAAACATTTGGCGCGTGCATCATCCTCTCAGAACCATTTATCCATGTACCAAATATGAAAGGTGTAGCTTAAAGCATGTTGGAGGGAGAGGTGGTAACATAAAAAACAGACAGACAGACGGACAGACAGACGGACGGACGCACGGAGTGCAATCCTATAGTACCCTTACGGTTCCCGTAGGGGACTATAAACACAGACCATTGGGATATTGTTTCTACATAAAATGGGTCTGTTCAGATGGCGACGTGGCTCAAAAGTTTGTGGCAAACTTAGATTCTCAAATCAAAAAGTTATACAAGCAATTCAAAACTCCCGAGAAGATGATCATCATGCAAGAGCAAGAGAATGTCACATCTGTAGATAATCATTCCCCGAACATACGAAAGCCAAGAAAGTGAGAGATCACAATCACCACACTGGCGAATTTCGAGGTGTCACGTACAATAGTTGCAAACTAAAATATCGAGATGCTAAATCTTTCCAGTGATATTTCACAATTTTTCAGGTTACGACCGTCACCTGTTCGTGAAGAATCTCGATGCTAGTGAGGGTAATATCCAATATATATCATGAACCACAAAGAAAAATACATTTCTCTCGAAATGGATGGTCGCAAATTAGATAAAGAATACAAATGAACAGAACAGAAGATGGAAATTTCGGGAGACGACTAATATAAGCATTAAGCTTTCTGTTGAATCCCTTCATCATTTTGCTTCATTTATTCATATAACTGTATACTGCATCCATTATCTTAAAATTGTATCTGTATGTTTTTGTTTTTTTCTGTTATTGTTGTTAACTATATTGTATGCAATTGCAGTGTTTCTGTCAATAAATATTGTTTAAACTAGAAGATGGAAATAAGTACAATCAAGCGAGAAATACGTTTCGTAGACAGTTTTAGATTCATGTGCACCAGTCTAAAAAAGCTAGTTGGCAATTTAGAGAATGGTGAATTTAAAATCATGACCAATCACTTTGAAAAAGAACATCATTATATAGTGTATTGAGTGTATTGAGGAAAGGAGCCTATCCATATGATTACATGGACGGTTTGGAATGATGTGAAGAGACCTTGTTGCCTGACAAATAATACTTTTATTCAAGACTCTACAATGCTCACATTTCTGATGTTGAGTTTGAGAATGCTCAAATAGTGTAGACATTATTCGACATGCAAACCATGAGAGAGTACCATGAGTTATATTTGAAAACCGACGTGCTTCTCTTTTTCGAAAGATCTGTTCTGCACATTACGATGTAGCTCATGTTCGAAAGAGGTGTCAGAGGCGGAGTGTCCACAATATCTCACAGATACACAAAGGCAAATAATCATTACACGAAAGAATTTCAATGGTCTAAATGTACCGATTAAGTACATATCATATTTGGATGCTAATAGGGTTTATGTATTAAACCATAAACCCACGTTATATCACGGAATGCGAACTTTGTGTATCTGATTGGCAGTTCCGTTAGCGGGTAACAATTTTAGATTACTTCCCTTTACATGCAACGCTTTCATTCCTAATTTTCATAGAATTTTGGAACGGTGGGAATTTGTTTTGCTGAAACAATTCATCAACATGTTGTTTTACAGGGCAATGACAGTGAATTTAAATCATCATTTCCCACCCCCTCTCCCTGTTTAGACTTTTTCTGCTGCGGGTCTTTTGTTTCTTTTTCAGCTTGTGCCAGACTAATGATGTTTGTGATTTGAGGTGTCTTTCTTCTCACAGTATGATGTGCATGTGAAGTGTCATGTTGATATCAGAGACGACTACCGACGCGACCTTCCTCTACAGGCGGATTAGGCGAACACGTACTAAATGACTATTATTTGGGCCGCTGATTTTCACAGGGTCCAATGTCCCATAAATGCTTATTTAATGCTTCATGTTTATATATGTAGATAAGGTCGTGGTCAAAATGTTTCGCCACATGGGTTGTAAAACATCAAAAGGAAAATTAAAAATAGTCTGTATTATTTTGTGGTTATTTTTCCAGCATTTTCTGATATAATAATTTATACGGTCCGGTCAGAAGACGGGAAGAGATGGAAAAGAGGAGACACTGGTTGTGTTTTTTAGAAGTAGATCTAAATTACCCAGAGGGATTACCCAGAGGGTGAGCATACTGATTCCCCATTGGAACCCGAACGGTTTGATGTGAAGGGAGTGAATAAACTCATTAGAAATTTAAACAAACGTAAATATGTGGTCTACTGAAATTATACATAGCTTACAGTATTAGACTATTTGACGTGTATCACATCATCTGATTCAACGAAGACTATTGGATGAAAAATAACATGGACCACAACACTCCCTTAAGAACTGCTTTTGATTGAGATTTTTATCGGGAACAGGACTGACAATTATCTCATCATCTCGGAAGATGGCTAGAAAGTAAGTAGCAAAACTCAATTACCAACACCAAGCCATGTTCGATGAAACTATAGTGCACATGAAAAAAGATGCATTGCAGGTTTGACAGACTAGTGTATTTGTGATTGTGCATTTTGAATATCAGCAACAGCTTGATGTGTCAATTTCTTTATGAATACTTAAAGGAAAATATGACAGTTCGAATGCCAAGCTGACACGTGGGGATAGTTTACTTTAGATAATAGAGATGTCAGATTTTTGTGAGGACATATCTCCAGACGTGTCAGAATCGTTCGATACAAGCAACTATCCCATCGATCACGAGTCGAGAATTTCGTTGGGAATGAATAAAAAGGTGCCTGGGAAATTCAAAGATGAGAGTGGAGGAAGACAAATTTCAGAATTCGTGGGTTCGAAATTGAAACCATATGCTTACACAGCAACCGATAGAGAAATCGCCAAGAAATGTTAAGGTGTCAAATGAAGTGCCGATGAAAATAACATCACTTTCCAAGAGTATAAAAAGTGTCTGCTTGAACGTCGAGCATTCCACAAATCGATGAGCATGAGTAGTAGGAGGCAATCGATCTTCCTCCATTGGCAGGACCCCGAGCAGGACCCCGGAAGTGACGTCATGTCACGTGACCCAATGTTGCCATGTTTGGTTGTCGTGGTAATCCGCGTGAGAGGCCGTCTTGTGACGTCATTCCTATAGTGATACATGGTCCTAGTGCGCATGCGCAGCGCGTGTTGTTAGGGTGATACGTGTTTCCGTCTGCCATTTTGTATACTGGAGGCCACCATCTTGATTTCTATGGTAGCATGTGGTTGCTATGTTACCCAGAGGCTTATAATAGGACAGGGGTATGTTCGGAGGGTATGTTCCTGTGTACAAGAGTAATTTCCCGGTTCGTAGAATTACCACAAACAACCCGACAATCCCTCCAAATCACCAAAATCCACCCAAACTACCGAAATTAACTTTATTTAGTGAGGTTTTTCCCCAGAATATTTTTAGTAGAGCAGAACGTAGTGCTATAGGACCGAAGGCCCCCCCCCCCCCGAGGTAAGTTCGATTGAACCCGAGTAGTTTTTCTGGCTCAGATTTTCCCAGAATTCCATTTTTTCTGCCTATTACAGATACTACTCTCACACTAATAGTCTATCTAGTCCCAACTATCTCTGGTTCCCTCGGCCAAGTCTTATAATCACCAGTGCTTGGTTTCCCATACCCTGTATGCAGAGTTATCTCTCTTGTGTACAGCAAAGGCCTATTTGATTCCTAAAACCAAGAACCTATCAAGTAGTTACTGATAAGTCATTGCTCAAATGACTCGAATCCCATCGAGCAAATGTGCTATAGAGCAATTGCTTGACCGAGTGACTCGCACATACGACTCTTAGTCTCATTTCAGAAAAAGGGGTGCCGAAGGTCAGACGTTTTCCAAAAAGGGATTCCAAAAAAGGTATTCCATAAGTGGGATTCTGTCTTACCTCGGGTGACTCGCACATACTGCTCGAGTGACTCGAATCCCATTGAGAAAATGTGCTATAGAGCAAATGCACGACCGAGTGACTCGCACATACGACTCTTAGCTTCATTTCAGAAAAAGGGCGCAGAAGGCCAGGGGTTTTCAAAAAGGGATTCCACAAAAGAGATTCAATAAGTGGGATTCCATCTTATCTCGGGTGACTCGCATATACTGCTCAAACAACTCGAATCCCATCGAGCAAATGTGCTATAGAACAATTGCTTGACCGAGTGACTCGCACATACGACTCTTAGTCTCATTTCAGAAAAAGGGGTGCCGAAGGCCAGACGTTTTCCAAAATGGATTCAAGAAAAAAATTCCGCTCAGGATCACAGATCCAATGTCGAGTTGTGACCTTGACCTTTGACCAGGCGAGTCCATGGTCAATAGGGTTCTTCCTCGCAGCAAGGCCAACACACCTATGAAGTTTCATGACTCTAGGTTGAACCACTATCAAGTTCTCATCCGGAAACCAATTGTTGCGATATACTATGTTCAAGGTCACTGTGACCTTGACCTTTGACCTGGTGAGTCCAACATCAATAGGGTTCTTCCTCGCACCAAGGCCAACACGCCTGTAAAGTTTCATGGCTCTAGGTTGAACCACTATCAAGTTATCATCCGGAAACCAATTGTTGCGATATACTATGTTCAAGGTCACTGTGACCTTGACCTTTGACCTGGTGAGTCCAAGATCAATAGGGTTCTTCCTCGCACCAAGGCCAACATACCTATGAAGTTTCATGACTCTAGGTTGAACCACTATCAAGTTATCATCCGGAAACCAATTGTTGCGATATACTATGTTCAAGGTCACTGTGACCTTGACCTTTGACCTGGTGAGTCCAAGATCAATAGGGTTCTTCCTCGCACCAAGGCCAACACACCTATAAAGTTTCATGACTCTAGGTTGAACCACTATCAAGTTATCATCCGGAAACCAATTGTTGCGATATACTATGTTCAAGGTCACTGTGACCTTGACCTTTGACCTGGTGAGTCCAAGATCAATAGGGTTCTTCCTCGCACCAAGGCCAACACACCTATGAAGTTTCATGACTCTAGGTTGAACCACTATCAAGTTATCATCCGGAAACCAATTGTTGCGATATACTATGTTAAAGGTCACTGTGACCTTGACCTTTGACGTAGCGAGTCCAAAATCAATAGGGTTCTTCCCCTCACCAAGGCCAATCTACCTATGAAGTTTCATGAATGTGAGTTGAACCATTATCAAGTTATCATCCGGAAACCAATTGTTTAAGATTTACTATGTTCAAGGTCACTGTGACCTTGACCTTCGACGTAGCATGTCCAAAATCAATTGGGTTCTTCCTCCCACCAAGACCAACCTATGTATGAAGTTTAATGAATGTGAGTTGAACCACTATCAAGTTATCATCCGGAAACCAATTGTTTACGCCCGCCCGCCCGCCCGCCCGCCCGCCCGCCCGCCCGCCCGCCCGCCCGCCATTCACCAAACTATAAGTCGAGTTTGACTTCGTCACAACTCGACTAAAAAGGGATTCCATAAGTCGGATTCCGTCTTTCCTTGAGTGACTCCCACATACTGCTCGAACGACTCGAAACCCCTTGAGCAAATGTGCTATAGAGCAATTGCTCGATCGAGTGACTCGCACATACGGCTCTCAGCCTCATTTCAGAAAAAGGGGTGCCGAAGGCCAGTCGTTTTCCAAAAAGGGACTCCAAAAAGGGATTCCATAAGTGGGATTCCGTCTTACCTCAAGTGACTCGCACAACTCAAATCCTACCGAACAAATGTACTATAGAGCAATCGCTCGCTCGAGTGACTCACACTTACGACTCTTAGCCTCATTTCAGAAAAGGGATCCCGAAGGCCAGACCTTTTCCAAAAAAGGATTCCAAAAAGGGATTCCATAAGTGGGATTCTGTCTTACCTCGAGTGACTAGCACGCACTGCCCATACAGCTATAGATAAGGGTTTTGTCTTTTAACGAAATCAGTAACTCGTTATAACGACTTAGTAACTGGCATTTTTCTTGGAACGATCTCGCTAACTCGTAATAACGACTTCGATAACTCGCTACAACGCTTTAGCTGACTTGTTATAATGACATAGCTTACTAAACTTTCCACTCTTACCGTTCAATAAATCGCTCTTGCTAGATAGATATATAGACTTTTTATTTTACGATATATCAATAACGTTTTACAATTTACAGATAATCTATAAGAAGCAAAAAATATTGATACACCGTTGGGAGATAACATAGCCAGATTGGCTGTCTACCTGTCGTTTCCCAGGTAAAGAAAAGACTGCGAATGTTGACTGCGAAGTTTTCTTTTTTTCCGGTGCTATCGGAAAGTCGTTTAGACCATTGGTGACACATGAAAGATGAAAATATTTATTAACTCGTTATAACGAGCTAGTAAGCTGTCCAATCGGCGCTTTGTGGCCGTTCATTCGAGGTGTCAGTGATGATACGAGGGTTCGTGTATTCGAGTGATTCCTTTTGTTGTTGTGGCGGTGGTGGGAGTAGTGATTGTGTTGGGATGTGGGATGCAGAATGTCATTGGGGGTATGTATATATGTTTGTGTGTGGGGGTGGGGGAGTGGGGGGTTGGGGGTAACGAGTTATACCAGTTTAGCAAATGCTGTTTTTTATCGCAATTAGTCTCTGTGAAACACATTGTTGTTGTATAGTTAATTTTCTTTCCTCTTCTTCTTGCATTCTGTGTTCTTCTTACTCTTTGTCAGCACGAAAACTCGAAGACCAGTCTTCCTAAGCAGTAGTGAGGTCGAGTAGACTTTTGCGAGATGACTGCCAGTGGGCCTCCAGCCTGAAAACACATCCCACTCCATTCTCAAGCCATTGAATATAGCCACTCCCACCTAGCTTGTATTAGCAGAATGTGAGTTTATTAAGAGGCCGACCAGACTCACCCATCCCCTATAATGCTTTCCAGAAAATAAGTCACAGACCCACCGGAATACGTAGGCCGCCCAACCAGCCAACCAGAAAACCACCAGACCCACAGCCCTGCCAATCATCTCAGCCTGTATTCAGTCTAGTGTTGAGCACACGTCGTCCTCATAGATCTGCACCTGCCTGGTTTGCAAGCAGCGCTCTATACACTCGCAGGCGTGGCCTCCATGTCCAGGTACCACAAGAAGTCCACAAGACGCCCTTCCTTAGGGCTATTGCAATCGGTGCTGCGTCTGTCATGACGAACCTACACCGGGAATGCCATATGCATGACGTACCTCAAGTCGCCGCCGATTGGACAGATTACTAACTCGTTACAACCAGTTAGCGAGATCGGTGCTAGAAAAAAGTTAGTTAGTAACTCGTTATAACGAGTTAATAAATTATATTTTGATCCTTCATGAGGCGTAATAATAATAATAATAATAATAATAATAATAATAATAATATAATAATAATAATAATTTTAAAGCCTAGAATTCACACACGGTGCTCAATGGCTGTACAATAATTGCATACATACATATACACATATACACGTACATTCTCTCACAGATACATTGATACATGGATCACTATTATCATTTATTGGTGCCCAACGCCACATCAGCAACCGAGACTATATCGTGGCGATAAGCGACAGAACCTAAAAGAAAAAGGGTATTGAATTAAAAAAAAATAAAAAACAAAACAAAACAAACTACAACTTTACCAAAAGAAGTATGTGAGTGTAACTTGACGAGTAACGAGGCAATCCCCACTGACTCAGTCACACCCACGCACCTGGTAATGTCAGTTTATGTCCAAAATTAAAAGACCGCTGAAGGAAAAGCCTTTCGAAAAAGGTAGGTTTTAGTGAATGATTCAAGTGATTTACTATTTTTATGTCGATTAGAAGAGAATTCTAAAGCCTTGGGCCAGCAACCACAAAGGCCCTATCACCAGCAATTGTAAATGTAGATACTGGCTGAACCAGATTGAGTTGACCTGATGACCTAAGAGACCTCGGTGGTTTGTGGATGGTAAGCAGATCGGACAGGTAGGATGGTGTATATCCCGAGGTACACTTAAACACCAAAAGGACAATTTTAAATTGAATTCTTTGCTTAACGGGTAGCCAGTGTAACTCAGAGTACTGGTGTTATACGGCAGTACTTTTGAGTTCTGGTTATGACCCGTGCAGCACAATTTTGGGTGTGTTGTAGCTGTTCAAGGATAGACGTTTTAGAGCCAATCAGAAGAGAGTTGCAGTAGTCGAGGCGACTGGTAACAAAGGCGTGGACAAGCTATTGTGACGTCTGCGTATCAATGAAGGATCGAATTTTGCTAATATTTCTAAGATGAAAAAAAATGCACTGCGAGAGACATGTTTGATATGTTCATCAGCGGCCAAATTTTCATCCATGAAATAATCTAAGTTTCGAACACAGCTACTGGGTTTTATCGCAGAACCTTCAATGTTGAAGTACAGTTTGGACATTTTTGAACGTTTATGAGGAAGACCTATATATATTAATTTTGTCTCGTCATCGTTCAATTTAAGAAAGTTTTTAGTCACCCATGCCTTGATGTCTGAAATACAAAGTTCAGTCTTACTGCATTCTTCAGACTCAAAGGCGTGAGTAAAACTAATATACAGCTGTGTGTCATCTGCGTAAAAATGAAAGTCAAGGCCATGGCTCCGGATAGTATCACCGAGGGGTAAGACATAGACAGTGTACAGTAGGGGTTCCAACACCGATCCTTGAGGGACGTCAAAACGTAGTGTGACCTCGTTTGACGACTCACTGCCAATTAGGACACTCTGTGTGCGACCATTAAGGTACGACGAAAACCAATTAAGTGCTCGGTCAGTAAGGCCTATTCTCACTGCCAGTCTTTCAATAAGTATGTTATGATCTATGGTGTCAAAAGCGGCGCTTAAATCCAACAAAACAAGACATGGTAGGTTCTGCCTGTCCGTGGATAGAAGGATATCATTTTGGACCCTTAGAAGCGCCGTTTCTGTACTGCAATTAGATCAGTATGCAGATTGGTTATCTTCGGCTAGGTCGTGGGCTGCTAAATGAGAATTCAGCTGAGAAGCCGCCGCACGCTCAATAATCTTTGATAGAAATGGAAGATTAGAGACCGGTCGGTAGTTTTTCAGAACCTCTGGGTCAAGTGTTGGCTTTTTAAGAAGAAGTTTTACTAAAGCGTGTTTCAGGCTTGTCGGAAAGACGCCAGAGTGGAGGGAGGTATTGGCACGTTTCAAGATCGGTATAGTTAACTCCGAAGAGATGCTTTTAACAACCAAGTTGAAATGATATCTAGCATGCATTGCTTAGATGGCGCCTTGGATATTAACCTCTGGATATCTGTTGTAGCCAAAGGTTTGAAATGGGACAACTGTGCAACAGCTTTAACACAGGTACATGGCATGTCGGCCATCTGTCGAAGATAGGATTGTGAGCTTGTATCAAGCGAAGCTCTGATAGTCTCAATCAATTTTTTCAGAAAAGAAAGGAGAAAATCTATTCGCAAGGTCTTTGGATGACGAATGCTCTGGGAGTACGGTACAGAAGCTTCTAAAGAACGACAGACAGCGCATTAGGGGAATTAACATCAGCTGACAATAAGTCCGAAAAGTATTTCTGTTTCTCGGATTTGCCAGTTTGTTAACAACATTCGTTGGTTGACAAACATCTCTCTGTGAACACTCTCGTTTGCCGCCACTGAGGCTCTAGTTTGCATCGTAAATCTTTTGCACGCCTAATCTCACCACTGAACCACTGTGAGCAAGGGCGTACGTCAGAAGTGCTTATTTGCTTAGACGCAAACTTGTCAATAACATCTTGAAGTGAGCCAGTGAGGATGTATTCAATGCTGTCAACAGTTTGCACCTCGTTAATTCTAGCGACGGGAGACGAAGCAATAGCATCCGCAAACTTCAAGTTAGCAAGGTCAGTACTTCGGTACTTGCGGTATGTGACTTTCTTCCGGACAGGGGAGGGACGAGGAAGTGCCAAATCGAAGATAATCATAAAATGGCCAGAGATTGCAGGATCAACAATTAATACATTTTTAACAAGATCAGCCTCGGATTCTCTAATGTGTGGCCATCTTTATGGGTAGTGCCATGAACATGTTGGCGTAAATCCACTGAATTGATAAGATCACGTAGTTTTGAAGAATCACTGGAAGTTTTCTTCTCCATATGGAAATTGAAATCACCTCCAATGATGAATTTTCCTGGCAGCGCAGTAATGCTTCCTAGGAAGTCTTGGAATTCGCTAATGGACTGGTTGACAGTGAATGTGTTTTTGGAGCTCTGTGGGGGTCGATAAATGACAATGAGGCGGACGAACTGTGAGTCGATCGTTACAATGGTGTCAATGCACTCGAATGTAACCCAAGTCTGAGATGCCTTACGCTTAACCGTCACAGTGTTATCACAGATTATACCCACACCTCCACCTCGCTGTGACTTCTTGGGGTTGTGTGTAAGAATCTTGCCGCTGGCAATGATCTCACCGACAGCCAACGTGTCGTCTGGAGTTAACCATGTTTCAGTTATCATGGATATTGAAATATTGTTATCGTCGATTGTGTCGATTGCGCTTGCAGTTTTTTTCACTGTAGAACGAGCATTCACTAGGCACAACTTGAGATCGTTAGAACGAGCATCTGAAAGCACAAGAATGATTTATTGACCAGTAACAGCGTTACTTAGTTAGCTAAGTCGTTATAACGAGTTAGCTAAGTCCCTAGGGCCTAGACAAGGCACAACCCCTGATGGCCCACCTCTCATATATTACTGAGTCTGGCAACCTGACCGAATTAAAGGTATGAAAATCCATCACTGCTTTAGAAAAGCAGAATGAAGTATGGCTTCTCGAACACAGAGACCAAGGCTTCAGCATGATCGGGAAATTCACTCAGGGCGCGAAAGTTGATGGAAAGCATCCGACGCGCCACCTGGTCACAAACTAAGGTGAATGAACCAGATTATCTTATGAGAGACAATCGTCAAAGCGGCACCTTCATCAGAGCACCGGAAAGGTGTCCCCTGGGCTAAGTGTTAACTTACTACGACAGAAGCCAGCCCCAGTTTGCTAGCCTACACGTACGTCCATATTAACCTTCTCAGCATGGTGCAAGATTTTGACAAGTAGAGATGGCATCCGACAGCATACACTTCAAAAAGATAGCGCTCCACAAACTCGCAGGTGTAAACGGATAAGTGCCACGAGAAGTCAATCTTAAAGGCTATTGTATTCGGTGTTGCGTCAGTAGTACAGCATGTATCCGATCGGGCCTCATTGGGTGGAGGGAATGGTGGAGGGGGAAGTGACGTCATAGCCACGTGACCCGGTGGCGCCATGTTTGGTTGCCATTTTAACTCGCGTGAGCGGCCATCTTGGTTTCTATGGCAGCACGTAGTTGCTATGTGACCGAAAGGCCTACAACAAGACCGGGGTATGTTTGGAACTCATGTTCCTTTGTAGAAGAGTAATTTCCCGATTCGTAGAATTACCACAAACAACCCGACAACTTTTACTATTTCGAATTCTTTCATAATTCTCTGCTTCTATCTATCTGTGCAATAGTTTTCATCAACCTGACCATGTTCCTTTGCCCATTCGCAAAGCCAATAAGCTATCGAGCCGTTACTGAAAAGTCATTGCTCGAACGACTTGAATCCCATTGAGCAAATGAGCTTTAGAGTAATTGCTCATTGGAGTGACTCTCACATATGACTCTTCGACTCATTTCTGAAAAAAGGAAATCTAGGGCCTGAAAGGAATTCTGTAAGTAGGGCCTTTTTCCCAAATAAGCCAAAGGGCCAAGAAAGTAATAACTCAAGGAGCAATTACTCGAACAACTCGAAGCCCATCGAGCAAATGAACTTTCGAGTAATTGCTCGATCGAGTGATTCCACCTACTGCTGTTAGCCTCATCTGGGTATTTTAGGATACCTGTTGTATTGGGCTATTGGGGGTACTTGTTGTAGAAACTTTACATCCGGGTACTTCTGTTGGGAAAGGTATGAAAAGGGTGTTGTTGTGAAAATGAACCCATTTGTGTCCTGACCGTCGTCGAGTGAAGACGTGTTACCAATTCGTTGCAGATACTGTTTCAAGTTATTTTCGAGATCGAATAATGCTAGAAGACGCCAGAAGAACCATCATCGGCTCCACTGCAGATATTGTATGAAGTAGTTTACCCGATCATTCAGTGCTCGTAGGCATGAAGAACATAACTGTCGAAGAAGAACAGAAGAGGAGAGAGACACTTGACTGAGCAACATAAAACACTTTTAGAATTTTTACGGGATGCTGACAAGGAGGAAACCGATGCCGTTCTTCGTGCTGCTGATGAAGATTTGATTCCCTGTTTATGTAAATGTGCTACCAACATCCTCGAAGATAAGATACCACTCAATTTAGCTGAATTTGATGACCTGCGAAAATACGAACATGTATTGAAGCTGCTAACAGATGATGGAATTTCTCCCGATATAAAAAGATATATATTACGAAAGAGTTGCTTTCTCTCGGTGCCTTATCAACCCAGCCCTAGCTCTGAAAAAAAGTATAAAAGGAGTGTTGATGTGAAAATAAACTCATTTTATTCTACGACAACGAAAGAGTGAAATCATGAAAGTCCATTGCTGCAGATATTGTGATAAGGAATTCTCCAGGAGCTTCACACGTAAGAGACATGAAGATGATTACTGTCCCATGAGGAAATCGGAAAAATCGAGCAACACTACAAGATTAGAAAGAAATTTAGATACACTGCAAATCCTATCTGATGTGGATCGATATGAAGCCAAGACTGTACTCAAGACGGCCAGTGATGATTTGATACAATGTATATGTGATTGTGCCTCGAATATCTTGAAGGGGGCAGTACCTATAACCAAATCTGAGAGAGCTAAGTTGATTCTATACAAACACCAGATTAGGAGAATTGCCTCACCAAAGACAGAACTATCTTATCGGAAAAGAAGATGACACATACAGAAAGGAGGATTTTTACGAAAGTTAATCAAACCCATCATCAATGCTCTGTCCGATATCCTATAAAAGGGTCGTGCTCATAAGAAATTTATTATTTGTAATCTGACCTTCCAAGAGAGCGGACACAATGCAATCCAGTTATGCACCAAAAATTGGTCAATAGATTCGGACGCCGATGAGTCGTCGGAACTATCTGAAGATATGTAATATGAAGAATAAGAAGACGAAGAGGAAGAAGAAGTCGTTTCTGTGATGGGAACTATCGTCCAAAGTGCCTATGGCAAATACCAAGACGATTTTGACAACCTCATGAACAAATATATCGAGGATGGAATGGATAGAGACGATGCAGTTGAAACAGCATATAGAGCACTTCAAAAGAATTCAGAGAAGCCCTTAGTGAGAAATACATTAATACCCTGGTGTACATTAGAAATTTTTGCAACGATTCAATTCACAAGAAAATTCAAGAAACAGCCAAGCGTCTTCGTGAAGGAGAGGATTATGACTTTGAAGAATCCCAGAAATATGCTTTGGAAAAGCGAAGATTTCTGTTCGACGACCTTGTGACAAACTACTCATTCCGAGTAGAAGAAGAAGAAGAAGAAGAAGAAGACGATTAGAAAAAAAGTATAAAAGGAGTGTTGGTATGAAAATAAATTCATTTCCAGTTTGAACGTCGAAGAGTGAAGATGTCTGTGTCAACAACAGTGCTCAGATTCAAAGATGACTTACATATACAGATCTTCAAGAATGATGCTGGATTAAAGCTGACTTCTCTAGATCTAGCTCAAGTGAATCGTGTAGTAAATGCAGCCAAGATAAAAAATCTAGACATGGATGCTGGTGGAAAGACACCAAGATGCGTGGATACTAACCGATCATTAACCACCAAAGAATGAAGAGAGAACTGACTGATACTTCCAATGCAAACAAGAATGAAGTTACTACTATCAAACAACACGAAGTTTCTACTGTGACAGATGTTTCCACTAAGAAAGAAGTTTCTGCTAAAGAGAAGAAAAAGATGCCAGCTCTCATAAAGAAAGAAGTTTCCACTAAGAACGAAGTTTCAACTGCAAAAGAAGTTACGAAGAAGCCTGACGTTTTTACAGCGAATGAAGTTTCTTCTGAAACCAAGAAAGATGTTTTCACTCAAACCACAAATGAAGTTACTACTAAGAATGATGTTCAGAAGACTGAAGTGACTACTATGAAACAGCTAGAGAAAGAGGAACCCAAAGATGCCAGACAGGAAATTAAAGCAACCAACAAAACCAAGTTATCATATGAGAGATTTATCAAGAACCTAGCCATGCAATGGGAAGAAGCTCCAACCCACAAGAAGATGAAATGGTTAGCCCATGCGAGAAGACCTACAAAGACAAATACCTTGAGAAATTGAATTTTATACTTGAATAAAAATGAAATTTTATATATATTGTTGTTTGTTTTTTATCTACTACTCCAACAGAAGTAGCCGGATGTAGAATGAAGTACCCGGATGTAAAGCTTCTACAACTGGTATCCTCAAATAATGCAATACCAGGTATCCGCAAATACCCGGATGAGGCTAAGAGCAGTAGGTGGAATCACACGATCGAGCAATTACCCGAAAGCTCATTTCCTCGATCGGCTTCGAGTCGTTCAAGCAATTGCTCATAGAGCAATTACTCTCTTGGCTCTTTGGCTTATTTGAGAAAAAAACCCTACTTACGGAATACCTTATAGGCCCTAGAATCCCTTTTTCTGACATGAGTCGAAGAGTCGTTCAAGGAGTCAATCGAACGAAGAATTACTCTAAAGCTCATTTGCTCGATGGGATTCGAGTCGTTCGAGCAGTATGTCGAGTCACACGATCGAGTAATTGCTCTAAGGCTCATTTGCTCGATGAGCTTCGAGTCGTTCGAGCAATTTCTCATGAAGCAATTACTCTCTTGGCTCTTTGGCTTATTTGGGGAAAAACCCTACTTACAGAATCCCTTCCAGGCCCTAGATTTCATATTTTCTGAAATGAGTCGAAGAGTCGTATGTGCGAGTCACTCGAACGAGCAATTACTCTAAAGCTCATTTGCTTGATGGGATTCAGTAACTGCTCGATAGCTTATTGGTTTTGGGAATGCTTTTGATATATACAAGGGAGATAACTCTGCATACAGATTATGGGAAATCGAGCAATCTGATTGGTTGGTTATAATCTATATAAAGGATCTAGATAAATGAAACAACAAGAGTACTCAGAATAGGGTCAGAACTAACAAGAATAGACCAGAACAGCTAAATGTAGTAATAATAAGGTAAACTGTTCCAGCCGATTCTATTGGAGTATACTCAAGGGCAAAGGAACATGGTCAGGTTGCTAAAAACTATTGCGTAGATAGATTGAAGCAGAGAATTATGAAAGAATTCGAAATAGTAAAAGTTGTCGGGTTGTTTGTGGTAATTCTACGAATCGGGAAATTACTCTTCTACAAAGGAACATACGTTCCAAACATACCCCGGTCTTGTTGTAGGCCTTTCGGTCACATAGCAACTACGAACTGCCATAGAAACCAAGATGGCCGCTCACGCGAGTTAAAATGGCAAGCAAACATGGCGCCACCAGGTCACGTGACTATGACGTCACTTCCCCCTCCACCATTCCCTCCACCCAATGAGGCCCGTTCGAGTACATGCTATACTACTTGCGTCTGTAATGACGAACTTACACCCCAGCCCCCCCCCCCCCCCCAAAAAAAAAACGTAATGTCCTGTCAGCTCAATAACGAGATAGAGAAAAAACTCTCTACCTGCCTAGAGGTGTTGGGGCGTTAAGGCTCAGTCCTATCACACCTTCCTCCAGTGGGGCGGACAGAACGTCGGGAAGCCAAACAGAAAGGGCCAGAAGTATTTTCCGTAAGTCTCATATAGGACGGGGTCTGCACCATTCCCAAAAAATCCTCGAAACCTTCCTGGGCTGGCTGGAGGAGAAAGGTGTCCAGGCAGTCTGTAGGGAATGACCAGGACGAACCGCCACCTATAGCAGGAGAGATTCCGCGAGAATGGTTGCGAGACTATGCATACCATATTAAGGGACGTGCCCCCTCTGGAGGAGGCGTGGGACGGGCCCCATTGGATGTGTATCTAGCAGCACTGAACAGGGGCCGAAGAGTGCTATTAGGGCTGGGATTGGATCTGGAGGGGCCTCGATGGAGGAGGGGTGTGAGCATAGAGAAGGGTCCGGTAGAGATTATATGATGTTTTTGCTAAAGTATTGTCGGTAAAGTTCTTCATGCTGTTGGCTGGACATTTGGGGCGAATGAATCTTGCCTTGGGGTATCCTGCAGGTCGGTTGCAAATCTTTGTGGTACAAAACATCATACCTCTCGCCGTCTTTTCCGTTAAGGGTGAGGATCATGCTTTCACCCCGAACAATCTCTTCATCCATAATTGGTAGACGACTTTGGACAGGCCCCTCCATCTCTAGCTTTGTTGCTCGTGGTACTCTCGAAGTCATCGCTTGACCTGTTCAGGTTGTTTCGTGTACTCGTTGAAAACCTGCTATGTGTTATTTCTTCAATTAGAAATCTAGAACAGGGTGTTTTGCATGGGATTTGGCTAAACATGAATGGGTGGGGGGGGGGGGGGGGTGGGGGTGGCGGACCCTAGACTGAATACAGCCTGAGAGTGTGGTCGGGTCTGGGCGAGTCTGGTGGACCTCTCAATAAACTCACCACCTGCTAATACAGGCTAGGTGCGCGTGACTATAGCCAATGGCTTGAGAATGGGGTGGGAGGTGTTTTTCAGACTGAGGCCCCGTTGGCGGGCGTCTCGCAAAAGTCGACTCGACCTCACTACTGCTTAGGAAGATTTGTCTTCGAAAGAAAGAAAATTAACTATACAAGAACAACGTGTTTCACAGAGACTAATTGCGTTAGAACGGCAGCATTTGCTAAACTGTTATAATCCGTTACCACCCCCCTCCCCCTCTATACACACACATGAACATGAACCCACACACCCTTATTGGCATTCTACATCCCACACCCCAACACAATCACCACCACCACACCACCACAACCACAACAACAACAGCAAAAGGAATCACTCGCATACCTGAACGCACATATCGTCAAGGACAGCTCGAATGAACGGCCACTTAACGCCGATTGGACAGCTTTCTAGCTCGTTATAACGAATTAATACATATTTTAATCTTTTATGTGTCGTCTATTGACTAAACGACTATCCGATAGCACAAGGGCGACTTATTGAACAGTAACAAAGGAAAATTTAGTTAGCTAAGTCGTTATAACGAGTGAGTGAAGTCGTTGTAACGAGTTACCAAAGTCGTTATTACGAGTTAGAGAGATCGCTCCAAGAAAAAAATATCAGTTACTAAATCGTTATAACGAGTTAGCGAGTTTGTTACAAGACAAAAAGTCATTTACTAACTCATGAAAACTAAAGTAGTAACCAAATACTGCGTGGCGCCAATGCGCTGCCGTACTCAACTGGCTACAAAACCTGCAAGAGTGAGTTATGACAAAAAATTCTGTTTTATGCTAGAACACCATAAGTAGTACCGCATGCACCCAAACGTCCCTCATTATATCGCATGTACCCGAACGTCCCGCATTACCTAGGACTTTGGGGGGAGCAGCTAGTGTTAAATTCCCAAAAGAGCCAGACTTTTGCGAGAGCAACTTTTTCCTGTGCAAAACTTCGGCGTCATCCGGCTAGATCCATCAAGTGTTAATAATAATAATAATAATAATAATAATAATAATAATAATAATAATAATAATAATTTTTAAAATTTTCAGTATTGGAGGATTTCCTTAAATTCTGAGGGAGTGCATTCCATAGTGAGGGAGCAGCAGAAATGAAAGATCCTTTTTTCCGTAGTGGATCTTATTCGTGGCACGACAAGAAGATTCTCTGAATATGATCTAAGATTCCGTACTGGATTGTGTAAAGTGACAATCTGTTTTAAGTAGGTAGGAGTAGAGCTGCACGATATTCAAAACAGAATACCGGTAACGGCATTAAAAAAAAAAACGTGCTCAGATATCTGAACATTTTAACCACAATTGACACTTGAGGCATCACAGTGAGAACAGCATGCCTAGAGGATGCGGTTCGAAAACCCCTTACACAACGCAGACGATATCAAAATTTATTATTTTAAATCAAATTTTTTCAAAACAATATCATGTGACCCCATCATTGAAACGAGCTCGTTGAGCTCGTTCCAATGAGGGGTCACATGATATAGTTTTGTTGACATTTTTGAAAATTATTTTTTAAACTGCTGAATTGGTATATTACGTGGGCACATGCGGACGATTCCTTTGGTAAAGCGATATATTATTCATTCTGAGCTACAGTTAAAAAACTCAAGACATCTTGAAAATTAAATTGTGAGTAAATAAATAATGACGATAAACCGATATTTTTGTAATTACACCGGTATTCAATCGATACTGGTTTGAATACCGGTATATATCGATTTATCGAAATACCGTGCAGCCCTAGATAGGAGCATTATCTCCGTGGATGAAGCAGATTAATTGATTTCACCGGAAGTCCAAAATAAAGAGAGTTGTAACAGTCCAGCCGAGACAGGACCAAAGACTCTATAACAGTTTTCAGTGTGTCTTGATCAAGTAGTTTTCTGATTCTGTTGATGTTTCTTATCTGAAAGAAGCAGCTTTTGCTCACTTTAGTGATTTGGTTACTCAGATCGAAGCTATTATTCAAAGTGAAACCAAAATTCAGAGCTCTTTCACTTGGGTTTACATTGACATCGCCCATTTTCAGACAGCTGATCGGAGATTTGTTTAACTGATGTTTGGCACCCAATTTTAAAAATGATGTCTCGTCATCATTTAATTTGAGAAAATTTCTTCCCAGCCATTGTTGAATATCCTCGATGCATGCTTCCAGTGTTGTTATTGGGGGAGTGGTTTACATACTGTATATATTTCCACCTGGAACTTAATGAAGCAGCCCCTGAAATGTTTCATGACAGTGAAGTTGCTGTTACTGATTATTATGTTTTAATGATTGCAGTGTCTTGCAGTATATTTCATCCAGTGAAACATGATGTTTCTGGTTGATAGCGCACCCAAACACATCCCGTCATCCACATGAAGCATGCTTTCCACGAATGTCACAAAAAAACAACTATCATCCACATGCAATACCTGGGTATAAAACAAAACAATTTGTCACTTCTTTTACAAGTAAATGTTAACATGGCAAGGAGGAGACTGTCAGAGGCACTAAGATGGCAAATCATTGGCACGCATGCAACAGGCATGTCATTCAAAGCTATTGGAAGGCAACTTGGCTATAGTCATTCTGTCATCAACAGACTTGTCCGAAAATATCAACAAACCAACGATGTTAAGGACCGACCAAGGCCTGGACAACCCCGAAAAACCTCTCACCAGGAAGATCAGAGTCTGGCACGCCTCGTTGGGCGTGAACCATTTGCTTCAAGTGTGTGTGTGTGGGGGGGGGGGGTGAAACGCCTTTGCCCCCTCCCCGCAACAGGCGTGTAACAGAAATCCGAAATCATCTCCAAGCACTGGGATGATGTCCAGAAGGGTCACCAAGCGTCCAGCTCTCTCCGATCAGCATGAAATACGACGTTTTGAGTGGTGTATGGCACGATAACAATGGAATCTAGTAGGTTCCTGATTCGCGTCACAGATGGTCGCATGAGAGTGTGGAGACAGAGAAATACTAGTTACGTGCCCAGCAACATCAAACCTACTGTTCGTTATGGTGGAGGATCAGTAATAATCTGGGGGTGCCTCTCTCATGATAGTAAACTTGATATAGAGACTTACGTGGGAATCTCAATGGTCATCGGTACATCCGGGACATTCTCAATCCGGTTGTCGTGCCTCATTTTGACAACCACCGTTGGCTAAATTAAAAGACCCCCCCCCCCCCCCCCCCCCCCCCCCCAGAAATGACAGTCGATAAATAAGGGAGATGTGAAGAAGTTTGTACGAAAAAGAGAAAGACTAGTATTGATGGTATGGAATATCCATGACTAACTTGAATGATCATTTTGTCAGGAGATACAAACCTCAACAAGAACCGTTGAACATGAATTCTCATAAGCTTTATAATCTTCCCGAACTGTTAGATCTCGGCGATGGCGCCACTAAAATTACGCAGATAAAAGAGACATGGATTTTAAGAGATGCTTGAGAGATAATTACGTGGATAGAAACATGAACGTCGATCTGGACTTGAGATCGAAATGATTGGCGACCGTTGATGATCCCGTGGAACCAACCGATGTGGTCATGAAACATTATGCAGATGATTCCAATGCTCGTTTCAGTAACCATCTGAGAGAGCGTTACATCAACAAGCTCATGAATTCGGAACTGAATGCGAATGAGCTCAAGATATCGAATCCAGCAAAATACACAGATCCCAAAGATTGGGCACGCACGCACGCACGCACGCACGCACGCACGCACGCACGCACGCACGCACGCACGCATTACTTGGGGGTTAGTGTCGAGTATAAGGGGCATCACATTTGGTCGAAATTCCCAACAGAGCTGAACTAAGAAAAACCGTCAGTCAGTACAAAGCCGCACCACGCCAAACCATCGCATCGCTTTCAGTTTGTGTGAAATCAGTGGTGTCACTAAAGGGGGTTTGACACCCTCTACCCAATAGTATTTTCAGTGGGGGATATTGTCACGGTTGGAGTCTTACAGTACAGTCACCGTGGACTGGTCGTAATCCACGCGTGGGCAGTGATGAGAGATTCCGCGAGAATGGTTGCGAGACTATGCATACCATATTAAGGGACGTGCCCCCTCTGGAGGAGGCGTGGGACGGGCCCCATTGGATGTGTATCTAGCAGCACTGAACAGGGGCCGAAGAGTGCTATTGGGGCTGGGATTGGATCTGGAGGGGCCTCGATGGAGGAGGGGTGTGAGCATAGAGAAGGGTCCGGTAGAGATTATATGATGTTTTTGCTAAAGTATTGTCGGTAAAGTTCTTCATGCTGTTGGCTGGACATTTGGGGCGAATGAATCTTGCCTTGGGGTATCCTGCAGGTCGGTTGCAAATCATTGTGGTACAAAACATCATACCTCTCGCCGTCTTTTCCGTTAAGGGTGAGGATCATGCTTTCACCCCGAACAATCTCTTCATCCATAATTGGTAGACGACTTTGGACAGGCCCCTCCATCTCTAGCTTTGTTGCTCGTGGTACTCTCGAAGTCATCGCTTGACCTGTTCAGGTTGTTTCGTGTACTCGTTGAAAACCTGCTATGTGTTATTTCTTCAATTAGAAATCTAGAACAGGGTGTTTTGCATGGGATTTGGCTAAACATGAGCTGGGTGGGGGGGGGGGGGGGGGGGGGTGGGTGGCGGACCCTAGACTGAATACAGCCTGAGAGTGTGGTCGGGTCTGGGCGAGTCTGGTGGACCTCTCAATAAACTCACCACCTGCTAATACAGGCTAGGTGCGCGTGACTATAGCCAATGGCTTGAGAATGGGACGGGAGGTGTTTTTCAGACTGGGGCCCCGTTGGCGGGCGTCTCGCAAAAGTCGACTCGACCTCACTACTGCTTAGGAAGATTTGTCTTCGAAAGAAAGAAAATTAACTATACAAGAACAACGTGTTTCAGAGACTAATTGCGTTAGAACGGCAGCATTTGCTAAACTGTTATAATCCGTTACCACCCCCCTCCCCCTCTACACACACACATGAACATGAACCCACACACCCTTATTGGCATTCTACATCCCACACCCCAACACAATCACCACCACCACCACACCACCACCACAACCACAACAACAACAACAGCAAAAGGAATCACTCGCATACCTGAACGCACATAGCGTCAAGGACAGCTCGAATGAACGGCCACTTAACACCGATTGGACAGCTTTCTAGCTCGTTATAACGAATTAATACATATTTTAATCTTTTATGTGTCGTCTATTGACTAAACGACTATCCGATAGCACAAGAGCGATTTATTGAACAGTAACAAAGGAAAATTTAGTTAGCTAAGTCGTTATAACGAGCGAGTGAAGTCGTTGTAACGAGTTACCAAAGTCGTTATTACGAGTCAGAGAGATCGCTCCAAGAAAAAAATATCAGTTACTAAATCGTTATAACGAGTTAGCGAGTTTGTTACAAGACAAAAAGTCATTTACTAACTCGTTATTACTAAAGTAGTAACCAAATACTGCGTGGCGCCAATGCGCTGTCGTACTCAACTGGCTACAAAACCTGCAAGAGTGAGTTATGACAAAAAATTCTGTTTTATGCTAGAACACCATAAGTAGTACCGCATGCACCCAAACGTCCCTCATTATATCGCATGTACCCGAACGTTCCGCATTACCCAGGACTTTGGGGGGAGCAGCTAGTGTTAAATTCCCAAAAGAGTCAGACTTTTGCGAGAGCAACTTTTTCCTGGGCAAAACTTCGGCTTCATCCGGCTAGATCCATCAAGTGTTAATAATAATAATAATAATAATAATAATAATAATAATAATAATAATAATAATAATAATAATAATAATAATTTTTAAAATTTTCAGTATTGGGGGATTTCCTTAAATTCTGAGGGAGTGCATTCCATAGTGAGGGAGCAGCAGAAATGAAAGATCCTTTTTTCCGTAGTGGATCTTATTCGTGGCACGACAAGAAGATTCTCTGAATATGATCTAAGATTCCGTACTGGATTGTGTAAAGTGACAATCTGTTTTAAGTAGGTAGGAGTAGAGCTGCACGATATTCAAAACAGAATACCGGTAACGGCATTAAAAAAAAAACGTGCTCAGATATCTGAACATTTTAACCACAATTGACACTTGAGGCATCACAGTGAGAACAGCATGCCTAGAGGATGCGGTTCGAAAACCCCTTACACAACGCAGACGATATCAAAATTTATTATTTTAAATCAAATTTTTTCAAAACAATATCATGTGACCCCATCATTGAAACGAGCTCGTTGAGCTCGTGCCAATGAGGGGTCACATGATATAGTTTTGTTGACATTTTTGAAAATTATTTTTTAAATTGCTGAATTGGTATATTACGTGGGCACATGCGGGCGATTCCTTGGGTAAAGCGATATATTATTCATTCTAAGCTACAGTTAAAAAACTCAAGACATCTTGAAAATTAAATTGTGAGTAAATAAATAATGACGATAAACCGATATTTTTGTAATTACACCGGTATTCAATCGATACTGGTTTGAATACCGGTATATATCGATTTATCGAAATACCGTGCAGCCCTAGATAGGAGCATTATCTCCGTGGATGAAGCAGATTAATTGATTTCAGCGGAAGTCCAAAATAAAGAGAGTTGTAATAGTCCAGCCGAGACAGGACCAAAGACTCTATAACAGTTTTCAGTGTGTCTTGATCAAGTAGTTTTCTGATTCTGTTGATGTTTCTTATCTGAAAGAAGCAGCTTTTGCTCACTTTAGTGATTTGGTTACTCAGATCGAAGCTATTATTCAAAGTGAAACCAAAATTCAGAGCTCTTTCACTTTGGTTTACATTAACATCGCCCATTTTCAGACAGCTGATCGGAGATTTGTTTAACTGATGTTTGGCACCCAATTTTAAAAATGATGTCTCGTCATCATTTAATTTGAGGACATTTCTTCCCATCCATTGTTGAATATCCTCGATGCATGCTTCCAGTGTTGTTATTG
The DNA here is from genome assembly GCA_031216915.1 of Pictodentalium vernedei. NCBI lineage: Eukaryota > Metazoa > Mollusca > Scaphopoda > Dentaliida > Dentaliidae > Pictodentalium > Pictodentalium vernedei. The sequence continues at coordinate 153,154,852 of CM062292.1, forward strand.
GGGGAGTGGTTTACATACTGTATATATTTTCACCTAGAACTTAATTAAGCAGCCCCTGAAATGTTTCATGACAGTGAAGTTGCTGTTACTGATTATTATGTTTTAATGATTGCAGTGTCTTGCAGTATATTTCATCCAGTGAAACATGATGTTTCTGGTTGATAGCGCACCCAAACACATCCCGTCATCCACATGAAGCATGCTTTCCACGAATGTCACATCATGGCAAATCGTTGGCATGCATGCAACAGGCATGTCATTCAAAGCTATTGGAAGGCAACTTGGCTATAGTCATTCTGTCATCAACAGGCTTGTCCGAAAATATCAACAAACCAACGATGTTAAGGGCCTATATAAGTAATGGAATTTTGTTTATTTTGAAATTCTCACCTCTCATATTCCTTAAATTCAGATTAAATATACACAAATTCTACATCAAAATGAAGGTTGGGATGTATAGCACACGAAACACATATGTAATCAACTCATAGAGTCGACTGTAGGCACCACTGGTTCCTGGAAGTCTGCTACCGTATTCGCACCAGAACTGATAACAAAATAATATTTCATCAGAACAACTTGTGGCCAAATGTGCTTCACAGATCCAAGAACAAAGATAGGCATTCAAAACACTTTCGAATACACTGGCAGGACTGCATTTTGGAAAAGGACAACACTGTCTGCATTTTTTATTGAAGATGGTTTCCATGCTCGACAGACATGCGCAAATCACTCGTTACCACGAATTTCCATCCAAAAACAAAATCGTAATTCTAAGAAATTTTAACAGGTATCATGATACCTTGCACTGAATATGGCAACTATGCAATCTCTATCTAATAACAGTATACTGTATGAAGGCGATCTTTTTCATTATTTGATTTTAGACGGCGTTGTTTTTACATGCTTTTTCTGTCCGATGACGTCGACCGGAAATCGAAAGTAGACTCATACGTAAACAAAAGCAAGGGCTTTGGAATTTTCCCCAATGTAGCTCTGTCGCCGTGTTTTGAAGAATTTTTATCCCCTAGCTTTGTTCTTGGATATATAAAGCACATTTGGCCACAAGTTGTTTTCGTGAAATATTATTAAATTATCAGTTCTGGTGCGAATACGGCAGCAGACTTCCAGGAACCAGTGGTGCCTACAGTCGACTCAATGAGTTGTTTACTTATGTGTTTCGTGCTCTATACATCCCAACCTTCATTTTGATGTACATTTTGTGTATATTTAATTTGAATTGAAGGAATATCAGAGGTGAGAATTTTCAAAATAAACAAAATTTCATTACTTATATAGGCCCTTAAGGACCGACCAAGGCCTGGACAACCCCGAAAAACCTCTCACAGGAAGATCAGAGTCTGGCACGCCTCGTTGGGCGTGAACCATTTGCTTCAAGTGTGTGTGTGTGGGGGGGGGGGGGGTGAAACGCCTTTGCCCCCTCCCCGCAACAGGCGTGTAACAGAAATCCGAAATCATCTCCAAGCACTGGGATGATGTCCAGAAGGGTCACCAAGCGTCCAGCTCTCTCCGATCAGCATGAAATACGACGTTTTGAGTGGTGTATGGCACGATAACAATGGAATCTAGTAGGTTCCTGATTCGCGTCACAGATGGTCGCATGAGAGTGTGGAGACAGAGAAATACTACTTACGTGCCCAGCAACATCAAACCTACTGTTCGTTATGGTGGAGGATCAGTAATAATCTGGGAGTGCCTCTCTCATGATAGTAAGCTTGATATAGAGACTTACGTGGGAATCTCAATGGTCATCGGTACATCCGGGACATTCTCAATCCGGTTGTCGTGCCTCATTTTGACAACCACCGTTGGCTAAATTAAAAGACCCCCCCCCCCCCCCCCCCAGAAATGACAGTCGATAAATAAGGGAGATGTGAAGAAGTTTGTACGAAAAAAAGAAAGACTAGTATTGATGGTGTGGAATATCCATGACTAACTTGAATGATCATTTTGTCAGGAGATACAAACCTCAACAAGAACCGTTGAACATGAATTCTCATAAGCTTTATAATCTTCCCGAACTGTTAGATCTCAGCGATGGCGCCGCTAAAATTATGCAGATAAAAGAGACATGGATTTTAAGAGATGCTCGAAAGATAATTACGTGGATAGAAACATGAACGTCGATCTGGACTTGAGATCGAAATGATTGGCGATCGTTGATGATCCCGTGGAACCAACCGATGTGGTCATGAAACATTATGCAGATGATTCCAACGCTCGTTTCAGTAACCATCTGAGAGAGCGTTACATCAACAAGCTCATGAATTCGGAACTGAATGCGAATGAGCTCAAGATATCGAATCCAGCAAAACACACAGATCCGAAAGATGCGGCGCGCACGCACGCACGCACGCACGCACGCACGCACGCACGCACGCACGCACGCACGCACGCACGCACGCACGCACGCACGCACGCACGCACGCACGCACGCACGCACGCACGCACGCACGCACGCACGCACGCACGCACGCACGCATTACTTGGGGGTTAGTGTCGAGTATAAGGGGTATCACATTTGGTCGAAATTCCCAACAGAGCTGAACTAAGAAAAACCATCAGTCAATACAAAGCCGCACCACGCCAAACCATCGCATCGCTTTCAGTGTGTGTGAAATCAGTGGTGTCACTAAAGGGGGTTTGACACCCCCTACCCAATAGTATTTTCAGTGGGGGATATTGTCACGGTTGGAGTCTTACAGTACAGTCACCGTGGACTGGTCGTAATCCACGCGTGGGCAGTGATGTCCACGCATGCGTTTACCAGGTAATAAAAATCAATCATCATCAGAAAAAATTTAATTAATGATGCACCGGGTTTTACCCGGTGCTTCCTAAATTAAATTTTTGATGTTTATTCCTATAACTGGTATATATATTATTGCGTCCGTGGAAATACTGTCCACTCAAAGAAAGTGACCAGTCCACGGCGGCCGTACTGTAGATATGAACTCTTGCTAGTATTAGTAATCATGTACTTTTCTACAAAACTAGAGTTGATGCTTGGACAGAATCACAGACACACAGTCGGTCATACAAATGGTGCCCAAAAGTATCAGACTGTTGGAACCCAGCATGACCAATTTAGAGTACCGGTATGGTGTGTGTCAATTAAATGAAATTGCGCCACGACAACTACAGGTATATTTTCTTTATCAACAAATAAATTTTCATTTAGTCATGAGTCTCTGAAGTAAAATCACGGCTGACGGATATTCTAACTACATCATTGGGGCATGCCTTTGCCTTCGATGAAAGTATGCCATAATGATACAGTTGGAATATTTTATCAATCGGGATTTGAGCCATCATAGTAGCCCTTCTTGGCCAGCGAGATTCATGATTATACTTAGTGTGCTCAACTTTCCTGGGGTCATTTGTCCCATAACTGAATATACTGTGTGTTATTTGACCTACTTTTACACCCCTTTAGCTGAATCTAAATATTGTAATAATGAACATTTCAATAAAGGTTATAATTTTGTGCAATTATGGATCTAAATTTACCGCCCAATTTTACAAAAGGTCCCTCCCAAGTAGTCATTTTAAAAAAAGAATTGCTCTATAATTCCACGGGCAGTGAAAATCAATGTTTTAAAAATAATTTTATTGACCTGGTCAAACAATAATAAACTGACACACCCAATTCGCACTCAATATAGGACTATTTTCTCCAAAGACACAATTTCCATTATGAGAAAGTACTTAATCTACACCCCATATTAACTCGTGGAACAGACGGAATGATATCAGTAACCGATGCGTGACCAGGGACGTGGCGACGGGGAGGGAGGGGGGGGGGGGGAGTGTCACCCCCACCCCAATCCTGGCCAAAATTTCCTACACTTGGAAATTCGAAGGGCAAGTCATGAGTAGTTGGAAATTCCATCTATCTGGATTTTAGAGCTTCTTTAGTGATGCTGATGTCTCCTTTACTTCCCAAAATTCCAACTTGGTTTCAAATCGGCAAAAATTCTAACTGTTACTATTTACAACTACAGTGTACGCAATATCGAGCTTTATAAGTATGCATGATGTCAATCGGTACGAGATTTCTATAGTACGTTTACTTATCGTAATAAAACAAAATCCTCGAAATGCGCCTCAAGAAAATCACATCATGTAAAATCGTTATCCTGAGTTAATTCCATCATTCACAGTTACAAAATGAAGAAACATCAAAACTTGACCATTCCTGCCTAAGATCTGATAATGTTTGGACAGTGTGAATTGTTCAAAGTTCTAAGCTTGAGCATTTGTTTAGCACATATTCATTTCCCAGAAGAATACAAATAACAATAACCTGATAATTCTATCATAAATGCTCTGGTATTTTAGTTGCTAGAATCAATTTTATGCCCTCTTTAATGGCTTCATTTTCAAAATCTTTCTCGGTAGCGAATTTCCAACTATGGGGAGGGACCGGGAGGGGCTTCCCCCGCCCGGTACCCTCCCCCTCATTGGAAATTCACTACCCTACACCCCCCAATAGGAAACCTCTAGCTACGTCCCTGTGCATGGCGTGGGAGTCCTCTAAAATGGTGCCATAGTTACAAAAGAGATTTTATATCTATGTCACAGAATATGCTAAGCTGTACGCAAGAGGCCTCTCTTGAGTCACGATGAGAATTTCCAAACCACGTTCACTAAAATCGATTTGAGCCAAGGTTTACCGAGATTCAGATCGATTCATAGCGTACGGGGTTAAGAAATATCATAGCAAATCGTAATGAATTTGGAATTCTTTGTATTACACAATGTGCCATTTAACCCCCTTTCAACTGTAACGACAAACACAGACCAGATGGCAATTCACAAAGCTTCTCAGGAAAGAAAATGGGAACCCCAACCGACAGACTTTTGGATTACCGGAAAGGACAAAGTCTAAATTTCAAGCAATTATGTCGGCACTATCGATAAAATTAGCAAGAAAGGAGTTATAGATGATCAGAAACGGCTCAAAACGCTGTTTTCTAAATTTTAAAAAGAGTTTCTACTGTGAATGATAGTTAAATGTTCAAACTGATAGGGGAAAAATTGTTATAAGCCAGCCATCATATTTTATACTACACTGCAGGAAAATGACTGTAGTTTACTTTATGATGATGGTATCGAGGATATAAATACGCTAATATAGATTAAATCCGCTTTTTATATCAAGTTCCCATCTCTCTCAGTGTAAAATTCATGGACAGTTTCGGCAAATTTAGGGGGAGATAATATCCTCGAAAGTCACATCGAATGATGACGATTGATGGCCATGTTATATTCTTCTCAGGAAAAAATGGGAAACCACATCCGACAGACTTTTAGATTACCAGAAAGGACACAGTCTGCATTTTCAAGCAATAATGATGGCACTATCGATAAAATGAACAAGAAAGAAGTAATTGATAAGCAGAAACGGCTCAAAACGTGGTTTATAAATTTTAAAAAGAGTTTCTTTGTGATTGATAGTTAAATGTTCAAACTGATAGGAGAAAAATTTGTAATAATCCAGCCATCACTTTTTTATACTGATCTACAGAAAAATGACCGTAGTTTACTTTATGATGATTGCATCGAGGATATAAATACGTTAATATAGATTAAATCAGCTTTTTATATCAAGTTCCTATCTCTCTCAGTGTAAAATTCGCGGACAGTTCGGCAAATTAAGGGGGGGGGGGGGGGGATAATAATAATAATAATAATAATGGGAGTGATTATTACCACATACGTATGTGGTAATAAGCAGTCCCCCTGGGAAAGCATTAGCACCACATACGTATGCGGAAATAAGCAATCCTCCAGTGAAAGCATTAGTACCACATACCTTTTACATCAAGGTGTGAATGTTTTAATTGGTATTCATCTGTATAAATTGTGTAGTGATTCTTTCTTTATCTCCTTCATTATATTTGTTTATATCGAGGCATGACTGTTTAATTGATTTATCTAAATAAATTGTGATTCTTTATTTAATAATAGACAGCTTAAGACCGTCATTAGAACGAGCCCCCGGGTTCCTTCCAATGAAGGTTTATAAACGTTGGTTTTGAGGAAATACTTTAATTTTTCAGTTATCTAGGAACTTATTTTGAAATGCTGTTTGCTAGTCCTGTCAGATAAATAGTTAATGAAATAACGGAGAAGATTAAATCAATTCTTCCGAAACCAACTCACAATGTCACGACGTTGATATTGACTTCTGATGTCGCTTATTTATTAGACGTGCTGGGGACTATACGTCCGTTATGGGCTGCGTGCTTGTGATTATCAAATTCTCAAGCTGCAAGTTAAACTCTTAAACCAATATTACGCTTTTATGGCCTGGAACCAGTGTACCCATCAAATCCTTCATTTTTAAATTCACAGATGGAATATTCCAGTTAGTCAGAAAAGTTTTTTCCAACAAACTGAAAAAATCCCTTTGGCTGAATTTAAAAATACTATAAGCATTCATTTTTTAGGATTAAAAAAATTGCCAAACATTAGGTTGAATATTTTTACATCACCCGTTTTGGAACTCACCCAAATTTGCAATTTTTTTCATCCAGTTTCAGACACACACACACCTAACGCAATTGGTTTCAAGAGTTTGGTGCTCTGTGGACAGAAAAGAGGACGTAACAACCGTTACTTATTCCCAGTTCCTTATTCGACATTCGTTATCAACCAATGAAAGATGACAACCCGTTACTTATTCCCGGCTCCTTATTCGACATTCGTTATCAACCGATGAAATCGGTTGTCAACGAATGTCGAATAAGGAACTGGGAATAAGTAACGGTTGTCACGTCAGCGACAGAAAAAACGATGCTGAACTGCCTCAGATTATGAATCCTAACACCGCTTTGTTAAGTCCCGTCCCTGGTAGACCAAATTTATTATTATGTTTGTAAAATCAAGCGCCACTATTTAAAATGTGATGGTAAATTACAGTAAATTCTGGATGTTTTAATCAATGTAAGAGCAAATGCATCATGTATAAATAAATTCAACCAGCTTGTGAGTCAAACTGGAGCTGGACCAGTCTTTGGATGCTTGAAATTCCGTGTCTCTTATTTCTCATTGTAAACTAGGTCGAGAGCTCATTTGTGTTCATGTGAAAAAATACCTATTATTATTGGAGTGTTGGGCCTAGACAAATATTAAAATATGAACACCAGTCTAGTGCATTTAAAGTGTTGTTTCGGGGTTGTTATTGGCTGAGTGATAATTGGCATTTTTTTTACCTCGATCGGTAAATCATTCCCTGATCTTTTGAGATCCACCCTATTCCTTCCCCAAATGGTCGAATCAGTGACTTAAACGTTTCTTTATTAATAATTTAATTATATATGTCACCATATAACTTCAAACTCGGCTGATATGAAGCCAAACTCGGCCGACGTGAATCAAGCTCGAGGAACTTCATATCAGCCTAAGACCGAAGGTTGAAGGCTGATGTGAAGCTACTGAGGGGTGATACCTCGGCTGATATGAAACTAACCAAGTAATAACCTCTAATTATTTAATACTTATTTATAATATTACTTCGTTAGTGCTATATTGGCCGAGATATCAGCCCGAGGCAACCTTAAATGAGCCTGAGACCGAAAGTCGATGGCTGATGTGAACTTACAGAGGGCTGATATTAAACTGACCAAGTATTAACCACTTTATTTGTTAAACCAAAACAAAATAATTACAAAATGTTCTCAGATCTGTTACAGCATTACTGTTTCTCATTCAATTCACAAACACCGAAGTTTTCTCTTCTTCAAGTTCAGCTATCCGAACGTCGCGGCTTTCCCACATGGGAAGCGGCGACGTTCGGATAGCTGAACAATCTCTTCTCCCACTTCGACGAATCTGCATTTACGACTCATAATCTCAATTTGTGTTGAATTATCTGCACAACTCTCTTCTTTCTTTACTTCACCCGCCCAATCCTTTGTAATACCACCATTAATTCCTCTCCACGCAAACACTCCTCTTTAAACTACTGCACCATGCCTGGCAATAAAAGTTTTCCTGTTTGCATTGGGTGAGTGACGATTAACAGTTTACGCTGCCGGTGCCAATGACGCTAAAATTCCTTTGGCACCAACAATATAGCATTTGACACCACATTTGGGCACCAAAAATATCCTTTTGGTAGGTGTCAACGGTTTTATGGTTTATCATTTCAGTGTGTCGTTTACGTCTGTCAAGTAATTTATTGTAACAGGAATAATCTTGAATCTGTTAAGGGTCAAATGAATTAACAGTGTATCCATTTAATCTGATTCTTATCGAATTTTTTTGTTTTTAATTGTTTGTTGTTAATTAATCTTTTATCTTGCTTACTCTTTTCATTACCCTTTTGTAATTTAAAATTTTAAATTATTTGCTACTAGTTTATTTAGATTGAATAAACAGTGAGTAAATAATAAATCCTGAATTATTTTGTAAACGTTAATCGTACCCTTTTCATTTATTTATTTATTTATTTATTTATTTATTTATTTATTTATTTATTTATTTATTTATTAGTTTGTTTTTGTTATCTATATGCTTATCATTTATGGGTTTTGGTATTTATTTATTTATTTATATATTTATTTATTTATTTATTTATTTATTTATTTATTTATTAGTTTGTTTTTGTTATCTATATGCTTATCATTTGTGAGTTTTGGACAACTAAAATACTTCAAAGACCAAGGGAATACTAAATTAAATATCGCACTTTCAGAGCAACAAGGCGCCATCTAAATGCTTTAGTACTGCAGATGACGCATTGTTCCTCTAAAAAGACAGTACATTGTTGTTATTTTTTCCCCATTTACAATCAGATTCCAGTTAGCACAAAAATATCAATTGACACAGAACAAACTCCATTCCGCACCAAAAATCTTCAGCCCACCGTGAACACTGGTCTAGAGGAAGTATTGTCCACGCGAATGGAGCGAGTGGATTATTCCCCTCTCAGTGATCACAATTTTATTATAGTCGACGTCATGCCGTGCAATATTATTATATTATATCGTAGAAACGGGTGGAGAATCTTGCCACCCGCCAGGATTCAAATCCTAGGTACGCTACCTGTTGTCATCGACCTTGTCCAAGACAGGCATTTTCACTCTTGAGCTTAGAAATAACAAAACAGGCATTTCCCAAAAAAAATCTAAAAGGGTGCGCGGTGTTCCGTCCGTGGAACGTCCCAGAATATCCCACGGCTATTTTTAGAAAGTGTATAGGGCACTGGAATGGTGCACGATTACCTCTAGAACCCTCGAATAAGGGAAAAAACTATAGCACCTCTCAGCCAATCGGAGGAAGGAAAACTCACATGAGACATAATATATTTTGATAGGAGGCAACTTTGTAGGTTTGGGGACTGATTTACCTTCCAACCCTTTAGGGTGGTCGTGAGTAGTGTCTCGTATGTTTGAGTACTTGTGCCATTACTACCTTGTTCCATAAGTGTTCCAACGACCTGTTTATGTCATGTGTTCCTTAAGTTTTCCGACGACTTGTTTATGTCATGTGTACACGTGACATAAACAGGTCGTCGGAAGACTTATGGAACAAGGTAGTAATGGCACAAAAATGCAAGGATTTTAGAAAACTATATAGTATTGGATGACTACAATAGAGCCAAATCATAGGACATATAGTTGGAGATATGATGGTAAGACTACCTGTATAGGAGCCATATAGGAGCTATATAGGAACCCGGTCATAGGTATCCTCAAATACCCGTATGTGCCAATGGCCTGGTGCACAATGTGTGCATTTTCACATAAGCCCATATCGGCGCACCCACCATGTGCCTATGTGCTACCTGTAATGTGTACAATAGAACATAAACATGTCTAGGACCGTCGGAATACTTATGGAACAAGGTAGTAACGGCACAAGACTGCAAGGGTGCTAGAAGACTGGTATTGGATGACTGCAGTATAGCCAAATCATAGGACAGATAGTTGGAAATAAGATGGAAGCCGTTGGTAAGACTACCTGTTTAGGAGCTAGGAGCCATATAGGAGCCAGGAGGTATATAGGAGTCCGGTCATAGGTATCCTCAAATAACCGTATGTGCCTATGTGCTAGTGCACAATGTGTCACATTGTGCATTTTTCACATAAACACATATCGGCACATCCAGCATGTGCCTATGTGCTACCTGTGATGTGTACAATAGAAAATTAACATGTTTAGGACCGTCGGAATACTCATGGAACAAGGTAGTAACGGCACAAGACTGCAAGGATGTTAGAAGATTAGTATTGGATGACTGCAATATAGCCAAATCATAGGACAGATAGTCGGAGATAAGATGAAAGCCGTTGGTAAGACTACCTGTATAGGAGCTAGGAGCCATATAGGAGCTAGGAACCATATAAGAGCTGTATAGGAACCCGGTCATAGGTATCCTTAGATACCAGTATGTGCCTATGTGCAAGTACACAATGTGTCACATAGTGCATATTCACATAAGCACATATCGGCACATCCAGCATGTGCCTATGTGCTACATGTAATGTGTACAACAGAAGATAAACACGTCTAGGGGCTTCAGAATACTTTATAAGGAGATGGGGGAAGTCATAAGGGAGCTTGCAGATACATAGGTAGAAACCGAGAATTTTGGGGGAAATCAGAGCCAAATAAACAATTATCGGGTTGTTTGTCGTTATTAGGTCTACGCATATTTAATCGAACTTACCCCCATAGACCCTCTCGATACTATAAAACTATGTGCTACTATTATAAGTAGGATTCTTGGAGAATCCGTAGTAAATAAAGTCGTTTTTGGTGATTTGGAGAGATTGTCGGGTTTATTTGGGTAATTCTTCGAATCTGGAAATTACTCTTATTCAATCGAACATATCTTCCGAACATACTCCTGTCCTATTGTAGTGTTTTGCGTAACATAGCAACCACGTGCTACCATAGAAACCAAGATGGCGGCCTCCAGTATACAAACTGGCCGACGGAAACACTTATCACCTTAACAATACGCTCTGCGCATGCGCACTAACACCACATATCACTATAGTAATGACGTCACAATATGGCCGCTCACGCAGGTTACCATGACAACACAATATGGCGCCGCTGGGTCACATGACATGACGTCACTTCCGAGGTCCCTCAACTGTGTACTCAAACATACGAGACATACTACTGTCGTGTGATTTTATAGCTGGCAGTAACTCCGCATTTATCTTATAAAAGATTTAATTATTCACTTTTTGATGTAGTTATTTGTGTATTGATGGTGATTTTTTAAAAAGTCTTGCAGCTCGTTTCTGTGTTTTTTCTGTCTTTATATCTTTGACTTGTTCGTGCACCAAGTTCCGCTCCATGTTCGATTACTGATAGTAACATGGTCGAGGATGCCATCTGTATATACTCGTTAGAATCTCGCTGAAACGTTCGTCTGAGGAAGCCTAGGATACAGCTGGCCTTCTGAGCTACTTTTGAGATGTATATTGTCAACTTGAGGTAATTTAGAAATGTTAAGCCCAGGAATATTTTTACAGCGCCTCCTAGGAGTGATTATCTAGCTAATGCATGTGTGGCGCCTTCTGTTTAATCATATAATGATATAATTCTTGGCAATACAACGCATTCTCTATATGCCTTTTCCACAGAGCTTTCAGGACTTCTTGGAGAATGGTTTGGTCTCACAGCGATTTAATTTGTCTGTCTAAGAGTCTAAGAGTCTGAGAGACAGTAAAATCTATACAAAAGAAAATAATTGACAAAATAAATTCGTTGAAAAGTCGGTTACCAAATATGGAATTTATTAAAAGATTATTGCCAGGGATTCTTCTGCCATCTTTGGAAAAGGGTCACCAGCCCAATACTTTTTTCAGCTCGAAGATCACCGGATAGCCCATTGACTTCAAACGTGCTCGTTCGATCCACTTGTCTCTTTTGTCCTATACCATTTGAGGGTTTGGGCTAATATTCACCACCGAGTCAGGGGTGCCACGGAGGTCACTGAATGGTAACGCCATAGCAAATATAGCAAAATCTTCAACAAGAGTCTTTAATTCCTGTCCCACGTACTCTACCCGAGTTGTGTTCTGTATTTATATCACGATTAAATTTTGAATTGAGTGGATGAAGTTTAGATTTTTAAAGAAATATATCACGGTCTGATTACTTTCTGGCGAGACATCGTTTTTTATTACACGTCTGTTCTATGTAATCTCCATCTACAACAACACTAAACCATGGGGAAAATGAAAATCTGTTCCGTACATATGTGCGGAATGTAAATCATTGATGGACTGTTTTTAAATAGATGCCAAATTTCACTGGAAGTTTCTACAAATCGTGCAACGTAATTACAATTTGAATCGCTAGCGATAGCTGAAAATCGTCCCCTGAGTTCCAATGTGTTCTAACTCAGGGGACGAAATAGTAACACGGGCTCCCCTCGCAAATTTGTTTGGCGATAAAATGTGTTGTGTTTGTTGATAGTTGTCAAATGAATTGCTGAGTGTCCTTCTCATAATTGTTTTTTATAGACGTAAGGGCGTGTAATAAACACAGAACGACACGTGTGTGTGAATGGGTTAATCGATATGGCATTTGTGCCATCGCGGAAGGATAAAACTCGAGGCCTGCGGCCTCTCGTTCTATCCTTTCGCGCTGACACTCGTGCCATATCGATTAACCCATTCACACACACGTGTCGTTCTGTGTATGTATGGAAGCACTTCATTGACGTCGTAACGTCAATGAGGTACAATACGGCCGCTGTAGACTGGTCACTTGCAACGGGTGGGCATAGTTCCACTGACGCAATAATATTAGTTTGCAAACACTAATTATAGAAATAATCATTGAAAAATTGATTAATGAAGCACCGGGTACGACCTGGTGCTTCATTAATTAAAATTTTGCTGCTGATGATTCTTATTACCTGGTAAACGCATGCGTGAACATCAGTGCCCACGCGTTGATTATGACCTGTCCACGACGACTGTACTGTACGTAACAGCCAATTAGCTGCGTTCTAACATGACTTTATTACACGTAGGTAGTATTCGGCGCTTGGATTATCCAGATCATTTCTCAACGCCTGTATCGATTAACGTTGAATATTCACAGCAATTGTAGTATAATAGCCACAACGGAACCTTCAGACTGATTATGCTGTGCCCCTGATTGCCCGAATCGGGTACCACAGTCGTCCACTTTTATGGCCGACCGCGTATGCGACCTTAGATCAAGTTTCAAATCTAGGCTCCTAAAAAAGTACATAAAAACTAACAAAAGCGAATCGATATCTCCAGACGAAAATATCGCGACTGCAAAAAAACATTGGGAGGGGGCACACCCCCTAATCTCTCATCTTCGTCACGCCTCTGTGCCCGGTGAAGGAATACCAAATCACGATGTGTATAATGTGTGATCAAACTGTTCAGAACGACAGCTTCATGTCTCTGACATGTTTTATATCTGGAGAATTAATGCTCGTTATTTGCTCTTTGTATGTCTAGAGATAAAGCTAACAGCTTGAACCCAATACGCTTTTGTTGATATACGGCGTAATCCGCGCCCTGTTTAGTGTTCTTGAATTGTCAGCCTAAGATACTATCGAATTATGCGCCCCAGTTACGATGACCAAACTAAATTTAACACTGATAAATGAAGTTGGAAAACTAACAGTGTTTGTACTGCATGGCTATCACTCTTAACCTTGAATGTCCTTTTGTCTTTTTTCTTTTTTGAAATGATTAAAATGCATGCCACGAAAAGCAATGTTCTTTTTGAAACCCGCGAAAGCAAGCATCATTACTAAAACATTATCCCTATGGGCGACAGGGTCGTGGCTAGAGGTTTCCGACTGGAGGAGAATGATGGGTAGTGAATTTCCAATTAGGGGAGGGACCGGGAGGGTGACCCCCCCCCGGGTCCCCCCTCTAGTTGGAAATTCACTACCGAGAAAGATTTTGAAAATAAAGCCATGAACGGGGGCATAAAATTGATTCTAGTAACTGAAATGCCAACATTTTTATGATGGAATTATCAGGTTATTATTATTTGGTATTCTTCTGGGAGCTGAATATGTGCTAAACAAATGCTCAAGCTCAGAAGTTTGAGCAATTCACACTGTCCTAACATTAAATAAGATCTTATTCAGGAATGATCAATTTTCGATGTTTCATCATTTTGTAACTGTGAATGATGGAATTAAGTCAGGATAACGATACTTGATGTGATTTAACTAATTTTCTTGAAGTGCATTTCGAGGATTTTTTTATTACGATAAGTAAACGCACTATAGAAATCTCGTACCGATTGACATCATGCATACTTAGGAAGCTTAGTAATAGTTGAAATTTTTGCCGATTTGTAATCGAGTTGGGATTTTGAGAAGTAAAGGAGACATCAGCATCCTTAAATAAGCTCTAAAATCCAGATAGATGGAATTTCCAACTACTCATGACTTGCACTCCGAATTTCCAACTATAGGAAACTTTCGCCAGGATTGCCCCCCCCCCCCCCCCCCCCACACACACACCCTGTTGTCACGTCCCTCATGGGCTACAAAACGATCAAATATATTTGTTTACTTGTACTTTTATAGTTGGTTTGCTTCAATATCTGCCCTATTACTTTATTTCAAATTATCTCTCACCGACTTTCTCTCAGTCACGATAACTCATGACAAACATTACGTCGGCCATAGTGCATTTCATGTGTATTTGGACTCAAATATTTTGCCCATCTGAAACTGTTGTATCAGCTAATCCAGAGAGATTATCTTTTGATTGTATTTCAACTCGCGGCTTTCCCGCTTGTCGCGGTGGAAATGGAAATGCCTAATTGTGTCCATGCATGAATGAGATAACAGTCGTTATCCGCGTAGAAAAGATAGCTTCTGTTTTTTATTTGCCTGCTTCGACCGAAAGGGTTCTGGTATTTTCGAAAGAGCTGCCGCCGAATCATTCAAGACGCAAATGATCAAGCTCTCGAACCACTTGTCTAATTCCGTAACCGATTTATCGGTTGATAACGAATGTCGAACAACGAACTGGGAATAAGTAACGGTTGTCACTTCCCTGCCATTGAGGCATTGCGGTCTTTGTAATACAATCTGTTGCTTATTCAAATATACATATCATATTATGTGGAAATAAAATAATACATTCCTTTTTTAACCTTGATGGTCAGCTGAGTTTGTTCGTTTTGTGGTTGATTGAAATTTGGGAAAGGAAATATTTTAAACAGTTCATTTTGAATATTTGAAGAAAGATTACATCGTGACCATTCCGTGAAATATTATACGACTTTAGACATGGACTATTTCCCTGAGAATTTCTTCCCTACTTTTTCTTCAATTCTCAGTCCTGTCTTAAAATGCTAAAGCACCATACTGCCATCGCAAAATCGACCTCTTGATCGAATCGCGATAGAATCCAGAACAGGATGCGACGCATTCGCATCGGGGGATGGAGATCTTACAAATAGAAAATATCAGAATCTAGACTAAATCACGGGAGCGCGGTGGCTCAGTGGTTACGGCATTGCACTTCAAACCGAGAGGTCCCCGGTTCGACACCCCCCCCCCCTCCCCAGGGTAACTGCGCTCTGTCCTTGGGCAAGACACTTAATCCCGACTACCCACGTGGGGGCCCGGTGGTGCTGTGTATCCAAGATGTACTGCACCTCGATGGTGCACTTGTCTTCAACCAATACTAACCCCACTTGTGTTGACTTAGTATGTTGGGGAGTCTGACAGTTGCTCACCGTTGCTTGGTGGTTCTCTCCAGGTACATCGACTTCCTCCTCCCGTAAAGCTGTTTGACACGAGGTGACTCTGGCTGTCAAAAGTGCCGTTAAACTCCAATAAATAAATAAGTGAATAAATAAATAGACTGAATCACGTAGAGATGCCATAGTTTTTGCGTTTCCTTTTTTGACCTGAGATTCTTTAGTATTATGGGTAGGAAAGCGGACAGAGAATATCGACCAGATTGAGACCCAGTCGTGAACTGGTCAAGATTTACTGTTCGATTTTAGCAGTTCTGTACGTTTGGAAAGAAACAGCCGTAGATTAGAAAGAAAATTAAAATGTTTTATCAGTTAATATTTTTATTGAACTGAACATTATTAAAACTCCAGACAAGGGGAGGCCGGAAAAAAATACGTGAACATAGGTGGAAATTTTTATTTTGCAGATTTTTTGACCCACCCACCCTTTCCTGCATATTTTTCCAATAGCATTTTAGGGGACCCACCCCTTCTCATTCATTTTGTACAAAACTTTGGCACTCGAACACCAACTCGAAATGCGTAATGCACACTGATTCAATGCATATTTTTATGTCTTCAAACATGTTTCCATTTACTCTATCAGATGCCTTTTTCAAGACTTACCAGATTCACATCAGTTCCCAAAGACACATTACTGCATAGCTTGAACCCCGTGTGGGCCCAGGTATAACAGGTCCACATTTGGTAGCCAGGTTGTTAATGCACAACAATGATGGCCTGGCTTTTCGTACAGACACTATACTGATGTAGCAAATTCTAAGGAATTTGTTTTATCCTTATTTTGAGGTCTCGGTGTGGATGAGTTTGTTAGTTCCCCCCATTGGTTGGTGGATTCCTTAGGACATCCAGTGGATCTGTTTGAATAATTCTACCTCCATCTTGGGAACTAACAACGTTGTGATATAGGCATCATATAGCCATAGGTGTTGAAAGCGATGTAAAACCCCAATCAAACCAGATCAGACAAACTAAATGTATAGCTTAATATTCTTACAAATCTAGTTTCTCCGTTTTTAACATGAAAATGAAACTCAATTATTTTTTCCCCAGAAACCTTTGATTTTAAATCAAATATAAGCTTTTCCTAATTTTGATATTCTGATATGCAGCAATCAGCACTTCAAACAGCCTAGTGTCTGCAACTCATGGCATATGCAGGCATATGTGAGCTCTGTGTCCATAATTAATTTACTACTGCTTATACCGTAACTGTGTATATGTTGCAAATATTGCTTGTGTGAAAGGGAACTTGTTTTTGTTCCAACTCAAGAAGAGCAAACCTTGTCTTTTTGTTTTTGTTATGGCATCTGCTCAGCAGGATAGCTATCAAAAATACTTTTTTTGTTCTTGTTAAATCAGATTTTTTTTATTTTTGTTGAAATAAAAGTTAATATTTTCATTTTTTTCATTTTGAGAAACCAATTCCACCTAGCTATTATGACTCATTATACAGTATTATATATTATGCTTCATTTTAAAGAATAATCCATACAAAATCTCGAATATGAATGAATTATGTTGTGAATGGATATTTTAGTCGACTTTAGGAGAAAATTGTCGGACATTTTTTTCCCTTCAATGTCGGACACCCACTCCAACCTCAAGTCAGATTTTGATGAAATTCTCCAATATTTTTCATATTAAGGGGATTTCCTTTGTTAATAATGTTTCTAAATAAGGTTTAATGGTGAATTGGTGACATTTTGTTCCTGTCTGGGGCACAAAAGATGCCACAATAGTGAAAAAGAAAAAAAAATACATTAACTGTATACATACTTTTTTGGCACATGACCACCCCAACCCCCACCTATGTTGACGCAATCCCCCACCCCCCCCCCCTCCTGCTTCAGACAGGGTTTTTGTACAATTTTCTTTGCCCTCGACCTTTTCAAAAGGGATAATTTAGTGTGCGAAACGGTTTGAAAATATGTTTTTTTTAATTTTTGAAGGGCAGTACATCAATACAAGTTCGGCGATGTTTTCACTGTAAGTGTTGGGCAAGAGTCAAGAAGGCTAAAAAAATGACATTTGATAACATAACCGATCAAAAAAGGGATTATCAAATATCATTTTCGACTGGAGCTCCTGCGATGACAGTGTGATGGGTGTTTCGAGGCTTGCGATGAAAATCGATTTTCGCCAAAATTATCTACCTTGAAATTATTGGATGAGCTGGGAAGGTCCAATCAAGAAGCAAGTGATTTTAGGGGAAACACCTGTTACATCAGTAGACAATAAAGCCAAGTTTCCATTTGTTTCTTTTAATAAACGAAAACAACAGACAGCTCTTGGAGCTGTCTGTTGTTTTCGTTTATTAAAACTAACAAAGGGAAACTTGGATTCTTATGGCAAACTAATTAGAAGCAACAAGTTCACAGATAATCCGTCATTAAGAATATCTATCAGTATCACACCTACCAAAATATTAATGTTCACGTTGGCGCTTTGATGAGTGAATGTTTTACAGTAATTTGCATGTTTTATTCTTCCCAGGAAAATATTAGCAAATCTCACCGCCCAGACTTTTATATTGATGAAAAGGACAGTGTCTGTCTGATATATTACGATGTGCACATTGTTGATATAATGAACAGATAAAATATTACAGAACATCAAAGGATGGTGAAAGCGCCGTTTTCTTATTTTTAAATGGAGAAAAATAGCCAAATGCTCAAATGGATTGCGAATAAGGGGCGCGGGTTGCGTCGCGGTAACCGGTTCTCGTCAGATCACCGAAGTTAAGCAACGTTGAGCGCGGTTAGTAGTTGGATGGGTGGCCATTTCAGCGACGGATTCGCGCTCCCGCGTTGTGTCCTTGGGCAAGGCACTTAACCCTGATTGCCTACATGGGGGCACGATGACGCTGTGTACTAAGACGTACTGCACGTCGAAGGTGCGCATGTCTTCAACCAATCTAACCCTGCCTGTGCCGCGGTGCACAGTTCAGAGTCACGTCGTTGCCCGGTGGTTCTCTCCGGGTACTCCGGCTTCCTCCACCCGTAAAACTGTCACCGACATGATATGACCCTGGCTGTTAATGTGTCGGTAAACCCTAATAAAAGAAAAAAAAATGAGAATAAAATGTACAATGCCAATTTCTGTATTTTTATATTACTCTACAGGAAAATGCTAGAAGTTTGTGAAAGGATGCCACAATGATGATACAATTTCGCTAACATTTCGAACTTTCAATTTTTATATGAAATTCCCATACCCTTGGTGTCAAATTTACTGACAGCTCTAGGAAACTGAAGGAAGCTAACTTTCCCGTAAACCCCTTCCACAGATACTATAATAATATTTGTCTGACGGAAACATAGACTGAAGTCAGAAAATAAGCAGACTGTCATCTGCAAAATGAGGTCTCAAGAGGGTGAATTTGGTGGTGCTATCCTGCACAGCAGGGTAGCATCACCAAATTTACCCTCTGTGAACCTCACTCTGAATCAGGGCCTCAAACCTAAACAGAAAGAGATACCCAGAGGATAAATAGGCCCACTGTATGGTAGAGCAGTAGCAAATTCACCCTCTGGGAACCTCATTCTGCAAATGGCATTTTGCTTATTTTCTGGCTTGCATACACTCGCAGTCAACAGCGTAGTTGAATAACTTAGAAGAGGCCCAAACTCTTCAAAAATTACAGATCAACGACTACAATAACCGAAATAATTGTGATTTTGTTCACGCCTTTCTTGGACTACCTATCAAATTGAAATGAGCCAACAGATCAACTATTATTGTTGCAAAATTTACTGGTTCAAGTAACAGCCAAACCTTCCCACACACCTACTACAGGAGAGCAATAGTTTCAAAGCAAATAATGCAAAGCAAAAAATAGCACAAACATTCACACTCTCCAAATTAAATCAGTTAATTAATACACATTTTTTTAACGTGGGACCGTTAGTTTTGTTGATTTTTTCTAATTTGTGTTGCCATACTCGAGCATTCAAGTGGCAAATGGCAGTTGTCATTGTGAAACACCAGATATAACTCACATGATATTAAATAAGTACATCAGGGTGGTTTCCTCCCTTAGTTTATCAATCAAATCATTTTTGTAAATTTGTCAAGAACAGAAAGGTGGGGTTTTATCACTGCAAAATGGAAAAAAATGTTCACAAAGGACATTCTTCATTTTTCATTGATTAAGTGGCTTCCTCCTCCACACATATTGCTCTGAACTGTGTGGATTTGACCCCTGCTGAACTTTCTTCACCAAAACATAAACAAGACAAAATGGCCCATTCCTCCCACAAATGATAAATATATTTCTTCGAGGGTGTACTAGAAGGATTGTAAAATACAAATATTCAGTCATTTTAACCCTTTACCCAACGCAGACGATATCAAATTTATTATTGTAAATATAATTTTTTCAAATTTAAAAAAAAATTCAACAAATCCATATCATGTGACCCCTCGTTGGAACGAGCTCGACGAGCTCGTTCCAACGAGGGGTAACATGACATGGTTTTGTTGAAATTTTTTGAAAAATAATATTTTTCAACTGCTGAATTTGCATATTACACGGGTGGATGCGGGCGATTCGTTGGGTAAAGGGCTAATGTATTGTATTATAAAAAAGTTTTGTCTTATACTTATACCATAGCAGACTTTCAGGCAGTGCACTCTACCACATGGCAGCAATGTACCAAAGTTCAGTTTCCTTTGTTCAATGTTTCATTCCAAACATTCGCACCCCCCCCCCCCCCCCCCCCCACACACACACACCATCATACTAGCCTAGACTTGAAAATAAATTGGATGAAACACTATCTGACAGTCTGGTTTAAACGTTGCCAATCTGGCTTTGTTGTCTCCCTGTGGTATACTACTAACGCGCTATGTTGAACATGAAGGTAGTAGTACTGAAGCAGAATATTTTTCTTTCGTACCCAAATTATTTTGATTATTCCTTCTATTTGCATTTGTACTTGTATACTGCTAAATAAAAAAATCTATCAAAACATTTTGGTATATAATTTATTGGGATATATCATTCCGGCCTTTTTCGACTGTGGAAAAGGTTACCTGAAATTTGACCAAAGTTTTGTTAAAATAACATTCTGCAGTACTTTGGCTCTGATGGACTATAAATGTCAAACCAAACAAAAATAAACTATTATTGTTGCCACATATTTCTGCACTGGTCAAAACAACATTTGAATAACTTATTTTTAAAAATGCTAACTTGGTGCCATTGTTTGCTTTCCATCTGAAAGCCATTTGAAATTAAATTCTGCCGTGGAAACAAGCTGATCGACAACCCCCCAATTTCTTCTTCACTTATTTTCTACAGCATCTCTCCAGAAAACAAAGACAGATTGATAGGAAAAGCGTGTGGTGGAAAGATAATTCTCCATTCTCTGATAATGTTGATCATTTATCTCGACCATCTTATAATTCAGGAGTTATCACGCTACTATCACTCTCTCTCCACTACTATCCATCAAAGACCACGACCAGGGACCAACGCAGTTACCCTTGGTGTGGATCGAACCGTGAACCTTTCGGTTTGAAGTCAAATGGGGTAACCACTGAGTCACCGCACTTATACAGTTCTTTGATTATAAAATTCTTGAATAACTAATTTCTTTTCATTTTTTGTCTCAAAAACATAGGTTATGACCCCTCGTTAACGAGGGATCATAACCTATGTTTTTGAGACAAAAAATGAAACAATAATGGAAATTAATAGGCGATTTTTGAGAATAGCACTGGCTGGTTTTTGACCGTTACGCTGGGTAAAGGGTTGAACTACACTGAATATTATATTGTAACAAGGCCATGCAACAATATTTGAAATTTGAAAGCGATCCTGCAGGATCGCGATCTCTTTTCCTAACGCAACGGCCATAACGGCAAACAGATGGTTCTGGTACCTTCACGAGGGCAGTAAGTGTTCTTTCTATTATTTGCATTGTGATGTTGTAATTTCAATTGAAACACACTCGTTTCATTTGAAACACCCAAATGCAGAAAAGACATATTCT
The DNA here is from genome assembly GCA_031216915.1 of Pictodentalium vernedei. Lineage (NCBI taxonomy): Eukaryota > Metazoa > Mollusca > Scaphopoda > Dentaliida > Dentaliidae > Pictodentalium > Pictodentalium vernedei. The sequence continues at coordinate 153,176,625 of CM062292.1, forward strand.
GACCGGGAGGGCGGCAAAATTTGCGAGACATTATGTATGGGATGGGTGGGTCTCATGGGTGCGCTAAAAACGTGCGTTCTCAAATTATACAATTTTTCATAGTATTCTGCAATATATCATTATTTATGTTGCAAACCGTCGAGATAATGCTGCAAATCAACCCTAATAGGTTAACTCCAACACAAGGAACCTTTATAAGTGTTAATACTTAATATGAGGTGAAATCTGTGCAAATGTCACAAATAATACATGTTGGTGAAGGGGTGGGTGTCTGGTTCTCAGTGTAGAAAATATGCCGGACAAATTTTTTTGAAAAATACTTTATAATGACATTCACAACATGAATAAATGTAAAAATGTGCTAGTATCAACTAATATTCTATTCACGTCAAGGGCTTCACTTGTTCACTCAAATGTTAAAACGATATTTGAGAATATTTTCTGTTGCTTACTCGTTGTTACTGCTTTAGCATTATGTCGGAGAAGGGGTGCTAATGAATTGATTGTGACAACTGCCCTATTTCAACTTGGTTAACAGTTCCAACACGCTTTCAAATTTCAAATATTGTTGCATGACCTTGTCACAATATAATATTCAGTATAGTTTAACCCTTTACCCGACTTAACCTCCAAAACCGACAAGTCCTATTCTCAAAAATCGCCTGTTAATTTTCATTATTGTTTCATTTTTTGGCTCAAAAACATAGGTTATGACCTTAAATAGAAGGGGCTCGTCGAGCTCGTTCCAACGAGGGGTCATAACCTATGTTTTTGAGACAAAAATGAAAAAAATTAGTTATTCAAGAATTTTTTTTGCAAGTGTCGTCTTTTTTCATGGTAGGTAAAGGGTTAAAATGCGAAGCAGGAGAGGTATAGTACCGTATGTAAACGTTGAACTAATCGTCAAAATTTTGATAATGAGGACGTCATTCAATGTATGTAAACTCATAGTTAGAAATATATCCCAAACAGTGACATTTCAACTCGTAGGCTGGTATACACAAATGCATGTGTTCGTTTCGTTCACTTTGACGACTTCGTATTTTCGGAAACATTTTTACTCAAAATCAGTCAGTTCCACTGTATATACTGTTTGTTCGTGGTTGTTTTACAAGATAAACCATTATTGAAACCGATTCTCCAGCATATAGATTCACGCTTCTTAGCTCTTGATCCCGTCGAAATCGATCCAGGAATTTGCGAGTTGACGCATTTATGTTCCTATTTTCGTGCACAACCAACGGTGATATTTGAAAAGTACAAAAACAAAAACCCCCAAAAAACAAAAAAATAAATCCCAAAAAACAATAACGTACCAACGCGCATGAACAAAAACCAATGCGGCGGTCTCAGTGAATCAAAAGTAAGTTTTTTGGTCTAAAATATGTTAAAACTGTACTAACCGGCCAACGCTGTTCGCAAAAAAATCCCCATTCAAAGATTATTATTTTTTCTTTTTTTTTTATCCTTGAATAAATCTTTTTAGTCATTCAAGAATATTTTTGGCATGCGTCGTCTGCTAGTCGTGCCCTTCCCATTCTAGCTAAAGTTATGTCTTCACAACCAGCAAACAGACTTATGGAAAGATAAAAAAATACCAGAACATGACGGGTTTGACCAATTTATTGGACCATTTCAAACGCTGAATGGAAAGAACTTCTATGGAAATATGGGAAACACTTGATCAACATCGCCGATTGATCGCAGAAGATTTAGTATCTTATTTCCACTCTTGAGTCGGATAAAATGAAGAACGGAACTAAAAACAAACATTTCTTTGGCGCCATGTGATCCCTCTTTACAATGTCAAAATGACGAAAAGTCAAGCAGCAAATTTTCCCCATAATTCAACAAGGCATTTAATCAATTCAATCTTATATGCGTTCAAACAAGATTGAATTGGTTAAATTGAATCTGAGTAGATTGTTTTAGGGCCCACCTCAGCCCCCACATGGAAACTAAAAAAATGTACATTAGCGGTACTGAGTCTCATGGGCTTCCCTTCCAAAAGATCGCACCAAACACCAAAAATTCTGGTCAAGGCCCTTACAATAACTGTCACATTGCATACATGGGATCATCCCAATTTCCCCCCGCAGTGATATTTTTAGTCTCTTTAACGGCCAGGTCTGGAGAAATGTTCTCTATTCTCAGTCCGATAAATGCTGTATGGATCTCGTGATTGTCACACACTGCACGTGAAATAACACCATCCGATACAAAAAAACCCATAAACTGCAAAGTCACGTCTTCTATCAGTGCATTCGTATTTTATTTTTTGTCAAGATAAAGACAGGTCACAGTCCATTAAAATACGTTTGTCATTAACAGGGATTTATCAGATCGATTGAATTTTTATCATATAATGTATCGTCTTTTATTTACAAACATCTTGTGACCAACACACCGCCCATCATGAGATTACCAAGATAGAGAATAGATTGGCTGTCTATATAACAAGTAATTGATATCACATTGACATCACTTACTCTCAATCAACAGTAAGAACATCGGAAAAATTACATAAACGTGAGTATTTAGTGTGGCGATGGTCCAACGGGAGAGAGAGAGAGAGAGAGAGAGAGAGAGAGAACAGATTATTTTACGCGAGAGTGTTGTTCAAGCGGCGTATCAACGGCCTTGCTACTTCACAGGAACAACATGCTCGCGTTCATCAGTTTTGAATATTGTCGTCCCTAGCCTCACGTTGAACCTAATTTTATTCTCTCTTATAATAATTAACATTTGTGTATCATTTAAAATAGCGTAGGTAAAAGCATTTACTCATACAGAGCTTTATCACAAATTTTTAGATTTTTGTTTTTCCCTCTTCAATTTCAATCACACTTGAAAAATGAGATATAATATCGGTCCTTCTAACAGTCGCTGCAGTTCAGAAGAGTGTTGTTACTGCACTAGAAAGGGACGTGATAATCGTTACTTTTCCCAGTTCTTTATTCGGCATTCGATTGCAACCGAGAAAATCGGTTGATAACGAAAGTCGAATAAGGAGCTGGGAATAAGTAGCACTTTTCACGTCTGTTACTAGAAAGGGGTCGTAGACACAAAAGTACTCTCCTACTTCACTATTCGGTACTTGAAGCGAACAGAATAAAAATAAAACAAAACACTTAACACTTCCGTAAAAATGAAACCAATTCACTTCTTTTTAACCCTTTACCTAAGATGGAAAAGCAGACTCTTGCAAACAAAATCTTGAATAACTAATTTTTTTCATTTTTTGTCTCAAAACATAGGTTATGACCCCTCTTTTGAACGAGCTCGTTCAAACGAGGGGTCATAACCTATGTTTTTGAGACAAAAAATGAAAATTAATTGGCGATTTTTGAGAATAGCGCTGGCCGGTTTTGACGTTATGTTGGGTAAAGGGTTAAGTTCTAAGAACTGGAATATAATGAAATCATAAACGTCACATGGGTCCGGAGGTGGAGGAAGCTCAGTCAAAGTGGAAGGTCACAAATTTCTAATACGCGCCGTACCAACCACTGTTCGGCTCGCCGGAAGAAAATTTGAAAAACGGAGCCACAGAAATTTCATTTCATTGATCCTCACGTCTTTACGAGTGCGACAGGAGGTGTTAAAAGTGTGGCAAAAATGAAATCAGGAAATATATTAATATCCGCTGGTCTCTGATTTGGCGTGTGCATGCTACGATCTGAACATGCTTCAGTCTATTTCGTCTTCATACATCTCCCAACCCGATGTCTAGCTTTCACCACATGATATTATTCTTTTGAAAAATTAAAAAAAAAATAATAATTAAAATAATAAATTTCATATCGTCTGCGTTGGCTAAAGGGCTAACTCTAAATTGCTACGGAATAACCACAACGCTCACCATATACGCACCCAGATATTTTTGCAGAGTTTTTTTTTATTTAAGTTTGTTTTATTTGATAAGACGATAACGGGATAAATTTGTTCGAATCTTCTCCGGGTTTATAAAAATGGTTAGTGCCCAAATTGTTCACCTGTTCGCATCTCAAATAAACAGGGGCGTATAGTTTGCCATGCAAGCATTTTAAATTTTGAGTAATTCTGACCCAATTCACGTTTAGACATTGCGTACCATTTATTACCTTGTCATTTTTTAACCCCAAGAAGCTTCCATTTTTTAAATAAAAGTATTGAACGCTTACTTTTCTTAAAATTTTAGAATAATAATTTATTTCCTATCAAATGAAACAAAAACGACGAAACTTTATACTTCTCTGTCTTATAAATCACAAAATTCGCCAGACTATACCTGAATGTTTTTAGCAAAACTATTTTTTCTAGTTTTTTTTCCTTTTTTGTACTTCCATATAATAGCTTAGGACCACTCAATCGAATGAGTTTACAGAATTCATTTCAGATCACTAACAATGCTTTTGGGCCCAAGCAGGGGTAGTTCATTTGATTTAGAATACAAAATGTGTTTTCCAATCTCGTCTGATCACTTTGTTTAGATGATGGGTAAATTCTAAGTAACTCTTTCCAACAGTCATAAAAAGAAAAAAGAGCAAAATCTCTGTAAATAATATAATTTGTGGATATTGTAATAACGAAGCAACTCTTTTGTTTCAAATTAATACAGACAATGAAAGTTCTCACTCAGCCTGCGGGCGCGTAGCCAGGGGAGGTGCGGCGGGTGCGACAGGTGTGAACGCGCCTCCACCCACAAAATTGAAGCTCCACTTGAGGAACTATCTCTCATTTGTGATTAGAATTAAAAAGATTTTTTTTTTATAAAATGGGACGACCTCACTTACCCCCCGACCATACATCGTAATTTATGTGGCTTAGCCACAGAGAGTACGCAGGGGCGTGGCTAGAGATTTCCGATCTGGGGGGGGGGGGGGTAGTGATTGTAGGGAAGTGAATTTACAACTGGGTGAGGGACAGGGAGGGGGAAAAACCCCTCCCGGTCCCTCCCCCAGTTGGAAATTCACTACCGAGAAAAAGGTAGAAAATGAAGCCACGAAAGGGGGTATAAAATTGATTCCAGTAACTGAAATGCCAACACATTTATGATAGAATTATCGGGTTATTATTATTTGGTATTGTTCTGGGGAATTGAATATGTGCTGAACAAATGCTTAAGCTGAGAACTTTGCGCAATTCACAATGTCCTAACATTAAATCAGATCTTATGCAGGAATGATCAATTTTCAATGTTTGATCATTTTGTAACTGTGAATGAAGGAATTAACTCGGGATAACGAGTTCACATGATGTGATCTTCTAGAAGTGCATTTCGAGGATTTTTTTATTACGATAAGTAAACGTACCATAGAAACTCGTACCCATTGACATCATGCATATTTATGAAGCTCGATATAGCGTACACTGTAGTTGTAAACAGAAACAGTTGGAATTTTTGCCGATTCGAAAGCGAGATGGAATTTTGGGATATAAAGAAGCTCTAAAATCCAGATAGATGGAATTTCAAACTTGTCATGACTTGCCCTCCGAATTTCCCAGGATTGGGGGGGGGGGGACCCCCCACCCACACACACACACCCCTGTCGCCACGTCCCGAGAAAACGATGTATCGGGATAAAATCTTTTGAAATATAAAAATTCTCGTTTGCATGTAGTAACTGTGAAGCGCCTGGGCACTACTTTGCTACTTTTTATAGCCTCGGCTATAAAAATAAACTAAAGCGCCTAGATGTGTCATAGAAACTAGTTGCATGATCCTGGTGTTACATGACCTATATGCTACACCGATCTTATCGTTATTTAATTTTGCGAGAATCACGTATTAACAGAATTACATATACAGGTATAATATGTACCTAGAAAATAAAATATTCTTATAAACTTTAACAATCTAATTTGTTTGTAATTTTTCACATACATCCTAAATTTCACATAATATTTTCCCAGCTACTACCACAGACCTCCTTTTGATACTCATTTCTCAATATTTTCTCCGTCGGAGCGAAACATGATCGCCCTGGCTGAGCCGGGGGTCGTTGATCGCCACTTAGCACACCTCCCCAACAAAAATCCTGACTACGCGCCTGGCCTGAATAGATCATTTACGTACTCATATTGGCACCCAGAAACATAAATGTCGAAGATAAAACATGATCAACAATACGGAAATATTCAAAGGTTAATGTCAGAACACAATGAGTACAGAAACACAGGGGAAAAGTCTGGAAATATTGTTGCATGTAATTTTCGAACAAAGACTTCTTAAACATGAACTTAATGGATTGCTCTTCGGACCAAGAAAGTCCATTTTTTCACAACAGTGTATGAAACTGCACATATACATTCTTTTTATTTATTTATTGCCACTTTCAACATGCATGTTCATGTCGTGTCGGGCAGTTTTACGGGCGACGGAAGTCGGAGTACCCAGATAGAACCACTGAACAGTGGCGAGTAACTGTCGGACTCTCCAACTTACTAAACCCACACAAAAAGTGCTGGCGTCCGTTGAAACCATGAGTACTTATCATTGACATGTAGTATGCCTTATCACACCGCGCCACCATGCTCCCTCTTTGTAAGTTGGATTATTAAATGTTTTCCAAGTGGTACAACGCAAATGATGCGGGTCAGGATTAAATATGCGACCTTTCGATCTGAAATCCAGTACTCTAACCAACGAGCCACTGTGCTGTGCTCACCCCTGGACTGATTGATTACCCATTTACTTGACACGATTGGAAGACGGCACTAGCAAAAATTTCTTGAATAAGCAGAATTTTGGAGACGTGCCAACCGTTACTTATTCCCAGTTCCTTATTCGACATTCGTTATCAATCGATAAAATCGGTTGATAACGAATATCGAATAAAGAATTGGAAATAAGTAACGGTTTTCATATTTTAAAAATATTTTTTTCGCTAAGGTTCAACGGAAACAATAGAAGGTTTGGCTCCGTCTCACCCAATGCTATTTCGATTTGCCTCATATGGCAGCGCATCCGCAAACTAACTCCCCTGTAACTTATAAAACAGGGCCACTAAATTATCGTACTTTACCAATCGTATTGTGGAACCAAACATCTATTTGGTCAAAGATACGATGCAGAAAATAATCTTTCGACTGGAGTGAATGGAGTCGATGCGTTCCTTACACAACAAACGCGGAAAGAACTAAAGCTAATGAATAAAATAATATACGATACAATAATGCTTTTCACTTTGAACCCTGTCTCCATGAATGGTACCACCTTATACACTACTGTAGTAAATGAGATGGGCGAATGTATCTCGTAATTGTGTGGAGGTTCAGTAATAATTTAATCCTACAGCCCAATGGGGGCTGTAGGATTAAATTATCACTGATCCTCATGTCCAGTTAGGTTTTTATTGTTTTGAAGAATACTAGTCAAAACGTAACCACACCAAAACGTAACATTTCACTTTGGTCAAAACGTAACATTTGTTTGATCGAAATGTAACTTTTTTTAGTCAAAACGTAACATTTGTTTTTCTCTTTATGTTTACTCAAGTTCATGTGGATCCACGACGAGAACGTTCCCTCCCCCACGCCCACAAATCTTCCAAAAAACTAGGTTTCGGTTTAGTTATTTCTATGAGTTAAATAACACTTCAGGCTTCTTAACTTGGAAAAAATGAGGCAATAGTTTGCGTTATTGGCACAAGGGTGTTGTCTGTGTAGGCAGGTATAACAGACGCGTTAAATGGTGTATATTGCTGACTAATACGGTGATTCTTGAAGTTCAATGTTCGCATTGTGACATTTTCTCCCAAATGGACTCGTCTGATAAGGTAGAAAATGTCACAATGAGAACACGACGTATTCGCTTTGCCATATAGAATGAGTGACGGAAGTCTATATAGGGCCCACTCGTCTAGTTCTCAGTAAGATAGTTTCATCAGTGTATGCACAAACACAGTAAAACTGTTCAGCCATTTTTGATGGGTCTTGCAGTTAGGTTTTCCGGTTTGCCGCAACAACTTGAACCGAACCTGAAAACCCCAAAAACACCCCCCCCCCCAAAAAAAAGAAACAAACAAAACAACCCGCCCATCGTTTCTGCTTTACACACAAAAGCCCTGCCTGTATCTCCGTTGGGTTCAGCCTTACGTCCCTTTGATCATTCATATGGGTTCTTGGGGATCAGTTGCAAAGCCTATCGCGTCAGAAAAAAGACAAAACATAACTTAGGGTAACAAATGAATGTTGTGTTCTCATTGTGACATTTTCTCCCCTATTGACTCGTCCAGTAAGGGAGAAAATGTTACAATGAGAACACGACGTATTCACTTTGCCATATCGTCGCCTGTGTGCTACAATGTCCTATGTCCCCTATGGGACATAGGACATTCTAGCGCTCAGGCGACGATATAGAATGAGTGACGAAAGTCTATAGGATCCATTCGTTCAGTTCTCAGTAATACAGTTTCATCAGTTAATTCAGTTTAGTAAAACTGAAAACTGTACAGCCGGTTTTTGATGGGTTTTGTAGTTCGGTTTTCCGGTTTGCCGCAAAACTGGAACCGAACCTGAAAACTAAAAAAAACCCCAAACAAACAACCCCCCAAAAAGACCCCAAAACTCCCCGCCCATGTGTTCTGCTTTACATAGCACACCTCACATGTACATGTTTCTGTATACAACTATTATAAGATCTAAATGCGTACATCTCTTTCAGATGAAGATTCTAGCTGTACTCGTGCTGGTTGCAGCAGCTTACGCTGTACCTCTGGGTCCAGAGTTTGATCAAGCTTGGAGCGAATTTAAAAGCACATACAACAGAGTGTATACTCCCAGGGATGAAACAATCAGGTATGTTATATTTAACCAACATGATAACTTAGGATATGAATATGCTTATTTTTCTTGAATTCAGCATAATAAATAAAGTCTTGGGTTGTAAACTAACAGTTCAGAGATTTGTGAAAAACATTCACAATAATTTAGAGTTGATTGATCGTGTATCGTACCCGATCGGCATGGATATGAATAGCATGGAATTTTGTGCAAGAGAATTCTTGTTTCTCATTTAAATTCTTTTTGTCCACAATCATCATTTAGAGTTTACAAATGCAGGCGCGTAGCCAATGGAAGTGTGAGAAGTGCAAACGCATCTCCCCACAATATTGGAGTTCCACTTGAGGGACTACTTTCCATTTGTGAATTGAACATTTTGATAAAATTGGCCGACCTCACATACCCCGATAGCACTTTACGAGGTATCGAAGTGAGTTGTTTTAAGACATAAATATTCTCGTTTGCATGTAGTTTCTGTGAAAGGCTTAGCCTCGGCTATAAAAAATATCAAAGTGCCAGAATTTGCATAGACCTGGTGTTATATATATTATATTTTAGACTCTATGTTTCATTTAATATTTTTCCAGATGCCACCACAGAGCTCCAGGGGATACAAAATTAAAGTTCAAAATTTTAGTCGATCGTCACTTAGAGCACTTCTCAAAGCTACGCGCCTGAAATGATTGATTGAAGAATAGCAGTGGCGCGTCTAACGTAACCGAACGGCCCGCATATGTGTACCTGATATGTTTCGAAAGATATTTATTATTCCCAATTTCCATCCTTATGTGCTGTTTATTCACATAAATTCATCGGTCGCCTAACGTTTGTCTAAACGGTAAGTCCGTAATTCAATTTTGGGTATGGTACGACCTGACCAGTCAGAATGTACCATACATAAGAATCAAATTACAGTCCTGCAACGTACTACAATGAACCCTCAACCGCTTAAAAACGAGTCAGCCATTGATTGGGTACCTTTATATAAAATAATTGCAGGTCCCTTTGAATTGATGGATGCTACCGAGATCCAATTTGATCATCCTAGAATATGCCTTTAAGGTGATATAGGATATCGATTAAGGTTTAATCCCGGGAACGGGAATTCCACAGCTCTGTGGCATCCAGTTAAGTCAATGACGGTACCCGGGAAATTCATAGACCATGGTATCAATTATAGTTTATGAGATAACGGCGAATATCAACCTCTTCCGAAATCAGCACCGCCGTTTCAGCTGTGTTTTAATTAAGCGAACGGGAATTTCCCGGTTACTGGTCCTGAAAATCAGTCAAATGGACGGGAAATTCAAAGACAAGAATCGGAATCAAAGGTTGCGGAACGGTTGTGCCCTATGAATTTCCAGGGTATAGGGACTGACATTCAGAAACGAGAACCTGAAAAACCAGGGTATCGTAGCTGACTTTCAAAAACGGGAATCGGAAAATTCCCGTTCCTGGGTTTTAAACTTAATATTGATCTATATTATATCTCTCGTAACTTTCCCTTCCTCTGGTTGGCTGCGAAGTACTATACTATTCCCAATAGTTCTACTTATCGAGGATTCTAATAGATATCATGTTCATTTCCAGTGCAACATACGCTTTCTAAAGATAACCGTGGAATATTCTATAACGTTCGACTGACGGAACACAACCCACCATTTTAAGAGATTCTTACTGAAATTCTGTTTCGTTATTTCTAAGTTCAAAAATGAAAGTGCTTGTCGTGAGCAAGATCGTCGACGATAGGCAGTGAACATAGGATTGGAATCTTTGTAGATAGCCAGATTCTTCTCCAGTTTGATCAGAGGCGGCGGAAGCTCTTTGAAAGTGGAGGGGCACAAATTTTCAAGACTACCATGGTTCAGCCCAATGGGAGGAGAATTTACAATCGTATGTCAGTAAATGTATCGTGACACACTGTAGTGTCTTGATTAGATGAGCATGCCACAGTGTGGTCACTGTCCTGTCCATTTCTTCTTCTTCAATCATCTTCGAAGTAGAAGAAACGGACTGAAGCGCCCGATGGTGGGATTCATTGACCAAATGTTAGGATGTGCAAATAATATATTACAGGATTGCCTGTATATTGGCGCGTTTGTATGCGCACATTTTAACTCATTGTGGTGTAACCACGCAACATGTCTGTGGAAAAAAGAGGAGGGACACGTGTACCCTGTGCCCCTCTGGTTCCGCCGGCTCTGAGTTTGATCCATATAGTATAATAATATTGTTGCACGGTATGTCGTTGAATATTCTAAAATGGCGGGCCTATTCTTTCTCGAGGACCACTATATTGGCATAGTCAACTCCACGCCGTACAATATTTATAATGTAGGGCAGAGAATTATCCAAATAACATCCTAGGAACTGGGCAAATAAAGGCAAAACTTTGAATCATTAAAAGATATCCTTTAACTGCTTCAAACGTATGCCTTACAGCTATGTGCCTCATATCACGAACTCTGGCGCAGTATATAAAATCGCACGTTTCTGTAAAATTTAAACCCAACTTTCTAAAGACTGATTACAATATATGACAAGCTCTGCAGTTATTTTCTGGTGAGGTAACCTCTTTCAGGCCATCATTTTTGTGTGTTGAAAGAATTACACATTTACGAAAAGAGTACCGCGAGTTTAAATTGTTCTCCAAAGTAATGCAAATAATCTTTTTGGGGCTTCTTCCCCGCTGGTTCTCGTCATTATATTACTGAAGCTTTACACCATTCAGTGGCGGAATGCCTCTGAACCCCGTTTTCTCCATTTTCGCAGGCAGAATTTAAATTTGGAGTTGCCAGATACTCTATAAAATTGAGGTACACACACATTCGTCAGGGATAGGAAAACGGAAGAAACGCGTGTAGAAATATTGGGCCTCAACCATACCAATGTCTCGAAAGAGGTCTAATGCACCTATACTCGTTTCGTAAATTTCAATATAGACATTTGGTGGAAACCCTCTTTGAACCTTGATGGCATATTCCGTGTTAGTTCAATTCCGCCATTTGTAAGAATCCATATTCGTCATCTGGGGGTAGACCAAGCAATATTTTCAACGTGCAGCCTTCAGCCTGCACGTTGAAAATATTGATAGCTGTGTCTCACAAATATATGAACCACCCATTTACTTCATAAACATCGGACGTTGCATGATCCTGGTTTTTAAATCGGTCTTTCTGGTTTGAAAGGGATATGAGCCATGATGCAATTGCTGTGAAATATATCAACAAACAACTGTAAGAATACTTAGCAAATTCTTATCTGTTCCAGGCGATTGGTATTTGAACAAAACATGCGTTTGATCGAGTCACACAATGCAGAAGCTGACATGGGTATGCATACTTATTGGTTGGGAGTAAATGAATTCGCAGATTTGGTAAGTATCTACACACATATCTGTCACAGGCGTATTGGTCCCACTAAGACCCACTAAGAATTAGCACCCCTTAGAACTTGATCACGCTTAATAATTGAAGAAAAAATTATTCGATCTCAAGTTCAATCTGGATGGCGATCTTGTCAAATATCTGGAACGGGCAAGATAACGTGTGTTTGAAACTGAACAACTGAAAAGTGATAAATAATAATGGTGACCAATAGGGGCATACATTTCTAACGCTTGATTCCTACCAGATTCTGCTGAATGGGTGTCAATAACAAGTTACATTCAGTACTTAGCATGGGTAAAATTGTGTTTCACATAAAAACAGGATGAAGGTTCGAATACCAATTTTTAAAAATCCACCCGAATGGACCAAAATGCGATGAAAAATAACACGAAAGAGGACGCAACGATTCTCATCTACATCTCACTTTTGTATTACTGCAACATGTAGCCATACTTATCCATTTCAACCCAGTGTGCATACATGTTTGCGTGAAGAAACAATTGGTAGTGAACGAGCAGACGATATAAGAGCAAAACATCTGAAGCGAGGCTAGGTAATAATGTAATCCAACAGCTCTGTCGAGCTGTTGGATTAAATTATTACTGAACCTCCCAACAAACCAGGATGGTTTCGCCCATTTCGCCATTAACAGTATTGACTGAAATGATACCTTCCAAGGCTCCAGTGATGAAAGGGTTAACTTCATTTTCTTGTGAACCTGGGTATTGTTATATTTTATTTAATACTTACTTCATGTAATCCAGTGCTTACAAATATGCTACTTTCGTTTGTTTTTCTCGATCCGGTCTTGATTTTGCAATACTCTATTTGGGAAATTTCAACCCACCGCTGCCCGTGTCGGGACCCAACATATTTGATCTGAGACCGATTTACGGCTCCAGTGCTGCAATGGCGTTTAGTGACGTAACCAAATTAAATGAAGTGTGTGCGGGAAAGGGGTCGGGAGTGCTAAATAGCAGACAATGACAACAGAAGTATTTTTTTGCTTCTCTTCTCGCCTTGATTTGCTTGGCGCAGTGTTGAGGGGTTCATCCACCTCCATAGGTTCGGAAATTCTCCTGCTGTCAAATTTTGCACAAGAGGTGTGACATTCTGAACCTTTGATACCGCACGTGTACATTTACCTTACTCACGTGTCATAGCAGAAATTTAGAATAATGTACTACGGTTCTGATCTGAAACTAAATATTCACCGAAATGTGACCGGTCACATTCATGATGAGATTTTGAAGAAATTTGTCTCGGGATTATGATGCCAGTACTTGAGTTTACTTGCAGATTAACCCTTTACCCAACATAACGGTCAAAACCGGCCAGTGCGATTCACAAAAATCACTATTCAATTTTTACTATTTTCTTCATTTTTGTCTCAAAACATAGCTTATGACAACTCATTGGAACGAACTCAACGAGCTCGTTCCAATGAGGTGTCACAAGGTATGGTTTTGATGCAAAAAAAAAAAAAATAGTTATTCAAGAATTTTATTTGCAAGTGTCGTCTGCCTTTCGTGTTAGGTAAAGGGTTAAAATGTACAAATTATATGTGACATGAATAAAGTGTATCACAAAACACGGCTCAGTCAATACACTTATAATATTAGCGCATAGTTTTTCGATAAAAATGTTTGCTGTGCTAATATATGCAAATGAAAACTAAATGTTCAACTTCCAGTGATGAATGATTTTCAACATACATGTAGTTCCTAAAAACCAGAGATAAATTTAACTCTTTACCTTACACGACTAAAATACTAAAAGTTGGCGCACAGAAATCCAACCTACTCACGCCCAGGGTTAACAGGTTAACCTGACTTAATCATTTCATAACCTAACGACCATTTTCGCCAGCGTTATTTTCAAAAAATCGCCATTCAAATTTTATTATATGTTTGCCTCCAAAACATAGCTTATGACTCCTCATTGGAACAAGCTCATTGAGCTCGTTCCAATACGAGGTCATAAACTATGGTTTGTAGGCAAACGGAGAAAATATTTAGTTATCCAAGAATTCATTATGCATGTGCCATCATCGGGTCGCGTTAAGTAACGAGTTAATTGCAATGCAGGGTCTGAGTTTAGCAATACAGCCTTTTCCTTACTGATCGCAATTTGCGAACGTAATCGCCAATGAATATGCAGGCAGAAAAATCTGATAATCCATCTCGCTGAAGAGACAGCTCACAACAAATAGTGAAAGGAGAGGTGCCGCATGTCCCAAAACATGCGCAGCCTAATGGTTCTTGTAGACACGAGATGGTTTGGAAATCGACCAGCAGACGACGGACATCCGCCTGTAAACCCGATTTACACACCAATAGAAACCTAAGGACTCAAGAAGCAATTTTGGAGTTGATGGTTGACACCATGTAGACCACCTGATGGCCAATGAGTTATACAAATTTGCTCGTTGGACATACTGTTTTAGAGAACTACCCGCCGGCAGGTGTCCGAATACTAATCTCTCTTTCGTAATGCAGTTTGCACTTGGACAGGAACCATGTGATAAGTCATAAGTATCAATAGTAAAACAACATGTTTTAACCCTTTACCCAACGTAACGGCCAAAACCGGCCAGCGCTATTCTCAAAAATCGCCAATTAATTTTCAAAATATTTTCATTTTTTGTCTCCAAAACATAGGTCATGACCCCTCGTTGGAACGAGCTCGTCGAGCTCGTTCCAACGAGGGGTCATAACCTATGTTTTTGAGACAAAAAATGAAAAAAATTAGTTATTCAAGAATTTTTTTTGCAAGTGTCGTCTGCTTTTCATGTTAGGTAAAGGGTTAAACGTGTAACATTACCAAAGTACACGCCTTATACAATAAGAAGAGGTCATGCGAAAACGTTACTTCAGGATACCCTCCTATTTTTACCAAAGTGCGTTTTCCCATTAAAGTGAAAAATATTAGCATTTTAATATTTTTAAATATTTTATATGCATCTTAATACACCGTAATAAGCACACACAGCCGGCGGAAGCACAATGGAAATCTGTGTAACTGTAGCAATGGGGATGAAGGCGCAAATACTTAAAACGCTATGAACCTATCCTGGTTCGGTCCGGAGAGGAAAACAAATTTAAGAAACAGATCCACAGAAATGAAATTTACTTCATCCTTAATTGGGTGTTCAGGAGTGCTATTAAAATATTGCACCACCGCAACAGTTGACAATGTCCTCCTTTCGTGTTATGCAACATATAATCCTATATGAGCAAATGGACGAATTCCTAATTTTTTTTATTATGTATGTTGTAGTTTGATCACTGCTTGGTTAATCTTCTCTTTGTCAACCAGTTGAAGTCGAAGAAATAGACTGAAACGACTGAAGGTGTAATTCATTGGTCTAAATCTCTTTTTACATTTTCAAACAATATAATTTTTTAAGTTATTACCGGCCTGTGAATTTGAAAGCTGGTGTATTGAGGTCGAGACCGCGTTTTGGGGCATATATTGATGAGTCCGTTAAAACGAGTCGATATATGACCCATAGGCGAGGTAAAGGCATCAATACACCACCTCGAAAACCTGCTGGTGATAACCAGTTTATCTTACAATAGTCTTTCATTTCTCGACTTATTCGTATAATGAATAATAAAAGGTTGGGAACAGTTTTTAACAGCGTCTGCTTTGACAATCATTCAGCTTCAATGAGTTGATTTTTCATGAATGAAGATCATGACGCCATGGTATTGCATTCTTGTGCTGTGCAAGACATTATTTCCATTCATTGCTCTACTTGTACTATAACCGATTAAGTTTGTTGTAGAGTTTCAGCTGTGTGTGTCTTCGTTTTATTTTTCTTGTTTAACGCACGGTAGTCCTGTCTAAAAATATCATCACAACAAAAAAAAATTATTTAGTCTAAATTTATTTCATTGAGCCGCTGATATATTTATCATTGAATTACTGTTATCAAAAACGTTGACCTCGACATGTGTAATAACTCGACGCCAAATGAGTAAAAAAACGTTCCCTTTCTGGATTGAATGATCGCACGTGCGGTTGCTACAGTACAGTCGCCATGCATGGACTGGTCGTAATCCACGCGTGGGCAGTGATGTCCATGCATGCGTTTACCAGGTAATAAAAATCACCATCAGCAAAATTTTAATTAATGAAGCACAGGGTTGTACGTGGTGCTTCATTAGTTAAAATTTGTGATGATTATTCCTATAATTAGTGTTTGGAATATAATACTATTGCGTCCGTGGAAATTTGCCCACCCGTTGAAAGTGACCAGTCCACGGCGACCGTACCGTACATTCAATACAGACTCGTATTTTGTCAAGACGGTTTCAATTGTATTGGAGGAAATGCGTTCTTACTGTAAGACAAATGACACGATTTTTTGTGAATTGAAACATTTGCTTACTGTCAATTTTGTAAACTTAGTTTGTAATCATGCAGCATGCGTCCCTTGTGCTCCCCCTCTAGGTTCGGCCGCCGCTGTTCGCACGTATGGCGAATGTCTTGTGCATTTCTACATTTATTTTCCAGACAAACAAAGAATTCGTTGCTTTGATGAATGGCTACAACAGAACTAAGTCACAGAGAGTTAAAGGCAACACATTTTTGCCACCATCCAATATGGGAGACTTGCCACCAACTGTCGACTGGAGAACAAAAGGATATGTCACACCTATTAAAAATCAGGTATGCTTCAAACGCTATTGGTTCAATCTTGGGATGAAATGAAGTCAAACTGTCGCTCCTTCAGGTTTAACTTTATCAGATTTCCATGGGTTGGAAAATGAGTTCTGCATTGTTTCTTCTCGAATTTGTTTTGTACACATTAGAAAGTACTTGCAATAGTGTCGATTCGCGCTTATGCAAAACCATAAGAACAATTTTACTCAACCCCAGAGCATAACTGCATTTTATTATGTACTGCCTTATAAGGTATTGGGGAATGTCAGAACCAATATTGTTTCATGTATTGTCACGATATATTAAGGCAATAGTTCACTGCTCGGATTCGAGTACGACTTTTATCCTCGAGTGGGGCGCGCGGAGGATTATTTCACGGAGTGTTAGCGGAGTGAAATAATCTGCGCGGCGCACGAGAGGATAAAATCATACCCGAATTTATTTTATTTTCTCCTTATTTTGTTTTCCCAAAACAACCCTTTGTAATTGATTTCGTGGTTACTTTCAAAACATGCCAAAAAAAAAAAAAAAATAAAAATAAAAATAAAAAAAATAGTCTGTCATCACTTAAAGTGGAATACGATGCTGGTAGTGCACTACCATTTTCAGCGAGTGTGAGTGAGAATATGTTTTGGGGGTAGAAAACGAATGGAAGTAAAATAAATTGTAATACAAGTTATGGTGTGCTCAGTTGGTGGATACTGTGTCTTATGAGGCTCTGTAAAAACAATACTGGTTGAGGCTGTACGCAACCGATGTGGCATTACCTCCCACCCATAATCTGCTATGGAAATGAGCAGGGTTGTATCAAAACCTGCGAAGTTCTGTTGGGTGCAACCACGTCAGGGGCCGTTCTTGTTTGTTTGTTTTGGTCAACTTGCTCAGCTTCCCAATAACGAAAATACCCCGCCCGACTCATATCGGAGACAGATTTTACTTGTCTTAAGGTGGACTTTCCTCATTGATGTTTGCGTGTAGTGTCCATCTAAAAACTAGATAATTGACAACTTGCAAATTATATTGAAAACTAACATTTTAAAATCCAACGATATGACATTATATAACGCATTTATCACCCTTTTCCTATTTTTTATTGTGGTTTAACGACACTTGCGATAGCCGGTGTCACCGCTTGTCGAACTGTTTTACGCGTGGAGGATGCCGGAGTATCCGGAGAGAACCATCGAACCATCGAGCAGCGACTAGCCACAGTTACTGTCAGACTCCCAACGTACTAACTCTGCACAAACAGTGTTAGCAAGTGCGCCAGTACTCATTAGCTAATACGCAGCGACACCGTGTCTCCACTATCTTTTCCGTTGCCTTAGAAAGTGAATAAATAGATTTAGTAATAATACAGTATTATTGAATCATTAAGTAGGTTTTTTCGAACTGAAGATGTATATGTTATGTTACAACTCGAATTGTATGACAAAGCATCAAACACAAAAGCTAATGTCTCAACTTATGACAGGGATTCATAAGGGTATCTACAGGGGCGGAAAATGAGACGCTTTCCCAGTAGCATTTTGGCCTGATTTATCCCAATTCAAACCCCAAATTTCCCAATCTCAGTCCTCATTCAAATAAAAAATTAATTCTTCTTCAGGTCTTGAAGGTTTAATTTTGACTTTAATCACTTCTTCCTGCAACAAAACGGGTACCACAACAGGCAGTTTTTAGCTATATCAGTACGTTACATCTTAAGAACCTTTTCAGTTGTTTCTAAGCAAGTCTTGGCTGCCTGTGTAGGCAGCCAGAACTTAATTAGACACAACCGAAAAGCCACAGAATGTAGACTGTCGGAATTGTAGCAAAATGCACTGATATCTTCATCAATTAGTAATATAAAAACAATTTATTCAATAGAGACTAGAGACTGACCTTCATTTCACGTGGCTGTTTGTTATTAAACCAACTGTATGTACTCTACATATAGTGGCTTCTGTATTAATGTTCTTAGATCAATATAAAGGTAACATTTCTTATTCATTGTGTTTTTCTTCTCCTAAACAAATTCCCAAATGCAGCCTTCATGGCGCGAGTTTTCCCAGTTGCATGGACCTCGGACCCTTTCCCATCGAGGACAGAAGAATCCTTGAATGGACCACCTGGGTGAATCTGAGGTCTAAATGAGTGATCAAATCAAAATCACAAACAGATCCGTCACATACATGCCTGAAAATGTTAGACCCTGTTTGCTTTTAGGGTTTAAAATGCTTTAGGAAAGGGAGATATGGCGTTAGCTGAATCAATTTCTACCTTGTTTGCTTTTTCGATAAAGAATTTAAAAGTGAATTTTTTTCCAGGGACAATGTGGTTCATGTTGGGCATTCTCGGCAACTGGTTCTTTGGAAGGTCAGCATTTTAAATCAACCCAGAAACTGGTTTCACTGTCAGAACAAAATCTAGTTGATTGCTCAACAGCAGAAGGTGGGTACAGTTTATCATTTTATCGTTTTATCACTGGGTGTCGGCCTTAGTTATTGACAAATGCCCCATGTGATGAGAGTGATTGCTGCTGATGACGATGGGCTGAAAGGAGGACGACGACATAGATAATTACAGCAGCACAGTTTTTTAGAAACTTTTGTTGCACAACAGCTGCACAGTCGATACATCGATGCCGTGAATGAAAATTAAACGATGGTCATATATATCTGGCGCAGTGGCATATGACATGCCTATTATAACAAAGAAGAAACAAAAAATATATATTTGCTTTTACAGGTTCGGTGAAACAAGCATTATCCGTGCTGAAGGCTCATGTTCTCGTTTATTTCTTTTTGTTTGTCAGTTTCATTGAACAATAGTTCGAGGATAGCCTTACAGAACTACACTTTTGTAACTAATCGTTGCCTAACCCGTAGTACCGTCACATGCCTTCATTATGAAAGGGCATCGTTACCAGCCCTGTTGTAGCCTTATCCCAATGAAATACAGGCACATAGTCAGGAATGTCGTTGGGGGGGTGCGCTAAGAAAATTAAAAAAAATGAGAAATGAGTATCAAGTGGAGCTCTATCGTAGCATCTGGGAAAATATAGATGGATAAAGTTGACAGGCATATTTTGTTTTCGAGATTTATACAACGATTACCTATTCTACTATATATAAAAAGCCTATGACATAAATTTTAGCTTTACACACCAACCGTGGTGAACACGCCAGCAATGGGATTTCAATAGTTAAAATTAACACCTACGGTGGAACGACATCCACGCTGACCTTCGGTGACCTCGCCTTGAATGCAAACTTGTCTAAATTTATCACTCGTCGCATCGTGAAGAGTGAAATGAAACCGGCAATTATTTTTTACGTTTTTAAATAAGTTTACTTCATAAGATACCAAGATTAAGAAACATACGTTGTCTCATGTTAATAAAGCATCCATAACTCGAAATAGTATGTTATTATGTTATTAAATTAAAAAAGGCCCCGTAATTTGCGCATTTTGTTTTCATTTTCGTTTAGGCGATAAATTGCCAGCGGAAGTACCGCCCACCGGTGCTCGTGTAAACAAAAACAAATTCGCACGTGTGAATATTGATTTATTTAACATTTAAACTGTTATTAATCGGACGAGCATGGTGTAAATAAAATATTCTCAAAGTAGCTTGGTGTACCAAATGTTCACCATCCGTGGTGAAGTGGTGTTAACCGCGCGCCAAAGGCTCGCGGTTAACACCACTTCACCACGAGTTGTGAACATTTGGTACACAAAGCTACTTTGGGTATATTATATATATATATTATACCCATAAAAGTAAGTAAGTCTTTATTTACGTGACATGTGCGATAAAATACAATCAAAGTCACTATTATAATTCATTTCACAGAAACGCACCCGGCCAATTTGACCTATATGTCACGGTGTACGAGTTGTGAACATTTGGTACACAAATCTACTTTTGGTATATTATATATATATATATTATACCCATATAAGTAAGTAAGTCTTTATTTACGTGACATGTGCGATAAAATACAATCAATTTCACTCTTATAATTCATTTCACAGAAACGCACCCGGCCAATTTGACCAATATGTCACGGTGAAATAGTAATTATAAAGACGAATGCTGTTAATATGTGATCCCGGCAGAAATTAAACAGCGATAAGCTCGGTGTAACATAGGATCATGGAGCCAGTTTCTGAGAAACGCATAGACACTTTGATACTTGTTTATAGGCGAAGCTTTAAAAACCGTTTCACAGAAACTACATACAAATGAGAACATGTTTGTTTTACAGCAACGTACTTCGTTGCATCAGTACGACGTATCCGGGTAAGTGAGGTCGCCCTATTTTATCAAAAATTTCCAAATCGCAAATTGGAGATAATCCCTCTAGCGGAACTCCAATTTTGTGGGCTGGTGCGTTTGCACCCATCACAACGCCCCTCACCCCCGCCCCAACCTACGCACCTGAAAAACAATTTTTTGGCGAAAGTTGAAAATTGAACGCCCCAGGTTATCGTTCACAAAACTTGTAGAACTTGGATTAAACTACACTGATTTGGCGCTCATATAATTCGTCGGCTTTTGGTAGTATTTGTTGAAGTTCGGAGTACTATTTAAAGTGCAGGGAACACTTAAAATGGATTATTCTTTACAAAGTTAACCATGAAGCGGTTAACAACTCTGCCATTCTGATCGTGTAGAAATCCCGTACGATGACCTACATATGCAATCGACGCGTAGCCAGGATTCTATATGGGGTGCCTTAGCCAGTTTTTGTGGGGTCAAACATGATATTTAAAATACCACTGTGGGTGGTTCAGGGGGCCTCCCCTGGTCCTAACTTGGGCCCCCCGGTCGTTACTCCATCCTTCTACTACTCTGGAGGGAAGTGGGTGGAGTGGGGGGGGGGCTGCGAAAAGTTGGAGGGGGGGGGGGGGGGGCACTAATTGCAGCCGGATATTGTGTCATTTCATAAATGCATATGTTACAGGCAATGTGCCAAACCTGGTCTTTTGTCAAATGACAAGCATTTTCACATATTTTGTCATCACTGACATTTGGTAAAATGCCCGAATTTATAATCGTTTGACCCAATGACTTTATTGAAGCACCAGTCATTTTATAACATGACTAATCAAATTTTTATTGTTGCTTACCTACTGCTGATCCAAATCACCAACTGATATTAAAACACCAGTTAATACAAATATTCATTTTATTTGACAGGCGAACAGAGAAACTTTACATTTACATTATTTGTGGAGATGGGCAATTAACCGATTTTTCGGCTCGGTTTCTGTGTTTTTTTCCAAATACGAAATACAAAACCGTTACGATCGTAAAATTCCGTGATTTCGATAATTTGACATTTTCCCGAGGCTATTCTTCGCCCATTTCTTTATAAAATTGAAAATTAATCCTACTTTGCAACATTTATCTTTTGCATGGTAGAAAAACAAACCCAAACTCATTGAGTTGGCCTCAATATGTGTCTTCAAGTAGCACTCAACAAACTACAATACTTGATACACCGAATTCTGCAAGCGTGAACTTATGTCAAAGACTTTCACCAAATATTGGGGGCATTAAGTGAGTTGAAAGTGGATTCACACTAAAACACTTGCAGAGTAAAGCTTCCACGTGTTCAATAACGGCCAATTCCAATAATACCACAAAAAAGGAAAAAGCAGAGTGTTAGCCAATGAACTACAGGGTATAACCCAGATGTCCATTGGCTTAAACTCAGCTGGGCCTTGTAGTTTTTATATCCTACTCCCTTTGATGTCAAGGTTCGTAGCACACATACGTTTGTTGGGTGATCCTGATAAACGAGGACCCACTCGAATTGTCCATGAGGCACACTCTGAATTTTGTTCGATTAAAAATTAACCCAACTCAGCTGGACTGAGTGAATATGAATCCAGTTGGGTTCATATTCACTCAACCCAGATGATTTGGGTTGTTTTAACCCAGCTGATTTTAAAGTGCAGTGATTGCCGATCTATTGGGTCAACTTGACCCCGAGATGGAAAATTTGTGAACAAGATTGATTTAACTACGCTTTTAATGGCTGGTTGGACACGCTTCCCATGTGAGTTCTTTTAAAGTGAAAACATACATCACAAGGAATGTTTTGACTATCAGTCATGATTTATTTGACTGTTTTCCTGATCTGCAATAAGCTATTTGTCAAATCCACAACGCTGATTCTAGTTATTTTGTCAAATGACTGGAAATATCAAACATTTTACCGGGAGGCTACAGTCATTTTACAAAGTGCCTGAAAAATTTAGTCATTTGACAAAATGCACAGTTTCACCCATTACCTGCAACATATATGCTGTTTAAACGCCATCGTCTGAGACTATTCGTCTTCTGTAACTTCGGTACGATAGGGGTGTTGTCTTATGGGGTGTTTACCCTCTTTTCTCTCGGCTTTTGTACTATTAGAATATTATTCTTTGAAACCTTTGTGTTACATGTTACAAAGGTGTTCTATCCCGTGTAGATTTTGTATTTTGTGACTTTCGTTCTACTGTCTCAAAGAACCATCGACGTTCATTATAAAGTGTTTTTCCATAAACTGGCATATATGGTATTTTTTATGCTAGTCCGAGGGTACCAATTGTATGAGTCCATATTTGTAATCTGTGGGTAGACGAATTAATATATCCAAGGTGCAGCTTCGAGTCTGCATTTGAAAATATTAAGTAATCCACTTCATAAATTCACTAAGCAGCAATTTACCTTATGAAATTAGGAAATATCATGGCCATGGAACGAAAGGGCAGACTTTCGGGCCTAAAGTTTAACACATATAGGCACCAATATTTGACTCAAGTTTTAGTAAATCTGATGAGGTTTCTAAAAGTACTGTGTATATCACTTACTTGACATCAGACCGAGCGAGCGGTTGACCGACCGACCGACCGACCGACCGACCGACCGATCGGTAAGTGTCACGGCTTTCACTATTAAAAAAGAGCATGAAGTCACAAAAACTATTTTACACAAACACATTATATTTTATTACAGGAAATCTGGGTTGTGATGGTGGATTGATGGACCAGGCTTTCACATATATAAAGAAAAACAAAGGAATAGATACAGAAGCAAGTTATCCATACAAGGCCAGGGTGCGTATATTCATTCAGCTCATGGGAAGAGGTGTTTCCTTTTTTTTTTAGAATTTCTCACCTACCAACGCGGTGATGAAACTTGAATGATAAAAAACAGACGATATCGGCGAAAAACATTATATAATATCCCGACTGATAAAATATTCCAGCTACGTCATCAATGCATGCCTTCGCCGAATATCAGTCAGTCGCGATTATTGTTGCAAAAACCTTAATTTACAACTGGCCATGGTATGCCTCCAACATCCCGACCCCGGTTTTTAAGCCTAAATATTTTACAAAGATTGGCGAGCGATTGAGACTCAAGAAAACAGAGGCGAACTTTCAGTTTACAATTCACCGGAATATTCCGATAAATTGTGAATTGGAAGCTGAAAGTTCGCCTTTGTTTCTTGCTGTCTCAATCGGAAAGTATCTATCGCTTAGAAAATGCATCCCGCGTTCCCACAAAGGCATGAGTTGATGAAAAAGTTGAAATTTTAGTCAGTCGGAATTCAAATTAAAAAAAATTAAGATTTTTTTGAAATTTATTAGCGTGACGTAACTTATTTAAGTAACACGCACCGTACCAGTACTACAAATTGCCCTTGATGTCCCTCAACAGCTCGAATCGGGTACAACAGACATCCAGTTGTATGAACAGGGGCGGACTGGTCCAAAACAAGTTTCCGGGAAAAGTACCAAGGGGGCCCGAACACGGATAAAATTTCGATATTTCGAACTGAAAGAACGCTGCTTCCTTGCATCTGGACAACCAATGGCAGTCCACTTAGATGGCATGTTGATGGCTTTGTTGTATCATCTTGATCGCTCATTTGGCAAGAATGGTTGCACCAAAGAGGGCCCGGGACTCATCGCGCCAATCATAGTTCGCCCTAGTGGAAGTAAAGTTTGATTTTTCGAAAAGAAAGAACGCTGCTTCTTTGCATCTGGACAATCAATGGTAGACTAGTCTGCTGGTATATCGAAATGCCGTCTATGTGGACTGCTACTGGCAGTCCACATAGAGGGCATTTCGATAAGTTGACAGTCTATGCAATCAGATCCAATTCGCCTTTTGGTCATTTTCACGAAATTTCTTGCACCAACAGGTGTTGTGCTGTATCACTTTTGGGGGCTCAGGGGAGTCCAGATTGGGGGCCCACCGGGACATTCCCCGATGGACCATACGGCCAGACCACCTCTATGTATGAACGACGGCGTGATTGACACAGGATCAGTACCAAATCTATTCTTTAACTTTATTTTCTCCTTAACGAAACACCTGTATCAAGATAACGATAATAATGATTATCGTACAATCAACATGTATTTGTCTGTATTAACTCCGCAACTGTCGTGTATCCGACCCCCTGATACAGATGTTTGTATCAGGGGGTTGGATACAAGCACGTTCCTTTCCTTTCGCGTGAGTTCCATTTTTTTTCTTTTTGTTCATCCGTACAAATAAATAGTTCGTTATATATTCGTCTACATTCTTGACTTATCCCCAATATATTGTAAGATAAAATGATTATTACCACTATGTGGATGTACAAAAAATGTATCCGAGTCTCGCTCCGGGTTCTAAGGGTAGTTCACGACTCGTCTTCGACTCGTCGTGATCTGCCCTTAGAACCCGGAGCGAGACTCGGATACATATTTTGTACATCCACATAATGGTAATAATCTCTATATATTATTTGTTTATTTTGTATTTCTTACAGGACCAGAAATGTAAATTCAATCCTGCTAATGTAGGTGCTACTGATACTGGATACACTGATATCAAAAGCAAAGACGAAATGGCATTACAAACTGCCATAGCAACAGTTGGACCAATTTCTGTAGCTATAGATGCTAGCCACAATTCCTTCCAACTATACAAGAGTGGTGTCTATAACGAGCCACGTTGCAGTCAAACTCAACTTGACCACGGTGTTCTGGCTGTCGGATATGGTGCTGATGGAAGCAAAGACTACTATATTGTCAAGAACAGGTGCAGTAGCGTTTTATTTTGATTACGAATATGGGTTTTAACGTCCTACCTATCAGAATATCAAAATCGGCATGCGACTTTTATACCCTTTCTTCTCTTATTAGAAGAAGCTCTTTGAGCTCGTTCCAAACGGGATTCAAAGTTATGTTACACAAGTAAGCATGTTAATGGTCATTGTATGTTATAATTGTCGGTTGCTGCTCATATTCAACACAAGCGTCGCCATTTGAGATGACTTTCTGAAAAGTTACTTCCCCTTTCCGAAAGGGGATTTGTAATGGGAATTGGCAAAGTGACAAACTAAACAAAAGAAAACCCCGAAACTCCCAATGCGCATTCGCATTTAACCCTATTAGCAATGGGACAACAATGAATAATCTTCTTCTCAAGAACCACTGGCTGCAGTGATTCGATATTTGGTATAGAGCCTCATTTAGCGTTGTCGACACACATTTATTCGGGTTATATTTGAGCTTGTCGTGGGAGGAGGAACATTTATGGCTCCACCCAAAATCTGAGTTTTCGGAACTGGTCAACCGATTTGAACCGAAATCTGATATCCTGGACCAATAGGTGACGTATACATAATTTATACAAAATATCTTTTACTACTCCCCCCCCCCTCCCCCCCCCCCCCCACACACACACTTCGCCCTGGAAACGTCAGGGGTTCTTTTATGGGGCACCTTTTGTGGATTCCCACTTAATAATGATGATAATGAGCAGGGATATCGAAAATATTTCGAACTGGGGAGTGTGGGGGTGGGGGTGGTTATTCAAGGACACCCACGCGCTGAAATATATCAGTGGTGGCCCATGTAACTAAGTGGTAAGACAGGAATACAATCCACGAAACTACATGCGATACTAATGCGACTCTATATTGAGAAAATGCACATTTTTGACTCAGTGTTTTTAACATCCCAAGGATGACAAAACATTCGGAAATTTGTTAAACATGGAGACAAAAGAATGCATTTTTCTCGTATTTAAAGGCCGTAATAGAGGCAATGGAAAGGAGGAAATTTTCTGGCACATATTAAGGGTACATTTTCTATGAACCCCTTTCCAGCTAATTCCCAAATAAGAAAAGATTGCGATGCAGAGGCGGTGGATGCTCGATAAAGGTGTGTGTGTGTGTGTGGGGGGGGGTTGTTACAAATTTGCATTGTTCAGCAGCCCAGAAGGAGAAAAGGTAAGTCGTATATCGGTAATTATACACTCTATAGTCTTCGTTTAGATGCCCATGCCGCGGCGTAGTCACTGTCCTGACCCGTTCTTCTAATTCAACCACCAATTGCAAGATGGTTGAAGTAGAATAAACGAACCGAAGCAACCGAAGGTGAAATTCTTCGGCCAAATGTTGTTTGGATTTGCAATAATATATTACAGAAATGCCTGTATACTGACACGTTTGCCTGTATCCGTTTTAACTCGTTGTCTTACCGCGCAACATATCTGGGGAAAAAGGATAGACGCGTGTCCCCAGACCCCCTGGTTGTGCCACCTCTGTTGCAATGACGGTACACTCTCCATATTTAACAGATATGTTTGGGACTCACGCACATTTATATTGATAACAATGCACATTTTGGCTCCATATTTAACAAATTTCCCCAACGTTGGGAAAGGCCTAAATAGAGACAAATCAAACGAGAGAATCTTTGAGGAAATCTTGAGAAGAAGGAGTCTGTGTCCCTCCTTCCTGCTAAATAATTCCTAATAGGATTGCAATGACAAATTGTAGAGGTAATGTTGGCCTAAACTCTGTCTCTCGGTCTCTCTCAACTATTTTTGGACAAAGTTGAGCGGGCTCGTGCCTCCTATGCCACTTTGCCCATATGACCTTGTTTTGAGCAATAGAATGAAGAGGTGTAAGTAAACTGGTATCGGCTGACCCATGATGCACCAAATATGAGGTGATTTAGTGGTGGTTAAAAGAGCAGTTTTGTTTAACGTGGTGATTTGAAATGACAAACAGAACTCTACCCAATTTTAACACTGTCAGTAATAGGAGAAACACTAAACAATAATATACTCATGGACTGCAGTCTTCATTGACCTGATACATTTTGTACAGTCTCCTTTAATGGAGCCGATTTTGATTCAAAGAAAGCTTCTCGGTAAATATTTGGGCTTTTTTCTGGAGGGGCAAAATTCATATCCCTGCTTCCATTTTTCAATTATTAGAACCAACTGTCCGATTTAATACAAAATTGATATGCAACATTATTGGGCGACAAGCACTCGAGTCATGCTCAAAGGAATTTCACACACCTTTGCGAGAACCCTGAGGCAAGAAAAGGAAAAAGAATTTCAAATGACCGTTTTTTCTAAGTTGCTTGAGAGAGATATTTGTTTGCAAAAGAGTATCTTTATGGATGAATATTCAAACCGGTTGGAAAAATGAAAAAACAAACAAACAAAAAAAAAATACAAAAGAAAAAACGGCTGAAAAAATGAAAGTTTTATTTTTCACGTGAAAAATAAAACCTTCAGGTCCACACTCATGAGATAATTCCCGATATTCACTAAAACAACGTACATGTAGATATTCTTTTTATTATATGCTTCGTGGCATTTTACTGTGCAAACAGTTTCAAGACAACAAAAAGCTGCTGATCGTTCCTTCAAGGCGACGTTCAAGGCGACGTCATGCGCCGAAGCGTAACGTCCTTTAGGAAGCTACTGCAAAATTTTATCGTGTGGACCTGAAAATATTATTTTTCACTCGCGCAAGAGCTCATGAAAAATAAAACTTTCAGGTCCACACTCGTGAGATAATTCCAGATACCGACTAAAATAGAGAAGAGCTTTTTATTATATCCCACGACACATTTTATTACACAATATTCATCCCAATTCGACGAGAAATGCGTACGTTTCAGAACAATAACAAAGATCAACTGATCGTTCCTTCAAGGCTACGTAATGCGGCGTAGCGTGACGCTATTTAGGCAGCTACTAGGGAATATTTCTCGATATTTCTAGAGTCGATAGGTATCGAGAAATATCTTTTAGATAATTTGAGAGAATTCACAGGCTAGCATATAATAAATTATTACTATTTGAATTTTATGTGTTTGTTTATAATGTACTACTCAAAGTTTGCTAAGCACCAAGTATATCCAACTACCTGTTTTACATTTTAGTTGAAATATTGTAATGAAAAGTGTATATATTTTATATTTTCTTATATCTTTAATGATTAAGCACACGAATTAAGATTTTGCTTGTGTTTGACATTATGTTTTAGCCTTTGAATACGATAACCATGGAAAATGGATTTTATTGGTAAAAGAGCAAATTTTTCAAATTTGCCAAAATGTTGACGGAGCGAACTGATATGGGTTCAGTATCGAGTTTGAGACCCATTATTGTTAATTACAGCTTGACAACGCCTTCTCATGCTCTCAATCAGGTTCCAGATGGTCCTTTGTGGGATGTTGTTCCATTCTTGGACCAGCATGGCACCAAGCTCCTGGACACTTCTTGGTTGGACTGGACGGACTGAAATTGCAAGCTGCAACTCATTCCAGACATGTTCGATTGGAGTGAGGTCAGGGGATCTTGCTGGCCAGTCCATACGCTCAATCCCCTCCCTCTGTCGCTACTCCCTGACAGCATGGGCATCATGAGGACGGGCATTATCGTCCTTCAGAATGAATCTATCACCCACTGCACCTGCATACAATCTGACGTGGGCATCCAGGATCTCAACAATATACCGCTGTGCAGTCAATGTACCACAGTCAAGGACACAGAGCTCTGTACGTCCTTCCCAGCTGATGCCGCCACAGATCATTATTGACCCTCCACCATAGCGGTCATGCTCAGCAATGTTGGCTGCATGGAATCGCTCTCCTGGTCTTCTCCATACCCTAGAACGCCTATCTGTGTTGTCTAGGCAATACGTTGACTGATCGGTAAAAAGGACAGGTCGTCAATCTTCTCTGGTCCATCCAACGTGATCCACGGCCCATTCATATCGTGGTTCTGGGACAGCCGAATGCGAATACATGGTCTTCTCGATCGGAGACCACCTTCGTGCAACCTTGCCCGGATATTCTGCGTCGAGACATTTACCCCTGATGAATTCTGAAGGTCACTGCGAAGCTGGGTTGCTGTGTCAAAGCGGTTCTTACAGGCCTGGGCCAGCAATGATAAAAAAACAGCCTTCAACTGCAGATGTTGCCCTGTCACTGCCACCACCATCTCGTCTGAGTGATGTGCCATACTGCTGACATTTTGCCCAGGCTCTGGTGTTCACCGTATGGTGCACACCAAGGGCTTCACCAACCAGATGATGGGTAGCCCCTTGTTCCACCATGCCTACAGCCCACCACATTTCTGCTTCAGACAAATGTCTTCTTACATTTGCATTCGCCATATTCAATCATTAAATCACAAAGGGTTTGTGCTGAAATGAAGACTGAATACCCTATACATCTCATGTACACGTAGACAGTACACGAAAACATCATGGAAATCAAGGGGAGCATGCTTTTTTATGACTGTCACGAAAAGTCTGCCGGTCAACAGAGCTAATGTAAACACTGGGGACCATCTCAATACATTCTTAAATCATATCCACAAAAAATACCGCAAATGTGTCCCAAGAAAATTTCACAAGGATGTGTCAGATATGTGGTGCTTAGCAAACTTTGAGTAGTGTAGTTATTTTTATATTTTATAAGAGAACTTGCAAATAGAAAACAATAAAAACCTAATGCATATCCTTAGTAAGAACTTCCAATGCAATTATCTAATTTCAAAATGGTATATAAAAGCTATCATGAGCCCAAATTTGACCCGACACGTCCATGAACTGGAGAGTCCGACGTGGAACATACGTAAATCGAAATATGCGGGCCTAATCGTCCAATATTGGAAGGTGGTACCCTCTCCAACCCGTCTCCATCGCCGCGATCCCCATTTTCCAATAAGTACATCCACCACATCTCAATTTTGGGAAACATCACAGGGCAATATCAAAACTTGGACAGATGTCCAAGAGATGGATTCACTATCGTTATTCACAAAAATTGTCATTCAAGTTTTATTATTTTTTCAGTTCTTGCCTGATAAACGTAGCTTATGACCCCCCCTCCCCGCCCCACCTCCCACTGGAACTCGATGTGGAACGCGTTCCATTGAGGGATCATTATGCTTTTGAGACAGAAAATGAGAACTTTTAGTTATTTATCAATTATTTGTAAATGTCGCCTAATGTTCGTGTTAAGATAAGATATGAACTGAATTTTTGTATTGGACAATATTCAAAGTGTTGATACCCAATGCACCCAGTGTACTGAGTTAATGACCTGATAAATAAATGTAAATCAGAGTACGTGAGTTTATTTTTGCGTGTCTACGCCTGCGTAGAAACAGTTTTAATCTTCTTAAATGTGATATGTGAAATGGTTACTCGATATTAAACACACGTTCGTTAACACTTTTTCAAACCCAGTATATATCAATCTTCTTCACGAAAAATGTTAACATGGGGGAAACTGCTCGTATGCTCGAAACGGTCTTTTCTTCCATGTGGGCTAAATTTTCCTCAGTAATGCTCGACGAAATAAAGATGCCACGTCGTTTCCGCCACCGGCCTTCATAGTCCTGACGGTAGAAGCAAGGGGTGGCGTCAATATGAATTGCATGCTTCTCTTTAACTGGGCTGGGACGAGTTCACGGAATTCGTGCAAAAGATGGGTTATAATCTACAAGAAGGAACAAATTGAAAAAAAAAAACCAACACAATCTGAAACACGATTTCTGTATAAAAACCCTGGTCAGATACAGGGACGTAGGAAGCTTTTCGAACTCGGGGTGGAGAGGGGTATAGCATGGCCATACATGTCATAGGGATACCGAAAACGCGAACCTAACCAATCATTGAATACCGAAACCGTCTATATTTTCAACTTTTCTTACATTTACTATTTATAAGGCCTTGTTGAGGCTTGACAGCAGTTGTAGGGTTCATTTTCACGAAAGAAGCGGCTACTTTTATTTCCAGCTTTGTTAACCCTCAGGAGATGGGCAGTTATCCCGAATTCTCACTGGACTACAGCCTGTATATGTCCAGCTGCTTATCAGTGATTTCTAGCCAAGTCTTGGCAGCCTTAACAGGCAGCCAAGAGTTGACTGAAAATCACAGCCCAGGTGATTTGTATATTATCGACAGGACCTCCTGAAGATGGCATGGTCTGGGCACATGCTCTGAGATTGCAAACGCCCCAAATACGCCTTTAAAGGTTAAGGTGTGTTAAGAAAAGGTCACAAAATTACCGTAGATATGATTTGTGTGTAAAACAATGCCACTGTTGAGCTCATTGGCAGTGGTATTTGTGGAGCTGTGGTAGAAGGATACAAGAATAACTTATTCTGTACTTTCTTTCCTGATGTGAATTCCCTTTAGGTACTATCAGCAAATCTCAGTCAAGTCAGATACCGAATACCGAACCGATGCCGAGATATACCCCCTTAAAATACCGAAACCAACACCGAACTCAAAATTCCAATACCGCCCACATCTACAGCGCGCTCCTTCCTGCTAATTCCCAATATGATTGCAATGACAAGTTTGGAAAAAGTTGAGGTGTGGGAGTGCCTCCCGGTTTCTATGTCCCTGGTCAGATATGATCGATTTGCTAAAGTGTTAAATTTGTTTTCACATCTTCATGGTCAGTCAAGTTCTCAAGCAGAAGTAACAGATTTAATTTGCCCGAACTGAAGAACAGCGTTTAAATGGATCCAATACCTTCCTGATTTATTTTCAATCGCTTTCAGTTTTTGCTTAATGAATTTTAAGAAAAGTTTATTTTTATAATTTCAGTTGGGGAACGAGCTGGGGAATGAAGGGATACATTTGGATGTCAAGAAACAAGAACAACCAGTGTGGAATCGCTACAGCCTCCAGCTATCCTCTCGTATAGAGTTCAATTCCATGTCAGATATTTTGTGTTAAATAAAATATAAAATGAGACTTTACCTTGTCTGCATGATTTTTTGCCCAACAGTTAACCCTTTGAAACCGAGAGGTCGCTTTTACGTTCCAGGAACATGGCATATCATAATTTCATTAAGTAGGAATGGTTCTAGGCATATGTGCGCGGTAGACCAATCGATATTTTCAACGTGCAGCCCCTATGGTCTTCCCCCAATTAATGAGAATTGACTGTTTCAATTGCTGCCATTGAACTGACTGACATGGAAGATATCGCCAGTGGTTCAAAAGTTAAATTTTACACCAATAATGCACATTGCTTTAACTCTGACAAAAGTGAACGGCAACTGTACAGTACTTGTCTTCAAACCTTTTTTTATGCTTTGAGCATTGTGAATTCAACCCGCTTAGGGGTATATCAACATATTTTTCTAAAAATTTATTTTAAAGACACAGGTGCTACAAAGTTAGAAGCAACACTTCTCTTTTCGTAGTATGGGGCGAATTCGGACATTGTTTGTTTCTTTGTTTATTGGGGTTTAACGACACTTTCAACGCAGGGTCACATCGTGTCGGATAATTTTATGAGTGGAGGAAGCTGGAGTAGCCGGAGGGAACCACCGAGCAGCGGCAAGCAAATGCCAGACATTCCAACTTTCTAACTCTGAACAAGTTTAGTGTTAGCAGCTGTTGAAGGCAAAAGTATCATAGACATGCAGTGCCCCTCAGTACAGAGCGTCACCGTGCACCCATGGACATTGGGAATAATTCAGCAAGGATACACCGGGAAAAGGGTGCGAGAATTCATGATTTACACCCAGCTATATAGTGTACCTGTCGAATTCGCCCCACTGTCCGATTCCATTTTCCCAGTTTAAACCACTTTCACATGCATAATAATTTATGACACTCAGTGCTTACCAATATTGTTTTAGCTCACCTAACTAAAGTCAGGTTAGGCTATTCTGATCACTCCGTCGACTGTCGTCCGTTGTCCGTCGTGAAGGTGGTGTTTGGCTCTTTTTCTCCCAAGCCACTAGCCGCATTTTAATGAAATTTCACATGAGTAGTGATTATATAGAGGCATTTGGGGTTTTCTTCAAATTGGGTTTCTACTCATATTGAGGAGGGGTGGGGCCAAAATGCCACAATTTTAAAAAAAAATCTTCTCATAAACCGGCTATAGCAGAGACTTGCTATTTGGTATTCAGCTTCCTTTTGAGGTGTAGACTCAAGTTTGTTCAAGAGAATTTCGAGGGGCAATATTTGTCGTCATTACAGGAGGGGCAAGAATTGTTGCCCCGCCCCAAATTTTTATTTTCCAAACTGAGAGGCCGATTTGAACCAAATTTGATATGGGGTATTAATGGGTAATAAGTACTCGATTTATGCCCAAAAAATGTTTCAAGCGGCCCCGTGGGAACCCCAGGAGCTAAAAATAGAAATATTTTCAAACGCTCATATTTCCCAAACCACACGGAACAGAGAGATATTATTTTATTATTGCCATCGGTTATGTTAGGGTGTTCTGTAGAGGGCATCGAAAAAATGCTGAGTCAGCATATTTGCAAAATATTTAAAAAAAATTTCTTTTCCAAAACCAATGGTCAGAATCTTTTGATATTTGGTTTACAGCATCCGTAGGGGGTCAGATAGAAGTTTGTTAAAATAAAGCCCATTGGTTCATATTTTGGCTCAATACAGGAACCCGAATTTTTAACTTTGGGCAATATGGGTAATATTCTTTAAAAATCTTCTTCTTCGGAAACACCAGTCAGAATCTTTTAATGTTTGGTATACATCATTGTTATGAGGGCCAGATTCAAGATTGTTCAAACCAAGTTCCTAGGTATATATTTGGGCTGGCTATGGTAACCCAAATTTAACTTAGTGCAATATGAGGAAATTGCTTTAAAAATCTTCGTCTTCCACAAGTCAGAATGCTTTCATATTTTGTATACAACATCTCGTGGGGGGTGGGGGGGGGGGGGGTGGGGCAGATTCAAGTTTGTTCGAATCGGATCCATAGGTTAATATTTGGGCTTGCTATGGTAGCCCAAATTTTAACTTGGTGCAATATGGACATTTTTTTTACAATTTTCTTCTTCTCATCCAATAGTTAGAATGCTTTCATATTTGGTGTACAACATCTCTAGTTTTCAAGCTTATATTTTACAAGAATTGGCGAGCAAGTTGGGAAACTTATTTTAACACGTGTCCTTGACCCAATGGCGCAGGTATGTGGGATGACCTTCATAGCGGCAACTTCGTGGCCTAGCTCTTCTCAAATATTATGAAGGGATCTTTAGCCTGCACGGAGAGTGTATCTCCCCGCACAGAGGACAGCTATTTTACGTACACCATCCGATAGGATGGTATGCTTCGACGGCATCAGCCCCACAATTGGTGCTGGCAGAGAGAGTTTGGACACCCCGAGAACTTTCCCTGATCGAGGATCAATCCTTGGACGTATGGCAAGAGAGATCATTGCACTTATCCACTCAGCCACCATTCTCAGTCATACATTGATTTCATATGATATGGTTTTGCTGAAAATGTTTTTAAAAATTAAAAAAAAACAAAACCAATAATTAAAATAATAAATTTTGATATTGTGTGCATTGAGTAAAGGGTTAATCATTCCAGAGTGCTCTTGTGGGGCATGGTGGTGCTGTGTACTTAGGAACACTGTATGACATTGGTGCACTTGCATTCAGCCACTTCTAACGCTGCTTGTGTCGAATTAGTAAGTTGGAGAGCCTGGCAGTTGCTTGCCAATTCTCCCCAGTTACGCTGGTTTTCTCCATCCTTAAAATTGTCTGGCATGATGTAGTCCTGGCTGTTGAAAGTGTTAAACACCCCAAAAAACCCAAACTGTCTTAACTCTCGGCACACTGATTTCAAAATGGCAATGTTTTCTGCAGCAGATTTTCCCATAATGCAGTTTGATATTTAACCAAATATACCTTGTTTGACAAAGCTCAACGAGCTCTGTCAAACAAGATTATAATTGGTTAAATTCATAGTTAAACAAAAGAAAAACAGAGTGATTGGAGAAAATTCTGTTGCACTACCAGAATTTAGGAGTTAACTCACTAAGTATTTTCAAATTATTTTTATCAAATCTAGTAGGGGCGCGGTGGCTCAGTAGGTAGAGGTGCAGACTGCAGGCAGTGGCAGAGGTCGTCGTTCGAATCCCACCTGCGGCAACCGCATTGTGTCCTTGGCCAAGACACTTCACTCCCATTGCCGAGGTGGAGGCGCGGTGGAGTTGTGTTCTAAGGCGTACTGCAGGTCGATGGTGCACTTGCTTTCAACCAATGCTAACTCTGCTTGTGTGGAGTTAGTATGTTGGGGAGCCTGACAGTTGCTTGCCACTGTTCGGTGGTTCTCTCCGGGGTACTCTAGCTTCCTCCACCCATAAAACTGTCCGACACAATGTGACCCGGGCTGTCTAAAGTGTCATTAAACCCCATTAAATAAATAAATCAAATCTCATCCATTCCATTTACAGGAGGGAAATTTGGTTATGCCCAAGTTATGTTTGTTAGCTCACCTGACTGGAAGTCAGGGGGAGTTATTCTGATCACTTTTTGGCCGTCATCCGTCGTCCAGCGTCCGTCGTGAAGGTGGTGTTTGGGTCTTTTTCTCCCAAACTACTGGCCACATTTTAATGAAATTTCACATGAGTAGT
Organism: Pictodentalium vernedei; assembly: GCA_031216915.1. Classification (NCBI taxonomy): domain Eukaryota; kingdom Metazoa; phylum Mollusca; class Scaphopoda; order Dentaliida; family Dentaliidae; genus Pictodentalium; species Pictodentalium vernedei. The sequence goes on from CM062292.1 coordinate 153,213,173, forward strand.
GGTTATATAGGGGCATTTGGGGTTTTCTTCAAATTGGGTTTCTGCTCATATTGAGGAGCGAGTGGGCCAAAATGCTCCAATTAAAAAAAAAATCTTCTTCTCATGAACCAGCGGTAGCAGAGACTTGATATTTGGTATACAGCTTCCTTTTGAGGTGTAGACTCAAATTTGTTCGAGGGGCAATATTTGTCGTGGTTACGGGAAGGGCAAAAAGTTTTGCTCCGCTCAAAATTTCTATTTTCCAAACCGAGAGGCCGATTTAGACCAAATTTGATATAAGGTATTAATGGGTCATAAGTACTTGATTTATGCCAAAAAACGCCCCGTGGGAACCACAGGAGCCTAAAATAGAAAAAAATCAAAGCCCATATCTCCAAAACTACACGGCACTGACAATTCTTATTTGGTGTGAGACTTCCTTAGGACCGACAGAATGGAATGGTCCTAAAAATTTGCTATCGGTTTTATCATAGGGTACTTTTAAACACCTTTGGAAGATTGTTTCACATGTTTGTTGAAATCAAATCCCTGGCTCCATATTTGGGCTCTCTATGGGAGCTCAAATGTTTAAATTAGTAAAGTATGAGGAATATTCTTTAAAAATCTTCTTCACATCCACCAGTAAAAATCTTTTGATATTTGGTATACTGTATCGTTAGGGAGGTGAGATTCAAATTTGTTAAAGTCAGATTCAATGAAATGAGATTCAAGTTTGTTCAAGACAAGTCTCTGGGTTCATATTTGGGCTCCCTATCGGAGCCTGAATTATAACTTAGTTCAATATGAGGAAATGTCTTTAAAAACCTTCTTGTTCAGATCCAGCAGTCGGAATGCTTTGATATTTGGTATTCAGCATCCTTAGGGAGGGAGGTGAGATACAAGTTTGTTCAAGCCAAGTCTCTGAGTTCATATTTGGGAACCCGATGGGTGACCAAATTGTAACTTAGTTCAATATGAGGAACATTCTTTAAAAATCTTCTTCACACCAACAACTAAGAATCTTTTGGTATTTGGTATACTGTATCGTTAGGGAGGTGAGATTCAAATTTGTTAAAGTCAAGTCCCTGGGTTCATATTTGGGCTCCCTGTGGGCGCCCGAATTATAATTTTAATTATAATAATAAAAATAATTAAAATATTTTTCTTCAGATCCATTATTCAGAATCTTTTGATATTTGGAATACAGCATCCTTAGGGAGGTGAGATTCAAGTTTGTTCAAGCCAAGTCCCTGGGTTCATATTTAGTCTCCGGAGCCAAAATTATAACTTAGTTCAATATGAGGAATATTTAAAAACAATTATTTTCAGATCCACCAGCCTGAATGTTTTGATATTTGGTATATGGTTTTCTTGATGGGGCTGATGCAAGTTTGTTCAAATCGGGACCGTCGGTTGATAGATGTCAGTGTCAGGTGAGTGCTCTCAGATCCCCTGGGGCCTCTTGTTTACCTTGCGAAGAGCAATACGAGAAAGCTCTGGTCGTTCACGTGAATGCGGGGACCGCACTCGAAGCAGTCTCTTTTGAACATTGCTATATTTTGATGCGTTTATCGCCTTCCATTTTTCGACGTGACGTTATTTTCGTGGATTTTCTTTATCTCCGCTGTTTGTATTCTGTTGTAATTCATTCCACAGAAAACAACCAAAGAAAATGATAATGGCTTTGTCCCTCGCATTACGTACACACAAGGAAAAAACACACGAGAACACAGAGAAGTGAAAGGGTGCAACGCAACCACAACGCAACCGCATGCTTGTAAAAACAGCTTTAGGTCCTGTTTATACAGAATGCGACGCGACGCGGCTGCGAAAATTTTTCGCTTTCGATGTATTTCCATTTGATCATTTGCACAGAGCGCGCCACGAAGCGAAGCGATGCGACACGCTATTTCAGTTTCGCTATAGTGTAGCCAAAAACGTTGCGTCGCTTATGTGCGCTTTGCTTATTTTACAGTGTGTAACATCATTAACCCTTTACCCAACGAATCGCCCGCATCGGCCCGCGTAATAAGCAAATTCTGCAGTTGAAAAAATATTATTTTTCAAACAATTTCAACAAAACCATATCATGTGACCCCTCGTTGGAACGAGCTCGTCGAGCTCGTTCCAACAAGGGGTCACACGATATGGTTTTGTTGAAATTTTTTGAAAAATTTGAAAAAAATTACATTTAAAATAATAAATTTTGATATCGTCTGCGTTGGCAAAAGGGTTAAAGTGTTCCTGCGCGCGGTGTATAAACGGGTCTAGCAAAGCGCCCCGTCTCGCGTCGCTTCGGGCTCTCTATAAACAGGGCCTTACCCGCCGATTTCGCCACGCTCTCCGAATTCTGACAGCAGGGTGAAATTAGCGAGTACGTCCGAGTGCAGTTTGACAAACATAAATTATTGTACAGGTCCTCGACATACCTGTTGAATTCACCCAACTGACCGAATTCACTCCATTTTAGGTACCTCCTCCGGTTTCTCAGTCTGCCACTGCCATTCAAGTAAGCGCAACCACTGTGGCCAAACACAATCGGTAAGATCATGATCGGGATATAATTCACGATCCCTGCTGCTCAGTAATGATTTTGAATGCCCAAACGTGTAGCTCAGCCCTATTACTTTATACTTTATATTACACTGATGATATGCTGTTATGAGGCATATTGTTGAAAAGGGCTGAAAGAGCCGGACCCAACAGTATGTTGCGAAGTGACATCTCAACGGCAAACTCAGTGGTGCTCTTTTGTGAACTGGTAGAGTGCTAAATTATTCTTCGTCAGCACAATTTGTTCATGTGTCTTTGCATTGTTACAATTTATGGAAGAGTGTCTATAGGCACCCTCCCATAAACTGTTACAAGGCAAATCCTCATAGACGAAATAATTTCGAAGATAATACGAAGCACATTCACTTAGTATGATGCCTTTAAGCCGAGGATGCCTGCACTTCAGAGTGAAGCCCAGATATGATCTCCCAGCACTCTTCCAACAAAAGAGAAGTCATGTATAAACTGGGCTAAACAATTGTTTCGTTCGCCAACAATTAACTGTAAAGAAACAGAGTGACCTTGAATTCCGCTACATCATTAGACCTCAGACAAGTTACAGGAAAGAATACTCGAATTCTCTATGATATTCATTTGCTACCCCCTTGGAATCCCGGGCAGTGAAGCAGTGCTTGTTTACTGTGGTAAACGTGCTTTACCTTATTGGTAAATAGGACCCAGTCACCATTGCTTGGGGTGGAAGTCCTGTAAAATGTGCAACATGGGAAAAAACGATTGACTAAACTTGACTTTATCACACATGTTACGGTCACGTTTAACCATTGTGCAGAAATATGTGACCTTAAACACCAATATAACAATAACATGACTTTGGAGGACATTGTGGTCTATTAACGGCCCAACATGTATAAATAACAGCCCTTCAGCTTATTAACGGCCATCGACTTCGAGGGCCGTTAACAAGCTGAAGGGCTGTTATTTACACCTGTTGGGTCGTTAATAAACCACAAAACTCGACCAAGTCATGTTATTACTATTATTACCACTGGGATTTTGAAAAAGTTTTGACCCTGTAAGGACTGACCTTTTAACGTTTTCAATTTTGACAAATGATAGTATCGTCTGTTGTCGAACAATCTGGTGTCATATAATTATCACGTGATCAGCACCGGTACGCTTTCAATTGCAAAAATATTCGAAGACTTGAAAACACATCAGATATTTACCGCTTTTAAGTCAGGAATAAAGACTTAAAATGTATACAGACTTACTTACTATATACAGGTGTTTGTTTTTATGGGTTAGCTTTGCTGGACATTTCACATATTTAATAACAAAATAAAAATCACATTGTTTACTAGTTGAAACCATTTCCGGAAACCGTTTCCATTTCCGAGAGTTCGACAGCGAGGAACAAAAAGCACGTGATGTGTCGGGCTGTTAATGAGATTTTTAATCCATTACACGTCACGTGACTTTTTGAAGTAGAGTGTTACATTCTTGTAATGCCCTATTAAACTTTGTTAATGCACTAGAGAACGCCCGCTAAAGTGGTAATAATACATAAATAAATAATTAATTTGTTAAGCCATCGAGAATTACGATCTACTTTGTATTATATGATCTGATCCTTCTTACAGTTATGAAGACCATTGATTAAAAATGGTAATGCAAGGCCGAAGAATAATCGTAGATTCAGACTCGGGGGGCAAGGAATGATAAACATTTGATGTCTGTAAAAGTTGGTAAAATTTATTTGAAAATTATTTCATTAAATTTGTGTTATTAAATACAATCTATGCTTTATCTAGGGCTATATCCTGACGCGGACACTTCGGACAAACAACGCACCTTAAGTTGTAACGTAATAACACGCCGGTTTGAAACCGCCGCTTATTTTTCGTTCAGTTTAAGTGTCGTTTGTGGGTTTTTTTTTAGATCATATAATAAATAGAATCTTCAATTCGGCCCCAGTTTACATCAAATTTGATAAAACTCGCCCAGACAATTAGGTCTGAACCGAGCGAAAGCTAGTCCAGGATCTAATTTACTGAACCGAGCTAAAGCTAGTCCAGGATCTAATTTACTGAACTGAGCTAAAGCTAGTCCAGGATCTAATTTACTGAACCGAGCTAAAGCTAGTCTAGGATCAAATTTACTGAACTCGTTTTTTTTTTTTTTTAAATTTTCGATATAAACTGGGGACTCGTTGGAGATCCTCGATATAATGACAAAAAACTGGGTATTTTGTGGTGGAATGCCAAGATGTAAAGAACTGTCGAAAAATACTCTCTAAATGTGACCCAAGACCAAGAATTTTTATTCTCGTGTGATGTACGTCTTATGCAGTTTTGTGTACTCTTCTTCTTCGTTGAATACCAAACATTATTCTACCTGTAAATACTGGAATTCTAGTTGGTGATTGAAACTGGAACAGGACATTAACATTAGAGAATGCGTGAACATATTCCCGATTTTAGCGACGCGTCCGGCTGAAATTACACGACTCGCTCTGGACGGGACGTCAATAGATCGCGGGGCAATCTCCTCACTTATACCGCTATACTCTAAAATCAGTTGTGTTAAAAATATACCCAAACGAGGTGCAGGTGAGATGAGTCTATATGAACCCAACTGGGTTCATATTCACTAGACCCAGTTGATTTGGATAGATTTTTTACTCACTGACAAGTGATTTTAGAGTGTACCCATTTATTTATTATTAGAAATAAACTCAGTATAACCTTGACATTTTGTAACTGCGTAAAAGTTAAAAGTCGGGTAATCGTATTCATCTAGCTGTGCATTCCGTTCACTCGCGATGTTATTACGTAATTTAGTTTAACCCTTTACCTAACACGAACAGCAGACCACTCTTGCAAACAAAATTTTTGAATAACTAAATATTTTAAATTTTTGCATCAAAAACATACCTTATGACCACTCAATGGAACGAGCTCGTTTAGCTCGTTCCAATGAGAGGTCATAAGCTATGTTTTTGAGAAAAAAACGAGAAAAAAACATTGAAAATGAATGGAGATTTTTATGAATATCGCTGTTCGGTTTTGACCGTTACGTTGTGTAAAGGGTTAAACAATATTTATTTCCAAACTTCAGAATATGATGTGAAATATGGTATAATAGATTGTTGCAGTAAGCTTTCAAGCTTATACTCAATCATTCCCATAGAGCAGATTACATCAAGAGGGTGTTGGAGCACATAACACGTCCTGTCTGGAGAATTAAAGTTGACATTCCTGGTAATAGCGATTATTGACATCTAACTCCGAGAAGGCATACCATTGACATAGTTTTTCTTATCAGTCCTCATCGGGGAGTGTACATTGTACTTCGACAAAAAGTAACAGATCAAAAATAATCCTATAGGAATAGGACAGGAAATAGAACATTCTTGGGGACGGGAGAAAACATTCATGTGTTCGGGTTGGTGCAACGACCTAAGAGTCATAGAATATTGTCTATTAACGACTGCTCATATTCGAGTGTACACCACAATGGATAGTATAGGTTGCCACAATACATCCAAAAAGAAGACCACTGCATACCCCCTATTCAGGTCCTAAACCTCCTGGGAGCGAGGCTATATTACCGCACTCTCTCGAAGATAAAATCATTTTCGTTACCAGTAAGGGATTCGTGCCCAAACAGGCATCACAGTCCGCACCATACAGCAGCATTTCAAGTCTTTGATGACATGAATCTATCAACAGGGCAGTTGAGTAGAAAGAGCGCAGTTGTTTCAACTTCTCCACAAACACATGAAAGAAAAGACGTAAGTTGATGATTAAATATAGAATATACCCGTAGTAGCTTGGTGTACCAAAAATGTTCACCACGAGTGGTGAAGTGGTGTTAACCGCGAGCCTTCGGCGCGCGGTTAACACCACTTCACCACGAGTGGTAAACATTTGGTACACCAAGCTGCTTTGGGTATATTTTATTTATACCATGATCGTCAGATTATTAAGAGTCGCTATTACTTTTTCTCGATTTTACTGAGCAGCAGCCGTAAATACGAGCGAATTTGTTTTTGTTTACATGAGGATCGGTAGGGCGGTACTTCCGCTGTCAGTTTTATCACCGAAACGAAATTGAAAAAGAAAGAGGACCTTTTTCATTTTAACAACATAATAACTATTTCGAGTTGTGGATGCTTTATTAACATGGGACAATGCATGTTTGTTATTTTTTTGTGTTTTATGGGGTAAACTCATTTAAAAACGTAATAAATAATTGCCACTTTCATTTCACTCTTCGCAAGGCGACGTGCAATAAATTTAGACAAGTTCGCATTCAGGTCGACGTCACCAAAGGTCAACTTGGATGTAGTTCCACTGTAGGTGTAAATTTTAACTACTGAAATCACATTGCTGACGTGTTCACTACGGCTGGTGTGTAAAGCTAAAATTTATGTCATAGGCTTTTCATGTATAGTAGAATAGGTAATCATGGTATAAATTTTGTTTATCGCCCACGCCATAAAAGATGCCAGCATGGTTGCTGAGAGCCGCTCGTGCCTTTACACTTCCCTAAATCACATTTCAAAATCACACTACACTGCCGCACACTCCTACAACATCGCCTCCAGAACTGTTAAAAGGTATGGCTAGAGTGGACACGAATTGGCAATTGCGACAAGCAGCACAAACTCTGTTTACCGCCCTCCGCTCTCTACAACAGATGTCAGCATGGCTGCTAGGTGAGTGTCGAGACTTGACTCTGCCCCGACCAACTCATAAGAGATTTATAATCACAACAACAAACTGTAATCTATACCTGCTCCATCTACATATTGATGAAGAAATGGATTCACTGGAATCATTCAAGTCGGGAAATAAAACATTCCTTTTCCATAAGGCACATTGCAATTTTGAATAGCCACAGAGCACCATGTGTAGATTTAAGGCTGTGGAATTATTATTGGGAGCGCGGTGGATCAGTGGTAGACTATTGGACTTCTATGCTAGAGGTCTCGAGTTCGATCCCCGTCCGGGACGACCCGCGTTGTGTCCTTGGGAAAGGCACTTTATCCCGGATGCCTACATGCGGGCACGATGGCGCCTTGTACTAAAGCGTACTGCACGTCGATGGTGCACATGTCTTCAACCACTGTAACACTGCTTATGCGGAGCTTGAACAGAGTTAGAATGTTTGGGAGCTGACAGTTGCTCGTCGATGCTCGGTGGTTCTCTCCGGATACTCCGACTTCCTCCACCCGTAAAACTGTCACGGTCACGATTAGCCATTGTGCATAAGTATGTGACCTTAAACACCAATAAATAAATATATAAATAAATATGGAATTGTTATTATTATTATTAAATACAATGATGTGTCATCCGCGAATAATCAAACATAGCTAGTTGGATAAAATGTTAAGTCATTGATGTATACAAGTGCGCCGGAAGCGTCCAAGGCCAAGATGGGCACTAATGCCAATGGGGGCGGGGGTCAGGTGTAATGGAGATGGCTGATCGATAATCACCAAACAAAGAAGGTATACAATCGGCGGGGTGAACACCCACCCCGCCGATTGTAAAGATTCTTTGTTTGGTAATTATCGACCAACCTCCTTCATCGTGTCTGATACCGCCCACCCCCATTGGCACTGCCACATTAAAATACGAAACAAACGAATACTCGAGAGTTTCTCTGTTACAGTTTTCGGAAAGTGAAGTCGTTCTCAGTAGTACACTTAACTGGAGAAAAATGGAACGCGCTGCCTCCATGGATCCCCTATCCTCAGGGCAAGATCCCTCTAACCCCCACCGCCTCTAGCGCTCTTGGGTGTATCAGATATTAGGCCCCTTCGAATCACACCTTTTTGATTCGAATCGAATCTCGAATCGAATCAGGTCTATTCGAATCGACCTTGTCGACGAAGTCAAAAGCGGCTGATCGAACTGATAGGAGATCACCAAATATAAAAGGAAAATACAATGTTTATCGAATCATGTTCGTTATTTCTGCCCACCTGCGAGCTCACTAAATAAAATTTGAAAAGATCTGTCTCTATTTTGTCCGCTGGGAACTTTCAGTAATTTAAATTTCGTTGTAAGATTATAAAACCAGGCTCAAAGTCAACGTGAAATGTTGTCTGAAGGGGACTTCCCATGGGAGGTAACTCTACCTGTCCTGCATTTCAATTCACCGGATTGAAGTTGTCGCTCAAAAAGGCAAAAACGCTCTTTGAGGCGTATATCGTCGCTCGTTTCTAGGGAAATATGACAAAAATAGTCCATACTTTGATATGGCGTAAAAACAAAACTGGCGATAAATGGACACAAAACCTAAAAGACAGCTATCTACTAGTTTTTCAATTCTAAAAACATATTAAAATTTCATAAAAATCCATTAATTTTAATTTTTTACCCTATCACCCCTATAGCGTCACTTCAGAGTTCGACCATAACGGTTCGGAATTTCTTTGGACGGTACCACATTTTTATATATGATTTTTCGTGGAGATTATGTTCCCAAAATTTCGAAAAACTAAGCCTCATATGAGGTTGAAAATTAAAGATAAAAAACCGTAAAATCGGCATCGCTGGGATGGGGTGTGTAAATCTGAAATAAAAAAATAAAATTTAACAATTTCAAATAACAACAAAATAGTATATGATGTTTCAGTAGCTGTGCCAATTATAACCACGGAGCTACATTGATCACAAGATAGCATTTTTAACCCATTACCTACCATGAAAGGCAGGATACACTTGCAAATAAATTTTTTGAATAACTAAAAATTTTCATTTGTTTGTCTCAAAAACACAGCTTATGACCCTCATTGGAACGAGCTCATCGAGTTCGTTCCAATGAGGGGTCATAAGCAAAGTTTTGGAGACAAAAAATAAAAAAAAAATAATGAAAATTGAATTGTGATTTTTGAAGATAGCGCTGGCCGGTTTTGGCCGTTACGTTGGTTAAAGAGTTAATGAAACTTGTGAGTGAGAAATACACTTCACAATGGCGCCAAATCGAACAAGACAAAAAAACTCCCAATTACCTCTTAATTTTTTAAGCTCTGCAACATACTAAAATTTCAAAAGAATCCGTCGCACTTCAAGGTTGTGCCATGTCGTCACCTCAGTGTTCGGCTATAAAGGTTGAGAACTGCCAATGACGACAACAAATTTTTAGATGTGGTTTTTTGCGTAAATTATATTCCGAAATTTCAAAGGGCTGAGGTTGAAAATAAAAAGACGTTAAATCGGCATCGCTGGCATCGGGTGCATAAATCTGAAATAAAAATATCAAAACTCACAATTTCAAATAACCAGAAACGGAATGTGCAATTTCCTAGCTGTATCATATATAAATTGGGAGCTATGTGAATCACATAGTAGCGTTTTTAATGAAATATGTCAAAATAGGCTAAATTTTGAAATGACGTAAAACCGTCAAAATGGCGCCAAATAACACCCTCCAACTCCCAACCCCAACCCCGGGCTATCTCTTAATTTTTGGGCTCTACAACATATATATATATACTAAAATTTAAAAAAATCCGACTCATTTATTTTTTACATTGTGACCCCCTATGACGTCACCTCAGAGTTCGACCACAACAGCTGGAATTTCCTGGGAGGGCACGACATTTTGAGATATGTTTTTTCGCGTAGATTATATTCGCAAAATTTCGAAAGTCGGAGGCAAAAAATGTAGTTGAAAATAAAAGGTGTATAAAAAACGTTAAATCGTCATTGCTGGCATTGGGTACGCAAATTTCAAATAAAAATATAAAATCGAACATTTCAAATGACCAGAAAACAGTTAGGGGAGTTTCCAAGCTCTATGATTTATGAATAGGGAGCTATATGAATCACAAAGTAGCGTGTTTTATGAAAATAGGGTAAATTTTGAAGTGACGCGAAAACGTCAAAATGGCGATAAATCGAAAAACAATAACAACTACTTCCTATTTTTTGACCTTTACAGCATATTAAAAGTTCATGAAAATCGGCCGAAATGTAATTTTTCGTGACGCTGACGCTAATAACGTCACTAGGAAATTCGGCTATAACTGTTAATAATTTGCCATGACGGTACCACTTCTTAGGTTCAGCTCCATAGTTTTCCAGGCATTTCCAAAAATGATATGCCATACACTCTCTTCAAATGCAAATATTCTGTAACTTAGTTATCTAACCCATAACATGTATTACATTTCCCAAATCCACAAAAAAACATTTTACACTATCTGACTAAGTAGAAATAGACAATCTGAATGTGGGTGGAATAATTCATTGTCAAAGGCAAGACTTCAACCTGAAAAATTGCATGAAAAAATGCCGAAACCAGTCATTTTCAGCCACCCAGCAGCCTCAAAAGCAGAATTTTCCCACCGACCCCATCTAACTACCCCTGGAGCAGAGCATCCCCTGTTTCTAAAATGCAAAAAAACTATATGTTTCCGTTTCATTTCTTAGTTACCTGTCTGGTAACAACCCGTGTAAAATTACATTTTAAAAAATAGCCAATTTTTCGAAGCCATTATTTACATGGCCTTAGTTTCAACATATGCCGTATGTTTAGAATTTCACCCCTGTGCAAAAGTACGAAACTGTAGAGCAGAACCTTAGATACGGTTTTTGACTGATATATTCAAAATTTTAAAGAGGGAGGCCTGATAGAGAAGGTGATATTAACCCTTTGAACCCTGGTTGCATCTTCCATGTCAGATCAATGACAGCAGTTGGAAGAGTCCACAATTATTATTTGGGGGTAGATCAATTAATATTTTCAACGTGCAGCTGTGAGGCTGCACGTTGACAATATTAATTGGTCTACCCCACACATTCACTAAGCAGCCATCCTACTTGAGGAAATTATGACGCATCAAGCTTCTGGGCCGGAAAAGCCGCCGCTCGTGTTCAAAGGGTTAAAAGAGAGAGAGAGAACACGTTAAAAGTGAAGTGCCTGGACGGAGAATTAATTACTTCTAAAGCACCACATAGTTGACTATTCATGGAGATAAGCGCTCGAATTCAGCACAAGTGAAATTTCAACCAATGGACGCCCGGATTGGACTCGGAAATCATTTGGCTTAAAATTTGCAGTGATTTTCTGCTGTGGTAAACAAGTTCTGCTTTACTATAAATTAGGACCCGGCAACCAATCCTCGAGGCAGTACTTTAAGTAGGCAGCACAGGTTTAAACGATTGGCTAAACTTAACTCCACACCTATGTTGCGGTAATGATATTGCCATTGCTGCTGAAAGAGACCTTAAATAAAATAAATAAATAAAAACTAAATAAATAAATATATTCAAGGCGACCGCGGCCAATCGAACCCCCCCACAAAGATCAACGTCTACAGTCAACTTTGATATATCGAAGGAAACGTCGACACTCACCTCCCCTCCCCGTGTACTATAATTATGTGACTAATTGTTGTATAAAGCGAAATATTCCATGTCGATAAATTTCAGTCAGAGCATGGTTAATTAATCGATTTATCATATCATATTACAGTGTTCAGTGTTGAAGCAATTAATGCGGCTTTCTGACGACACAAGCTATATTTATGAATCGAATGGTAGGAAAAACGCTTTGAAAAAACAACTTTTATGAAGCATTAATCGATTACAACCAAGTGTCTAGAAATAATTGAGGTATCTTGACATGATTGCTCATTACTGAAGAAGCACAATTTTCATTGACCACATTTTATGTCTTTCACATTATTCCTTGCGAAACGTTGGATTGGCCAAATTGGGGATGATTAGGTACAGTAAAAACTAGAAGTCCTGTCACGAATAGCGCGCTTATCTAGGCTTAATTGCGCGTTGGAATTGCACGCAATTGCCATATTGAATGGCATCCAAAGCAGGTTCTCTTGGTTACTCATAGCAAACACATGCAATGTTTCTGCCAATTGACCTCCGGGTTACCCGGAGGTCCATTGGCTGAAACATTGCTTGTGCACAGGCCATATGTACAGAATGTGATAACTTTACTTGGGCCATAACGCGTACATTAACGCGCCGCATATCAACGTGCTATTTGTGCGCATTTCATGACATGACTTCTAGTTTTAACTGTATACATTGTTTTTAATGATCCAGGCCCTTGTGATTGGTGATTCTGAATATGTCTTTATTGTAACCCTGTAATTATTCGAAAAAACGAATCGAATCCCGAATAAGTTCTGCGATTGTATTTGATTCCTTTTCGAATCCGGAACATCGAATACTTTCGATTTGTTTCACGGCCGCGTTCATTGGCACTCAGAAACTATTTACAGTAATGATTCCATTTAACCGAGTATGATCCAGTTTTGCTGTGTTTTCTGCCTTGATGCAGATGGTGATTAAACAACGGACATGACAAACGTTACTTACTCCCAGTTCCTCATTCGACATTTCTTATCAACCGATTTTATCGGTTGATAACTAATGTCGAATAAGGAACTGGGAATAAGTAACGGTTGCACGTCCCCGATCAATAACAACAACTTAAGAAGGGTTAATGTCAGTCTTTCAGTGGTAGGAAGACGCTTACAACAGTGAACATGTACAGCAACATACCTCTTGGAAATCTGTCTATTAGACAAGTGCCGCGATTTTCTGAAAAAGTGAATTCCCGTGATCTAAATCAGTCGAGTGACTGTAGGATGGAAACAGTATTGGCTGTCCCTTGGTGCTCAATCACGAAAAAACCCCATTTGGGTTAGAATAATAGGTTTCTGATACACGCAATTCACCCCTAAACTAATGTGTCACGGTAGGTGTGTGCGTGAGGGGGTGATGGTGGTCTCTGTCTTCCGGACTTTGTGGGAACCTAGACAATTGTGGTTGCGTTTCCACAAGGATTTCCATTTGTTTTTCCAGATCCCCACAAAGACAACAATCATTAGGGTTTGTCTCCACATTTTGTGGGGACTTGTTTGACACGGAGAACAAAAGAAACAAAACAAGAAAATGGCAGCTAAACAAGATTGAGGGCATGTGCGGGTGTGCCAGGATGAGGATGTGTGTGTGTGTGGGGTGGGTGGGAGTGATGGTGTGTTCGTGAGGGTGAGTGTATGTGTGCGTGTAGTTTGTGTTTGCGTGTCAGTGGAGAGTTGTTGTGGGTGTGCTTCAGTTTGATATCTTGTTTTACATCGTCGATTTGTATGACATGTGAGTGAACTGTTTAAAGCAAGTGTACTATCGCAACTACTTTAGTAGCAACCGAAGTATACAGTTGTTTTAAACATTCCAGTAACACAATAATTCAAGTGGACAATTTCACGCTAAGTGTGGGCGAGGTAATATGAAGTGTTCACCCAACCGAGTAACTTCAGGTAATATCACAGCTGACTTATGATCAGAGCTTCTAGCAGGTTATTTTGTTTTGCCTCCACATGTTACCTCCATGCTTGGGCTTTGTTATGAAGTTTCATTATGATTTTGATTGTACAATTTGAGACAATCACTGACACCTTCTATGAAGGTGAAGAAGTACGGGGCTAAAGCACTCTACACCCACACTCCAGGCCCGTCGGAACGAAATTTATATTGGGGGGGCTGATATTGCTAATTTGGGTGAACTGGCTGATACTAAATGGGTATGGGGTATCCAGATGCCGAAGGCATCTGGCGCGAGTGCTGAAAGCTGAGCTTTTTTGAGGGGTGGGGGGAGGGGATGGGGGGGGGGGGGGTTACTCCCCCAGAAAATTTTTTGAAAAGGGCAATCAAAGGAAGCATTCTGGTAGCTTTTGAAGCAAAAACCTCTTGATTTTTTTAAATGGCAAAAGTTGTTTTTTTAACAAAATGTTTCAAAAATCCCAATAGAACCCCATAACATTTGGGGACGGTTCTCACACCGGGCTCACCTGCAGGCCGTGGCCGTCTTCCGTCATGCTAAAAAACACTCAGGCCTTATGGTGGATTCTTTAGTTTTATCATTACGCCAATGGTTGTCGTGGTCTTCTAAGCTGCCAAAGGAATTGCTCAAAACGTTTGCACATCAACATATGCAGGTGCATGTTATACATTCAGTGATAATTCTAATCCAGGGGCGTAGTAAGCTAATTTTATTGGGGGGGGGGGGGGGGGGGTAGCAACTATATTCCCATGACGCGACGCGTCATCCGAGCGGCGAGTGGGGGGTGAACACGAGAGGGGTATCCTCCGTCTCGTTGGTGGGGGGTCCGGGGCCTCCCCCGGGAAAATTTTTGAATTTAAGATGTAAAAACATGCATTCTGGTTGATTCTGAGCAAATAAATCGTATATTCCTATGACGCGAAGCGTCATCAGAACCGCGAAGAGGCGAGTGGGGGTGAGCACGAGAGGGGGTACCTCCCCGTCTCGTTGGTGGAGGTCCGGGGGGAAATTTTTTAAATTTAAGATGTACAAATATGCATTCTGAGTGATTCTGAGCAAATACATCGTCAATAAGGAAATACGTCAGCTCTCTGATCAATTCAGTGTGATTTCCGAGCAGAATTACAGGAATAGGGAACATGCAATGAATTACCGTGTGGTTAGTTGGGGTTTAACATCGCTTTCCACAATTAGGCGCAAACACAACTGTCAGTTTTATTGGTGGAAGAAAGCCCACGTGGAACCCACTCAGTCCAGTAATCATTAACAGCAATGTCGGAATATGGTAACCAGTGGGCATCCCATGTGGAGAAACCACCAACCCAGCCCAGTAAAGCCTACTTTTGACAAATTTGTGGGGGTGGGGGAATATCTCCCTTACCCACCCCCACCCCCATCTCCCCCCCACCCCGGTTCCTACGCCACTGTTCTAATCTGAGTTCAATAATGTAATGTCCAGTTTTATTCAGATTACATCGGTTGCTCCCATCATGGATAAACTAACGACGAAATATGAGCAAATTATTGGGGGGGGGGGGGGCTGCAGCCCCCCCCCCCAGCCCCCCCGGTTCCGACGGGCCTGCACTCTCCCTCCCCAGACGCCTGAACACCACAGTGCTTACGCATTGAGTTTTGCACGAGATAGTTTGAATGGAGATTCCTCTCCTTGGATGCTTTCATTGCACTGTAACCCATGTTTACGGCATTCGATCGTCATGGACATTTTTTTCGATAAAGTTATCTCCCTTGAAATTTTTCGACGAGCGAGGAAAATCCAATTAAGAAACAAGTAATTACTGACAAAACACCTATGATATCAGTAGAAAATAGCGCCAAGTTTCCTTTTCTTGCTTTTAATAAACGAAAACAACAGACAGCTTTTGAGCTGTCTGTTGTTTTCGTGTATTAAAAGTAACAAAAGGAAACTTAGTTTTTTTATGGCGAGACAATTAAAAGCAACTACTTCACAGATGATCCGTCATTGAGAATATCTATCAGTATCATCCACACCAATCACCAATATGTAAATATCCACTCTGGCCCCGTGTTAACCGAATGTGTTTTCACAGAAATTTGCAAGTTTTTATTCTTCCAGGGAAAAAAAATAGCAAATCTCACATTCAAGACTTTTATATAAATGGAAAGGACAGTGTCTGTATTATATATCACGATATACACGCTGTTGATATAACGAACATCAAAAGATGCCCGAAAGCCGTTTTCATTTTTTTTAAAATGAGCTCCAACAGAGAATAATAAACAAACGTTCAATCTGATTGTGAAAAAAATTGTAAAAAGCTAGCTTCTGTATTTTTATACTAACCTACAGACAAATGCCTGAGGTTTGTGAAAAGATGCGCACATCGACGATACAAATTCGTTAAGATTTCGAAATTTCAATTTTTATATAAAATTTCCATACACTTGGTGCTAACTTCACTGACAGCTTTAGGAAATTAAGGGGGGCTAACTTTCCCGTGAATCTCTTGCAATGACGAAAATTGTGAGCCATGAAAATAAAACACGGAATCTCCAATGTTTCCCCCTTCAACAAACGCAAAAATTATAGATGGAAAAATCCAATAACATGCACAATACGAACAAAAGAACGGGTTTAAAAATAAATTCTATTGTGGGGCATTTCGAAATGAAAATCTTGGCCTTGATTTTTCTCATAACAAAACTCATTTTCAGTCGCGCCAGTAGAATTTCAGGAATTGATAAACTAAATAATGCATAGATAATAAAAGACATTTTGCCACCAAATGTTGCCAGAGAAAGATTTCCATAATCTGAAATAAATAGGCTACAGTCCTTTAAAATTTAGGCTCTGCGAATCAAACTTTTTCGATTCGAATCGAATCGGGCCTGTTATTTGATCCGGATTGAATTCTGGGCGTCTTGAAGATGATCGATAAGGAGGTTGGGTTGGGTGTCGGTACACCTGATTGTTCCGACGTTGACGGCTCAAGTCTTGACTGATAAAATATTCCAGCTACATCACCAAGGCATGCCTTCCTTGAAGGCAAGCCGTGATGATGTAGTTGGAATATTACCCAGGAGCGGATGCGAGACTTACCAGCACTAAGTCCTGCACAGGACTATCCGCTAGCAACATTGTTTTGAAACTTCAACTTTGTTTTCAAGAGTGGTAGAAACTAGTGAGACTTGAATTAGCATGGGGGAGGGGGTTGCATGGATCAGATGATATTTATGTTAACCCTTTACCCAACGTAACGGACAAAACCGGCCAGCGCTATTCTCAAAAATCGCGAATTAATTTTCATTATTTTTTCATTTTTTGTCTCAAAAACATAGGTTATGACCCCTCGTTGGAACGAGCTCGTCGAGCTCGTTCCAACGAGGGGTCATAACCTATGTTTTTGAGACAAAAAATGAAAAAAAAATAGTTATTCAAGAATTTTGTTTGCAAGTGTCGTCTGCTTTTTATGTTAGGTAAAGGGTTAATATAGATGAATTTACACTCTGTCTTTATTTTCAACATTATTTACCTACAAATTCCATCTGAAATATATGTTTTGTGAGACGATGACAACGACTGATACCAGCTATATTCCCGGGGAAACATTCGAAAGGAAACGAATCGGGCAGCCGATTTCGAATCGAATATCAAGTTAAGATTCAAAATCGAATCGAATCTTGACGTTACGCAGAGCCCTATTTAAAATGCAATTGTCATTATTAGGAGTTTATCAGGTACATTGAGAAATTTTATCAGACAGTATATAGCCTTTTATTTACAAACATCTTGTGACAAACGCACCGCCAATCATGAGATTATCCAGATAGACAACATATTGTCTGTCAACATAACAAGTAAATTGATAGCAGATTGAAATCACTTTATCTCAATCAACATAAAGAACATCGCAAAAAGTACATAAACGTGAGTATTTATTGTAATATGGCCACGAGGAGGGAGAGAGACGGAGCGAGCTAGAAAAGACAAGAGGTGTAATATTATTGTCCATTCTGCGCGTGAATGTTATTGAAGCGGTGTATCAACGTCGTTGGAACTCTGCACGAGTAATATTCACGCGTTCAGTGGTTTTGAAAATTTTCTTCCTGTCGAATGTTGTACAGAACAACTTTATTTTCTCTCATAAAGGTTTGGGGCGTGTATAATAGATCGGTGTCTGGGTTTAAATGTTCAAATAAAAACCTCTTGGAGAATTAGCAGTTTATTTTCAATTTTATGACAAAAATGAACATCGATATATTTTGGAATAAACTACGAACAATTGAGCCTCCGACTGGAACGAAGAATGGTGACTTTCGCGGAGACTCCCAATTAACACAAAGTGAATTAACAATGTAAAAGCAACAATGTATATACAAAAATGAGACAATAGAACATTTGACATGGCATGCAAGACCAGTTGAAACAGCTTCGCAAAGAATACAAGTAATAACCAGGGAATTAAACGGAGCAGTGAAAAGCCGAGTAGCGAGTGTGATTGTTTTCGAGTTTGCCAGATAGTTTAGAGATTAGCTTTAATCTTTACAGTTTATAACACTTTTCAGTAGAATATGATGCATGTTGGGACAAATGACAAATTCGGTCCATTCAATGGCATCCTTTAAGTTTGCAGTGAATAATGATACTTAATCTAACATTTTTGTGCGTAAATGCCAAAATAATAGTTTATTATATTTACGAAAAGAAAGATTGGCTGATGTTGGAACTAAGTGTCACCGGTCATTTTAACGCTGCCACGCGTGACAACCGTTACTTATTCCCAGTTATCAGGTACACTGAGAAATACGATTTTATCGGTTGATAACGAATGTCGAATAAGGAACTGAGAATAATTAACGCTTGTCACGTCCGTGGAAGGTTTACCCACTCCTCCCTAATCACATTTAAAAATAGGATATCGCATCATCGAATCTCTCCTGTGTCACTGTTCGGTACATGACGCGTACAGTATCTGCATAAAGCAATTCCTTTAAAACTTCCGTATTATGTGAGATAATGTATCGTATCTTTTTAGAGCTAAGGACTGAAAAAGTGTGAATAAATTACATTACAAAAGTCACATAGGTGCAAAGACGACAGAAATTCAATGGAGTAGAGGGACACTATTTCCCAAAACGCATCGCACCCACCATGGCTCGACCCGGTGAAAGAAAAGTTAAAAACGTATCCATGCCATTTCATTTATCCTCATGTCAAACGTGAGCGCATGTTCCTATGTACATATTATACATAGAAATTTATATTGTTTTTCATATGTCTCATAAGACTTCACGGCTGTGTTTCATGTTATTTTACACATTTGAATCAATTCCATGTATTATTTGTTAACTTGTAGAGTGCTAAGTTTTCCTGACTACAAATTTTGTTCATCGTAAATTGCTGTATTGCACTTGAATGGATAGTACCTGAAGGCACCATCCAATCAAATGTAGCAGACCAATTTGTTGTGCACAATATCTAAATTATACCAGATCGAAAAGGAAACTATCTTCAGTGGAGAATAATAGATAGGGCCATTACCAGTGCTTTTTAGGAAAGTCCATTTTGGGGCTTCGAGCACTCTACCAGTTAAGACGCATAGTTGTGCTTACGAATGGTCGTGGTGTTGGGTGGGGGAGGAGTGCGGGGAGGGGTTGGGTGGTTTTGTGTGTGCGAATGATTTGAAAATTATGTACATATTACACATAGAAATTTATATCGTTTTTCAAGTGTCTCATGCGCCTTCACGGCTGGGTTTCATGCTACTTTACTCATCTGTATCAATGTAATGTATTTTTTCTGTAAAGATGAATAGAAACGTGACACTATAATAAAATAATTTACTACTACTACTACTGTATTGACGGGTGCCATTGATGTGTTTTCTTTCGGTGTGCATGCCACGATGGGGCCACGATTCGGTGAATTTCTTCTACTTCAACAATCTTCCAACCCGAAGGATAGCCTTCCAATTGTTACGATACTACGACTATCCTACTGGTGTTGTGTATCCACCACGTGAACCCATTATCTATTTGCGTCCTGGTTAGACTATTTCGTACCATCGAAGTGCAAGTACAAGTAGATGGACCTATCACTTGTTTCTGAAAGGTTAACCCTTTACCCAACGTAACGGCCAAAACCGGCCAGCGCTATTCTCACTCAAAAAATCGCAAATTAATTTTCATTATTTTTTCATTTTTTGTCTCAAAAACATGGGTTATGACCCCTCATTGGAACGAGCTCGTCGAGCTCGTTCCAATGAGAGGTCATAACCTATGTTTTTGAGACAAAACTGAAAAAAAAATAGTTATTCAAGATTTTTTTTTACAAGTGTCGTCTGCTTTTCATGTTAGGTAAAGGGTTAAGCAATTTATTCACATGACAACCAAATACATTTCGTGTAGAAATTTCGGCATGGACCATTAACATTAGAATATTATTATGGACCACATTGGGATGTGGCTCTGGCGAATTGACAGTCAAATGACTCGAAATTGTCACTTTGAATACATCACTACCAAAAAATTTTTTGATATTTTCTGTTCTTAATATTCTAGTGATGACAATTCACCCCAGAGTTACCTTGGCAACGGAACTGAATTCAAAAGTGAATTGGCGAGGTATCATCAAGGTGGGCGACAAAAAATCCATTTATCTTCCTTGAGTGGGACAAGGTGCCATTGCAGTTGGCGCCTTGTTCCACTCAACGGGCGGTATATTGTGCTATTGGTACAAATGACATTTTGGCGGAGTTTTCAGACTACATTGTGTATAATCGAGTTGGACTGGAAACGGCCAAACTCCTTCCTCAGAAAACTGCAGGATGAGTCGTCGTCTTCAGAAAGTCAACAACAGAGAGATGTATGAAATTTAAAACTCTCCAGGATTCGGAATTTTTCGAATAACCGGGATGGTTTCGAATCGAATCGACTCAGTGAAACGATTTCGAAACCGACTCGAATCTCGAACGTTTAACGGGACTCATGATCAACAGATAACACCAGAACACAATAGGTCTTAAAATTGAGGGAAATACAATCATACATATTGTTGCACGTAACCTTCGAACACACTACTGTAACATATGAAGATAATGCACTGTATTTTAACCCAAGGACCTACAGCGTTTAGAATGCAGGTCTTTTCATACAAGAGCATCAAACAGTGGCTCTACATTCTTTGATGATGGGGTGAATGGTAAAAAAGGAGGGAAATATTTTTGTTGGTGTTTTAACATTGTAGATAACATAATGTTTGGAGATGTAAAATGCAACCACTTTATATCATTTCATACTGACGTTCGTACTGACGTCTTCAGACTTTTCAATCGTACATGCATTTCATCTTCACCAAACAAGTTTTCTCACTGTCGAGAAACTCTAATACCTATCGGTGTGGTGTGTTTATGTATTAAATCGGACACTTACGTGAGAAGAAATAATAAATACCACACTAGCCTCTACGTATGATATATTTGGAGGGTTTGTTAAACTTTTTATTTTTTCAATGGCTTGTGTGTCAAGGTCACATGGCTTACGTTACTATTGTTTATAGGCGGCCTCTTGGCAATTTTGGGAGAGAAACGCTATTATTTTCACAAACACTCCGCTAGACCTTGATATAGATTTCACTCTAGAAACACAGATATAGTCTTCAGATATAATTAATTACACTGTCACCAAATGGCTTTGCATAGTATAATCATTATAATGTCGGGTCAGCAAACGTCATCCAAGAGTAAGGTGTTACCGTGACCCTGTAAAAATGACCCAGTATCAGTTCGTATTATTGCACCATGACCATGACCACGACCATGCGCTTACTCCTCAATGACCATTGAACTTTTTAGCACGCCTTCTTCTCCGTGGTTTCTAGTATGTTCTCTAAACGCCTACCTAACGCGGCCAGAAGACAACACATGTTAGAAATTTTCTCGAATAACTGAAAAATTAACATTTTACCTCAAAACCATTGCTTATGTCCCTTCCCTGGAACAGGCGGGAACAGCTCGTAATATTGAGGGGACATAGAGCTATCTTTTGGACAAAATCTAAATAATAAATAAAATTTGCATAACGAATTTTTGTGAAGAGTGTTGGCCGGTTACAGCAGTCACGATATGATAGGTAAAGTTAAACTATGGCTATTTCTTTTACTGACATGATAACCGTTACCTAGTTCCAGTTTCTTATTCGACATTCGTTATCAACCGATTTTATCGGTTGATAACGACGAATGTCGAATAAGAAACTGGGAATAAGTAGCGATTGCACGCCTCCGATTAATCACAACGACTAAGAAGGGTTAATGTCAGTCTTTCAGTGTAGGAAAACGCTTACAACAGTCAACAACAAACCTCTCGGAAATCTGCCCATAAGACAATTGCAGAGATTTTCTGAAAAGTGAATTTCCTGGATCCGAATTAGTCGAACGACTGTAGAATGGAAACAGCATTGGCTGGTCTCTTGGTGCTCAATCACCGAATAGCCTCTTGACATCTGGGTTGATAGCGAATGTCGAATAAGGAAATGGGAATAAGTAACGGTTGTCACATCCCCTATATCTTTAAACTTTCAAAATAGATACATGTTTTAGTTGAATTAATAGATATAAATACCATATTCTTGTTTAAAACTCAGTTTTAATGTGTTGTTCATTCAAATAACGCAGAAATTAATTAGGGTAAATTGTTGTTTCACTGCGATACGGCTCAATTTCCGCTTAAACACACCTTCGTGTATATTGTGTGGACATTAAATCTTTTGTTGAAAACCAACAAGTTCGAACAGACTTTTAGCATAGTAATTATATTACAATGCCTTTCGTTTATTTTATTAAGGCGACATGACAAATCTTCCTTCGCTTTCTGAAGTATCACTTTTACATGACATACGGCTTTTACATGACATCATCCCAGTGGCGTCATCAGTTTCCTTGGTAGGCTTATTTATCAGACGCGTTACATGGCAAATAGGCGGCTGATAAGATGGTATATGTGACTCGGGGAAACAATGTTAGGTAAGCCTGAGCCCCCACCTTATGTTGTTTCATCTTCGCCACCACTGCAACTTATGTATGGCAAAGAGTTGCCACATGGTCGTCATTTACCAACTGTCTTAGGGGAATCAGCCAACTATTTGGTCAAAGGTATGCTACAGGTAAAATATTCAAACCGCGCTGAATGGAGTAGATGCATTTATTATTCAACAAACAAGAAAACTATTAAAACAAATAATAAATTAACTAATATCATATACAATAATGTGTAATGAAATATAATTTAATTTCCTTATATGATATTCAATTTGCTTCCATATGATTGGTCGAAGTGAGTCTTTCATAATTCGATAAATACACAGAACGACACACTCGCGTGATATTCTGTGTTTATTACACGCCTTCACGCCTATAAAAATAATTATTAGAAGGATATTCAGCAGTTCAACTATCAACACAAAGAACACATTTTATCGCCAACCACATTTGCGAGGGAAACCCGTTTTACTGTTTCGCCCCCTGAGTTCCAATGTGTTTTGTGTGCCTACTGGCACAAAGAACACACTGGAACTCAGGGGACGATTTTTAGCTATCGCTAGGAACTCAAATTGTAATTGCGGTGCACGATTTGTAGAAAATTCCAGTGAAATTTCGCCCAATTGCCAAACAAAAAATATAGGCGTGTCCAGCGGTGGGCTGTTGGTTAGTATTCACGTGGGTTGTTCACACACGTTTTTCTCTTCAGTATTCGAAACCGTGTGTATTAGCAAATGTTGAAAAATAATCAACCTGTCGTGAGCACAATAGTTCCATTTTTTTTAACACCGCTGACAAGCTTTTGTCGTTACGTCAGCTAAAAGGTTAAATCACAAATATGCGAGGAAAGGATCTCTAATTCGTCACAAACTGACGTGGAATTTCTGATTGTCCTTTACTAAAATCGATCTGCGATTCTGTTAACCTCGGCTCAAATCGCTTTTAGTAAACTCGGTACAAAAATTTCATATGAAATCGGGACTCACACACAGAACGACACATGTGTGTGAATGGGTTAATCGATATGGCACGAGTACCAGCGCGGAAGGATAAAACGAGAGACCATAGGCCTCGAATTTTATCTTTCTGCGATGGCACAAGCGTCATATCGATTAACCCACTCACAGGCGTGTCGTTCTGTGTTTATTACACGCCTTCACGTCTATAAAAAAACAATTATTAGAAGGACACTCGGGAATTTATTTGACAACTATCTACAAAAAGATCATATTTTATCGCCAACCAAATTTGCGAGGGGAACCCGTGTTACTATTTCGTCCCCCGAGTTCCAATGTGTTCTATGTGCCCACTGGCACATAGAACACATTGGAACTCAGGGGACGATTTTCAGCTATCGCTGGCGATTCAAATTGCAATTGCGTTGCACGATTTGTGGACAATTCTAGTGTAATTTCGCTTCTATTTAAAAATAGCCCGTCAACGATTTCCATTCCGCACATATGTGTGGAACAGATTTTTATTTTCCGCACGGTTTAGCGTTCCTGTAGATGGGGATTTCATAGAGGCGTGTAATAAATTAGAGATCCTCTATTTATAAAGATCTAAATGCATAAGTCTGTTTCAGATGAAGATTCTAGCTGTACTCATACTCGCTGTAGCGGCTTACTGTACACCTCTGAGACCAGAGTTTGATAAAATGTGGAGCGAATTCAAAAGGACATACAACAAAATATATAGTTCCAGAGATGAAACAATCAGGTACGGTATAAAACAACAAGATAACTTTATGATGTGAATATGCATATTTCCCTGCCGAATTTAGCAGAATAAAATGAAGTTGTAGCTTGTTGTTGACCAACCGTATGTGGACATTTCACCCAAATACATGGCTAACAATTTTAATTTTCATCACTGGAAGAGATTAACAGGAAAGTAAGTCCCCTTAATTTCCCAAAGCTGTAAGTACATTTAACACTAAGGGTATGGAAATTCCATATAGAAATTAAAATTACGAAACGTTAGCGACTTTGTATCATCAATGTGAGTATCATTTCACAGCCATTTTCATGTGTAGTAGGATAAGGATACAGAAGCTGGCTTCTTACTAATTTTCCCATTTAGTTTGACCATTATTCTCTGCAGAAACTCATTTAAAAACACGGAATCGCCGTTTACACCATCTTCTGATGGTCTGTAACATTTTTTTTCTGTTAATTATATCAACAGTGTGCGCACCGCGATATATAATACAGACACTATACTTTCGAGATTTCCTAATTTTTTCCCCTGGAAGAATAAAAACTTGAGAATTACTGTAAAAATGCATTCGCCAAACAATGAGCCAAAGTGAACATTAGCGATACTGATAGATATTCTTAATGACGGATTATCTGTGAAAAAGTTGTTTCTAATTAGCTTGCTACAAAAAAAACAAAACAAGTTTCCTCTTGTTACTTTTAATAAACGAAAACGACAGATAGCTCAGAGAGCTGTCTGTTGTTTTGGTTTATTAAGAGTAACAAAAGGAAGTTTAGCTTTATTTTCTACTGATGTCACAGGTCTTTTTTTAACAATTATTTGCTTCCTCGCGCGTCTAATAATTTCAAGGGAGATAACTATCAATAGTCGATTTTCATGACGATAAATATCAGGGATGCATGATCCGGTCGAAATTCTCTGGCCACTTTTACGATCACAGTTCAGTTTTCTGCCCACGTATCTAATAACATTGCAAGGATAGTCGAACTCTGTTATTTCTGTCAAACGCATCGACCAAGACAATGTTAAGAACCACCCAAACAACTCCATGGCCAGAGAGGCGCTGGCAAAAAAAAAAAAAAAAAAAAAATAACCAATAAATATATCTGAAGTCAACCAAAAGAAATATTAGGTTGTAGTTGATTATTTTTCACGATTCATTCGACTTTTGTACCTTTCAAACATTACTTGTGAGTAAATTATTGAAAAAAAGAAAAACAGTTTCGTAAAGTGGAGCGCCCCGAACACCTGGTGACTGATAATGACAACCAGTTCGCAGTCGTGAAATTCAAACAATTTGCACAAACATACAATTTTTGTCAAGTATCACAAATCCTCATTAGTCGCAGGTAAATGGGGCTGAAGTGAGTGCAGTTAAAATTGAAAAACACATACTCGCTTGAGACGACTTCTTCCTTGCATCATTAGCGTACTGATAAACTTCAATTGTTGCTACAGGCGTGAGCACCAGTCAGCTTATCATGGGTCACCCTAATTATACTATGATATCTGTGCTATCAGATTGGTTTAGCAGCAATATCATGACTTCAGTACTGTCCAAAAACAAGACAAAGAAACAAAGGATAAGTATCGTTTCAATTTCAAGCGCCACGATTGCGCACGTTCTCTCCCAGGCTTTCGTGGCAACCGTTACTAATTCCCAGTTCCGTACTCGACATTCGTTATCAACCGATTTTATCGATTTATAACGAATGTCGAATAAGGGACTGGGAATAAGTAACGGCTGTCACATCCTCCTCTCGGGGCGTGACAACCGTTACTTATTCCCAGTTCCTTATTCGACATTCGTTATCAACCGAAACATTCGGAACTGGGGATAAGTAACGGTTGTCACATCAGTGGAGACTTAACTGTTTCATAATATTGGGATTTATCGGATTTTCACCATCGCTATTTATTCTCAACAATTACCAAAGTTAGCGAGTGCTGATTGGCAGCAGTTACATGGTATGTGTAGTCTGCTGTCTATTCCTTTGTTTTAATATGTTTCAATATCCTCTTGAATATCTAGTCATTGTTTATCAATATTTTAGTGTGTTTATCAGTATTCAGATAGATAGATACTTTTTTCAGAGTATACATAAAGTACAATGAGAATTAAGCAGATAACTCGCAAATATAATAGATGGGTACACTGCGGGAGATGACATAGCCAGAATGGCTGTCTAAATGTCACCCTACAAGGTTGGAGGTGGCAAAGTCATATTGGCTGTCTACCTGTCACCCATGTCAGATATATATTATATGAACGAACATATATCTTCATACTAAAAGATGTGGGGTGGGCGGGGTTGGGGGAGGGGGGTGTAATAGTTATGACATAAAGCTATCATCCAAAATAATATCTCCCGAAAACTATATTTGCTGAGTGATGTGTTTATATTCTGGAATGCATGTCGAAAGCTGAAGATGAAGTCACATGTAATCTTGTCATTTTCCCACCAATAAAATCTTAATTCAAAGGCAGTAAAGCAGAAAATTGTAATAACATTCCAAGGCACACTGTCGTCCGCGAATTGAAATACATGGCTTTTGAGTTTTGAACTGTTGCTTCAACAAAGATTTTTGTCCTGGATGCTTCTAAAATGCTTCAAAATATCAAAGTTAATGGGGACTATTTTCTGAGCCGACACTATCAAACAATACGTTTTATCAACGCAATATGAGATCTTGTTGTACAGTTCGGCCACCGTGGACAGGTCACTTTCCACAGGCGGGCATTATTTCCACGAACGCAATAATATAAGACTCCAAACACAAATTATAGGAATAATAATCAAAAATTTAATTAATGAAGGACCGGGTACAACCCGGTGCTTCATTAATTAAAATTTTGCTGATGATGATTTTTATTACCTGGTAAATGCATGAGTGAACATCACTGTCGACGTGTGGATTACGACCAATCCACGGCGACTGTACTGTAAGCACTGGTTGTTTGACTGTCAAGGGGTTTTCGAGAAGGTGATAAATAGAATCTACAAGTTGTAAATAGAATCTTCGACCCTTCCTCAAGTAATAAAAATAATTTTCATCTCACACCCAGTTCGACGATCAATCATGAATAGAAACTTAAGCTCGTCATCAGTTTAAGGAGAGATGTACCAAACTCGTCTTGTCTGAAACTCAAGAGATGCTCGATCAATATAAACCAGGCACTCGCCGGAGACAGCTGCAGTGTAATTGCTGTGAAATATCAAGCTCGCGGACCACAAGTCAAATTCTTTAAACAATTCGACGCTGTTTTATGACATTTCATTACCCATTTTTCGTGGAGTTTGTGCGCAGACGACCGTTAATGTAATGTGATGTCCCAGTCTCCATGTACTGTTTCGTGTTCCAATTATATATATTTCAACCAATATGTATTAAATTCACATTGAAAACATCAAGATATTAATACAGTTAGTGGAACTGTGCGGCATAATCTTAAAATAAAGTTGTGGTGAATCTTTATTCATAATATTTGATAAACAAACATTTTAACCCTTTACCCAACGTAACGGCCAGAACCGGCCAGCGCTATTTACAAAAATCGCCATTCAATTTTCATTATTTGTTGTCTCAAAAACATAGCTTATGACCCCTCATTGGAACGAGCTCGATGACCTCTTTCTAATGAGGGGGTCATAAGCTATGTTTTTGAGACACAAAATGAAAATATTTAGTTAATCAAGAATTTTGTTTGCAGGTGTCGTCTGCTTTTCGTGTTAGGTAAAGGATTAATACTAATGATAAAAAAAGATTCGGTCAAGTCTCGATTGAGAAACATTTGTCGCGTTGATTCAAAGAAAATGAATGTTTTTGATTTTTAGATGCAGTTAGTCGGAATATTGCAGTTGGTTGAAAGAGGGAACCGTTCAATTGAAATATTCCGTATGATTGAATCTAAAATAGACGATGGACTATTTAGGAGCTAGTCTAGCTCCTGGCCATAAATACGACAGATTCGTTAAAGAATTCGACTTGTGGATTGAGAACTTGGCAAAACATTCCAGCAAACAATTATATGAATACTTAACAAAGTCTTATCTATTCCAGACGATTGGTATTTGAACAAAACATGCGATTGATCGAGTCACACAATTCAGAGGCTGACATGGGAATTCATACTTATTGGTTGGGAGTAAATGAATTCGCAGACGTGGCAAGTATTTATAAACAAACCTATCGGAGATATATGGTTCCTGTGACTAACGTTGAGAACCACAAAGAAGAGACTTTAATAATTGAAGGAGACAATTATTGACGTCGATCTCAAACAGGGGCGTGAACTGGTCAAATTTTCACGAAGTTCAAGAAAATAAATGGCTGGCACGAAACGACTGTAGGAAACAAACGGTGTACTAAAGAGCCACACGTTTCTAACATCCGTGTTTAGATGTTTAGCGCGTGTCCTTCAATTTAAGTTTGCATCATCATAAGCAAATCAAAATATTTTTAAACTAAACGGAACGCGGATGTGGCAACCGTTACTTATTCCCAGTTCCTAATTCGACATTCTTTACCAATCTACTTTATCAGTTGATAACGAATGTTGAACAAGGAACTGGGAATAAGTAACGGTTATCACGTCCCTAACGTAACACCATTACTAGTCATGTGGGCTGCCGTGACAGTACACGTGCCATTAAGGCACTGCGACATGATGTCACACGACCCCACCCCTATGAGATCCCATAGAATATTGAGTGTGTTGACCCTGACATACAAATAACAATTTGGAGTGTAATTCATACCCACATAATCCCAGAATACATGAGGGTTAGTATACTATGTGACGAGTGGTGAACAGTTGGTACACCAAGCTACTTTAGACATATTTTATTTATACCATGATCGTCAGATTAATAAGAGTTTAAATGTTAAATAAATCAATATTCACTCGCGATTCTGTTTTTGTTTACATAAGCACCGGTGGACGCGCAAATTACGGGGCTTTTTTCATTTTAATAGCAAAATAACGTACTATTTCGAGTTATGGATGTTTATGTTTGTTAATTTTTGGTATCTTATGAGGTAAACTTATTTAAAAACGTAATAAAAAATTGCCGGTTTCATTTCACTCTTCATGAGACGACGAGTGATAACTTTAGATAATTTGCATTCAAGGCTACGTCACCAAAGGTCACCTTGGATGTAATTCCTCAGTAGGTGTAAATTTTAATTACTGATATCCCATTGCTGGCGTGTTCACCATGGTTGGTGTGTAAAGCTACAATTCATGTCATAGGCTTTTCACATATCGTAGAATAGGTAACCATGGTATAAATCACTGTTTTCCGCATTCGCTGCAGAAATTTTGATTGATAAAGATATGAACTGTTTCAAATAGTCCAGAAAAGACGAAATGCATTCTTGCCGTTTTGTCACGTTTATCGTCCGTC
Source organism: Pictodentalium vernedei (assembly GCA_031216915.1). Lineage (NCBI taxonomy): Eukaryota > Metazoa > Mollusca > Scaphopoda > Dentaliida > Dentaliidae > Pictodentalium > Pictodentalium vernedei. Next base: position 153,243,140 of record CM062292.1, read on the forward strand.
TGAATATATAACTGAACAGCAAACGCTTTCTGATTAATATTAATTTAACCGTTCTTTTGAAGAACGGTTAAATTAATATTAACCAGAAAGACTCCAGCATCACTTTTATGATGACCCATCTCATCGCCTTACTGCGTGAGGAGTTTCAGTCGGTAATGCTTTCGGTAGGGGTACCTCGAAAACTCGAGGCATTTTTGGTTTAGCCGCTACACTAATCGCTCTACTTGACAGACTGATATATTCCCAAGGTCTCAAGAAGCAAGTTTGTAGTTTGTAGTGAGACCACCCGGTAGACTGCCTTGTGGTACATAGGCTATAAATTTACTACAACCTTGATGGCCATGATTAAACCCGTATTTAAACGATAACTGATTCAACAAATAGTCACTACAAAATACATGTTATAAACCAAAACTAACTAAAGTGACCTAATTGGTGTGGATGGGTGGTAGTGGTGAGTGATATGAGTGGTCAAAAACAACCAAAACACAATGCAGAAATGAAATTTACTTGATGAGAGTGACGGAAGGTATGTGTGTTTGAAATACTATACCTTCATAACATCTGACAATGTCTTTCTTTCATGTCACGCAACATATTTTTCGAGAGCGTTTGCCACTCAAAAACATTAGATTTTCTTTTTATTATACGCTTTTTATAAGAATCTGATCATTCCTGTCGATAATTCCATTCGTTTCAACATTGAATTGATGCATGAAAGTAAACAGCTGATGCGTATTGATACGCGGAAGTGAGTTGATCGATACTCGGAATAGGTAGCGTCTTCCGATCTGATTCAGCTGGCGGGTTTTATGCTTCAATTCAAGGTGAATACGTCTTGATTTATTGCTGAAAATTATCGGTATCCACTTAAAACACTAGATTTTCTATTCATAATACGTTTTTAGAACAAACTGAGCATGCCCAGTGATAATTTGACTCTTATTCACCTTGCAGTGATGTTTTGAAGTGATGTATTAGCATTGCAGATGTGGCCTTTTCCACTCAAGGAGCAATATTAAGAGAATGGCTTATATTGACCATATATTAACATAGTCGCATACTCTCGGTTTCGAAGATGGTTGGCAAGGGCACTGGAAGCAGGCGGCAGGGGGCTGCTTCCTTTTTGCTCTGGAGGTTGGGGCTATGGGTCAGCACGTACCCTTTTCGTTCACTAGTGGAAAAGATTCACTGTCCGAGAACTATAACTGAGAAACTCTCGAGTATTCATTTCTAACATATTTTACTTGTGTCAAAAGGAATAGGGTGGGTGGGCGTAGGATCACTTATAATGCCAGAGACTGGTAGATAATCATCAAACAAAGAAGCTATACAATCGGCGGTTTGAGTCCTAAAATATATATATCGTCCCTTATCTATCGAGTGTCACATTACAACATTACAATTTACGATACGTTGTCATTTTCCTTTCTTGAGGCGCTATATAAGTTAAGGAAGGTTAGATTGAAAATATGTTATAGATTATTTTCGATGTTGTTAAAAATAAATTTATACCATGATTACCTATTCTACTATATATAAAAAGTCTATGACATAAATTTTATCTTTACATACCAACCGTGGCAAACACGCCAGCAATTGAATTTCAGTAGTTAAAATTTACACCTACAGTAGAACTACATCCAAGCTGGCCTTTGCTGACCTCGCCTTGAATGCAAACTTGTCTAAATTTATCACTCGTCGCCTCATGAAGAGTAAAATGAAACCGGCAATTTTTTATTACGTTTTTAAATAAGTTTACCTCATAAGATACCAAAAAATAACAAACATACGTTGTCTCATGTTAATAAAGTATCCATAACTCGAAATAGTATGTTATTATGTTATTAAAAGGGAAGAAGTTCGATGCTCTGCTTCTCACGAAAGCCACGACAGATACGCGCCACGTGACATCGGGCATTGTCTTGCTGGAATAACTGCAATCCGACGTTATCGTTGAACAACGGGACAACAACAGCGTTAAGAATTTCGTCCCTATATCTCTGTCCATTCAGATTACCATCGATGAAGATCAACTGCGTTCGATGGTGCAAGGAAATGTCTGCCCAAACCATTACACTACCCCTCGCCGAAACGGTCACATTCCCGCTCGCAAGCATCAGAAAACCGTTCTCCTAGTCGGCGATACACCCTTGCCTACCATCAGCGCGTCGTAGACAAAATCAAGATTCATCACTAAAAGAACTGTGCTCCAATGCTGCTGAGTCCAGCGAACACGTTGGCGTACCTATTTCATTCTGACGGTACGATGACGCTGGGTAACAATTGGTCCGTGGTATGGACGCCTACTTCGGATGCCGTGTTTAGAGACTCTGTTGCGGACAGTTTGTGCACTAATTCTATTGTTAGTTCTACCAGGAGTAATTGCCGCTGTCCTCGTCGCCGGAAAGAAGCGATCGCGCAAGTGAGACGTCCTGATGTGTCGGTCTTGTGCAGGGGTCGTAACTCTTGGTCGACATGAACGCGGTCGGTCTGCAGTAGATCCAGTGATTCTATACCTTACAAAGAGACGGTAAGTAGTGGGCACAGTGACTCCGAACTCAGCAGCGAGCTCATCTGGAGGTATCCCAGCCTCATGCATATCAATGGCATATCAATGGCACGCAACCTCTGATTTTCGGTTAACCTTGGCATTTTTTAAAATGTTGGAAGACAAAAACTAGCGCATTTTCTCAATAGCCCAGGCTATCTAGCACAACATAACACAAAGAAATTCGTCGGTTGCCCATTCAATTTGACATTCTCGGGTAGCACGTGCTGTTTGGAAATCCGTAGCAAAATTGTATGCGGTTGGGTGGACAACAACATGTCATTAAAGTCTTTGCACGACTTTTTGTCCACAAACATGCAACATAAGAACTGTTATATTTCATCCTGTTATGCTATTTCTTCGCATTTGTTTCTATTACACTTTCTTTTTTGACTCAGTATATCTATTGAGTGTCACATTACAATTTCGGTACGTTGTTAACTTCCCTTCTTAAGGCGCTATATAAGTTATGGAAGGTTAGATTGAAAATAAGTGATAGGTTATTTTCGATGTTGTTAAAAATAAATATACTAAATAATAATTTGTCAATTTTGTGCCGTCCATCCGTATTTATAAACCATGCTTCGCAGTTTTGAATACAAAAAAATGGACAGTAGGAAATAATGTGTTGCCTATTTGTAAGCTGAATTTTCCATTACTTATCTAGGATCTTAACTCATCACCAAGTTGACTGTCCGTTTTTGGTACCCTTTTCTCTCTTGCCCTTCAATGCTTCCGCCGCGCCTTTTTGATAGTTGAAACAGAAGAAATATAAAAGTACAGGAATGCCTGTATTCTGACACATTTGCATACTATCAATTTTTTAAAATTATCATGCCTGTGGAAGAATATGGGAGCACGTGCTCCTGTGCACCCCATACTCGCTGTGTAGGCACGGCAAATGTCTAGGTCATATGTACATTTACCTTCCAGACAAACAAAGAATTCGTTGCAATGATGAATGGCTACAACAAAACTCGATCACAAAGAGTAAAAGGCAACACGTTCTTGTCACCATCCAATATGGGGAACTTACCAGCAGCTGTCGACTGGAGAACAAAAGGATACGTCACACCAGTCAAAATTCAGGTATGTTTCAAATGTCACTGAATCAATCTTGGAATGAAATGATATTAAACTCTCGCACGTTCTGGTTTAACCTTATTAGGTTCCCTCCCACGGGTTGGAAAATGAGTTCTGGATCGTTTGGGATATACAGCCCGTGCAACAACGCCACGACGTTCTTTGTGTGATTCTTTGGACAAAGTTTGACAAAAGTGCATTGTTTTCACGCTATTTACGCGATCATGCAGAGTGGGGGTGGGAAAGTAAACCAACTTCAGATACAGCATGACATTTTTAGCTGCACTAGCAGCTCTATAAGTGGCAATGTCGGTCTGTCAGTCTGTCTGTCGGTCTGTCTGTGACCAACGAGTTTCATGTCGGTCTGTCTGTGACCAACGAGTTTCAAAACTCATTAACTTTTGAAATACTTAATGGAATGACTTTATATTTGGCATGTAAGTGTATCTTATTGATGTCCAGCAACTGTTCAATGCATGTGTTGTTCCAAATATGTTTCTTGGAGTTATGGCCCTTGATGAACTTAGAAGTTTGTGAGATTGCACCACCCGTCGCAGCTACGGCGTCGATGTCGCGATTTTTTGTTTTTCAAATTTTTCAGACACAACCACCTCACCGACAATTTTCTTCCATAATTTTTTAGACACCCGCTCCTTCCGGATACTACAATCTTCTCTTCAAGTGTTGCAAGCCGACAAAGGTACGAAAGTCACAGAGTACGCAAAGCAACTTCACCAGTATAGATGTTTGGATCCTTATTAAATCTTACATGCATTTCTGTTTGACGTGTTCTTTCAGTTACACTTACAGATACATGATTTGTTCCTCTTGCTGTGTATCATATTCGAGACTGGGATTTTTATTTTATTTTTATTACTCAGGTTCAGCACACATTTATTTATTTATATTATACTGCAATGACACTCCCAAAATGGTTTGTATTCTTGCTTATTCTTATCTTTTCTATTACATTACAAATATGAAATATCACCAACTCTATCATGAAGCTTAGGAAGCATTTGAGTCCTTGTATAAAACATGGTAAAAATACTGTGTTCATCTTGAATAAGGTGTTAAAACAGAGCTACTGTCATAAATGAACCATAGTTGATGTATGTCACAAACGATCGTTTTCTTTAGTTTATTTAACGTTCTGTAAATGCGATGCTGGGTTCTAACATCGCATGTGTATTTTCAAAAACATGTTCGGCATATTTTCACGTTTTCCAACAAACAACCACCCCTCCCTGAACATAAGTAACAGTGATTTATCCAGCTTTTACCACAATATAGGGATGGAAAGAATTCCCAATGCTCTATACTAGGCAGTGGGACTAATTTATATCGTTCTGAGCTAATTTGGGAGTCGCACTTAGTTATAAATATGAATAAGGAAAAAGTCGCATGATCTGAGAAAAACATTTTTTGATACGCTGAAAGAACCAACATACACCCTCACCCTGTTTACCATTTTGTTCCTGTCCTTACCCCCGGATCATGCGATAACTTTATCCCACGATACAGGATTATCACGACATCGGTCGTAATCGGAACCCACCCCACGTCCATTTCGTGGTCAAATTAACCCTAAGAGCTAAATTTTGTCTGGATCGGTCGTGGCACTGCGGATTCCATAGTATACAAACAAACGGGGAAGGAGGGGAGGAAAATTTATTTATTCAATTATATATAGGGATTTAACAACACTTTAGACAGCCAAGGTCACCTCGTGTCGGACTTTTATCGGATGAAGGAAGCCGGAGTGCCCAGAGTGAACAACCGAGAAACGGCGAGCAACTGCCCGACTCCCCCAACGTACTAACTGCACACAAGCAGGGTTAGCATTGGTTAAGATAGCGCACCATCGACGTGCTGTACGCCTTAGTACACAGCGCCACGAAGCTCTCATGAGGGCAATCGGGATTAAGTGCCTAGCCCAAGGACACAACGAAGTTATCCCTGGCGGAAATCGAACTGTGTCACCGCGCTTGAGAGAAAGAGAGAGAGAGAGAACGAGAGAGAGAGAGAGAGAGAGAGAGAGAGAGAGAGAGAGAGAGAGAGATTCGCTGTTCTATATTAAGATTGACAAACCTTATCCACAAAATTTGATATGAGCCGAGGTTAACCTCGGCTCAAATCGAACTCAGTGAACTCGTTTGATAAATTCCGCATGAAACAGAAAGACTCATATCGACAGTGCTGATCGCCGGTATGAATTTAAAACCTAACTCAGTATGCACCTTTAAAGCAACGTGACAATAATAAATACAACAGGTTGGAAACGTTCATTTATAATTATGATATGAAAAAATTACTTTCGTTTAACGATTATTTCCTGTCAGTTAAATATACTTTGAAGGGGAAAACGAGGTTTTAGTAGAAACGTATTTCTATCTTGAACGTCATTTTTTTCTCGGTAAACAAGGTAAAGAACTTAAAATTGGATTTTTTTCAGGGACAATGTGGGTCCTGTTGGGCATTCTCGGCAACTGGTGCATTGGAGGGTCAGCATTTTAAATCAACACAGAAACTTGTTTCACTGTCTGAACAAAATCTAGTTGATTGCTCAAGGCCAGAAGGTGGGTACAGTTTGATCTTTTATCTTGCATAATATATGCCCCCTGTCGTGATGGCGACATCGACGACGATGACAATGACGATGATAATGAAAGGATAACGCCGTAGATAATGACAACAACAGTTTTGTTTACTCTATTGTACAATTGCTATGTTATTGTAATATGTAATACGCTACGTTTACACTTGACGCCATAGGAATGGTTAAAAGTGGTGAAATAAATTGAACATTGAATTGTACAAAAAAAATTCTTTACTATACATGCTATGAACTCCACATTCATTGATGCCGTATTGTGAGATTTAGATTTTCAGTCTGAAAATTTCTCCCATAATGCAACTAGGAAATTAACCAATGCAATCTTGTTTGACAGAGCTCATTGAGCTCCGTCAAACAAGATTGAATTGGTTAAATTCCTAGTTGCTATGTGGGAAATATTTGCCACTTCCAATTTTGGTATCTTGACATAAGTGCACAGTGGGTTAAGGAGACGTAAACGCTGATCATGAACATCTGGTGGTGTGACCTATGACATGTCTTTCATCGCAACAAACAGGACAAAATTTGGTGTTTGCTTTTACATGTTGCACAACATTTATCGTGCATTCGAAGGGTCGCGATCTCGTTTGTTTCTCGAGGCTTATCGTTTTCATTGAAAGATATGTCCCAGGATAGCCTTACTTACTGAACTACGATATATTAACCAATCAGTTCCCAGCCCTTAATGACGTTACACAGCTAAACCAGCCAAGTTGGAGCCATAAACTTCATTACATACAATTTGTCGGCGAAAGCGAAACACCAGGGCCAATATTTCATTTATTTAAATTTGGGAGGAACTAACTGGATTCTCGCGAAAATGGTTGCGTGAATCCATACCTGCTGTAAGTGCCCCAGGATCCCATGAGGCCACCATGGTTGAACCATGGCTGTATACTGATAACACATGATAACCCATTACCCAACACAGCTTTTTAATTTTTAAAACATCATCTGATGTTTAAAAAAACTGATTTTTTAAGCAAATAAACAATATTTACCAATAAAATCTTACAAATATGGATGCCATTGGAACCGGCTCAATAAGCCGGTTCCAATGACAGCCATATTCGTAGGATTTTAATGACAAAGTAAGTGTCAGGATATTTCAGGTCATGTTAGCCTTTATTGGTTAATGTGCATCCCTTATGTTAAGTAAAGGGTTAAACTGACTCAATTCTTTTCACACTATTCCTAGCAGAGGTGCAGCGAGAATCTGCATCGATTCTTACTGGTTTTGTTGCGCGAATCTTTGCGCGAATCGATTCTCGGGATTCTCCTCGAACTATAAGCCCCGAACGCTTTCCAAAAGCTCCAGATTATCGTTACGAAACGAGTGAACTTTTATCTATGTGTTTGATTGTTCTTCGAGGATTTGGCAATTCACACATGTCGTCGGCTCTTGATAATTTTTGTAGAAGTCCGATGCGCCATTTAATGTGCATGAAATATTTAAAAAATGGATTATATTAAAAAAGATTCAACAAGGTCGTCATTTTGACTGGAGTTACCCAGAATCGTTATGACGTCCATTTGCCACAGTGGATGTCAAAGTGTCGCTTTGTGAATTTACGAGGGGGTTTATCCATCCCGGGAGGGTAGCCCCGATTCTCGACGGAAACTTGCATTGCATTGCATATCAAGGGAGATAATCAACGCTTGGATTTTCTAGCGGGACAGAATGGCTGAATCACGGAATCATTTCCATTGGCCGAATCACGGAATCATTTCCACGCATTTATATAAGAGATATAGTTTTTCCAGTCAGAAATTGTAACTGTAGAGAGAAAAGTTGCGAGAGTTCATCAAAGCTTTTGCCTGTATGCGGAAAATGAGACAAAGACATGGACAGACAGAAATGACAGACAGACAATTAATGTAGGACGTGCCACGAAGGAAAGTGTCATGGGGCTGGCTTTCTCTTATGGAACAGCGTAAGGTCAGGGGAAATTATTTTACAAAAAAACACATATTATATCTGATTACAGGTAATATGGGATGTGAGGGTGGACTAATGGACCAGGCTTTCACATATATAAAGATAAACAAGGGAATCGATACGGAAGCAAGTTATCCATACAAAGCCGTGGTGCGTATATTCATTCAATTCACATGAAGACATTTTTTAAGTTTCACACCTGCCAATGCAGCGATGGAAAGAATAGAGAAAAACTAGAATGTCGCTGAAAAAGTTCATGTAAAAACAATTCTGCGTCATTAAAGAAGGCTGTTGCCAGGGGCGCCGCGAAGATAATCGACCTCATTTGTCCAGGCTATAATGGCTCCAGTCTGGAGTGATAAAATATTTCAACAACATAATCAAGCTTGCCTTCGTGGTTGGCATGCCTCGATGATGTAGTTTGAATATTAGTGGGGATTGCACTTCACATGGATTCCCCAACTTCTTAACCCTTTGAGACTTTAATTATCCTGACGTTCAAACGTCACTAGGAATTCAATTTCTTCAACGTTTTTCAAAGTGCGACGTCAAACGTCATAAAGTACAAACAGTAAGATATTTTTCACATCAGTGATTATCTGGTTGAGGGCTAGATTATTTTTGGTGATATGAATTTGTTATTCAAAACTTGTTTTATTACAAATTATTTGAGAGTGCCAAGAGGCACTCTCCAATAACTTGTAATAAAACAAATTTATATAAACAAAATATTATTTGTGTTTGACTGAATATGAAATATAAGCAAGGAAAGTATTGGTTTTTGCTCTGGTATCCTCATTTTTTGAAAGCCCTGATAGTGGATTCCAGCACTCAACCAGTTAAGAAGTCTTGACAGCAGGATTATATTAGTATTTTAAGCTGCGATAACATTTGGCTCAACAGTTGTCACTCAACACTATTCAGGAGAAAATCAGAATTGAGGTTAAAACTTCAAAAAATCGAAAAATAATAACAAAACAAATGACCACAAAGTATCAACGCACTGTTTGATTTCGTACGTCATAAGATGTACAAAAGTATCAAAAGATTAATGTACGCGTACCATGCCTCCAATTAGTCGTGCTCTGCACACAGATAAATTTTGGTTCCTCCAGGAACCAAAACTGTTTCTTCAGTTTGTTCTGGCAGAGGAACCAAATTTGGTTACATGGAACCAAACATACACGTTTTGGTTCTTCAATGTTTCACATTAACTGGGCTCTCAAAGGCTCTGAACATTGTATAAATTAAAAGACGCAAAAATGGCGACGAAGCAGGATATTAGCATTGCGCACGGTGCGGTAGATTGATAATTTTTCTTCGCAATTTGCACGTTCGCCACATATGAAAACTCGAATCTGAGACTTGGGGTAAAACAAACAAAAATGTTGACCGTTTTACCAATAAAACAGAGCTTGTTTACAACAGTTGTTGTTTCTTCAGTTTCTTGTTGCCAAGATTTAGAGAAGAACACACATACGCGGCCTTTTAGCTTAAATTCACCACCAGCACCGATGTGCAATAATCTTGCAGATTCTGATGTCCTATTGTCATAAATTGTTCATAGGTTTAACCCTTTACCCCATATAACGGTCATAACCGGCCAACACTATTCAAAAAAGGCGCCAATAAATTTTCATTATTTTTTCATTTTTTGTCTCAAAAACATAGGTTATGACCCCTGGGGTATGTTCCATGCCAGTTCAGAGCCATTAACTGGTGGTATATTCCATGCCAGTTCAGAGCCATTAACTGGTAGAGTCTACAAAATCTTAATTGGTCTACCACACATATTCACTGAACAACTATCTACATGTACTTGAAAAAAGTCAGGTCGTCTCATAACCCTGGACCGGAAAAAAACGACATTTTGGGCTCAAAAGGTTAATAATTTCCATTTTTCTCTTTTATATAGGTCCTAGATTAGTACGGAGGTTTAAAATTGTATGCCCTCTTCTTGTTTTAGTGCTTACAACACAATCTCGTCCTGAATAGTTTACGCGCAAGGGACGAAATACACGAATGCATTGGGGGGACTAAACGCCACTTTAATGTTCGTCCAAAGGGATGATTGAGTGAGACAAATAATAAGCGCGACACCCCTATCGCTATTCACTTCAACCAACCCAGTCATTTGTGTATACACGTTCGTTGCAGTATAATTCAAGTTGGAAACATCGCATAGGACGAACTCAATAACACCAACCAAAGGCGCTATTGTGAAATACAATGGATATTCACGTTAAAACACTCATTCCATTTGGCCCGTGTCGGAGCGCGGTGGATCAGTGGTTACGGCATTGGACTTCAAACCGAAAGGTCCACGGTTCGATCCCGGACAGGCGTTATGTCCTTAGGCAAGGCACTTAATCCTGATTGTCTACGTGGGGGCAAGGTGGCGTGATGTACCAAGGCGTACTGCACGTCGATAGTGCACTTGTCAGAGGCGGACTGGTCTTATGGTCTACAGGGAAAATTACCGGTGGTACCCAATTAGGTTCCCCTTGATGCCCCCAAAATTGATGCAGCCCAATACCTGTTGTTACGTGAAATGTCGTTAAAATGACTAAAAGGCGAAATGGATCTGATCGCATAGACTGCTGGACACTTCAACATACCAGCAGCCTAGTCTGCCATTCGTCACTCGGATGAAAGGAAACAGCGTTCCTTCAATTTCAAGAATCAAAATGTTCTCCAATTGGGCCGAACTATGGTCTTCTCGATGCCCCCTCCACCACCCCCGCCCCTCGTCGCACTCGTTCCAATGAGGGGTCTTGACCTAAGTTTTTGAGACAAAAAAATGAAAAAAGTAGTTCTTCAAAACTTTTGTTTGCAAGTGTTGTCTGCTTTTCAGGTTAGGTAAAGGGTTGATTCCCTTCTCCCCCACTACCGAGTTGAGTTGCAAATCATCCCACCCCTCCCCAATATTCCCTAACGGTAAAAATCAATACTGAGCTGTTTATTTTGTTTCTCTTGTAGGATCAAAAATGTAACTTCAATAGCACGAATGTAGGTGCTACTGACACTGGATATACCGACATCAAAAGCAAAGACGAAATAGCATTACAAACTGCCGTGGCAACTGTAGGGCCAATTTCTGTAGCCATAGACGCCAGTCATCCGTCCTTCCAATTTTACCAGAAGGGTGTCTATAACGAGCCAGCCTGCAGTCAAACTAACCTTGACCACGGTGCTCTGGCTGTCGGGTATGGTGTTGATGGAAGCACAGACTACTGGATTGTCAAGAACAGGTTCAGTATCTTTTTATTGTGGATGCGGGTTTAATTTCCACCTACCAGCATTTTGAATATCCAAATCACTGTTCAGTTTTTTTATTCTCCAATTGTGTCCAATCAGAATTCATGGCTTATGTCACAGAGGCTAAAATCGAAAAAAGCATTTAGGAGAATGTTAAAAAAAATTCGTTTGCTGCTTGTAGAAAATAAAGAATCCCCAACTGTTTTTGGCATAAGAGATGACTTTCGAGAAGGTTTCTCCGCTTTCTCAAACAGACGTGTAGTTCGAACTGTCAATGTGACATTCTAAACAACATACCATTTTATCAGTTTAATGAGCGAAGACAACGCAAAATTTCCGATTTTATGACAAGTGAGTAGAAAGCACTTTTATCTTCAAGACAGACCCTAAATACGATGTTTACGACCAATAGTAAACTAAAAATGTTTTGGTTAACGGGCAATCCCTCTCTGTAATTAAACCACCTCGTGAGACTTTAAAATTTTACCATTTTTGATTAATATATATTTATCTGCATGTGTTTGCACCAAAGCATGATTAACTCTTTACCTAACGCATTAGCCGCATCCACTTATGTAATTAACAAACTGAGCTGCTGAAAAAAGATTTTTCCAAAAATTTCAGCAAAACCATATCATGTGACCCCTCATTGGAACGAGCTCATCGAGCTCGTTCCATTGAGGGGTCACATGACATGGTTTTGTTGAAATATTTCAAAAACATTGAACATGGTGAAAATGCAGTGTTAGTTCATTTTATGTCTTCTGTAAACATCCAGTTCGCTTTGTTCTGTAGACAATAATGCAAATATTATGTAACAGTATTTTTCGAAAAAGGTGAATAAATATAACAAACAAAAGAAACCAAAAATAAAAATAAAAGCCTCTCTCCCTCACTGATTTGAAAATAATTACATTTGGTTCATGGGCAATTAATTTCGATTTCCGGGAAATTTTAGGATGACGTAGAGCTTTAGAAATAACAAGATACCTGTTTTTGGATTTTTAAATTAACGTCATTTTCGACAGTTTACGTCACTCTATGTTTTTACACCCGTCTCATTTTGTGACACCCCAACAGCCACAACTGTAACTGATACCCCATAATATTTTACATAATCGGAGAGGAATAGTCGAAGTAATGTCTCGTCACATTTGAATTAACACTGTCGGTCAACATTTAACACTACGACGAATTCCAACCGACGACCAGAAAACGTCAAAATTAAATTTCTTGTCACGAAGTTGAAATTCTAGACCATAATAGTACCCGTGGTCTTTGACCCTTTACCAAACGCAGACGATATCAAAATTTATTATTTTAAATATCATTTTTTTAATTTTTCAAAAAATTTCAACAAAACCATATCATGTGACCCCTCATTGGAACGAGCTCAAAGAGCTCGTTCCCATGAGGAGTCAAAGGATAGAGGTTTGTTGAAATATTTTGAAAATTTTGATTTGTTCAACTGCTCAATTTACATATTACTCGGGCGGATGCGGGCGATTCGTTAGGTAAAGGGTTAATATTAAGCTGAAAAAAATTAAAAATCCGACGTCAGAAAACGGAGATATGACGTAAACAACGGCAGGGTATACCTTCCCATTTTGTGAGCATCCCTAGCCCAGAAAACTACAACATATTCCACCTCAATATTTTTCATACTTCTACAGGAATGGTTCAAGTGACGTCTCGTAGCATTTGATTTCACATTGTCGGTCTGCTTTTAACCCTATGATGAGATTCCCACGACGGTCGGAAAACGTCCAAGTTAACCCTTTACCCAACAAATCGGCCGCATGCGCCCGCGTAATATGCAAATTTAGCAGTTGAAAAAATGTTATTTTTCAAAAGATTTCAACAAAACCATATCATGTGACCCCTCGTTGGAACGAGCTCGCCGAGCTCGTTCCAACGAGGGGGTCACACGATATGGTTTTGTTGAAAGTTTTTGAAAAATCTGAAAAAATGGTATTTAAAATAATAAATTTTGATATCGTCTGCGTTGGATAAAGGGTTAAACTTCTCGGCACGAAGTTGAAATTCTACACCATTATAGTACTCGTCGTCCCATATACTAAGTTGAAAAAAGGAAATACCGACGTCAGATACCGGAGATATGTCGAAAATAGCGCCGGGACTGTACCCTTCTACTTCTTGGGCACCCATATCCCAAGAATTCCAACACATATCCCTATATTATTTTGCATTCTCCTAGAGGAATACTTGAAGTGATATGTCATCGCTTTTTCAACACGAAACCCGCATTTTGTACATCTGATATGAAAAGAAAGCCTGGGCATGCGGGTGGGGTATCCACACATGTGGTTTCTGCAGTTCCAAAGGCATTACCAAACATTTGGAGTTGATTCTCCCAGTACTTTGGCCACAGTTTACTCTAAATGGACTGCACTGTAATCCAAGTATCAGATACGCACATGTTGAAAGCAATTAGAAACCTCAGCGGTGCGGTTAATGGGCGGGTTGGTACTTTAAAAGGCCACAGACACCTTCCTTTTGACGTGGGACGAACCTTCATTGATCGTGTTTCGTTGGATAATTTCTGAAAATTAGCTTTCGATTTCAAAATAATCTGGTTTTGAATATTATTTTACACCGTCGGTTGTCATGGAGATTTACCAAATAGTTAATATGGTATACTTGATACACCGATCTTTCAAATGATATTCCCAACAAAAACCTTACTGAAGCTGTTCCTCTCTAAAAGTTTCAGATTGATTAAGAATTCATTTCCCCTTCACTGCATATTTGTGTGGTTTAGACAAAAGCCTCTCCCCGTGGTGTTAAAAATGAAACCAAAATACTTGTGAGCAGTTATCTCTTCCACACAGCAATCAGCCGTCACCTTCCAACATAGAGAACCCCTACATCGAGTAAGCTCCCTTTTACGGTTCACTGGTACACCCAAGTTTTTATTTTCCTTCAGTTCGAGACTTGAGTCTCTATTTGTTCCCATATCTACCAACAATTGCCAGCATTTTTCTCTGGCACCACTTTACATTTTGAAACTTGTTCCATATAATTGTCGAAAAATAGCCCTGGGATCTTCAGGGCCCTAGTTGCTGATTAATAATCGCAATTCAAGAGGTCATCTGGATCTTTGATGTACAAAGCAAAAGGAATTTGTGGAAGGACACACCTCTGCTTGAGGCCTCTCTCTATAGGCATCCGTTTTGGCGATACGCCACCCAGACTGTGTTCACTTTATAGATATTCAAACAGTGCTTTTAATTCTCGCCCCCTAGGCCCAAAGCGTAAGGTTGTCTATCATTTTGGATAGCGGGAAAAGATGGTTCGTGACCTTCTTTCTTATCATCTTTACATCCACTTAAATTACCTCATCAGAATTATGCTGTACCCTGTTTCTAATTTCGTGATATTGAGTAGATATTAAATCATTCCACTTAAGCTTACCTCCTTACAATGCACAGTATACAATCCCAGAGAGGAACACTTTCGTTTTATCCATACAGTTTCTTTGGATATCTTAGACGGGACACCGACGTCTGCCCGATCTGTAATCGGCAAAGGCTTTAATTCCTCCTCAATCTTCCTTTTTGTCATTCAGTTCGTCCTACAATTAACCACACGCACCCACTTACTTGGTCTACCCGTTCATCATGTCTTAACCATATCTCGCTAAAGTTCATACCGTTAGAGTCTGCCTCTATCAATGTTCTTGTTTCACTTAAAATTATTTGGGGATTCCGGATGTTACTGTGCCCCACTTTTTGAGTACCGGGACCCCTTCACCTCCCTCTATTGTACATCTTGTTATTTCCTGAGGGTAGTCTCGGTACCCCCCACCCTTGAATCTAAGCGCAAATATCAGCTGAAATCACAGTGTCTTCGGCTTGTAACTCACATTTGCCTGTGCATGCACGCAGTACATATGGACGAACTTTAGAGAGAGAGAGAGAGAGAGAGAGAGAGAGAGAGAGAGGAGAGAGAGAGAGAGAGAGAGAGAGAGAGAGAGAGAGAGAGAGTCACTGTTTTGAAATAAATAAATAAATAAATAAATAAATATTTTCTTATCATCAAATGTTATAATTCCAGTTTTCCCAAGGACGCACAGAGAGAATATAAAACTCGAGTCAGGTGTTATCTAAGTAGTTTGATTAAGCCCCACAAAGTAGATCTTCTGTTTTTCAGACCATTTTGTTTGTAAAATTGCAGATGGGAGGGCGTTTGTTTATTTTATTTTTTATTTTTGTAATTATTTCTTTGCCATCAAAAGTTCATGTTTTGGGTTTTTTTATGTTTTAGGCCTCATAATCTACAGAATAGCAGAATAGAATAGCATGGGTGGTGTTGTATTTCGTCCCTTGAGTGCAAGGAGGCTTTGCAATGCTAAAGCATTGCAAAGCCTTCCTTGTTGCACTGAAGGGACAGATTTATCAATTTGATTAACTTTGGTAAAATATCAGAACTAAAACATTTACTTTTTATTTTTTAAGTTTGCATTGGTTATAAAAAGAAAGCACGAGGCAGTCAAAAGGACCATGCGGGAGGCCTGAGAAACAGATTTTTAACTTTTTAGGCTTTATTTTGATGAACTGATATTGTAACTATAAAAAAAGATTTGAGCAGTGTCAGTCCTGTTAACTAGTCTACATTAAACACAATTATTATATAATAGCACACATCAGAACTTCACGTCGCTTTAAATGGGAGATACATATAATGCGGCGTAAAATGGTTATATCTACGCGAAGGCTAAATACCTCTCCTGATCAGTGACCAAACAACGAGGCCACAAAAGTGCCGCTTCATGATATTGCCCGCCACAATCTGAGCAATACAGATAGTGAGCGGAATCGATATGAATTGCGTATCTTGTTCAACAGTCCCCATAAAATAAGTAAATATAAACTCAGAGGAGAAAAACCCCAAAATATCAATTTTCTTCCAAACTACTGAATTATCTGGACGTACTCAATGAATTCGTTTTAATCAGGGTTATAAGCTACAACTTGGAAGTAGCAATGATAAAAAAACCCAATCTGAATGGCGATTCTCACATGAAGTCCTCGGCTGACATGATGTTTAACTGTTCGATACGCCCAGATCTTTATTTCAAATAGTGAACTTTGGAACTCAAGTGGCAGAGTTAATTCACCTATAATGAAGCACGGCTTTGAATGAGCCGATATATTGTCAGTCTTATCTTCAACCGCTCTCACTGTTTGCCTAATCAAATTTAAGAAAGTTTCTTTTTTTATAATTTCAGTTTCGGTACATGCTGGGGAATGAAGGGGTACATTTGGATGTCAAGAAACAAGAACAACCAGTGTGGTATAGCTACAGCCGCCAGCTACCCTCTCGTATAGAGCTCAACTCCCTGTCAGAGATTTTCTTCAAAATAAATTAGACTTCAATTTGTTTACATGTATTTTTTTACCTAACTGTTTAGTTTTACACCAATAATGAATGGACAGGGATCATCTTTTGTTGCAACTCTTATAAAAGATGTCAGTTTAGCAGGGATGTGGCGATAGGGGGGGGGGGGGGGGGGTCTCACCCCCCCCCCCCCCCGCAGCTAGGAGTATTTTTTTTCAATACTTGGAAATTCCGAGGTCAAAAATCAAATGGTTGGAAATTCAATAAATTAACATTGTTCATGAAAAATATTAAAATTCCAACTAATGAGAAATTTTGGGAGCGCGGTAGCTCAGTAGGTAGAGGTGCAGGCTGAAAGCCGAGAGGTCTTCGGTTCGAATCCCACCTGCGGCAACCGCCTTGTGTTCTTGGGCAAGACACTTCATCTCCATTGCCCGCGTGGGGGCACGATGACGCCGTGTACTAAGGCGTAGCGTACTGCACGTCGATAGTACGCATGTCTTCAACCAATCTAACCCTGCCTGTACTGCAGTGCGGAGTTACGATGTTGGGGAGCTGGCAGCTGCTCGTCGTTGCTCGGTGGTTCTCTCCGGGTACTCCGGCTTCCTCCATCCATAAAACTGTCACGGTCATGATTAGTCATTGTGCATAAATATGTGACCTTAAACATCAATAAATAAATGAATAAATATAATGAGAAATTTTGATCTTTTATTTTCAACTGGACTCTGACATCAATCCGGTAAATTTTCTGACCCAGACACATTATAAATGATGCCTTTTCCGTTTCAGGCCTAGTGAGAATTTTCAGAAGGGTTCATAACCCTTTACCCAACGCAGACGATTTCAAAATTCATTATTTTAAATATCATTTTTTTAATTTTTAAAAAAAAATTTCAACAAAACCATATCACGTGACTCCTCTTTGGAACGAGCTCGACGAGCTCGTTCCAAAGAGGGGTCACATGATATGGTTTTGTTGAAATTTTTCGAAAAATAATATTTTTTCAGCAGCTGTATTAGCATATTACGCGGAAGGATGCGGGTGATTCGTTGGGTAAAGGGTTAAAAGATATCACCCAGCGCTGCAGTGCAACCACCCATCGAAACCACTCACAGTTGGAATTTACACCGGTGGCACCCCCCCCCCCCCCCCAGCTGAAACCCTTTAGCCACATCCCTGCAGTTGAGGGATAACGTCCATGTAGTTAATATTTTGGGACGAAAACGACGGTTTTACTGTCGCAAATTGAGTTTTGTCGACGACACCGTAGCGGAGCCGGACAACAGATATTTGCGATAGTAGAATCATCGTTATCACATAATTACTACAGATAGCTCGCTAGGGAAAATATCGTTCCCAACACGCCTAATATGGAAATGACGTCAGAAGTCAACACCGACGTGGCAACGTTGTGAATTGGTTTTGGAAATAGAATTGAATTAATTTTCTCTTAATTAACTGGCTACCTAATAACATAACAAACGACATTTGCAGAAAACATTTCCCGAATAAAAAATATTTTCATTTATTGTATCGTAAACATAGCTTATGACCCTTCGTTGGAACGAGCTCGATGAGCTCGTTCCAGTGAGGGTCACAAACTAAGTTTTGATGAAAAAATAAAAAAAATAATAAAATTTATTATGCCTCACATTTGTAACATCAACCTTGATTGGTTAATTCGACACTTTCTAAAAGTCATAGTAGTGGAGTTTTGGGGCAAACACGGTTACTATCGGAACGTTTTTCCCTGGAGACATGAGAACGAAGAAAATGTAAGCTCCACTTCCATTGATCAGCGTCGATTGGAATTTCTCAACACCAAACGCTTGCTCCGTGTTCGTTTAACTTTTTTCGTCACCGGTAGACACAAACTTACCAACAAATATATCATCTTCAGTGGGTGTGTTTTCAATTTTAACTGCAAACAATGAATTCAAAAGAATCAGAAATATTAAAAACTCACGTGTTGTTCACCACCTCAGTGAATCCTGAATATGCGTTATGACCTCAGTCAATTATATTTCCACAAGTTAGTAATCCCCGTCCTCACTGAACCTCCGCCTCAAGTTCAAAATAAATTGTTTTACTCCGCTTAATTCTATCAACTGCCGTTGTCCGAGAAACATGAATTTATATTCCATTAATTTATACCACTTATCACACAAGCATTAACAATGAATTATAACATGAACAGTTGTGAACACCGGCATTTGTTGATATAGAAACTCCCAAAGCGACGACACTTGTGACAAGTCATTTTCGAAGAGACGTCATTCGTTCGAAATGACGTCATGTTTTTGGATTCGACTACATTGTTGTTGCAAGACTGATGGCATGCTGCAGTTAACATTATAACAATGAACGTACTTTTGTTCGGCATAATAAAATAATTAGAACGTTTCTTTTCATGTTATATCGGTCGATAGTACCTGAGTTTGTGTGATTTCTGAAATAAAACCTGAAGCAGCTTCGCTCGTTACCACGAATTTCCATCGAAAAACAAAATCGTAATTCTAAGAAATTTCAACAGGTTATCATGACACCTTGCATTGAATATGGCAACTGTGCAATCTCTATGTAATAACAGTATACTGTATGAAGGCGATCTTTTTCATTATTTGATTTTAGACAGCGTTCTTTTTACATGCTTTTTCTGTCCGATGACGTCGACCGGAAATCGAAAGTATACTCATACGTAAACAAAAGCAAAGGCTTTGGAATTTTTCCCAATGCAGCTCTGTCGCCGTGTTTTGAAGAATTTTTATCCCCTAGCTTTGTTCTTGGATATATAAAGCACAATTGGCCACAAGTTGTTTTCGTGAAATATTATTAAATTATCAGTTCTGGTGCGAATACGGCAGCAGACTTCCAGGAGCCAGTGGTGCCTACAGTCGACTCTATGAGTTGATTACACATGTGTTTCGTGTTCTATACATCCCAATCTTCATTTTGATGTACATTTTGTGTATATTTAATTTGAATTGAAGGAATATCAGAGGTGAGAATTTTCAAAATAAACAAAATTTCATTACTTATATAGGCCATTAAGTAATATATGCATATGAGAAGATGGCTATAAATATTAATCATTAATACATCCATACATATAACATGAAGCTAGCGTCCAACATACGAATTTCACGCATAAACGTAATTTTGTCCATCTCACGTACAAAATGAAATATATAATGTTTGACTGGAGACAACTAGGTCAATTATAGTGGCCAAGAAACAATATACATTATTTTCCCCACGCTCAGGTGTATTGAGTTCGTGCACTTGCACTTACTCTTCAACAGAAGCCTCACAACAAAAAGGTCGCGAGTGGCCAGTAGATTAATCTACATGAGAGATTCACGACTCGTTGCGTGAAAACATGTGTTACATGCCACTGTGTTCTCATTCACCCTCTTACCACGGATTATCTAAAGTCCTAATTCTCGAGTTCTTTGTCAAATTGGGGTATTGCTGCTCCTCAGCAGCCATGATCTAATTTGACAAGGAACTAATGTAATAATATTCATTGATGTTTCTGTGAGCAACATTCAGACATATGCTTCTGAAAGACAATAAATAGGTATCTATTGCACTGACAATAGTATCGCCTGCTTTAAGCAAAAGTATGAATGCGTGGTATGTGAAAGGGATTGAGAAAAATGCTATTTCACACCTTCCGTTCCTACATCCGCATGTCCATTTAACCGGTTTACGACGGCGATTGAACAGGCATTGTTATGTGGGCCCGATCGACAGAATACTGATCACATGTATACACATCGTTCCCTGAGTTCTAATGTGTTCTATGTGCCTACTGGCACATAGAACACATTGGAACTCAGGGGACGACATGTAATAGACGCAATCCAGCCATTTGCCTTTTATGGATTGTTCACTTTATGTGTACTGCACCCCCCCCCCCCCCCTCCCACGAATACCCACAAATCAAACACAGACACAAATGTAGTACAACCCCTTTCCCGCCTTCTCTACAGCCACTCTTCGCTTATATGGAGCATATTTTTTGTCTGCACTTGACGTACATATAATTATTGTTCTTGTATATATTGCATATTGCATCATCCATTTTCATCAACATCCTCTGTCTCGGACCACTTATAAAGCAACATGAAATCATTTATTGTTACAGAATAATATCGCCTTTGCACAATCAGATACTTATGCAATGTACAACAGGTGTATTGGTCTTGTCGGTGGTAGGAAATATTATGACCGACAGTATAACTTTGGACGAGATCCGGCGAAAAACGGAATTTGACTTCATAAGTTTGTTTAACAACATAACTGCTAATACTGCTGATGCGGAAGATTCTCTTTCCAAAGACCAAAACTCAACTTGTGCGTACTATTTACCGGATGAATTCCGCGCCTCTTTCAAAACTAAAAGTCGTAGGTTTTCATTGTTCCATTTAAATGTACAAAGCCTCTCCGCTCACAGGGACTCTCTATGTGATCCTGTATCCTCTCTACAGAATGTTGAGAACAAATTCAAAATGATCGCCCTCAGTGAGATATTCCAGCAGCGTCCAAATATATCCCACAATCTAGATGGTTATCACAGTCTCTTCGAAAATATCAGACCACGTGGGGACGATGATCGATATGGTGTGGGGACTTTATATAAAAGATAACATTATTATCAAGAAAGGGATGACATGTCTTTATTTAGTCCCCACGTTGTCGAATCTCTGTTTTTAGAAATTAAATTAGGCAAGACATCTGAATTAACTGGGGTTATCTACAGATCCAACACACCAATCAAAGCCGAACTAGACCTCTTTTTATCTAAGCTAAATTTTATCACAGGTGTATTAAACAGAGAAAAGAAAACATCGTATATAATGGGTGATATAAATATTGATCTTTTAAGGCTGGATTCGCACACAAAAACCGCTAGTTATGTAGATCTGATGTTTAGTCAGGGATTTATCTATCATTTATCACAAGGCCTACCAGAGTTACCACGCACCCGTCACAATAATTGACCATATTTTTTTCAAATCATGTTCCAAAAAAACCCGCCAATTCTGGAATCATAATAACTGTCCAATATAGTACTACTGAAATCGAGAACGAGCTAAGTAAGTCCTCTAATACACACACTGTATTAAAACGTAAAATTAATGACCACTCTATTCGAAACTGCACTAATATTTTATCAGACTGTGACTTTACACCCATTCTAAATTCAGCATGTCCAAACACGGCAAACGATACTTTCCAAAATATTTTCCATGACGCATTTGAACGGGTATTTCCCCTCCAACATATTCAACGAGACTAGAAATTCATAAAATGTCAGACTTGGATGTCTAAGGGTCTTTTAATTTCTTCTAATAACAAGCAAAAATTCTGTCGTCGCAAATTAAAGTCCTCCTACTATACGGAAAATAAATAATTATAAAAAGCGTTATATTATAAAGAGATATTATATGAAAATCAAAGAAACTTGCGTAATACCTGGAAGATTTTAAACAACCTTATAAAAAAGCAAAAACCAATGTGACAATACCGTCTTACATTCTTGCGGATGACAAAAGAGATAAGCGACCCAAAACTTGTCTCCCAAGAATTCAACAATTGTTTCTCAAACATTGGAAACAGAACTAGAATTCAGGCAGAAAGGCATGATTACTCTTTCTCTGACAATATGCAATGTAACTTCCCAAATAATTTCTTCTTAACCTTTTGAACCCATAAGACCGATTTTTCGGTCCAAGGCATAATTCCGTCCCATTTTTGTCTTATTGTAAGAGGTCTGCACACGGAGCATTGGTGGAAAAATAATAACTGCAGTCTGCAGCCAGACGGCTGCAGACTGCAGTTATTATTTTATCCTCCCTGTATAGTGATACTGGACTTACCCATCTCACTGTAAGAATACACAAAGGCGATACCATTCCAGGAAACGAGGTTCAAGGGGTAAAGCCCAAAATCTGAACATGAAATAATTAATATCGTAAAAGGGACGAAAGCCAAAAAGAGCAGAGATTGTGATTTTTCTCGTGAAGCACTCAATTGACATAAAAACACCACCACTAGTTCACATTATTAACGATTCATTTCAATATGGCATCTTCCCAGACAAAATGAAAATATCCCAAGGTGATCCCTATATACTAATCTGGTAAACCACATTACATCAATAACTATAGGCCTGTTAGCATTTTACCTACATTTTGAAGATTTTGGGAAAACTTATAACTTTTCGTTCGTCTATGTAGTTTTCTTAACAAATTTAACATTTTAACACCACAGCAATACGTCTTTCGTAAAATAACACCCCACAATTCATCCCGTACTTCAGCTTTTGAGACATGTTGCTGAAGAAAATAACCATCAATGAAAAAATAATACACTGGCAGTCTTCCTCGACTTCTCAAAGGCTTTCGACACTATCAACCACAACATTCTATTGAGTAAATTAGAACACTTTGGCATCCGTGGTGTTAGCTTGAACTGGTTTAAAAGATGTCTGTCTAATAGGCTACAGTATGTTGTACGAAATGGTCAGGAATCGGCGTCGGTCCAGTCACTTGCAGTGTGCCACAAGGCTCACATCTTGGCCCAATTTTATTTTACTATATGTAAATGATCTCTGCTACTCTACGGCACTAATTCTCGTATCGTTTGCTGATGACACTACAGTACACCTCTCCATAGTTATACATTTATCCACAGCCACCTGATGTTTTGAATGCATGTATGGGGTAATCCGAGAGTGTAAATAAGCTGCTTCGTTTGCAGAAAAGGTCCGTAGGAATAATTAAATATGCAAGATACAACTCTCATGCAGATCCATTATTTTTGAAAGAGAAAATTTAAAAAATCGGCGATTGTTTTAAGCTGCACGCTCTGCTCTTTCTGTTTGATTGGAAATATAAAAATCTCATAGTATCTTTCAGCAGTTTCTTCAGTGTCTTACACAGTGGAACTGGGAAAGCTACTATTCAACGAATTTCAAAAGAAGTAATTTCGATTCCACAAGTAGCCACCGGACTACAGAACATCCGATCCTGTATATCTAATTCGTGTTTAGGATGCAGCAGTAATACGTCAAACGAGGTGACCGCCATGACATAAGCGATTCCTGATCGCTCGAATCTCCATCCCAAGTGTTTTGGTCAGAATTCAACAGGGAGAATATGTTTCCATATGACAACCTTTGGATGAACACTTGGGCTGTTAAATTATGCTGATCGCTCGGTCGATGGGAGCTTTTGTGGTTCTCTTCCTGTCTTGTACGGTGAACCATTTCCAAAACCTTTGCATAGCTCAAGATGGATAGACAGGGTATGCACGGATTCTCCCGAGTAAACCATAAGGAATTATTTATTTCCCCCTCACTCATCTCGCTCTGATGTGACGCTTGTATCGCCTATCAGAGTTGAGAACTGCTTCACTTCTGAAGCATCTAACTACTCTACTTTAGCAGGTTAGTTTTTCTTTTCCCACATGCTGAATGTTGTGGATGACGTGTTGCATCCATTCCGGGTGTGTATGAACTGGAGGTGGGAAGGTTTCCATATTCCTGCCTTTCTGAACAAGATTGGCAACTTTTAACATATTTTTACCATCTTTGCGAAACTTGCGTGAGGTAGTCTTAAACTATATATCGGTGAAAGCACAACTCCCAAGATGCATTATAAGCTGCTATAAGTGCCCTGGTGATGTGGATACATCTATAATTACTCGAAATATCGTCCGAGTCGGAGGACGTTGGTGTAGTAGTAGATGGTACTGATGTGCCCATACTCTTAGTGTAGAAGCATATGTTCGCAGCCTGGGAGTACATCTACAGCTACAGACTGTGATCAGGGGGCAACACTCTAAAACTTTTACAATTGCATTTTCTAGAATTGTATTTTCCAGTTGTGACCTTAATGAGTTAAAACGAACCATAAGCATTTTCAAAGATCTGGCTATTTAAGTTGGCAAATTGTCCTCCATTCTGTATCAGTTTAACCATATTCGTAATTATTCCCCTTCTTTAACCTTTATGTTTGTTTGTTTGTTTATTGGGATTTAAATACACTTTTGACGGCTAAGGGTCATATCACATGTTGGACAGTTTTTTACAGATGAGGGAAACCGGAGTACCCGGAGAGAGCCATCGAGCAGCAGCGAGCAACTGTCAAGCTCTCCAACTTACTAATCCGACACAGAGTTAGCAGCGGTCAAATGCAAGTGCTTCAGTGACGTGCAGCACAACCTAGTACACAGTGCCACCGTATCCCCACGTGGACAATCGAAATTAAATGACTTGCACAATGACTCAACGCAGATGGCGCGACTCGGGATCGAACGTCGACTATTCGGTGCAACGGTCTACTCAATGAACCACCGGGATCCCGGTCTGTCGTTAACAAGTATTGAAGCGATGGATTTCGAGAAAAATAACTATAATTCACAAGAAACCACTCCGGCTATAAAAAAAATAGTATTTTGTGTGAGGTCTTCTTGTGGTTTATGACAGAGACACTGGCAGAGCAAGGATTCTCAAACAGGTGTGTGTGTGTGGCGGAGAGGGGCAATATTCAGGCGGGCACGGCATTTCACGCCGTAGGCCTGTCCCGAGGCCCGAAGGTCCGAGTGGATGGTGAGTCTTGGAGGAGGTGTGCCCATTCCTTTTTGAAAAATCTAGTGCTCTGAGAGTGAATCTTGGGTAAAATTCGCTTCCAGCTGGAGGTAATTATCTGTGAACGTTCCCCCAAACCAGTGTTTTTGCTTCAATCTGGATGTAACATGTGATAGATGGGTGAAAATAGTTGAAATGGGATTTGAATTTGGGGTCCATTGAGATTTTGGAGGCCTGGCCCTCCCCCTAGCTCAGCCACTGGACAGAAAACTTAGCGAAGCGTGAATAAAAAATGCGTTTTTTTCTAGTTCAGGTCACAGTTTTAGCGCCCGCCTTGGATTCAGGTAATCTTGGATATCAAATTACTGTGGCCTCTGGGATACGAATTATAAACAGTGGGTCGGGAAACGTACAATTCAGTGGCAAACGAGGGAAACGAAATGGCCTAGTGCAAGAGTAGTTTATTTGGTAGTCATACTTGGAGCCATCATGGATTAAAAAATTCCCAATGCAGACCTATGTGGATTCTGGATATGTCGTCCTATGATTATTTCCGCTTCGAATAAGATGAAAAACCCAGCATCGAAATCAATAATGCCCAGACGTATATTTACTCGAAATGGAAAGTAATTACCATTCAGTTCCAATGATCTCCCAAACGGATTTTAACGGATTTGGGTTATGTTATTGGGTGAACCCTCTCGTTTCTAACGATACAAAATTTAGAACCAACTTGTTCCGGTAGGTCGATATTTTAGCATTCAACGACTAGACAATATTTCGAACTTTAATTGACTTCCTATTTTCTGTCCCCAAATCGTTAAGATGCACTTAAAAAACTTAACAGCTTGTACGCGTGTCCCAATTTACTACAGTTGAACAATGGAACAAAAAAAAAAAAAAAAAAATAGCCGTGAAGATCTTTCTCATAACAAGTATTTTATGGGAAGAGAAGTCTCTTGATGTTAGAACGAACACCACGGACTTGCGACAAGTAGTGGAAAGTGGATTTTAAGTGTGAAAATATGAAGTTGTTGGTGAAGAAACTAGAGTTAAATTGTTTTAATTTTTTGAAAGCGAAGATCTGGTTGATAGGAAAAAATTCATACCGTAACAACTGGGATGGGGAGGGCGGGAAGGTGATGGGGAGCGATAAAATTTCCGGACACAACTAGGGAATGGATCGCGAAAGCCGAGGACGTATTTGTCTATGCTATGTAAAATCATTTCTCATGTATTGTGAAGACCGTTTTGAGTGTTATATGCATTAATAAGCTGCAATTTTGTCAGAGAATCAAGTTTAAAGTAGTCTTCGTGGTAGATAGGCATCCTATTGTGTACTACATGTACTTTGAGAAATGCAACCTGAGAATGCGGTCCTTTGAGAGTTAATGGAGTTTCTGGAAAGTAAAAAATGTACAGTTCTTGTAATACCCCCATACATTTGAGTGAGTTGCAAAGACACTCAGTATGATTGTGTCTGTCTAAATTCCAAACACACAAAAATTTTTTCAAGCCGATGTATTGTATGAAGTGAACTGTATGTGGTTTGCAAAGGATCCTTCAAGTTCAGTCATGCCAACTCGACAGGAAGGAACAGTCCACATAGCGGACAATTTTCATCATTTGAAGATTTTTACGGGAAAGGTATCTCATCTTAACCCTTTACCTAACGAATCGGCTGCATCCGCCCGCGTAATTTACAAACTGAGCAGTTGAAAAAAGATTATATTTCAAAAAATTTCAACAAAACCATATCATGCGACCCCTCATTGGAACGAGCTCGTCGAGCTCGTTCCAATGAGGGTTCGCATGATATGGTTTGGTTGAAATTTTTTGAATAAATTGGAAAAAAAATATTTAAAATAATAAATTTTGATATCATCTGTGTTGGGTAAAGGGTTAATTTCCTGAAGCTCTCAGTATATTTAACACTAAGAGTATTGGAATTCCATGTAAAGAAAGAATCATTTTACAAAGTTAACTTCTGGCATTTTCCCGTAGAGTAGTACAAGAATATAGAAGCTGGCATTTTACAGTTTTCCCTGTCAGTTTGATCATTCAGTGTTAAAATCCTTTTTTAAAACTAAGAAAACGACTTTTTATGTTTTATAACTTTTTGTCCGTTCATTATATCAACAGTTTGCTCATCGTGACATATATATATATTAATCAAAGTTTGCTAAGCACCAAGTACATCCAACTACCTGTTTTACGTTTTAGTTGAAATATTGTAATGGAAAATGTATATATTTTTTATTTAATTATAGCTTTAATGATTTAAGTACAGAATTTAAGATTTTATTTGTGTTTGACATTATATTTAGCTTTTGAACACGACAACCATGGAAAATGGATATTATTGGTAAAAGAGGATATTTTTCAATATTATATGCCAGAAAGTTGACGGCGTGGCTTCAATATCGAGTACGAGACCCATTACTGTTAATTACAGTTTGATAACGCCTTCTCATGCTCCCAATCTGGTTCCTGGTCATCCTTTGTGGGATGTTGCTCCATTCTTGGACCAACATGGCACCAAGCTCCTGGACACTTCTTTGCTGGACTGGACGGGCTGAAATGGCAAGCTGCAACTCATTCCAGACATGGTCGATTGAACTGAGGTCAGGGGATCTTGCTGGCCAGTCCATATGCTCAATCCCCTCCCTCTGCCGTTACTCCCTGACAGCATAGGCAACATAAGGACGGGCATTATCGTCCATCAGAATGAATCTGTCACCCACTGCATCTGCATACAATCTTACATGGACATCCAGGATCTCATCAATATACAGTTGTGCAGTCAGTGTACCACGTTCAAGCACACAGAGCTCTGTGCGTCCATCCCTGATGCCACCCTAGACCATGATTGACCCTCCACCACAGCGGTCATGCTCGGCAATGTTGGCTGCATGGAATCGCTCTCCTGGTCTTCTCCATACCCTAGAACGCCTATCTGTGTGGTCTAGGCAGTACCTTGACTCATCTGTAAAAAGGACAGGTCGCCAATCTTCTCTGGCCCATCCAACGTGGTCCATGGCCCATTCATATCGTGTCTGGTGGTGGTTCCGGGACAGCGGAATGCGAATACATGGTCTTCGCGATCGGAGACCACCTTTGTGGAACCATGCCCGGATAGTCTGCGTCGAAACATTTACCACGGATGCATTCTGAAGGTCACTGCGAAGCTGAGTTGCTGTGGCAAAGCGGTTCCTACGGGCCTGAATGATCAAAAACCGGTCTTCAGCTGCAGATGTTGCCCTGTCTCTGCCACCACCATGCCGTCTTACAGGTGTGCCATACTGCTGAAATCTTGCCCAGGCTCCTGCGATCACCGTATGGTGCACACCAAGGGCTTCACCAACCAGACGATGGGTAGCCCCTTGCTCCACCATCTTAGTGTCCACTTTGGGTCTTTGTTTAGCGAAAGTGTTTTTTACAGACAGTTTTTAATCTTCTCGGGAAAAAATAATTAATCTCACCACCTAGATTGTTATAGTAATGGAAATGACGGGGTTTATATTATATACTACTCAAAGTTTGCTAAGCACCAACTATTTGACACATCATTGTGAAATTTGCTCGTGACATATTTGCGATATTTTTGTGGATATGATTAAGGAATGTATTGAGATGGTCCCCAGTGTTTACATTAGCTCTCGTGACAGTCATGGAAAGCATTTACCTCTTGATTTCCATGATGTTTTCGTGTACTGTCTACATGTATATGACACGTGTAGGGTATTCAAACTTAATTTCAACACAAACCCTTGTGATTTAATGATTGAATATGGCAAATGCAAATGTAAGAAGACATTTGTCTGAAGCAGAAATGTGGTGGGCTGTAGGGATGTGATAGGAGGTGTGATACTGAAAAAATATTCTTAATGACGGATCATCTGTAAACTTGTTGCTTCTAATAAGTTTGCCATATAAAGCCAAGTTATCTTTTGTTTTTTCTAATAAAGGAAAACAACGCACAGCTCCAGAAGCTGTCTGTTATCTTTGTTTATTAAAAGTGAGAAAAGGAAACTTGGCTTTAATTTCCACTGATGTCATATAACGGATGTTTTCCCAGCAATTTGTGGCTTTTTAAATGGACCTTCCAAGTGCGTCCAATAATTTCACTGGAGATATCTTTATTACAATGTTGATTTTCATGGATGATATAAGACATTGATGATATAAATAGACAGACACGAATTACTTGTTGAACATTTTTGTGCAGTTAAAGGGTCACTAGATCAGAGAGTAGTGTGTCTTTAGTCTTTCTGTACAAATGTACAAAGTAATAGCACACACGGTGTTCATCACAACATTAAAACCCGAAGCTGATCTGCCAGACGTGCAAAAGACGGGCCGGAATACGATTTTGTAGGTCTCTGGGCTACAGTTACTGTGAGGCCGGGGACCCCCAGTGATAATTAACAATGTATAGGATAACGTAAATTCAAATTACATCACAGAACAATGCTAATCTACCCTCTATCAGCACTTTTGTCTTTAGTGTAAGCACACAAAGCAATGACGAAAGAAGAAGAAACAAAGTTTCGATGGAATGAGCGATTTCTTGTACAAGCCCTAAGCGAGTATGAGATCGTCTCATTGTAATCAGGTTTGCCAATGCTTACTAGTTGGAATAATGGGCAAGAAAAAAATTCCAGTATATTATACAGTATATTAATTGAGCCCCTTTTTTAAAGAGATATTTCAGCATACTAAAACTTTCACTCTGCTTTTACAAATGAAGTAACTTTTCACAGTAACTGAATTTCATTCAATCTCTGGAGGCCCTCAGCCGGCGGAGGCCTCTGGGCTACAGCCCATACCTTAATCCGGCACTGACTAAAGAGGACAGAACAGAAGAAGTGTTGTCGTGACGGTTTGGATATTCAAGGTGCTGTTTGCAAACAGCCTGCAAATCTCATCAAGACTACCAAAACACATCTTCGCCGGCCCTGGTGGGTCAAAGAAATCTGGCTACGGTGGCGGGCAAACGGGAGAGGCGGGTGGTGTTACAACGCAAAATGTTACAGCAATCGATAATGTTATAAAATAACGTTATAAGAACTGATAATGTTATAATTAACCGATAATGTTTTCAGTTTGTTTCTCCAAAACTTCTTGTCGACAGTGTTATAAAAATCAACTGATAATATTATAATTTTGTCGAACCAATAGTGTAACACAATTTAACGGATAATGTCACAATAAAATCAGAAATCTTTTCTGTTCGGGCCAAATTTATTTTATTGGGTTTAACGACACTTTCGACACCCAGGGTTACCTCGTGTCGGACAGTTTTACGGATGGAGGAAGCCGGAGTGCCTGAAGAGAACCACTGAGCAGTCAGAATCCCCAACGCACTGACTCCGCACACCAGGATTAGCATTGATTGAAGCAGAGGCGGACTGGGCAAAGACAAATTACCGGGGAATGCACCAAAGGGACCCCAGACCTGGAGAAAAGATTTTGCGAACTGAACGAACGCCGCTGCCATGAATCTGAGCGATCAATGACACCCCACATAGAGTTCATCTCGATAACATTTTGTATCATCTTCATCTATCATTCAACATTCTACCAGAGGGAGAGACTGCACGGATAAGATCATAGTTCGGCACAAATGGAGAACATTTTGATTCTTGAAATTGGTGGAACGCTGTTTCCTTTCATCTGAGCGACGAATGGTTGACTAGACTGCTGGTATGTTGAAATGCCCTCGTGTGGACTGCCAATATAGAGAACATTTCGATATACCAGCAGTCTGTGCAATCAGATCCATTTCGCATTTTGGTCACTTTATCGACGTTTTACGTACCAAGAGGTGTTGGGCTGCATCAATTTTGGGGGCCTCGGGGTGAACCCAATTGGGTCCCACCGGGGATTTTCCCTGTAGACCATAAGGCCAGTCCGCCTCTGACAAGTGCACCATCGATGTGCAGTAGGCCTTGGTACATCACGCCACCGTGCCCCCACGTAGACAATCAAGATTAAGTGCCTTGTCCAAGGACATAACGCCTGTCGGGAATCGAACCGTGGACCTTTCGGTTTGAAGTCCAATGCCGTAACCACCGATCCACCGCGCTCACACTGGGGCCAAGTGGAATAAGTGTTTTAATGTGAATATCCATTGTATTTCACAATGGCGCCTTGGGTTGGTGTTATTGAGTTCGTCCTATGCGGTGCTTCCAACTTGAATGACATTGCCACGAACGTGCATACACGCATGAGTGGTTGGTTGAAGTGAATAGCGATACGGGTATCGCGCTTATTATTTGTCTCACTCAATCATCCCCTTGGACGAACAGTGAAGTGACGTCCCTTGCGTGTAATCATTCAGGACGAGATTGTGTTGTAAGCACTTCACTGGTTGAGTGCTAGAAGCCACTATCAGGGCTTTCAGGAAAATGAGGGCAGCAGAGCAAAAGCCAAAACTTTCTTCGCTCATATTCCATATTTAGTCAAACGCAAATAATATTTTGTTTTTGTAAATTTGTTGTATTACAAATTATCGGAGAGTGCCTATGGGCACTCTCCAATAATTTGTAGCGCAACAAATTTTGATATAGAAATTCAGACTACCAAAAATAATCTAGCCGTCAACCAGTTAAACAAGAAGAGGGCATACAATTTTAAACCTCCGTAGTAACCTAGGACCTATACAAAAGAGAAAAGTGAAAATTATTAACCCTTTGAACCCAAAATGTCGCTTTTTTCCGGTCCAGGGTTATGAGAAGACCTGACTTTTTTCAAGTAGATAGTTGCTCAGTGAATATGTGTGGTAGACCAATCAAGATTTTCAACGTGTAGCCCCAGAGCTGCACGTTGAAAATATTGACCGGTCTTTCCCAAAGTAGCGATTATAGGCTCTACCATTTAATGGCTTTGAACTGGCATGGAATATACCACCAGTTAATGGCTCTGAACTGGCATGGAATATACCACCAAGGGGAGGGGAGGGGGGGGGGGGAGGGAGTCATAACCTATGTTTTCGAGACAAAAAATGAAAATAATGAAAATTAATTGGCGATTTTTGAGAACAGCGCTGGCTGGTTTTGGTCGTTACGCTGGGTAAAGGGTTAAAAACGCAAGTCTTCTTGGAGAATTATTAGTGAAAAATAAAATATACACGTGAACGTCGTGACACACCTTCTTATTTAACTAACACGTTCCGTACCGGCACTCCAAATTGGTGATACTGAACCCACAACAGCTCGAATCGTTTGTATGAACGACCATGTATGTTACCAGAGTCCAAGTACCAAATCAAGTCTTTAATGAAAATTCGCGGCTACTGGCAAGAGAGATTTGATAACTT
The DNA here is from genome assembly GCA_031216915.1 of Pictodentalium vernedei. Classification (NCBI taxonomy): domain Eukaryota; kingdom Metazoa; phylum Mollusca; class Scaphopoda; order Dentaliida; family Dentaliidae; genus Pictodentalium; species Pictodentalium vernedei. The sequence goes on from CM062292.1 coordinate 153,275,873, forward strand.
AGGCTTCAATCTTGACGAGAATATCACGACTGGAAAAATTAACGGGAAAGGGTGATGGTGGTGTTAGCCCCTCCCCCTCCCTCAGCGAATTGCGTGCTACGATCCTCCGTTTGTATGAACGACCATGTATGTTATCCGAGTCCAAGAATCAAGTCGAGGCTTTTATGAAAGTACGCTGCTACTGGGAAGAAATAATTGCTAGCTTAGACTTCAATCTTGACGAAAATATCACGACTGGAAAACATTACGGGGAAAGGGTGGTGGTGTTATCCCCCCCCCCCCCCCCAGCGACGCCAGTGATTGAGGAACAAGCCCTGTTGGCTAACTCAGGGTTTCTGATATACCGGCAGAGCCGCCGTAAAATTCACCCTGATGTGCTCGTTCCCTGAGAAATAATTGATTCTCAGATTGAAGAAGTGGCATTTCTAGACTTCGTTTAATTTCCGTACACATATTTCATAGAAAGCTCGGTGACTCCAATGTGATGACGCAATTATTCCATGAGTCATGCATAACTCATCAACCTCCAATGAAAAGCAAGACAAACTGTAAACAATAACCTCATTGAATATTTAATGTATCACGTGACAAAACGGTGCGATTTGTTTGGTCAGTATGTGCACTACGTAATGCGAGTTGTAAAACTTCATTCAGCAGTAAATATCATTATGAGGCGTTTTGTTTTCTGACCAATCTTTTTACTCCCAACATTTACCCAAAACAAGCACGTGTTGAAAACGCATGGACTTCTGTAGATGTACTCCCGTTGTCAGCATTAATTAAAATGACAGTTTCCATGTATACTACACCTCATTTGTGTATTTTAATCAGAGTTATGGAATCTCGGATCTATTTTCTTGAAAATTACAGAAGCGCGAAAAAGAGAGCTTCTTGTTTCCAATTTAGAAGCTCGAAAAAGCATGAGTGCGATAGCGCTCCTCAAACCGACAGCACTGATTCCTCCTCATTGGTCCTTTTCTTACGCAATTATCGGCTCTCGGAAGGTGAAAACTTACGCAAATATCGCTGGGAAAAACCTAAAAAAATCTCTCAGATGCAACGAAATGGGGATTTTGGGCCCCCCGAAATTAAAATTTCTCGACCACAGGCCGATTTTTGGTTGCCCCATTATACGGCCTCATTAATTTTTCCCTAGCGCAAACACTGCTAAGCTAAAACATAGTTGTGATTCTCTGATGATAATCCTCATAAAAGGCAACACTCCATTCAAGATGATTCGCGAATTCACGTATGTGCGTATGTGTTGTATTACGTACTGGCATATAGGCATACCAGGAGAAATTGTTGAAGACCAGGAGCGGAAAAGTATACATTGCTTTTATATATGGATGACCTCTATGTAAGGCTGAATGCGAGGAAGATTAATAAAATTCATTACATACTTGGAACTATGTCATCTGATTAGTTGTTGAAAAGGGCTCACTGAACCCTTTCCAACAATTAATCAGATGGTAGGTTTGATCTGCGCTTACCAGAACGTACAGATAGTCATCATAACATTTGTGACAATAGTCGCTTTCGGCAGCGAAAGTGTTAACACAAAGGCTAGAGGTAGAAAACATCAGAAGTGCAAGCTGTCCGTGAGATAGATGGTGGTAGGTACGGTAAGTCCACCAGACGTTCCTAGTACTGAACGTGTTCCAGTCGTAGTGGAAGCCGATCATAGTGCAAATAGTGGTAGTCATGGTACAAGTCGGTAATAGTTGAGAGAGTGACAGAGTTTGGCGACAGTGGTAGTTGCTGAATACTATTGTCCTGGACAAAGACAGTAGCAAAAACCAACAATAGTACAGAATCAGAATTGTGTCTGTGATAGAAGACAATACTAGAGGTAGTACGGATATTCGTCAATACAAACATCGGTGACTTTGATGGTCGCATATTCCAGAAGCATTTGTGGGAGTAAAGGACCGTCATAATATAATATTAGAACATTTCCTTTGATATTCTGTCCTTCTATAGTACTTGAGTTTTGTGATTTCTGTATAAAATGCAAAGCAACTAAAGGGTTTCGCTCATGAAATCACAAAATCGCAAAAATTTCTATAAATCTGAATATTATTTTTCACGAGATGCAGTTCAAAATCCATATACCATGTGGTGTGCGTTAGTTGTATATATGTCTATAGGTGGGGTATGTAATCGCAACTCCCCCGAAGCGGTTTGCGCTGCGAGGCCGAAATTGTCACGAATTCCATAGGGTATCTGGAAGTATTCTTGCGCAATATATTTTGCAATATATTTTTCAATAAAAGAATGTTGGTATGCTTGTGCTTTTTAATTTTCAGGTAGTCGAGAAGAGACGATTCGTCATGATGAAATCGCGTTTGTCCAGTCTTGACCCGAAAACAGAAATGAAGCTTTCCGTATACGAAAAATAGTCACATATGTTTCAAGTCCCACCGGGAATGGGATTGGGTGCAGTCGGCTAGTATGAGCAAGATCTGAAGATTTACCTTGAGTGACGCCATTCAGAATGACGTTTCGGGCTGTCGCGAGAGGACATTTCTGAAATACCAAATATACAAAGTATGTCGAGCAACGACATATAGTATTGTGGAACTATTAGGAATTCGTTTGGATTCTATACAAATGTTAAATCTATCAAACAAAAATGAAATAATTTTCTTGGGCGATACTAGGTTTTATTCGCGGAAATTGGGACAGTTATTTCGGGAGTGGGGGCCCACTGGGGGGACCAAAACGCGTTAAGTTCAAGCAAACTACGTCATAATTAGAAAGACGCCACTCTATTAGACCTGTAGTGATTAACAATTTATCTGGCATCACGGATCTGATGACGTGCTTGGAATTGAGATACTTGAAGCATCTTAGTCAATTCACCCTTTATTAAACCACGCGAGCACATGGCATGGCAGTTTAGGACCTACATGTATGTTATATATTCAAACCTCGGACTGAGTGGATTGGATTCCTGCCAGCTAGTAGAAAAGGCAAAACATGGCCAGGTTAAATTTTTTCTGTATATTTCACATTAAGGCCGGTGCAGAAAATCAGTCCCAAGAGGCCTTGGATTAAACCCTGAATAGACATATTAATTTACATGAAATGAAGCAATACTGACGGCCATAAGGACTAAACGTATCAATTACAGCTGCCACATTTGAATGCGAGAAAACCACTCAGATCGAAACATTTAAGTTGCTAGAACGTCAGCTCACAACTAGACTATTGTAATTCAGTGTTAGTGGGGCTGCCGCAGTATTTGATTCAGAAGCTTCAAAAAGTTCAGAATATTGCTGCTAGGATAATTACTGGTACCAAATGCTCTGAACACATAACACCCGTTTTAAGACAATTACATTGGCTTCCAGTTAAACAGAGAATTAATTTCAAAATATTGATCTTAGTATTCAAATGTATCCACAAACTGGCTCCAGTTTACCTGCAAGAGCTCATCACTGTATACACTCCATCACGCAGTCTGAGATCTAAAGATCAAATTCAACTAGTCATACCTTTTAGCAGATCTAATCTAGCTAATGATCGTGTGTTCTCCATCGTGGGTCCAAGATTGTGGAATGCATTGCCTATTAGTGTCAGAAATTCAGAAACTATCAACATCTTCAAGAGAAATCTTAAAACTTTCCTATTTACTGAAGCATTCTCATGAACCTCCCTAGAGGAAACTGAAACATGTGACTCTTTATTTTCAGAAAAGTGTATTTTATTTCTGTGAAGCGTTTTAGGGCACTCTTCGTGGTTTTACGCTTTTACAAAATCAATTATTATTATTATTATTTAAAAACGACGCAACTCAGTCTGTCCAGGGGGTAACTCCCCCCACCCATGACGTAAAAGCTGTTATGTTGTGACTGTAGGCACGGCGTAACAGCTTTCACGTCATCAAACGTCATGGTGTTTACCTAGCACGAAACCTAGTTACATCATATCAACTTTCCAATCTCGGCACCCATTTTATGTCAACAGTAACTAAAATATATTGTGAATATTCAATTTGTGTTGCACCGTAAAGTGTGCACATCATCAAAGTATGTTATTCCTTAAAAAGCGATCGAAGATTACGAAGCGTCGGATAACTGAAAACCGGCTAAAATTGTTTTTGCCAAGCATTGTTTATTTATAGCAACATGCCCTAAGACGTCGGTGGTAGGAACCCTTTTCTGAAATTACGGTTTCTGATAATCAATAAATTCAAATTAAATATATCCAAATTATATAGCAAAATGAAAGTTGCGATGTATAGAACTCTAAAAATATATGCGTTCAGTACGATGATTCCTGGACGTCTGCTACCGTGATCCATGGTTCGAACTGTCTGAGAAAATTTCAAAAAGGAGTATCAAATTTAGACCTGAAATATAAGCACTTTTGCATTATTGTATGTGAAATATTACATAAAATAGATCGATAAAGCTGTTGAGCGTATTTTCTTTTTCAGATACATATTATACCTGTACATGTCATTTTGTTAATATGCGATTCTTGTAGAAATTAAACCGCGATGAGTTCGGAGTAACATATAGGGTCTTCAACACCAAGATCATGTAAATAGTTTCAGTGAAACGCCTAGACACTTTTCATTTAATAGCCGAGACCATCAAAAGTATCAAACGTAGTGCCTAGGTGTTTCAAAGAAACCGCATGCAAACGAGAACATTTATGTTTTTAAAACAACTTACTGCGATAAATCGTACTCTCTGTGGAGAGTACGGTGTATCAAGGTAAGTGAGGTCGCCTCATTTTATCAAACTTTTCAAATCACAATTGGGAGATAGTCCCTAAATGGGAAATGCAATTTTGTGGAGAGGTGCGTTCGCACCGTCGCGCCTTCCCTGGATACGCGCCTTGCTCGTGCTTTGCCTTCAGTGATCAATGTAGGTTGAGCTACCATTTTATTAAATTCAAGGGAAGAACGATCCGATAGAACATGCGTTTTTGTCAAAAACTCCAGTATTATAACTTTTTAGTCATTACCAAACCAGCCACAGTCGGCGTTGCATACTAATAGGGCTCGCGGAAACGCGATTTATAGCTCGAATCGAATCTAGAATGAAGCAGACAAAAGGTTCGAAACCCAATCCAATCTCGAATCGCATCCACTTCCCAACTGTTATGATACTACGGCTGCCTTATAAGTGTTGTCTGTCTCCCACATGTACCCAATATCAATATACGAACTGGTTGGAATATTTTGTACCATCGAACGGCAAGTACAAGTAGATATACCTGTTACTTTTTTTGAAAGGTTGAGGGTCCATTCATATGGCAACCAAAGTGTTTCTATGTAGAAATGTCGGCATGGGCACTGCATAGACGGTGTGCTATGCACTTTCGTTAATTAGAATCGCATAGGATGGGGCTTCTAACGGACTGACATTCAATTTACTCTCGCGCTATCGTCTTAAATGTATCACCTCTAAAAAGGTTTGAAACTTTTCTGTTCTTAATGTTTTGTTTTAGGGATGACGATCACCACGCAATGAGACTAGATTCAAAAGAGAAATGTCCGGGCAGGGGAGTAAATCATGGGGTTGGGGTGTTACACCCCCCCCCCCCCCAAAAAAAAAATATTCAGATCTTCTGTTCGCAGGGCAGCGAGTTGGGCAGGTTACCAGGTTACCACGGTCCGCGTCCCACCCAACTACTGCCTTGCCAAGGAATTATTTGCCAGAATGCTACCCTGCCTAACAGAATAGAGCTGAACACCTAGGGCACGCTAGACACCTGCTATATCATGGTCTTGTACAACTTCCATCTCAGTTCATATACCCTGCTGCCCATCCAAGACGAGGACAGGGTGTCCTTGTAAATTCAACAATTCTGTTTAGAATATATTCATTTATCTTCCTAAGTGGAGCGCCCTGCTCCACAGGACACCTGATATCATATGATATGTACTGATAAAAGCACTTGAAAAGGTGATATATGTGCAGAGCAATATGCGCTGACAGTAGGTGAGAATGATGATGATACACCCCCACCCAATAGTTTTTGATAGTTACGGGCCTGTGACCAGTATCTCAAAAGTTGACGACGAAAAAGCAAAATCGTCCACTGAGTGGAACAAGGCACCATCTGTAGTACTCCACTTGATATGGAAGGTAGAGAACTTAAAATTTTCTATAAAAATCTAATCTTTGGATCCTGTCCAAAATGTCTGTTATCTATTCGCGATGCCTCTGCTTACCGGACATGTTTTGAATTACCCAATGTGAATGGAAACTTCTCTGAATATCTCTGGTGTAATTTGTCCGATTCATATAAAAAAGGCTATGATCAAACGTTATCAATCTGAGCTTTCTATGAAAATGAAGGAGAGTACTTGGTAAATAATTTGAAATGTTTGATGGTAGCAATGTTTTTAACCCATTATACTGTTGTTCCATTATTTATGTACAATGCATATTTTTCAACACATGGTTAGCAACGAGCCTTCAAGTCCGTTTAGGTCTTTATTTGAATAAAATGTAAGAAAATATACAGCAAAATTGTTAGAAAGTATACAAATGCAAAACATTCTTTAAAAATACTCAACAATAAAATGCTATGTTTTATATCATTAGCGAAAAAAATAGTAGTCATATTATCAAAATTCAAAACTTGTGATATTCTCATCTCTCTTGGTTTCTCAGTGTTCACACTGTCGGGTGACAATTTAGCCAATTGCACTAAAAATTTTGATTGACACCAAAAATTCATCGTTGACTAAACATTTGGCACCAAAAGTTCCATTCATTTGCAGCAGTGAAGAGCACGATCGATGACAAAACAAATAAATAGAGGCTATGGAATGAGTGTTTTTCTCATATTATATTTATGAAACGAGTCTAAGAATTTTCCGTCTTGGCGAGCCTCTGGCGAGCCCAAACGGAAAATTCGGACGAGTTTCATAAATATTATATGATAAAAGCATTTATTTCATATTCTATTTATCATATGACACACCTATGCACAAATTGACGACTTAGTATGACTTTTTAACCCTTTACCTAACGTGTGCTGCAGACGACACATGAAAAAAACATCATCATATAACTAAAAACTTTCATTTTTTGCTTCCAAAACATAGGTTATAACCCCTCATTGGAACGAGTGCGATGCGCTCGTTCCAATGAAGGGTCATAACCTATGTTTTGGAAGCAAAGGATGAACATTTTTCGTATATAGCACTGGTCGGTTTTGGTCGTTATGTTAGGTAAAGGGTTAATGCAATATAACCCAACCTAAATAGGGCAGATAATGTAAATTTTCCCTACTCAAATTATGCAAATGTTACCCAGTTGTATTTTGTTTAGCCAATCAAACTGTCCATATTTGAAATTGACCAATGAAATCTTTCAACCCCAATTATACAAATTATGAAAATATGGCCCAGTTGTATTTTGTTCAGCCAATCAAATTGTCTAGTTTTGAAATTGATCAATGAAATCGACGGAAGGCTTTATTTATCATTGATTAATATGAAAGCAAAGTATCAAATGTTTTAAAGTGAACAAAACGGACGAGTCATATGATAAAAGAACATATTTTATTACTTCTCGTACAAGGAAATTGTCGGTTGAATAAAGTCGGAAACAATAACCGATTTTCATGAAACACACCCAAATCCAACGATTTTGTCAATAAGGTGTCGGAAATAGTGTTGGGACAAACTTTCAACGTAAATTGTAAGTTAGTAGGTAATGAAGCATTGGGTTTTTTTCTTTCTTTGCTAAAACATTGTAGGTTATCAACATATTATCATTATTTATTGGTGTTTAAGGTCACATACTTATGCACAATGACTAATCGTGAGCATGACAGTTTTACGGGTGAAGGAAGCCGGAATACCCGGAGAGAACCACCGAGCATCGACGAGCAACTGTCAGCTCCTCAACATTCTAACTCTTTTCAAGCTCCGCTCAGCAGGGTTCAGCGGTTGAAGACATGTGCACCATCAACGTGCAGTGCGTCTTAGTACATGGGGTTATCGTGTCTCCATGTCGGCAACCAGGATAAAATGACTTGCCCAAGGACACAATGCAGGTCGTCCCGGGAGGGGATCGACCTCGGGACCTCTAGCATGGAAGTCCAATAGTCTACCACTGAGCAACCGCGCTCCCGCTTATCAACATTACAGAAAGTAACATTTAATTACATAAATACTTCATACCGCCGCAAGTCACTCGCGGCGGTATGAAATATATATCTAACAAAATGATGCCCTTTGTAAGGAATTTAGTCATGTTAATCCCAATCGATTAACAGTAAATTAGACGACCAATCTGTTATTAATTAAGCGCAACAACAGATATACGTACAAACAACATTCAGCATGATCATCAATTGAATCAATAACACAGATGTAACTAACGGCCCTTTTCACTTACCGAGCATTTCATCAGAACTTTCGGGTTCTGTCGGGGTTTTTTTGTGACCAATTGTCCTCCCTCCCCCTTTCAGTAGCGCTATGACGCCAAAATACTTTGTTTGCACTAAATGTCCAGAATGGTTAAAAATTAGGCACCAGACAACTTCGGGTCAGCGTGAACACTGTGATGTCATATTCTTTCTTGGTTACTGGCCAAACACTTGGGTCGTTATACTCTTCCTTTGTTAATGACCATAAGCTTGTGATGCCATCGTCTTCATGGTTACTGATCATAAGCTTGTAATTTCATTCTTTTTTTTAATTTTTGAATTAGCACCGTCATCAGTATCCCCTGGAGTGTTATCTGCGTGCTGAAAATATTGATTTAGACATTAAACAACTGAAGAAATGGGATTGTACTAAAAAAAGAAATTTTGTTTAAAATCGTTATCATTTTGACTAAAACTCATAACTTTGGCGCCTTACAAACTAATCATTTTGTTTACGTAAAGTGTATTCTGGTTGCAGAATTTTTGTTCGGCTATGATATTTAACCTCAGACAAATGGTAAAACAGTGTTTTTGCGAACTGTCCGTGCTACTGATTTCTTTATACTACCAGGACATAATGTACTTCATAACAGACCTTAGAAAATTTGCTCCAATTGATAAGAATCGGTTTCGATTCTCGTGAACTACCAGTTCCTAACGAATTTAGAATTTGAGAGCCTTATTATACATATTGTGAGTGCAGCCAACACTATAGTACAAACCAAGCCACATTTTTATATATTTCCTTTGGTTTAAGAGCTTTCTTCCAAGTTTGGTGAGTGTGTTGTTTGGACATATGTTCATATATTCAGGCTTCTGGCGGTCTTCCTGATGGAAGTTACAATACCTTGACAGTGGTTCTCTGGTGAGTTTTTGGCTGCCTTCTCTATCGCTGTTAAGTCAATGCTTTGCCTTGTTACGAAAGAGCCAAAAAATAATTTGAACTCGTCAGGCCTTTAAGGCTTTCAGCTCTATGACAAGAATCGAATGAACATTTTGTGAGAATCAAAGATAATTCTGCACAGTAAAAACTAAAGTGTTAAAAACTACACTTGAAGTGCTGTATTTAACACTTACTAAGTGCTGAACTAGTACTTTGTTCAAGTGTAGATATACCAGAACTTGACAGGTGTTACAATAATATCACTTGACAAGTGTAATGTCGCGACACTTAAAAGGAAACAACGCAGATGACGCGGATCAGGCTCGAACTCTCGAACCTGATCCGCGTCATCTGCGTTGTGTCCTTTTAATTATGTCCCCAACAATCGCAAATCAAATTATGGACGATTCTGGAAGAACCACCAATGCTAGACACATGGGAAGTGCCATCCATTCAAGTTTCAGATGTCTGACGATTGTAATGTCTAAGTGCTTAAAGCATTGCACTTTAAAATCAAACCCTAAGAGTTAGAATGGGTTTAACACCTTGAAAGTGTCAGTTTCAACACTTTAGTTTTTAGTGTGTAATTGCCTGCGAGAATAACTTAACGAGAATCGATTCTGATTTTTGCGTGAATTTAAGCCCAGCATAATAATAATGTTCTCCGATTTTGCGAGAAAATGCTGTATCGTAACACACTGTTGGAAAGAACTCTCTTGACATTTTAACACGGGGAAGAAAAGGTTGGATATTGAACACAGTGTGATTTATTTGTTTATTGGGTTTAATGACATTTTTCAAGGCCATGGTCACCTCGTGTCGGATTGTTTTACGGGTGGAGGAGGGAACCACCGAGCAATGGCGAGCAACTGCCAGACTCCCTAACGTACTAACCTCGCTCATGCAGGTTGAGCAACGGTTGAAGACAAGTGTGTCATCTACGTGCATTACACAATTACACAATAGTACTCAGCGCCACCGTACCCCAATGTGGGCAATCGTGATTAAGTGCCTTGCCCAAGGACACAACGCGGGGTCGAATCGTGGACCTTTCGGTTTGAAGTCCAATACCGTTTTTTATCATAAAACATGTAAATACAAAACAGTTTATATCACTGTAAAACCATAATCACGCACGCACGCACGCACGCACGCACGCACGCACGCACCCAGAAATGAACAAAGGAACAAACAAACTTACAGTCATAATAATGACTAATAGTATGACAAGAATAAGAAGTACTTAAAAATTGAAGGCTCGTTAATTATGTATTTTCACATCACAAACATTCACAACTTTAAAGTGGATATCTAGTGTTTTTGAGTGGATATCGAATTTTATCTCATGACTGACCGAGAGAAATGTTTATTTTTCGCGAGCGCTTGCGCGAGCGGAGACCGCCATTTGTCTCAGTCACGAGTGAGATAATTTTCTGTATCCTCTCAAAAACACTAGATTTTCCTTTTATTGTACGCTTTTTATAAGAATCTGATCATTCCTACAGATAATTCCACTCGTTTCAACCTTGAATTGATGCCTGAAAGTAAACAGCTGATGCGCATTGGTACGCAGAAGTGATTTGAACGATACTCGGAACAGGTAGCGTCTTGAGATCTGATTCAGCAGGCGGGTTTCATTCATCAATTCAAGGTGAATGCGTGTTGAATTATTCCTGGAAATGATCGGTATCCACTCAATAACATTATAGTTTCTTTTCACTGTAGGTTTTTAGAACAAATTGATCATTTCCAGTGATAAACTGACTCGTATTCACCTTGAAGTGATACTTTGAAAGCCGCCATTTTGATTAATACAGTGAATGTGAAAATTTCTATATCTTCACAGTGGGGGATACGATTTCTGTCTTTCCGCATTTTCTTTCGATAATCTATCGTTTAGCGTATAATAGCGAGCGCCCCCAGAACGGACGAAGCCAGTTCGGAAGCGAGCTCTATAGGTTAACGCGTATAAATGAAACTCCTCTACAGCTTTGATGTCAAAATTTGTGTCTCCGTGCCGGCTGCCATTTTGAAATCAACAGGATGTTTGTTCACAGGAAAGAACGCCCGAGAAGAGACTTTACGAGAACGGCTCTTATTCGAGGAATCTTCCCAAGAACAAAAAGGGACAATATAATTGTTTTTAAAGGAACATTCGGATACCAATTGGGTAAAGTGAGTGAACCATCAGTTGAGGGAAGTAACAGGGGAGTAACGTGGGGGGGGGGGGGGGGGTGCTATTGAGATGTTCTCCCATAATACACCGGGAGTCAGACTAATTTAAAATTTACTACATCACGTGACGTTCCTAGCAACACCCCTAGCAACAGGCGATTTATTGGACCGATTTTGACCAACATTGATATATGGACCCACAATGCAATAGGGGTCCAAACCAAGGAGTCGGTAATGATGTCAGTTTGTTTCCCTAGCAACAAACGTGCCTCCCGTGCAACGAGCGACCTCTTGGGCCAATTTCGACCAAATTTGATATGTGGATCCACAATGCACTAGGGATGCAAACCAAAGAATCGAAAACGGTGTCAGTTGGTTTCCCTAACAACCAACGTGCATCCTTAGCAACGGGCGACCTATTGGGTTAATTTTGACCAAATTCAGTCCATGGACCCACAATGCACTAGGGATCTAAACCATGTTGGTTGACACGGTTTTATTGACTTGAAGTTGAATGAGACTACTTGCGCTCGCTTTTAGGTAGCACCTATTTCATATTATCATCTTTCATAATGGAGTAATTTGAATTAACCTATTTCCTTTCATAAAATAATTTCTTCTTCTATATATCGCCAATTTGTAAGAACTCATCAGCAAATTCACAAAGACAAAATTAACTATTTTTTAATTTACTATGACAACCAAAGAGAAGAAATTGATCAAACTGTTCAGCACTTACACACGTCGATGAATTATTGAATAGATTCTCTAACATGTCTCTGCACAGCTGTCTACTTTTTGCCAAAAGAGGGCATTTAAGAAAAAAAGCTGTATATCTACCTTGTCTAATTTACACAATGGACAAGCAGCAGAATATTGATGTTTCGATAAGTACTGCTATTCCATTGTGTAAATTATGTTATGATAAATTCTGAACTCTGAAGTCCAATACCGTAACCACTGAGTCACTGCGCTCCCACAGTATGCTTAGAAACTATCACAGCACAGTGAATGCGCAAGAGATCAACAACTGCATACTTACCGTCCTCTGAGTGCAACAAGGCACCATCTGCAATGCTTTAGCATTGCAGGTGGTGCATTATTGCAGTCAAGGGCGGATTTCAAATACAACCTTGTCCAGGTGTAGAAACGCTCATCACGTCTTTAAGGGATGCACGTTGCTAGAGTTTCGATGACCTTTCCATATGGTGTATCGTCTATAAAATATTCTTTAATCCTTTGAGACTTTATCCTGACGTTCAAACGTCACTGGAAATTCAGTTTCTTCAACGTTTTACAAAATGCGACGTCAAACGTCGGAATGTACAAAAAACTTTTTTATTTTTCACATAAGTGATTATCTGGTTGAGGTCTAGATTATTATAAAGGACGAAGGCGCCGGAGGCGCCCGAGTTGAGACGGAGGCGAAGCCGACGTCGAAACTCGTGAGTCCTTTATACCAATTTCACACTTTTTTTAACGTAGGAAGTAGTTAACGAGATGAGACTTCACGAGAATAACTCTGGCTGATTAAACTTTTAGGAATTTTTCCCAAAGGAACCGGGGACAAATGAGGTTACATTTTTTCAAGGATACTCGCACGCTAGAACAAGTGATGGCTCTCCACCATTGCTTTCACCCTCATTGGGTCAAGGGACCCTTAATATATTGGGTGAGGTGGGGGAGATGAGATTAATGGGTTACTGATTATGTCACGTGAGTAAAGCAATAGCAATAGTCACAGCAAGTAAAGCACGCCCCTAGCAACGGGCAAACTACTGGGCCAATTTTGACCAATTTTGATACATGAACCAAACATGCATTGCAAACGAAAACAGACAGGTCAATGGTGTCGCCACGTGACTTCCCTAGCAACCAGAGCGTCCCCTTAGCAACGGGCTAACTACTGGTCCGATTTTGACCAAATTCGGTATACGGACCCAAAATGCATTGCAAATAAAAATAGACAGATCAATGTTGACGTCTCCTGACTTCCCTAGCAACAAGAGCGCGCCATTAGCAACGGGCTAACTACTGGGCTGATCCGGACCAAATTCGGTATACGGACCCAAAATGCATTGCAAATGAAAAGAGACAGATCAATCATGACGTCACCTGACTTCCATAGCAACCAGAGCACCCCCTTAGCAACGGGCTAACTACTGGGCCGATTTTGACCAAATTCGGTATACAGACCCACAATGCATTGCAAATGAAAACGGACAGATCAATGTTGACGTCACGTGACTTCTCTAGCAACCAGAACGTCCCCTTAGCAACGGGCTAACTACTGGGCCGATTTTGACCAAATTCGGTATACGGACCCAAAATGCTTTGCTAATGAAAACAGACAGATCAAAGTTCATGTCTCGTGACTTCCCTAGCAACCAGAGCGCCCTCTTAGCAACGGGCTAACTACTGGGCCGTTTTTGACAAAATTCGGTATACCGACCCAAAATGCATTGCAAATGAAAACAGATAGGTCAATATTGACGTCACGTGACTTCCCTAGCAACCAGAGCGCCACCTTAGCAACGGGCTAACTACTGGGCCGATTTTGACCAAATTCGGTATACGGACCCAAAATGCATTGCAAATAAAAACGTACAGGTCAATGTTGACGTCACGTGACTTCCCTAGCAACCAGAGCTCCCCTTAGCAACGGGCTAACTACTGGGCCGATTTTGACCAAATTCGGTATACGGGCCCAAAATGCATTGCAAATGAAAACAGACAGTCAATGTTTATGTCACGTGACCCCCCCCCTCGGCAACGAGAGCGTGCCTTAGCAACGTGCCAACTACTGGGCCTATTTTGACCAAATTCGGTATCCCACCCAAAATGCATTGCACATAAAAACAGGCAGGTCAATGTTAATGTCACGTCTTTTTTCCTCTTCCCCGATATGACCCAGAAGCACAGGATTAGTTGTTTCATAATTACGCGCAGAATTATCTGTTGTGATAACTACAAGCAATACCGGTACGTCGGTATTTTTTTCAGTGAAATTAATGAAAATGGCTCACTGAAATTGGCACATAAATCTCTGGGCCTATTAATTCAAAAGACAAGTCTGTGCTGTCTTGTGAAGTGTGTATGTTTGTGCTGGCTTGTGTAGTTTGTGTGTCTGTTGGGCAAATCGCCCAGAAACCTGGTCCGACTCGTCCACAAACATGGTCCGAATCGTCCAATAATCTGGTCCGAATCGGCCAGAAATATGGTCCGAATCGTCGATAGATCTGGGCCGAAACGTCCATAATAAAAATCTGGTCCGAATCGTACACGGTCCGAATCGTCCAGACACCATGTATCTAGTTAATTTTCTTACGTTCGATGTGTACTCTGAGGTAATTTATAGAAAACCCCGATAGAACTGATCGTATTTACGGAAAATGCCACTCGTATTCAGAACGGTCAGTGCTGTTGGAAAAACGAATGAAAAAAAATATGGTGTTTGCTTAAAGAAATCATCAAGACTACGTGATTTGCATACAAAATAATCTTTATATTTGCTCTTCATGTCATGTTTTTTTCAATAATTTCAGATGCATTCTTTGATAAAAAAGGTTTATTCCCTTTCATTTTTGGCTTAACAATTGTCAGCAAAACTTTTGTTTCCAGAGCACTAGAATGTTTATGTTCCTCATGCACAAGTTTCTGAAAACTGCATATTACTGAAGAAAGATACTGAAATTTTTTTTAAAAAATAAATAAATAAAACCCCCCATCTTTATTGTTTTTCACAATATATTGACCGAGAATCAAATATATTTTGAATTGTTTTCAAATTGATCTGTTTATGCTCAAATTAATTATTCCTCAGATTTTTCCTCAACATAATGTTTTACATGAAACTATATTTGTGATACTCAGTCTTATTATTTTAAAGATGGTCTTTTCAGTAAAACTACATTGGCATATTGTCATTGGTGAAGGGGAGATTTCCCTATCGTCCCTCTCGCTACCCTGACTAGTTAAGTTTGATTAAAATTAATTCCTACTTACGTTTGCGCCTTTCCTTTTGCTGGATATACGAATGTCTGTTTTAGAGATTTTTTCGTTGTAGAATGTTGCTATCATGTTGATTATCATAGCTAACCAAGCCAAACCAAACATAATCCATAAACTAACGAATAGTCGGTATGGTGCTCGATTATTTGTGTAGGAAGAAGCTACAAATATAAATGAACATGATAGTAGTAGGTGATACAAAAATCAACTTTTTGGATGGATATGAGGGTGGTTATGGTGGTGGAGACAGTTTGAGGGGGAAAGTATTGTCGATAAAAGGATCTCGAACACAACCTGGCGGTTCATTGCTTGCCGTGTACCATCTATGGCACTCAAGGAATTTAACTGTGCATCGGTCTGACGATTTATGGCATTTACCTCAGATATCAACAAAGGGTTTTCTCCTCTGAACATTTAAACGTTTCGATACTAGGGTGTCTAGAAACTTGACCGTGTCGTGCAAATCATTGCGGAAGGGGGGGGGGGGGGGCAGAAGATGGATAAGTGCACTGTGTCTCCTGTAGGGGCCGCGTGGATGAGTGGGCTGGTCTCTCAGTGATCACAGGATCGATCCTCGGTCGAGGAAAAGTCTCGAGGTGTCCGAACACTCTGTGGGCGCATCAGATGTGGGGTTCATGCTGTCACAGCATACCGAATTTTCAGGTGGGGACGTAAAATGACTGCCGAGGCCGCTACGGAGATTATTCCTCATACCCGTGCTGAGGCAAGAAGCATCATTAATATAAGTTGTGTACTTGGTCGCCAAACCTTGTAAATAAATAAGTTTGAAACTAACAAGAGCAAGTCTGGAAATAAGTAAACGGTCGTCTGCAGAATGAGGTCCCCAGAGGGTGAATTCTGCATATCAGCAGGGTAGCATCACTTAATTTCCCCTCTGTGAACCTCAATCTGAATAAAAATCTCAGGCCTGAACAAAAAGAGGTACATAGAGGATAAAATAGCCCACTAAATGGGATCAGCAAATTCCCCTCTAGGGACCTCATTCTGCAAATGACAGATTGCTTATTTCCAGGCATGAACAAGAGGAGGTAAGTTTCCCTCCATTTTTATTCACAAACCTGCCATATGCTGCTTACCCAACAAGTTCAGAAAGGTGTGTGCATATAAATAAGTCATTACACAGCCATTGTTGTAATGTATTTCTAATATACTCTGTCACATATATGGAAAGGCAAACAAATGTTCGTGCATTTGGCCAAATAATTCCCCATTCGACAGGTTCAGTCTGTTTCGTCTACTTCAACCATCTCTTGACCCGAAGACTAGCCGTCACAACCTGTACAAGGCGAGCCCTCGGGTTGGAAGAAGATGGCTGAAGTAGCGGAATATACCGAACCATTACCAGGCCGTAGAATACACACCTAAAGAGAGACTATAGACAGGGACGTGGCGACAGGGGGCGGGTGTCACCCCCTCCCCCCACCAATGTTGGCCAAAATTTCCTATAGTGGGAAATTCGGAGGGCAAGTCATGAATAGTTGGAAATTCAATCTATCTGGATTTATAGAGCTTCTTTGGCGATGCTAATGCCTCCTTTACTTCCCAAAATTCCAACTCTGTTTCAAATCGTCAAAACTTCTGACTGTTACTATTTACAACTACAGTGTACGCAATATCGAGCTTCGTAAGTATGCATGATGTCAATCGGTACGAGATTTCTATAGTACGTTTACTTATCGTAACAGAAAAATGCACAAAACTCACTTCAGGAAAACCACATCATGCAAGATCGTTATCCTGTGTTAATTCCATCATTCACAGTTTCAAAATGATGAAACATCGAAAATTGATCATCTCTGCATAAGATCTGATTTGAAGTTAGGACAGTGTGAATTGTTCAAAGTTCTGAGCTTGGGCATTTGTTTAGCACATATTCAATTCCCAGAAGAATAACAAATAATAATAACCTGATAATTCTATCCTAGATGTGTTGGCATTTTAGTTACTAGAATCAATGTTATGCTCCCTTTCATGGCTTCATTTTCAAAATCTTTCTCGGTAATAAATTTCCAACTACGGGAGGGACCGGGAAGGGGGGGGGGGGGTGACAACCAGTAGTGTAATAATCAACCAGTAGTGTAATACAAATCAGTGTAATAAAAAATAACCAGTAGTGTAATAACCAACCAGTAGTGTAATACGAATAAACTAGTAGTGTAATAACCAGTAGTGTAATAAACTTAACCAGTAGTGTAATAAACATACATGAAAACCAACAATTTTTCAACAAAATTTGAAAAAAATATCGTACGTTTAACGGCGTTTTGCAGGTCAAACATCATTTCGTGGGTTCAATACGGCGAGGAAAGGTATTTTTATGATTTGTATGTGATGTGCGTATTTTGTGGTGCTTAATGTCACTTTCTGCACTTGTGGCTTTATGTAAATTCAAAGTTGGCCAATTATTTATTATAATGTTTTGCTTTTGAGAGACTTCTTAACCCAGGAATAAGTTGACAGGTTCCATGATAACAGAATAAATTGTCAAGGTAACTTATAGGTGCTGAAGTATCATATTCAAGGACGTGTCTCCTGCGTGTTGTCTTCAATTATAATATTTAATACGGCCCTGACGGATCACTAAAGACCCCCCACGCCCCCATCTCCCGCTTTTACGCGTCTACCTTTACAGGGGTTGGGTGGGTAGGTGGGGGGGGGGGGGGGGGGGGGGTGGTATCTTACTGTTGACATTATGCGGTTTTTAGTTAACTTTTTTTACCCGGTGTAAAGGAACATCGATCTCATTGGCTGCTAAAGAAGTGTTATTTCTATTAGTTCTGGGTGAGACATTGTTTTTAACTTTCTATGTGGCAAATCTCAATCCAGTGATAGTTATTTATCCGCAAAACTTCTAAAACCGAAAGTTAAAGTTTGCAACTTCGTGCGCTAGCAGTACATCGAGATTGCAGGATTCTCTTAAGCGCGGGCCCTTCACTGCACGTCAAACTTTGACGTGCAGTGAAGGACCCACACGAAACAGAATCCTGCTCTAAGGCAATTAGGGAAAATCAGCCGGACCCAATAACGAAGGGCCCTGGTGTCACTTCACCGGTCCTCCCTATTTCGACGGCCCTGAACTGGTTGAGAAGTAATGGTAATAGTAGTAGATGTATTAGTACCAGTAGTACCAGTAGTGGTAGTTGTACTAGTACTAGTATTGACAGTGGTACTGGTACTAGTACTAGCACTGATAGTCGTAGTGGCACTAGTAATAGTAATGATAGGTGTACTAGTACTAGTAGAATCAGTGGTAGTTGTACCAGTAGTAGTACTAGTAGTACTCGTACTAGTAGTAGTAGTTGTACTAGTGTAAGTATTGTTAGTGGTAATAGTACTAGTATTGGCACTAGCACTGATACTACTACTAGTACTAGTACCGGCAGTGGTACTAGTACTACTACCGGTAGTGGTTGTTGAACTAGTACTAGTAGTGGTGGGTGTACTAAGACTAGTAGTAATAGTGGTAGTTGTAGCAGTAGTAATACTACAACTACTGGTAGTAGTTGTACTAGTAGTGTTAATGATATTTGTATCAGTAGTGCAAGTGTACTAGTACTGGTAGTTGTACTAGTACTAGTACCGACAGTGGTACTAGTGCTGGCACTGGTAGTCGTAGTGGTGCTAGTGCTAGTAGTGATAGGTGTACTAGTACTAGTACTACTGTTAGTGGTATTAGTACTATTTGTGGTACTAGCACCAGTAGTGATAGGTGCACTGGTACTACTGTTAGTGGTACTAGTACTGGTAGTGGTACTAGAACTACTACTAGCACTGATAGTGTAACTAATAGTTGTACTAGTACTAGTTCTAGTAGTAGTTGCAAGTAGTAGTAATACTAGAAGTGGTAGTTGTACATAGTACTAGTACATAGTACTAGAGAGTAGTACTAGAGTATAGTACTGGTTGATACTACTCGTGAATAGTACTAATGTATAATACTAGTGAATAGTACTTGCAGATAGTACTAGTGATAGTGCTGGTGGCTAGTGGGTAGTACTGGTGGATAGTAATAGGTTGTAGTAGCAGAGGTAGATAGTAGTAGGAGTAGTTTATTTTAGTAGATAGTGGTAGATATTAGTAGATACTGGATAACAGACAGTAGTGAGTAGTAGTAGTAGTAGTAGTAGTAGTAGTAGTAGTAGTAGTAGTAGTAGCAGTAGTGGTAGTAGTAGTAGTATTTGTAGAAGTAGTAGTAGTAGAAGATACTACTACTACTAGTAGTAGTAGTAATAGTAGTAGTAGTAGTAATAGTAGTAGCAAGAGATGTAGTAGTTGTAGTAGTAATAGTAGTAGTAGTAGTAGCAAGAGATGTAGTAGTAGTAGACAGTAGTAGCAAGAGATGCAGAAGTAGTAGTAGAAGTAGTGGTTAGTAGTAGTAGTAGTAGTAATAGTAGTAATATTAGTAGCAGAAGTAGTAGTAGTAGCAGTAGTAGTAATAGAGTAGCAAGGGGTGCAGTAGTAGTAGTAGTAGTATTAGTAGTAGTAATAGAAGTAGTAGTAGTAGATAGTAGTAGCAAGAGATGTAAAAGTAGTAGTAAAAGAAGTGGTTAGTAGTAGTAGTAGCAGTAGTAGTTGTAGTAATAGTAGTAGTAGTAGTAGTAGTAAGTAGTTAGTAGTAGTAGTAGTAGTAGTAGTAGTAGTAGTAGTAGTAGTAGTAGTAGCAGTAGTAGTAGTAGTAGTAGCAGTAGCAGTAGGTAGTAGTAGTAGTAGTAGTAGTAGTTAGTAGTATATATTAGTAGTAGGTAGTAGTAGTAGTAGTAGTAGGTAGTAGTAGTGGTAGTAGTAGTAGTAGTAGTTAGTAGTATATATTAGTAATAGGTAGTAGTCCCCGAAGACTTGTCTCCACTAGTTCCCAAAGACTTGTATCCAGAGGTCCTTACCAGTCCCCATAGACTGTCTCGGGTGATCTCCAAATACCTAATGGCAGATTGTGCCTTAATAAGGAATTTCCTCATGGTCCTCATGGCCTCGTGCGATGAAAAAGGGTGCCAAATGTCAGTCGGGAGAGTGTCATACCTAGCTAGGACTAGAGCTAATAATAAGGGCATAGCCAGGTGCCTAAATAGATTAAGAATGGGCAGTAGATTTGTCTAAACAGTCAAAAAGGAGGTTTCCATACAAAATTCAAGCCACAGAAAGACGAGGATTCTGGAAGAATCCGTACCTAATAAAATCCTGTAACAGTGTGGAAACGAGGATTTGTCCGCAAAGCCACTCTTAGTACAATCGAACATCGCATTTTTAAGGTCACATAGCAAGCACTACGTGATGGCCGTTAGAAACGAGGATTCTGGAAGGAGCGGGGCCAGGGAAAGGCCAAGAACATAGAAAAAGAGCTTTCTTCGCGAATCCGAGCCAGATAAATAGTTTTCGGTCTCATTTGGGTATTCATTATACTCCCAGCCAATCGAGCTTACCCTCAAAACATATCCTCGTTCTATTAGAGGCCATTGGGTCCATATAGCAACAACGTGCTACCATAAAAACCAAGGTGGCGGTCTTCAGTATACAGAATAGACTGCGGAAACACGTGTCACCCAATTATACGCGCTGCGCACACGCACTTACATCACATATCCCCGTGGGAATGACGTCACAACATGGCCGCTCACGCGAGCTACCATAACAACACAACATGGCGACCGTGGGTCCCGTGACTATGACTCCCCCATTCTCGCCCCAAATTAGGGTCATTTAACCACATGACACACTTCTAATGTAGTAGAGTAGTGTTAACCCATCAAGGAATTCTGCTGAAAGAATATTTTCTACATGTTTAATGAGTTCAAGCTTTTTACATTAAATATAAATCATCACAGGATCTAAATAGCTGTCTACCATTGGTAATCGAGAACAATCACTTGACATGGCAGACGGAAATGGCAGAGGACCTCCAAAGCACCCACCCTATTCACCTCGCCTTAGATACCCTCTACTCTCTTACCGACCTCCTCCTTGGATGGAAAAATATAACTGACCGCAGATTTTAGGTAAACCAACCCCGATCCCCCCCCCCCCCCCCCCCACTGCATCTTCGTAATATATAGTAGAGTGCCTATGCTCAAGGAATATGATGAGCATCCCTCCCAGAAGGAAAACGAATTTTAGAATTCAAAACGGTCAATTAGACTGAAAAAAGCCACGCATAATGATACAGCGACTGAAATGGGTGGGTGTGAGAGAGACATCCAGAGATTGTAGACAACGCAGGAGATCACAGAATTCTAGCCCTTGAATACCGCACTTTATCACCCATACGATTTCTGGTATGATAGAACCTGCCAACTTATGCCTGGGGGTTAAGTAGTCTCTCAAAAGCACAGCATTACTATAAATAAGTGGCCAACTTTGAATTTATTTATTTATTTATTGGTGTTTAATGTCACATACTTATGCACAATGGCTAATCGTGACCGTGACAGTTTTACGGGTGGAGGAAGCTGCAGTTCCCGGAGAGAACCACCGAGCATTCGACGAGCAACTGTCAGCTCCTCAACATTCTAACTCTGTTCAAGCTCCGCTCAAGCAGGGTCACAGCGGTTGAAGACATGTGCACCGTCAACGTGTAGTACGCCTTAGTACACGGCGTCATCGTGCCCCCATGTAGGCAACTGAGATAAAGTGCCTTGCCCGAGGGCACAACGCGAGTTGTCTCGGACGGGGATCGAACTCGGGACTTCTAGCATGGAAGTCCACCAGTCTACCACTGAGCCACCGCGCTCCTCCTACTTTGAATTTACATAAAGCCACAAATGCAGAAAGTGACAATAAACACCAGAAAATACGTACATCTCATAAAAATCACGTCTGCAGTAGGAATTAAGTGTCTTGCCCATGGATACAACGCAGTTACGCCTGGTAAGAATCAACCCCCCCCCCCCCCCCCCCCCCCCCGACCTTTTCGGTTTAAAATCCAATGCTGCTTGACTGCCTCTTAAAACACGCGTCGATAACATAGCTTTGGTTAAGGAGAAGTGACAAATGATCGATTAATCGTATTCATTGTTCAACGTAACAGCATCTAATCTGACTGTTTGCGGGCCCGAAGCCAGACTCTCCCGACGACAGATTATAGCGGGTCAAACTTTTGAAATTTCAGACAAAATTCCTGAAAAAATTGTGAAAATGCCCTAAAATGACCAAATAAGCGCCATTTTGCATCAAAATTCTAAAAGGGGACCAAATTTTCCGACAGATGCGGCCATAGGGGGCAGGTTGCTCCTTACCCGCCCCCCCCCCCCCTCCTATTAGCTTCGGGCCTGACTGGTTGATGGTGCAAGTTAAATTTCTCACTCGAAGGGTAGGAACAACTTATGTGCCAAGAATAAATCGATTATCACCAAATGCTACCAAATACTTATAATGTATTGATATGGGTTGTTATTACCGAAACAGATGGCGACTACATGCATTGATTTCCCTTTACATGCTTGTTTCTTTACCCATTGAACCCGAGACCGTCGCTATTCCGGTCCAGAAACATGATACGTCATAATTTCATTACGTGGGAAGGGTGCTGGGTGCATGTGTGGGGTAGACCAATCAATATTTTCAACGTGCAGCCTTGGAAATATTGATTGCACTTCCCCAAAATAATGAATATGGGCTCTTCCAATCGCTGTCATTGGACTGGCATGGAAGATACCACCAGTGTCCAAAGGGTTAAGACGTTGAATTGGCAAAATTGTGGATAGTTGGACACATATTATTAGTCAGACCAGATCAACGTAATTGATAATTCTAACTGTGCCTTTACATATTTGGGATTCCGCCCATCATTAATCCGTAACCCCACACGCCAAGGATACTAGCAAACATGCTCTGGAATAAAAAAAAAAGATATACATTCTTGGACTCAAACAAAAAGCTTATAACTTCTCGTTGAAACGACCTCGGTTTGGAAACAAAAGTTGAAGACGATAATCAACACTGAAGGGCGATTTTTGAGAATGACACTGATTTGGATTTGCCCGTCGTGTTTGGTTTGTTTCCGTAACGGCCAAAACCGGTCAGCGCTATTCTCAAAAATCGCCAATTAATTTTCATTATTTTTTTCAGTTTTTTGTCTCAAAACATAGGTTATGGCCCTCATTGGAACGAGCTCGTCGAGTCGAGCTCGTCCGAATGAGGGATCATAACCTATGTTTTTGAGACAAAAAATAAAAAAATAGTTACTCAAGAATTTGTTTTGCAAGTGTAGTCTGCTTTTCATGTTCCTCAACCAGTGTCACATCGAGTCGGGCAGTTTTACGGGTGGAGAAAGCCGGAGCACCAGGAGAGCTCCACCGAGCAAGGCGCGCATCTGTCAGACTCTCCGGCTTACCGGCACAAGCAGAGTTAGCAGCGGTTGAAAGCAAGTGCACCTCCGACATGACTGTAGTACGCCTTAGCACCCAGTGACACCGTGCCCCGCGTGGGGAATCGGGAGGATTGAGTATCTTGCGCAGGGACACAGCGCAGATTGCGCAGGTAAGGATCTAGTTGTCAACATTTCAGTTTAAGGTCCAATGCATTAGTCGGAAACAAATTATCGAAGTTATAAATAAAAGAAGACAAAAAAGGGGGGAAAATAAATAAAATGGATGAGACTTGAGTGATAGCAACAGACCATAGGGAAACCCTGATGTCCAAGAATTGTTGCGGCCCCCGTAATAACCTGGACAGAAACCGGACCAGCAATAGGACTAAGCCACATGCACATTCCTTTCTCTCGAAGGCTGAGCCCTCATCTTTTCATCCGAGTGATCCGACTGTAGGAAAAAATATTAAATAATAAGAATATTTATATAGAGCAGATGTCGCCAACCTACCATTTGCTCAACGCAATCTTTAGGAGGTTGTTCTATGAGTTGTTCTGAAATATTATTTGATTATCAGTTCTGATACGAATACGGTAGTAGACTTCCAGGAAACATCGATGCCAAATGTCAACTCTTTGAGCTGAAGGGATATATTTTTCGTGTTCTATACAACACACTCTCCATTTTGATGTATAACTTGTGTATATTTAATTTATATTTATGGAATAGACTTGTGAATTTCAAAGTGAACTAATTTTCCTTACTTTTATAGCACCTTAACCCTCTATCTAACGTAGCGACATAACCGCCTGTGCTATTCACAAAATTCATTATTTAAATTTTATTATTTTTATTCATTTTCTGCCTCCAAAACATAGATTCTGGCACCGAATTCCAATGTGCCTAGTAATGCAAAGGAGAACATTTATTTTTTTAAAACAAGTTACAGCGTTCCAGCACAAAGAGTATGAGTTTTATTTTATCAAACTGTTCAAAACACAAAAATGGGAGAAAGTTCCTCATTGGAACTCCACCTGTCGCCCCTCCGCTCAAGAGGGTTTCGAAGTGTAGTACGCCTTAGTACACGGCGTCGTCGTGCCCCCATGTAGGCAAACGGGATGAGGCGCCTTGCCCAAGGACACGACACGGGTCGTCCCGGACGGGGATCGCACTCGGAACCTCTAGCATAGATGTCCAACATTCTACCACTGAGCCATCGCACTCCCCGGAAGATTATTAACTGCAACTTCTGGAAAAAATGAATGGTTCATTGAAAAAATATCACAAACCAAAACAATCATTTCCCAAAATTATTGCCAATAAACGCAATACTATTGCGAATGAACGCAATATATTTTTACTTGCGATTTTCGTGACCGCAAAGGGCTTCCATACGTTTTCGCATTTGATCAAATGATTAAGTTATCCAAGGAATTTGGAATTACTAAAAGCAATCTGTAGCCATTTTCTTATCTTTTTTTCGTCAGACATGGATTTTATTACACGGCTGTTCTATGAAATCCCCATCTACAGCAACACTAAACCATGTGGAAAATGAAAATCCGTTCCGCACGAATGTGCGGGACAAACATCGTTGACGGACTATTTTTAAATACAAGCGAAATTTTACTGGAATTTTCTATAAGTTCCCATAGCAATTTGATTGGCGATAAAACGTGTTCTTTTTGTTGATAGTTCGTCCTCTGAGTTCCAAAGTGTTCCATGTGCCTACTGGCACACTACTGGCACATAGAACACATTAGAACTCGTAGGACGAGTTGTCAAATGAATTGCCGAGTGTCCTTCTGATAATTGGTTTTGTAGAAGAAAAGGCGTGTAATGAACTCAGAACGACACACGTGTGAATGGATTAATCGATATGGCACGCGTGTCTCTTCTTCGCCGTACATGAAGCTACACTCATGAAATTTGGTACACTTCTCCGCGGTTGAAAACTCTCGAGAACGGGAGTCCTACTTTTCTGATATTCTTCCTTTATCCAAAACAATACTCGATTAATGCGTTTTTCTTGATTTTTCAATATCGACACCTGTATCAATATTTCAACTTTTGTAAATCTCTTCTCTCACAGAGGACAATCTAAAAATGTCACATTGACCCTGTCTGACCTGGGGAATTATTGAACTTTATGGCCGATTCTCGGGTCACCCTTTTGACACCAACCGAGATTTCAGTATGTTGTAGAGTTGAAAAAAAATATATGTGCTTTAGGATTTTTCGATTTACGTCATTTCCAACGTTCTTTCGTTATTTCAACTTTTCACCACATCTCTCCCACTTGGACGCTCCCCAACTAAATAAAATAGCACTATAATAATATCACAGGATGCAAAAGGAATAGATTAGGGCGTTATTTCCGACATTTTTTTCAACACTGTCCGAAAGTATTTAACGCTATGACGTTAATGCCGATCGCCGTCGAAAAGCGCCAAATTGATATTTCTTTGCATTAAGTTGAAATCAAGGCAACTTATAGCACTCGTTGTTCTGAATAACAAGCTGAATTTTTTTTAAAATGCGATTTCAAATACCGGAGATATGGCGTCATTTCCGAAAGGAGTTACATCCTATCTCCTAATGCTCGACCTGCACCCAAACTAAATAACAGAGCACCATAACGGCAAAGGGAATAGTTTGAGGCTTTACTTCCGACAATTTTTAACATTGTCGGAAAATACTTACATTATGAGGAATGATCGTTTGTTTCTGTCTATTTCTTGAGTTATGAACTGCAAAAAAAAAACAAAGGCCAAACTGTGTAAATCGACGTAGCCCATTTACACTCTATTTGGCCTTTGTTTTTTGCGGTTCACAACTCAAGAAATAGACAGAAACAAACGATCATTCCTTATAATTAAATTGAGGTGCAATAAATTCAAACACTCTCTACTTTGCGGAGTTAAAGTAAAAACCAGGGCGCATCATGCTTCGTAGTGATAACTGCATAAAAAAGGCAGTTTTCTAAAATTTTGTTTGAAATATCGATATATTTCACTGAAACATGTGCTTGTGTCATTAAAAAATGTCTTGACCAATGAATTGCTTAAGTTAAAAGGAACATCATAGGCTACGCCCACACAAAATTTCAATCTCATTTTCCACTTGACGGGAAGGTGCAGCCATTCAAAGCAACACTGGGTTAAATTTAATTCTGATTTTGACCATTTTCTGAGAAACTGAAAACACAGTTTGTAAAGGTGGAGTTCGATATAAACCCAGATGATATAAAGTTGTTTGAACTTTGTTTCAGAGAGAGTTCATTCCGGCTGTATGGAAACAGGAAAGTTTTGTTCGCGTAAACTTCGTTTGTGGATTATTCTGACCGGCTATTGTTTACGTTTGATTTGGGTAAAACGATGAACGCAGACGATCACCTACTGCATATAAATAAATTGGACATGGAATAAACAACACGATAAGGATTTCATTGTTTATTAAAATTTATTTTGAAAGTCTTTTTAATATGATGAGATAAATATTAATTACTTTTCACGCTGAAACAACATGAGCGTGCGTGCGGGGGTTCTTTTCAATTCACACTGTGTAACGTAATTTTTAAGACAGACAATGGGTCGTAGTTTGGGGGTCTAAATGTGATTCTTTCGGTTCATTGTGTTATGAAAAGAAAAAAAAAGAAATACTTTAGCCAATCATTTTGCCTAAAAATGTATGAACAGAAAAAAGGTTTAATTATATGACGTTAAAACCAATCGAGGTCGAAAAACGTCCAATTGAAATTTCACTCCGTGAAGTTAATGGATATTCTTCGACGTAGACATGGAGTTCGGCACACTTCCCCACAGTTATAAACTCTCGACATGGTAAGTCTTATTTTCTCTCATATTCCACCTTGATCCAAAACAATACCCAATTTACGCGGTTTTATTAATTATTTAATATCCAGGACGGTATCAAGCTTCCCTATCTCAACTTTTAGCAATCACTTTTCTGACAAAAAACATATCGACGCGTGAGTGCTAGAATGTCCTATGTACCATATATAGGACATTCTAGCACTCAGGAGACGCTATCTAAAAAAGTGCTATCGCCCTGGGAAACCGTTATCGCCGATAAAAATATACTATACGTGGTTTTTAATTTTTCGATTTACCTCATTTCCAAACCTTATTTACATTATTTCTAGTTTTTACATACCCCTCCCACCTGGTACTCTTCCTATACCAGAACTAATAGCAGAGCACTATAGTAATATAACAGGCGGCAAAAGCAATACTTTAGGGCATTGCTTCCGACATTTTTGTCAAGATCGTCCGAAAATATGTAACGCTAGTCGTTAATGTTGATCGAGGTCGGAAATTCAAATTTCACTGTATGGAGTTGAAATCAATGTAACGTAGAGCAC
Source organism: Pictodentalium vernedei (assembly GCA_031216915.1). NCBI lineage: Eukaryota > Metazoa > Mollusca > Scaphopoda > Dentaliida > Dentaliidae > Pictodentalium > Pictodentalium vernedei. Next base: position 153,304,053 of record CM062292.1, read on the forward strand.
TCATCGCCCCCATTAACAAGTTGAAAAACATTTGACAATCCGACTTCAAATACCGAAGATATGGCGTTATTTCTGACAGGAATTATCCCCTTCCTCCTGGTGCTCGCCCTACAATCCAAACTAAGTAACATAGTTCGATAATAAAATCATAGGCGGAAAAGGAATAGTTTAGAGCGCTATGTCCGACAATGTTTCAGCTTTGTCGGAAAATAAATAATATAACGTTAATGCCGGTCAAATTAAAATTTCACTGCATTAAGTTGAAATCAAGGAACTTATATAGCAGTCATCGCCTCCAACAACAAGTGGAATTTTTCTTAAAATCTGACTTAAAATACATAAGATATGGTGTCATTTCCGACAGGGATTTCCACCTTCCTGCTGATGCTCAGCCTACCGCCCAACCTAAATATCATAGCGCTATAATAAAATCACAGGCGGCAAAACAAGTAGCTTAGAGCGTTAATTCCGTCATTTTTTCAACATTGTCGCAAAATACTTAATGCTATAACATTAATGCCGATCGAGGTCGGAAAACCTCAAATTGAGATTTCCCTGCATTAAGTTGAAATCAAAGTGTAATTTATCAGTTAAATTCGACCACGTTGTTCTTTTTGAATCCGTAATTTGATTGACAGGGAGCCGGTAGAGCTCCGTGCTCTAATCTCAGGTAAATTCACTCTTACCGTGCTCTTATTGCCGGAAGCGGGTCAATTAGAATATGTCTGTATCCATGCTACGCGCGAGCCACGGCGCTAAACCGCTCACATCACAGATCGAACACACTCCAAAGTTGTTTTCTATGGCAACGGTTGTCAGCGTCCGTGCTTCGAAGTACATATTGTAAATTCGATCATGGCAAATAGACCGAGATCGAAAATGACATTTTTTTTTATTGTTTTTCCTTCAAATAAAGCAAGTTTGGAGAATGTTTTCGCTTCTAAAGATGACGGGAATTACAATGGAGATAAGGTTCCGCTGTACAGGTTCGCACTATTGCACAGGGGTGAAACTCAAAACATAGGGCATATGTTGAAATTAATGCCATGTAAATTGGAGATGTATTTTTAGTATCAGATTTATGATTACATTAGGCTATTTAGTGGAAAAGAGAATTTGAAGTTTTGGTCCTAAAGTTTGAGTCTGGTGTATAGGGGTAAATTTCCATATGAATTATGGGAAACATTGGCTTCGAAAAATCGGCTATTGTTTAAAATGTAATTTTAACTCGGGTTTGTTACCTGGCACGTAACTAAAAATGAGACGGAAAATGGAATTTCTTTCCTCACATTTTAAAAACCGGCGGTTATATGCTCCAGGGCTAGGTGGGTTGAGATAGTGGGAAAATTCTGCTTTCGAGGCTGCTGGGTGGCTGAAAACGACTAATATCGGTATTTTGTCATGCAATTTCGCAGGTTGGAGTCTTGCCTTTGACAATACATTATTTCACCCACATTCAGATTATTTATTTCTACTTAGTCAGATAGTGTTATATGTTTTTAGTGGATTTGGGAAATGTAATACATGTTATGGGCTAGATAACTAAGTTAAAGAATATTCGCATTTGAAGAGAGTGCATGACATGTCATTTTAGGAAATGCCTGGAAAACCCTAGAGGGAAACCAAAACGACTCTTCTTTCGTTAGATATTCGGGAATTTGATTATGGAAAACTATTTGTTAACTCGCCCTTTCGGGGCGAGTTAACAAATCGTTTTCCATACTCAGATTTCCGAATGTCTTACAAAACAAGAGACGTTTATCTCCTGAGTAACTCGTAGCACTCATCGTCCCAAATAAAAAGTTGAAAACATCTTTAAAATCTGACTTAAAATACCAAGATATGTGGACATTTTCGACAGGAGTTACCCTCTCCCTCCTCGCGCTCACCCTACCCTTAAAACTAAATATCATAGCACTAGGCCTATAAAGTAATAGCTGAAGGCGTTAATTCCGACATTTTTTCAAAATTGTTGAAAAAGATTTAACGCTATGACTTTAACGCTGATGGAAGTCGGAAACGTTAAAATTGAAATTTCACTGCATAAAACTTAAATCAAGGTCACTTATAGTACTCATCGTCCCGAATAACAAGTTGAACCTTTTTTGAAACTATGACGTAAACAACAACATGTGTTACTCTCGCCCATTTGATGACAGCCAGAGCACCCAAACTGTATCACATAACACTATAATAATATCAGAGACATGATTAACTGAGAGAAAGCAATGGCGTTATTGGAGGTTGGCGTCGTATGCGATGTCATACGGCTACATTAACTTAAAAAATGAAAGTGCCAGTGACACTGTAGCTTAACTTGACTGTGTGTAGTGTTTGATGAAAGGGATAACGTTCAATGTTTATGAAAGGATTATGAAATAAGACAAGAACTGTGATAATTGAGAATGTATTAATTTCTGTTCCATATATGTACCATAACGGAGCTAGGCATAGGGTTAAAACTCTTGCAAATACATTAAAATGAAAATGGAGAAGTTTCTCGCAGTGAATAATTTAACGTGTCGGAGTAACTTCAGGTGTCTTCTTCTTTAAAGGTAAGCGTATTTTACTTTGTATATATTTTTACTTTTACGTAGTTAGTAAATTTAACCTGTATACCAGGAGCATTGCTGGTTAAAGTAATCTTGTTAAACTAAATTGTTTTATTTGTGGAAAACGTTAAGAGACTCACATAACAGCGTAAAGCAAAACTGCTAGCCTTTATATTGAGCACATGGAAATGAATAATTGTAGCAAATTTGAATTCATTTTGCTGATATAAACAATATTAAAAATACAGTGCATTCCAGATGTGCAAGATTAAAATATCAGCTATCTGTGCTATTGTAGATTCGTGCTCGTTAAGCTCAGGAGCTCAGAGCTCTTTGTACGATTGAGATTTGTAAAGAAATAATAAATTAAGTTCTACTCAGCATAATGAGTAAAATGCAGTAGGAGTACAGAAATAACAATTATTGACTGCATAGAAATTGTGTAAAATTATATTTAACTTGCTTGTAAATATTTTAATAATAAGTTTTGATGCAATATTCTTGATTTTCCCTCGCATCAGAGAAAGGTTTCCGGAACCCTTTCTCTGAGACGAGAGACGACTCTTACAGCTCACACTTATGTAATTCTATGAGCTTGCACTTCCACCCCTCTAGAGCTCGCACAAAATTATTTGAGTAATAGATGTTAAAAACATCAATAAGTATTGTTTCATTGGTTTCTTCATCTGGTAAGTCATGCCTTCTAAGAAGCAGCCATGACTTGCCTTGATGAAGAACTCAGTACATACAGATGCATTTCCAATTCAGGAAAGATTTAACGAAAGTGTTTACACATAGTAATGCATGTTATTTCTCTGCTCTGCATCAAACGGGTCATGGCTTCTGAGAAGCAGTCATGACTTGGTTTGGTGAGGAACTCGGGAAACAAGTAAATATCGATTTATTTCTCCTGAAACATTATTTGAATGAAATATGTTAGAGAACTATTGTTTATATTGTTTTTGGTTTCTTGATTTCCGTGTCAAAGAAAGTCATGGCAGCTGAAAAGCCACCATGACTTGTTTGACAAGGAAGTCAGAAGTCAGGAATTAATAAAGCCACCATGTATTAGTGATAGAAACGTTCCGTTAGTAGCTCATGGAGCTCCTCAAATTACTCACGTGTTTATAAAATCTTAGAAACAAATATGTTTGTTTGGTTAGATGTATCTGGTTGTTTTAACTGGAGAAATCCCGTCATAAATACGACCTGTAGACTGTGCTAAAGGTTTTCGGGTTTCGGGCTTGCGTACCCGTCACGGTTGACTGATCGCAACCAAAAGAGGACGTTCGCTTGTAGACATTATAAGGAGTCATTCTACTAAGTTACGATGGAGTCACTTCATGAATACGACCTGTAGACTGTGCTAAAGGTTTTCGGGTTTAGAGCTCGCGTAGCCGTCACGGTTGAACGATCGCGACCAAAAGGGGACGTTTTCATCAAAACATGACTTCGAAACACCATATGGAATTTCGTGATGATCGGACAGGAACTACGGGGCGTAGCCTATGATAAAGAAAATGTGAACAGACTGACAGACCGACAGACTTCCGCACGCTTGATAGCAATAGGTAATCTTGACTTTGTCAAGTTACGTTAAAAATCATCTTGACAGGGGTCCATTCGGTTATGGGCGTGTTTCGTAGCGATTTAGGTAGCGATTTCAAAATAATCTAGTTTAACCCTTTACCTAACATGAAAAGCAGACGACACTTGCACAAAAATTCTTGAATAACTTATTTTTTTCATTTTTTTGTCTCAAAAACATAGGTTATGACCCCTCATTGCAACGAGCTCGACGAACTCGTTCCAATGAGGGGTCATAACCTGTGTTTTGATAAAAAAGTGAAAAAGTAATGGAAATTAATTAGCGATTTTGAGAATATCGCTGGCCGGTTTTTACCGTTACGTTGAGTAAAGGGTTAATATTCCTTCTCTTTGTAGTGTGTTTTCTTCTTATTTCAAGCTTGTTTCCTTTTTGCTTCCATATTAGACTTAAATAAGGGGTAAAATAGTGGAGTTTTTACGTAAAAATCAGTCAAATTTGACTCTACATGTGATGTTTCAAGCATAATTGTGGCTTTAGAAAACCAGTGAGTTATATCTGTCCGCGTCGCATCAAAAGCCAATGACATTAAATGCAATAACTGTTTCAGGTCCAGCAAAACAAAGATGGGTTTTTTGCTTCCAGATGATTTTGAAAAAGTCCTGTTTTCAATATTCTCTTAAAACGCGACATTCCCTATACCACTGAGCAAGAATAAAAGCAACGATTTCAGTAGCGAGCAAAAACTGAATTCCCCCCCCCCCCCCCTACAATTCTTTGCAAATATAGTATATACATAGACAAAACTTCAAATGAAACAAAGAATTATGAAAAATGGCTTGCTCGCGAAATCGGAGTTAGGGAGTGGGGTAATGCCTCACCTCTCTCCTCAAATACATCTCCACTCTGTCCAGTTGTGTGTGAAGTATTCAAACAACTTTTCCCCTTCGATTATAGATTGTTACGGTTTGTACGTACGCCGGGAATATCGTGGAGCTACTGTCTTTACCCCACCGTTCCCTGTGGTATTTCGTGGTTCAGGTTTCAGAAAGATACCGCCCCCCCCCCCCCCGCCACGTCACCTCAGTGCCTGCGCGTTATACTTTTTCCACGGGATGGTTTGTACCGCAGCCCCTATTTGATGCTTACCAGTACAGTAAAACTCACCTGGAACGAAATCCCCGAATCCAACAGTCGTCATGGTAACAATGCAATAATATACGGAATCTCCAAAGCCCCATCCTTCAACAAGCGAAAACACTATAGATGGAATAAATACCAGTAACAACAAGCACAATGCGAATAAAAGAGCCGATTTAAAAACAGCCTCAGTTTTAGGGCATTTCGAAATGAAAGTCCTTTCCGTAATTTTTTTTCTAAGCACGCTCATTTTCTCGCCTAGTCCGGCCAGAAAAATTCCTGTAATTGGTATACCAATTAATGCATAGATAATAAAGAACATTTTGCCAGCGATTGTGGCTGGAGAAAGATTTCCATATCCTGAAAAGAAAAAGAACAGTTGTTTGTATGCATTTTGTTACGTGTTAAAACAGATACTCTCAGAATGAAAAAAATCGGAAAAAACCCATAAAGAAATAATGAGAAAGCAATTGGCTTGATTGTTTTTTGTCCTTATTGTTAGCACGTGCCTACATATAGAATTAATAGCAATATAGTAAAATGTAATCCATTTGATCGATTAGCGTTCAATTAAATAGCCCAGTTAATTATACAGTGACATGATTTTCGAGGTCGTTGGCCTCCATTTCTGGACCACTATTTGTGATTAGCAGCCCAGCAGTCACTAGCGGGCTAATGGGTTTGGGACTGCTAATCAGAGATGGAGGTCCAGTGACGGAGCATAACGACGCCTGAGAAAATCATGTTATTATTATTATCAATACTTAGAAAATCTAAGAACGAATTTCGACCCTTTTGGATTCATATAATTTCGTGAAAAGAATCAACGTGAAACACCATTTATCAAGCAATTTAAGGCAGAATGTTTTATATTTATTTCAATCAACACAACATCGTAAGGGAAATGAAAACAGATTTCCAACACGAAATAACGTCATGCGCAAAATGTCAGAACGTGCTAGCCGGTCCGCAAGCTCCTAATGACAAAAATATCCATTAGCGATCGGCTACGCTTTACAGTCTTCGTTTCAAGTTTATTGTGCTTCCTTACAGGCCATGTAAATTAGTATTAACATTACGGGAGCGCACAAGGAATTGATAATAATTTAATATAACCTCCAAACAAACCTATTTAGCACACCTTAAGTACACATTTGACCTGATAATTAAATGTAGTTTATAGAGCAAACTGCTGCTAATAGAATAACAATCTTGTAATATGTCCAAACATTACTCCGAAAATCACAGATTTCCCCATTTTTGTGTAGCTATTTGGTAGCAATACAGCATAATGCAAGCATTTAATCTATTATATTCTGTTTGACAGAGCTCCACGGACTATGTCAAACAAAATAAGATAATAGACTGAATGTTCAATTTTCTAGAATATAGGCAAATGACCAAATCCCTGGTAACTGAATACCCCTGTTAACTGACTAAGTTTAATTGGAAACTATTCAATTAACATATAATCCCTGATGCTCGCGAGAGGACACAGTGGCACTGTGTGCTAAGGGTACTGCACGTCGATGGCGCACATGTCTTCAACTACTCCCAACCCCGATTTTGCAGAGTTAGTAAGTTTGGTAAGTCTGACATTAATTTTGCTCGCCACAGTTCGGTGATTCTCTCCGTGTACCCCGGCTTCCTCCAATCGTGCACTTGCAAGACTAGATGTGATCCTGGCAGTTGAATGTGTCGTAAATACACAGACCGACACGGTGTGTGAATGGGTTAACCCTTTACCCAACGCAGACGATATCAAAATTTATTATTTTAAATATCATTTTTTCAATGTTTTCAAAAATTTCAACAAAACCATATCATGTAACCCCTCGTTGGAACGAGCTCGAGGGGTCACATGATATGGTTTTGTTTTGTTGAAATTTTTTGAAAAATAATATTTTTTCAACTGCTGAATTTGCATATTACGCGGGCGGATGCGGTCGATTCGTTGGGTAAAGGGTTTATCGATATGGCAGGAGTGCCCGCGCGGAAGGATAGAACGAGAGGCGACAGGCCTTCCTTTTTTTCTTCCCCGATGGCACAAGTTTTTCACTGAAAGCAACACTGAAACGTTAATGGATATTAATTTAATACACAAATAACATTAACAACTTTTCGCCTTAAAATATTAAATATCTCTCACTTTCATAACATGACTCAAAGTTTACTTCGTGTTCGCTGATACTATTTTCATTGTGATTCGATAATTGTACCTACAGGGAAACAGACGATTTTAAATAACGTAATCGTATGTCTTGTGTCGGCAAAGATAAAACAAATACGTTTACGATTTCGCTCTTTCTTTATCGGAAGCATATAATAAATGTAAAGTTTTATTTTTTGTTCCTAATAACTACCTTATCATCACTCACTAGAACAAGTTCGTTTACTGTCGGGTCGTAAGCTATGTTTTTGGAGCACAAATTTCAAAAGATTAAACAGGGATTCAGTTCATGGGTCTTCATGTACTCTTAATTTATCCTAAGCTCCGCAGCTATGAGAGAATGTCACAGGCTAGACTTTGAATGATTGTGCGGGGGAGGGGGGGGGGGGGGGGGGGGGGGTCTACAGCGGGCGTGCGTCACGCATAAAGCACTGTCCAACTGTACTCCGTGTAAATCTTTTCACACCGTGTTTGTGCGATGGAGGTACTATTTATTTTGCCTAAAAATAGCTTATGACCGCAATGTCTCAGAGACAAGAAAATGAAAATTTGTAGTTGGTAGTATAGCACATATGAATCGACCCCTATTACCCGGATTTTTGCCGGAGCAGCTAGTGTGTTCAATTCCCATAGGAACCAAATTTTTGCCGGAGCAACTTTTTCGTCGCGAAATATCGGCACTGTATATCTAGATCCGGTAAATGGTGTACGTACTGCATATATAGTTTGCTATGGTATGTATAGTAGTGATATATTACACACAGAGCTCTGGGTATACAGTATGGGTATGTGGTGGAAAATTGATGGGGAAGTTGGGTTTTCTTGAAAATTTCCCCCGCGACAAAGTTGACGTTGCTATTGACGTCGTGACGTCATGATGCGCACGCGACGTCATAAAGACGTTGACAACTGTTGTTGTCCACTATACAATCTGACATAACGTTATTTGGGTCAGGGGGTGTCGGGCTTCTCGGAAGGGGGGTTCGTGTGATCTGGTAGTAATGTTATATATCAAAGTTGGTATAATATTAGCTTAGGGCCTTCATATTATCCTATAGCAAGGTCAAGCAGTATGGGGGGTGGGGGTGGGGGGGGGGGGGGGTAATGCATGATCACCTAGTGGGAGGTAGTCCTTGGTGGTTTAGATTTGCAGTATAAGATGAATGGTCTGTTGGTGTATTGCCCCCTTAGTTCTATTAACCTACCGAATCCTTTGTATCTTTGTATTATCTTATGGCTTGTGTTGGTAGTTCGTAATGATAGGTCAGGCAGTATTATAATTGTTTAGAAGGGGGGCATAGGATGCTTGGTATATACCCCTGTAGGTCCCCTGTTAGTCCTTGGTATTATTTACCAACCGATTGCTTTGTATTATTTTATGATTGGTATAGGTAGTACGTTATGGCAGGTCAAGTGGTATTGTGGGGTGGGGTTGGGGGTGGGGGTAATGCCTGGTTAGTATAGAACGGCAGTATAGTATGGGCGATATATACCTCCCCCTCCCCCCAAAGCCATTGATACTACTAATCGACGTAATGCTTTATGTCTTCCCATGACTATTATAGGTAGTACAATGTATGTAATACGGAGGCAGGCGTTATTGTGGGGTGGGTGGGTGTAATGCATGGTCGCCTAGTGTGTATAGGATGTGCGCGTTGTCCCCCTACAGGTTCCATGTTAGCCTTAATACTATTAATCCACCTAATGCTTCATGTTTTCCTATGACTGGTATAGGTAGTACGTTATGGCAGGTCAAATGGTATTGTGGAGTTGGGTTAATGTCTGGTAGTATAGAACAGCAGTGCAGTATGGGCGATATATACCTCTGTGTCCCCCCCCCCCCCCCCCCACCGAAAGCCATTGGTACTACTAATCGACTTAATGCTTTATGTCACCCCATATAGCAAGTATGTAATGCGGGACCAGACCAAACGGTAGTACCGTATGGTCGGTATATATCTCTGTAGGCCCCCTGTAGTTCTTGGTACTATTAACCGACCGATTGCTTTGTTTTATTATATGGCTGGTCTAGGTAGTACGTTATGGTAGGTCAAGTGGTATTGTGGGGGAGGGGGGTAATGCTTGGTAGTTTAGAACGGTAATATAGCATAGGCTATTTATACCTATGTATGTCTCTTGTTAGCACTTGGTACTACTAATCAACCAGATGCTTCATATTATCCCCCAGGGAGGTTAATGCATGGTAGTACAGAACGGCAGCGGAGTATGGTTGGTATGTGCCCCTGAAGGTCCTATCTTAACCGTTGATAGTATTAACCTATCGAATGCTTTGTATCATCCTGTTACGGGCAAGATGGTACGTAATCTTAGTTACTACCCTATTCCGAGTGCACTTGTTCCTGTTTCGTCTATCGAGATCATCCAATCAGGTCACTTAATCATCACGACTTGAAATGAGGCCATGAGAAAATCCGTCAATGAGGTATAATTTACTATCCCTCTTAGCCTCATCACGTCATTTAACAGCCATGTCCCATGGAATCCTTTTTTTGAAAACGTCTTTGGCTATGGAATCACTTTTTACTGAAATGAGGCCATGAAGACCATGAGAAAATCCCTCAATGAGGGATTTTTTCATGGCCCTCATGGCCTCATTTCGTTTGAGGCCATGATGGTCATGACGTCGCGTGCGCATCACGACGTCAATAGCAATGTCAACTTTGTCGCGGGGAAAACTTTCAAGAAAACCCAACTTCCCCCTCAATTTTCCACCACATACCCATATTATATACCCAGAGATCTGTGTGTAATACATCACTTTACATACCATAGCATACTATATATTCAGTACGTACACCATTTACAGGATATAGATGTATGGTGCCGACATTTTGCAACGAAAAATTTGCTCCGGCAAAACCCGGTTCCTGTGGGAAGTTAACACTAGCTGCTCCAGCAAAAATTGGGGTACTAGGGGTCGATTCATACGTACTATACTACTGTAGTAACTCCATAATATTTTAGCAAGTATGTTAGGCAAACGATTAAATGGATAATAAATAAATGTTCAATAAAAAACAAAACATGGGCAATATTTTCTTCATCAAAAGTGAGTGGAGGGGACGGGGCAAATAGATTATCTGAAAACGCAAGGAAGCTATGATCCCAGACCCTCGGTTTACTCCTCCCGCATTGTACAGCAATTAACTTTTCTAGTTTCCTCTACCAGACTACAAACAGAGAGCATGTATGAAACTCGAAACGCATTTCACTATCCCTGCCCTCCGGCCATGAAGTCCTCGGACCGGTGTTATTAGAAGAGAGAATGGGGGGTCAAAGTGCTCGCTTCATTGTTCTTGTAGAAGCGTCCGAAGGAGGAAATGTTGTTGAAATATTCACCCTTCGTCTATCTTTACGAGGCATTAGGTGAAACATGCAACTGAATCATTGTCCAAATCCTAATTATATTCCACATCCACCCCTGGGAGAAGAAATGTGTCCCGTAATCGACTTAAGTCTGCTAGACGACTACCAATGTCCACATGTCCAATTAAATCTGACCACCTCCACCCCAACCCTGCTCTTAAACACTAACTTATATCGTCATGAAAATCAACTCTCGGTAAAGTTATCTCCCCTGAAATTATTGTACGCACGAGGAAGGTCCAATTTAGAAGCAAGTAATTATTGAGAAAACACCTATGTCATCGGGGGAAAATAAATCCAGGTTTGATTTGGTTACTTTTAATAAAAGATGACAACTGTTTTATGGAGGTAACAAAATGAAACTTGGCTTTTTATGGCAAGCTAATTAGAAGCTAGTTTCCAGTTAATCCGTCATTAACCCTCTGAACTCGAATGGTATCTTCCATGCCAGTTCACTGGCAGCAATTAGAAGAGTCCATATTTATTATTTGGGGTAGACCAATCAACATTTTCAATGTGCAGCCTCGGGGCTGCACGTTGAAAATATCGATTGGTCTACCCCACAAATTTACTGAACAGCCATCCTATTTAATGACGTTATGACGTATCATGTGGCTGGCCGGAAAAAAACGGTCGCTAATGTTCAAAGGGTTAATGTCAGTTTCACATCACCCAACAATAAATATCTACTCTGACTCTTTGTTTAGCGGATGTTTTTTTACAGTGATATGCACGATCCTATTCTTCACAGGAAAAAAATAGTAAATCACACTTCCTAAACTTTTATATTAATGGAAAGGGCAGTGCCTGTATCATACGTCACGATGTACACACTCCTATAATAAACAGAAAAAAGTTACTGAACGGGAGCGCGGTGGCTCAGTGGTAGACTGCTGGACTTCTGTGCTAGAGGTCCCGAGTTGGATCCCCGTCCGGGACGACCCGCGTTGTGTCCTTGGGCAAGGTGCCGGTGACTACATGGGGGCGCGATGGCGCCGTGTACTAAGGCGTACTGCACATCGATGGTATGGTGCACATGTCTTCAACTGCTGTAACCCTGCTTGAGCGGAGCTTGAACAGAGTTAGAATGTTGAGGAGCTGACAGTTGGTCGTCGATGCTTGGTGATTCTCACCGGGTACTCCGGCTTCCTCCATCTGTAAAGCTGTCACGGTCACGATTAGCCGCTGTGCATAAGCATATGACCTTAAACACTAATAAATAACTGAAGAGACAAATAAATAAATAGATAGTCACTGAACATCCAAAGATGGTGACAACGCCCCTTTCCTACTGTAATGGACTGATCACTTTCCACGGGGATGGGGGTGGGGGTGGGGGGGCAATATTTCCACCATATTACTAATTATAGGGATAGTCATCAAAAATTTAATTAATGAAGCTTCATTAATCAAAATTTTGCTGATTATGATTTTTGTAACCTGGCAAACGCATGCGTGGACGTCACTGCCCACGTGTGGATTACGACCAATCCATTTGGTCGAACTATTGAGTCTCGGTTCGCTGAGTCCAAGCTCCCCCCCCCCCACCCCCCCCCCCCCCTCGCAACCATTTTTCCGAATGAGCGACGAAGAAGATATAAAAATGCCGTCTGAAATGCCATCTATGTGGACCCCTCACTTGGTGCATTTCCCGGTAACTTTTCTTAGCCCACTCTGCCCCTGGCTGCTGTGCAAGACTCAGCATCTAAAATACAATGCCGTGACTAACGCAATATAACACTTTAAAGCTATTTCCGCAGTGACACCACATGTTAAGAACCACACAGTTATCCCAGGGTAATTACAAACATTTTATCTCATTTCACAGTGACAATAGAAGACAATGGATTCAGGTAACAAATCAATACATATCTATAAAATGGGCGTCAGAGACATTTCGTTGTCAATAAGCTATTCGTGTTGATGCTTGCTGATATACAAATGAAGTTTCTTGTCCCTCAGAAGACATTCTTTGTTCCTATTAACACCTCGCTTATTATTTTTGCAGAAAATCTTTCTAATTTTTTGATTGGGGTTTAAGGGCACTTTCGACAGACAGGATCACTTCGTTTAGGAAACCTTTCTAATTGTTTTCTCAAACCTGTTTCAATATTTTCGTAATCCGCTTTCAAACCGCAGGTATTGGCCTGTTGTAAAAGGACACCGAAGGGCGTTTTATAATCAAAAGTAACAAGGAATTTAAAAAAATAAAAAAGTACTAACGGAACTATCTAGGATGATTTAACTCTTTACCCAACGTAACGGCCATAACCGGCCAGCGCTATTTACAAAAATCTCCAATTAATTTTTATTATTTTTTGTCTCCAAAACATAGGTTATGACCGCTCTTTGGGACGAGCTCGTCGGGCCCGTTCCAATGAGGGGTCATAACCTATGTTTTTGAGACAGAAAATTAAAAAAAATAGTTACTCAAATATTTTGTTTGCAAGTGTCGTCTGCTTTTCATGTTAGGTGAAGGGTTAACACATTCAGGTGACTCAGTTTGGATATTTTGTCGGCTGAACTGAAGGGATAAGGTGGACACGGCAATATTTACAAGACGTTGACATGAAGTGATACTGGTGACCAAAAGAGTCAATTTGTATCCCTCCAAATGCCAACATGCAAAGGGTATGGCCTGGAGAAAGATACTGGCTTGGGGAGAAAATGATAAAACGTTTTTGAACACAAATGCAGAAACCAACTCCAAAAAAGTTGTTTCCCTTCGTAAACTCAATAGACCACTGCTGAAATATGTTGCCCAATGTGCACGGTTCTTGCGGATTATGCATGGTATGATATTGGTTCAGACGCGCAGCCAGGAAGGTTGTTGGGGAGGTGCGCTAAGTGACGATGGGCGATCGCCCCGGTGGATCAAATTTGGAAACATGAGTATCGAATGGCGAGCTGGTAGCATATGGGAAAATATTATATGAAATTTGGATCTGAAATACAAGCACGTTTGAACCACTGCATGTGGAAAACTTGCATACATAAAGTTATTTTCCAGATGTCTATATTATACCATATATGTAATTAGTGGTGCGGACTGGATCGCCAAGACCGGTCCGGTTCGCGGTCCACCTATGTACCGCGTTCCGGTCCGGACCGGGTGCCACTGGATCAGTTTAGACCAGTTTACACTCCGGTCCACTTTTCCACGTCGAACCAACAAACGCGAATTTATCGAGTATATATCCCAATATGCAATCAACAACGATGTATTAATGGTTCCAAGTGGTTAATAGTCGAATATTTGATGCCATGAAAACATCGTAATGGCATTATTAAATAGTTCTATCTTTTATTCAACATGTGAAATATATGAATTTTATTCAACGTTTTTTCTCTGTTTAATGATGTGCATTGCCTAAAACGGATGTGAAATGAATATAATAGTGTATATTGGGGTTACTGCGTGTGCTGTTGCAATGTGACTTACCACCACTGCCCCCGGGGACAGACAATGCTACACACAATCAGCAAACATTGTATATGCACTCTTTGCAAAGCAGTCAATTTTATTTTTTAATATATAGGTTTACAACTTTGAGGAAACGGGCAATTCATTAACATATGATTGGGAGGACTGCTTTGGACCGGTCCAGACATGGGTACCGGACCGGAATGACCTGGACCGTTCCAGTCTGGACCGCCTTGGCAGTGGACCGGACCATCTTGGATAGTCCGGTCCGGTCTGCATCACCATATGTGATCCTTTTAATATGTAATTCTGGCAAAAGTTAAACAGCGTAGCCTGTGACACCAGGAGCATGCAACTAGTTTCTGTGCAATGCATTCGCGCTTTCATACTTTTTTCACAAACAAGGCTATAAAATAGTATCAAAGTAGTGCCTAGGCGTTTCACAAAAACTACATGCAAATTGAAACATTTATGTTTGAAAACAACTTGCTCCGATACATTGTACTCTCTGTGGCTCAGCTACAGAGAGTACGATGTATCTGGGTAAGCAGGTCGATCCATTTTATCAAAATTTCCAGATCACAAATGGGCGATTCTCCATCAAGTAGAACACAATTGTGTAGGTAGGTGCGTTCGAACCCGTCGCATCTCCTCTGGATAGACGCCTGAAGGGTTCTTGCATTTACACTGCACTTTCATCAAGCGATTATTCGTCACGCATTCTCATAAAACTACAATCCGTATTTGTCGAACTGTTTCTTTTTAGCACCAGATTGTTTAATTTGAAGTATCCCGCAATACTCGTTTGCAAAGAAGAAAAACATGTCATTTGCTCGCCACAGCTCGGTGCTTCTCTTCGTTACAGGCCATGTAAATTAGTATTAACATTACGGGAGCCCACAAGGAATTGATAATAATTTAATATAGCCTCCAAACAAACCTATTTAGCACACCTTAAGTACACATTTGACCTGATAATTGAATGTAGTTTATAGAGCAAACTGCTGCTAATAGAATAAAAATCTTGTAATATGTCCAGACATTACTCCGAAAGTCAAAGATTTCCCCATTTTTGTGTAGCTATTTGGTAGCAATACAGCATAATGCAAGCATTTAATCTATTATATTCCGTTTGTCAGAGCTCCACGGACTATGTCAAACAAGATAAGATAATAGACTGAATGTTCAATTTTCTAGAATATAGGCAAATGACCAAATCCCTGGTAAATGAATACCCCTGTTAACTAACTAAGTTTAATTGGCAACTATTCCATTAACATATAATCCCTGATGCTCGCGTGAGGACACAGTGGCAGTGTGTGCTAAGGGTACTGCACGTCGATGGCGCATATGTCTTCAACTACTCCCAACCCCGATTGTGCAGAGTTTGGTGAGTCTGACATTTGCTCGCCACAGCTCGGTGCTTCTCTCTGTGTACCCCGACTTCCTCCAATCGTGAACTTGCAAGACTAGATGTGACCCTGGCAGTTGAATGTGTCGTAAATACACAGACCGACACGGTGTGTGAATGGGTTAACCCTTTACCCAACGCAGACGATATCAACATTTATTATTTTAAATATCATTTTTTCAATTTTTTCGAAAATTTCAACAAAACCATATCATGTAACCCCTCGTTGGAACGAGCTCGTTCCAACGAGGGGTCACATGATATGGTTTTGTTGAAATTTTTTGAAAAATAATATTTTTTCAACTGCTGAATTTGCATATTACGCGGGAGGATGCGGCCGATTCGTTGGGTAAGGGGTTAATCGATATGGCAGGAGTGGCAGGAGTGCCCGCGCGGAAGGATAGAACGAGAGGCCTTGCGTTTTATTCTTCCCCGATGGCACAAGCTTTTCACTGAAAGCAACACTGAAACGTTAATGGATATTAATTTAATACACAAATAACATTAACAACTTTTCACCTTAAAATATTAAATATCTCTCACTTTCATAACATGTTAGAAAGTTTACTTCGTGTTCGTTGATACTATTTTCATTGTGATTCGATAATTGTACCTACAGCGAAACAGACGATTTTAAATAACGTAATCATATGTCTTGTGTCGGCAAAGATAAAACAAATAGGTTTACGATGTCGCTCTATCTTTATCGGAAGCATATATGGAAAGTTTTATTTTTTGTTCCTAATAACTACCTTATCATCACTCACCAGAACAAGTTCCTTTACCGTCGGGTCGAAAGCTATGTTTTTGGAGCACAAATTTCAAAAGATTAAACAGGGATTCAATTCATGGACCTTCATTTACTCTTAATTCATCCTAAGCTCCGCAGCTATGAGAGAATGCCAAAGGCTAGACTTTGAATTATTGTGCGGGGTAGGTCTACAGCGGGTGTGCGCCACGCATAAAACACTGTCCAACTGTACTCCGCGTAAACCTTTTCACACCGTGTTTGTGCGGTGGAGTACTCTTTATTTTTCCTGAAAATAGCTTATGACCGCTCATTGCATGAAGGATGCTACGCTATGTCTCAGAGACAAGAAAAATGAAAATTTGTAGTTCTTAGCATAGCACGTATGAATCGACCCTATTACCCGGATTTTTGCCGGAGCAGCTAGTGTTAAATTCCCATAGGGACCGGATTTTTGCCAGAGCAATTTTTCGTTGCGAAATATCGACTCTGTACATCTAGATCCGGTAAGTGGTGTACGTACTGCATATATAGTATGCTATGGTATGTATAGTGATATATTACACACATAGCTCTGGGTATATAGTATGTGTATGTGGTGGTAAATTGATAGGGAAGTTGGGTTTTCTTGAAAGTTTTCCCAGCGACAAAGTTGACGTTGCTATTGACGTCGTGATGCGCACGCGACTTCATGACCCTCTTGGCCTCAAAAGAAATGAGGGATTTTCTCATGGCCTCCATGGCCTCATTTCAGTAAAAAGGGATTCCATAGCCACAGACGTTTTCAAAAAAGGGATTCCATGGGACATGGCTGTTAAATGCCGTGATGAGGCTAAGAGGGATAGTAAATTATACCTCGGCCATGAAGCGCTCGGGCCGGTGTTATTAGAAGAGAGAATGGGGAGTCAAAGTGCTTGCTTCATTGTTTTTGTAGAAGCGTCCGAAGGGGGAAAGGTTGTTGAAATATTCACCCTTCGTCTATCTTTACGAGGCATTAGGTGAAATATGCAACTGAATCATTGTCCAAATCCTAATTATATTCCACATGCACCCCTGGGAGAAGAAATGTGTCCCGTAATCGACTTAAGTCTGTTAGACGACCACCAATGTCCACATGTCCAATTAATTCTGAAACCCTCCACCCCAACCCTGCTCTTAAACACTAACCTATATCGTCATGAAAATCAACTCTCGATAAAGTTATCTCCCCTGAAATTATTGTACCCACGAGGAAGGTCTCATTTAGAAGCAAGTAATTATTGAGAAAACAGATATGTCATCGGTGAAAATAAAGCCAGGTTTGATTTGGTTACTTTTAATAAACGATAACAACTGTTTTATGGAGGTGTCAATTGTTTTCGGTTATTGAAGGTAACAAAATGAAACTTGGCTTTTTATGGCAAGCTGATTAGAAGCAACTAATTTCCAGATAATCCGTCATTAACCCTTTGAACTCGAGTGGTATCTTCCATGCCAGTTCACTGGCAGCAATTAGAAGAGTCCATCTTTTTTATTTGGGGTAGACCAATCAACATTTTCAACGTGCAGCCTCGGGGCTGCACGTTGAAAATATTGATCGGTCTATCCCACAAATTTACTGAACAGCCATCCTATTTAATGACGTTATGACGTATTGTGGCTGGCTGGAAAAACGGTCCCTAGTGTTCAAAGGGTTAAGAATGTCAGTTTCACATCACCCAACAATAAATATCTACTCTGACTCTTTGTTTGGCGGATGTTTTTTTTACAGTGATATGCACGATTCTATTCTTCACAGGAAAAAAATAGTGAATCACACTTCCTAAACTTTTATATTAATGGAAAGGACAGTGTCTGTATCATACGTCACGATGTGCACACTCCTATAATAAAGAGAAAACAGTTACTGAACGGGTAGCGCGGTGTCTCAGTGGTAGACTGCTGGACTTCTGTGCTAGAGGTCCCGAGTTGGATCCCCGTCCGGGACGACCCGCGTTGTGTCCTTGGGCAAGGTGCCGGTGACTACATGGGGGCGCGATGACGCCGTGTACTAAGGCGTACTGTACATCGATGGTATGGTGCACATGTCTTCAACCGCTGTAACCCTGCTCGAGCGGAGCTTGAACAGAGTTAGAATGTTGAGGATCTGACAGTTGCTCGTCGATGCTCGGTGGTTCTCACCGGGTACTCCGGCTTCCTCCATCTGTAAAGCTGTCACGGTCACGATTAGCCGTTGTGCATAAGCATGTGACCTTAAACACCAATACAAATAAATAACTAAATAGACAAATAAATAAATAAATAGTTACTGAACATTCAAAGATGGCGAAAACGCCACTTTCGTACAGTAATGGACTGATCATCTTCCACGGGGATGGGGGAGGGGGTGGGGTGGGGAACATTTCCAACATATTACTAATTATAGGGATAGTCATCAAAACTTTAATTAATGAAGCTTCATTAATTAAAATTTTGCTGATGATTTTTGTCACCTGGCAAACGCATGCGTGGACGTCACTGCCCACGTGTGGATTACGACCAATCCATTCGGTCGAACTATTGAGTCTCGGTTCGATGAGTCCAAGCCCCCCCCCCCCCCCCCCTCGCAACCATTTTTTCCGAATGAGCGACGAAGAAGATATAAATATGCCATCTGAAATGCCATCTATGTGGACCCCCACTTGGTGCATTTCCCGGTAACTTTTCTTAGCCCACTCTGCCCCTGGCTGCTGTGCAAGACTCATCATCTAAAATACAATGCCGTGACTAACGCAATATAACACTTTAAAGATATTTCCGCAGTCACACTACATGTTAAGAACCACACTGTTATCTCATTGAAATTACAAACAATTTATCTCATTTCACAGTGACAATAGAAGACAATGGATTCACGTAACAAATCAATACATATCTATAAAATGGGCGTCAGAGACATTTCGTTGTCAATAAGCTATTCGTGTTGATGCTTGCTGATATACAAATGAAGTTTCTTGTCCCTCAGAAGACATTCTTTGTTCATATTAACACCACGCTTATTGTTTTTGCAGAAAATCTTTCTAATTTTTTGATTGGGGTTTAAGGACACTTTCGACAGGCAGGATCACTTCGTGTCGGAAACCTTTCTAATTGTTTTCTCAAACCTGTTTCAACATGTTTCAACATTTTCGTAATCCGCTTTCAAACCGCAGGTATTGGCCTGTTGTAAAAGGACGCCGAAGGGCGCTTTATAATCAAAAGTAACGAGGAATTTAAAAAATAAAAAAGTACTAACGGAACTATCTAGGATGGTTTAACTCTTTACCCAACGTAACGGCCAAAACCGGCCAGCGCTATTTACAAAAATCGCCAATTAATTTTTATTATTTTTTTACTTTTTTGTCTCAAAAACATAGGCTATGACCGCTCTTTCGAACGAGCTCGTCGAGGTCGTTCCAATGAGGGGTCATAACCTATGTTTTTGAGACAAAAAATTAAAATAATTAGTTACTCAAAAATTTTGTTTGCAAGTGTCGTCTGCTTTTCATGTTAGGTAAAGGGTTAACACATTCAGGTGACACAGTTTGGATATTTTGTCGGATGAACTGAAGGGATAAGGTGGACACGGCAATATTTACAAGACGTTGACATGAAGTGATACTGGTGACCAAAAGAGTCAATTTGTATCCCTCCAAATGCCAACACGCAAAGAGTATGGCCTGGAGAATGATACTGGCTTGGGGAGAAAATGATAAAACTTTTTTGAACACAAATGCAGAAGCCAACTCCAAAAAAGTTGTTTCCCTTCGTAAACTCGATAGACCACTGCTGAAATATGTTGCCCAATGTGCACGGTTCTTGCGGATTATGCATGGTATGATATTGGTTCAGACGCGCAGCCAGGAAGGTTGTTGGGGAGGTACGCTTAGTGACGATGGGCGATCGCCCCGATGGATCAAATCTGGAAACATGAGTATCGAATGGCGAGCTGGTAGCATATGGGAAAATATTATATGAAATTTTGGATCTAAAATACAAGCACGTTTGCACCATTGCATGTGAAAACTTGCATACATAAAGTTGGTCAGCATATTTTATTTTCCAGATGTCTATATTATACCATATATGTAATTAGTGGTGCGGACTGGATCGCCCCGGACCGGTCCGGTTCGCGGTCCACCTAATGACCACGTTCCGGTCTGGACCGGGTGCCACTGGATCAGTTTAGACCAGTTTACACTCCCGGACCTGTATTTTTTTTCGGTCCGGTCCACTTTTCTACGTCGAACCAACAAACACGAATTTATCGAGTATATATCCCAATATACAATCAGCAACGATGTATTAATGGTTCCAAGTGGTTAATAGTCGAATATTTGATGCCATGAAAACATCGTAATGGCATTATTAAATAGTTCCATCTTTTATTCAACATGTGAAATATATGAATTTTATTCAACGTTTTTTCTCTGTTTAATAAAGTGCATTGCCTAAAACGGATGTGAAATGAATATAATAGTGTATATTGGGGTTACTACGTGTGCTGTTGCAATGTGCACTTGCCACCACTGCCCCGGGGACAGACAATGCTACACACAATCAGCAAACATTGTATATGCACTCTTTGCAAAGCAGTCAATTTTATTTTTTAATATATAGGTTAACAACTTTGAGAAAACGGGCAATTCCTTAACATATGATTGGGATGACTGCTTTGGACCGGTCCAGGCATGGGTACCGGACCGGAATGACCTGGACCGTTCCGGACTGGATCGCCTTGGGAGTGGACCGGACCATCTTGGATAGTCCGGTCCGGTCCGCATCACCATATGTGGTCCTTTTAATATGTAATTCTGGCAAAAGTTAAACAGCGTAGCCTGTGACGCCAGGAACATGCAACTAGTTTCTGTGCAATGTATTCGCGCTTTAATACTTTTTTTACAAACAAGGCTATAAAATAGTATCAAAGTAGTGCCTAGGCGTTTCACAAAAACTACATGCAAATTGAAACATTTATGTTTTAAAACAACTTGCTCCGATACATCGTAGTCTCTGTGGCTCAGCTATAGAGAAGCACGATGTATCTGGGTAAGCAGGTCGATCCATTTTATCAAAATGTCCAGATCACAAATGGGCGATTTTCCCTCAAGTAGAACACAATTGTGTAGGTAGGTGCGTTCGAACCCGTCGCATCTCCTCTGGATATACGCCAGAAGGGTTCTTGCATTTACACTGCACATTCATCAAGCGATTATTCGTCACGTATTCTCATAAAACTACAATCCGTTTTTGTCGAACTGTTTCTTTTTAGCACCAGATTGTTTTTTGAAGTATCTCGCAATACTCGTTTACAAACAAGAAAAACATGTCATTTAATGGTTGAATTTCCCTCCGCATGCTGCCAGATGCTGCCCCATGCCTCCAGTTCAAAGTTCAAGTTATATTTGTGTCATAACACTGGTTATTTATTTATTTATTTATTTATTTATTTATTTATTTATTTATTTATTTATTTAACGACATTCTGGACAGCCAGGGTCATCAATTTATTTATTTATTTATTTATTTATTTATTTATTTATTTATTTATTTAACGACATTCTGGACAGCCAGGGTCATCTTGTGTAGGGCAGTTGTGCTTGAAGAGGAAACCGGAGTACCTGGAGAGAACCACCAAGCAACGGCGAGCAGCTGTCAGACTCCCCAACGTACTAACTCCATACAAGCGGGGTTAGCATTGATTGTATTGATTAAAGATAAGAGCACCAACGACGTGCAGTACGCCTTAGTACACACTACACGGCGACGGTGAACTTGTCTTCAACATATGGTAACCTGATTTGCGGAGTTAGTATGCTGAGGAGGTTTCCGGTGGTTCTCGCCAGGTACTTTGGCTTCCTCCATCCGTAAAATTGTCCGACATGAGGCGGCCCTGGCTGTCGAAAGTGTCGTTAAACCACAACAAATGAATAAATATAAATGTCGATTACGCATCCCGGACTTTTATTGTCATAAAAATCGACTTTCGGTAAAGTTATCTCCCTTGAAATTATCAGACGAGCGAGGAAGATCCAATTACGAGGCAAGTAATTGGTAAGAAAATCTGTCATTAAGAATATCTATCAAAATCACACCTACCAACATAAAGTGTACACTTTGGCGCTTTGTTTAGCAAATGTGTTGCAGTGATTTGCAAATTTTTATTCTTCCCAAGAAGAAAAATTGAGCAAATCTCACTCCTTGACTTATCTATTAACGGAAGGCACAGTGCCTGTATTATATGCCACGATGTGCACACTGTTGTTATAATGCAGAGAAAAAGTTACATAACATCAAATAATGATGAAAACGCCATTTTCGTATATTTACCTGGGTTTCAACAGAGAATAATAATTATTACACGCCTGTTCTATGAAATCCCCATCTATAGCAACACTAAACCACACGGAAAATGAAAATCCGTTCCGAACACATGTGCGGAATGAAAATCGTTGATGGGCTATTTTTAAATAGAAGCGAACTTTCACTGGAATTTTCTACAAATCGTCCACCGAATTACAATTTTAATCCCTGGCGATAGCTAAAAATCGTCCCATGAGTTCCAATGTGTTCTATGTGCCAGCAGGGACATAGAACACATTTGAGCTCAGGGGACGAAAAAGTAACACGGGTTCCCCTCGCAAAGTTGCTTGGCGTTAAAATATGTTCTTTTGTGTTGATAACTGTCAAATAGATTGCTGAGTGTCCTTCTAATAATTGTTTTCATAGCAGGGTTGGGGCGAATACATTGTAAATGTATTGAATACGAATACGAATACTTTGAAATTTTATGAATACGAATACACAAATTCCAAATGTATTTGAATACGAATACGAATACTTTACAATGTATTCATGAATACAAATATGAATACTTGAATACTTTTCAAAATTATTTCTTGTAAATGGATGATAATTTGATCATTCTTATTGGGATTAAGGGTATAAGGGATTATAGGTGAAGAATTAGTTTTTCAGAGGATGGATCTCTTAATCCTTTAGAATCCAATCAACAGACATAAGTTGGTATTAATGACAAACAAAAGAAAAAAAAAGTGTAAAATCCACTTACACAAAGCCCCCCCCCCCCCTCCCCCTCTCCCCCCACACCAAAATTTTTCCAACACTTCTATGTAAATAAAAATTATAGAACAAGAATACCAATTTTTACCATTTTTTCTATATGACATTTTAACTATTTGTCTGAAAAACATAGTTTATGACCACCTCATTGGAATGCAATTTTTTTTTCTATTTTTTCAGGATTTTTTTTCTTCTAAACTGCATCTTATGACCCCAAAGTAGGGTCATAAGATGCAGTTTGGAAGAAAAAAATGGAAAAATAAAATCATTAAATAGGGAACTGTGAGAAATTAACACAATTTTTAAAAGTTTTTTTCTTCTAAACTGCATTTTATGACCCCCAATAATGTCTATTAATTGTGGCTAATTGTGGCCTCTTTGCTTCATGTCTTTTATTAATATTTAAACATACATTGCTGGTGAGAATAAAAAAAAACTGGCCAGTGCTATTCACAAAAATCAATTAAGCAATTACTGCACAATAATTTTACAAGTCTATCAGTCTGCACCTTATTTCTACGATTACTGTAGAAAAATATTAGATTAGTATTAATTGGATAATGGAGTTGTTTAGGGATTCAAAATTAATACTTTGGCCAGACTGATATCCTTTGTCCTAAGAATAATCTGTACAATTACAATGTTTAATTTACAGTGAAACAATATTTGAACAATGAAGAGTTTGCTATCAAAAGACAGATAAATAATTGAACTTACCTTCATGTGTAGTATGAAGTTTGATGTACTATTTGATGGACCTGATATGAATGTTGGACAGTGCTTACATTGAACTTTTATAGTACCAGATGGATTATCTGGCATTTTGTAATGAATAAAAACTAGCGATTTGTTCCTTGATGACATCTTGGACAAAAAAAGTAAAGTATTCAAAAGGTATTCATGAATACACCTCAAATTTGACTGTATTCGAATACGAATACGAATACTTTAAAATTGCATGAATACTGAATACATTCGAATACTTGAAAAAATGTATTGAATACGACTGAATACCGAATACGAATACGAATACCCCAACCCTGTTTCATAGACATGAAGGCGTGTAAAAAACACAGAACGACACACGCGTATGAATGGGTTAATCGATATGGCACTTGTGCAATCGCGGAAGGATAAAAATATAGGCCTGCTAGTGCTTGGGGAAAAATGTAAAAAGCCCGCTTCGATACTCCTATTTTACTTGATAGGACAATGACTGAAGTTTGCGAAATGATGCACACATCGACGGTACAAATTCGTTAAGAATTCGAAATGTACGAAATTATATGAAATCCCCATATCCCAAGTCTTAAATTTACCGAGAGCTTAGGAAATTAATGAGAGCTACCTTTCCTGTAAAACTCTTCCAATGACGAAAATTGTCAGCCATGTTTAAAAAACTATATGATTTTGAATTTATTAGCTTTTTATGCAGGCACCAAATCATCTGTGCTTAGGAAAAAGTCCATGGGTGATCCATGAAAATGAGCCAAAGTTGAATTTCAGAGATCATTTTTCTAATCTGAAAATGAGAGATAATTTCTTATATGAAACTACATGTCATCAATCAGAAAAATGCACAAATATTTTCGAACTCCAACAAGAAAAGTGAAAGCTCCGGCGAAAAATGGCCATTCAAAATATAGAACAACAAGCATACGGCTAGATATGGCATAATCTATGGCCAAAATGTTTTATGAAAAATTAAGTGTAACTGTTGCACAAATTTTGTATTTAACTGGACCTTATTTAGCAGAAACTACATACTACTTTTCTACCAATTCCATCACCGTATGTTAAATTAATACACTAAGCGGGGAATGGTCCAAAAATAATAAAGTAAGAACCATAACTCCAATACAAAAGAAACCCGCAAAAGGCTGGTTTTCAAATGTGATCAAAACATTGTTAACAGAAAATCAACTGCCGAATTTGACCCTTTACCTAACCTGAAAAACAGACGACACTTGCAAAAATAATTCTTGAATAACTAATTTTTTTCATTTTTTGTCTCAAAAACATAGGTTATGACCCCTCGCTGGAACGAAATATAAATAAATAAATAAATAATGAAAATTAATTGGCGATTTTTGAGAATAGCGCTGGCCGGTTTTGATCGTTACGTTAGGTAAAGGGTTAAGCCAAATCCGTCACCGCTTGTTTGAGTTATAGCGCTAACGAGAACAAAATGAGCAGATGAGAACAAAATGAGAAGATGAGCAAAAAATGGCAAACTAAGAACCATAACTCCACTGGTGCGTGTGATGACCGTATTACGATCTAATCGAGAAAAGAACAATTCTTTCTTTTTGCATGTAGTAACAGTTATTTATTATCCTAGAATTGCACATTATCCAACTCGGCTGATATGACTTTAAACTCGGCCGATATGACACCGATCTCGGACGATATGAACCAAGCTAGAGTTGTTCACCTCAATGTGTTTCTAGGCGCATCCAATTTGTTTACATCGAATTATTCACAGTTATTCGTCGAACGCAATCAAGACAATTGTTATTACGAGACGGAGTGGTTTTGAAGCAGAGTTTCGTATGATGAGCAATAAGTGTTGAGTGTGTGGATAAAGATAAGAAAAAAGAGAGTTTTATTATATGCTGGCCTGTGAATTATAGCCAATAATCTAAAAGATATTTCTCGATATCTATCGACTCGATACATATCGAAAACTATTCCTCAGTAGCTTCCTAAATGGCATCACGCTACGCCACATCACGCCACTTTGAAGGAACAATCAGCTGATCTTTATTATTGTTTTGAAAGGTACGCATTTGGGGTCGAATTAGGCTGAATATTGAGTAATAAAATGTCCCGTAGCATATAATAAAAAAGAAATCTACTCTATTTTAGTCATTATCTGGAATTATCCTATTAGTGTGGACCTGAAAGTTTTTATTTTTCACAAACGCTTGCTCGAGTGAAAATAATATTTTCAGGTTCACAGGCTTCCTAAATGACTTTACGCTTCGGCGCATGACGTCGACTTAAACGTCGCCTTGAATGAAGGATCAGGAGATCTTTGTTATTGTCTTAAAACTGTTTGCAGTCGCATTGGACTGAATATTGCGCAGTAAAAAGTTTCGTAGCATATTATAAAAAGAAAATCTACGAAATTTTAGTGATCGCCCGTGAAAAATAAAACGTTCAGGTACAAACTCATGAGATAATTCCAGATATTCACTAAAATAGCGTAGATATCTTCTGTATCCAGAAAAATCATCGCAAACTAAAATCCAGGCATAAGCGGTGATTCGTCGAAGTAGGAGAAAAGGTAGTTGAGCTATCCGAACGACGTGACTTCCCCAGTGGGAAGCTGAACTGAGAGTAATGGAAGAGGAAATATCGGACTTTCTGAAAGGAATGCACTCTAAGATCAGTTGGGTTAAAAATTAACCCAAATCGACTGGGTTAAGTGAAAATGAACCCATTTGGGTTCATATTCACTCATCCCAGTCGTTCTGTGTTAAATGTTAATTTTTAACCCAACTGATAGAGTGTGCTAAACAATAAAAGCTGTAACAGATCTGATACCTTTGTACTTATATGTTTTGCTTTAATAAATAAAGAGGTTATTACTTTCGGTCTCAGGTTGATATGACGTTACTCAGGGTTAATATCTCCGCCGATATGAAACTCACCATGTAATTACCTCCAACTACAGTAAAATTTAAGATAGGACTGGCAGTTGGTTGCCAGTAGGCCCCTGCGAATATGGATTTATCCGACTCGAAATTGCCAAAAAAGTGATCGAGTCGACCGAACATCGAATTCGAAACAAGTTAGCCGAAACCAGGTTCGGTTTCGTACTCGATATCTCCAGTTATAAATAACCACATTTGTATTGTTTTGGCATTGTAGTGATGATTTGGCCACATTTTCATGGTAACACTGAACAGTTCGTACGTTAAAAATACAGCACCCTTGAACGCAGGGTTGAATAGGAGCCAAATAATCCGTATGTGCCTGTGATTGCTTCGCTCCCATCTTGACTTTAAGCTTGACATCGTTCGTTCTTGTCTTATCATGAAGCGATGGATGCTTCTTATGCTACTATTCCACACAAACCACGAATCCTACGAATCGCCAGGAATTGATAACTTTTAGAATTCGTAGTTGAATTGTAATCAGTTCGTGAACTTCTTAACTGATTCGTCGTATATATTCGTAGTCAGTTCTTGCAGTTCTTGAGCTATCGGAAATTCATGGCAAAAGTTTTGAGCTGTTCAAAATTTTGGCCACGAACTCCCAATTCCAAAAAAATCGTAGTTAATTCGTAACAAATTCGTAGTGCATTCGTAGGCATCGCAACTGAATCGTAATTGTTTCTTAGGCATTCGTGGGCATTCTTAACTCATTCGGGGATTCGTGAATTCGTGGCTTGACCACGAATCGGCAACAAATCCCACGAATACACGCCGAAGCGAGTACGAAGCAGGTACGAAGCAAGTAAGAACTATCTACGAATTTACGATTTCAACAGTCATCATTTAATTAACATTCACTCCTGCTAGTCTCTCTTTCCACGCAACTGAACCTGCTTCACTGTTAAAATAGGCCTTAAGATAGTCCCTCATCACTTTGCCCTCACGATTGTCTCTGTTTGGTGCCTGGGGCTGAGGTATCTCCTCCACCTGTTGGTCTGCCCTCCAGGCACCAGGAATGTAGTTGTGGTCCTCATCCTCGCGGTCCACGTCTGCATTTCCAATGGCAGGGAACCTGATCCTCAGTAACTTGTGGAGGATGACTCCTGTCTCCACTAGTAACCGCATCACATCAGGTCCTTGTTCCAGGGTGCCCAGGAAGCATCTCCATCTGTTGGCCAGTATTCCGAAACCATTCTCTTCTCCATCACACGTCTGCCCCTGGAAAATCTGTAGTTGGCCACTAGCATGTCATTGTCCAGACCCCTCCTGCCATAGGGTTTCATGGGAAAAGTCCTCAGGGGGGAGGCATCATCTCCCAGGACGTAGTAGGGTGTGTCTCTGTCATCATTGGACAGCGGATTGCTGCCAGGGAAGTTTATGGTATTGTCATCAATGCACTCTTTTAGTTCTGAAGCACCAAACAGCTGTGCGTCGGATTGATGACCTTCTCCACCAGTGTCTATCCAGATAAACTTATAATCCGCATACACCAGGGCCAACAGCAGCAAGGAGAAGAAGCCTTTGTAGTTGTGGAACACCTTGCCTGAGTTGTGTGGTTTCCTGATTGTTATGTGTTTGCCATCCAAGGCCCCCAGGGCACGAGGAACATTCCACCGATCTTGGAACTGCTGGGCAATGGCCTTCCAGTCCTTCTGGGCCCTTGGCAGTGACATGACTTCATCATTCAGCTCCTGTATGATGGCCTGACAGGCTTTCTGCACACTCCATACCACTGTGCTGTAGCCACATCGGAAGTCATACTGGAGGGTGTGATACCTGTCTCCTGTAGTCAGGTGTCTGAGGGTCATAGCCAGCTTCATTATGGCATCTAAGGCTGGCCTCATGTGGGTGTCCCTCCTCTGGATGACTGGGCTAATCCTGTTGAGTAGCTCATCAAACATGTGGGGTGGCATTCTCACATAGTTGGCAAAGGCGTTCTCATCTTCCATTCTCATCTCCTGCATCAGTCTGTTGTACTGATCATATTCTAGCCTTCTAGCTGGTGTCAGCCACGGTCTAACCCACCACCTAGGGGCTCTTCTCCTTCTTCTTCGAAGCAGTCTTCTAGCTATCAGCAGCTGGTGTTGATACTCCAGTTCCAGGGCCAATACTACAGCTGCTCTACGTTGAACATCCATTTTGGAACTGTTCCATGTTGATGATTTGTGCTTGAGGTTCGCGCTCAATTTCTCGCATTGTTTTGACAATTTAACCAGTACCAAATAAATGACGAATGTACGTATACTGAAACTTTTATTAATAAGTCTTTTTTCATATTCGATTTTTATATTCGTGATTTTATTTTCGACTCGAATTCGACTCGTTTTGTTGATCGACTCGACTTCGACTCGAACAATCGAATATTCGTAGAGACCTAGATGCCAGTCATTTTACCGTATTTCAAGCTGATGATTCACAGTCAAAACGCTTATACATATTTCAATGTGAATTGCTTTTCGTTGTTTTCTTTGCCGAAAGACAATAATTCCATGGTGTGTTTGGTACTGACAATCATCATTACCTATTTTTGTTTTCAACCTGAGGTAACATGACTTACCAAACATAACATAACACTGTCACATAATGGGGCCACCTGAAACCTGGGTGGAGTTCCTTTCGTCATAATTGGACAGTCAAGTATTTGACCCCGTTGGCCATGATGGGTTAATTCGTAGTTATGTTTCGTTTTGTAAAAGCTAAACAATGTCACAGCCAACAGCGGAGTTGTCTTATAGATTATATTTTCGACTCTCTCTCTCTCTATTCTTTGCTAGTATTACTCAACCACAAGTTGAAGAACCCTCTTATTTTAGAACTTCGTGAGAAGTTGAATACTCTCTTGTCTGACTAATATGATATCGTGTTTGCTGGTTTCTTAGACATGTTGGCATCTACGGCAAAACCAGGACAGACAGTGCAGCAAAACCGGCTTTAAACAACTCTATCACTGAATATAGAATTCCTGTCAGCGATTTTAAACCATATATCGATAATTACATCAACCCTATGTGACAGGCGGAGTTGAATGGGGTAACAAATAACAATGTCTATCGCTTCCGACAAAATGTCAATGATAAATATGTGTCTAGTAAAATTTGTAGAAAGGTTCACTCCCATAATGAAGACCTCCCAAACTGCAGACTCCCATAACGTAGACCAATTAGCTTAATTGGTCATATAACACATGCTACTCACACCTATTTCACAAGTAGGTGGGACAGTTATATTAAATCAAGAGAAAAGGAACAAATTTATAGCTACTATTCATTTTTTATGCATATTCACATACAAACTTAATAAAACACCCTTTACGCAACGAATCGGCCGCATCCGCCCGCGTAATATGCAAATTCAGTAGAAGAAAAAATATTATCTTTCAAAAAGTTTCAACAAAACCATATAATGTGACCCCTTGTTGGAACGAGCTCGTCGAGCTCGTTCCAACGAAGGTTCACATGATATGGTTTTGTTGAAATTTTTTGAAAAAATTATATTTAAAATAATAAATTTTGATATTGGCTGCGTTGGGTAAAGGGTTAACAGTGAGTAACATTATTCTAGTTGGAAATTATTCAACAAGTTTGCAGAGCAAAAAAATCCCCAGTTAGTCACCCATTTTTGAATCCTTAATCATCTACCAGTTAGTCTCCAATTTCAAAAATAGGGGTGAGTAGCATGTGTTATATAACCAATTAAGCTGTTTGGTCTACGTTATGGGAGTCTACAGTTTGGGAGGTCTGCATTATGGGAGGATACCTGTAGAAAAGACCATGTCATATTGACACGATGTCAAATTCGTCATACACGACGTACACATTCCTTTTGTTAGAGGGTAATATGTAACCGGAATGTGTTTCCTGCCAATATCCTTTGACAGTCGAGCACATTCTTTTAGTTATGGCATCTGTCGGTGTCATTATAATGTACCGTCTCTGAAACAACTATTTCACAACATCAATTCTTACCCGATTCTCTTGTTTCTCAAAGAAATCAATTTTTTAAATAAGTTTTAGTTGTTTTTATTCTTTTAACTGCATCTCATATACAAAAGGTATTTTTGTCATCTGGTTGGTTTACACAGTATTCATTCAAATTTTGGTGTAAATAAATAAATTCATTCACACTGTACGACGTCACAGGTCACAGTGGCGGAGTCTGAAAGTTAACTCTCTTCACTCTGATGTCAAAATATCCAAATTTCAAGTAGTCATTTTTTCCCATGATGCAACTGGAAGTTTAACAAATTCAATCTTGTTTGACAGAGCTCAATGAGCTCTGTCAAACAAGATTGAATTGTTAAATTTCTAGTTGCATTATGGGAAAAATTTGCCCCCATAACTTTGGATTTTTCGACTTCAGAGTGCAAGGTGTTAAGTTGCACATTATACAGACTTCTGTAAGGTGTAAAAAGTTATGAGTTACTTTAGTTGTCAATGTCAGCCACAGTAAATTACATCTCATTACAGGAAGTCATTATGAGAGCCCTCCGAAACTTCGACATTCGAATTGATTCGATTCCAGCTACGCTGATTCGAATATTTTAGAATCGTCGAGATGTTATCAAAATCCTACCAATTATCTACTCTTGAACTCTTCTTTTATCATCAGGGACCAATACTATAAAGCGTTTACAGTTGTATTTTTCCTGAATTGTATTTTCTTCAAGTGAATATAAATGACGGAAATGAATCATTAGCATTTTGAAAGATATGGCCATTTGCCAACTAGCAAATTGTCACACCTTTGAAAATGCTAATGGTTTATTGCAATTAATTATTTCCATAAATAGAAAACACAATTCTGAAAAATACAACAGTAAAAGTTTTATAGTATTGGTCCCAGGCAGGAGACCTGATGATAGAAGAAGAGTTCAACAAGGTTGCCCTTCCGAAACGATCATCCGTCCGATCAGGAATATTCTGCTTTTTTATTGGTCTAGACAGACGAGTCACCTTTGAATAAAATGTACTTGAATAAAGACTGGTAATACTTGCGATTTTAAGAAGGTGCACTATTTACAACTTAAAAGCTGTGGGATTCGATTTCCGCCTCAATTCGATTCGAATTCATTTGTTTAATTTGATTTGGGGTCCGATTTGATTCGAAATTCACGATTTATAGAACCCTAGTCATTATGCCGCTCGGCTAGCTGAAAACGACGCGAATCATTTCCTAAAATATCTTGAGCAAGACTCATGGCGTATACCTCCATTTATTTTATTTTCATTCGTTTTTCTTTCCCCAAACAGATCGTTTTCCCAATTCCACTCGCCGAAAATGGTATTTCACTCCCAGCATCGCATTCAACTCTCAGTGATGACGGACTATTTTTTTTACATGTTTTGAGAGTAACCACGGAATCAATTACAAAGGATTCTTTTGGGAAAACAAATAAGGAAAAAAAATTACAAAAGTTAACTGCTCGGATTCGAGTACAATTTTATCCTCTCGTGGGCTAACGCCTCGTGAAATAATCCTCCACGCGCCCCACGCGAGGATAAAAATCGTATTCGAATCCAAGCAATGAACTACTATCTATGTATTGTCGAGTTATTGATTTTGGACCCGGTGTTTTCAGACATGTTTCTTGTTAAAGTTTCGAAATAAACGTTATCGAGCTTGTATCTCAAATACGAATGAAAGTTATGATATTGTGTGGCAGTCAAACAATCATGTATCGAGCATTGCGGCGAAAAACCTAACAAAAACATCCTGGATACGAAAAACTTACCGATCGTTGTTACGACTGTTATGGAGAAGAAAACTGAGTTAGCGAAGTCCCAGTTAGGTCCACGATTTGTTTCTGTTTGAAGTATTCCTTGGTCGTAGGCTTTGATCACACCTCTTATATACTTCTCAAGCTCAGCTTTCGACACACAGCTATAGTTTTCTAAAAATAGAATAAAACGGAACTGAATAATCCACGTAAACTTAAACTACTGTTTGTTATTCAATGGCCATTGGCTGCCAATTTTGGTCATCGGGTGAGATTTACGAGAAAGTTAGCTCCCCTGATTCCCGAAAGCTGTCAGTAAATTTAACAGTAATATTATTGGAATTTCCGTTAAAACTTTCGAGATGTCAGCGAATTTGTATCATCGATGTGCGCATCATTTCACACACTTGAGGCATTTTCCTGTAACATATTGTAAAAATACAGAAGCTGTTTACATTTTTTCCCAATTACTTTGAACTTTTTCTCTGTTGAATCACATTTAAAAATAATAAAAATGCGTTTTCACTACATTTGATGTTCTGCAGTTTGTTTTTCTGTTAAAAAAATCAACAGTATGTGCATCGTGACATATAATCAGACACCGACCTTTACATTAACATAAAAGTATAGGGAATGAGATTCGTTATTTTTTTCTGGGAATAATAAAAACTCGCAAATTACTGTAAGACACCTTCACAAAACAAAGAGTTAATTATTGGAAGGTGAAATACTGATAGGTATTCTTAATGGCGGATTATTCGTGAACTAGTTGCGTCTAATTAGATTTCCGTAAAAAGCCAATTTATTTATTTATTGGTGTTTAAGGTCACATACTTATGCATTGTGGCTAATCGCGACCGTGACAGTTTTACTGGTGGAAGAAGCCGGAGTACCCGGAGAGAACCACCGAGCATCGACGAGCAGCTGTCAGCTCCCCAACATTGTGACTCTGTTCAAGATCCGCTCACGCAGGGTTAAAGCGGTTGTAAGCCTTAGTACGCGGGGTCATCGTGCCCCCGTGTAGGCAACCGGGAAAAAGTACTTTACCCAAGGACACAACGCGGGTCGTCCCAGACGGGGATCGAACTCTGGACCTCTAGCATAGAAGTCCAACACTCTACCACTGAGCCACCGCGCTCCCCATAAAAAGCAAAGTTTTCTTTTCTTGATTTTCATAAACAAAAACAACAGACAGCTCTCAGAGCTGTCTGTTGTTTTCGTTTATTAAAGGTAACAAAAGGAAACTTGATTTTATTTTCTAATGACGCCATAGGAGTTTTCTCCACTATTACTTGCCTTTTAGTTGGACCTTCCTCGATCTTCCAAAAAATTCAAGGGAGATAACTTAGTATACGGTAACAGAAGTGGGTTACAAACTTGGCGGATCAGATAACGGAAAAGGGTTACCAGCTGCCTTTCACTGTGTACAAACATTTCTCGTGTTTTGTGTTTTATAGTTTGTTGGGTTTTTTTTGGCTGTATCTTTTCAGAAGGCTGTTCATGGGAAAATAATAAATTATTTAACTCTTTTCACCAGACGACGCGACACTTTCCAATGTTTAACATTGAAATCTAAATAATCTCGTTTACTGCCTTAAAACATAGCTTCCGAGCCTACATTGGGATGAGCTAGACGAGGGTGTTTCCAAGAGGGATCATCACAAACTCTGTTTTTCTTTTGTGGGCAGACATAGAGTATAATAATACTATAAACTGAATGGCGAATTTTTGTGGATAATACTATCCGGATAAACCCATTACAATGGATGAAGATAACTAAAATATTCTGTTGTTTGTTTGTTCGTTCTCCTTAGCCCAAATTTTCCAAATATGTAATAAGTAAGAGTGAAATACATGTACCGTATGCACGGGAAATTTGAGACATGTTAATTGAGCAAGTAAACATCAATCCATACACCTCTTGCAAACACAAACATTTCCTTCTATTATAATATTGATGAAATTATAGACATGTACCACACAAAGAAGGTGGAATCCGGGGAACTGGAATCGACGATGCAAGTTGGAGTTTTTATTGAAGTTTACGAGCGCCGAAGGCGCGCGTGAAATACAGGAAAAACTCAAAGAAAGGGCGTGAAATTCTGTTCTCCGTACTCTCCATGAGTGGTGTTCTGTATTGATACCACGTTTAAACTTAAATTAAGTGAATGGAGTATGCACTGTTTAAAAATATTACCTTCGGTTGTCTATTTACTTTCCTACTTGCGCCGCCTCCTGTCAGAGCATTTCATTTACGTCATAACTTGTAGATGCGTAACAATCAATCAAACGCATACTTGCATGAGTTTTTTTATACTCGCGGGCCGAATTCCTACGCGTGGTGTTGTATATTTCTCAATATCTATTTTGTATCAAGTAACATGCAATACTCACAACAATCGTGGTGTACAATGCTGAATTTTCAGCTTTCTAATAAAACAACAACAAAAAACCCCTAAAATTGACGACGACCAAAAACATGTTATTATCGGTCGACAGAGTGTTTACCTTCAAACTGGCACGCGAATAAGTACGTTGGTCGTATTGCGTCTTGCTTGAAAATGCGGCCATGGTAATGTGTTTCGATTTCGATCTCGGAACCTCTCATTCATTTCTCCGAAGCATAGCCAACCTGTCAACACGACCATCTTTTGGTGACACACCAGTCTCCACTGGTCATCGTTTTCTCACAATAACCCCGGTTTCAAGGCATGTGGTTATTTATAGATCATCCACCTGTGGATTTCTCTTATTAGACTGGCCCGCTTCTCCACGGGGATCAGATGCATGTCCCATCAACATTTATGAACTTCGGATGAATGGGAAATACAAATCAAGAAAAAATAGACTTTATCTAAAACAACAATTTTTACAGTAGGTGGTGGATTTTCAACAACGATAAACACGAGCACCATGAGCAAATTAATGCGGCCGGGAAATAAATATGAAAGATGTCGGTCACCTCTTCTGTGAAAATGATAAAACTGATACATGAAATGAAGCTTTAACTGGTGAATTTTCCGGATTTTTTTCCTTTTAACCCTTTAGCCAACGAATCGGCAGCACCGTCCGCGTAATATGCAAATTCAGCAGTTGAAAAAAATATTATTTTAAAAAAAATTCAACAAAAACATATCATGTGACCCCTCGTTGGAACGAGCTTGTCGAGCTCGTTCCAATGAGGGATCACATGAGATGCTTTTGTTGAAATGTTTTGAAAAAGTTGAAAAAAATGATATTTAAAATAACAAATTTTGATATCGTCTGCGTTGGGTAAAGGGTTAAAATTAGAAACTGCATTTCCGATTCTATGTCAAAGTCGGCAGCTCGTAGATTTGCTTTGGTAGCGACAGGTTGACTTACAAGATATGTCGCCCATATATAAAGTTTTTTAGCCTTTTCTTCCAAAGCAACCCTTTAGTACGGAAGACAAAAACTGTAATTTTATGCAAAAATTGTCATGGAGTTTCTTTATATTTCAGAGGAAACGACTGCAAAATGGCAGCCAACCACTTCTTACCAATGTAAGCGTTTTTGGCTAATATTGTTCTCAATTACATAAAACACAACATTTTCCCTAATTGTAGGGTAACCATGCTAACAGCCAGGGTCACATCGGGTCAGTCAGATTTACTGGTGGAGGAAGCCAGAGTACACGCAGAGAATCACCGAGCAGTAGCAAGCAACTGTCAGACTCTTTCTTCACATGCATTGTTAGCAGCATCGACGTGCAGTACGCCTTAGTATACGGCGCAACTATGCCCCCACGTGGGCAATCGAGATCGAGTATTTTGCCCAAGGACACAACGCAGTTACCACTGTTCAGGATAGACGCGTCGACTTTTTAAAATCCAATGCGCTAAGCACTGAGCCATTGCGCCCCAAACTGTTCAATTATTCCACAAATTTTAGAATAATGAATGACAATGGGACACATCTTAACCCTTTATACTCTGATGATATCATCTATACACGCTAAAAACTAAAGTGCTAAAAACTACCCTTGAAGTGCTGTATTTAACAATTACTAAGTGCTGAACTAGCACTTGGTCAAGTGTGGATATCCCAGAACTTGACAGGTGTTACAATAATACCACGTGACAAGTGTAATGTCGCGACACTTAAAAGGAAACAACGCAAATGACGCGGATCAGGCTCGAACTCTCGAGCCTGATCCGCGTCATCTGCGTTGTGTCCTTTTAATTATGTACCCACCAAGCGCAAATCAAATTATGGGGGATTCTGGAAGAACCACCAATGCTAGACACATGGGGAGTGCCATCCATTCAAGTTTCAGATGTCTGACGATTGTAATGTCTAAGTGCTTAAAGCATTGCACTTTGAGTGTTAAAATCAAACCCTAAGAGTTAGAATGGGGTTAACACCTTGATAGTGTCAGTTTTAACACTTTAGTTTTTAGTGTGTATCAGCTCAATACCATCAATTGGGAGAGCCCATAGTAATTATTTGGGGGTAGACCAATTAATATTTTCAACGTGCTGCCTTGTGGCAGCATGCTGAAAATATTGATAGGCCTATCCAGCAAATTCACTGGATTGCCTTGTAGTGTATGAAATAAAAAATCATTCTGATTCTGTACCAGAAAAATCGGTTTTTCGGGTTCAAAGGTTTAAAGCTGTTTAAAGTGGAGTTGAACGCTATGTATTCTGTACAAATGCGAAGTATGTGATAGCGTTATTCCGTCCTTTCCTAAAAATCCCAGCTTTGATTACCTCCCTTGATATGCAACTGGCTACTTTTCCGTCAATGCAGGGTCGGGGCTTCCCGTTCTGGGGTATACTTATATAATTATATAATATTATATAATTAGGACGTTTCTTTGATTTCTTTTTCCGTCTATGCGCGGTAGAGGAAGCTATTGTTCCTTCCTTGGACGATGGGTCAACTAGTTAGGCATACATACAAATGAAAACATCTGTCATAACCCAATTTCTACTTTCAGTACTGCGGTAACAGGAATAAAGGACAGTTTTTATAATTTACCTGAAATTACAAAGAGCATCATCATTTTTATATGGACGAACAACAAGATAAGGTTGAAAATTGGGAATTTTGCATCTGCTATCAAACAATTTCACTAATTTGGAATTTTTTGATCAACCGTCTATCGAAAAAACCCAACTGACTCACATTTCCACTTGTCTTTAACAATGCCACTTACACGTGGTCGAAGGCAACGTATCAAGAATCACAAATATTGTGAAAATGTTCTGAAAAGTATAGGCCATCTCATGGGAAATGAAAACAAAGAAACAATATATAGCTGGGGGTACGTTTGTGTTTTATATAGCTAACTTGAGTGTATCATCACCTAAGAACGCATATATCATTACTAATTCATTTATAAGATACGAAGAATGTGTTTATTAATAATATCTGATTCTATAGTTGCAATATAATTTAATAACGTCCGTGATCAACACGTATATGAACAGAGGGAATGATCGATTAGTATAGAAACAACCATCAATCAATTATGGATCAGTGCTAGCTCTGGCCTCAGAAATATATTTATAAAACATTTCTTTCAACTGTGTCTGAGTACCATTAGAAATACAGACTACCCTAGGGAGACGATGTTGCTCTGATTTCTGTAATACAGACTTGAAAGTTGCATTACAAGCCGCATTTCTCCTGTTGGAATCCAATAATAACACATTGTGCGAAAAAAGGACGACGTATCTAGGTCTGTGGATTTTCTAGTTTGTCATTCCTCTTCCCCTACCCTATTGTAGATGTTTTCTGTCAATGATTTTATATCGTTCCTTGAGTGCATCAAAGCGCCATCTGCAATGCTTTAGCATTGCAGATGGCCGATAGATGAACACAAAGTACGATACAATATTAGCTACCCTTCAATCAAGAAATTGGTATTTTAGTATCGGCATATAGAAGGGCTTGTTGCTTTAGAAAAGCTTAGAGGCCTAGTCCAAGGCAAATGCCATGCTTTTTTAAAGCCAGTTCTGGCGTACAAAGGTCGATAAACAAACATACATTTCATATTTTGGAATTGCTAGAATGACTGACGATCAGTACAGAGACTGCAGTGTGGGGTAACAGTATAACGCGGGGTAGGTATCTCTCGAAAGTAATATTGGATGGGGAAAAACTAGACGAGATGAAAAATAGACCACATTTCTTTTACAAGCCTGCCTCATCCGATGTCATAGGGACTCAAAGACAAGGGCATGAATCCTGGGGGAAAATTATGGGGTGTTTCTTCCCTCCTCCCACACACACCAAACAAATTTTTGTCTCGATGGGAAGTAGTATGACATGATACTATTTTCCAATAATTGGCATGATCAAAGACCTCCAAATAGGTATACATATTTATTACCCTTGTAAGATATACAACCTTCCTGATTGGCCAGTTACCAATGCAGTCAGTAGGGTACATTTAACTCCAACGGGGTGTACAAGTTCAAAGGGGTGTGTGAGAATATCACGTGACAGCTAAAAGGGGTGCACAGACATTCTACGGTACACGTCGCCGATTTCCATTTCACCCACCGCCTCAAACATTTTTGTCAGTAATAATAAACAATACTATGGGGATTATAATTATAATAAAACAAAATTTGACACACTGAAGGGACCAGGTGATAAATTCACAACACAGTGTTTCAGCAGGGTGTACGGGACTGCACTACCCTTCTGAGATTCGTATTTCCTTCGGCTTTCGGCCTCAGGAAATACGGTCTCAGAAGGGTAGTACAGTCCCGTACAGCCAGCTGAAACACCGTGTAACGAATAGTCTCAGGTTGTTGCAAGGCAAGTTAAACTAGACTTTATGATTCTGGAGAATCATGGCTTTTCCCGATGAGATTCCATGATTTTTCATGACCCCACAGTGTCTGATGAATTGTTTTTAACTGCCTCACTGAAGTTCCTTCATTGATGTTATGAGAAAAGTGAAGATAGTAGTCTCAAATGACACAGTTTGATAAAAAATTGTTTAGGTAAAAACCATCATTAACGGTGGAGTGAGTTAAGGTCAATATCGTCGTCCTACAAGTCAATGACCGACAAAAGGAGTTATGTTTGTTTGACACATACTCACTGAGTGCTGTGTCAATTTAAAAATGGTCCATTTTATCTCAAATGTATCCAAAATATTGATGTCTGGCAGCCTGTATAGGGTTAACAAGTGCCAACAGGAATATTTATTCATGCAACTTGTAATGTCACACCAAGAACTGTGAATGGCTATTTTTTCTTTAAAATCTACAAGATGTTTTCAGAGAAATCCAGGGAGAACAGGAATTTTAAGCTTTTGATGGGTATCATTGTTTTTCCAGCCCAAAACGGGATAAGTGTTGTTTTTGGAATACTCTTATTACTTCCAAAAATAATTCTCAGTGAATTCTACTTCCACTTATTTTGATCTCTCCTCCCAACTTCAGGTGCTGTGGGTACGCAAACACAGCCTATTTTATCAACATTTTGATGTTTGAGAACCTGCATAGGGTTAACAAATGTTTACAGGAATATTCTGTACATGCAACTTGTAATGTTACACTAAGATATGAGAATGGCCATTTTTTCCTGAAAATCTACGGGATGTTTTTAAAGAAATCCTCAGATAACATGAATTTTTAACCTTTTCAGGGGTGTCTCTCTTTAACCAGCTCTAAAGGGTTAATGCTTGGTTTTGTGAATATCTTCATTACTTACAAAAATGATCGACGGTGAATTCCACTTCCAATGAAGGAGGTTATGTTTATCTCGTAGGTACACATTTGGTGTTATGGTTGCCCAAGAACAGCCCATTTTCTCCAAATGTCAATATTGGCAGTCTCTGGGGGGTTAACAAATGGTTACCGGAACATTTTGTTCATGCAACTTGTAATGTCACTCGAAGACCTGCGAATGGTTAATTGCTCTTGAATTTTTTTTTTGAGAAATCCACAGAAAACTGGAATTTTAAGCTTTTAAGGGGTATATCTCCTTAACCAGTTAAAAATGGGTTAAGACCTCGATTTTTGAATACATTTACTACTTACAAAAATGTTTCACTGTCAGTTTGCGCCCGGTAAAAGAAGTTACGTTTCTCTGTTGTATTCCCATTTGATGTTGTTGTTGTTCAAAAACCGACTATTTTTTCAAAATTTTGACATTTAGCAGCCCATGGAGGGTTAACAAATGCTTACCGGAATAATTTATCCAATCAATTGGTAATGTGACACCATGACCTATCAATGGCCATTTTCTCTTGAAAACCCTACCAGATGTTTGTAAAGAAATCCAGGGAAAACATAAATTTTTAAGCCTTTGATGGGTATCACTATTAACAACCACAAAATGGGTTAACGATTGATTTTTTGAATACCCTTATTACTTACAAAAATGGTCTTTGGTGAATTCCACTTCCAACAAAGGAGATTATGTTTATTTCTCAGGTACACGTTGGGTGATGTGCGTGCCTGAAAACATCCCATTTCAACAAAATTACGATGCTTGGCAGTCTCTAGAGGGTTAATAAACGCTCACCGGAATATTTTGTCCATGCAACTTGAAATATCACACAAAGACCTGCGAGTAGCCAATTTTTCTTGAAAACCTACAGGTTGTTTTTAGAGAAATCCACAGAAAATGGGAATTTTAAGATTTTAAGGGGTCTCTCTCTTTAGCCTGTCCAAAATGGGTTAAGACTTCGACTTTTGAATACCCTTACTACTTACAAAAATGTTTGCGTATAGATTGTGCGCTCGATAAAAGAAAGCACGTTTCTTTGAGGCGTACCCATTGGGTGCTGTTGGCGTCCAAAAACAGCCCATTTTATCACAATTTTGACTTTTAGCAGCCCGTGGAGGGTTAACAAAACTCACCGCAGTATTTTGTCCATGCAGCTTCTATTGTCACACCAAGGCCTGGGAGTGACAGATTTTTCTTGAAAATCTACAAGACTCGTTTAGAGAAATCCATGGAAAATACAAATTTTTGAGCTTTATGGGGGTATTGCTGTTTAACCAGCCCAAAACGGGTTAACGCTTGGTTTTTTGAACACCCTTATTACTGACAAAAATGATCCTCGGTGAATTCCACTCCCAGCAAAGAAAGTTATATTTATCTCTCGTGTATTGTTTGGGTGCGGTGGGGGCCTGAAACTGGCCTATTTCATCAAAATGTCGATGTTTGGCAGCCTGTGGAGGGTTACCATATGCATCGCCTGATATGTCGTGTGTATCAAAGGGCGTGTCACAGACAGGTCTAGCAATGACGAATGTATAAAACAAATCTACAAGACGTGTTTCGAGAAAGTGCCGATAAACCCCAATTTTGGCAGTTTTTTGCCAATTCTGAGAAAATAAGGGTTAAATCGAAAATTCCGCTTGGGTACATTTTTAGATTTTGTGCCCCTCTATGCGTGTGCAAAATTTCGTGAAGATCGGTTCGAAAATGGCTTCTGAATCGTACGGACAAAATGTGTGGAAACAAAAAAAAAAAAAAAAAAAAAAAACCCAAAAAACTAGACTTTATGATTCTGGAGAATCATGGCTTTTCCCGATGAGATTCCATGATTTTTCATGACCCCACAGTGTCTGATGAATTGTTTTTAACTGCCTCACTGAAGTTCCTTCATTGATGTTATGAGAAAAGTGAAGATAGTAGTCTCAAATGACACAGTTTGATAAAAAATTGTTTAGGTAAAAACCATCATTAACGGTGGAGTGAGTCAAGGTCAATATCGTCGTCCAACAAGTCAATGACCGACAAAAGGAGTTATGTTTGTTTGACACATACTCACTGAGTGCTGTGTCAATTTAAAAATGGTCCATTTTATCTCAAATGTATGCAAAATATTGATGTCTGGCAGCTTGTATAGGGTTAACAAGTGCCAACAGGAATATTTATTCATGCAACTTGTAATGTCACACCAAGAACTGTGAATGGCTATTTTTTCTTTAAAATCTACAAGATGTTTTCAGAGAAATCCAGGGAGAACAGGAATTTTAAGCTTTTGATGGGTATCATTGTTTTTCCAGCCCAAAACGGGATAAGTGTTGTTTTTGGAATACTCTTATTACTTCCAAAAATAATTCTCAGTGAATTCTACTTCCACTTATTTTGATCTCTCCTCCCAACTTCAGGTGCTGTGGGTACGCAAACACAGCCTATTTTATCAACATTTTGATGTTTGAGAACCTGCATAGGGTTAACAAATGTTTACAGGAATATTCTGTACATGCAACTTGTAATGTTACACTAAGATATGAGAATGGCCATTTTTTCCTGAAAATCTACGGGATGTTTTTAAAGAAATCCTCAGATAACATGAATTTTTAACCTTTTCAGGGGTGTCTCTCTTTAACCAGCTCTAAAGGGTTAATGCTTGGTTTTGTGAATATCTTCATTACTTACAAAAATGATCGACGGTGAATTCCACTTCCAATGAAGGAGGTTATGTTTATCTCGTAGGTACACATTTGGTGTTATGGTTGCCCAAGAACAGCCCATTTTCTCCAAATGTCAATGCTTGGCAGTCTCTGGGGGGTTAACAAATGGTTACCGGAACATTTTGTTCATGCAACTTGTAATGTCACTCGAAGACCTGCGAATGGTTAATTGCTCTTGAATTTTTTTTTTGAGAAATCCACAGAAAACTGGAATTTTAAGCTTTTAAGGGGTATATCTCCTTAACCAGTTAAAAATGGGTTAAGACCTCGATTTTTGAATACATTTACTACTTACAAAAATGTTTCACTGTCAGTTTTGCGCCCGGTAAAAGAAGTTACGTTTCTCTGTTGTATTCCCATTTGATGTTGTTGTTGTTCAAAAACCGACTATTTTTTCAAAATTTTGACATTTAGCAGCCCATGGAGGGTTAACAAATGCTTACCGGAATAATTTATCCAATCAATTGGTAATGTGACACCATGACCTATCAATGGCCATTTTCTCTTGAAAAC
The DNA here is from genome assembly GCA_031216915.1 of Pictodentalium vernedei. NCBI lineage: Eukaryota > Metazoa > Mollusca > Scaphopoda > Dentaliida > Dentaliidae > Pictodentalium > Pictodentalium vernedei. The sequence continues at coordinate 153,347,823 of CM062292.1, forward strand.
CCTACCAGATGTTTGTAAAGAAATCCAGGGAAAACATAAATTTTTAAGCCTTTGATGGGTATCACTATTAACAACCACAAAATGGGTTAACGATTGATTTTTTGAATACCCTTATTACTTACAAAAATGGTCTTTGGTGAATTCCACTTCCAACAAAGGAGATTATGTTTATTTCTCAGGTACACGTTGGGTGATGTGCGTGCCTGAAAACATCCCATTTCAACAAAATTACGATGCTTGGCAGCCTCTAGAGGGTTAATAAACACTCACCGGAATATTTTGTCCATGCAACTTGAAATATCACACAAAGACCTGCGAGTAGACAATTTTTCTTGAAAACCTACATGATGTTTTTAGAGAAATCCACAGAAAATGGGAATTTTAATATTTTAAGGGGTCTCTCTCTTTAGCCTGTCCAAAATGGGTTAAGACTTCGACTTTTGAATACCCTTACTACTTACAAAAATGTTTGCGTATAGATTGTGCGCTCGATAAAAGAAAGCACGTTTCTTTGAGGCGTACCCTTTGGGTGCTGTTGGCGTCCAAAAACAGCCCATTTTATCACAATTTTGACTTTTAGCAGCCCGTGGAGGGTTAACAAAACTCACCGCAGTATTTTGTCCATGCAGCTTCTATTGTCACACCAAGGCCTGGGAGTGACAGATTTTTTTTGAAAATCTACAAGACTCGTTTAGAGAAATCCATGGAAAATACAAATTTTTGAGCTTTATGGGGGTATTGCTGTTTAACCAGCCCAAAACGGGTTAACGCTTGGTTTTTTGAACACCCTTATTACTGACAAAAATGAACCTCGGTGAATTCCACTCCCAGCAAAGAAAGTTATATTTATCTCTCGTGTATTGTTTGGGTGCGGTGGGGGCCTGAAACTGGCCTATTTCATCAAAATTTCGATGTTTGGCAGCCTGTGGAGGGTTACCATATGCATCGCCTGATATGTCGTGTGTATCAAAGGGCGTGTCACAGACAGGTCTAGCAATGACGAATGTATAAAACAAATCTACAAGACGTGTTTCGAGAAAGTGCCGATAAACCCCAATTTTGGCAGTTTTTTGCCAATTCTGAGAAAATAAGGGTTAAATCGAAAATTCGGCTTGGGTACATTTTTAGATTTTGTGCCCCTCTATGCGTGTGCAAAATTTCGTGAAGATCGGTTCCAAAATGGCTTCTGAATCGTACGGACAAAATGTGAGGAAAAAAAAAAAACCCCAAAAAAAAAAAAAAAAAAAAAAAAAATAATAATCCGTAGAAAAACAATAGTCTTTTCCAGAGGGAAAAGCCTAAAAAAAAAAAAAAAAAAAAAAAAAAATAATAATCCGTAGAAAAACAATAGTCTTTTCCAGAGGGAAAAGCCTAATTATATGTGTGTCGGATCAGACCTGGAAGATAGCCATGACAATACACAATGTCGTGATAAAACCTGTGGCTGCTTGCCATGGCTTTTACTACGACATTGCCGAATGTCGTGGATAATCATTAATTACATCTGCAACATATTTTGACTCCTTGTCTCGAAACTCGCTTAGAAGCATAGGCACGTGAACATAGGAACCGTCTGACAAATCCATATTATGGCTGAGCAAATATGGCCCCTCCCCCCCTATATTTGAATAGGGTTATGGGTCTGCTCAGAGAGTTTCATTTGATGCATTACCATCAGCCTCGCAACCGTCAGTTGCCAATTGTAACCTTAATCGAAAGCCCTCTAAAGTCGATCCATGTCTCAAAAATGAAAACTGTACCGTTAACATTAGCACCCATTAAACAATTAGACCAAGTCACTTGTATATCATTTTTTACAAGCCCAAAACCGCGTATTATATCTATGGCATTGGTTGTGATAGAGAAATGGCACACTGTTTGTTCTGTGACTGCAGTCAAAGAATAGACACATGCCAGAATTGACGTTTGCAGTACCGTTACTCTCGGCTATCCTACGAATATTACCAACTTCTTCGTTGTGATCACCTGAATTGATCACGAAGACAAATTATATGGGTGGTGACCTTGGGTGTTTCCGGCTAACTTTGTATGAATCATACATTCATTGTGAAAATCAGCAAGTGTTCTGCTGCATATCAAGGTAAATAGTGGGTTAGTTCAGAACGCGACCAGAAGAGGTGTGTATCCAGCCGATTTGCAGAAACGTCTCTTTTTCCTTGTATGCCTGCGTGTCGCTGAAGATTGCGAATCCAGTTAGGGCCATCATAAATGGCTATTTGTTCACAGTTATGACCATTGTGTGTCTAATCGGCTGATAATTCGGCACCACATTCGATATAAAAGCAAGCCAAACCCTGTTACACTGTGCTAAAATATACCCCCAAAAATGCTTACGTGGATGATTTGGGTAACACAAAATAGTTTAAGTTTTCAATGGAGTTCAACACACTTTTAAATAACTACCTGGTACTATAACATTATTCACCGTAGAGGCCCAGTCTCAACCATCCTCTTGCAAGTCCGAATGTTTTCAACAGTGTACCGTTCATAAGTATATATCAGTTTCTGTGAAAACCTTACATTAAGTCATCGAGTTAGCATGACAGTTCCTCACATCTGGTGAACGTTAATAAAATAATTGAGGAGGCCTGACGTAGAACCAAATTGGAGCCATGTCAAGGAGATTTTACAACATATCGTTAAAATAAACAAACTGAGAGAATGTTAGTAAAAGTTACTGATTATTATTATAAGTTGGCACGTTTTATAGTTATCAGTTGATTCAGCTTCTTTTCAGGTTTGAAACCATTTATTTTGTCATGATTTAATGATTTCGAATCATCGCAGAAATGGCTGAATTTTAGAGGATGTGGTTGCTCTTTATACCATGATTACCCTTTCTACTATACATGAAAAGCCTATGACATAAATGTTAGCTTTATACACCAACTGTGGTGAACACGCCAACAATGGGATTTCAGTAGTTAAAATTTACACCTATAGTGGAATTACATCCAAGTTGACCTTTGGTGACGTCAACCTGAATGCGAGCTTGTCGAAATTTATCGCACGTCGACTCGCGAAGAGTGAAATGAAAGTGGCAGTTATTTATTACGTTTTTAAATGAGTTTACCCCACAAGATACCAAAAATTAACAAACATGCATTGTCTCATGTCAATAAAGCATCCATAACTCGAAAGAGAATGTTATTATGCTATTAAAACGAAAGAGGCCCTGTTTCTTTTTCTATTTCGTTTCAGTGAAGTACCGCCCACCGATGTTCATGTAAACAAAAACAAATTCGCACGTATGTACGGCTGCTGCTCAGTAAAATCGAGAAAAAATAATAGCGACTCAACATAATCTGCCGATCATGGTATAAATAAAATATATCCTAAGTAGCTTGGCGTACCAAATGTTCACCACTCGTGGTGAAGTGGTGTTAACCGCGCGCCGAAGGCTCGCAGTTAACATCACTTCACCTCTCGTGGTGAACATTTGGTACACCAAGCTACAAAGGGTACATTCTATATTTATCTAAAACCTATTGAAGTCGATACTCGCAAAAAAGAAGAAGAATACATAGACAACTAAATATTTTCATTTTTCTTCTCAAAACATCGATCATGACTACTCATTGGAACGGGTTGAACGATCTCGTTCCAGTGATGTGTCATAAGCTGTCTCTGTTGCTAAGAACGCTGGAACATTATCCCCGAGATGGACTCTCCCTGCCCATGGTTTGCAAGGGCGAATGGCGTTCCAAAATAGCCATTTTGCTATAAAAAACCCATCAAAAACCCAATATCCCTCCATTAGGATCAGATCAACAAAAAAATTCTATATAAAAAATTCCTGCTGCGCATAGTCCTATTGCCATGCATTAACCATTTCACACCATAGTTCCTTAGTGAGATCGTCGGGTGCAATACAAGCTATAACAGGGAGCAAGGTGACTCAGTGGCTGTGGTATTGAACTTCAATGATAACACGATACCAGCCAGGGGTAACTGCGTTGTATTCTTGTGCAAGGCACTTAAACCCGATTGCCCGCGTTGGGGCACTGTGGCGCCGTGTACTAAGGCGTACTGCACGTCAATGGTGGACATGTCTTCAACCAATGCTAACCTTGCTTGTGTGGAGTTAGTACGTTGGGGAGTCGGTGACAGCTGCTTGCCGTTGCCCGATGGTTCTCTCCGGGTACTCAGAATTCCTCTGTAAAACTGTGCGACACATGGCTGTCGAAAGTGTCGTTAAACTCCAATAAATAAATAAATAAATAAATAAATAAATAAATAAATAAATAGATAAATAAATAAATAAATAAATAAATAAATAAATAAATAAATAAATAAAACGATTTGGAGAGCATATTATGAATGGAGATTCTAAAATTTGCATACATGTGTGTGTGTGTGTGTGCGGGAGGAGGGGAGGGGGTGTCACGGGGCTGTAGCATTAAATTGTGACTGATCCGCAAGAACTACTCGTTGTTCGTTCAATTGACAACCAGGCCTTCGGTGTCTCGTTGTGTCGTGCATTGAACCGAAAGGGCGATTGTTCGATCCTGGCCCTCAGCATCTACGCTGTGTCTTGGGCAAGATACTTAATCTCGACTGTCCGTGGTGGCATTGTGTACTAAAGCGTACTGCACATCGATGGTTCATTTGCGTTCAACCCCTGCTAACTCTGGCTGTGCCAGGTTAGTAAGGTTGACAGCCTGGCAGTTGCTCGCCGCTGCTTGGTTGCCCTCTCCGGTTTCCTTCACCTCTAAAACTGTCCGACACGATATGACCTTGACTGTTCAACAAACAAACAAACAAACAAACAAACAAACAAACAAACAAACAAATGAAAGGCGAATTGCCGCGATAAGAAAACTGTTTTTGACGTCACCAGATAAAGTTCTATTCTAAGTTACAGTTTCAAATATTCTGGGCGAGGAAGGGGAGAGCTCCAAGCTCGACCCTGTGCTCTTTTTTATTTTTACGTATCCTCAGCCGTTTTAATTTGTTTCTGATGCCCCTGAATTTATTTTATAGCGGAAGAAGAAATATTGGAGAAACAAATCGATACATCGTATGCGAAGAGCTGATTTCCACAAGAACACTCTACTCTGTAAAATCACAGGCAAAGTTTCAGCCAATAGACCTTCGGGTTGTACCCGGAGGTCCATTGACGGAAACATTGGTTATGATTTTGATACTTTTTCACGGAGTTGATGGGTTATTATCGAGATGGAAACACCACTCTACGGGTATTTTAGTAGTAATCCACTCTTCCTAGGGGTACATGGAAATTTTAAATTAAATTTGTTTCACTTACTTAAGAAGTCCTGAAATGCGACTACTTGCGATGTCATTGTGTGGTCTTCATTCTCTTGCTCCAGAGCTTGGAAAACAGCGCCACCAATAGCGGTGTATGCTAAATACACAACAAAGAGAGCAAATAATACCTTCCACGACATCATCCAACTTCATACATCAGAAATATTCGAACACACTTCCGTTAATGTACATCACGAAGCCTCACCTAAAAATCTTCCACAGCTGTAAAGACAAATGATTCGAATGGCCATTAGATCGTTACTGCGTATGTGTACCGTCTCTACATAGTGCAGGTTCATTTCCGTTCTTATCGATCAAACATTTATTCTTCTCCTCACACCTTACAAGTGATTTTTTTTAAACGTAAAGACATATTTCCATAACGAGGAGTTGCAATTAGATTGAGCGAATCCGTTTCTCTGCTGCCGCAGCGACTGATGATAATGTTGTTACATGTTCAAGAACGATGTTAATGGTCTTGCTTGTTCAAGAACAGTCGTTGATAATCTAATTCTTACGACTGCTGTTGGTCCCGAAGCTGCATCTGCTTCAAATGTTGCGGTTGGAGTTGCTGTTGCTTTTATTACACGCCTGTTCTTTGAAATCCCCATCTACAGCAACATTAAGCCGTGCGGAAAATGAAAATCTGTTCCGCACTCATGTGTGCAACGGAAATAGTTGACGGACTATTTTTTATAAAGAAGCGAAATTTCACTGGAATTTTCTACAAATCGTGCGCCGCAATTACAATTTCAATCCCTAGTGATAGCTGAAAATCGGCCCCTGAGTTCCAATGTGTTCTATGTGCCAGTAGGCACATAGAACACATTGGAACTCAGGGGACGAAAGAGTAACACGGGTTCCCCTCGCAAGTTTGGTTGGCGACAAAATGTGTTCTTTTTGTTGATCATTGTCACATGAATTGTTGAGTGTCCTTCTAATAATTGTTTTATAGACGTGAAGTCGTGTAATAAATACAGAACTACACTCGTGTGTGAATGGGTTAATCGACATGGCACTTGTGCCATCGCGGAATGATAAAACCCGAGGCCTGTGGCGTCTCGTACTAATCCTTCCGCGCTGGCACTCGTGTCAGATCGATTAAGCCATTCACACTCGCGTTTCCTTCTGTGTATTTACTGTTGTAATAAGGATGATATTGACAAGGTTGCTGGAGCCATTAAATTTGTGCAAACTTTGTATATACGTATCATATATGGTTTATTGAAATCTATACATGATCTATTGAAATCTATACACGGCTATTGGAATCTATACATGGCAAAATCATACATGATCTATTGAAATCTATACACGGCTATTGAAATCTAAACACGGCAATTCAACTCCAAGGCAGACAATAAAAACAGAACGAAAAAGAAATACTATAGAGGCGGGCACAGAGGCAGAAGTAATGTCTGCGTCCACAAAGGATCACAAGATATCACAAGGTAAGGTATAATCCGTTGGCCGATTCGATTCGAGAGTCGATTCGAAGTGAAATGTTCAAATCTCAGAGCTCTACTTTTGAATCTTGTCTTTTTCAATCTACAGAATAACTCATTTGTCTGTATTTCGGCGTTCAAAAACTTGTTTTATTTTGTCCACTGAAAGTCGAAACTTCACTTTCAGATTTTGTTCTCAATACGAGGGAGTATAACATGCCCCAATTGTAATGTCACTAATCGATAACCTTGTGGGCTATCAGAGAAGGGTTGTTTCTGTATTTGAAAATAAAATCCTTACATGAAACATGCTAATAAAGAAAACCTTTCAATTTTGATGCTCATAATAAACTGACACTTAATTTCTGCAATTTCTTCAGTCCCTTTTCAAGCAATTTGTTCTAAGCACAGCACAACAATATCAGTTCCTCAATTCGATAAAATCGAATGATTTAATTAACTAATTAGTACAATAATTGCAGTTTGTAATTCCAAATCTTCTTTAAATAAATAACCTCCCTGTGTTCACTTACAAACTGTATCGTAGATCATTTCCGTTATCGTGTTTTCTTACTTGTGTCCCTGTTCAACACGTGTGGCGTGGCAAACACTGTTGGAACAAACAAAAATAAGGGACGTGACAACTGTTACTTATTCCCAGTTCATTATTCGACATTCATTATCAACTGATAAACGTGACAACCATTACTTATTCCCAGTTCCTTATTCGACATTCATTATCAACCGATAAAACTCATGCATACATATCTTCTGTGACTTCATTAACCCTTTATCCAACGAATCGCCCGCATCCGCCCGCGTAATATGCAAATTCAGCAGTTGAAAAAAATATTATTTTTCAAAAAATTTCAACAAAACCATATCATGTGACCCCTCGTTGGAACGAGCTCCTCGAGCTCGTTCCAACGAGGGGTCACATGATATGGTTTTGTTGAAATTTGTTTGAAAAATTTGAAAAAATGATATTTAAAATAATAAATTTTGATAATGTCTGCGTTGGGTAAAGGGTTAAGCCCTTGCACACTGATGTCGAAATATCAATCAAGATTCCAAGCCCTAAACTTTCCCCATAATGTAACTAGGAGTTAAACCAATCCAATCGTGTTTGACATAGTTCATTGAACACTATCAAACAAGACTGAATTGGAGATATTCCTGGTTGTGTTATGCGAATAATTTGAAACTTGAAATTTTGGTATTTTGGCATCAGTGTGCAGAGAGGGGTAACATTGTCATGGATACACTGCAATGATTGTTGTGGTGATACAATGTTTTTTTTAAAGTTCAAAGTAAACATCTCACACTCGGTAATATTCTGTAAAACCCTAGTATAACGTATCTACCAAAACCGACAGGGGTCATTCACAAAACTCTTCATTCAACTTTTTTTTATTTTTTCAATCTTTTACCTAAAAAAACATAGGTTATGACCCCTCATCGAGTTCTTTTCAACGAAGGGTCAAAACCTATGGTTTTTTTTAAACAAAATGGAATTTTCACGATTTTCAAGAAACAGTTTTGTAAGTATCGTCTTCTACTCACATTAGGTAAAGGGCAGGTGTGGCGGATGGGGTGGTGGGCACAGTGGACACATGCCTTCCCCACTTTTTTCTCCAAGCATAGTTATATCGCATGGCGTGTCCCTCTTCTTTTGTCAACATTTTACCTGCAGTGCTTCCTTAAATTTCAATAGCCTTAAAGGTAACGCCCCAATTAATTCACAAGTAGATAAGTGCAATCAAATCCTTGGCGAGGTCGAACTCAACTCAGACACTGCTGCATATTTGGATTTATACTGAATCTGGGTAACACCGCTTATTGGTGATCCCTACGTTTTGGTTTTTTTGGTGCCACCCCTCCACAATTTTTGTTACATTGGGGACACTCCACACAGACACTTTTTGTTACCTTCCTCGTCTCTGGCAAAGTGTTAAATTCCCATTATTCATCCTGATCTGGGTGGCATGGCTATGCGTGATGGATTGATTTGGTGGATTCAAAAATCGCGTGCGTTCCCATTCTCTCAATTCTACGCTCTACTCTCACGTCGAAAAAATCGAACACTGGGGATAGAAATCTATAGGAGCGTAATTCTTGTTGGATATTACCCATCAGAACATACTTCATTGACTTCTAAATACTCGACATATTCTAAACAAGTACTTAGTCAGTCTGAAGAGTGTCCATTCCAAATTCCCATGACGTAAAAAGATCAAGGCGACGTACAATTAAATCATTATTTGACTATTAATTGTGGATTTTTTTGTCATGATAGTCTTACACTAGTCACAATTCCCTGAGTACTTATAATTCAGCTCTTGATTATCAGTTCCCAGAACCTATGGTGATTAGTTAATTAAACAGTTAACAGTCCGACATCAAAGCAAAATAGACAGCAATTAATGAAATTACAATAATTAATAGATTTGCTAAAGGATACAATCAGAATAACTCAGTTTGTTTTCTCTCATCAGTAGCGGGACAAATGCTGTGCGGGACATGACAACGGTTACTTATTCCCAGTTCCTTATTCGACATTCGTTATCAACCGATTTTATGTATGATTGTAGGATACGAACTTGGAGCCAATAAGTAACGGTTGTCACTTCCCCATGCTGTGCTTGTTACGATTTTGCATTGAATAACAAGGTACACAATTCTGTAAAAGTTACTGGCGTTAACCGTGAGATAATTTACGCTAATTCGATATGGCTAACCGCTCGTTCCGGTGACCTTCTCGTATATCATAATCCTGACCTGTAACATAACATAACATTTATTAGCATAAAACATCCTCTAAAGGACAGTATGCGATAATCTACAAGTAACATGAACAAACGTAGTACTCAAAACATTACAGTTTCATCCACCAATTTTCCATGATCAAAGTACTGTATTTTTTATTAATTTGATACGCGAAAGAACGTGGAGATGTGAACTAGAATTTCCCATACAAATCAATAAACATGTCATAATCGTCTGGAGAAAAAATCCCGGATCACGCTGTAGATTTTTTGGCATAAACTGGTGATTCTATTTTCAAATATTAATTTGAGTTTCTCAAATTTACTCAGATCACTAAAACCGTCGATCTCACTGTTGATCAGAACAAATAGTTCTGATCGAATCTCTGAATAATGTGTACATTCCATAAGAAAATGGTATTCGTTTTCTATTTTCCCAGTGTTTTTCTTCACAGTGAGTACATATTCTGTCGATAACATGTATGATTGTAGGATACGAACTTGGAGCCAAAGTCCGCAATATAATTTTTGGTGTGGTACGTCCTGTGGGTTCAACCAAAATTTGCTTCAGCATTTCGAACAATACATACCATTGCGCTATGTGGTTGAAAGAGGTACATTTCTTGTTATCAACCTTGACATCAGAAATCATCGTTCTACGGATTATTTCTTAAACATGTTTTTAATTCTCGGCGCGCTCATCGAAAATAGAGGATCTCCAATGAGTCGTGATTTCCAGAACTTTTTGTACCGAGTTCACTAAAATCGATCTGAGTCGAGGTTTACCGAGGCTCAGATCGATTTTAGTTAACGAGGTCAAGAAATTTCATGTCAAATCGTGACTAAATTCAGATTATTTTTTTCACATAATGTGTAATTTAACCTTTTAGCTAACGTAACGACTAAAGCTGACCGTCGCTGTTAACAAAAATCGCCAGTCCAAGTTTATTATTTTTTTCCAGTTTTTGCCTCAAAACATAGCAAATGACCAGTCATAGGAACGAGCTCGCCGAAATCGTTCAAATGAGAGATAGCAAGCTAGGTTTTGGAGACAAAAATGAAACTCTTTAGTTATTCAGGAAATATTTTCTGTAAATGTCGTCTGCTATTTTAAATAGGTAGACAGGTAAGAAAAATAAGAGACGATTAATTCAATTCTACTTCCCAAACCAACTCACGCACAACGTTATAACATTGACTTTGACGTCATTCCCGTATTGGAGTGATGGGAACGATATTTTCCGTAATGAGCTATTTGATGGTGATTATATGATAAACAAAAATCCGCAACGTCTGTTTGTATAGGAAGGGTTGGGAGCGCGGTGGCTCAGTGGTTACGGGATTGAACTTCAAGGCTAGAGGTGCACGCTTCGATCCCCGCCAGGGGTAACCTGGTCAAGGCACTTAATCCCGATTGCCCACGTGAGGGCACGATGGCGCTGTGTACTAAGGCGTAATGCACGTCGATGGTGCACCTGTCTTCAACCAATGCTAACCCTGTCTGTGTGGAGTTAGTACGTTGGGGAGTCTGACAGTTGCTCGCCATTGTTCCGTGGTTCTCTCCAGGGACTCCGGCTTCCTCCACCCGTAAAACTGTCCGACACGAGGTGACCCTGGCTGTCGAATGTGACGTTAAACTTAAATAAATAAATAAATAAATAAATAAATAAATAAATAAATAAACAGGAAGGGTTACGCGATAGTCTCACCACAGTCACGTGTGCTTCTAGTATTCCCTGAGCCAATCACTTAACGCTCCCCATATCTCCAATCAAATCTCATCGCTCTTCATGTTGTTGACATTGCACCATTTTCAGTCGTAAATATTGCCAGTCTCCATTCAAATACTGTATTCAACAGCGATTGATAAAATAAAAAGTGAGATATTTCATACCGGAATCTAAGTGGATAGGAAGCAGACTCCCCTTGAACTCCTCTTTTATTATCAGGTCTCCTGTTCAGGAGACCTGACGATAAAAGAAGAATTAAGAGGTGACACACGGTAGGATTTTGAGAACATCTCGACGATTCTAAAGTATTCAAATCAGTATGACTCGAATCAAATCCAACCATCATAGCAGTTCGAATCGAATGGAGTTTCATAGCTTCGCTAAGCCCTAATGCATGTATTCCAAATATAAGCCAATTGCAGACATAATTGATAGCAGACAGTCTTTTACGGGGTACGAAAAAGAAACTTACAAGAAAAAGCCCTATATGAAAAACCCATGGTACAACCTCCAACAGACTTTGCATTGGTAGGAAAACAAGGTGCAACGCCACCGGTTTCCCAGCCGAGAAGTAGCTTACGATCCAGTAACCATAAAAATTGAAATTTTCTAACATGAAAAAAGTCGAAACACGTCCACAACTATAGAAAAGATGATTGGACAAAACCCGCAAGTTATGCATATCCTTTCCCCCATGATGGTCCATCAGCATATCAAAGACAATTCAAATCCGACATGGACTGACCGAGATACGAAGGTCTAAAGTTGTTAAGGATGGCCGGACGAACGGATCCATCGTTTTGACTGGGATAAAAACCCTATTTTTTTGCTTATGATTCGGCATGATTCAAAGAAAATAAATAAATGAATGAATGAAAAAAGCAAAACTTTAATCCATGTGGTTAGAAAAAAATATAACAAACAGGCACATGATATAGAACAAAATGTAGAAATAGATGTACATGTCAATGAGTTTATTCCAATGGCATCCACAATTGTATGGTTTGAACAATAATAGCAATGTCTTTTCATATCTGCTACATATTAAAGATACGAACTAAATGTTCTCTCTATATCATAAAAGCAATTTTAACCCCGGAAAACTGATGCCAAAAACACAATTTCAAGCTACAATATATTTCTATAGTGCAACTTAAAATGTAACGAATTTAATCTTGTTGGACAGTGCTCAATGAGCTCTGTCAAACAGGACTGAATAAATTAAGTTCTTTCTTAATAACAGTATGAGGGTAACAGAGATCATAATTAAAATGTCTCGTAATAATGAAATAATAAAAATACCTTTGAAATTGGAAGAGTAAGTAAGTAAAATTTGTGTAAAAATAATTCATGGTTAACAAAAAAACCCCTAAAAAACAATTGGAGTTTTCTCCCGTCCTTGAGATATTTGTTTGGCTTTTTTCTATGGGTTTCTTACAATTGTTTTTATCTACTCTGTGTTTTTCCAGTGACCTCATCTATTCTGGCGAGGGATCTGCGTTGTTGTGAGGCTTTACCATTACTTACCAAATATTTCTCTCGAGTGTGTATGATTACTAAGAACGTATCCTTGTAAGTGTGACCGTAGTAGTCTGTTCTGGTGTTCTGCTGGCTGTTATATTCACAGACGAACGTGACCGACCTTCAACAGAATTGTAAATTCACGCGATCTAGAGAAATTCAGTCAGTGGATCAGGTGACATGAGGCACCCATAACCAAAGAAGTACCTCGACCAGTCCGTCCCGATATACTAACATTAGTCTCCAAGCCTCAATTGACGTCGGCTTGAAGGATGTCCTCTGTGAGAAGTCCGCATGATTGTATAGTCAGAACAAGCTGATACCGGCTGATATCGGCTAAACATTACTCGAAATATTAGTCAGTGTGTGGTTCTGCAAATCAGGTATGATTTGACAGAACAATGGAACTAGTTGTCTGCCAATTGTCAAGTTCCTATTAACATTCCACCACGTCACTCCGAGAGTACAGATGAAGTGCCTACACCAAAACAAATGGGGATGAGCTACGTTAGGGAGAAACATTAGTGATCTTCGTCAACGTGTAGCTACTACATTGACAGTTTTGTATAACATTCTCATCTATTGGAATGCAGACCTGCAAGCCCATCTGGTGTTGACTTAGAACAATGGGTATTTGATTGATAGGGAGTAATAACATAGCTTTGCAATCTCAACAGAATTCCTTTGTTTCATAATACAGTTCACTTTAATACTTTCTCTGTTCTACTCGATTATATTCTGCCTGCCGAGTACTTTCAAGTACTCTTATATTATTACACATCCATTAAACTTTAAACCCTTGTGTTCAACGGAATCGCCGCTATGATATAAATGATTCTGCATTCAACGGGTGATATACAAGCCGGAACTTTTTTACCGCACCGTTTAGTTACGCTTCGAAAAGTTTCCAAATTTCGTTATACATTCATCGACCATCTGTCGCATAGAGTGAAAATGAAAACGTCTAAAGCAACATAAAGTCGGTTCACAAAAAATTAGCCAAAAATGAGATAATATTTTTTAAAAACCCAATCATTTCCAACCAGAACATTAACCCAGTCCCGTGGTCGTCTCGTTTTGTGGATCCCATTATATCGAAATTGGTCAACTTTATTTCGGTAAATCTTCGTACATCTTGACATGCTTCGAACAACTTTTAAAAACGTTTCTCCCAGCTGTTTTGCAAATCTGCACATATTTGTACTTACATTTTACTAACAGTAATAGCCACCAATGGTTAGGCGTGAATGGGCACCAGCCAGCCCATTCACGCCTAACCATTTGGTGGCTATTAATGTTAGTAAACAGCGATACGAATTTCAACAAACACTGGTTCCGAAAAGGTTGCTTTGATTTTGTATCGATTCATATGATCAGTACAGCTTCAGTCAAAACAAACTCTTCACCTATGGGTTTAAACATCGGGATTAAAATTTGTTTATTTAAATGAATTTTAATGCATGATTTGTGTAATAAACACAGAACGCGATATGTGTTTGAATCGGTGAGTGTTTTACATAACTCGTTGGAATAGCATAATCACATTTCGCTCGAGCCTACGGCTCTCGCGAAATATGACTACGCCATTCCAACTCGTTATGTAAAACACCCACCGATTCAAACACACATCGCGTTCTGTCTGTTTATTTTACTAGAATTTACTATAGTCTCTAATGACCCTTTAACACTTTACCTTACGAAAAGTTTAAAACTGTAGGCTGAATTTCGAAACACTAATCACAAATAAACAGATGAATTAAACAGCAGCGGACCATAAGGTAATAATCCAGTCTAAAACTCCATGAGGCGGCTGAACGGGGAGACTACTCTGTAGAGCTATGGATCAACTAGTCGATGATTCTTAACGAAGATTGATTTTCTCGTGCACTACTCTGCATCTGCTTGGGAGTTCAGCCATGCTTGTCAGAACAAAACCTAACACTAGGTAAACACACAAGTAATGGAGACATGCGCCTGAGGATCACCTGGGGCAAACTATTTGGCACCAAGGGCGATTTGTGGTCGGATTACTGGGCTCAACACTACTTCACAGACTACCCCGTGTTCAATCATCCTATGTTGTGGAGCGTCGTTGAAGCACTTCAGATGAATACATCAAAATGATAAAATTTATCTTTTTTTAAAACAATTAAATGAAATAAAATTCCAATAACTCCTTCTCTCACTCGTGAACGTGTTTTGTTCTGTTTTGAAGAATCTCAACTTCGCAATGACCTTTTTGCACTATCATTAATTCACAGTGAAGATAACGGCGTAGACATACATGGTGGAAGGGGTTGGGAGTGGTGTATTCGTCCCCCACTTCCCGGAAAAATGTCATCCTCATGTACATTCATATGTGAATATGTGAAATTCCCAAAACTGGTTCATGTACCCTCGAAATGATATTTCTTGAGTCATTGTGCAAAAAAATTTCATTATCATTCTAGGTACTTTACCCTTCAAAAAGTACCCAAGGAGCTCCGTTTATCCCTGAAGGAGACCCTGGCCCTTCGGCTATGAAGGAAACACACTCTTAACCCAGCACGAGTTGAAATGAAGTAAGGAGGAAAATATTTTTCAGCTGCCATTGAAAGCAAAAAAGAATTTTGCCCCCACCCTTCTACTAGGCTGACCACGCCCCCGAGTGTAGTTTCACGTCAACCAAAGGCATGTTTGTAATTAACAGTATTGACCTCACTTCTGATCTATGTGAGCTAAATAACACCAATACACTGTAACTTACTTATTCACTTACAAAAATCCATATTTTCTAAATCAGTAATATGTAACTTTATTGAACTATTGTTTCACTGTTATTTAGGCCTAAAAGATAAATATTTGTTTCTCAGGCCCTTTCGCATGGTCCCTTTGTCTGCCGCATACTATCTTTTTTATAACCAATGCAAACTTAAAAAAATAAAAAATTAAATGGTTCATGTCTGATATTTTACCAAAGTTAATAAAATTAATAAATTTGTCCCTTGAGAGCAATAAGTCTTTGCACTACTTTAGCATTGCAAAGCCTTCTTGCACTCAAGGGACGAAATGCACCACCATCTATGCTGTTCTGTAGAACATGAAACAAACAAGAACATGATTTTTTGATGTCAAAGAAACAATTACAAAAATAAAAAAAATAAAATATAAAACCTCCCACTCATATACAATTTTACAAAAACGGCCTGAGAAACAGAAGATCTACTTTGTGGTGCCTTATCAACATTTTTACCATTATTTGCTGCGCGGAAAAAAACACATAAAAGTATACTATTAAAAAAAAGTAGGGGATATTTGATAAATGTGAGACATATGAAGAAACATGTTCATATTTTCATCAAAAAGACAGTTGCAGCATTGCACTGACACATCTGGTGAATGATTTCAGAGATAGTTGGGTGTCTGACAAGCACACATTCCACGCACTGAGGTGTAGAAGGTATGAGCGATCAGTCAAAGAATTTACCACATTCAGTCCAAGACCTCAATACCCTATAAATCCTCCTCGGTTTGCGAGATAAGCGCGGATCCGACGTGGAGTACTCCTCACCAAACGCCTAATATCAGCTGGACTGGCGTTATTCCATTCTTCCTGCAGTGTTCCTGCGAGTTCCTGGACATTGGTAGGGGGCTGTTGGCGTTACTGTAGGCACCTGCAAAGCATATCCCAGAAAGGCTCGATTGGTCAAAGGTCTGGACTTAGTGCTGGCCAGGGCAGTGTAATGATCTGCTCCTGGGGGAACTCTGTAGCGACACGGGCCCTGTGTGCTCTTGCATTGTCATCTTGGAGAATGAATCGACGGCTGCGCAAATGGCACCACATGAGCTGGTAACACGTTGTCACGGTAGTACTGCCCTGTGACACGCCCTTGGACGACATGTAATGCTGTTCTGCTTGTCACGGTTATGCCTCCCCACACCATAATCGGTCCACCACCAAAACGATCGTGCTGCCTAAATGTTACGTCATGGTATCGTTCGTTCCGCCGCCACACTCTGTTTCGCCTGTCGTGGAAGTCGAGCGTGAATCTCGATTCGTCGGAAACGTGACGTTGCTCCACCGACGATTGTCCCAGCGCTGTCGTGCTCCAAATCTATTGCTCGGTGCAGCTCCCAGTCCAATTTCTTAGGCACTTTGACAGCGGTTACGGAATGCTGTGGTTCGGATGAAACGATCCTGGTTAGCAGTTGTCGCCCTTGGACGACCTGACCGACGTCTGCCATCAACATTGCCTTTCCGACGGTAGCGTGTCCACACCCTGCTAATCACCGACTGAGTAACGTTGAGAATTTGAGCCACTGCAGTCTGTCTGTTGCTAGCTTCCAACATGTCAACGGCACGTAAACGTTCTTCACGTGTCACTCTTCGCATACCTCAAAGGTTACGTTTCGACCTGAAACTATTGGTGAACGAGTTTATACCAAGAAAAGAACGACGAAACCTCCGAAAAAGTCCGTCCAGTGCAAATGAAAATTCCAAAACGTACCCCACAGACATTAATGCGGCGCTCGTGCGAAAAACCAGCACGAAGTTTTCGTAGGCCGGTGACATTCATGATCCACACTAAACTTGGTAACATATTGAGCTCTTATCTGCAGATATCAGTCAAATTGACCTATTATTATTGTGAAATTCTTGTTTAGTTGGTAGGGTAAGCCAGGTTTTTTTGAAAACACTTCTCTTACCAGTTCACAGTCGCCTACTTTATTTTCAATTTGCTGTACTTCAGTCCTAAGTTTCGAGGGTTCAAAGGGAAGACAAAGCCTGGTATGAATTGAATTAAATTGAATTAAATTAAATGTAACTTAGTTCTCGTTTTTAGGGTGATGGCAGGTAGACAGCCAATCTGGCTATGCCATCTCCCAGCAGCACATATTATATGTTTTTCTTTATATCAAACGTATTACTCTGTATTATACAAATGCTGCTGAATAAAGTATCTATCTATCTATCTATCTATCTATCTATCTATCTATCTATCTATCTATCTATCTATCTATCTATCTATCTATCTATCTATCTATCTATCTATCTATCTATCTATCTATCTATCTATCTATCTATCTATCTATCTATCTATCTATCTATCTATCTATCTATCTATCTATCTATCTATCTATCTATCTATCTATCTATCTATCTATCTATCTATCTATCTATCTATCTATCTATCTATCTATCTATCTATCTATCTATCTATCTATCTATCTATCTATCTATCTATCTATCTATCTATCTATCTATCTATCTATCTATCTATCTATCTATCTATCTATCTATCTATTTTACAGATTCTGGAAATCTGGTGAAAACAAGAACAGCTGGACCCTGCCAGTCAAACCAAACAAACCTGTTTGGATCATCGGATCATCGAACATCTCGAGGATTGATGCCAACCCTCCACCCAACACGTTCATCGCATTCATACTCTGGTGGAACCTTAAATCACATTCGTCAGATGGCCAAGAACATGGAAAAAGAGAAAGATCGACAGCACCCCAAAGCAATTTTATTCAACGTTGGGGTCAACAATAGAGAAGACTGGCGCATAGACGTGCAGAACAGAAAAAAGATTGGTCACACATCAACAGGTAGACTAGGTAATATGGTAAGCAATTTCCGCAAATGTTACCCTAATACAAAACTTCTTTTTCAGGAACAAAATTTTTCTTCTAGTTTATGTTCCAGGGACCAACAAAATTTGACTGTTATCAACGAAGCTGCGAAGTCAACAAAGAATTTGGAGATAATTCCGGCAATTCCAGCAAGCCAGTTTAAATGTTGCCCAGGTGATCCCATCCACTGGTCGACGGAAACAGCGAATAAAATCTACCAAGGATGGCTGCCACGCATAGAACCATACATCAAAGAGCAGCCTTTAAACTAATTACAGAAGAAGGCATCAGCCATGGAGAGAAAGTAGGACTAGGAACCGAAATAGTAAACTTGGTTCCTGATCTAAAATTAACTGAAGGTGAGAAAGATCTACTCAGGTATGGTTTAACTTTCGTTCCCGCCCCAGCCCCATTAAAACCTAAGCCCAAAACCGTAGATTTTGGGACAGGTGCATTTGTCATGGATGATTACAGTTACATTAACGAAATGAACGGTGGTCCAGCAAGCCAACAATTTTTTAGGGCAACAGCATTGGCAGATAAATTTCGAAATTCAACAGGCTCAAAAGACCTCTTTGCCAATCCAACCGGGTGGTGCCCATCACCTCGGAAAGTTAAACCTGAAATTAATGAGATTTCTCAAAAAGTTAAAGAACAAGTAAGCCAAATCCCGGAATCATTTTTGAAAGACAAACAAAATTTGAACCAAATCGAAAGAAACGCCCTGAAGACGCTGAAAAACAACAAACAAATTGTCATCAAGCCTTGTGACAAAGGATCTGCTACAGTTCTGATGTCAAAAGATAATTATATTAAAGAAGCTGAACGCCAGTTAAATAACCCAAAATATTACAAACCTTTAGAAGCACCAATTTGGCAAGAAAATTGTTCAAAATTTAATGGAATTCTAAAAAGCTTGCTGGACAAAGACTTCATTGAGAAAAAACATGTCGAGTATTTAATTGCAGAGAGGGATTCAAACAATCGCAAGTTTTACCTCTTGCCTAAAATACATAAACCACTCAGCAGTTGGAGTGACGAATTTACCCCTCCTGGTCGGCCTATTGTCAGCGATTGTGGCTCGGAATCCTACCACATTTCACAGTATATTGATTTTTATTTAAAACCAATTGCTTGCCGCCATCCGAGCTTCCTCAAAGACACTGAGGACTTTTTAATGAAAATTAACAAATTGCAGGTTCCTTCCGATAGTCTCCTCATTACCCTAGACATTGAAAGTATGTATACTAACATTGGTATTGACGCTGGTCTAGAGGCAATAAAAAAATCATTCAAAAGGTACGATGACCCAAACAGGCCATCGGAAGAAATCCTGCAATTGTTAGAATTATCATTGAAAGGTAACGACTTTGAATTTAACAATAAATTTTACCTCCAAGTAAGTGGATGTAGTATGGGTAAAAAATTCAGTCCAAATTTTGCTAATATTTTTGTTGCAGAATGGGAAAGAGGTGCTCTTGCTAAAGCAAGAAAACAGCCATTATGTTATCATAGGTTCCAAGACGACATTTTTATCATATGGCCCCATGGCCGTGATGACTTCAACGAATTCTTGGAGATCCTGAACAACCACGATGAATCCATTAAATTACAGCCCTGCATTTCAGAAAATACCATTGATTTTCTGGATGTGACTGTATTCAAGGGCCCTCAGTTCCGGCATAGCAACGTACTAGACACAAAAGTCTTTTTTAAACCGACCGATTCTCACCAACTTCTCCATAGAGCTTCTTACCACCCACCCAAACTATTCAATGGGTTGGTAAAATCTCAAATCATTCGATTCCATAGAAATTGTACGAACAGAAGCGACCTCAATCACGCATGTTCAATTCTTTTCAAAGCACTTGTTAAACGCGGTTACTCAAAACGACTTTTGCGAAAAATTAAATCTGATACAATCCGTGAGATAGAGACACCCATTCGGGACTCTGAGCCAACGCACCCCACGAAAATTCGGCATAACCGCCCTGTTCTGGGAAATGGATCAGTAAATCTATGTCAACGCAAAATTTGTTACATACATCGTATGAACTACATGAATACCGGTAAAACATTCTTTAGCGAACAAACCCGTATGTTTTACCAAGTTAGAAACAGCTTCAACTGTGATTCTGAAAACATCATTTATTTAATCACATGTAAATTATGCCATATCCAATATGTGGGCCAGACGAAAAACCCTCTGCGCGTCAGAATGCAAAACCATTTATCAAATATCCGTTTAGATTCAGGAAAGGCAGTCTCAGACCACTTTAACCTCCCGGGTCATGATATTAAGTCACATTTTAGTTTCCAACCCATTGAGCAAATTCCGTTTTTGGACGATGATGAAACCACAACAGACAAACGACTTGAGCGTGAAAACTATTGGATTGGTAAGCTCAGGACCTATCTCCCATACGGACTCAATAGAGAGTACTCTGGGTTGCCAAATAAAATTATTTGTTTTCCTTTGGTTTATAATCGACGCAATGTCGAAATTGCAAAAATTTTCAAAAACAACTTTACGGAATTAAACACAAAACTGCCAGAAGCCATTAACAAACGATGCATCATAGCTTATAAGAAAAATCCCAGTCTTCGAAACATTCTTGTGAAAGCACTTCTGAGATGAGTTCATTTTGTCATAAAGTCATATAACTTCAAAAATATTAAAACAACATTGAATTCCATAGAAATAATTTACAACAGAAATCGATTTACCGACCTGCGCCCGTGCTTCTTTGTTTTGAAAAATATCTATCTATCTATCTATCTATCTATCTATCTATCTATCTATCTATCTATCTATCTATTGATGTGTCCAATCACGCGTATCCTTTTCCATTTTCCGAAAATATTAGCATCAGTTTGGATATCCCCTAATTTTTTTGAATAGTATATATATGATTCGCTATGTTATGTATATAATTTTTCAAGGCTGGACAAACTTGGCGAAAGATCGTTTCGTCGCACGCCTCTTTGGTCTCCAGTACTGGATCTTTGGCAAATAACAAGGGAATTTACTTAACTACCTTTACTATTCATGTTTATTCATCTAGCATCTCGATCTTCTTTGCAATGACGGACATACACAATTATCTTTGAGTTTCGCAAAAGAATGATACGACGTACAGGGGTGTAACTAAGAGAGGTGGGAGTGTCTCTCCCCCACCCACACCCAAAGAACAGAAAATCCAATCGTGACATTTCTGCCTGGATTTGAGTCTCAGATACAGATTAGCTCTTGCTAGTTATCATTTGGTTTCATACAAGGTAAGATTTGATACACAAGCACAGTCAAACTAGTGAAATAGAGGAGATCAACATTTCCCATGTTGATGACGATGCCCCCACTCCCGCGTGGCCTTTGTTTTCAAAACAAATCGCACGTGGCATAGTAGCAATACATTATCCTTGTCAGAAAATATCTGGCTCGATTGAAACGGGGGCGCGGTGTCGTTGCGGTAACCGGTTCTCGTCAGATCACCGAAGTTTAGCAACGCCGAGCCCGGTTAGTACGTAGATGGTTGACCATCTGAGCGATCGATTCGGACACCCGCGTTGTGTCCTTGGACAAGGCACCTAACCCCGATTGTCCACATGGGGGCACGATGACGCCGTGTACTAAGGCGTACTGCTCATCGATGGTGCGCGTGTCTTCAACTAATCTAACCCTACCTGTGCTGCAATGCGGAGTTATGGTGTTGGGGAGCTGGAAGCTGCTCGTCGTTGCTCGGTGGTTCTCTCCGGATGCTTCGGCTTCCTCCTCCTGTAAAATTGTCATCGACACGATATGACCTTAGCTGTTAAAGTATCGTTAAACCCCAGTAAATAAATCGATTGAAACTTAAATAAATCGATATTGGTACATTGTGCGCTTAACCATTTGTGTTAAAATTAGCTTGCATAGTATTCTGAATGCAGCGATATAAATAAAATTTTGTAAGTACCAGTTATTTTGGAGTTTGAATAGTTGAATTATACGTAAGGGCATGAGTGAAATATGAAGCGGTTGACGGTAACCGCCATTGTTGTCCGTACTTTGCGTAACTTGTTTATTGTTTTGTAAATGAATGTCACATGAGGGTGGGTAGGTGGGTGGGTGGGTTGGTGTGGGCTCACATCATCAATGTGCGAATTGCTGATAAAGTCTATTGTGGTATCCGATCCAGCTGCATTGGGAGCCTCTTGGCCAATTTGGAGAGTGCAGTACATGTTAACTAAATAAGAAATTGTGTGTGTGTGTGTGTGTGGGGGGGGGGGGGGGGTTGCTTCACGACTATTCCATGATTTACCCACAAATACGTTTCAAAGAACTCTGGTGTTTTTTTTCTATTATGCTGATTGATAAATATTCCAACTACATCATTAATCCTTTACCCAAACGTAACGGCCAAAACCGGCCAGTGCTATTCACAAAATTCACCATTCAATTTTTATTAATTTTTCATTTTTTGTCACAAAAACACAGCTTATGATCCCTCATTTTGGAACGAACTCAACGAGCTCGTTCCAATGAGGGGTCATAAGCTATGTTTTTGACGCAAAAGTCCAAAAGATTAGTGCTTCAATAATTTTATTTGCAAGTGTCGTCTGCCCTTTCGGTTTAGTAAAGGGTTAAGGCATGCCTTGAAGATGTAGCTTGAATAATTGATCAGTCGGCACTTGAAGCATCACAATCGGGACAAATCGGATTTACACTCCCTCCCTCCATCCTCCAATTAGTCATTTTCGCGGCACCCTTGGGGATGTAACACGCCAAAGGAAGGGACGCACGGAACCCTTCCCAAAAGTTTATTACATCACACAATATTATCGGTTCATCAGAAGAAACTCGTGAAACAAACTACGATGGTCCAGGCTGCAAGTATCAACTGTTGTACTAACGCCGTCTTTTATAAGGATTTAACGACACTTTCGACAATCAGAGTTACCTCGAGTCGGACAATTGTACGGGAGGAGGAAGCCGGATTACCCGGAGAGAACCACCGAGCAACTGCCAGACTACCCCACGAAATAGCTCGGCACAGGTAGGGTTAGCATTGGTAGAAGACAAGTGCACCATCGACGTACAGTACTCTTTAGTACACATCACTGCCGTGTCTCCGCGTGGGCAATCGGGTATTAATTGTTGCCCAAGGACTAACGCTGTTAAGCCCGTCAGTATGCTGTACACCAGTGAGTACAGTTCGTTCCTAGTTATATTACTTTTTTCCTTCTCTTACCAAACAATAAAGAAAAGAGCTTACCTGAAAGTGGGTTGCCTCAAAGAAGATAATCCTTTTTCAGCCTGCCCTATTTTTTAATTTGTGGAAGCCTGTCTTTTTCTTTTATTTTTCTACCAAGTTTGGTGCTCCAGAAATTCTTGCTCGACTCTATTACTTTAAATTTCCACGTACTAATGGTGGAGATGATTTATATCATTCATATTTTGATTCAAAATTCAGGAAATGTCCGGCAGTTAATTGTTTATTCAATCAGATGTAAATTTCATCTCTCTTTATAAATTAGAATTTCATATTTGTTCTGTTCAACCACAAATATATATATGTAAGAATGTAGTGTTTTTAATTTTATTCATGTACTATAATGCCTGTAATTTTTGTTTTGTATTCCCATTAATTCTTTTAACAATTTTCCATTAAATAATAATTTATTTTAGGAGGAGATTAGATTGTTTATCATATTCTTCCGTGTTTGTGAATGTTTTTCCTTCCGACACCATCTTATATGCACAGTTACAATTATTGTTGTAATTACCCAAAATCTCCTTAATATTTTCCGGTAATTTCAGCATTATAATTCCATTTAATTTTCTACTTGCATTATTGCAAAAGATAAAGATTACCCTTTAATTTATGAACTCGTGCCTTTGCCAGTGATTTGTCCATTTACCTCATTCAACATTATTAAACCGACGCAACGGGAAAAACCGTCCAGACCTATTCACGAAATGGCGATTAAACTTCTATTATTTTTTCATTTTTCGTCTGATGAGCTCGTCTCAATGAGCTCGTTCCAAAAGGGGCAACAAGCAATGCGTTTTAGATAAGAAATAAAAAATGAAAGCCATTCATCGAGAGGGGTGGTCAGGAAAAAAACTAGAGACACAAGACTGAGAAAAGAATTTCAAACATCCACCACCCTTAATTGCAAAAATATTGGAGCATGTATAACGGTTGGTTCTTTGGGTTGTTTATTGGCATGTGTACGAGTCTGATTTTCACTCAAGGGCGGGGTGCTGATCAGATGGGATGGGCCTTTCACGCTGTGGGGTCACAGCATCACAGGCACTTCTATCTTATATCACCGAAATATTATTAAGTGTCGCTTTATGAGCAGATGACGTCATCGCCAATAATCCAAAAACAGAGCTAGTAATATTCTTTGATATCATATTGTCGGTGATGACGCCATACTTTATAAAAGTGACACACATTATTTGGCTGGTGTCTTTTGGTAAGGGCACATGTGACGCATGATGCTACAACCATATTTCACTGTGAATCAAATGAGAAGATATATTCCTGTTGTATAAAGTTGTGAGAACAGTCGAGCCTAACCTATAACAATATATCATTAGTCTTAGTTTTCTTGTTATTGTTGTTTGGTTTAGTTTTGTTTCTGTTGTGTTGTGTTGCTCATTTTAATCAGCTTGTTTGGTTACCCATTTTTCGTGAAAATTTGCTAACAGACGACGGTTGATGTAATATGATGCGTCTCACATATAAATATATACACGTATTCTTTCGTGCTCCGGCTATAGATATTACAATCAATAAGCATTTAATTCCGCTTGAAAATATCAACATATTAACCCTTTGAACCCTGGCGGTATCTTCCATGTCACTTCATATGCAGCAATTAGAAGAGTCCATATTCATTATTTGGGGGTAGACCAATCAATATTTTCAACGAGCAGCCTTAGGACTGCACATTGAAAATATTGATTGGTCTACCTCACCCTTAACTTAGCAGGCACCCTACTTAATGAAAGTATGATGTACCAGGTCCCTGGGCGGATAAAGCGGCCTCTGGTGTTCAAAGGGTTAACATAATTTGTGGAACTATACGCGGCGTAATCATAAAACTACGGCTATGATGAGTCTTCATTTCTGTTTGTAATGCCATGGAAATGATGATCAAATCAACTCTCGATTGAGCAACATTTCTTGCTTTGATTTACAGAAAATGGTTCTTCATGCAATTCTTCAGATTCAATCGTCCGGAAGATACCAGTTGGTCGTAAAAATGAACGTAGGTTCGCTTTTCCAACCAAATGAAATATTCCAGATGAGTGAATCTGAACTTGCGCGATGACCTACTTGAGGGCTAGACTGGTTCCAAACCATAGATGTGTCGAATTCCGAACAAAATTAGACTGGTGTCCTGAGAAATGTGGAAATCGTCGAGGTTATCGTGGTCTGTCGTCTAACGTCATCGACGACATAATATTTGCCATACTGCAGCATAAAGCAAAGAAAAACTGCCGGCTCCTTATCCGTCACTTTGCCAGGGGACCTAGAGTTTTGAACAGGTTTCGCCGGGATAAATAAAAGCACTCAACATTCTACGCAGTCGAAGGATATAAACTGAGCTGGAAGTTTTAACGGAAAGACAATTACGTCTAAAAATAGAAGTACATGCGCTTTGAAATATAAAGAATCGACAAACAACACGCTGACCATACGGACCAAAATTAGTGCCAGCTAACTCAAAGAATAAATATTAGCGACAGAAAGCCAGTAACCATCTTTGAATGTATTTCAAAAGAGCACCTTGACAAAATAAATGGTTACTTCACTTGGATGCGAGAGGGGTCGATGTATTTATTTATTGGGTTTTAACGACACTTTCGACAGCCGGGATCAACCCGTGTCGGGTACCAATTCCACACATACATGGTTAGCATTGGGTAAAGATAAGTGCTCCATCGACGTGAGTACACCTCAGTACACAGCGCCACCGTGCCCCCGGGTGGGCAATCGGGAGAGGGATAGATGGCTCAGATATTAAAATCTAAATTCACCGAAAGCGTTGTGAAACATTGTTTGTTGGTTTTTTAATGTGAAGAAGACAACTTTCCAGTACGGCAGTTGCGTTATACAGGTCTTTGGAACCGTACATAGCCCCATGTACCCAGTCAGCAGAATTCAATGTACCTTTCGACTGTGGCTCAGTGGACAACAAATTCCGACAACGTACACGCAGGGACGACGGACGCACGGGCGCATGGGCGCAACTGCTTCCCTGTCTTGAGGTGAGAGGGACTGACAATGCCCTTCTCAGGTTCGTCACACAATCTTTTTCAACGATTTATTCTCGAAGTAAAGCTGAAATAAACCACGAATCCATTCTGGGTGCTTTCAAAATTCAATTTCAATGGGGGGGGGGGGGGGGGGGGGGAGATTGGGAGGAGGTGCCCCCCCCCCCCCCCCCGGAGCCACCTCCTCCCAAACTCCCCCATTTCGGGCTTCCGGCGCGTACATGGGACTGTGTACCCTGCCAATGGCTTATTTAACTAATAATCATCCTTTTCTGGGAAACGTCCTTCCTCGTGACGCTTTATTCCGTGTACGGGAGTACTCATGTACGGTCAAGATAACTCCAAATCGATCTGGTGTTTACAATAGCACTGTGCCATGACACCTTGGAAGCTACCCGCATAACCCATGCCCTGTTTGCCGAAATTCATAAAAAGTTCACACAGGAATACGTTAACAGGGTGAATGAGGTAGAAATTGAGCATATCGGTGAAGAAGACCTCACCCAGAATACTTCTGTTGTGTCGAAAACATATCAAGGACACGTGTACACTCTGTTGAAGGTCTTTCGTCTCCATAGAAATCAAGACCAGTTCTGATCAAGAAAACTAGCATGGCGGTTTTACATTCATGTGCATGAATACAGGCCAGGAAGATTAGAAGCAGACGATTCTGACCGGTAATAGCAAAGTCGGAACTTGTAAATTATTCAACTAAATCGAACAGACCCATAGAACCCACTAGTAGAATGTCTCGGGCTTTTCAGGCATCATTCACCGGACCTCGGAAGTGACGTCATGTCACGTGACCCAATGGGGCCATGTTGTATTGTCATGGTAACCCGCGTGAGCGGCCATGTTGTGACGTCATCCTCATAGTGACACGTGGTGTTAGTGCGCATGCACAGCGCGTGTTGTTAGGGTGATACGTGTTTCCGTCGTCCATTTTGTTTATGTGACCTGAAGCCTTCTTATAGGACAGGGGTATGTTCGGAGGGTGTGTTCGATTGAATATGAGTAATTTCCCGATTCGTAGAATTACCACAAACAACCCGACAATCTCTCCAAATCACCAAAATCCACCCCATACTGCCGAAATTGACTTTATTTGATACGGATTCCCTCCCGAATCCTTTTCAGGACCGCCATACCATGGCTTATAATAGTAGCACGTAGTACTATAGTACTTAGGGGCCCCTTCGGATTATAGCCAACTGATAGACAACCTCCATGAAAGCCTATATCATTTCTAATGCCAAAAATCTATCGAGTGGTTACTGATAAGTCATTGCTCGAACGACTCGAATCCCACCGAGCAAATAAGCCATAGAGTATTTACTCGAACGAGTGACTCGCACATACGACTTTTAGCCTCATTTCGGTATTTGAGGATACCTATGACCTGGTATTGTATTATTTGAGGATACCTATCGAGGATACCTTCTGGAGAATACCTTTTTGTCGTATGAGGTCATGCGGTCCATTAGAAAATCCCTCAATGAGGTCTAATTTACTATCCCTCTTAATCTCATTTCGTTCGAGGCCATGAAAAAATCCCTAAATGAGGTCTAATTTACTATCCCTTTTAGCCTCATTTCGGTATTTGAGGATACCTATGACCTGGTATTGTATTATTTGAGGATACCTATCAAGGATATTTTCTGGAGAATCCCTTTTTTGTCGTATGAGGCCATGAGGGCCATGAGAAAATCCCTCAATGAGGACTAATTTACTATTCCTCTTAACCTCATTTCTTTTGAGGCCATGAGGGCCATGAAAAAATTCCCCAATGAGGCCTAATTTACTATCCCTCTTAGTATCATTTCGGTATTTGAGGATACCTATGGCCTTGTGTTGTATTATTTGAAGATACATATCAAGGATACCTTTTGGAGAATCCCTTTTTTGTCGTATGAGGCCATGAGAAATCCCTCAATGAGGTCTATTCTACTATTCCGTTTAGCCTAATTTCTGTTGAGGCCAAGAGGGCCATGAAAAAATCGGTCCATGAGGTCTAATTTAGCAGCCCTCTTAGCCTCATTTCAGTATTTAAGGATACCTATGATCCAGCTCCTTTATGGCTCCTATACAGTTCCTACACGGGTAGTCTTACCAATGGCTTCCATCTTATCCCCAAAGCTCCAAGGCCACTACTTATCTATGGTCTATCTGTCCCATCAATAGCTTCTGCAGCAATCTTGTGCCATTGCGGCCTTGTGTCAGTACTATTGGCTATACTATCATCCTTTAACATTGACTTGTAACACTACTTCCCAGCTATACCTATATCAGTCTCGACTGCAACATCGATCAAGGTTGAATCTGATTGCTTCATTTCCCAGGGTTAAGCATGTCAAGTCCGTCTATATGGTTCGCTATCAGTCCATGAAAAGTTACGTATGCCATTTTCTGAATTAATGATCCGTATAATACAATGTTTTTGAATCATTTTTACAATCGTTTTGTAATTAAAGTCAGTGATTTATTAAATCGATATAACCATTCCATGCAGTTCACGAGAACCTAGTGGCAACTGACGATTAATTTTTTCACCAATTCATCAGTTCTTTGTCTGATATTACACAACACTAGTTCGCCACTTGACTTGCATGATCTCACGAAATGCGGTCTCTTGGAAAATAGCTATCCAAGTTTTATCAAGCTGCTACGAAAACCCATCGACTTCACTTATCGAGGCCATAGTGCTCCAAATATAGTGTGAAAATTAGAAGAAAAAGGAAAAATACAGATATTTGAGACGAAACCACACATGTAGTATTTAGAGGTTATTACTTGGTTAGTTTCTTATCAGCCGAGATATCAGCCTAAAGTAACTTTATATCAGCCTGAGACAGAAGGTCAAAGGCTGATGAGAAGTTACCAAGGACCTCTTTATTTATAAAACCAAATCAAATAATTACAAAATGATTTCAGTTCTGTTACAGTTTTTTATCTTACAATCAACATGTATTTTGTCTGTATTAACTCCGCAACTGTCGTGTATCCGACCCCCGGATACAGATGTTTGTATCAGGGGGTCGGATACAACCACGTTCCTTTCGCGTGAGTTCCATTTTTTTTCTTTTTGTTCATCCTTACGAATAAAGAGTTCGTTATATATTCGTCTACATTCTTGACTTATCCCCAATATATTGTAAGATAAAATGATTATTACCATTATGTGGATGTACAACATATGTATCCGAGACTCACTCCGGGTTGTAAGGGTAGATCACGACTCGTCTTCGACTCGTCGTGATCTGCCCTTAGAACCCGGAGCTCGACTCGGATACATATATTGTACATCCACATAATGGTAATAATCTCTATATGACAGTGTTATTGTTTCCAATTCTTTTCGAAAAGTCAGGTGTTTCCTCTTCTCCAAGTTCAGCTATCCCGATGCCACGGCTTCCCCAGAGGAGAAGCCAATCTTAGTTTGGGCTGAATTTAGTGTACAACTCTCCGCTTTTTTCTTTTCATTCACCCGATTCTTATTTGTTGCCATCATTAATTCCTCATCCCACAAAAACTAATACATTATGCCTGATAACGCTTATAATATTACTGATTGATTGCTTTCGACGAATCGCGATGAACAGTTTCCCCGTGAACAAAATGGCTGCGCCTAGTAACGCACCAATGTGGACAACTCTAGTTTAGTTGATATCGACCGAGATCAGCGTCATATCAGCCGAGTTTGAAGTCATATCAACCGAGGGCGATAATGGGCAAAATGGGGAAAGAAAATCATATCTAAGAAATAAAGCCTACTGTATCCTGAACTGTGCCGAAAGTTCCGTATTTCCATTTTCTGGTGAAACTGCAGTCGCCACAGAAAATTCGAGAGGCAATAATTTTTTAGTGGAGCTAAATTCCATCTACACCTATAGACTCGACAGAGGTGTAATGAATAAAACAGAACACCATGAGCGTGGAGTGCGGGGGACAGGAATCAATGTTGGTCTTTGATTCCTGCCCTCTCCCCCGTACTCTACCTGAATTGTGTTCCGCATTTACAACACGATCAAACTAAAATTAAGTAACTGCAACTGTTATTTTTAAAGACAAATATCACACCTTCGCCATAACGTCGATCAGACGCGTAACGATCAATCAGCTTCGTTTTTACAAGACGTTCTTACATGTTGACCGGATTCCACGCGTGGTGTACGTAGCACATTTCTCAGTGTCTGTATTTATAGGGTAACATTGCATACACACATTAGTCATGGTATAACGTGTATGCGTGGGAGTCCATATGTCGAAGGCCCACCAGACGTTCCATAGTTAGGTCCATTTGGAAAAAAGTAGAAAAATTGATTAAGAAAATGCCATTTTCTTGGTTCTCAGGCCTTGACGAGTGTGATGGAAGGTTTTAAAAAGGCGTGTTTATGTGTGTGCATGGAGTGGGAGTGGATGAGTTTAGGCATCAATGTACTAATAATTTGGTTGAGAGTTATTTGCCTTGAAATGCTACACTCGAAAAGGATGCAGTATTCGAAAATAAGGCTGCTAGAATTAGAGGTTATCACTTGACTAGTTCGATATCGGTCGAGATATCAGCCTGATGCAATCTTTTATCAGCCTGATACCAAAGGTCTAAGGCTGATGTGAAACTGCCGAAGGCTGATATCTCGGCCGATATCGAACTAGTCAAGTGATGACATATTTATTAATTAGCTTTGAACTGCTACGTTACACCCCAAATGGGATAGGTTTTTGAATCACTTCTTGTTTTTCTCGAAGTGTTCTCATTTCTCATCTGTTTCACATAATCTGCCGTTTCTCAAGCCTCAACATCTGCAAACCTCCGTTTCAAGCACCGAATAGGACCTCCCACTTCTAGATCACAGTTTTCTTCATCATGACATTCTCTCGTCAATAGGTCATCATCACTTAAATTAAGAATTTCCGCCTCTATTATATCCATGGCTCATCCGTAATAACTCTCGCAACTGACAGTTAACGTCGATTTCGTTGTAAACAAAAACTCGTTCCAACACAGCGTCAGGAAAAACGTCACATTTACGTCGATAAGCGACAACTCTATCTACGCTCGTTGAATTAACCCATACCAGTCGAGTTATCAGCCGAGTTCAGAGCCATATCAGCCGAGGTCAATAATAGGCCAAAAACAGCAAAAATGCAACATCTAATTAATAAAACTTATTGCTTGAGAAAATTGTTAAAGAGTTTTATTAGGATTTTACACCAGTGCTGAATACTCCACAAAAAAAGGGAGATGCACTGAGTATTTTCTGGGCCTAAAAATTGAAGTTAATTATTTAAATATTTTTGTTGCAACCTCCCAGAGAAAATTGGGTTCAAGGACGGTACCTCACTTCTTGTTGAATTTTTTCTCTTATTGCTGCATCCCCTCCCCCCGTTTTCTGGCCAGTGAAAGTTGTGTGAAGGCCTATACTTTATGTAGGTATTTCAAAATCTAATTTTTGTCACATAATTGTTATAATGGTCGCATGCAGGAAAATATTTAGTAGGGTGATACTTTGACGTAATACCAGTAATTATACTTTATCTCTAAAATAAATTATGCCCTTTGTCAGCAAAGGTTCCAATACATTCTTGTTATTTTTGTGTGCATGGCACTGGCTGGTCGTGGTTCCTTCTGTTTCTTCTACTTCAACAAGTTTCCAACCGAAGACTAGACTTCGAGTTGGAAGATGGATGCTGTAAAGAAAATACACCAAACCGGTGGAAGGTGGACTTCATCAGACAAATACACAACTAAATGTTCGTATCCATTTACACGTAATATAGTACAATATCGCGTATTTATTATAGGCTGGTCTGTGAATTATCGCAAAATTATCGAAGATATTTCTCGATATCCATCGACTCGAGGAATATCCCTCAGTAGCTTCCTAAATGACCTCACGCTACGCCGCATCACGTCGCATTGAAGAAACGATCAGCTGATCTTTGTTATTGTTTTGAAACGTACGTAGCATATAATAAAAAGAAAATCTACGCTGTTTTAGTGTGTATCGGGAATTTCATTCTCATTCGTGTGGACCTGAAAGTATTACTTTGCACTCGCGCAAGCGCTCCTGAAAAATAAAACTCCCATGTTCACACTCATGAAATAATTCCCGATATTCAATAAAACATCGTAGAAATCCTCTAGATATTGACACAATTGCATATTTTCAAATTGTGTTACTCGGCGTGAGATCATAAAGCACCTCTCTGGAATGTAAGTGGGGACAGGTATCCCCGTACACCACCGGTTCTGGAACCTTTGTAGCCCAACAACCATCGCCTCCTGTACAGTACACGTGCTAACTATGTACGAAAGTATGTATGCTTGTATACGTTTATACATATATGACACATATTTCATTACAAGTTTAAATTTAAGACCGCGTTGTTTGAGCATTTGAAGAAAAAATATTATAAAAAAACAAATTCACCAACAAAACCATATCTTGTAACCGCTCATTGGAACGGGCTCGTCGAACTCGCTCCAACGAGGGGTCACATTATTGATTTTTTTGAAATTTTGTTAAACATTTGAGAAAAAACAATAAAAATAATAAATTTTGATATCGTGTCCGTTGGGCAAGGGGTTAAATAGAGACTTGAAATATTTTCCATATTACAAGATTGCAAGACTGTACAATATTATGGTATTATTTGCCTGGTCTTCCTGGTTCAAAACCAGGAAATCGAACATATCCTCTCAGCCCCATATATAAGGACTCGAACACCAGAAGAAGATCGCCGAAGAATTTCCTGTCACAGATAGTATATTGTTGAAGAGCAAAACTAGAGATAGAATCCAATATTCAGCTGGCATCTGAATCCTTCTTCAATATAACACAGGTACTTATTATCACTACTAAGAAGGAAATCATCCAACAGTATATCAACATATTTATCGACTTGAAACACTCTGATATTGATTCGACATTCGATTCTATTTGAAATCCTGTGCATGATTCAAACGTTGAGCTACGATGCCCTAGTTTCTGTGGCAAAAACTTCAAAATAATAAAATAATATTAAATAAAATTTGAATGACGATTTTTTTTTGTAAAGAATGCTGGCCTGTTGTGGCAGTTATTTAAGGTAAAGTGGGTTAAAATACATTCATTAGAATAGACGTTCTGGAGTTAAAGGCCTGATTATTTTGAGCAGATCATTTGCAAAAATACATACCATAAATAGACTTGGCTGCATCCTCCCAGGGACCAATACTATACAACGTTTACAATTGTATTTTTTAGAACTGTATTTTCTACCTATTAATATAACTGACTAAAATGAATCATTAGCAATTTAAAAGATTTTGCAATTTGCCTACTGGCAAATTGCCACATCTTTGGAAATGCAAATGGTTCATTTCAATCCATTTAAAGTCATCACTAGAAAATACAATTCTAGAAAATACAACTGTAAAAGTTTTATTGTATTGGCTTCTGATATAATATAACAGATGCAAATTATAAGTGATTGTGGTAAGATTTTTAACTCTGGCTTTGAACTCCGTCGTTCTCTTTCAGTTCAATACAAGTTCTTTCATGTAAGCTTACGTTGAGTTCATTCTTCGAGACAAGTAAACATTGAACTAAATTTTACTGTGCCTCAAAGGTATGAATGTAAAACATCCCTTAAATTGAATGCAGAAGCACTGTAATATCAATAGACGATTGAAATGTTCATGAAATAATCTTGTAATTAATAATCATGTTCACCGCCGCCAACTAAACTCTAATGAGTATACAGTTTAAGCACGGAAAAAAAACTATGTCAACAATCCAAAGAATACATTTTTTATTTTTTTTAACTGTTGATTTTACATAACATGCTTAAAGCCTCCAAATGTGTGTTCTCCCACTGCGAGACTTTTGATAAATGAATTTTACCAGTACCATTTATTATTTGTTCAACCGTACTTTTTTCAATAACTACGAAATAAGTTGGTGTATGTGTTCCTGGGTAGAGGAGGGGTTGTTAGAAAATTGTAACTGTGTACAACCTGGACACACGCAAGGGTGGCACATGTGGTGGAAGTGTAAGCAGGAGCTACAGGCCTCTCCCCACCACCGGGAAGGTCTATCCCCCATCTGTCTGGGAAAAAGCCTCGTGTATTGCGGGCTTTTTGGAGGATACCCCAGCTTCGTGTCGGGAAAATCCTATCGTAACTTCCATACACTCGAAATCCTCGTTTGTTGGTCATCTCATATTGCTCTGTGCACTCGTTGGATACTTATCCAGTACCACATCTTCACTTTAATAGCCAGATCCCGGGTCTGGTGAAGGGAGGTGGCTCCCCTGGGCTCTCCTTTTGCTTCAGAGGCGCAACGGGTTCCGGGGAAGCTGTGATGCGTAGACGATCATTTACCTACTCCAGGGAGGCGCGGTGGGCCTCCATAAAAAAAGCCCACCTTCCCCATTTTTACACATACTCAAACTTGCGCGAGTTCTATGACTGTCAACCCTGTCTTACCTCGTCATGACCATCGACTTTCGATAAAGTTATTTCCCTGAAATTATTAGACCAGCGACGAAGGTCCAATTAAGAAACAAATAATAGTAGAGAAAACACTTATGACATCACTAGAAAACAATTTAATTTAATTTTCCTTTTGTTTAAATTTTAATAAACGAAAACAACAGACAGCTCTCGAAGCTGTTTGTTGTTTTCGTTTATTAAAATATACAGAAGGAAACTTGTCTGTTTAACCCTTTACCCAACGCAGACGATATCAAAATTTATTATTTTTTGAAATTTTTCAAAAAATTTCAACAAAACCATATCATGTGAACCCTCGTTGGAACGAGCTCGTCGAGCTCGTTCCAACGAGTGGTCACATGATATGGTTTTGTTAAATTTCTTTGAAAAATAATATTTTTTCAACTGCTGAATTTACATATTAGGCGCGCGGATGCGACCGAATCGTTGGGTAAAGGGTTAAAGCAAGCTAATTAGAGGCAGCTAAGTATTGTCAACTGACTCTTTGTTCAGTGAATAGATATTTACAGCAATCTGCAAGTTTTTATTTTTCATGGGGAAAAATTATCGAATCTTGCCTCCTTGGCTATTATATTGATGGAAATGATAGTATCTGTATCATATGTCATGAGGGGAGCTAATTATCCTGTAAATCTCTTCCAATGACGAAAGTTGTCAGCCACGGTTTTTCACGACCATATAGCAATTAATTTCTCTGAAATCTTTCGCCAACTGTACAACAGTGATGTCAGAGTTTTGTTGGCCGGGAACACCACCGATCTCTTCTCAACCTGACCACTGAAATGTCAGCAAAAATCGACGCTACTCAGTCTCCACCCTCCCACAAGACAGCAATCAACGCTGTAGCTCCTCCCGTCGATGGTGTGGAAGCTGTTACGCTGTGACTGTTGTCACAGCATAACAGCTTTCACTCCATCAAACGTCATGGTGTTTTGTTTAATAATAACTAAACTATGTTCTAAATATTCATTTTATTTTGACGCAAAAAGTGTTTCCATCATCAACATAATTCTTTTTTCACAGACACCAAAACATATTCTTTAAAAAAAGCGATCGGCAGGTGCGAGGGTCGGGAAATTGAAAACCTTCACGATTTTGTTGTTGTTGTTGTTCAACATTGCTTATTTATAGAAACATCCACCACCACCTCTCCAAGATGGCGGCGGTGAAGACACCTAATTTCCTTTATGTGACTAATGAGCGTTCCAGATATTAGTTGTATAGAGATCAGTTGAGGACACTCACGCTAGAAAGCCGACAAACTCATGGCTCCTGATAAGATTGAAACAATTAAAATAATTGATAGTCTTGGGAGCAGCTTTCTGTTCTGCTAAGATTCTGACACGTAAAATGTTAATTCATTGCATTCTAAATCGATAAATGTGGAATGACTTTTGTCGGCAGTTTATGAAGAAAGACTGTATTCTTCGGTTTGTATTTTTCATAATTCCACAAGACATGTCATTTGGGTAAAAAAACGAACCATTCTTTTCATCAAAAAAGAAGTTGAACCATTCAAGAACACAAGAGAAGATCAGAGAGTAAATCACATGGGAAATAAATCAATCAAAGCAGGCGGATTTCATGATTAATTTATCAAGCAACAGTTTTAAAACATGTTACACATATAACTTTGAAGAATGAGAACCATACCGCAGGGATATATGAAATCAATGAGATGCATATCTACATCCCCCCTACCAAACCAATCAGACCGGAGCTTTTACAATTTACATAGTTTCCTTAACTACATGCAGGACCGGCGTTACCATTAGGCCAATTAGGCTGCCACCTGGAGCGTCGACTTCAGATGGGCGCAGTACTGACCTTTAATGGCCGTAGTTTTGTACAAATTAGATGTTTTAAGAAAAAAATACAATAAAAGAAAAATGATGATAAAAAGGACATAGCAGCAACCAGATTCGCCCCCATGCTTCAGGTGTCGACATCTATTGGTGGTGCCAGACAGTATGAGCCATGGTGTCCCTACCTCTGTGCGTAGGAGCCGTGGTGGATCTCCCTGTGTGGACGTGGTCTCGGATGATGGGGACCTGTATGATGGCATCGCCATGGTATTGATAGGACGCAACAGTGGTAGGTTTTTAATGTATGGTCACCACAGATAGACCTAGACCTCAGGTCAGCCCTTAGATGATCAAGGATTCAGAGTTAGCAATGGCGCTTCCCGTGTGTGGGCTCCACGTGATGAGAGTTCGTATTGGCTTCATTGAAGAAGAACCTGGTAAGTTGTGGAGGCGTTGATATAAATTTTGTATCGTATTGAGGAGATCTGCGGGTACGAAAATTTTGAGTTGCATTGCTAGTAAATGGCATATTTCATGGCAAAATGGATGCCCTCGCTGGAATTTTGATAGTCACTTTCCTTGGACTAATTTTGGCGCTTATAAAAAAATCTGCCCGTCCAACATGTTTGCTGGTATAGTTCTGCCACCATTCGTAGGATTCAAATATTTTCTAGCATGGTTGTACATTATTATATGGGAACAGATCCCACGTCAGAACAAATATCCTCGATTTAATAATACTTTCAGGGTTATTTTCCCTTGACTCACTTAGTGGATTCATATACTTTAAAATCAGCAGGGTTAAAAATTAACCCGAATCAACTGGGTTGAGTGAATATGAACCCCGTTGGGTTCATATTTACTCACCCCAAATGATTTGGGTTGTTTTTTAACCCAACTAATTTTAGAGTGTACTATAGTCTGAGAACGTTTTGTTTGCGTGTCCCATTGATCCACATCTTCTCCCACGTGGATGGCCCGATTTTCACCAGACTTGGCACAAATGGCAAAGGAATTATGTGGACCTCATGATTAACTGTGAGAGGTTTTATTGCATGTCCCTGTAGTAAAACAGAGAAAATACATGGAAATCCCCCAAACTGTGGAATTTTGTGTTTGTTATTTTTCTCCACCAACGTGGATAGTCCACTTGCCAACAGTCTTTTTGTGATGGTATCCCTAACCCTTAAAATGGCCACAGGGGTGAAGTTCTCTGCTGTAAATCAAAAATAATAATGTTACATCTTACATGTGGATGGTCCGATTGTCACCAAGCTTCTCTAACAGGTGTACGTGGATCTCACGATTGTTGCTGGTGTTGGATTTCCTTTCCCGGATCGAAAACAAAGACAATAAACTCCCTGCTTATGTCTAGTATTAAACATATGTCATTCTTGGCATTATGGGCGGGGGAATATACCACGATTGGCGTTGCTCCTGTTATATCAAGACAGCTACGATGTTTCAACAAAATAGCTAAGTTGTTATAACAAGATAGCTTACTTGCTATAACAAGACAGTAACAAGCTAAGTTGTCATGACAAGATAGCTAAGTTTCCCAAGACCTAGTGAGTCAACAGCCTTACATTTCAAGCACCTCGACCCGTCTCTACCCTACCATCTTTCTCGTGTGGGACCAGCCAAGGAATTCCAATCACCACCACCCATTCGATCCATTACTTGACCAGGTGACCCAACCATATCACTCGACACGACAACCCACGCCCAGAGGTCTGCCAGAAACCTGACTACCCGACCTTACATCGAGTAGTGTGATTATTTATCTGTTGACTGAAATCACAAGCAACCAATACTTTCGGTTGCGAACGACACAACAAATCGGAAATAGTGTTCTTTATGCCTCAACCAGCTAGGGTAATAGTAAAATAAAACAGAATATGAAATTCCAGAACGGACAACATTCAACATATTCAATATCAAATTCTATACCATGCTCGCCTTTGTTACTACCTGTGAAAAACCTGTATGTAAATTCTTATCTTTTAACTCCACTACCAGTGTAAAGCTTCTACCGCGTTTAAAAACAATTTACACCTATAGCCGGAAGTTCATCCAACTTGACCTTTGGCTTGACATAATTTTGCAAACTTTGATATATTCACACTTCGCGATGTTTCATTCAAACACACGTTATTTTGCGGTACTATCTACTACGTGTAAATGACTTATTAAATTTAAAATACCTACAATTAAATATTTAAAATAAAATTTAAGAATTGTTAATAATAATTTGAATGAAAAAGCAAGGTAAATTGAATCAACTTTGACGATGTGTCCAGCTGTCAATCAAGAATTCATGTACAGTCAGTACTATTGCCCACCGGCGCAGATGGAAACAGAGCAAACCCGTGTGTTTGCGACAGAAAGTGTAGTTTTTTCTCCGTTTTAAGTGACAAAGTCGATTATTTATTAAGACTATGGTATAAATAGTAACAATTAGGCACTAGGGCCGGTAATCAGATTCAAACCACTCGTAGAATAAGGGGTTTAACCACTCGGCAAGCCGAGTGATTAAAACCCTTATCCTACTCGTGATTTAAATCTGATTACCGGCCCAAGTACCTATTTATTCCATATATTATTATTCAATATATGGTTATTATTAGCTGGTATATAATTCATAAGTTGACCATATCTAGAGAACAGAAATTAGATAAATGATATTCATTATGTTTAATACTGTTCAAACCATTTCCCTTTCTCAAAATGAGTGTGAACGGTCCGCAAAACAAATATATTAACTTTTGAATGGTGGGGATAAAACCTACAAAAAAAAACCAGAGGTAAAAATCCCTGGTGGAGAAAAACTCTGGAAAGGCATGAAATCAGACCAGCTGATGATAAAATCAAATTGATACTGGTAACCGAAGCAGCTGACTGTCTGAGTCGAACCGAGTGGGTGGGTGTATGAAAATGGGGGTCTGACTAAAATGTGTATACTTATCTTTGCAGAGGAGAACAAATGAGTGATTGTTCTCCCTGGAAGACAATATCTTCAGATACCTCTGACTGACCAGTCGTCTGATTGGTTGAAAAAATCCTCATTTCATTAATCCGTTGGAGCCTTTCAAGACGTACCAGATGTGAGATTAAATTGCCGGGCGATGAAAAGTTATTAATCCAAACTCAGAGGCAGAAGTATAAACCTCTCTACTTTGTAAATTAAATTGGTGCTTCAGCCAGCGAGACTCATATTAGAGAAAAGCAGAAGATGACATTACAGAACGGACAACACGCGTTACCGTTTATACTGATCAATGTTTGACTATTAATATTCAATATGCAGTCATTATTAGCTGGTATATAATATCTAAAGCCGGCATACTTAAGCATTTCCCGAAAGTTTTGTGTTTTCTCCAAAATTGTATTGAATATCTGAAGGATAGTTGAAGCTATTTTACCGAAAATAGTACCGTATTAATAAATTTTGAATGCATTTAAAATCCTAATTGTAATGAAAGACATAAGATATACATTTGATACCAACTGGGGTGTGTTTTCTGATTTTGAGAGTTCTGACCTTTTTTATTTTATATATACATAATATATAAATTATACTTTTCCAAACCCATGTGAGTTTACTCTGTATCCTGTATGCAATTAAAGGGTCAAATATGTACTGACGTTACGGTACATGCTTTGGTGTTTGTAGATTATATACAATGAACAAGGTTCAGCGATTCTTCTGCCCTCTTTTGGAAAGGGTCCGGGGCAATTGGGAAAATTCACGTCATGAAGGCTTCAATTTGGGAATTTGTTTGGGAGAAGAAACACACAAAGAATGAGTAATGTTACCTTCATATTGAACTGAGAACATTAATACAGAAGCTACTGCATGTATAGTACATGTAGTAAGTTTTATAATGAACAATCTAATGAAATAATGACCCATTCTCTGTAATCTCTATTAAATAAATCGTTCTTAACCCTTTACCCAATGCAGACGATATCAAAATTTATTATTTTAAATATCATTTTTTTAAATTTTTCATAAAATTTCAACAAAACCATATCATGTGACCCCCTCATTGGAACGAGCTCAATGAGCTCGTTCCAATAAGGGGTCACATGATATGGTTTTGTTGAAATTTTTTGAAAAAATTAATTTTTTCAACTACTCAATTTGCATATTACGCAGGCGGATGCGGGCGATTCGTTAGGTAAAGGGTTATACTATTAAATGATGAAGGAATTTATGCATTTTGCTACACTTCGTCAGTCTGCATTCTGTGGTTTTGCAGATGTGTCTAGGAAAGTCGTGACTGCCTGTATAGGCAGCCAAGACTTGCCAAGAGACAACTGACAAGGTTCTTGCGATATAACTTGCAAATATGTCTAAAAACTCCCTGTTGCGGTCAAAAGTGATTAAAGTCAAAAAGGACTTCAAGAATAAACAAAGAATTAATTTTTTTTTTAAATGAGGACTGAGATTGGAACTTTTTTAGTTTGAATTGGGAAAAATCATGCGAAAATGCCATTAAGAAAGGAGCCTATTTTCGGCCCATGTAGACACCCAAGGGAATCCCTACAGGTTAGTCAGTTGAAAGTATAATGTTAAGTGGGCTGTACTGTATATGCTACAATCTTCTTTGTCAAATATGATAAGCGAGGAATCTCGGCAAGAAACTACCTGTATGACTGTGAAACGTAATTAAAATATGTCATATAGCTAATTTCTCGACGAGATCCGCAATTAAGATTTGTTCGAAGTACAGTCTTAGGAAGTAACGTCTTGATGTGGATGCCGATTTTCTGAGAATAAATCAATACTCCACACCACTAATGAGACAGAGTACTTTGTTGATATTTGCATATGTAATATAGGTTGTCACAGAAAATGACTATCAAATGCCAAGAAGATTGTAATTACATGTCTTCGCTGACTATTTTTGTCTCCGACTAATCCGCCACACTCGTTTTTTAAACGATGTATTTGTTTATCAGTTTAAATAATTGAGTCCATTAACATCTCCCAAAGCATGCACAGTACATTATTAACAGACAATAAAACTCATTCACGTGGGGGTGATGTACTATATGCGAAGAATGAAGATAGATAGATAGATAGATAGTTTATTTCTGCAGTATTATTGTTACAAAGACGATACATGAATTAAGCATATAATAAGTG
This sequence comes from Pictodentalium vernedei, assembly GCA_031216915.1. Lineage (NCBI taxonomy): Eukaryota > Metazoa > Mollusca > Scaphopoda > Dentaliida > Dentaliidae > Pictodentalium > Pictodentalium vernedei. Next base: position 153,389,915 of record CM062292.1, read on the forward strand.
ATTGTACATAAAAGACACCATGTAATAAGTATGGGGAAAACTACTGCAAGGAGGCGATATAGCCAGGCTGGCTATTTTGTAATCACCCCCTCTAGGATTGTCATTATAATTCTGGTAGATTGCAATAGTATTCAAAATACACTGAAACCACGCTTTCATACACATACATATACGTATATGTCTATACACCTATATAATGCACAGACACACAACATACATGTATATGCATACATGGATCCAATATTATATATACATACTTGATTACTTATTTGTTTTCGGAATTTTCTTCAGGGCAACGGTCTTTCATTGTGATACGTTATTGCATTCAGTTAAGACAAAAAATCTAAAACAGGGAAATTTGACGAGAGTCGGGATGACGGTATAAGTTTGTTGAAATGGGAGTTCATGTTTGTAATATTTCCAATCATACAGAACAATCTGGACAATATGGATTCGTACACGTTACTGATGATGAGTGGTCCATGATTGTCTGGGTTACTACGGCTTTCTTGAACTGTTTCCTATTAGGTATGATGTTGTTCTCTAGGGAGTTCCATAATTTTTGGAGACTATATGATGGAAGGCTTTCAAGTAATTTGGATCTAGCGATATCGGTTTTCAGTAATCCTGTTTGTCTGGTGTTTACCCCTGCTTGATTTACATTAACTCTTAAGTAACTTTGAAAGGAGGATGGCAACTTTCCAGTGTGCCAGTCATGCACAAATAACAATGAACGGATTTTGTGAAGATCGGTAATCTTTATAACTCTGTTTTTAAGGAATAGCGGGTCAGTATGCGAATTATATCTTTTGTTATTCACGATTCGTATTGCTCATTTTTGCAATTTAAGTAGTTTGTTTACCGATCGCGAGTGACCCCATATCTCAATCCCATATAAGAGATGACTATGTACAAGCGTGTAATACAGCGATAGAAGGGCCCTTGGCGGTAAAATATATTTTACTTTATTTAGTGAGTAAATGGCTCTGCCTACCTTGGAGCATATTGCAGATATGTGTTGTGTGTAGCTTAGTTTTTCGTCAATATATATTCCCAGGAATTTTATTGGGTTAGCTAGCTGTATGTGGTTGTTCTTTATGTGGATTATTTTGGGATTAAGGTTTGATTTATGAGGAGAGTTAATGATAATATAATTCGTCTTCCTAGTGTTCAGTAGCAGGCTATTAGCTGAGCACCATGTTTCCAAATTATTGAGCTCATTATTAACCGTGTCACATAGGGCGTCAGTGTTATTATCTGAAGTATATGCAGTAGTGTCGTCAGCAAATGATAACAGATTTAGACTGGTTGAATTTGATATGTCATTCATATATATTAGAAATAATATAGGGCCAAGAATAGATCCCTGTGGCACTCCTCATCGAATATTCGAATAAGACGAATTTTCGCTTCGGTAATTAACATACTGCATTCTTCCCGTGAGATAATTCTGGAACCAGACGTTCGCAATGCCGCGGATGCCGTAAAATTCCAATTTCTTAATCAAAATATCGTGCTGTATGGTATCAAATGCCTTTGATAGATCTAGGAAAACCGCTAGTGTACTGTCCTTCGATGCTTTGTTATTATTTTCACCTATATGTTGAAGAAACTGAAGGATTGGATGTATAGTACAATGACCCTTTCGAAAACCATATTGGTGAGGATAAAGAATGTCATTTTCATAAAGAAAACTATTTAGTCTAGTCAATATAATTTTTTCAAGGATTTTTGAAAATGACGGTAGCAAACTTATTGGCCTGTAGTTGTTAAGGATCTCAGCGTCACCTGCTTTATATAATGGTATTACTTTTGCGATTTTCATTCTGTCGGGAACGTGTCCACACTCAATGGATAGATTAATGACATGGGATAGTGGAATGGCTACCTCAAAAATAGTTTGTTTTACGAGAGAAGTAGAGATTTCATCACAGTCTTTGCTCGTTTTACTTTTTAATTTTCTAGTTACATCTACGATCTCCATCGGTGTAGTTGGGGAGATAAAAAAGCTGTTCGGATGGTTTCCTGTTAAATACTGTGAATAATGTGTATCAGGCCTTTTAATTTGAGAGCTCGTTACCTTGCCAATGTTTGTGAAAAACTTATTGAATTCGTCTGCAATTATACTTGGATTTGTGATATTTTCGTTATTCACGGTAAAATTCGTTTGTAACTTTTTATTAGCGTTAGATTTGCCAATTACGCCATTTATTATTTGCCAAGTTTTTTTAATATTATGTTTGTTCTCTGTAAGAATCCTGTCGTAGTGTAGAGTTCTACTTTTCCTTTTGATTTTATTAAACATTTTGCAATAAGCTTTGTATTTACTTTTGTTTGCAGGAGTTGGGTTTTTAATTTGTTTTTTGTATAACTTTAATTTGCTTCTCGAAGATGTCAATATACCCTTGGTGATCCAAGGCTGTTTTTGTATATATTTTTTTGACTTTTTTATTTCTATTAGTGGACAACTTTCATTGAATAACCGCAGATATGACGTTATAAAATTATTGTATGCTTCATTGGGGCACGATGAGTTTAATACATCGTTGAAATTATATTGTGAGAGTTTTGTTTTAAATGTGTTAATGTTTTCTACATTCGTGTTTCTATAAAATACCTTCTTTTCCGTTTCCACATTTTGTTTGGAGTTGGAATGTTCACAATAGAAAGTTCCGAAATGGCCGGCTAGGTCTGTAATAATAATTCCAGTTTTTATTGGTTCTATGGTATTGCAGTAAATATGGTCGATAAGCGTGGCTGAATGTTCGGTGATCCTAGTCGGCTTAGTAATAACGGGGAGAAAACCATTACTAAACATATTATTAATGAAGTCATCAGTTGGTTTGTGATGAGAGATTTTCAATAGATCTATATTAAAGTCCCCAAGCAGGAGGCACCGTTTGTCTTCTGCATTAATTTTACCGCAGATGTTATTAATGTTTGTAATAAATTGTTCTAGGTCTGCTTTGGGTTGTGTATTTGGGCGATAGATTATTCCCACTATTGTCGAGTGGTTATGTTTGCCACTTATTTCTACAAAAGGGGGCGCGGTGGCTCAGTTGGTAGAGGTGCAGGCTGCAAGCCGAGAGGTCCTCGGTTCGAATCCCACCTGCGGCAGCCGCGTTGTGTTCTTGGGCAAGACACTTCACCCCCATTGCCCATGTGGGGGCACGGTGACGCTGTGCACTAAAGCGTACTGCACGTCGATGGTGCACCTGTCTTCAACCAATGCTAACCCTGCTTGTGTGGAGTTGGTATGTTGGGGAGCTGACAGTTGCTCGCTGTTGCTCGGTGGTTCTCTCCGGGTACTCCGGCTTCCTCCACCCGTAAAACTGTCACGGTCATGATTAGCCCTTCTGCAGAAATATGTGACCTTAAACACCAATAAATAATAAATAAATAAATATTTCTACAAAAAGCGTTTCGCATACATGGGGAATAAAAACTGATAAATCTAGGCGAATTTTGTAATTTATGTTATCTTTTATGTAAAGGCCCACCCCACCCCTCCCGTCATCTTGTCTTACGTTAGTTAGTATGTCGTGGTATCCCTTAAGTTTCAAACAAGTATTGGACTGGACCTTAAAAATTTCAGTCAGTCCTATGATGTCAAAGGCATTGTCATTCGATTGCATTTCGGATAGACGTTCGACCAGGTCTTCCGAATGAGCATTAAGGCTACGACAATTTAAGTTAAAGACAGTGAGGGTTCTATTAAGACCACATATATTTTGCGAGAATTCTTGTGGCATGTAGTATCTACAGTTATTATTAAGGTTTGTGTATGGTGAATCAAATACGTCTCCGGTGTTGGGAGTATTTAGAGTTTGATCCAGGTACTGATTAACAAAGTTGTATTCATCATTATCCTGAACCTCGTCAAGTGTGACGCGACCCGTCGCCATGCTTGCAAATGTATGGTTTAGAGAGCATTGTAAGACCGCTTCTGTTACCTATAACTTGAAAGACAATGGTATGCATTGGGATGGCAGCCGTTTTTGGGTCTATGATTACTAATGATAAAGTGAAGCAGCAATCTACCAGAAAAGATATGTTTTTGGCGAGACATTTTTTTATGCAACAGAGGAGCATTAGGGTTGTTGAAATTCCCAAAACTATAAATATAACATATATACATAATAATATAAAAGAAACAAAAAGTTTACTATATGTATACATTTAATTATGGTATACTGTTCTATTGGGGGAAATTTCCCCGGCCACCACAGGAATATCAAGTTTGATTGCTGTAAGAATATTCTTGTGTTTTTTGAAGGAAAATACATGTATGTGTTTATGTATGTGTGTAAGTATTGGACGCTTCAACGCCGAAAAGCATGTCCAGCTTCCATCTCTATCGCGTTAACCAGGATTCGTGAATGTCGATTATCACGTAAACAAGGTTTCATGAATGTCGTTTGTCCCAGAGAGACTAAAGTTCTTATCAGTCTCAAAGAGAGAGAGAGAGAGAGAGAGAGAGAGAGAGAGAGAGAGAGAGAGAGAGAGAGAGAGGGAGAGAGAGAGAGAGAGAGAGAGCTTCCATCTCTATCACGTGGACCAGGATTCATGAATGTCGATTATCACGTGGACAAGGTTTCATGAATGTCGATTATCCCAGAGAGTATGTGTGTAAGTATTGGACACTTCAACGCCGAAAAGCATGTCTAGCTTCCATCTCTATCGCGTGGACCAGGATTCATGAATGTCGATTATCACGTGGACAAGGTTTCATGAATGTCGATTAGAGACTAAAGTTCTTATCAGTCTCAAAGGGAGAGAGAGAGAGAGAGAGAGAGAGAGAGAGAGAGAGAGAGAGAGAGAGAGAGAGAGAGAGAGAGAGAGAGAGGGTGTCAGACTGACAGACAGATAGACAGACAAATAGTTAGACAGACAGACAGAAAGACAGATAGTTAGATAGCCACAGTTTGGAACCTCTCCCGAACTCTATAAAGTGCAGACACGAATTATAGCTGAATGGATGTGTTGCACCACTGAGTGGACGGTTATATAATGGGCCAATAAGAGAATTACGAGATTGAAAAAGCGCGTGTTATACCGTATTCTAACTGTAAGTACCTCCGGGCAGCGTAGAGAACGAAGCGTGCAAACAGACAGGCGGATGTGAGGACAGACTGGCGAATAGACGGGCAGACAGACGGGTAGAGCGGCAGAGTAGCAACCTATGCGATCGTATGTACAGTACTCCTTTCTGTCTATCCACATCGAGAGTTAACGTGGCCAACCTTAAGAGTTGACGGTCTGAACTAGCCACAGTTTAGTAAATTGATTAACAACAAACAAAATAATCAAAGGCTATCAGACTATTGGACTCTATAAAGTGAAGACACGAATTATAGCTGGATGCATGTATTGCACCACTGAGTGGACTGTTATATAAGGGGTCAATAAGAGAATTACGGGATTTGAAAAGGCGCGTCTTTTACCGTATTCTAACTGTAAGTACCACCGGGCAGTGTGGAGAACGAAGCGTGCGAACAGACAGGCGGATGTGAGGAGAGACTGGCAAATAGACGGGCAGACAGACGGGCACATTGATAGAAAAGCAACGTATGCGATCGTATGTACGGTAATCCTTTCTGTCTATCCACATCGAGAGTTAACGTGGCCAACCTTAAGAGTTGACGGTCTGAACCAGCCACAGTTTTGCAAATTGATTTGCAGCAAACAAAATAATCAAAGGCTATCAGACCGGACTTTTGTTCACTGGTGTTGTTACGAGCTGTTTCACCGCAATGCTCGTTTTCACATGAATTTCCAGTTGCTGTGGCCTACAGTTTCTGATGGGCAATCATTTGATATTTGCAAATATTGGGCTAAAAATGAGCATGCATTAGGAATCAGGAAACATGACGTGTTTTATAAAATGTACCCAACCGGTCCTAAATTATGGATTATGATGTTTAGTTGTAACAGCCTACAAATTCTGATGGGAGATCATTTGATTTTTGCCAGTCTTGAGCGATACTGAACACGTATTGTGATTCAGCAGTTATGACCAGATTTTATAGGATATACCCGACCGGTCTTAAATTATGGATTATGCATTCTCCAACTTGTTCAGTTTGTTACAATTTTTCAATTTGTTACTACTCTGAGGAACCCAGCACAGTCGCGAGCGCTATTTTGGATTATGAGGCACGAAATACGACTATTTTACTGGCATTTTTACCTGCATTTTACCGCCACAATGTAGCCCGCTGTGCGACTAATAATGCCTACACAGTATATGTGCTTTTGAATATACATTATTACCTCAATCGCAGCCGCACTGTGTCCCCCAAAGCAGCAACGTCTACCTCATACAAGGCCATACTGGACCACCAACCAACTACTTACTATATGTACATATGAGGCATGGTATAGATGTATTTTACTAGTAGATGTGTGCACCACTGTATGTATGTTGTTTGATTTACAATGTCAATACAGCTTATAAACCTATGAATATACATTATTATATCACCCACACCCGTACTACGCTCCTCAATACAGCAACATGAGTTTCAAAGCTTTTCTGTCATAGTAGTACTGGGCCACCAACCAACTACTTACTATATGTACATATGAGGCATGATATGGATGTATTTTACTGGTAGATGTGTGCACCACATAGCAATCTCCACTGTATGTGTGTGTTTTTTTTTATTTACAATGTCAATACAGAGTATAAACCTATGAATATACATTATGTTAATACAGCGTATAATTTTGATTACACACCCGTACTACGCTCCCCAATACAGCAACACGAGTTTCAAAGCTTTTCTGTCATAGTATGCCCTTGAAGTGGATGTTCTTCTGAAAATACATTATTGTATCGCTCACAGCTGTACTGTGTTCCACAAAATAGCAACACGTACTTAAATGAAATCCATGTTTCCTAGTCTCAGCCCTACGGGGTCATCAACTGGTTACTTACTAGATGCACCTTATAAAGCATGAAATACAATTACTTTCCTGGTAGGAATGTACACCATACAGCATGACACAATGCGGCCTGCTGCATGATCTACAATGCCTAAACAGTGTGTGTACATTTCGGTAAATATCATTATATCAGTTACAACTGTATTATGTTCATTGAAGTAGCAACATGAGCAATGTTTACCTGTCATTGCTGTACTGCTGTACATTTCGGTAAATATCATTATATCAGTTACAACTGTATTATGTTCATTGAAGTAGCAACATGAGCAATGTTTTCCTGTCAATGCTGTACTGGTCCACCATCCAATTAGTGCACGCGCCTTATAAAGTATGAAATTGCCGCCCCCACCCCCCCCCCCGGTTGTACTAGACCATCAAACAGTTACTTGTTATACACATATTATGCGTAGAACTAAATTATTGTACTGCTCAAGAGTACACCACACAAACTATATTACTAGTAGAATTGTAAATGCGCCTTATAAAGCATGAAATACCCCACCCCCCACCCCCACCAGCTGCACTAGGCCATCAACCAGTTACTTACTATACACACATTATGCATAGAAACAAGTTATTGTACTGCTGAACTGTACATCACACAAACTATTTTACTACTAGGAGTGTGTATCACTCAGCATACTAGAATGTAGCTTACTGTGTGGGTTATAATATCTTAGAGGCATATGTACTTCTGAATATACACCATTACTTATTACTTATTGTGCACCTTATAGAACACCACACAAACTACATTACTAGTAGAGGTATATGTACTTCTGAGTATACACCATTACTTATTATTTATGCACCTTATAAAACACCACACAAACTATATTACTAGTAGAAGTGTACATGCGCCTTATAAAGCACGTAAACCATCAACCAGTTACTTACTATACACACATTATGCATAGAAACAAGTTATTTTATCACACAAACTATTTTACTACTAGGAGTGTATACCACTCAGCATGCTAGAATGTAGCTTACTGTGTGGGTTATAATATCTTAGAGGTATATGTACTTCTGAATATATACCATGTACACCAGAATGTGGCTTACTGTGTGTGTTATAATATCTTAGAGGTATAGGTACTTCTGAATATACACCATTACTTATTACTTATTATGCACCTTATAAAGCAGCATGTTGTGTGATTTACAATGCCCTTGCAAAATAGCAACATGTACTTCAATAAACTCAATGTTTCTTGTCTCAGCCCAACTGGGCCACCATCTAGTGACTAACTTGATGTACCTTATAAACATGGAATACAACAACTTCACTGATAGTAGTGTTCACCATACCGCATACTACAATGTAGGCTGCTGTGTAGTTTACAGGGCATATACAGTATGTGCACTTCCCAGTTTGCATTTTTATATCAGATACAGCTGTAATTTTGTTCATCGAAGTAGCAACATGAGTACATCACACAAACTAATTTACTAGTGGAAGTGTACATAAAAGTAACAACATGTGTCCACCACACAAACTAATGTACTAGTGGAAGTGTACATCAACGTAGCAACATGTGTACACCACACAAACTAACTTACTAGTGGAAGTGTACATCAAAGTAGCAACATGTGTACACCACACAAACTAATTTACTAGTGGAAGTGTAAACCACTCGGCATGCTAAAATGTAGTTTACTGTGTGCTTGATAATGTCTTTGGGGAATATGTACTGAGTATACGCCATTATATTACTCACAACTATACTGTGTTACTCAACTTATTGGCATGTCTTCCAATGAGTAGAATTGTTTCCTGTCATACCTGTATTGTTATCTGCTATATGTACTCTACTTTATGAGCCACGAAATACAATTATTTTATTGGTAGAGATGTACGCTACACAGCATGCTGCAAGTAAGCTTGCCGGTGACTTACAGTGACTATACACTATATGTGCTTCTGAATCTACATAATTGTATCACTGACAACTGTATTGTGTTCCTCATTGTAGTAAAATACAATTCAGTGAAGACACTACACCCCCCCCCCCACCACCATAGCTGCACTGTGACTAGTTACTTATTATACTTACAACTGTATTGTGTTCCTCATTGTAGTAAAATACAATTCAGTGAAGACACTACCCCCCCCCCCCCCATCACCATAGCTGCACTGTGACTAGTTACTTATTATACTTACATTATAGATCATAGAACCATTGTTTCAACTGCTGAAGTGTACACCACACAGCATACGACAAAGTAGCCCGCTGCGTGGTTTACAATGCCCTTACTTGTATCATTGACAACTGTATTGTGTTCCTCATTGTAGTAAAATACAATTCCGTGAAGACACTACCCCCCCCCCCCCCCGACCACCATAGCTGCACTGTGACTAGTTACTTATAATATTTACATTATAGATCATAGAACCATTGTTTTAACTGCTGAAGTGTACACCACACAGCATACGACAAAGTAGCCCGCTGCGTGGTTTACAGTGCCCTTACAGTACATGTTCTTCGGGAAATACATTATCATGTCACGCGCAACAATACTGTGTTCCCCAACATAGCAACATGTACTTCAATAAGGATTAGCGCTTTCCATTCTCTGCCCTACCGGGCCACCAACTAGTTACTTACTATATATACATTATAAGTCGTGAAATACAAGTACTACACTAGTAGAAGTGCATTCCACAAACCATGCCAGAATGTACATTTTAAACATGGAAAACTACTATTTTACTGGTAGATTTGTACACCACACAGTATGCTACAGTCTAGCCTGTAATGTGATTTACAAACATGTACAAACATGTACTTCAATAGAGGCAGTATGCTAGTCATATCTGCACTGGTCCATCAACTAGTCGCTAACTCTATGTATATCATAAAGCATGGAATACAGCTGTTTTACTAGTAGAACATCAATCACAACTGTTTTGTATTTCTCGGAGTGGTGAAAGTAGTGACATTCACCCCAATGGAGACACATCCCCCCCTCAGCAGCACTGGACCGCCAATCAGCTAGTAAGCATCTGATTGGGGGTCCAGCACAGGGATGGTCAGAAAAGCATACCCCCCCCCCCCCCCACCCACCCAACCCTTCATTCGAGTACACTGTCACGAATCATCACAGTACATTACCCTTCTATTCTGTAGGAATTTTTACGTTTCTCTCTCCACAAAAGTCTCATCTGTGTATTCCTTCCACCTGTCAGATTGCCTCTCCTTATATTCAAGTATTACCCGGATACCTAAGACTCGGATTCGAGTGATGAAATGTTTTTCAGTTCTCAGTTTGTATGCAGTTGATGCAAGTCTTCCTCTCTGCCTTTTTAAAGGAGGTGGGAGGTCAGTTCTGACACTTTTGCGTGTCCCCCTTAGGTTGGAAGCTGCTGACAGGACACACTGCTTATCTCTATCGTTGCCCATTTTGACAATAATAGCTTTAGGTGGGGGTGCCCTCTGAGAACTACCAGGTGCTATCACTGAGGCCATGGGCAACCTGTGGGCATTTACTGCCCGTTTGACTATTTCTGAAGATTGGGCCTCACTAAGTTTCAGGTCACTCTGTAAAAATGTCTGTACAGTTTGATAAGGGTCCTCACCCGCAAGCTCATCAACACAATAGAGAAGAAGGTTATATTTCCTCTCGTGAATCTCCGAAAGCAATCTCTTTTCTTCTAACTCAGCGAGTTTGGCATCCAGTTTGAGATTGATACTTGGAATGACTCCGCCCTCAAGCTCTTCCAACTTTTGAGCATTGTACTCAACGTCCCTACTGAGCTCAGTATGATCATTTTTAATTTCGCGAATTGTTTCATTAATAGCCGTGACTTCAGTCCTCAGCGAGCTTATTTCGGTTTTTATGCCTACCATATCTCTGTCGATCTTATCTAGACGCGACGAAATTTTCTTGTCAAAGTCGGCAATCATCTTTTTAAGTTCATTGTTGGAAACTACATCAGCTTTTGTTGGCTTTGAAGACATCACGAGGAGAAATTATAACCAAGATAGATCCAGGATCGACAAATGCATTTACGTACTCTGTGCACGAAGATAGGCGAAGTGATATTGTGTCAACAATCAAATTCCGCAAATACACGGTTTAGTCTACTAGAGCACTGCATTGATTAGGAACACATTGAGTTTAGTTGGTTTATAGTATATATATATAGTATATAACAACATAATGTAAGACTGAATAAGACAGCAACTAGGAAGAAGATGACCGAGGAAATTCTTTACAACAACTCTTCTATCCCGCCATTATGAAAAAATATGCGAAGAATGAATTACCGCTAAAACACCAATGGAGTGGAATTTACACCCAGACAACAACGTCTTGTCTGTCAAAAAGCTTAAGAACGCCAAGCAAAATATCAGTTAAAGGAACCCCCCATTGGCTGAAATATTGTTTGGTATTCTTATGCATTAGGGGAATCTCACATTGGATTGCACTTCGACACAAAAATTGTGATAGGGTCTTTACTATTTATAGATGCATGCATAATCAGAAAAGATCTTGTCGATCAAGTGGTTCAAGGATGTTGGCATAATCAGGAATAAACTTCATTAAGAAACTTGTCATGCCAAGGAAAGATTGAAGTTGTGCCACATTTGCCGGTGGTCTAGTTTCCAAATATTGATTCAATTTTGCTGGGTTCGGGTTTATTACCTTATTAGCCAAGTAATTTTATATTTGTCAATCCAGTTTCACATTCATTGCGATTCAATGTCAGTCCTCTCTCACAATATACAATTATGGACTTTTGTGGTGGTGAATATGATGTGATATGAACCTAAAAAACTTATATTGACCTCGGCTAACGCCTCGGTCAATATAAGTTTTTTAGGTTCTTATCAAATCACATTTACCACCACTAAAGTCCATAACTGTTTTAATATATACACCCCCCCCCCCAAAAAAAAAAAACAAAACAATTTTATATTTGTCAATTAAAAGTTCAATTATATCAACCAGAAATACTTTTATTTAACAATAAAATAGTTATCAACAGCAGAATAACATAAAATAAACAATTATAGAAATTACGTCGATTGAAATAGAACTAGAGAGGGGATTTCCAAAAGCTATATTTAGACAGTTGATATTCACTGGAAAACCGATATACATGGATTGTTGAGTACCAGTCACGTGTAAAAGATCCATCCAATGGAAATGTGCTTATTTTTAAAGTATATAATAACATTGATTAAATACTTTCTGTACACGAAGAGTTACTTCCTCCTTTGAGTTGGCATGCACAATGAAATCATGCATACATCACACTACTCCCTCTAGTCCAGTCAAGATATAGTGCATAGCTTTTAAATAGGCGTCCGGCGAGCAAGAAAAACCAAAAGGTAATCGTTTGAATCTAAAACAACCACGGTGTGTTAAAAATGTGGTGAAAGGTCGGGATTCACTGTCAAGTTCAAGTTGCCAAAACACCTTTTTTGCAACAAGTTTCATCTGGTGTAAAAGATCGTAAATAGAGGGAAGAATAAATGGTTCCACCACAACGGCTTTGTTCACATCACGTTAGTCAATGCATAAACGTATAGCATGCACAAACAACATATTGGAAATCCATATTCTGACCCATTGTATACCTCTTCTGTTATGCCATTACTAAGCATGACATCAAGCTGTTTATCAATGGCAGGTCTAAGTGCAAGATGAGTGTTACGTAGACGCTGTGCAACAGGCTTTATTGATTTGTCAACAGTGACAGAATATGAAAAATTTGTCATTTTCCAAGGCCTTCAAACAAGGAAGTGAGCTTTTCTATTAGTTGTTCAAGAGTATCTGTTTCAGAAAGAAATCTTTTTTATTTACAGTTGAGATCAGTTCTTTGACAAAACAATTCAAGATTAAATATAGTATGTTGTCCAAGTAAGGAATCTGAATCCCCTTTAATGACATAGATGCGGTCACAGATAATTTTTTTATTGTGTTGAATGGCAGCATACAAATATCCTTGACATTGCAATGGTTCCTTATGTCCATAAGAAACAAACTGTTTTGACGTTATTTTAAGTGGGATGTTTCTAAATTGTTTGTGATGTTGCTCAGAGCTAATAATGTTTTGGGAGAAACCGGTGTCCAATATAATATTGACAGACTGTTTGTTGAGATTAAAAATCACCATAAAGTTTGATTGCATATAGTATAAGAAATCGGTATCAGATTCTGATGAACTCTCTCATTGTTGCAAAACAGTATTGACATTTTCGGTTAATCGATGGGTTTTGGATGAATTTTCAGAACTCAAACGATTTCTTTTAAGTCGTTTCGCACATACGCGACGAAAATGACCTTTAATTCCACAAATTTGCATTTAGCCTTTCGGGCACGACATGCATCTGGGGTGTGATTAGAATCCCCACACCGGAAGCATGGTTTAACATTGTCAGAGGATTTTCACTTTGCAGTGTTTTCATGAAAACCTGCATCGCAATCACTTGCCATCTTTCGCAGCTCAGTATGTGCAGGTTGAAACAAACGAGCCAACTTCAGTGTTTTGTCCAAAGTTCAATCATCTTGTAATACTATCTCCCTTAACCCTTTGGACTCGTTAGACCGATTTTCGGTCCAAGGCATAATGTCGTGCCATTTTTGTCTGATTATAAGAGGTCCATACATGGGGCATTAATGATAAAATAATAACTGCAGTCTGCAGCCAGATGGCTGCAGACTGCAGTTATTATATTATCCTCATTGTACATTGGTATTGGACTGAGCCATATCACTATAAGTGTACACACAGACGATTGCATTCCAGGAAACGAGAAGAATTTATACCGCCCAGCAACAACGTTAAGTTTTGACGTAAAATGAGCTGCCAATAAATTCTTAATATATTCATAAGTGTCGCTTTTCACCTGGAAGTATAATAAATATTCGATGACAGTCTGGTCCTACACAATGCAGTAGTGTAGCACGTTGTACACAATCTTTAAATTTATTCAGCCCGCTGGCAACTGCATATATTTGAAAAGAGTCAATCCAGAGTATACATTCTGAAGCGTTCATGTTCAATGATTGAGATGGAGTAAGTAAATTATTCTGCATTGTTGATTTGTTTTTTTGTGTTTTTTTTGAGGTGGGGGGGGGGGGGGTGTTACTTTATATCTGTATCAGTTGGTACTTCTGGTATCGTATAAACTTTATATTAGTATAACTATTAAAGGTCAAGGACGTTTATCGATACGACGAAACATCAAAGTCACTCAAATTCAATATTTACTTCGCGACTGATAGCCTTGTAGACTGATTTTGTGACAGTGGCTGGTTCAAAAAATAGTTTTCAATCTGGTCGCTAATTGTTATATCTGTTCAATAAAAAATGCGAAAGCTGTACAACATTTAATGCTTGTTTATTCACAACACACCAGTTACACGTTCCTGGTGTTCTTCTGCTCTCCACCATCGAGAGCACATTCAATCCGGTCATAAGGATATCCCCATTGATACACTATAACATGTTCGCCCAGGGGTAATACTTTTCAATGGAGATGGCAGAAGATCGAGCGCATTGGCGTCACCTAATAGGCTCCGGTTTGCAAATTAAAGCTACTTTTATATTTCGGCCAAACAGAAAAAACTGTATAAATTATGCCTCTTTCCTTCCGAAATCTCACATTATATACCAATAATAGTTTACCACAACATTTATGCCCCAATGCCCAACATCACTCAAGAAATTCCCGTTTTTCTTTTATATCTGTAATCAGCATTACCGAATGTTGCAGTACTATTTACCGCGTGTTTGGCTTACGACTAGCCGAAATGCAACCGGGGTGGGGGTGGGGGGGGGGGGGCAGTATCTAAAATACGCGCTCATGGCGACACATGTCGTCCATTTATAGAATATAATACCAAACACAGCTATTGAAAGCACAAATATAGATGGCGGAAATATTCATCTTGTTCACAATATAATTTCAGCATTGCTTCTCAAGTTAACATTTTATTTATCATTTGATCTAACCTTTCTTCCGTTTATGAAGCCCATTCATTAAAATGGTAATTAAAGGCCCATCAAGCGCCGGAGAATAATCATAGATTCAGATTCGGGAACAACAAATAATAAACATTTGTTGTCTGTGACAGTAGTTGATGTTTAACCCTTTACCCAACGTAACGTTAAAACCTGCCAGCGTTATTCTCAAAAATCGCCAATTAATTTTCATTATATTTTCATTTTTTTGTCTCAAAAACATAGATTATGATCCCTCTTTGGAACGAACTCGAAGAGGGATCATAACCTATGTTTTTGAGACAAAAAAGGAAAACAATCAGTTATTCAAGAATTTTATTTGCAAGTGTCGTCTGATTTTCATGTTAGGTAAAGGGTTAATTGGAAATTAAATTATTTCTTTGTCATTAAATACTTCGCAATCTATTCATTATCGGGGACTATTTCCTGACGCGTGTTAAGTTGAAACGTTATGACAAGCCTTATAGAAGCCACTGATTTTTTCATTCCATTTATGTGTCCTTTGTGAAGTTTTTGGGTTATACAGTAAATAGAATTTTCAAATCGTCTCTAGTTTATATAGAAATTTACAAAACTCGCCCAGTTTCGCTCCGTCCAGATCTAATTTACAGGACGACTTTTGTAAATTTCGAGCTTTAGCTCGGTCCAGATCTAAATTACTGGACGAGTCTTGTAAATGTCGAGCTTTAGCTCGGTCCAGACCAAATTTACTGGACAAGTTTTGTAAATTTCGGGCTTTATCTCGGCCCAGATCCAGTTTACTGGACGGGTTTTGTAAATTTCGAGCTTTAGCTCGTTGCCAGATCTAATTTACTGGACGAGTTTTGTAAATTTCGATATAAACTGGGGACAAGTGGGAGATTCTCTATGTATTTCAGCACAAAATTACTTGGAAAGTTGTGAATTGGGCAATAGGCTAGCATGTCCGGACTTGGCTGTGTAAACCTATGCCCCCTTGAAGTATACTCATCACTTATAATGTAAAAAAATTCTGCTGGTTTTTAAAAAGAATCGTCATCTGCTTAAGGGAAGAATCGTGAGCCAATAATTTACAATGTTCTGTTCTGAAAACAAATTTGCCATAACCCGAAAATAATAACATCTGTTGATGATTTCTGTCCATAGCGCTGGGCTATTTTTGACGTTTTTTGAGGGAAAGAGCTGAACGACAATACAGCTTGGGTGTCAGAATCCCATTTCCAGCGGCAGTGTCACCCGTCCTGCCCCAAGTCTGCGTTGACAAACAATGGAAAAAAGCCTTCGTGATACAAGAAAAAATATATAACAACCAATATTCTCAAATAATTGCCTGATCAAACTTTCCAAAGATTTTAAAAAACCTCATGGTTGACCTTCTCATCATTAGAAGAGATTTACAGGAAAGTTAGCAGCCCTTAATTTCCAAAAGATGTCAGTACATTTAACACTAAGAGTATGGGAATTACTATTAGAAGCAACTACTTCACAGATAATCCGTCATTAGGAATATCTATCAGTATCACTTCTACCAACATTTGAGAGCGCTGTGGCTCAGTGGTAGGCTGTTGGACTTCTATGCTGGAGGTCCCGAGTTCGATCCCCGTCCGGAACGATCCGCGTTGTGTCCTTGGGCAAGGCACTTTATCCTGGTTGCCTACTTGGGGGCACGATGACGCCGTGTACTAAGGCGTACTGCACGTCGATGGTGCACATGTCTACAACCGCTGTAACCCTGCTTGAGTGGAGATTGAACAGAGTTAGAATGCTAAGGAGCTGACAGTTGCTCGCCGATGCTCGGTGGTTCTCTCTGGATACTCCGGCTTCCTACACCCGTAAAACTGTCACGGTCACGATTAACCATTGTGCATAAGTATGTGACCTTAAACAACAATAAATAAATAAATAAATAAATAAATAATTAATTAAATAAATCTACCAACATTTACACTAAGTAAAAGTCCACTCTGGCTCTTCGTTTATCGAATGTGTTTTACAGTAACTTGCAGTGTGCAAAATTTGACGTGAGCCCTAGTTTCGTTAGCGTGGTTGTTACGGAAATTTAAATCTACGCGGACGGATGACCGGTTAGCCAAAGGTTGCATCTTGAATGGCAAAGTCTGAGTCACTTAACTGGCAGAGTGTTAAATTTTTTCTCAGCCTCAAGATTTGTTGACGCTTTTTTGTCTTATCACAATTCATAAATTGTAACAATGCAAATCGATGGATATGAAGTAGTTTTACTTTCAAGATAAAATGAAGGACATCCACAGAATATGAAGCCTTTAACTGTAGGTACCCGCACTTCAGAATAAAGCCAACATATGGGCTTCTAGCACACTACCAGTTAAGCAGCCTTTCTTGTGTCTTGATAGATTTTTAGACTTTTGCCGTGAGAGGCTATATATATTTCAATTCCATGCAATATATGAATACTTGTTCATGATAAAATAGCAGTTTCCCCAAGAATTTTTACATAGCCGATCATTCAGTTAGCCATCTCCAACCCACGTGGGCGGTCAGTCGGTTAGTGTCATGTTTGAAATTTTGGACACTGAATTTGTTTTAGTTTTTATTCTTCCCAGGAAAAAATTAGCAAATGTCACCTCCTAGACCAGCGCTTAACCCCTTGTCCCACTTTTCCGGCCAGGAACATGATACGTCATAACGTCATTAAATAGGATGGCTGCTCAGTAAATGTGTGGGGTAGACCATTCAACATTTTCAACGTGCAGCACCGAGGCTGCACGTTGAAAATATTGATTGGTCTACCCCAAATGAGTATGGACTCTTCCAAGTGCTTCCATTGAACATTGGAAGATACCACTAGAGTTCAAAGTGTTAATGGAAGGGGGTAGTGTCTGTATCATATGTCACGATGCACACTCTGTTGATATAATGAACAGAAAAAAGTTACAAAACAACTTCGCTAACACTTCGAATTTTCAATTTTTATGTGAAATTCCCACACTTGACACTTAGAGTTAAATTTGCTGGCAACTTTAGAAAATTAAGGAAAGCTAACTTCCCAGTCTAACGACGGAAATTGTCAGCCATGGGAAACCAAAGTAAAACACCCATTTCTCCAGATTCAAGGGGAAATGCCTCCTAAACTGCAACAGCAACAAATACGAAACGGATTTTATCTGAAGGAAACCCCTGGAAATCCCAAATTTTGCCAAGGAAACCACTTGAAATCCCAAATTTTGCCATTTTTTCTAATTCAAGAGGTATAACAGTCTAGTCGGTCTTTGAAGACGAAAAACATGCCAAACAGGGAAGAAATTGGTAACAAGCTAATTTTCGTGTCAATGGAAAGGTCGAGTTTCCCGAAAAACATAAAATCTAGCACTCTGTACGCTTTGGGGATATTTTTTACACCGCTTTGAAAAAGGATGGTATTTTCGAGTTTTTATTGTTTTTTAACAGAGTTTTACGCATTATAACTAGATGTTAATACATAGTGAAGATGAGAAATTTATGTATTATTACCCCACGTATGTCCAAATCTGACGAGTTTTCGATGACCATATTTAGAACAATAAAGAGCGTTGGTACAAAAAGAGCGCTGACAGGTCCATTGTGTTTTTACAGCAAGATAACAATAAGAACTCCAGAAATTAATAAATGTGGATCCGAGATTAGTAATTGATAAAGGTATACGGTTAATATTTGAATCTGCCCTCCATATACAATGGGACCTCGAATTATTTATAATAAATCGGATAATTGTCGCTCGTAAACCTCATTTCACTGTGCACTTTCTTGTCCGACTAAATGTTTTAGGCCTTTTTCTGCGACTTCTCCCAGTTATCATGAACAACTCAAGAACACCCAACGGCCATGTAATACACCACTGCAAAGCTTATTCCTTCCCCTTTCCATTGATACTGGGTATTGTTGGATACGTTGTGTGAATCAAATTTGAGGGGGGGGGGGGGGGGACGAAGATGAGTGCTATCGTTTTCGAAAAGCGTGTCGTTTACATTGTTAATATTTATATACCATTACAGGGGCACGTCAGCATGGATTCAAAAATGGTATCAAATATCATTTTTCTTTCGATTTCCCAGCTTGTGCCGAATACCTGTGGTCGTGCAGTGTCCTTGAATTACCGTATAAAAATTCTAGAATAAGTTGCCATTGTATTTTTAATTTCTTAACTTTTGTTTGCGTTCTCCAACCTCCGGCTGAAACCTAACGGTGCCAACGAAAGCAAGAAGTATTTGAATTTGGTTAACAATTGCTACTGATGGTGTTGATATATTTCACTTTCTCGTGCTTTCGTAATATTGTTCGTTTTGTGCTCTTTCTTATTCGACAATCACAATAGTATTGATATTCTATTATTGTGGCCGATCAGGTTCATAGTTCTGACATGTTTCAGGAAACTGATTGTGTTATTTGCAGACATGGGCTTGATGATTATAAGCCGTTGACTTAGAAATGGGGTTAGATACCTTCATACTCTTCGCTGAGAAACATGGCGGCACCGCCCTTATTAATTATTTGAATGAACGTAAGAATTCAACGCCATGCAGGTACTAGTACAGTTTTTGATTAGATTGAAGGGTTTTATTGATTGATTAATCACATGGATAAACCTTGATTAACCGATTAGTGTGACAATGTTTGCTGTTTTGGAGCAGAATTAGCTAAATAATTGCTGTACTGTTGATGATTTATAGCATTAACCCTTTACCCAACGTAAACGACAAAATCGGCCAGCTCCACATACAAAAATCTCCATTCAGATTGTGTTTTCAATTTCTGTTTCAAAAACATAGCTTATGATCCCTCATTGGAACGAGCTCGTTAATCTCGTTCCAATGAGGGATCATAAGCTATGTTTTTGAGACCAAAATTGAAAATCTTTAGTAATTCAAGAATCTATTTTGCAAGTGTCGTCTTTTACCCACATTGGGTAAAGGTTAAAGGTTCCAGCTATTGATACATTATAATATGGTCATGCAAGAGAACAAGTATGTCATCACATAACTTGCGTGCTTTACTCTGTCTCATATAAATGGTGTGAATCAGTGTGACAATGTTTGCCTATTTTGGAGCAAGTCTGTTCCTTTGTTAACCCAGAAAATACAGCAGTTCAAAAGTAATGGTTAATCGATCAATTACTTTTTTGATCGATCAAGACGTTGATCATTGGTTAATCAAAGTTTCCTAAAGAAGTCGAGGACTCCGACGGTGGGCTATCGCCCTTAAAAAGTTTGCCTCCCTTCAGTTTACGGAGAATTGTTTTATTGTTGGAGGAGCTGTCAAATACGATTCCCGTCACCCAGGCAGAGCTCCTGATCGCGTGGTAACACCACTTCCGATGATAGATATTTATGAGAATAGGGCCATCTAAAAATGTTCAAACTCGTCTACTCAGTTGTATTGACCTAGTCGTAGTCATCGCTGTGTACCATCCTACGTGCTATTTTCATTTCATCCAGGGGAAAGGAATATCTTTTTCTTCAATACCGGAGGACCAACAACAAGTAAATCGCAAAAAAGTAGAACCATTGATAAAGACATGCTAAAGTGGTTTGAAATATTGTGGGAATGGTTGGAAGGTTGTACCGAATTGAGAACACTTCATGAGTTACATTCAAAGATGGACAAAATGGCAGGAAAGGCCGAGATTTATTCCATAAAATGGCTAAAACAGAAGCTTATAGAACATTGTAAAGAACATAGTTTTTGCAGAAGTCGTTTTTTTTAAGAGTATGGCGCAGTATATAATAAGTGAAAAGTGGTATTCAGATCGGTGTGAGAATAATGAAGGTGAAACAGAGCGCAGTGTTAAGATAGCGGTCAGGATATTACGCGCAGTGTTAATGGAGATGGAACATGCAACATTGACATACCGTATAAAAGAAGATATATCGGATATTTCTCGTAGCAAAAAGTGGATTCCAAGCCATTTGCAAACCTTACTAAAATATATCGTCCCATCAAAAAGTAAAACAAATCAGCATTGACCACTGTATCATTCAAGCGTCCTGCCCTAGAACCACAATAACACAAACTCTTTTTGAAATGGATAATGTATTTGGTTCAAAATAACTAAAGATTGGGCTAATCTATTACATATGATGAGGTAGTTGATACAAACAATATGTCGTCAGGTCAGAATGCATGGATGAGATAATTTCAGAGTATTTCCCAGGGTGTTTCACGCAATGGGTGGCGGATAACGTGGACCATAATGTGGCCACACTGGACACCAAAGGAACTTCCCATGGAATGGGAATAATCGCTGCAGCCACACCATGTGACAATACATCGCAAGCATTCAGATCTAGAGTTGTTACACTGGCAGAGCGTTTTTCAACACAACAGCTTGTTCAGAATAAGGGTGTGTCGATTGTTGAGTATATCTCCTCTTCTGGAAAAGGTTTGGCGTAAATACCATATAAACCAGTCGTCGAACTGATTGTTCCACGAATATTACCCAAAGATGTGAACACGGATTTTCTGTTTTGTGGCATTGTGGTTGGCTTGCCAACACAACGTCTAGAACAAGACCGAGTTGGTCGGGATTCATGTAGCATATTTGCTCCGACTCAAAGTCGGATCCTCCAGTCAGATCGAAGATCTTATTTCTTCCAATAATTGATCTGGATCCAACCGATGAGAGTTGTATGTGTTCAACCTTGTTTTCTTTATTAGCAAACAGGCAACTCAGTTGTCCGAACAGACAGCACGTGTGACATTCGATCAGTCATTGTGGCTAAAGGCTGTTAATATAATTGAAGCTAAATCCTTAAACATTGTTTCTTGGCTCGGTGATTTCCATATCATGATAGTTTAATGGGTAGCATTGGTTCTGTGATGAGAGGTTCGGGATTGGAGGATGCTCTCGATACAGTGTACGGACCAACCACGCTTACCACCATACTTTCTGGGAAAGCGTTCTCGAGAACTCTGAGGGGGCATTTCCTCGTGGAGGTCCCAACGACCAACAAGGTGACTGATGCCATTGTTCTAAATTCTAGAATAAATGACTATGCTTCTAGAACCCAAAATAGACGACAGTACCGCTATCGTTAGCAGTTCTGAGGTCAGTAACAGTGAACCATCCAGTAATGCTGACTCGTCTGGAATACGTACGTTTGATGTCCCACGTAACTCGAATAATGAAGGATGGACGATGCGGTCATTGATGAGGCCGAAGATCTATATGGAGGCATTTATGACAAAACCCTTGACCAATCATGCGCATCAGAATTACAAGGACTGCTGGAGTTACAGCAGCTCATGGCCGATCATAAATCATCCCTTGCCGTGTCTCCAACAGATATGTTGTGGCTGCAGTTCATTGATTACGTGTGTTCAAAAAATAAATGTGTATTTGAGGCGAAAAACAGGAGACCGGAACCTCCATTTAGAAGCTTTTGCACGGATGCTTAACCCGTTTGCCGCTACAAGTCATATAAATTATGCTAAAAGCTGCCGACAGTAGCTTCAAATGATACTAAACTTGCCAAAAACACACCCATAGCTTTACAATTCCTTCTTCTCGGCAGACCTACATGCTATGCGTAGGAGTAGCAGGCTATAGGCTGCTTTGTCGACCACCCTTGTTATCGGACAGCCACTAATGCGTACAATAAAAAAGTCGAGGGCGTCTCACAAGAGGAAGGGAGATGACGGAGTCGGTATGATTGCAATGGATCTATAGCATGCGCAAGTGTGCTCGAGGAGCATGAACCATTCGATTAATCAGAAACAAAACTGCGCTCCGTGTCTTCTGGTCTGACGGCACGTGATAAGGATGGGATTAGCTTCCATGAAGTAGACCTTATTGGAGCTCACATACAAAACTTGATAACGTGCGTGTATCAGACGGTTCTTCAAACGGAAGGATCACATTCGTACCCTTCATCACTTGACCCCGGATACGCGGAGGGATTGAACGAGAGGCCGCAGGCCTGGAGTTTTATCCCTCCTCGATGGCACAAGTGCCATATCGATTAATCCATTTACACACGCGTGTCGTTCTGTATTTATTACACGCCTTCACGTCTATAAAAACATTATTAGAAGGACAATCAGCAATTCATTTGACGATAATCAACACAAAGAACACATTTTATCGCCAACCAGTTTTGCGAGGGGAACGCGTGTTACTATTTCGTCCCCTGAGATCCAATGCGTTCTATGTGCCTAATGGCGCATATAACGCATTGGAACTCAGGAGACAATGTTTAGCTATCACTAGCGAATCAAATTGTAATTGCGTTGCACGATTTGTAGAACATTCCAGTGTAATTTCGCTTCTATTTAAAATTAGTTCGTCAACGATTTCTGTTCCTCACATTTGTGTGGAAAAGATTTTCGTTTTCCGCAGGGTTTAGTGTTGCTGTTGATGGAGATTTCGCAGAACACGCGTGTAATAAAGGCTCATAGTAAGCAGCAAATATTCTTTTCTAATGGAAACAAGTTTCAGTTTATTCGGCTTCTCGGTGAAATATTTAGAGAGAATGTCTATTCAGTTCATAACAGTACTGCAGATGCTTACATTTACATTGTTGCTCAAGCATTCCAGTTAGTGGAACATCCAAAGCTGTTTGTAGCTTCTGATAACACTGATGTCCTGGAAATGTGAAAACATCATTGGCACCACGTAACAGTACTGCATATGCTTACATTTACATTGTTGCTCAAGCATTCCAGTTAGTGGAACATCCAAAGCTGTTTGTAGTTTCTGATAACACTGATGTTCTGGAAATGTGAAAACATCATTGACACCACGAGTTGTTAGATATTCAAATGAAGTCTGAAATACGAACATCGCATAAGAGTTGTGGTGCTTGGAATATACGTGAAATCGCCCAGAACGCAGGAGAAGTAAACGTATCTTACATTCTCTTCGTATAAGCATGCAGTGGTTGTGCCACCACGTCGACAAAATATAGCTATGACAAAACCAATCTCCTTAAGAAGATACAAGATAAACAAATTCAAGAGTTCGCATCTCTGGTAAGTAATATTAATTCTACTCCTGAGGTTGTGGGGAAGGAAGGAATAAAGCTGTTTGCAACAATATACTCTGGAAAGACAGTGATCGAATCACTAACTCATTTAAGATATGCTAAACTCATGGAGATGGTTTCATCATCCAAGACAGGCACAGAACAGCAAAAAAAAAAAAAAAAAAAACTTCCACCGACAGAGCGAGCAGTGAAATTTCAGTCTGAATGTGCACTTAAAGGTCACGCTCTGGACATACCTCGATAACGCTGATATAGATCAAATAAAATGGAGATGGAACATCCAAGGATCGATCCTAACCCCACTCATGATAGACCTAGGTGCAGCACCAGAGCATTTGCTCAAGTTCATACGACGAAATTGCCAATCAGCCTCTAGAAATGCACGCACGCACGCATGCACGGAAACAAACAAACACCAACAAATAAACAAACAAACAAACAAACACCTACACCGTTCTCAAATGTGGTCTAATTTGGAGATAATCGATTGAAAAAGTGTGTTAGAAACTAAAAACACGAAACTTGTTAATGTTTATCATTACAACGTCAGAAGTACTTTTGACTTTTTTTCATTTTCCCCTGTTAGTTCATGAAAGCAATCACAATGTGAATGCCGAAGCGCATGTCCTTCATAAAACGTCATGCTCGTTGTTCTGATAGAATTCAATATTGGTCTGTATATATATTGATAAATTATGCTTCATGCATACGAATTACGTTTATTATCCACTGATGTTTAGTATTATATCTCATTCTGGTGCATTGAATTGCAGCTCTCGAACAAAACAGTGAAATGTCTAATGTTAGAGTTTTTGTGCTATTTTGGCAATCAACTTGGCTTTTAATGGCTCGCTTTATGATCAAGCAACAAAATACAGTAGCCTAGTCCCCAGTAGCATGTATTGGTCTGTTTATTATCGAAACCAAAGTATTTTATGCTCGCTAAAATATAGGTAGTGTGTACATAGCCTAATTCGGTGGTAATCTTGGACGCCATCTTGAATAAGAAAAACTCGCTTTAAACTTTCTTCTTTCCAACGATACCAAAATTAGCTTGTTACCACCAGTTTCTTTTGGGTTAAAGTCTCCCACGACTAGACTATTACTCCAGCGGTCATGATTAGCCATTGTGCATAAGTATGTGACCTTAAGGACCAATAAATAAATAAATAACTATTACTCCGTAGCTAGATTGGGCACAAACGCTGAAATCGAACTTACCTATATTCCATTAAACCTAAGATATTCAAGTAGTCTGAAAATAGGTGGATGTTTAAAACAGATTATTTTATCTGATGGAAACGAAATGAAGACACTGATTTTTATTATCATCATGTTTTCTAATTCAAAGAGCATAACTCCTAAACTACAGTAGATACACACGCGAATATCAAACTTGACACGCATTTCATCGCAGTTAAAATATTTTCAAATTTCATTTGATTCCGAGAGCATAGCTCCACAACTACGACAGGTATAAATGCGTACATCAGACTTCTTGACTTGTATTTCATGACAGATAATACGTTTTCGAAGTTTGACAATAAACGATCGTTTCAGATTTTATGGCATGAAAACCTGAAATCTCAAATTCTTCGTAAAAGGTTTCCAAAATGTTGACCAAGGGTAATAACTGTATAAACATGCGAGGGAGTTACTGAAAATCGAATACTGAAGACTGCCGACTTCGAGAAAGCCGTTGGCTAATTACCCCCAGAAACGCATAGGTATGTGTACATAAAAACCGTCAGGCAATCTCGAGTTGTGGTCGAGTAAATCTCAGTCACACCCTAGAAATACATGAATACGATGCAGACTTTGTCAGTGTGTTTAATACATTATAACGCGACGTCTCGTGCAAAATTTGTACCATTGTTGCCTAATAAGTATCTCGCACGACACAATATTATCTCATTATAACACAATAATATCTTATTAAAATGCCACTTTATCCTTCAGAACATTCTTTAGCTGTGTGAAATGGGTATCGTTGGGGTTCCAATATCTTATTGGAAAGGAACAAAGAAAAAAATACTCATTTAATAAGCATTTTGCATGTTCATATTCAACCCATTATCCAAACCCAAATAGCAGACGGCACTGTACGTTGGAAAAGATGTTAAAATTGATGATGTGATATGAAACTGTCTACAGCCCGTTGGTTACCGCGTCACTCTGCTGATGGAGAGGGGTGAGTCACGTGTGTTGTGCCATTAAGCATGACACTTGGCTCCATTTGCTCGTCTGGATTTTCGGTAGTTCGGTTCATCAGAACATATGACACGCACTGTGGTTCACAAGACTCCAACATGAGAATTAAGACCAAACGTTAGGTGAAGAAAGTTGAGGTGTTTGACTGACACAGTCCGTCGTTCAGTGAATCTTCCTGTGTATTATCCGGCTTACTCCACAGTATAATTGCCTGACACAATACGATCCCGGTAACTGACAATGTGGTTAAAAACAAAATCAATAAATAAAGGCGACACATTCGGACTATTAAAACACGTAAGAACGTCAGATAATTCGAAAAATGATCTGAAAACATACCTCAAAGCTTCTCAGTGGAACAAGCTCCGCTGGGATATTGCATCTGGAGACATGACATTATATTCTTCATAAACGGCATCCTAAGCTATCAATGTATAGATCAATTTGCTAAAATACTGAAGGCTCATTACTACTTACCTATTGATCGGAAATTGAGTATGTCTCAAAATGCGAACAAACACATTGATGAACTGGAAAAATATCATCCCGTGCGTTATTTCAGCTGTTTATCTGGAACTTGGAAGTTACTTCATAACAATCGATCCATGAGTTTGTAATACCATCCATTAGCATTCCGTTCTGAAGGTCAACACCTGAATTGCACTTTCATAATGGGATGCAAGTAGTGGAACGTTTTGTAAAAAATATATGCCCAGTGATATATATAAGTACACACACACACGATTTCCATACTACCAGTTCGGATGATCAACAGCTGTCCTATTATCAAAACCATCTAAACTGTGATGAATTATTGTAAGAGATATGCGGAGATTGGATTACCACTAAAATATACTTAGGCAATCTGTCGTATCGGCCAATAGTTGAAATTTCACGATCCGGTTGTTGCTGTAACAGGGCGCGTTTTTTTGAAATACGGCCCCATGTGATAGAGCTTGCGACCAATTCCAGAGGATGACCATGTTTAATTTTCAACCCGATGACATCACGGTGATTGGGTTGTCCTGTAACTTTTGCCACTAAACGGCCAGATCACGTTGACCGTTCATAAAGCGCAACGTTTGATGCGAAACGCGCTCAACATGCGACGTCATACCTCTTGAATTTTTGCCACGCGTTATTTTTTTCATGACGATTCAGACAAATCACCGCCATTCGCATAATTTGTAGTGCGGCCCGTGGCACATGTCATGAACTTCTTTGTAGAGACACTGGATTTGTCCCTTTGAAAAAATGAAGAACATGATACAAACTAACATTTCATTACAAAATGTACATGGACTTGCACCTAATTATCTATCGCGACTAATTCCTCTCAAAGGTGCACAACGATCCGCTTACTCTCAGATACAATGAACAATCCTCTACAGTATTTTGTAGAATTAAAAGTTTCTCAGATTCATTCTTGCCACCAGTTTTTAGGCAGTGGAATGGACTGGATTCCGAATTACGTAGTTGTGTTACAGTCCAAGCTTTCAAACGGATATTAAAACGTGATGATTGGGTTGTCACAAAGTTCTACCTTTCAGGCACCAGATTAGGGCAAGCTCCCCAAAAAATTCCGTTTGGGGTGCAGCGATCTAAACGCTCATAAATTTGACCGATTTCTTGTGGATGATCCGAAGTGTGAATGCGGTTTTGGGTACGAAAGTAGAGAACATTACGTTTTTAATTGCCAGCTGTATACAGCCCAGAGAGATAACTTTGTAACAAATTATATACTGTTAACATACCATTTAATACTCTTTTGGTCGGTGATTAAGAGTCGTCGGACTAGGCTAATAGCGAACTATTTCTGACCTATCAACAAAATATCCTTGACACAGGGAGATTCAAGAATAGTTGGTCATGAGAGCAAGCGTTCCGCAACATTTGAAATCTCCCATGTTTCAGTTGGTAAACCGCTCAGTGCCATTTCACATATTGCACTTTGTTACTACATTCTACGAACGAGGCTGTTTAAAATTTATAAATTATCAATCCCATCTAGAGCAAAATTTTGCCATATGTTGAAATACCGAAAGGTCCGTTAACAAAAAGCATAATCATTCTTCTACAGTTTAAGGCGGCCTACAGGTAGCCTACTGAACGTTCGATGGATATTTTCAAGCTTCTACCTTCCTTCTAAAGACAGAGCCAGTTCCTGTCCACATGGAATGCTTACTGAGGAGTTAGGTTTCACATGCTCACTACTGTATGATTTTTTTTTTTGATGTGCAGAAATTTGAAATATTGACCGGTCTTTGTACTTCATTCTTTACCAGCATCTGCCCCCGTTTCAGTGTTTCAAGGTTTTGTGTTACAATATATATTTTTTTTTTGGGGGGGGGGGGGGGGGCGTTTAAATAGGCTTAACCTGTTCGCCAAACCATGTTTCATCACAGAAGGAAAAAATGTTCAAAAAATAAAATACAGTCACGAGGTGTGTAAACTCTTTGGCAAATAAATTAAATACCGTGTCTACATGGATTATGAATTCCAGGTACAGCACACAGAACCAATCGGCGGCGAAGCGAGGGTGCGTCCCCGTCCAGGACAGAACAAAGTGTAACAGTATAAGCTAACTCTATTCAAGGACAAATAGGGGAATAGGATACAGACTACCAGGCAACGACTTGTGAGATTGTTACCATGTGAAGGAGAGAAGAATAAGTAAGGAAATAGAGATGATGAGGGAGGAATATTTATTAGTTATTTATTTATTGGTGTTTAAGGTCACATATTTCTGCACAATGGCTAATCATGACTACGACAGTTTTACGGGTGGAGGAAGCCGGAGAGAACCACCGAGCAACTGTCAGCTCTCCAACATATTAACTCCACGCAAGCAGGGTTAGCAGTGGTTGAAGACCAGTGCTCCATCGACGTGTAGTACGACTTAGTACCCAACGCCACCGTGCTCCCACGTGGGCAATAGGGATGAAGTGTCTTGCTCAAGGACACAGCGCGGTTACCGCAGGTGGGATTCGAAGAAAAAGAAAGAAGAGGCCACATTGAATACATGATGCATTATTTTTGCATTCTAGAAAATCATAAGGAAATGGCCGATATGCTTCCCATGTGGGGTTATACAACTTCATCGGTGCTGAGCTCACCCAAGAGAGGAAAAGGTAATATGTTTGTTGGAGACAAGAGTAAAAACAATCAGTTAAACGCAGTTGATAATGTTCCTCGTGTTGTTTTTTGCTGCATTGGAGTTCATCAGAAACGTCTACTTGATAAAATGAACTTGGGTACCACTTCAAAAATATTACAGTTTTTCAAAGCATTTTTTTTTTCAAAGCATTCAAATATTCCTAGACCAAAATTAGTGTGGATTTATCCTTTGCAAATGGGAATAAGCAAATGTATTATTGCGTGTATCTGGGAACATTGGACAATGTAAGAGACACTGTTCTTGTGTCTCGCAATCGTTACATTGGAAGGGGTAGGTGATAAATGATTATCATACAAGTAAGAGTAAAGGCTACTACAATGCAGTCTCAACCTACAATGATATATACTACTATTAAAAAAGTAGGGGGCATTTGGTAAAAGTGAGACCACTGACTCGAACATCTGTCGCTCGGTGCATCTGCTGTCCAATTTCTGAGGCACTTTGATGGCGGTTACGTAATGCAGTGATTCGGATGAAAAGGTTCCTTGTTAGCAGTTGTCGCCTTGGGACGACCTGACCTACATCTATCATCAATATTGCCTGTCTAAAGGTAGCGTGACCACAACCGGCTAATCACCGATTGAGTAACGTTGAGAATTTGAGCCACTGCAGTCTGTCTGTTGCCAGCTTCCAACATGCCAACGGCACGTAAACGTTCGTCAAGTGACAGTCTTAGCATACCTCAAATGTTACGTTTGTCCAGAAACTATTGTTGGACGTGTTTCTACCAAGAACGATGAGACCTTCGAAAAAGCCCGTCTAGTACAAATGAAAATTTCAAAACGTACCCCACAGACATTAAGGCGGCGCTCGTGCGAAAACACTGCACGAAGTTTTCGTGGGCCGGTAACATTCGTGATCCATACTAAACTTGATAGCATATTGATGTGTCTAATCACACGTTTCCAAAACCATCTTCCGAAAATATCAACATCAGTTTGGATATCCCCTACTTCTTGCCGTCATTCAGGAAAGTCTTGAAATTAATCAGGCATGACCTGTCTTCGGGTTGGAAGATAGCTGAAGTAGACGAAACGGACCGAAGCGACCAAAAGTGGGATTCTCTGGCTAAATATTGTTTGGATTTGCAAATGTTATAGGAATGGCTGTATAATGACACGTTTGCATGCGCCCATTTTAACTCATTGTGTAACTGCGAAACATATCTGTGGAAAAAAGTGGTGGGACACGTGCCCCCTGTGCACCCCTGCCCCGCCGCCTATGATCAGATGAATTTGTGCACCACTTCAAAAATATAACGATTCTCCTCTTTGTTCAAGAATTCTGATCCCAAAAGTAGTGTCGTTATATCCCTTAGAAATGGGTGTAAGTTAAGATCCCTTGGAAATGGGTGTAAGTTAAGTGCATTATTCCGTGGATCTGAGAACACTGGACAATGGAAGAGATAGTGTTCTGGTGTCTCGCACTCGCCACATTGACTGGAAGGGGTAGGTGATGCATGATTATCGCACAAGTCAGAGTTAATTCTACTACAATGCAGCCTCAGTCTACATTGATATATTTGGTGTGTGTACGATGTCGCACCACTGTAAAACAAAGGTGGTCGTAGGTAGCCATCATTCAGGTAAACTCAAGTTCATAAAGGACGAGTTTTCGCGGACAGATCAAGGGCAGTTTATTCTATTGATCAGTAACGCTGGGAATGAAAGAAGACTCTGTGGTTATGAGATGATCGACGATTGACAGATGGATTCGATGATGAGATCAGTAGAGGGACTCTGTTAGCAATATAATGCATTTGAAAAACTGCATTAGCTTATATTTACGGCACCTTTCTCCCAGCACGTTTCGGAATAAATCGGCGACTTACTGGCACTGGTGGTTGCCCCTGTTATGATCCGTGCTGCTGCGATCTTCACTTTTTGCAGATCACTGACTTTGGTTACAGAACAATTATCCCACACAACATCAGCGTATTCAAGAAGGGGCCCAAAATATATTTTTTTCCAAGACGCCACTTTGTGCTTCCTCGTCTGGTCTAGGCGAGACCAGGCTTTAGAGCAGATATGGTCTATATGGTCGTTCCATGAGCAGGTGCTATTTAAAATGACTCATATGTGTTAATGATTGTCGACTTTTATTATCAGCGTGTTAACCAAAAACAAGTGTGGGTAGGCAATTGGGTTGCTTTTACATGATAAATGTCAATAATAAACTTCTGAGAATTAACTGTCACATACCACATTCCATGGTTTTATTATACCACGTGATTTAGTCCAGCCGTGCCTGTGATATTAAATAATACGTACCTCTTTTCATGTAAGGGGCTTGTTACAACCGATAATGTTACAACGCCGCATAATGTTACACCAACGCATAATGTTACAAAAAAGTGTAGTAAACAACCGATAATGTTATAAACTCCGCATAATGTTATAACTTTTTTCAACCCGTTATGTTATAAAAATCGACGCATAATGTTATAACTTTTTTCAACCCGTTATGTTACAACAAATTAACCGATAATGTTATAACTTCTGTATAACTAATTCCAGTTACAGCTATTGCAGATGGACTTTACCACTTACCATTTATTGCCGCGTAAAGGTATGTAAAATTTATACTAAAGGTTTCTGCTCTGGTTAAGGCGAGGAGACACCCCTCCCCCAACTCCCGGGGATTTATCATAGAATGACCTAGTCATGTTACATAGACGCGGATTATCCTGGTAACTCAATCGTGTGACGTCATTACCATAATCGTGCAGTGCCCAACATGGTGAACGCGGGGGTGGTGGGGGAGGGTTGCTATTTTATCCGGTTGGAACGTTTACCAACATGCGTAGTCTCCGCTTCCAGAAATGTAGTGTACCATAGTCCCCTGACGCCTTTGGGGATGGGCAAATGCCTCTGTTTCTGCTTGTTTTGGGCATCTAAAACTCATCTGTCGCATATTTTTTAGTCATAAGAATATCTTATTGTTCATTAATTTGACATTTTAATAACTAACTCTGAACAAAAATGAGGTGGAGTTAAAAGAGGTCAAAAAGTTGGATGGGGCGAGGTACATACGGTGGATGTGGCGGGTTGGTAGTGTCGCACGGAAGCCGAAGAATAAGATGCGAGACTGGGTAGGAAGAGGAATGGGGTTTAGGAGGATTGAAAGGGGTGGGCAGGGATTAGGCTGAGAAAGAGAGGAGGTCATGGATTAGTACATCAGGTTGATTGTGCAGAGAAAGCTATCTGAAAATACTGTAAGAGAGTAGTGTTAGACGATATGATAATATAGATGGTGGATATGTTGGAAGAAGTGGAAGTGATGAATTTGGGATTACAGGTTCTGGAAAAGGCGGAATTACTAGAACAGGCAGTATAGGGAGAAGGAGGAGGTTGTGGAGGAGGAGTTGTGTTGATGTTGGTGTTGTGGCTGTGTTGGTGATGGTTTTGAGTAGTTATGTATGTTGAAAATGAGCCATTTTGTAGGACCCCGGGGCAGGACCCCGGAAGTGACGTCATGTCACGTAATTGGGCGGTCATGTTGGGTTGTCATGATAGTGCACATGGGTGACCATGTTGTGATGTCATTATCATGATAATAGGTGGTAGGAGTGCGTATGCACAGCGCGTGTTGTTTTGGGACACGTGCTCCGTCTCACCCCTAACAACCCGACAATAGATATCGAATTAATCCAAACAACCCGACAATCTTCAGAAAACTGACCAAACACTCCCGAAAACACTCCCAAATAAAGGTAGGATAGTATCCTTAATGAGGGTAAGAGACATATGAAGAGGTACTCATTGCGCTCATTTCCATAGCTTTCATTTTGAGACGTATGATTTTGCGCGCATCGTGCTCATTTTCATAGTTTTCATTGCTTCTTGCGACGAAAAGGGAGATTCCGTGGGTTTAATATCCTTAAAATATAGGATAGTATCGTTACCTAATGTCCGACCATATAATGGACGCGTAATTTATCACAGAAATGGGTTTATTACAATAATGGTTGGTTTATTACAATAGTGTTTTTTTAACTGAGAGATAAACTGGAAGGGGGGGGGGGGGGGCGCCGTCCCTGTCCCCGGAGCCCTACTGTCCCTTGCCCCTGGAGCTCCTGAAGTCCCGGTCCCTCGAGTTTCTGGCGAGTTACTAAATCGGTACTGGCAGGATTCGGGAATGTTTTCGGGAATGCATTGGACAGTTTCCTGAAGATTGTCGGGTTGTTTGGATTAATTCGATATCTATTGTCGGGTTGTTAAGGGTGAGACGGAGCACGTGTCCCTATAACAACACGCGCTGCGCATACGCACTCCTACCACCTTTTTCATGGCAATGACATCAGAACATGGCCACCCACATGCACTATCATGACAACCCAGTCACGTGACATGACGTCACTTCCGGGGTCCTGCCGCGGGGTCCTACAAAATGGCTCATTTTCAACATACATAACTACTCAACACATCACCAACACCGCCACAACACCAGCATCAACACAACTCATCCTCCACAACCTCCTCCTTCTCCCTATACTGCCTGTTCTAGTGATTCCGCCTTTTCCAGAACCTGTAATCCCAAATTCATCACTTCCACTTCTTCCAACATCTCCACCATCTATATTACCATACCGTCTAACACTACTCTCTTATAGTATTCTCAGATAGCCTTCTCTGCACAATCACCCTGATGTAATAATCCATGACCTACTCTCTTTCTCAGCCTAATCCCTGCCCACCCCTTTCAATCCTCCTAAACCCCATTCCTCTTCCTACCCAGTCTCGCATCTTATTCTTCGGCTTCCGTGCGACACTACCAACCCGCCACATCCACCATATGTACCTCGCTCCATCCAACTTTTTGACCTCTTTTAATTCCACCTCATTATTGTTCACTGTTAGTTGTTAACATGTCAAATTAATGAACAATAAGTTGTTCTTGTGACTAAGAAATATGCGACAAATGAGTTTTAGATGCCCAAAACAAGCAGAAACAGAGGCATTTGCCCATCCCCAAAGGCGCCAGGAGACTATGGTGCACTACATTTCTGGAAGCGGAGATTACGCATGTTGGTAAACGTACCAACCGGATAAAATAGTACCCCTCCTCCACCAACCCTGCCTTCACCATGTTGGGCACTGGATGATCATGATAATGACGTCACACGATTGAGTTACCAGGATAATCCTCGTCTATGTAATGTGACTAGGTCATTCTATGATAAATCCCCGGGAGTTGGGGGGGGGGGCGTGTCTCCTCGCCTTAACCAGAGCAGAAACCTTTAGTATAAATTTTACATACCTTTATGCGGCAATAAATGGTAAGTGGTAAAGTCCATCTGCAAGAGCTGTAACTGGAATTAGTATACAGAAGTTATAACATTATCGGTTAATTTGTTGTAACATAACGGGTTGAAAAAAGTTATAACATTATGCGTCGATTTTTATAACATAACGGGTTGAAAAAAGTTATAACATTATGCGGAGTTTATAACATTATCGGTTGTTTACTACATTTTTTGTAACATTATGCGTTGGTGTAACATTATGCGGCGTTGTAACATTATCGGTTGTAACAGGGCTCTCTTTTCCTCTTGCTGGTCAATTTATTACCCTCCGCCAACAGAGTTGTGGGAGATACACATATGGGTTCCAAGCGTCCATTTGTCGGTCCAAATAACCCCGTTAGATCCCATTATGAATTATTTTAAGTTCACTGGGGATATATCAGATATCATTATAACCAGACGGGAATGGACGGTTAATACTGCACTCCAATGATACTTCATTTTATACACACAACCTTCAGAGACCTCCCGTGCGCTGAAGTCGCTCAATACCTGTAGCAACCACTCGGTTAAGTTATAGCAGCCAAAAGGCGTCTTAAGACGGCCTCTATCAGAATAAGAAACTGGGTGTCAGAAACAACCATTAGCACATGCGAAAAAAATCGGTTGATAAAAAATCAGCCCAAATAAAGGTGAGTAAATATGTACCTAATTGGGTTCATATTCATTCATCCCATTTGATTTGGGTTAATTTTTAACCAAAATGATTTTAGAGGGAGGGACAGTGCGTGCTTTACATGCGCAGTAACACCATGCATCACCATGGTGATGGTATCACAGAGTGACCGCTAACGCGCACTACCGTGAAAACTCAGTGGCATCACCAATCCAATAGTAGAATTTGAATTATTCTGTTTTGTCGCGACGGACCCTATCTCTTCAGCCTCTACTTGTCCGGCCGAATCCAAACTCGGCAGGTGCATGTATTGCTATCTGATATAACTAAACCGACCTGCGTGATGGCAATATTATTTCAGATAATCGGGCAATTGTGTCGAAGCCTGTGTTATTTCATGACTGTAGAACAAAAGCCACATAGGCCGAAACCCCATTAAACATAAGCCCCATGGACGAAACCCTCACAGTAAAAAAGCCCCTTAATTCAAAAGTCCTGTAGCAATAGAACAAAACCCCCACGGGGAAGTCGAAAACGTTACAAACCACACAGTTCCAAATTCACAAGCAATGTGGAGACATCAACAACAACCCTTTCATTCAAGTTTATTTCATTTATTAATATTTAAATCAAGACCAAGTTAAAACTGCACTAACCCAATTGCAGGGCCTATATAAATATAAACATTACGGGAAGAGAAGAGAGAGGGCTCTACCGAAACCACATGGATGAACTAACCGTGAGGGGGGAGCAATCCTTAATCAAATGAAACTTATAGGGAGAAACAGATTCAATAAGGTTTTCGTGAGGAAAACAATTTGGGGAATGGTAGGCGAACCAAATGTAACATATGGTACGGAAGTGAAACCTTTAAACCAAATAGCTTTAAAGAGCTTGAAAACCCCGCAGAACTGGGTCGAGTAATGCCCGAGAACTAGAAGCAATAAGGGGGAGCTTGCGTGAATGGGGATTAAGGACAGGGTTGACTAAATGAAACTCTGCTATCTCAACTATATGGTAAATCTCACCAACAGCCGATGGTAAAAATTAATGCTCCAGAGTATTTGGAATTCAAGCATAAAGACAGGGTGAATAGACCAGGTGAAGGAGTTAATGGCTGCATATTCGATGGATATCTCACACTCAGAAGTGGGCACAACCCAGGGTAAGAAAATGGTTAGAGAAAGAGTCATGGCGGATTGTAACATGAATTGGCGATAGGGGTGTCAAACCAACGAGATCTTTGGATGGTCTGCGCCATAAAGAGAAGTCTGGTTTTGAAGAGTACCTTCATGGTACCTTTGGGGGTCACTGTTGTTCAAGATAAGGTCGCGGTTGCTGAAGCTTAGGGAAAAAGCTGGGGAAAAACAACGAAAAGGAATGCCAAATGTGTAATCTAGGCGTAGTGGAGAGCCTGGAACACTTGCTATTGGAATGTCAAAAATACCAGTCTAATAGAATAAGATTTGCTGGGAGTATGGTGGGGAAGTGGCACGAGATAATGAAGGACATGTGGTTGGTAGGTGACACAAGGGAGACGGTAAGTATTCTTATCGGACATATTGGGAAGAATTGGGTGCGAGTGGTCATCAAGGTGTTCATCTCAGAGTGTTGGGAGGAAAGGAGCTAATCAAAGCTTTCTCACCTGAAAGCCGCGACAAA
The DNA here is from genome assembly GCA_031216915.1 of Pictodentalium vernedei. Lineage (NCBI taxonomy): Eukaryota > Metazoa > Mollusca > Scaphopoda > Dentaliida > Dentaliidae > Pictodentalium > Pictodentalium vernedei. Next base: position 153,426,788 of record CM062292.1, read on the forward strand.
TCAGCGGCCGACCAAAGTTGTATTATTATTACATTGTATGCATTTATATACAGATAGTTTTAAACTACATTATCTTGTATGAATAAGAGGCAATGCAACTGATAAGATTGTTTTTTTTATAAACAACCCTGCAGATAATCAAGTAGAAATCTTTTTAGTGTACATGAATCCACCAACACTTAACTTCTGGCCCCTTTTAGTGTTTGTACTAATCTCCATGTTTGTCAGTAAGCATTTTCTGCATGTTTCTCAGCATTTACAGACAGCTACCAAGAAGTGAGCAGATGGGCATTGCCTTTGAAGTCAGGAAATAAAAAAATATTGCTACAAGTCATTATTTTTTCATTGTAAAGGAAACGTTAAAAATGTTTAGATGAATGTGAAAAATTGTTGTAAATACACACCAGAGCAACAAACCGGCTTTGTCCACCACCGGCATGACAATAAAATAAAGACACAAAACGGAAAACTAATCACAGGTTAGATTATAAATGCTGTATAAACACTCCTGAAACACATTGCCTTCATAAAATTCAAAATGTATACATACATGGGTCGCATTAAAAGTCCCAGAGTGATACACGCAGAATAACTCCAATAAGTAATTCCCGAGAGTTAAATGAAGTTATGAAAATTCATGGATGGGAACGATCATCTCTTGAGAACTAAAACATAGACATAGTCGGGTTGTGATATGTTTGATCTATCGGGAATGCCATCTGCATCAAAACCGGTTTATAGAACCGGCCGCCCGCTTTGACAAACATCTTAATTTTTGCGAGGACGTGACAACCATTACTTATTCGTAGTTTCTTATTCGATATGCGTTATCAACAGATATAACCGATTGATATCGAATACCGAATAAGTAACTGGGAATAAGTAACGGTTGTCACGGAAGTAATTTTTGCAAAGTCGTGTGTGCAAGATGTTTTTGCTGATTTATATTACTATTACGTTCTTTTGGGCAATTGGGTGTTTTGGGAAATGGGGTTCGGCGCGGGGTCGTTGAGGGTTGATAACACGTTTGGTTGGCGCGTTTCGGGAAAGCAAAGGAAAAAAAAGATATTGAATATTCTTTTACAGTTTTGGATGGACTTTCCAAATTAGAATATACTAAATAGTACAATTCTTCGCCCATAATAAAGTTGAGTCACGATACCATTAGATCGTTATGTGAGTTAAGCACCATTTTCAATTAATGAATGGAACGAAGTGTTGCTGATGTGACCCCAGTATAGATAGTATGTACTGAAGATTGATCATTCAAGGGGACATTTTCAATGAATAATAAGTAACATATGGGCTAATTAACGTACAACTGAATACAAATGTAAAGGTGATAAAATTAGTATATCAAAATGGGTTTGTCGTCTTTATTAACCCTATGAAAAGGAAAGACCGCTTTTCCGTTCCAGAATCGTGATATAACAGGGCTTCATTCAGTTGACTGTTGCTCTGTGAATTTGTGTGGTAGACCAATCAAGATTTTCAATGTGCAGCCTCAGGGCTGCACGTTGAAAATATTGATAGGTTTCCCCCAAGTGACGAATATGGACTCTTCCAATCGATGACACTGAACTGGCATGGAAGATACCACCAGAGATCAAAGGGTTAATTACCATCCCTGAAATGCCACCTATCGAAAAGCCGTTTGTAGCACGAGTCCATCCACTGGCACTACAAATGAAGTCTTGCATACACATAACATTTGCATCGGTCGCTGTCTGATTGGCTGCGGTTCTTCAAGTGAAGGTTGACACTTCCTGTTACAACCCATCATCCCTCAATTTTCACGTCCAAGACATTTCTGTGATTTTTTGTCAAAATGCGTAATATTGTGATGAATATACTGGACTTGAACATTATTATTTCAATAGCTCAACTAACCACTAACGATCAGACTATTAGGAAAGTCAATAGTTACGTTTAACCCTTTACCTAACATGAAAAGCAGACGACACTTGCAAAAATAATTCTTGAATAACTAATTTTTTTCATTTTTTGTCTCAAAAACATAGGTTATGACCCCTCGTTGGAACGAGCTCGACGAGCTCGTTCCAACGAGGGGTCATAACCTATGTTTTTGAGATAAAAAATGAAAAAAATAGTGAAAATTAATTGGCGATTTTTGGGAATAGCGCTGGCCGGTTTTGGCCGTTACGTTAGGTAAATGGTTAATTTATGAATTCCCAGCTCAACTTTATTTCTAACCTAACATGACTAGAAGATCAAACATGGAAAACAATTTCTTGAATGAGAAAATTTTTAAATATTACCTAAAGGCTTATGTTTTGACCATTCATTGAAACGAGCTCGAAGAATACGTTCAATCGAAGCAGTGACATACATTACATTTGAGGCACCAATGGAAGAAAATAAAGTTGAATGGCAATTATTGTGAATAGTGTGAACAGCAAAGTAAATATTTCATATCCACGATTGTAGTCATTTTTAAAGCTGAAATCGTTAGACCGGTCTTTCAGCATGACACATTCGTTATACTGGTCTTTGGGAGGAACACAGCCACCTGTACTCTGAATTTTACGTACCCTTCGGCTGAGCTCATGTACCTAGCATGCCCAATAAGATACATGAGACTTTGGACCCTACTAGAAACCAGCACGACGAATTTGTCATTCTAAAAGGTTAATGTAATCAGAATAAGACGAACGGAATTTCAAGCTATTTCAAGTAAAGGGAGAACGATGGCTCAGTAGGTAGAGATGCAGGTTGCAAGCCGAGAAGTCTTCGGTTCGAATCCCACCTGCGGCAACCGCGTTGCGTCCTTGGGCAAGACACTTAATCCTGATTGCCCACGTGGGGGCACGGTGGCGCTGTGTACTACGGCGTACTGCACGTCGATGGTGCACTTGTCTTCAATCAATACTAACCCTGCTTGTGTGGCGTTGGGGAACCTGACAGTTGCTCGCCGTTGCTCGGTGATTCTCTCCGGGTACTCCGGCTTCCTCCAACCCTAAAACTGTCCGACACGAGGTGACCCTGGCTGTCGAAAAAATCGTTAAAACCCAATAAATAAATAAATTCCAAGTAAAGAGATTTTGCATCCAAGTGAAAGTGATAAAGAATTCGAATGACTTTTGTCACTCAAATATTTATGAAAACTTTCACTTGTCCAATTAATATATCAATCTTAGCCAGCAATAATTTTTGTCTGCATGGCTCGCAAATCCTTTCATGTTTGTATTTTATATTTACACTTTCAACGAACATGTAACTCTATTTTAGACGTAACCATCTTCTCAGTACACGTTTTGAGCAGGATATTCTCCCTTGACAACGAAGGACACCATGCAGGTATCCATGCAATACGACCAATCACAATACGACAGTTTGCTTTGAAGTATGACAATGAGTATTATTAGTACAGAAACTCTCAGGGTTATGGTTTGATTCTTATGTAAATTTGTCGTGGTATCTGGAATTTGAATCTCAGATCAAACTTAACACCCACCAAATTGCGGAAATATTTGACAATTTTTCAGGCCTCCCTTTTATGCGGCTTGTCTTCCATTCTAGATGAACTTATTGATAACCGGACTAGTTCAAATTGAAAAGAAAATTGTGTTGGTATAGACTTTACTGTATGGTTGCACCAAATAGCTTATAAGTATCGATGTACATGTACTCTCCTCATCAAATGTGTCTCTCCAGAAAACTAGTCTCACTATCTTTCAATCCACTTCATTGCTGTACATGGCTGACAATTTTGTCAAGCGGTCTTTCAATCCACTTCATGCTTGTCCAAGGCTGACAATTTTGTCAAAGGAAAATATTTACAGGATTGTTAGCTCCCTAAATGTTCAAAACTGCAGTAAATTCAACACTAAGGGTTTGGGAATTTCATATAAAAAATGATAAATTTTGAAATGTTAGAGAATTTGTATCATTGATGTGGGCTTCATTTCACAAACTTAGGCATTTTTATGTAGAGGAGCATACAAGTACAGAAGCTTACATTTACACTTTTTTTTAACAAATCAGTTTGAACGTTTGATTATTATTCTCTGTGAAAACACTTTTAACCCTTTACCTAACCTGCAAAGCAGACGACACTTGCAAAACAATTTATTGAATAACTAATTTTTTTCATTTTTGGTCTCAAAAATATAGGTTGTGACCCTTCGTTAGAACGGACTAGCTCGTTCCAATGAGGGGTCACATGATATGGTTTTGTTGAAATTTTTCGAAAAAAATTAAAAAACTGTATTTAAATTAAGAAATTTTGATATCGTCTGCGTTGGGTAAAGGGCTAAAAAGTGGTGATATGACATTTTGAGAGTTAACTTGCATTAATGGAAATTATATGACCTTTTTAATTGATTATGTCTATGTCATTCTGTAGCCAGTGCATTGGTGCTACAAGTGGTTATTCAATGGTTCCCGTCCCTTTCATTTCCACCTATCAGAAACATGATGATTGGCTCTGTTCACAAGGCAGGTTTTGAGATACATTTAGAATCAGCACTTCCTGTATTTTGAAAAAATGCTTTGAAGATACGACGTTTAAGAACTATATTTGGGATTAAAAAACACAATTTACCCGGATCAGTTGCTTCTGTTCTTCGCTAAACTACTAGGGGCCATACAGAATAGGATGCACAGCATCATCTGAGCCACTTAGCGTCGAGATGGGGGCGAGCGTAAGAGGGGGATACCCCTCTCTCTCGCTGGAGGAGAGGTGGTGGGGGGGGGGGGGGTGGGGGCTTCCCGGGGAAATATTTTGAAATCCGAGACAAAAAAACACAATTTCCTTGACTCTGAGTCCGTTTGTGTCCATAATTTATAAGTTGTGAAAGGCATCAATAATTTGGGGGGGGGGGAGGGGAGGGGGAACTAAACTTTGAGGACATGTGTCCCCCTCAGCCCCCCCCCCCCCCATGGCCACGCCACTGGGAACTGTGTTTGGGACACGAATCTCTAATTCTTCTTGAACAGATAATTTATTTACATTTATGAAAGTGGTGTAATATTGACGTTTGCACCCTCTTGTTGAGCCAACAACACGTGAATTTATTTATTTATTGGGGTTTAACGACACGTTCGACTGCGAAGGTCATCTCGTGTCGGACAATTTTACGCGTAGAGGAAGCCGGAGTACCCGGAGAGAACCAACGGGCAACGGCGAGAAACTGTTAGGTTTCCTAACATACTAACGCCACACAAGCAGGGTTGGCATTGGTTGACGATAAGTGAACCATCGACGTGCAGTAAGCCTTAGTACACAACGCCACCGCGCCCCCTTGTGGGTAATGGGAGTGGAGTGTCTTGCTCAAGGACACAAAGCGGTTGCCGCAGGTGGGATTCGAACCGAGGACCTCTCGGCATGCAACCTGCACCTCTATCCATTGTGCCACAAACAACACGTGAAGTAACCATCAGTTTATTGGTATACACTCATCTAATTTACCAGTGCATACGGTACCCGAATAAAATCAAACAAATTATGGAGGAAAGTGGAGCTTGTTCCGATGAGGGTTCAAAGCAATTTTTGAGGCAAAGATCTGAAACTAGTTTGTTATTCATGATTTTTTTGATAAGTGTCGTTCTTTAGGAAAAGGTTTATACTGATGCCAAAAAGTCTGCCATTTTCGAGGGCATGTAACAGAAAGATTCTAAGAAGTATAAAAATGATTAAGAATTATATATTGGTTAATGGTTCAATAAAACCGGCCGCAACCCGACGCAGTGTAACGATTGGTTTTAATATTTATATATTGTATTGTTCCTTACCTGAGGAGCGAAACAATGCAATTTCCAAAGTTTCAAATATATCCTTATATTATTGATGATTGTGTTGAACTTCCTTGACATAACATTAGAAACCATCACTATTAACCCTTTGAACCCGAAGGCCGCTTTTCCGTCCAGATACGGCATAACGTCATTATATAGGATGGCTGTTCTGTAAATGTGTGGGGTAGATCAATCAATATTTTTAACGTGCAGCCCCGAGGCTGCACGTTGAAAATATTGATTGGTCTACCCCAAATAGTGAATATGGACTCTTCTAATTGCTGCCATCGAACTGGCATGGGATATACCACTGGCGTTCAAATGGTTAAAAACCATTTCCCATCAATAAGTACCTGATGTATTTTTCTATAGAGCCTTTGAAAAATTGATTCCAACTGAACAGAATTCCAATAAGAACATCAAAGACCGTTTAATATTTAAGGACCCCACTTGTTGCCTTTGTATAACGTTTTGTTGCATTTAGAAATTCCCATAACGCGATTTCCACGAGAGTATTTGTAAACAAGAAGGTACACAATGAGGTGAATGAAGACTGAGATTTCCACGAGAGTATTAGTAAACAAGAAGGTACACAATGAAGTGAATGAAGACTGAGATTTCCACGAGAGCATTAGTAAACAAGAAGGTACACAATGAGGTGAATGAAGACTGAGATTTCATCAGTTAGTTTAGTGCTAAATTAAAATGCAACATTAGTTGCATGAGATTTCAGTACCTTCACCGGCCATTTTTCCGAGCTCAGGGCCAATACTTTGGAAGTGACGTCATACTTCATTGGATGATTGTTGGATTTCTTGCTGCTACTCATGTCGCTACTAAACAGCACCATGACAAAATTAACCCTTTACCCAAATCACACTATACCAGAATTTATTATTTTAAATATTGTTTTTTCAACATTTTTCTCAAAATTTTAACAAAACCATATCACGTGCCGCCTCATTGGAACGAGCTCGTTCCAATGGTGGGTCACATGATATTATTTTGTAGAAATGTTTTGAAAAATTTTTTCAACTGCTTAATTTGTAAATTACGCTGGCGTATGTTGTCGATTCGTTAGGTGAAGAGGGTTAACAGTACACTGTTTTTTTTTCAACAGAAATACACATGTTTGGATGATTGTTTTCACCAAAATATTCATGTATTAAAGAATTTTGACCAACATGTGCGTTGGATGTTAGAACAAGGAGACAATCACGATACAATTAAAAGGTCGCAAAAGAGCAGACCAGTGTGATAATATCTGGTGATAAATTTGAAAGAAAACTATGTTTTTGAGACAAAAAATGAAAACAAAAATCGTTATTCAAGAATTTTGTTCGCAAGTGTCGTCTTCGTTTCATGTTAGGTAAAGGATTAATGGGAGGAAACTTTTGGAATTTATATATGAACTGGGCCTTAAGTTGCACTCCACTTGCAATCTGCGATGCCCGTGAGGTTGTTGGGGGTTGGGGGGGTAACCAAAACAGGCGATGTTTGAAACCTGAAACAAACAAACACAACATAATGTGAAATCGAACTAATCTGTGTTTTCCGGGGGCCAAGGTTGAGAACATTAGGAAAGGGTGGATCGTATTATTAACGGTTCAAGGTCAGATTCAGTGGTGGTGGTGCATGTAGGTACAAACAGTATCAGAGAAAGGAGGTCAGTTCAGCTTATGAACACAAGTTACATGATCACCAAGTCACATAGGAATATGACAATAGTAGTGTCGGGGCTCCTCCCAGTCATTAGTGGAGGGAGTGGATGGGATTCTAGAATTATTGAAGTAAACGTGGAATTAGAGAAATCCTTCAAATATCTTGGAATACCCTTTATTCTGGGGAAAGCGGGAGCTATATGGCAGAACTGATCTCCATCTAAGTCCAAGGTGTACGGAGGTGATGGGTTGAAACATGTTACAGTTAGTGGAGTCTTTTTGCATATGCCAGGGTGGGTGGGATATGTTTGGATGCAGAAGCAAGACCGGGAGAGCAATTATACAAAAGATAAAAAGGGGGCCCATAAAGAGATGAGAATAACATCTCAGAGAACTCGTGCCTTTTCAAAATATGATACTGCAACATTCTGGGTCTCCGTAGGAAAATATGCGAAATTAAACCTTGGTGGGGGATGAGAATTTTGATTTGGGTCTCCTCAGTGAAACATGGATTGGACAGGAGGAAAAGAAGGAGCGGCTTAAGGGGTATGTGTGAATTGGATTTGGGCAACCAGAAGGCCAGAAAAGGCGAGGAGTGTAGGTAATGTAGATCAAGGAAAGTCACAGAGGTATCAAAGGCAAATCCAACAAATGAAGTGGAAAGCGAAAACATATGGCAAAAATCAAGAGGAAGAACAGAAGTGTCGCAGTTGGGGTTGAATATTTAACAATGGAAGTGAGAAAGCCTGGGTGGAATGGTGGAATATATGCAACACTCAGATCCGATGTAAGAGAACTGGAGAATAGGGGATTCCATGCTGTATTAATGGGAGATTTCAATGGACTCACTGGGGAAGGAGGAGAGGGTGTTGTGGGTGAGGACAAGAAAATGAACATTAACTCTTTACCCAACGTAATGGCCAAAACTGACCAGCGCAATTCACAAAAATCACCAATTAATTTTTATTATTTTTTCTTTTTTTTTATCTCCAAAACGTAGGTTATGACCCCTCTTTGGAACGAGCTCGTTCCAATGAGGGGTCGTAACCTATGTTTTGGAGACAACAAATGAAAAAAAATCGTTATTCAAGAATTTTGTTCGCAAGTGTCGTCTTCTTTTCATGTTAGGTAAAGGATTAATGGGAGGAAACTTGGAATTTACATATGAACTGGACCTTAAGATTTTGAATAGGGGTGCAAAATGTAAGGGTAAATGTACGTGGGAAAGGAACGACAGAAAGACAACAATCGACTATGTACATGTACTCACTGACCAAGAGCTGTGGATAGAGTTAACATAGACATGGAAATAGACGACGAAGATAATTCTGAGTTAAACAGTGATCACGACCTGATAACAAAAATGGTTAGAGGCAACAGAATACCAAAACAAAGACCGGTATTTAACCCTTTAAGCACTGATGGTATCTTCCATATCAGTTCAATAGCAGCAATTGGAAGAGTCCATATTCATTATTTGAGGAAACTGGAAAGACCAATTAATATTTTCAACGTGCAGCTCTAGAGCTGCACGTTGAAAATATTGATTGGTCTACACCACATGTTCACCCAACAGCCATTCTCCTTAATGTAATTATGGCGTATCATGTGCCTGGGCTGGAAAAGTAGCCGCTCGGGTTTAAAGGATTAAGGACATTTGAAAACTGGGAAAAGAAGGAGACCTTGGGGCACTTTGAGGAGAATTTAATATCAAAGCTAGAAAACGTGGCAAACGGAGATAACGTTCAGGACTTGGCCGATTCCATACTGAGAAGTCTAAAAGATGCTGGAAGGGAAAGCATAGAGAGTATTATAGTAACGGCAAATGAACTAGGATATACGGTAAATAATGTGCTTAAACGCGCAATAAAAGGGAGAAAGACAAAGGTGTAGAAAACTTAAGCCTTGGCTACAACTGGCCGTGCGTGTTTGGAGATCGTGCGTCCTCTGAGATTTTTGACTGCCGTGGTTGGTCGTAGGGCTCGATAACAGTTGAGAAAGAGTTGCAAGTGCATCGTAAGACAGGAGTAAGTCTGGCGTGCGAGTCGCAGGGGCCATGCGCGATGTTCTTAGGAACAGGCACTCCACTTGCAACGTGCGATGCCCGTGGGATTCGTACTCACTTCTTACGATTCTCTTGCAACCAGCGTACGTTGGCCGTGCGAATTGTACAATTATCGTACGGGTCGTGCGTCACTTGTAAGACATTCGCACATTCGCATCTACATCGGTTTTAAGGAGGTCGCGCGAAAGTTGCACGAGCTATTGACAATTTCTCCCTGGGTATATATACTGATGAAGTGAGGGCCTCGTTATCATTGGACGTCATATAGGTCAAACAGTGAATTCAAAGTCATCATCAACTCCGCTCTTTAATGTGAATAATTAATTTAATTTGAATACTTAAATAATAAAAAACACAAAGAAAAACTTTCAAAACTGAATCTCTTAACTTGTGGAAATACAAGAGCAAACTGATAACTTTGTACGGCGCGCGCACTCTTTTTATAGTCGGCGGTGCAAGCGAAATCCATGCGACGCAAGTGTCACGCACTTACGCTGTGCGTGTGCCGTGCTTGCGCGCGCCGTGCGTTCGATTACATTCGTGAGCGGAAAGTACGAGTAACTCGCGGGCAACGTACGTCGGACGCAAGGGATAAGTGCCCTCTCCTTGCGTTCTTCTTACGTATTAGACCCGCGACTTTCTTCTCACTTGCATTTCAAATCATACGGTTAACCTGCGGACTCCTTGCGTGGTGCGCACGTCAAACGTGCGTTCTCAGATTTCGCAAGGAAATCGCAGAGTTTGTTGTGCATGTCCAACAGACTCCTTGTGTGCTTACGGGAAGCGTACGACTCCGAAAAATCGCAAGATGTCCTTGCGTGTCGCGCACGATTGTCACAAAAATGCCCGCAAACCACCCGCAGAAGCACATTTGGCCAGTTATGACCAAGGCTTAAAGGTGAATATAATCAAGGGCAAAAAAAGACCACCCGCTAAAGCGCGTACGGCCAGTTGTGACCAAGGCTTTATGGGGGTAAATGCTACAGCCACTAAAAGTGCCAAAGAAGTATATCAAGAAACAAGAACAAATGTGAATATAATCAAGAGCAAATATAGGAAAAGGCGGCATAGTAACCTCATTAAAGCAATAAGAAAAACAAGGGTGGGGTAGGGTCAAGTTCCAATATATTCTGGAAATAGATAAATAGAACTAACAAAGGCAATACCGTATATACTAATAAGGTGGACGGCAAAAGCAGCGACGACTGGGACAGTGTAGTAGTAGAAATAGTCAAGCATTGGGAGAGAGTAAATGACAGAAAATGGGGGAAAGATGTTCCTCGTAAATGTATGAAGGAGAGTGCAGAAAATTTATCTGACTTAGTATGCAGAGAAATTGAGGTGGGGAGGGGGGATACGAAATGCAGTCACCAAGTTAAAGAATGACAAAGCAGCAGGTACTGACGAAATTCCAAACGAGTTTTTAAAAAGAGGAAGGGGTCCATTATATGACCATCTTACAGCACTATATATGTCAATCACAAAGCAAGAGGTCCCGACAGAGTGGAAGGAAAGCAGGGTAACATTCTAACACAAATATGTAGGTAGGGAAGTTTTAGATAATTGCATAGGGATATCTGTTAGGAGCAATAGTGGGAAGGTATTCTGCAAGGTTCTCTGTGGAAGGCTAGAGGAAATTGTTGAAGAAAGAAGATTCCTGGGGGAAATCCAGAATGGGTTTCGAAAAGGGAAACGAGTTAATTACCACTTGTTTACTCTCTCCCAACTGACAGAATCTGCAAAAGTCAGTAAGGGAAAGATGTTTATGGCATTCCGTGATGTGAAAAAGACATACGACAGAGCGTGGAGGGAGGGAATGTGACAGAAACTTGAGGGCCTTGGATTCGGAGGAAGGTTTGTCGGAGCGCTGTACAAAGATGTGCAGGCTGTACTCAACCTGGAAAACATCACAACAAATTGGGTCCCAATGGAGATAGGCCTTAAGCCTGGGTGCATCTTGTCAATAGATTTAGGGGAGGAGTTGCAAGCGCAGAGGGGATCAAAGTTGGAGAGACAAAAATCCCAGGGTCATTCTTTGCCGATGACGTGGTTTTATTAGCCGCTAGTGATGTTGACTACAAAAACTGTTATGCATTTATTGGGGTTTAACGACACTTTAGACGACAAAAAAACTGTTAACCGTGGTAAGAAAGTATGGGGATAAATGGCGACTTGAAATGAACGAAAATAAAAGCAAGGGAATACCCGTGGGCCGGTGGGAACATTCTCTATTGCTGAAGAGTAAAACAAGGGTATAATGGTGGGAAAATGGGAGAATATGAACACTTAGTGAATTTTTTTTATGTCACATGTGAAGGTATATACCGAAACCACGCAAATAATGTTAAGACAAAGGGGGAAAAGACACTCAATCAGTTAAAACTACTTGAAAAAACAGCTTTAACAAGGTGTTCTTGGGGAAGACTATTTGGTAGAGGATGTGATTACTAAGTATGACGCATGGAACGGATGTGATCCCTCTAATCAAACAGAAGTGAGGAAATTGGAGATTCTACAAAACGATGAGGGTCGGTGGATAACCGGATCAAGTAACGCAGCCACGTTGGTAGCGGTCATCGGGGAACTCGGGCGGATGCCGGTTAAAGATATAATAGTATAATAGATATGGGAAAATTAGGCAATATGAATTACCTGGTAAACCTCCCATACAGCAGATGGTGTAAAAGGACGTTCAGCCATGTATAGAACTTTAGCATTCAGACTGGGTGGTTAAGGCAAGCGAGGGAGCTAATGCAGAATTACTCTATAGAGACGGAAGATTTAGAAGGGGGGATTGAATCAGTGGCTTAGCCTCATCAGGGGAAAGGTGCTCGAGGATTGCAATAGAAACTGGCGAGCTGGAATTAGGACCAAGGGCTCTTTAGACTGGTTGTACAAAAAAGATGTCCCAGCTTTTGCAGAGTGCCTAGATAGATCTTATAGGGGTCTTTGTTGTTCAAAGTGAGATTAAAGTCACTGGCGTGGAGGGGAGCATCGGAAATTGCGAGGAGAGAGTTTGCCAAATGAGTAACTTAGGAGTAAGGGAGACCCTGGAACATTTCATTTTAGAATGCTCCAAATATTTTTCTAGTAGGACAGGACTCCTTAGAAAACTAATTAGTGCTTGAGCTGCTCATAGACCCCGTTCCCCCTTTAGGGAATTCTGAAGGTTATGATTTTCTGAAAGCTTATTCACAATAATTTGCATCAATATTTGTCATTAGGGGTTGGGGCGTTACTAAGTAATGCGCATGTAAATACCACGACCTCAGCTAAGCAAATTTTAACTGTTAGAATGTTAAATTTGTCCTTGGTTTGTATATGAATTATGGGTATATTTATTGAAATAATACACTGCTGCCAATGCAATCTAAAAAGATAAATTTATATTAGTTTTTAAATATTGGTTTGCTGCAGGTAACTGGAGAATGTCTGTCGGTATTCCCCAATGATCTGAAGCAATACAATATTTAAGAATCAATAGCAGTTTGTGGGCAAAAGAAACCAATGGATCTGTTTGATGTGTAGAGCAATAGAGCTTTGGGGGTACATAAGTTAATGGCAGAAGGTTTTGAACGACTACTTCTGAGAGAAATTGAAGATGCAAACCCGTGACATGTCATCTTCTCAGAAAACACCCAGACAATGTTTGATGACCTAGTTAGTAAAGAAACCTCGGGAAGATAATCTTGCACAAGTATTATCATCGACACAGTGCAGTGAATATTTCCAAACATACAAAGACTTCAATCCGTCTGTCAGGGATGCAGTTCTTGGACAGACAGGTCAGTTCTGGTTGCAGTATATTGACATAATTCACCCGATCCTGACACTCATCTTAGTGTCAGGATCGAGTGAATTATGTCAATATACTGCAACCAGAACTGAGCTGTCTTTTTTTAGGAAAAAAAAAAGAAATAATAAGTTAAAGTAAAGAAACTCTAGTTTGAAACTCTAATTTGAACTGGGTGACTTTAGAGGAGTGAGATATGGTTACCCTAAGAAAATTTTGATAACCTTTGGAGGAACTTAACACAGGTTTATCCAATTTGTGCATCCAAGCTACTGAACTGAGGAGAATGCCTTGGGTCTCCATCTGGCTGTCTTGTACAATCTGCGTCCTCTGTACTTTGCTTTTGACCACCAAAACTATACTCGTTACGTCAGTCTTAAAAGCACGTACCGTGGTACTACCGTGCTGCTCAGACGCAATGTATTCAACCTGTCAAGATCTTTGATTCCAAAATGAAGAAATCTAATGGACATCACAATAGGACAGACCATCAACAAGCATGCAAAGTCACAAGGCGATGTCGTAGGATTCAGCTGTAAGTATCTGGCATACTTTCGATGGTGTACCACTCGTCACGGCAGAGCAAAATGTGTTGAAGCTGTTCTTGAAATGAAAGGTGTGAGATCAGAAGAGGCATCATATGTGCACAAAAAGGTTCAGCCGGCAAGAAGACAGTGACAGAGACAGTGAGGCAGATGCCAAAAGAGTAGTTGAGTCTGTCAGCTCATTCACCAATGCATTCAAAGTGGAGAGCAACCCAGAACAGTTGTATTGTCTATCCTCTGGTGCCCCCGTTAAACCTGATGTCACAAATGACTTGATGGAAGAGATGGAAATAGGCAAGGAAGCAATGGAAGAATTCATCAGTGACAGATTAAACTTCCATAGTCCCATCAGACGGAATAAACTAAATAAAGACACTCTCCTCAGCTGAGATGAAGAAGACATCGATAAGTTCCAAGAATAAAATGACTCAGAACAAACCTGAACGCAACGTTTTGGCCAGTTAGTGTTGCTTTCTGTCCAAGTTCTCCTGACTAAATACAGAAGTGAAATCGGTCGTTTTTTGATACTGAGTTGGTAACAAAAGACGCCACTAAAAATAACAAAATAGAAACAAACATTGAGACCCAGCTAATATAATTCCAGCCATACATTGCTTTACAGGCTGTGATACTGTAAGTGCATTCGTGGGGGAAAGGGAAATAGAACACTTAAAGATTGTCAATAAACACCCAGAATATATAGCATCATTTGGCAAGCTGGGAAACACACGACTTATTCATGTCTGCAGCATGTATGAAAAATCTAATTACGCAGACATAAATAAACTTCAATTTGACACATTTTGCAAGGAGAACCATGCCAAAATCTTAGACGCTCAGAATAATATGGACATGAGCTTCTTGCCACCATGTAAAGACTCTCCTAACATGCATGTACGGGGAGTTAATTCCCATGCCTACATCCGGAACCACAGTCACGAAAACTACCCTGATCTTCCAGATGTACAGTACTGTGGGTGGATCTGCAGTCCAGATGGGATTGAATACAAGTGGACAGAATGACCAATGGTTTCCCAGGAACTTGAAGAGTGTAGACATACTATGTAACTCTCTGACAGTGAGTCTGAAGAGGATGCAGACGTGGAGTTGAATAACATGATGGATATTGTCTTTGAGGAAGAAAATGATAGTGAATAAGTGTGGTTTTAAAGCACGGACAGGGTTGATGTTCGTGACTCGAACTACTACATTTGAGTTACTTAATGAGTCCTATTTAACCCTTTTTCCAACAAATCAGCCATATCCGTCCCCGTGATATGCAAATTCAGCAGCTGAAAAATATTTTTTTTAAAAAAAATTCAACCAAACCATATCATGACGGTGACCCCACTTTGGAACGGCCTCGACGAGCTCGTTCCAAAGAGGGGTCACATGATATGGATTTGTCGGAATTTTTTGAAAAATTAAAAAAAATATATTTAAAATAATAAAATTTGATATGGTTTGCGTTGGGTAAAGGGTTAACTGTATCAGGAAATAAGCTATAATAGGCATTTGTTTTGTTTCTTTTTTTGGGGGGGGGGGCGCAATTCAAGTGGAAAAATATCACTAATTAGGAAGACATAATTAAAATTCAACATACACTGACAATTAAGAAACATCAATTCATCTATCCATACGAAATGTCTGATGTTTGGGCTGAAAATTAAGTTTAAATCACAGTTGTATTTCTCTGTGAATAAATCGGATTGTTAGCCAATTTGAAAATGACCGCCACCAGCAATGTTTATTTGTTTATACAGAAAAACAATTATAGTTTAAACTTGATTATCAGCCTATACATCAGACATTTAGTTCGTACAGATGAGTAGATGTTTCTGAATAACTGTCAAGGCATGTTGAATTTTAATTATTTTTAACAATTAGTGATATGTTTCCACTTAAACTGACCCCTCAAATTGCCTATATTCGTTTATATCTAGATGTATTTAACCCTTTAGCCAGCGATTCGGCCGCATCCACGTAATATGCAAATTCAGTAGTTGAAAAAATAGTATTTTTCGAAAAATTTCAACAAAACCATATCATGTGAGCTTGTCGAGTTCGTTCCAACGAGGGGTTACATGATATGGTTTTGTTGAAATTTTTTGAAACATTTGAAAAAATGATATTTAAATTAATAAATTTTGATATCGTCTGCGTTGGGTAAGAGGACAAGCTATGTGACTCGAACGTAGTAGTTCAAGTCACAAACAGTGACTGTGGTGTGGGGTAGGTCGTTTTTGTGTATGTGTGTGTTTCTGGGGTGTTTTGCGGTGGTTAAGGTTTGAGAAGGTGGGAATTGCGCCCAAACAATAGTGGCCCATAGCCGTGACGGTATGGTTAATTTTAATTAATTCAAATTTTCAGCTCACTGATAAAACCATGCACAAAATTTAAAAAAAACTGTACTCGAGGTTTTATAATCAGGCCAATAAAATGCTTGTAATTTATAACAGCTGCAGTCGCTAGCTACAAAGCATCCTTTAACACATTTCTTGAATGTTGTACTTTCAAAAAACATAATTTTTGAAAATTCGTTAATGTTCATGAGGTGGGGTGGGGTAAGGCAGTGTTGGGTGGGGTGGGATGGGAAGCGAGAGGGCGAAGTGAGTTGTAGGGATGGCGTGACTACATACTGATTCAGGGCTAAGACAGTATGGCCAATTATGTGTGGTAACGTCCTTCAACATTTCGGCCTGTTTATGAAACCTTGTATGCGATCTCGCAAAATTTTGTACACGTGCTTTTATAAGTAGATCCTTCAAACACCTGTAGATTCTCAGCTCCCCAGTCAAATGGCAAAATGAGTTGGAAACATGAAAGATAAGTGGATGGGAGTGACATGAGGGAAAGGGTCAATTTTATAGCTGATGGGAGGAATTATGAAACATTTTTTGACTGAATGCTGGGAGATTTAGAGGGAGAGTAACGGATGAATACCCCGGCGGTTGACTGGGTTAATGTAGGCCTCCTCGTGCCATATCACCCTCTACTTTCCTATCATCTACCGGCCTCGCCTTTCCTCTTGCTGATACCCCCCTCATCTTCATCTTCAGACACCCACTCCAAACAATGTTTGGTCTTCATACATCTATCTCTACCGGGCCTCTCGATTTCTCGTTCTCTATAAATATACTGAGTAAAAAAAGAAAGTATAATAAACTTTGAGGAGCAATTGTTTTTAGTATTTTTGACTTTAATCCCAAACAAATTGTTGTAAATTCATATTTCGAGTCTAGCTGTATGAATTTGCATGAGTTCACGTTCTTACCGTTGCCAGCGTCACGTCACGACGTCGCAATTCAGATATGGGGTGAAATGAAAACTTCACACATACAGTCAATAGCGTGCATGTCCACCGTTTGCCTGTTGGATGACAAGACTTCGACGGCGCATGGACCAGATAAGTCTCTGGATGTCACCCTGTGGCATTGCGTTCCACTCCTGCCTTAGAACATTACGTAAATCGCCTAACGTCTGAAGATCATGAAGTCGTACCCGACGGTTCAATTGATCCCAAAGATGCTCGATCGGCGACAAATCTGGCGAAAGTGGGGGGTCAAGGAAGAAGCCCAATGCTCTGCTCCTCAAGAAAGTCACGACAGAACCGTGCCACGTGACATCGGGCATTGTCTTAGTGGAATAACTACAATCCGACGTTAGCGTTGAACAACGGGACAGCAATAGCGTTAAGAATTTCGTCCCTATATTGCTGTCCATTCAGATTACCATCGATGAAGATCAACTGCGTCCGATGGTGTAAGGAAATTCCTGCCTAAAACATTACACTGCCCCCGCCGAAGCAGTCGCATTCCCGCACGCAAGCATCAGAAAACCCTTCTCCTCGTCGGCGATACACTCTTGCCCTACCATCAACGCGCCGTAGACAAAATCGTGATTTATCACTACAAAGAACTGTGCTCCAGCGCTGCTGAGTCCAGCGAACACGCTGACATACCCATTCCATTCTGACGGTACGATGACGTAGGGTAAGGATTGGCCTACTTCGGATGCCGTGTTCAGCAAGTCTATTGCAGACTGTTTGTGCACTGACTCTATTGTTAGTTCTACAAGGAGTAATCGCTGCTGTCTCCTCGCCGGAAGGAAGCGATCCCGCAAGTGAGACGTCCCGATGTGTCGGTCTTGTGCAGGGGTCGTAACTCTTGGTCGACCTGAACGCGGTCGGTCGGCAGTAGATCCAGTGGTTTTATACCTTCCAATGAGACGGTAAATAGTGGCCACAGTGACCCCGATCTCAGCAGCGAGCTCATCTGGAGGTATCCCAGCCTCATGCATACCAATGGCACGCAACCTCGGATTTTCGGTTAACCTTGGCATTTTTTAAAATGTCGGAAGACAAAAACTAGCGTGTTTTCTCAATAACCCAGATTCTCTAGCACAAAGAAAATCGTCGACCACCCATTCAATTTGACATTCTCGGGTAGCACGTGCTATTTTGAAATCCGTAGCAAAATTGTGTACGGTTGGGTGGACAACAACAACATGTCATTAAACTCTTTGCACCATTTCGTGTCCACAAACATGCAACATTAGAACTATTATATTTCATCCTTTATGCTATTTTTTCACATTTGTTTCTATTATATTTCTTTTTTGACTCAGTATATAAATGGGTGAGAAGTAAAGTAGTGTCTGTAGTAGACAACACTAGGGTTAGTCAAGACTGGTAAATACCGTTGTTTTATATTGGAGGTTTTCTCGTAATATAAAGGAACGCTTTGGAAGCATGGAAGAGCAGTGAGGGGCGACCCGAGACCACACAGAGCAGACCATAAAGCTTACTTGAAAAAGGTAAACAGATTAGAATAGAATAGAATAGAATAATTTATTATTCCCAATTAACACCTTCGTGGGGACAGATTGCAACACTGATAACACATAATACGACATATTTATTATACTGTAAACGATAGATTATCGAAAAAATTGCGGAAAGATAGAAATCGTTTCCCCAATGTGAAGATAAAGAAATTTTCACTTTCACGGTATCAATCAAAATGGCGGCTTTCAAAGCATCACTTCAAGGTGAATACGAGTCAAATTATCACTAGAAATGATCAATTTGTTGTAAAAACGTATAATGAAAAGAAAATCTTGTGTTTTTAAGTGGATCGATCATTTTCAGACATAATGCAACACTAATTCATCTTGAATTGATGCATGAAAACTGCTAGTTCAAACTTGGCCTGAAAGTCCATGATATAAGATTTTTGTTTGGTACGTCCATTCAAAGGTCGTACCAAACCAAAAACTTATATTGCGGACTTTCAGGCCATGTTTGAACTAGAAACCTATCAGCTGAATCAGACTGCAAGGCGCTATCTGTTCCGAGTATCAATTAAATCACTTCCGCTTTTCAATGATACAATGCGCTCTTTACTTTCATGCATCAATTTAAGGTTGAAACGACTTGAATTATCAGATTCTTATAAAAAGCGTATAATAAAAAGAAAATCTAGTGTTTTTGAGTGGATACCGAAAATTATCTCACGTGTGCCCGAGACAAATGGTTATTTTCCGGTCACTCATGAGATAAGTTTCGGTATCCACTCAAAAAACACTAGATTTCCTCTAGATAATATTCACAATATAAAAGTAACAGACATATAGAAACCGACATTACATTAATAATAATAAACACCTATAAAAAATTTTTTTATGAGGTCTTGTTTTCTTCAAGTGGTAATTCCATGTTACAAATAACATTGCATAACACTGGATTATTATTGGTCATTATGACTTTAAATTTGTCAATTTTATCCTTTGGACGGAAGTCAATTATGTCGTCAGAAATTGCGCGAAATAATTCATCTCTCAGTGATCCATACAGTGGATATTATTAGCGATTTTCCATTAATTATTTTCAAGGTCGAATGTTTTTCCAATCTACCAGAGTATACACTTAAACAATCGGTTATCTCTAGATTATCAAACAGTAACATCATTCCAGTAAGGTGGTTCAGTATGGAGCTGCAGGTGGATTACTTGCATTGGCGGACATTCCAGGGGATTAAAATCCCTCTAAACGATGGCCGATCTTTACTACCTCAATCCCGGTTCGTTCCATGTAAACGCTCTTACAGCACGAGGTGGCAGAATTATTCAAAAACCCAAAATGGATACGAATCGATATATCGCTCCCTTTAATGCAACCAGGCGCCATCTGCAATGCTAAAGCATTGCAGATGACGCCTTCTCGCACTCAAAAGACGATATAAATACACATAGGACAGCTGGAAAACATAGGACAGCTGAAAAACTGAATTAATACGTGCTTCCTCTTCCGTTCCAGCTTAGTATACCCCAGACCTATCAAACACACACACAGTTGAAAATACATTTGTGCATTCGTATTCATGAAATTTTAAAGTATTCCTATTCGAGTACATTTACAAAATATTCAAAGAACCTGCTCCACATACTATCATTTGCAATAACACCCTCCCGAAGGATGGTATTGTAAAATGCTGAGGTAGATGAGTAGTATAAATGACCGTTCTCTGTCCTAAATTAAATCAAAGTTACAAAGTATTCACCAACTCTACTCCACATACTATCATATGTTATAACACCTCACACGAAGGGCAGTATTGTAAAATGCTAAGGTTGACCGTTCTCTGTCCTAACTTAACTGGTAGAGTGCTAGAAGCCACCATCAGGGCTTTAATATGAAGAGCAGGTACCCCGGCCCAAAGGTGTCATATTCTGTGGATGTGCTTCATATTATCTTAGAAGTGAAATTAATTAGTCTTCATGGGTTTGTCTTGTTACAATTTATGGGAGAGTGCCTGTTGGCGGAGGACGAGGAGATGGGGGTGCCTGTTGGCACTCTCCCATAAATTGTAACAAGGCAAAGACACGTGAACAAATTTTGATGACCAAAAATAACTTAGCACTCTACCAGTTAAATCAAACGGGCTACAGAACGTCACTACTCTACCACCACTAACGAATTCTCGTTGAACTGAACACCCTAAAACAGCCGAAACACCGTCCGTCACCGCAGTGATGAAGTCGCAACACGACACCTTGACAGTGCACAAGATACTAGATCCTCACCGTGCATCGAGGTAGAACGTTATGTCCCAGGACCTTATAAAATCAAAATTCTACCGCAAGGGCTGCACGATATTCAAAACTGAATAGCGGTATCGGTATTCAAAAAAATATCGCGGTATACCGGTACATCGAAAACTGTTCAGATATCTGAACATAAGTACCACATCGAGACTTGAGGCATCGCAGTCAGAACGAATCAGCATGCCTGGATGATGCGGTTCAAAACACCTGTGCCCAACGCAGACGATTTCAAAATTTATTATTTTAAATAATAGCTTATCAGATTTTCCCCCAAATTTCTACAAAACATTATCAAGTGACCCCTCATTGGAACGAGCTCAGTGAGCTCGTTCCAATGAGGGGTCATATGATATAGTTTTGTTGAAAATTGTTTTTTCAACTGCTGAATTTGTATATTACGCGGGCACACGCTGACGATTCCTTGGGTAAAGGAAAAATACTATTCATTCTGGGCTACAGTCAAAACTCAAGACATCTTGAAAATGAAATTGTGGGTAAATAAATAATGGCGATAAACCGATATTTTTGTAATTACACCGGTATTGGTTCGAATACCAGTATACGTGTATATCGAGTTTATCGGTATACCGTGCAGCACTATCTACCGCCGACATTGACAGATTTGATTCCGAAACCGTTAACTACAAAACATGATAGGATTGGTATTGGTTTTATGTGGCATCCAAAAAAGAGAGAAGAAATTAGAAACACACTGTTTATTGATTTCATCAGTCAACAAGTTACAACGTTTACGGTAAAAAAACTCCCTGTTGCGACTTTTTCATCGATTCTGTTTGTAATGTTGTCAGTATGCATTCATTGTAAAAGAGTTTTTTTTCCATCTCGAAACATTTAAAAAAATGATAACTTTTCCCGCAACGTCCGTTTCTCTAGTCACACCGATGTAAAATGTATTTGTGCAAACATTTTTATGCTCCGCATTTTAACGGCTCGTGTTCACTAGTATGGAATTAATGTGTTCTAACCACACACTGAACCTTCTGGGCATTCTCATAAACTATTTGTTCAGAAGCTTTACACATACCAACCCTTGAGTCCACCAAAGTGCCATCTGCGATGCTTTAGCATAGCGGATGGCATATTGGTGCATTCAAGGTACGATATAATCCGCAACACTGTTCTAATTAGACAAAATATTCTCACAGGAACCTGGTGGATGGACTGGACCGCTTCATAAACACTCAAAAGTGTCAAAGCTTTTGTGTGAAACGTTGCATGTGTTTTTCGGCGGTTTCACGAGTTAGTGCCCGAGTGAAAGTTCTATTACGTTTGGATTCCGGGTGATATTATTCTTCTCTGAACGCTTACTCGGTTTAAAGTAATACGCCCCACGGGTGACGGAAGCACCTAACATCTGCCCGGTGTCGTCAGGCGAGAATGTATTTCTATAGTAATAGGTTCCCTATGAAAACCGAGAGCTCTAGTAGCATCACAGGGATTACACTTAATTTATAATCACCTCAAACACTCTGTCCAACAACACGGTAAATCTCAAAAATAATTTTAACCCTTTACTTGAATTAAATAGAAGACAACAGTTTCCAGAAAAACTTTTCATTTCCCCCTTAAAACTAAAAATAGTGTATGACCCCCTCATTGTAACGAGCTCGTTCCGATGAGGGGACATATGCTGTGTATTTAAACATTCAGGGCTTAAAAATACATCCGAAAGTCAGATTGTCGTAAATGATTCCCGCAAGAAAAACAATGAGAATCAGCCTTGATTTTCTCATTATGTTCATTTGTTTCTTGTCATTGATTCTGAAAGTGTCCTTAAAGACCTGAATAATTCTACTTATTTCTCGCTTCTCCATAATAAGGTCGCACTCTGACTGCGCAGTGTGCCTAGTGAAGTCTTGGCTGCATTTACAGGCAGGCAAGACTTAACTAGGCACTACTGCCAATGTACTGAAACTTGCATCAGCACGACCACCAAAAACGACTGTATGCTGCAACATGTGTTCTTCATGCAGGACAAGAAAACTCTCCAAAGTTGGAACTTGTCCTGTAAAGGTTAAACTCCAGTAAATATATGAGGTTTATTTTTTTTTACTGTGTAATATGTACTGGTTGCACTCCCAAGGATATAACAGTTCTCTCCATTGGGTAAGACTCTTAATCCCGTGGGGACACGGTGGCGCTGTGTACTAAGGCGTACAGCACGTCGATGGTGCACTTATCTTCAAACATTTCTAACCCTGCTTGTGTATAGTTAGTACGTTGGAGAGTCTGACTGTTGCTCACCGCTGCTCGGTGGTTCCTTCTGGGTACTCCGGCTTCCTCCACCCGTAAAACCGACACGAGGTGACCCTGGCTGTCAAAAGTGTCGTTAAACCCCAATAAACAAATCTATAATTAACAATCCTCTCAAATTCTAAATTAATAAGAATTGAAAGTTGATTCTCGCAGCATGATTTCGCGAGAATCAAAACCGATTTTTACGAATCGAGAGAAATTTGAAGGCCTAACATTGGAAAAAAAAAATTTGAGGAGGCCATTTATGTAAATAGCGCTTATCAGATATCCCCGTAAAGCTAGGTAAATGCTAAAAACGAACAAGCAAATATTTAACCTGGAGGTTCATCAGGAAAATTGTTACTCATGCGTCTTTCGGTTTTTTTAAGAATCCGCTTTCCATGGTTTTTACTCAATGACGTGGATTCTTTCTACGAAAACTTGTGTAGCTTGTCCTGTATGTAAAATTTATCACCCCCACCCAGGAGAGCAAAGCACCGAAAATCAGAAAATCATGGGAGATAATCAATTCGCATATACATGTCTGAGTGGGATTAACGAAAAGGCGCTTTGACTCCATTCCGGCTATATGGCCCACATGTGTGGACAACACCCCCATAACTCTCGAGACTGAGCTCAGCACAAATGCCAAGTTTGGTAGTGAGTCGATGGACGCTGTATGAGAAGTTAGAAAATACGCACGCACGCACTCGCGCGCACACACACACACACACACACACGCGCGTTTCGCAAATTGTAGCATAGATTAGCTCTACAGCCGCCCAGCAAGAGACCAGAAATAACAAGTAGAAGTCAACAACAAGATACATTGAGAGAATATTGGCCTGGCTCCTGCTGGGTCTGTCGGACCGCTTCCGACGCTTTATGTATTAATATAATGCAGCTTATAATATTGTACTCCAGCTGTAGCAGCGTATTGACATTTATGGACACTTATTTCGTTGTGTTATCTGTGAAAACCAATATCCTTTTCCCCGATTTATTGGTGGTAAAAAATAACTAAATAAATGAAAATGATTAAAACATACAGTTAAAACTAAAAGTCATGTCACGAACTGTGCGCTCATCTAGGCTTAATTGCGCGTAGGAAATGCGCGCAATTCCCATATCGTATGGCATCCGAAGCATGGCAGGTTCTCCTGATTACTCATAGCAAACGCAGGCAATGTTTCTGCCAATGGACCTCCGGGTTACTTGGAGGTCCATTGGCTGAAACATTGCTTGGGCACAGGTCATATGTACAGAAGTTGATAGCCTTACTATGGCCATGACGCGTAGATTAACGCGCAGATCGACGTGCTATTTGTGCGCATTTCATGACAGGACTTCAAGTTTTAACTGTATCTCCTACATACAGGTCACATAGATTTATTTACATCACTACGGAAGCCTCAAATGGTCATGCGTTTTTTTAATATTGTTTATTTTACCATTTTCCACACGAGGTGAAAACTTTACTCCAAAGGTGGAAATCCTCTCCCGACGTGGAAACTTTCTCCCGAAGGGGAAAACTTTTCTCCAGAGGTGGAAACTTTTCCCCTTTGGAAAAACATTTCTACCACGCTAGAAACTTTTCTTCCACCGAAAAAAGTTTCCTTCAGCATAGAAAAGTTTTCTTTTGTCCCGAGGCAGAAATTTCAGTCCCGCGGAGAAACTCTTTCTCCCGCAGAGAGAAAGTGTGTCAGCATACGCTACCAAACATCCTACATGGGCCTCATATGAGGCGTTATAAACTGACTTCCCTTTTTCAAAATTTGAATGAAATTGAGACAATAGTTTGCCGGGAAAAGATTATGACCACCTGCAAATAAGCCGTCGGGTGAAACACTGACCTTCCAGTTTCCAATTTTATCTCCAGTAAGGCGCACATCATGACCCGCAATTGAAATGTGGTGCCCACTTCCAAACCCAGAATGCTGGAACTGTCACTAGTAAAATTAAGAATTACAGTTTTTGCTAAAAATGAAATTCTTTTTTCTCTCATGAAAGACCAGCCTAAAATGAGTGTGTATGCGTGTGTGTGGAGTGGAGGGGTAATGGTGTTTCCCTGCATTGAAACAAATGAGTACTCTGATTATTTTTGTAGATTTTGTATTAGATATTAGATATGTGACCACATGCGTCCGTAAAACAGGTGAGCGTTTATCAATAGGGTACTTATGCGACTGTTATGCGGCAGTCATTCAGACGGTATTGTAAATAGACAGAACGCGATGTGTGTTTGAATCGGTGGGTGTTTTACATAACGAGTTGGAATGGCGTAGTCATATTTCGCGAGAGCCGTAGGCTCGAGCGAAATATGATTACGCCATTCCAACGAGTTATGTAAAACACCCACCGATGCAAATACACATCGCGTTCTGTGTTTATTACACAACCCATGCATTAAAATTCATTTAAATAAACAAATTTTAATTCCGATAATTAAACCCAAAGGTGAAGAGTTTGTTTTGACTGAAGCTGTATTGATCATATGGATCGATAAAAAATCAAAACAACCTTTTCGGAACCAGTTTTTGTTGACATTCCTATCGCTGTTTACTAACAGTAATAGCCACCAAATGGTTAGGCGTGAATGGGCTGGTGCCCATTCACGCCTAACCATTTGGTGGGTATTACTGTTAGTAAAAATATAAGTACAAATTTGTGCAGATTTGCAAAACAGCTGGGAGAAACAGTTTAAAAGAAGTTCGAAGCCTCTCAAGATGTACGAAGATTTACCGAAATAAAGTTGACCAATTTAGATATAATGGGATCCACAAAACGATACGGCCACGGGACTGGGTTAAAGTTCTGGTTGGAAATGATTGGATTTTTTAAAAATATTATCTCATTTTGGCTAATCTTTTGTGAACCGACTTTATTTTCCTTTGGACGTTTTCATTTTCACACATTGCGACAGACGGTCGATGATTGAAAAACGAAATTTGGAAACTTTTCGAAGCGTAATTAAACGGTGCGATAAAAAAGTTCCGGCTTGTATATCACCTGTTGAATACAGAATCTTTTATATCATAGCGGCGATTCCGTTGAATACAAGGGTTTAAAGTTTAATGGATGTGTAATAATTATGAGGACAGGGTTTCGACAGATATGATCCCTGCTGTTGAAAGTATTTTTAAACCCCAGTAAATAAAAAAACAAAAACAACCAAACGCAGATACGGTTGATACAAGCTAAGATGATTCGACACTCAGTTCTTAAGTTATCAACGAAGTTCCGAAACTGTAATTAAGCGGACACGGCCAGATGAGTTTTTAGATTATAGTGTTGTTCGACCAAACTCCTCTAATTTCCAAAAATGGCAGATGAAGTAGCTACTATTTGACATCCTCGAAAAATGTTGTGCCAATCAATAGAAACAAAGACTTGATTTTCGCAGCGGGGCGGCAGCAACACCGAGAGAGTCTCATGTGTGCTTCGTTGCTGGGTGGTTTGGCACACACAGATTTAGCGGTACGAAGACAGTAAATGCCGCGTCAGGTAAAGTCGAATTACGCGAACGCCAGGCTTGGATTTGTTTCTGTGTAGAAAAATCCCAAATAAAGCGCGCATAGGTGACTCTGGAGATCTGTCCACCAACCCCCAGATGTATTGATCTTTCAACTTCGAAAGGCGCAGATTCTATGACCAAACGAATGAGTCGTTTTGAAATTCAAAGTCAAGTCGCAATTGTGCCGCGTTTTGCGTACACTGTTAAGTTCACGGGTGGACGAGGGGGGGGGGGGGGGGTGGGGGGGGGGGGGTGGAAGAACATTGCAGGAATTGGGTTTGAATATTTTTGAAATTCCGATGGTCACAAAAAGAAAGGAGCATACTCTGTGTCACTCGCGTCATTCCTGATTTGGCGTCCTTACTAAGGCCGAGATATCACAGAGTCAGTGATATTTCGGCCTAAACTAAGAACACAAAATCAGGAATGGCGCAAGTTGCTAGTAGCACAAAACGTTATGGCTTTTTCAAATTAAATTCCGACATCTCGTCGTTGTCTACAAAAAGATTTGTGTAGAGAAGAGCTAAGTGCGTCGCTTTCCATTCGAACGTATATAGCAGTAGAGCTGTGAGATTCAAGTGTTCTGTGTTGCCACTATATCTTAACTACAGACAACCGAAGTACAAATGAATAACGTAATTTATGTTTCATTTCTCTAGCTGAGTTTTTGAATATTTTATGCAAATAAAGAAATGTTATTACTTTGATCATTGTTTACTTACTTGGAATGAAATAAAAAAAACGATCACAATTGAACTCTAAGATCGAACGCCGGACATAATCCCATCGGACATCCCATCCGGACAAAATGCCAGCGGACAAAACACCAGCGGACATAATCCCATACATGGACGGACAAAATCCCATTTGGGTTTAAAAAATAAAAGACACAATTTTTTTTCCAATTGGATTCAAGTACTTTTATTTCATAATATCAATAATATTAACATTAACAACAAAATTAATATAAGCACTGTAACTATGTTCTTTAAAGTAACTAGTGATTTCTCATAACAATACCAGCGACAATAAGTATAAAGAACAATTAACAGATATAGGTTAAGCCAGGTGTGTTTATACTAATTTATGGTAAAAAAATCTGCAATACTATGACACTTATAATAATGAAGGCTGAATGGACGTGCAGTATGTTTTGATAAGATTGAAAATTGATAACAGTTCTACCGTAATTGGCCACAATTTATGCTATAATTGTGATTTTTTCTACATTAGTCTTTACTGAACAAAAATGCTTTTTACCACTGAAAATACCAGTAAGTAACATTAGTTATCAGAAAGCTCTGAGAGAGCTTTCCAAGAATTAATGTTAATGACTGGTATTTGTTATGGTAGAAAACAACTTTATCAAAGACTTTTTCTTTTGAAATGCTTCAATTGTGCCTTAATTAACTACATAAGTCTTAGACATACAAAAATACTTTTTACCATTAAAAATACCAGTAAGTAACATCAGTTATTGGAAATCTCTGAGAGAGCTTTCCAAGAATTAATGTTAATGACTGGTATTTTTTATGGTAGAAAACAACTTTATTAAAGACTTTTTCCCTTGAAATGCTTCAATTGTGCCTTAATTAACTACATAAGTCTTACTAGTAGTAGACATACAAAAATACTTTTTACCATTGAAAATACCACATAAGTCTTAGACATACAAAAACACTTCTTTCCACTCGTACTGTATAAATGAATCCATTATTTACATCTCATGCACAAACTAACAGAGTGTAAAAATTCCTCGATATTTTTCCTGTTATTTTGACGATCTTTACATAAGTTCATCAAACGTTCATTCAAAGTTTTATAATTACGTTTTGCTTTCTTTTTTGGCTGCAGACCAAAGCGGTTTTGGCAAATAATGGCATTTATCTTACAATCAACATGTATTTTGTCTGTATGAACTCCGCAACTGTCGTGTAGCCGACCCCCTGATACAGATGTTTGCATCAGGGGGTCGGATACAAGCACGTTCCTTTCGCGTGAGCTCCATTTTTTTTCTTTTTGTTCATTCGTACGAATAAATAGTTCGTTATATATTCGTCTACATTCTTGACTTATCCCCAATATATTGTAAGATAAAAAGATTATTACCATTATGTGGATGTACAAGATATGTATCCGAGTTTCGCTCCGGGTTCTAAGGGTAGAACACGACTCGTCTTCGACTCGTCGTGATCTGCCCTTAGAACCCAGAGCTCGAATCGGATACATATTTTGTACATCCACATAATGGTAATAATCTCGATTTACCATGGAATTGTCCTGTTGAAAACCCTCATTTAAACACCAGATACTTGGGTGTTTATGACGAATCAATTCCCCCAAAAAATTGTTCCACCTCTCACAAATATTGTTAGTTCTACGCCCTCCCTCTAATGTTGTTTGGTGGACATTCCATGTTTCTGGAGGAAACAGTGGTTTTTGACGACGGAAACGAATAGGTGGCATTGCAGCATCAGACTTGGTAGAGGGTGGTTGAATAGCCCGATAGCTACCCGTAACGTATGTACAATCAAAATATGAAACGAAGTCCTCCAGTCCGTCTGGAGTATTGTTTTTTAAATGTTCCATGGCTGGTACCACATCAGGAAGTGACAGCAGTGCTAGTCCATCAACTTTAGCACAAAACAACCTAACGTCAACATTGGATTTATATAAATTTGTTAGACCCAATTCCTGAACTTTCCTCCACGTACTTTGTGTGAGGTGATAGAAGCACCCCTGTGTTGTCACATGATCCCCAAACGAGCTATGAACTGCTTGACGAACTGCAGTTTCAAAATCAGTTACGATAACCTACGGATCTAATTCGAAACCCCGATCTGCACACTGACTTTGTATTGCTTGCAACATTTGCTCATATATGGCCTGTGTTTTACCAGGCAATAACGCATAAACACACGAAACAGCAGAATCAGCCAACGGCTCACGAATCACATAAACGTGCTTGAATATTTTGATGCCATCGAAAATGTTCCATCCATATACCATTGATCACTTCTAGCGAGCAAACGAAGTCCAGCATCTGATGCGAAAATTACAATTCTGCTCACATCAGACCCATTGTCGTAACAAACAAATTGTTCAGGTTCAATTCCAGCTATAGTTGCCCATTCTCCACTTATATTGAGTTCAGGTAGAGGTTTTGGTTCTGATGGCCGCGATCCTTGTTTTTGACGTCTGATGTCTCGACGAATGCTTTCAGGATTTCCGATTTTCTCACGTACATCATTTGTTGTTTGAAGAAGCGCTTCTGTGAGTAAGCGATTGGTTTTGGATTTTTGCGAGCTAGCATTAGACTTCAGCGTAAGTCTGAGTTTACAGGCCTCAACGTCGCCTGTATCAGTTTCATGGCTGTGTTCTTTGGAATTAAATGCTGTTAACATTTCTAGGTCCGTTGTGAGTGCACCATTACATTGAAAGGCAACACGTTTGCTACATTCCCATCGGATGGTGTTCTTACTTTTATATTTTTTTTTGTGTAGAGAAAACCATCAAGACAAAGTTTAAGGCCACCTTTCAGGCTTTTTATCAATTCCATACTGGACTTCAAATCTGATATGATTGTTCTGAAATGAAAAGTTTCTGCGCGCCGAAGGCGCACTGGGACGATGTGGGATTGAAATCCCTTGTGACCCTAATAGCTTTATTTGCTTTGTAGCTTTATTTGCTTATAAATCCACAAGAGTCGGGAGCGAGAGCCAATAATCTTATTACGTTTGAGTGTGCGGCTGGCAGTAGGATAGTGGGTTGAGATTCTCGAGAACCTCCAGCTGGAGGATGGCGAGAAATTTGCATAATTACAAGAGTTCTGCTCCGTGTTTGCTAAGAGAAGTGGACAAATTTATAATAATACCGCAGTTTGGTGGTTATTTTAGAAAAAAAGAAAAAGAAACCCAAACACTCGCTGGTTTGGGAGCAGCCCCAGCATATTATCCATAACGGTTACAAAAAAGAAAAAATCCACCAATATTTGTTTTTGAAAGCTGGAAGTCATCCATCAGCATATAAGGGAGAGTGGATGCTGGGTATTGGCCATCTGGTCTGCCTTCAGGGGGAACAGTTGACGTGGTGATTGGAGGGGGGGGGGGGCAAAACACACACACACACCCTCTCACAGACACACACCCGACAACCCTTAAAAGGGCAGTTAAATCTTTATTCAAATGTTTATTTATATAAAATGTACACTCGTCCCCAGCCAGACAAGCTTGTTTCAATCCTTGCCTAGTGTTTGGTGGTTTCCTGTGGATATTAACAGAAAGGTAGGTTGCACCAATTCCTCCTACGCTTTGTCTACCATTTCCATGCGTCTTCTTGATAAGAGTGTTGCAAAAGAATTTGAGAATGTTCAATTAGAAAAGTTATAGGTAGAGATAAAGATAGGTATCCGCTATTGTATATTGTGACAGTTGTGTGATTGTTGCTGTGGATGGCGTGAGGGGTGGGTTTCTTCGGAGCCCACTCCCCACCCACAGAGTTGCGAGACAATCCTCACAGACTCAATCATAAAGATCTCAATCAGTAGCGAGGCAATCCTTACTGACTCCACGCAGTTTAATTCTGTTGAGTAATTTTAATTTACTGTGGCTTATTTTGTTTTTCTGTTAAGGGTTCGATGTTCGTTCAGCTTCACCACTGATTCACTATCCTGGAGTATGTGGAGAGTTTTGTTGTATAGGTCAAATGAAACGCATTTGAGTCGCGCTTTAGCTGAGTTGCGAGGCAATCCTCACAGACTCTATCCTAATGTTCTTAATGAGTAGCGAGGCAATTCTCACTGACTTCACGCAATTTAGTTATATTATATAAATAATTTTTTTTTTTTTATTTTCTGGGAACTTATTTTGTTTTCCTGTTAAGGGATCGGTGTTCGTTCAGCTCATCCATTAATTCACTATCTTGGAGTATGTTGAGGGTTTTGTTTTGTAGGTCTTTTAATCGCGTATCAATAGTTCCTATTTCCGCTAGCTCGTGAAGTTTCTTTGTCGGTGTCCATTTGGGTTTGCATAGTGCCACACACAGGGCATAATTTTGAACCCTTTGTAGCTTCTGAATGTTGGTTTTGCTCAGGTCACTTGTTATTATGGCACCGTATTCTAGTACCGGACGTATAAATGTTTTGTAGAGCTTGAGAAGCACATCTTTGTTTGCTCCCCAATTTCTACCTCTGATCATCTTCAGAAAATTGATACGTTTAGTAGCTCTTACCGTAATGGAGTTTACGTGACTGTTTAGACTGAGATTGCTATCTAGGATAAATCCTAAAAATTTGGCCTCTTTGCTTGCTTCTAACTTGTGATCGTATAACTGGAGATCGATGCTGGGAACTGGTTTTTTCCTTTGCTTCTTGAAGAACGTAACGTTTTGAGTTTTGGCGGCATTGAGTTTGATGCGCCACAGGGCGCACCAGCTCTCAAGATCGCGAATTGTATCCTGTAGACGGTTTTTAATTATGTTTCGGGACTTGCTGGCCTCCCAAATGCCTTTGTCGTCTGAGAACTGCGATAGTTCAACAGAGTTTTTCCCTACATTTTCTATGTCATTTACATATATTATGAAAAGAAGCGGGCTAAGAACCGACCCTTGTGGTATTCGCTTCGAGTATTACTTCCTCGGACACCTCGCGATTTACCCTCACCTTCAATTTTTCGGTCAGTTAGAAATGATGATATGATCCTCAGAATTTTAGTGAGTAATCCCATTTTCGCTAGTTTATATCTCACGCCATTGTGCCACACCGAGTCGAACGCTTTTTCTACATCCAAGAAAAGCGCTGTTCCGATTTCGTTTTGACTAAATACTGTTTTCATATAATCGACCAGTCTACATACGTGTTCGATTCCCTCTTTCTGACTCCTATACGCTCTTTGTTATTTGTTGAAAAAGTTGATTGATTCGAGATAGCTGCGAAGTCGAGTAGTGAGAATCCGCTCAAATATTTTTCCTACACAGCTAAGCAAGCTGATTGAGCGGTAGTTAGAAGGGTTGGTAAGGTATTTGTCGGGCTTAGATATCATTACTCCTGTGGCCACTTTCCAGCATTTTGGGAAGTACCCACAGGAGAGACAGCAGTTTAGGAGTTTGATAAGTCTGCAGTAGAAGATGTTGGGCACTGTTTCATTATTTTGTAAGAGATTTCGTCTTCTCCTGGGGACGAAGATGATTTGCATTTTCTGATTATACACATGACCTCTTCTACGCTTATTGGTTCGGTTAATTCATGGTCGTCCCCGTCTTCATGCCTTTGGTCGAAGTTCGGTTCATTGAAAATTGAATTCCTTATCTTGGACAAATTTATTTACTTTTACCTTAAATCGTTGTCACATCTGTTCCCTTCTTGTGGACGATGAGCTTTCTTTAGAAGTTCGGCAAAAGCGCTGGCCTTTGCCTTGTCGTCCATGGCCATAGTTCCGTCGCTAGTCTTCAGCGCATTATTATTGGCACTTTTGCTCTTTTGGCCAGTAAGAGTTTTAAATGTATCCCAGAACCTCTTAGGTTCTCTCAGACCATTTAGGTTTTCTGTTGCTTTTTTCCCATTTCGGGCGATTGTCGTTAGCTATGGCCTTCTTTACTTCTCCATGAAGGCCATTATACGTGGTTTAAGTTCTGCTCTTTTCATTTGATCATTCTCTGATTGGTAAGCCCGGAAGGCTTTTCTTTTTTGTCTGATTATTTGAAGAGTTGTTTGGGTAATTCTGTTTATCCGCGTCTTTACTGTTTGCTTGGGACAAATTTCATCTAGTGTTCTGTTGATAACCTCGTTAAGATGGGTGCAGGCTTTTTCTAGTTCATTCATCATTTAAGGGGTCATTTGTCTTTATTTTTACTTCGATAATGTTTGTGAAGAGGTTCCAGTCAATTTTTGATAGGTTCCTCCTATTCACGGGAGGATACCTTGCGGGACAAGTATTACATTTCAAAGTGGCGTGAACCGGCAGGTGATCACGGCCTAACTCATCATCCCCTACGAATATGTCTTGCATTTGGCTGGTTAGTGCTTTGCTGGTGATAATCAAGTCTAGGATATCTGATTGATGGAGTGAGTTGTTGCTTATGTATGTTACGTCTTGATCGTTATTTACCACGAATAGATCGAGTTCTTCAATGATGTTGAAAAAGGCGTCACCATTAGGCTCCGTCTTATGACAACAGAGTACCTGGTGTTTGGAATTGAAATCACCCAAGAATCTGCATTGCTTGTACTTTTTGGTAAAGAATTCAAATACTTCACTGTCTACTGTTGCCTGTGACTTGTTATAATATGATATGATGGCCACGTGTTTGTGGTCAAGTACAATTTCAGCTGCAATCACTTCAGCATTGAGGTGGTCGCATGGTATTGTTTTGTATTTAATCTTCTGCCTTATTAGCAGAGCGACACCGCCACCTTTTTGGACGGGGCGATCTCTTCTAATAATATCAAAACCACATAACGAGAATTTTTTGTTTGGTTTAAGCCATGATTCGCTAATTCCAATTACGTCCATATTTTTGAAATAATGTGACATGTGCAAGTTTTTTCTAATTGACGCTTTAGGCGTTCCACTGGACTATTTTTAGTGTATCCATGAATGGTTTAGGAATAACTGTACTAAGTTTATTTAAGTTTAATTACTATTTGTCATATTGTTACATAATTATATTTTGTTGACGGCCGCTTCTAATAGCGTGTGAGATATTTGAGTTTTATATAACTTAGAGGCTGTTTTACTAATCTCTTTGCAAACATCCGAAAGACTGGTGTCCATGTGTTTCTTCATTATGCTGAAAATAGAGCCAGCCATTAGAGTACACGTGGAATAAGGGGAGGATGAGTTCTCGACATTACTTACATTTGGAGCTTTAAGCTGGATGTTTGTTTTAACATTTTTGAAGTGGCTACGCCCCCGGTAGTTGCTGGGGTGTTGACCACCGCATTTGGGGCATTTCAGAGTTGTAGCACTATATGCATTCGCGATGTGTTTGTCACCGCATTTTATACATCGTTGCTCCCCGTTGCATTTGTGTGACAAGTGCCCAAATATCTGACACTTGTGACACTGAACGGGTTGCGGAAGAACACGATATTCTTCAGTTTCGTATTTCTTAATTACCCCTTTACTTATCAGATTTAATTTCGTTGCCCTATTAGGGCATTTTACTTTTATCTTCCAAGTATGGTTGCCCGTGGCTTTGGAGATTAGTCTCTCCCATGAGCACCCAGGAAGGGCTTTGGCTTTATCAATCGAGTTTTTTCCGTTTTGGGGTGGACGCGGGTGATTACGACACTGGGGTTTGGTTGCGGATGGCTCTGTGTCTTGTTGGTTTTATTGGTTATCTTAGGGGGCGTTTTGGTTTTTACTTTGTCGGCGTACGTACGCGAGTGACAGACAGTATGCGCATTTCTTTTTGTGACCATCGGAATTTCAAGAATATTCAAGCCCAAGGCGGGGATGCGTGGAGCGTGCTGCTAACCACCATAATGGCTTCGTGCCGGCCCATTTCAGGGCCCACACATTCTTAAAAAGAGATTCTCTAAAACACACTGTGTATTACAAGTCTTTTGCCATGTAAAGACAAACAAACCAGTAACCATCCCTTCACGTTATTTTCCTTCTTGTCCAGATGTCTTTGGAAATCTCAGTTTACAATAGTGTGGTTAGCTTCTTTGCTGCTTTCAACCATTCAGCGACGTTTCCCTGTGGGGCAGCTTATCGACGACATCATCACTTGATGGATCGAACGCGTGTTCGAGCATAAAGCAAGTTATGTCAGATATATAAATTTATTTATTGGGGTTTAACGAAACTTTCGACAGCAGAGTCACCTCGTGTCGGATAGCTTTGCGAGTGGGGGAACCCAGAGAGAACCTGTCAGACTCCCCAACGTACTAACTCCGTGTAAGCAGGGTTAGCAACGTGCCCCACACGTGGGCTATCGGAATGAAGTGCCTTGCCGAAGGACACAACGCAGTTACCAATGGTGGGGATTGAAAGATATATAAAATGGACCGGTCATAAATACAAAACACAATTAAACATCAATTAGAAAACAAATAAAAAACAAATAAAAATTTTTGAAAAACAATTTAAAAATAAAAAAAAATTGAAACAATTAAAATGACGCCATCCTCATTAAAATTCACTATCCACCGAATCCACCGGCGGGAGAATGCGGGCGATGAGAGCATTGTCATTACTCTTATAACCTCTCATTGGAACGATCTCAACGAGCTCGTTCCAATGAGGGGTCATAAGCTATGTTTTTGAAGCAAAAAAAATTGAAAAGATAATGAAAATTGGATGGTGTTTTTTGTGAATAGCGCTGTTCGGTTTTGGTCGTGACGTTGGGTAAATGGATAATTAGCAAGAGCCGTACTCCAAATTCCTCATGCTGAATCCCAAACAACCCGAATCGGGTATTAAAACCCATTGTCCATCTGTGTGTGACAAGTATCCGATCTAGTCTCGCAAGAAAGAATTACAAGAGTGAATCGATATCCAAGACTCCAATACAGACGCCGTTAATCAGTGCAGTATTAACCCATGGGGGGCGCGGTGGCTCAGTTGGTAGAGGTGCAGGCTGCAAGCCGAGAGGTCCTCGGCTCGAATCGGCAACCGCGTTGTGTCCTTGGGCAAGACACTTCACCCCGATTGCCTACATGGGGGCACGATGACGCTGTGTACTGAGGCGTACTGCACGTCGATGGTGCGCATGTCTTCAACCAATCTAACCCTGCCTGTGCTGCGGTGCAGAGTTCAGAGTTCCGATGTTGGGGAGCTGACAGCTGCTCGTCGTGGCTCGGTGGTTCTCTCCGGGTGCTCCGGCTTCCTCCACCCGTAAAACTGTCACGGTCACGATT
The DNA here is from genome assembly GCA_031216915.1 of Pictodentalium vernedei. Taxonomy (NCBI): domain Eukaryota; kingdom Metazoa; phylum Mollusca; class Scaphopoda; order Dentaliida; family Dentaliidae; genus Pictodentalium; species Pictodentalium vernedei. Next base: position 153,463,345 of record CM062292.1, read on the forward strand.
AGCCATTGTGCATAAGTATGTGACCTTAAACACCAATAAATAATAATAATATAATAATTAACCCATGGCTGGGCTCCAAGGTTTTTAGGTACTTCGGGGCCCCCTCCGGCACTTAAGTCTTTCACCCCACTACAGCTGACAGCCTGACCCGGGTATGGTAGGCACTATGCCGAAGTACGTAGCCCTATATCCATTTTGCGGGTCTCCAAATACGCACATGTATCGCTACAGCGCAGAGTGCAAATTGCCTTTAACCATTGAGCCCTAATGCGCTGGTAACAGTGCCTCAGCAACAACAACAAAAATTGGCGGGCCCCCTGTCCCTGCGGGCCCCTAGGCTTCAGCCTAGTCACTCTTATGGATAAAACGACCCTGCCCTTAGTTACGCCCTGATACCACCATGTAAAGGGCGAGTCTAAACAACCCCTTCATTTCTCCACAACAACACATGTGTGTAACAGATGGATTCTCTGGAAGCAAGATGTGTGCAACACACAAAGGAACAATACAACAATCTGTTACAATTTATGTTTCAGTCAATGCTCATTATCAATTAGAATAGTTGTTATCAGTTTTCAACTTTTGTCCGCTTTAGTAATCACGGTATATTGAATAGATTCAGATTGTATGCAATTAAATTCTGGGATGTTCAACCTCGTGGATTTCCCATAAAGTGAGATTTCAGTATTCAAACTCTGTACACGGGTCGTATCAAACTACGGCATCTGTCGCCCGGCGTTGACTGTTTCCGCTTCCATACCAGCTGAGCCACCGTGGACGCAGGGTGGGTTCTGAATGCGAACCAAAATACTGACTGAGATAATGTTTACGGTAATTGCAAATTAGCTGACACTTCTCTGTAACAGTTGCCAACCTAGCTGGAGGCATTCATGGATTTGAATAACCTGACATTGTGCGGTGAATGAAGCCGAGCCGTGTAGCGGCGTTATGTTACAGCACATTGGCTGTTTGTTCAAATTCATGAATACTGACTACAAGGTTGGTAACTGACTTGCACCCTGTCTTTTGTTTAATCAATAAAACGCACGGACTCGGGTATACTCAGTACACGAGAGGTACTCAAGTGACGTCACTTGAACACTCTGTCCATTGTTCTATCGGAGTATTTCAGGTTGGTTACTAAACCCGAAAAGCAAAAGAACCAGGGTGTAAGTCCAGATGTCGGTGAGAGGATGCTTTTCAACATTCAATGGAAATTGACGAATGCATATCCTCACGACTGACGGGACAACCGTTGCTTATTTCCAGCTCTTTATTCGACGTTCGGTTGATAACGAATGTCGAATAAGGAGCTGGGAATAAGTAACGGTTGTCACGTCCCCTATATCCGCACGGATCTCTCATAGGATGAGATTTCTGTGTTACAGCTGCGACCACTGACCAATATAACATTTATCTGTTTCAGCCACAGAAACAGCACGGGCTTAGAGTACTTTTAGCTTTTTTACCGAAATACCTCGTAGGAAGTATATTATGTGTGTAACAAGATTACAATCACAGGAATCAAGCAGAAATACAAAGCAGAAGTGGTCATCGAAATATAGGTCTCAAAGAACTTCAGCATCGCGCATATATTGGGTAATACCAGAAAAACGTAACACCCTCACCTCACCTTCGACGCACCGCCCACATCTGGAACCTGGTTAATGGCATTATCATAACAGTTCAACCATTAGAACGAGTCCGAACCAATGTTCACGTAAATACAACATTCTATTTTCTAACCCTCATCTCCACTCCCGTCCCTACCCCTCTTCCGGTTTTATATGCTGTGAGCGACCTATCTTCATGTATTTGCTCGCCTGCTTTGGTCACGAGGTTAAGAATATAATCCTATTGTAGAGAAAAAAATAAATGGGAGAATACTTTGATGACCCCTCCCACGCAATAAATACACGTGAGCATTCTATGCATGTTTGTCTTTAACCCTTTACTCAACGTAACGCCACAAAAATCCATTCAGTTTTCATTATTTTTTTTCATTTTTTGCGTCAAAAACATAGCTTATGATCCTTCATTTGAACGAGCTTGTAGAGCTCGTCCCAATGGGGGATCATAAGCTATGTTTTTGACGCCAAAAAAATGAAAAAAAAAAGTTATTCCTTAATTTGTTTGCAAGTGTCGTCTGCTTTTCATGTTAGTTCAAGGGTTAATTGTCTGTACATACAATGACTGACATACGTGTCCGTAATTCGAGTTCTTTTTGGTCAAAATAGAAAGCTCAGAGCCTGTCAAAAATAACTTCATACAATAAGTTTTAAACTGCTGGCCATTTTTTTTTATTTCATCCAGAAAATTGGCCATTTTAAATTCTATTAAAGACCCTTTTATTGAATTCAAGCAACATCTAAAATGCGCCAATCGGCACTTACAAACACTAGTGTTGTCAACAAGTCGAACTATGAATAACGAAAAATTCGTTTCATGTTTTTCAGGTGTTGTTTGAGTTTCTAACTCTCTTTTTCCGAGACAATTTTTTCATATTTTCACTTTTATTTAGCGTACTATAATTAACATCACGACGTTCTAATATAAATATTTATGTAACGATTGGAGTATAAATGTGCCTGGAGATATGTATTGAAGGAATGGGAGTTCCAGTAAGAGAAATAACATAAGTTGGTGTGTTTGATTTGATCTGTGGATATTTTTATATTATATAATAAGGTCAATATTGCACCAAACAAATGTGTTTCAAGAGTACTTGATCAAAGCAAAATACAGGACGAAAGCGAAAATATTTGTCGACATTAAGCACCAAACAGCACATTGAAAACATCTACCGAGCTTTCGGTCTGCCGATGACCTTTTTATGGTACATTTATTTATTTAGTTATTGGGTTTAACGACACTTTCGACAGCCAAAGTCACCTCGTGTCGGACTGTTTTAATACATGTGCAGAAGTCTGAAAATAAGTGCCAAGCACAACTTGCATGCTTAACAGACACCATTTGACATGACCCTCACGTTATGACCAGTGCAGTATCATGGAAGTGAAAACAAGCATGTAACTTAAAAACATGTCGAGAGCGCGGTGTATCATTGGTAAGGCATTGGACTTCAAACCTAAAGGTCCACGATTCGATCCCCGCCAGGTGCAACTGCGCTGTGTCTATGGGCAAGCCACTTAATACCGATTGCCACGTGGGGGCACGGTATCGTTGTTTACTAGAGCGCTCCCATTCTACTATCCTGTCCAGAACAGAAATATCCGCCAACAGAGTAGATAAAGGGTTAACTCAAAATATGCCTTCTTCAGAGGGTACTGTCGCAAATAATGCTATCTTACACTTCTACATTTATTTATTGGGGTTTAACAACACTTTCAAAAGCCAGGGTCACCTAGTGTCAGACTGTTTACGTGTGGAGGAAGCCGGAGTACCCGGAGAGAACCACCGAGCAACAGCGAGCAAATATCAGACTTCTCAACGTACTAACTCCGCGTAAGCAGGGTTAGCATTGGTTGAAGACAAGTGCACGATCGACGTGCAGTAAGCCTTGGTACACAGCGCCACCACGCCCCCAAGGCTTGGTGGTACAATAGCAACAATAACAGCAGCAACAACAAAACACTTACACAATCTATTGCTGTGATTAAATTTTCTTATATTCGTGTTCTACGAAATCCGCATCTACAGCTACACAAAACCATGCGGAAAATCTGTTCTGCACACAGTTGTGGAACGGAAATCGTTGACGGACTATTTTTATAAAAAAGCGAAATTTCACTGAATTTTTCTACAAATCATGCACCGCAATTACAATTTGCATCGCCAGCGATGGCTAAAAATCGTCCCCTGAGTTCCAATGTGTTCTTTGTGCCTGTAGGCACATATAACACATTGGAACTCAGGGGACGAAATAGTATGTGAATGGATTAATCGATATGGCACTTGGGCCATCGCGGAAGGATAAAACTCGAGGCCTGTGGCCTCTCGTTTTATCCTTCCGCGCTGGCACTCGTGCCATATCGATTAACCCATTCACACACGTGTGTCGTTCTGTGAATTTATCTGTGGCAATATGATGTTGAAATCAGACAAAAAACGGCAAACCTTACAAAAATCAGTTATTGTCCATCAGCCCCTTAGCTGCCAGTGGCGAAACATGATTTCAACACCTCTTCAATATCTACTGGAAGTGCTGCTTAGACAGAAAGCTGTATAAATACATGACTGTTTGATGCAAAATGTTTATCCAAAACTGATTCCACTCCTGTTCAAGGACAACGGAAGCATTCAATGCTAACCGGGCAGGGATATCAAAAGAGGCACTCTACTTTGGGTATGAGTTAAGATCCTGAGTTCAATACGCATCGTAAATTGTAATGTGACACTCAGTGGTATTGCCTTTGCATTGCGCTTGGCGCCTTGTTGCACTCAAAAAACAATACAATGCTTTGGAACTCTCCCGCCCATTGTACTGCTTCTCTGTTTAATGATTATCGACCAGTCTCCGCCATTGTAAATAAATCTCCGTAAATTGGCTCAGTAGTTTTCCCGTTGCTAGGAAATCGCACTGATTGCTATTGGTGTCACGTGACATCGTCAGTGGAACAACAGATCGACGTTCCAAAGCATTATGGGTTCATATACCAAATTTGGTTGCAATTGACCAAGTAGTTTTCCCATTGCCAGCGAGTCGTGTCGAGTGGTGTTACGTGGTATGGTCAGTGACCTAATAGGTCTAATTACTAATGCATTATGGGTCCACATGCCAAATTCGGTTAAAATCGACCTAGTAGTTTGGCATTGGCTAGGGTGTCCCGTGGTTGCTATGGAAGTTAAGAGACATGTTCAATGGATCGATATGTCGGATTCGAAATGTATTATATGTCAATATGCCAAAGAAATGTGGTGTCCATCTTGCAAAGTTCAATGGCTACGTCCTGCGAGAGTTAGTGTCCAAAGGTCACTGAAAATGAAAATATTCTGTCTTCATTTTCTTTCAAAAATGCTATGATGCAATAATTACTCTCGTCGAGTCTCTTCTCGAAAATAACTCCGGCCGTCAAAAAAGCGATTTTAGTATAAAGGACGTTCGAGATCGACGTCTTCATTCGAGCACCTCCATCGTCCTTTAAACAAATGCCTAGATTGGAAACTTGATAAAGTTATTAGTTTTCACGTAAGGTAAACGCCATGGCGTTTGATTAATTGACTTGACGCTATCTTGGAAGGTGTGTGTGTGTGTGGGGGGGGGGGGGTGCAGTTTGAATGTCGACGTTTTCGCCGACGTTCCAGCAACTCACGTGTTAAGTGATCAGTGATTTCGATCGATTTGTAATATAATTCTGCAGCACCCGAAAAGTTTGAAACATATTGGAATGCAATATATAGAGCAACTGATACTAAAACTAATTTATTTTAATTACCTTGTTATTCGAACAAACACGGTATGTGACGAGTGGGCTGTCAGAAGGACACTCGTGGAGTGATGTTCCCACCCAGATTAAAACTCAAATCTTATGAACAAACGCGAGAGATACAAGAGATGTTTCAATCAATGCACCTCCAGATTCTACCCTGCGGTTCATGGCCTCAAGCTTTTCATTGTCCCTGTCATACATTTTTGATCAAACATGAGTTATTGTTTGCATGGAAATTTCACTCGGCGGTAAGACCCCGCGAGTCTCAAATTTCAGGTGGACCAAATCCCAAATCGAATCATGCAGGGGATTTCGATTCGAAGCGAATCTCACGATCATTCAAATTTTAAATTTTACACCTTTTTAACAACCGTAAATGTTGCCTGTCTCTGCTCATTTATTATATTCAACAGCGACTGGTCTGATTGGGCAAGTCAATCAAAAAAAGCGGAATATTCCATAATGGAATCAAATTAGTTTCAGAAGCCGAACCTCCTTGCACTCAGTGATCAGCTCTCCTAAAGAGGAGCCATGGTGTTAGGAGACGAGTTCAAAAAGAGACACTTGGTATTTTCGAATCAATGCGGCACAAATCAAATCATCGGAACGATTTTGAATCCAATCGAAATTCGACCCTTCTCACTACTCTACTCCGCGAGTGTTGCATCGATAATTCTCTTTCCACACATTATGTTACTTTATGGTCCTCATTCTTGAGTGATACTGGAACTACTCAAAAGTATACATATTTTTATCAAAGTAAAATATCAAATCACGCCATGGTAATGTCTTATTTTTTGTTTAAAAAATATCACAAAATCACTTCCCTTTCGGCATGCATTTAGTAGGGAGAGTATTTACATTTCAAATTAAGCTGACGAGACAGCCGTTACTTATTCCCAGTTCATTATTCGATATTCGTTATCAACCGATTTTATCGGTTGATAACGAATGTCGAATAAGGAGCTGGGAATAAGTAACACATTGTCACGCACCCTCAAAGTTGGTGGTCGGGCATAGTATTGTTTTTTTGGACATATCAATTTTCTTTCGCCTAACCGCGAACGTTTGAGGAGAATCGAATAAGCCGAAATAAGCAGAGGGAACCGAATAGCAGTATTCCCCATTGAGACCGAGACCCCCAAACATCCCTTCCACGGAAATGTCAGAAAGTTCACTCAATTAAACGTTCATTCAGGTAGTACAAAATACTTTGAAATACCATGGTTTATCATGGTATTGTCTCCAAATACCTTGAAATATCATTCTCAGCAATGTTATATCCACCATATTTTTGGAGAATTCCATGATGTACAATGGTATCATTTTTTATTTGACATGCTCTGTTAATATCCAGCATGCACATTATATTTTATATTGTCATCATTTATTTGAAGATATGCCCCCCCCCCTCCCCGCCCCCCCTCCCCATGTTTCGACCGAATTCGCTCACAAGGCCGATCACTTCCACAAAACACAAGTCGAGTGTCAATGCAGGAAAGCGGTCGACAAAGATTTTCTGTACTTTCTTGTTAGAAAATAAAAACATTTGTACCATTCTTCTCCAATAAAATAAGGTTCAAAGAGTTCTATAAGTATTTACAAGATTCTCCTTCCGATCACTAGCTCCCAATTAGCGTCCCTCACAGTCAATATACCGTTCTTTTACCAAACGTCTTGTTTCAGTCTACGGTCAAACCGTTTTATTTATTTTTAATTAGGAATGAAAACTTTTTATGAAACGCTGGCATCCATGAATACACCCCTCCAGTGGCGGCTCGTCATTGTAGCCAGGGTGGCCGAAAGCCTGCGTCCCCGTCCCTATGCGGTGGGGGGGGGGGGGGGCATTGGGGATTGTTTGTGAATTCAGTGATCATACCGTCCGCTGTCCATTTGCCACTAAATATGAAGGAAACTGATGCAACGCTAATTATCAAAAGGAAAATATGTGGTATTCAGCTCAGTAATGCACATCTTTCGTTAGATTCCTATATGGAGTGAAGGATTTTTCTTATTTTCAATATTTTCTCCACCGGGGCGAACCATGATCGGCTCGATACGTTAACTGTCCCACGGCCCTGTACACGTTCTTTTTAGGGGCTCACCGTAGCCTCCGGTGGCTACTTCGTCTTTCGGTATGGTACGTTTATTTAGTTCCCCGTCTTCCCCTGAGAGAATGCACTGTTATTGATTAAATTCTCGCAGTTCCCTTTCTGAAACAAGCCTGGAAAATTAAAGTGAATTTATAGAGTATCACATACTGGGCAAGATTTATGACCACTGTAGCATGAGCGTCCTGTCGTCAGACAGACAGGGGACACTTGACTCTAAACAACTGCTCATACGTTAAGACCACGCCCCCCCCCCCTCCCCCAACCCTGTGAGCATCTACTGTATTACATGACCGCCGAGCCGAATTGTCTTCAGGACTATATGTTATAATTCTGCTCTTTCAATTTTCTTCTGAATTTTATTCAACTATTAGGCCCTTATAGTATATCTTAGATCTGTACTCCCGAAGAAGACTTATTTTTTTAAGAATATAAAAAGCTGTAAAATGAGAATGTCGTTCTCCTGATCTTGAACAACAATTGGCAAAATTAAATAAATAAAATATCGTTGGTTAAAGACAAAGTTTAACGTTCATTCTCATTGTTTCGTGTACATCAAACAATTATTTTGAGGTATCTACGTTAACACGGATTCCACAAACCAACATAACGGTACTCCCGCTTTTGCTCTGCCAAGTTGACAGAGAGGAGTTTCGGATGAGGGACTGTTTTCGTGTTATGCTTAATTCTTATTCCCACACCGCGTAGTTTATTTAGTCCTTTATGCCACACCCTGTCAAATGCCGAACTTATATCACAGAAGACAAATCTTATTTCTTTATTTTGATCCAAGGACAATCTGATATCGTGATCAATATCAATCGGCTGATTCACAGAGAAGTTCTCAGGGACAAAGCCGAATTGTAACACAGTTAGAGAATTATTTTCACCTAGAAAGTTAATATTTCTTTTAAAAACTATTTTCTCAAACAACATGCTCGCACTGCTAGTTAGCGAAACGGATTTATAATTTTCTTTCAAATGAATTGAGGACTTCTTGTGGATCTGAATGACATTGGTATATTTCCATATTTGAGGAATTTTATTTTGTTCCAGTGATAGATTAAGGTGCTGCACAAGTAAGGGAAATTTGTTTACTTTGAAATTCTCATCCCTGATATTCCACAAATTCAAATTAAATATACACAAATGAGTATCCAAGAAAAATGCTAGGCATATTCAAAACACTTTACGATGCAGTGGCGGGACTGCATTTGGTGAAAGGCCAACACAGTCTGCGTGTTTTATTGAAGAGTTCCATGGCCGATGGACATGCGTATGTCACGCGATACCATGAATTTTCATTGAAAAGCAATCACACAAATCTAAGAAATTCAACCAGGTGACATAATACCTTTCAAGTAATAGGGAAACTGTGTCGTCTCCATATAATAATACTGTAAAGTGTGAAGGTGATCTGTCTCATTATTTGATAACAGACGGCATTGTATAACGATGCCTAGATTGTAAACAGACAGGTATCAAAATAAAGCAGAGAGTTTTGGAATTTACCCCCATGCAGCACCGTTGCCTTGTTTTGAAGAATTTTTATTTCCTTGCTTTGTTCCTGGGTATCTGAAGCACAGTTGGCCACAAGTTGTTCTCCTGAAATATTATTTATTATCAGTTCTGGTACGAATACGGTAGCAGGCTTCTAGGAACCCTTGGTGCCTGCTGTCAACTCTTTGGGTTTGTAGCATATATTTGTCGTGTTCTGTGCATCATAACATTCATTTTGGAGCATGAGCTGCGTATATTTAATTTATGTTTATGGAACTAAACTAATTCCCTTTACTTATACAGCATCTTGAAACGAGAGATGAGTGGAATAGCAAACTGATATGAGAATGTCTTCAAAATGTAATTATTTATGCTATTCGGTCCATTGGCCTTTCTTTGTCCAGTCGTGACAGTAGGGTAGTTCCTTCTCCAGTGCCTACTTCAACGAAGGAAATGCGGTGCTCAATACACTGACTGCTGGGCATTTTCTTCTCTCATACGGATTCACTTTGATTTATGAAGTAGTTGCTGAATATATTTACAATACTGGCCTTCATTGGTTGAAAAAAAAGTGAGAGAAACACCTGACTGGTGTTACACTGCTGGCCTGCAAAGCTATCCAACGTTTTCCACCACTGTTTTGAAAAGAACATCACGAGTGCAGACAGATGACTTAAGTCTCAGGTCGTATTCTAAATTTGCTGAACTTTCACAAGCGATAGTTTCATTCCGCACTTGTCAAAAGTTGTACGAGTCTTGGGGGTCATTAGGTCGCTTGCTTTCATATTTACTTTATTCTCAATTCGTACTTGTCTCCATACTACTGACGTTAACAATGGTGCATCATTTGACGTATCAACACATGTTTATGTGGAATAATGTTTTGAGAAGTTTTTGTGATATTGGCAGTTGTTGCCCAAGAGATATTATGAATATATTCGGATGTTGTGAAGAAAGATGACAATTTCACTACAGTTCCTAAGTGCTTGATTATGTGGTCCAAACGCCTGATGATCGGATTTCATAGATATACATACTGGATCATTACAAAAAGGCGAAATTGTTCCACATCTTGAGATAATATCTGGATTCGAGATTAGAACATCAATTAAGCTTGAACACTGTTCAGTAACGCCTCGTTGGCGATGTTACTATTTGCTTCAGGTCGTGGACGTCTTCTACCCTTTTGGTTTTTTGATGTGCCACTGGGTAACAATTAGCGTAAAATTTCCCACAATAACACACTAAACTGAGATGTCATTTCCAGCAGATGATGTCGATTCGTCGATCAAATCCCAGAGATTATTTGCGGCTGGGGCGATAAAAAACACCAAGAATCAGCTTTTGCTTACATTCTCTTTTCAGACTCCGGAATCTGAAGATCAGGGACCAATACTAGAAAACTTTTACAATTGTATTTTCTAGAATTGTATCTTCTACTTAATATAACTGACTAAAATGAATTATTAGCATTTTAAAAGACATGGCAATTTGCCAACTGGCAAATTGCCGCATCTTTGAATTTGTCAACTGGTAAATTGCCGCATCTTTGAAAATGCTAATGGTTCATTTGACCCCATTTAATGTCATAACTAGAAAGTACAATGCTAGAAAATACAATTGTAAAGGATTTATTGTACTGGGCCCTGGAGCCCATACTATAACACTTTTACAATTGTATTTTCTATAAATGTATTTTATGCCTATTAATATAACTGACTAAAATGAATCATTAGCATTTTAAAAGATCTGGCAATTTGCCCACTGGCAAATTGCCAGATCTTTGAAAGTGCTAATGGTATATTTTAACCCATCTAAAGTCATAACTAGAAAATACAATTCGTGAAAATACAATTGTAAAAGTTTTATAGTTTGGCCCCTGGTCTACATTTGTATATTATACTCTGTTTGATATAAACTACAATTCCCCCGCCCTCCCGTCGCCCGGATCCCTTCAAATGGGTGAGGAATGGTCTCCTGGTAGGGCAATATTTTGATTTTGACAGAAGTCTCTCGGCCACAACACTGAAACCATAATCACCTAATTCTGCATGAACTAATTCGGTTTTTTTTCTTAGCCCTAACGTTTATATGTACTAATGAGATTTCAAACGCTCTCCGTGAATTAGTTTCAGTGTCACACTCAAGTAGATTGGAGTAGGAAGTAATATATCATCAAGGCAAACCCAAAATAGCCAAACATGCTTGTCATCTTTCTTTGGAACCTGCTTTTAATATTGTGATATAAATAACGCACACCCTTGCAGCAACCAGTGGTCTAATAATCAACCAGTAGTGTAACATTAACTAGTAATGTAATAAAAATTAACCAGTATGTAATAATCAACCATTAATATAATACAACTCAACCAGTAGTGTAATAAGCAACCAGTAATGTAATACAACTCAACCAGTAGTGTAATAATCAACTAGTAATGTAATACAACTCAACCAGTAGTGTAATGTAATATTCAACCAATAGTGTAACATTAACTAGTAATGTAATATAAATCAACCAGAAGTGTAATAATCAACCATTAATATAATACAACTTAACCTGTAGTGTAATAATCAACCAGCAATGTAATACAACTCAACCAGTAGTGTAATAATCAACCAGTAGTGTAATAATCAACCAGTAGTGTAATAATCAACCAGTAGTGCAATAATCAACCAGTAATTTAATAATCAACCAGTAATATAATACAGCTCAACCAACAGTGTAAGATCTAGTAATGTAATAAAGCTGACCAGTAGTGTTATAAACTTCAGCGAAAATCAACTTTTTTTCAACGAAATTTCAAATCGTTTATGGGTGGTTCAAATTATAGTTTGGGTAATTATTGCCCTTTGATCATTTGATAATAAGTCTAAAGACGTTTTCGAGTTCAAATATCATTTGAATGGTTCAATACTGTGACGTGGGTGTTGTCATGGTTTTCATGTGCTTGTATACTGGTGTTTAAGGCCACCTTCAATATCGGTCTGCGGCTATTCCGCGGACGCAAGGTTAATGTAACTTCAAAGGTAGCTAACCATGCGTGTTAGAATATGCTTACCCTGGACATAAGATGTCGAGTTCTATGCTACCACAAGGGGTTTTCAGTGTAACTCGTAGGTGATAAAGCGTACGCATTTCCGATCTCTTGCGTTGTCTTAGGGCCCGGCGAATCACAGTGTTTCTCTCGAATCGAATCAAGCAAAATGTTTGAAACCGATCGAACCTCGAATCGAATCCACTTTTCAACTGTTCGATACTACGACCTACTGGCGCTATCTATCTCCTTCTTGAATCCAATATCGATAGGCATACTAGAATATTAGTAAATTGAAAGGTATCACAAAGGTGGTCGAAGAAAAAGCCTTTTATCGTCCTTTGAGTGCAACAAGGCGCCATCTGCAATTCCGAAGCATTGCAGATGGCGTTTTGTTGCACTTAACGGACGATATATTGTGCAAACGAGCCGTAACGTTATCTCCACTATCCCCTCAAATGTCGAGTTAATGAATTGTCCGACTGAATTTGTGCTTCCAGTTAGACTGGATACGTTTAATCTTAATCATCAGAAAACTGCAGAGTGAGTTGTTATCTTATGAAAGTCGACAATAAATAATTGTATGACATCAAAATCTCTCCAGAATTCGATTTTTTCGAATAATCGAGATGGTTTCGAATCGAATCAGTGACAAGATTCGAAATCGAATCGAATCTCGAACATTCGAGGGACGCTACGTTGTCTACAATTATAATTGTTAATACGCCCTTGACGCATCTCTCAAGATTTTCCTCACCCCACTACCTCCAATCGCTGTATCGCAATGTATGGCTCCTTTTCTCGGTATGGTTGGCCGCGTTCGACTGGGAGGAGTGCTGACGTTCTTTAAAGGGAGGCGTTCACCTGTTAATGGGGAGGGGGTATCTTCCGACTGTTGATGAAAAATTCGAATAGCTTTTTACAACACAAAGGCCACCTTCTGTTGACCATCAAAAACAATTACTTAACTCCAAACCATGAAATAATTGGCCAGTTGTCATGAAATGAGAGCAACGCCCCCAAAACATTCAACCTAGTTGCCCGGCTTGCATACACCATTCTCTCTTGTTGAAACTATTATTTTTTTTTTTTTTTTTTTTTTTTTTTTTATTAGGGTTTAACGACACATTAACAGCCAGGGTCATATCATGTCGGTGACAGTTTTACGGGTGGAGGAAGCCGGAGTACCCGGAGAGAACCACCGAGCAACGACGAGCAGCTGCCAGCTCTCCAACATCGTAACTCTGAACTCTGCACCGCGGCACAGGCAGGGTTAGATTGGTTGAAGACATGCGCATCTTCGACGTGCAGTACGCCTTAGTACACAGCGTCATCGTGCCCCCATATAGGCAATCGGGATTAAGTGCCTTGCCCAAGGACACAACGCGGGAATGCGAATCAGTCGCTGAAATGGTCACCCATCCAACTCCTAACCGCGCTCGACGTTGCTTAACTTCGGTGATCTGACGAGAACCGGTTACCGCGACGCCACCGCGCCCCCGAAACTACTATTGGCAATCTAATACAGTCTGCAAATGAGATTGTAGGATAACTCATTTTCTCGATGAGATTCAAATCGTCTGAGCGATGCCTGTTCAATTTCCCGCTCGACTGACCCTTGGACTTATTCTTAGAAACCCTTGTATCAGATAACGATGTGACAGTGCGTGGGGTTTAGGTGAATGTAATGATCTGATTGGTTAGTTAGTTGCGTTAAAGTGATTTGATTGGATGTTCCAGATAAACGAAACATGACTCGTTCTGTTCGGAACAAAAACAAATCCCCTAGAGTACCCGGAATAGGGTTAAATCTAGCCAGAACAAACCAATAAGGCTAAAAATGGTAACTTTAAACTAAAACTGTTCCAATTGAAAAGGGCCATTCTGCGCTATGAAGTATACTCCAGAACAAACAAATAGGGCTGGGTAGACAGAAACAATAACATAGCTCACAGAAACACAGATAAAAGTAGAGAATTTCCGAGGAAACCGAACTAGTAAAATATATGTCGTTTCCATTTGGATAATTCTAGGTAGTAACCGATGATTTGGGGAAAATCCGAACCAACAAAAGTACTCTTGTACAATCTAATGCATCTCCAAAACACATCCCCTTCCTATTTAAGGTTTTTCGGTACCTGCGGCACGATGTGCTACTGTTATAAATCCAAGATGAGGATTACGCCGGGTCCTTTTCGGTGATTTGTGGTTGTTTGTGGTGACTTTGGGTAGATGTCGGGTTGTTTGTGGTAATTAGATATACTCACATTCAATCGAACACATCACAACCATCGAGTACACATTCCTTTTAGTAGGTTTTGGTTCATATAGCAACCACTTTTCATCAAAGAAACTCAAGATGGTTCAGTACACAAAATGGACGACAGAAACACGTGCCGCCCTAACAATACGCGTTGTGCATGCGCACTGACAAACGTTTCACCATGACAATGACGTCACAACATCGCCGCTCACGCGGTCTACCATGGCAACTCAAAGTGACGTAACTTCTCACGTGATCGCCACGATTTTGCCTTAGCTGCTGTGGCGTAAAGTACCAATAAATAAATGTAACGTGACATGGCGTCACTTTCGCAGTCATCCGCCGGGGGGGGGGGGGGGGGGGGGTGCATCCTGATCGGGCACGAAAGGTGCAAGATATACTCCTTGCACACAGCTGAAATACGTTGAAGCACTGCCACAAACGAATTTTCCCCATTTTCCTTCCCAAAAATGTTGTCAAGGTTTGAATTTACGTATCTTTCGCTGTCGTTTTAAATGAAGATAACAATTTTGTTAAGTTCTTATAAAATGGATTGGGGTCGAGCATCAAAATTAGGATCGGTCAGGAAACCTGAACCGTTTTATTTTTTGTCCTCAGCCTAAAGTTGACGACAACAACTACCGATGTATGAGCAAGGGTATTCTGGAACTAGATTTACGAGCTTTGTTGTAGAACCGTCCATAGCGTATGTACTGGGTGTCTATCTGAAATTTATTACTCTCCAAACTAGACTATTGAGGAACATATGTTTTCAATTTTTCTACAATCTTTAGAGTCTTGATGACGAGAGAGTGGAAGAATGTAATGTAGAAAATGAGATTATCGGAAATACCCCTCATCTTCCTTATGTTTTACATTCAATTACATGCGGTTATTTCTTTTTCTGGATTAGTATAAATATCTGTTAATTTATCGAAGTTATCAGAAATAATTAATCTGCATGATGTGTTGAGTAGTTAAAAAGTGCACCAGTCATTACATTCTTTGAAAGAATCTGGAATGGAATGGGGAAGAAAAGAAGTGAGTTCTAAACGAGTCCTGTGCAAATTGTCATTAAGAATTTTCTTCGGTATTGCTTCATCTTTCGAGATATAATAATCATGGTATTCCAAACTTATATTAGTTCTAGTAAATTTAATTCGTTTTATCTTTTTGTTGATGTCGAACTCAGTGTACCAAAATTTTCCTTAAGAGATGTCTGCAATGCACTCACCCCTCTTGAGAATACATGATTTTGAAAAGTGCATTTAACTGGACATCCGTGAACTAGAATGAGTACATTGTCTCAACTCAGGTAGTTTTGAAGGGCTTTACCCGTTGCATGTGCACCCCCCCCCACCCCCCGTTGTCCGTTTGCTGGGAGGTTCCTCCTTTTTAAGCATTTTCAAAACACGAAAGGCAGATGGCGCTTGCAAATGAAATTCCTGAATAACTCAATTTTTTGGTAACTTGCGTCAAAAACATAGCTTATGACCCCTCATTGGAACGAGCTCAGCGATAATGAAAATTGAACGGTGATTTTTGTGAATAGCGCTGTCCGGCTTTTCCCCTTTACGTTGTGTAAAGGGTTAGGCTATCGCTTTTAGATACAAAAATGAAAGAAATGATAATGAAAAAAAGTTAAGTAATTTAACTTGAAAACTGAACTAAAGTATGCTGTGTCGTTCGAAATATTGTTTCGACCGGCGGCATAGATATCGATAGAATTGAGGGAGACCCCCCCCCCCCCCGACCCCTCCCCCAGCCTCCACACACCTGGAAATTATAGTTTAGAGACAAGTCTTACTTTTTTACACTTACACGATAACCCATATTCACGCTATAAATAACTGTTATCAAATAACAGGCGTTATCCCTACACATTAAAATACGTTTATGCTGACCGTAAGGAAGTTTTATATCGTCCCTTGAGTTACTCGCCGCTGCTCGGTGGTTCGCTCCTGGTTCTCCGACTTCCTCTACCCGTAATACAATCCAATTTGACCATAGCTGCTGACACAATAGTTAAACCTCCAAAAATAATATCGTCCCTTGAGTACGTCGAAATGTCATGCTTTGATGCTCTCAAAGGGGGGATAGCTTCAAAAATGATATTGAAAATTCTCAGAGGTCGCTAATTGCTAAAATTATTGATTATCGCTACACGGCCCTGCACACGCGTTTGTTGAATTGTTACTAAAGTGTAAACTTCGGTATATATCTGAAACAAAATAATTTTGAAATGTCGCAAGACTTCAAATCTTGTTTAATATGTTATTGGTGTTCAATAAACTACACAGACGAGTATTTACCTGTTAACTCTGTGCATGCTGCTGGCGGATATACCTGCCCAGCACAATGTTTCTCTTGTCTCTGAAATAAGTATATTTTGTGCATATTTAAACATATTGTCTCCCCATAAATGGAATGGATCTTACACCAATAATTTCTTGTGTTACATTTAGATTAATTTTTCATCAAATCTAGTTATGGCTGCTTTAAAAGTAGCCATGACTAGATTTAATGAAAAATATCTAGGAAATACTCAGCGGGTAAGAGTTAATGCCTTCTACTGAGCTTACTCATCTCTCATAATGTTGCTTAGGGGAGCAATTGCAATACTTTGGGAGCAGGGCGCCCTTAAAAGAGGGCATTAAAGTGTTTAGTACACCACACCTCTCTTATCTAGACCAGGGATATCCTTGAATAAAATCGCTACGAAAATCGATTTTGGATATAGTTATGTCCCCTGCAATTATTGGGCGCCGTGAGGAAGGTCCAATTAAGAAGCGAGTAATTGTCGAGAAAACACCTACGTCCTATGACATCAGAAGAAATTAAAGCCAAGTTTCCTTTTGTTACTTTTAATAGACGAGAACAATAGACATCTCCCAGAGCAGTCTGTTTTCGTTCACTAAAAGTAACTTAAGGAAACATGTGTTTTTGTTGGATGCTAAGTAGAAGCAACTTGTTGACAGATCACCCGCCATTAAAAATATCAGTGCCGCACACTCAACACTTAATTCCACTTTGGATCCTTTTAGCGAATGTGTTTTTAGAGTAATATGCAACTTTCTTATATTTCTCTGAGACTTATATATATTTATGTAAAGGACAGAGTCTGTAACTCAGTATTATAGGTCACGATGCGCATAATGTTGATATAACCCTTTACCCAACGCAGACGATATCAAAATTTATTATTTTAAATATCATTTTTTCAAATGTTTCAAAAAATTTCAACAAAAAAATATCATGTGACCCCTCGTTGGAACGAGCTCGACAAGCTCGTTCCAACGAGGGGTCACATGATATGGTTTTGCTGAAATTTTTTGAAAAATAATATTTTTTCTACCACTGAATTTGCATATTACGCGGGCGGATCCACCAGATTCGTTGGGTAAAGGGATAATGAACAGTAAACAAGTTACAGAACATCATAACCGTATCTCATTCACACTTCTCCCATTGAAGCTAGAAACAATTTTACGCGATTACGCATCAGCAACCATAAACTGTGGATCGAACGTGGAAGGCATTTACAACCTCCTCGTCCTATCGAGCACAAAATATACGAAGCTTGTATAATGGGGGAGGTGGAATCGGAATGGCATTTCGTAATGGAATGTGTGCTTTATGCACCATTCAGAGAAAAATTATTTCGTGCAATTTCTGACGAAAAAATTGACTTTCCTCTAATGGATACAATGGACAAATTAAAAGTAATAATGACTAATGATAATCCAGTGCTGTGCAATGTTATTTGTAACATGATCCAGCTCTTCCTTCACAAGAGGGACTTATCTGTAATATAATTTATGTATGTCATATGAAATGAAATGAAATGACATTTATTTTGCAGTATACGTTTACATGAAGTATAATAAACAACTTGCAGAAATGTACAGAAATAAATGTAAAACTGCATGGAAACAGCATAGCCCTGGGGGCTGTCTTCCTGCCATTCCCATATTAAAAGATAATTAGTCCTGACATCAATATTGTAAACAATTTGCATCCTTACGGGATTCATGAGGGGAACTTGTAATACATAATTATTTAACCCCTAGCCCAGCGCAAACAGAACACTGTCTTCACAAGAAATGCTCTTCGATAGGATTTCCATTTATTTTCTTATCAGTCCTTTGACTTTCAATTCTAGCCCCGGGGACAATGACATGGCACTCAGTGGAATGACTAAATGAGCTTACTCCAGTGATAAACCATGGGCCCTGAAATAATACCCGCACAGTGCGATCTTTGCGAACAGTGCAGGACAGACACGACTATTGCGCTAGGTAAGGGGCCAAAGTATTGCAGAAGTTGCATTACAGAAATTGCTCAAAAATTTAATGGTCTAATCATCAAAGCCCAGATTCTGGAGTGTTGAAATCTGATGTGGAGATCCAGGCGAAATGGAAGTACAATCGGGGCAGGAAGGGTTATTACAAGAGACATCTGAATGGTATGAATTTAGAGCCTTGTCTATTATCGCCTTCTTAAATTGGCATCTATTGAGACGGTGGACTGATGGTTCAGTGTCATTCCAATTCATGAATTCCAATTCATGAATTAGTGTGTTTTATGATTCTGTTTATGTTGATTCTGTGTGTAGCAATCTGCCTTTATTCTGGTGTATTTGCTGAATAATTTTTATCTTATCTTA
This sequence comes from Pictodentalium vernedei, assembly GCA_031216915.1. NCBI lineage: Eukaryota > Metazoa > Mollusca > Scaphopoda > Dentaliida > Dentaliidae > Pictodentalium > Pictodentalium vernedei. Next base: position 153,482,310 of record CM062292.1, read on the forward strand.
AGATGGTGAAACGCCATTTTCTTATTTTTAACCCTTTACCTAACCTGAAAAGTAGACGACACTTTCAAAAATAATTCTTGAATAACTAATTTTTTTCATTTTTTGTGTCAAAAACATAGGTTATGACCCCTCGTTGGAACGAGCTCAACGAGCTCGTTCCAACGAGGGGTCATAACCTATGTTTTTGACACAAAAAATGAAAAAAATAATGAAAATTAATTGGCGATTTTTGAGAATAGCGCTGGCCGGTTTAGGCCGTTATGTCAGGTAAAGGGTTAAAAAGGGTTTCAACAGAGAATATTAGCCAACCGTTCAAACTCATTGGGAAAAAAATTGTAAAAAGCCCGCATCTGTATTTTTATACTAATCCACGGGAAATGACTGAAGTTGTGAAAAATGCGCACATCGATGATAAAAATTCGCTAACATTTCGAAATTCCAATCTTCGTATGAAATTCCCATACGCTTAGCGTTAAATTTACTTACTGCTTTAGGAAATTAAGTGGAGCTAACTTTCTCGATAATCTCTTTCAGTGACGAAAATAGTCATCCATGCGAAGAAAGCATTGCAAATCTGGGTCCGGGAAAGGGGGAGACAGTGGTGGAAGAGCACCCACAAGCTGATACATACCAACAGTGATCCCAGTGATCTACTTATTAATATAACTGACTAAAATGAATCATTAGCATTTTAACCCTTTACCTAACGTAACAGCCAAAACCGGCTAGCGCTATTCTCAAAAATCGCCCATGTACAACTATTTTTATCCCCCTAGTTGCGCATGCGTGAAAAACAGAGCTATCTTCATTATCCAATTTACTATAGAGGTCAATGGGAGAAAGCAATAAAACTTCATTTTTCATCCATATTTGCTTTTCAATAAAATTCGCGTACATATGGTCAAATAGTTTAGGTCATTCTCTTTAAAGTGATGTTTAATACTCATTGCTAGACAAAATTCTTCATGTTTCCATTTTTGTTTTAAATATCTTATTTTATCTGTGTGCATTTCCTTATGAATTTATGAAAAAAGGCCGACTGGGGTAGCTTTAAAGTTAAAAATATATATTAACCAACAATAGCATGCATTCCGCGTACATCATTCGGAATAAAGTAAACTTTAAATTATTTGATTCTATAAAAATATTTCAATTATGGTTTTGTTTTAATGTTTCCATTTCACTTTGAAAATAGTGATTTTTATTTTTATGCGATTTCAACAGACGATTCTCCACGGCTTATATTGTCTTCACTGACGTGAATGAAAGGACTTGAAAGCTCCATCATTTCTATTGACTCGTTAATATAAGTGTTTAATTTTGCATTGAACACAATGTATGTGATTTTAACAATTTAGAATTAATAACTTTGCTGACGGTTTTCAGGTTTAGAACAATTAGGTTAACCTGAAGTTGACAGCTAATTGGAAAAACTTTGATGTGGGTATTTTTTTAACAATTACTCAATGTCAGGTTTCTAATTATTATAAAACCAGTACATCTTCAGAACCACTGCGTCCCGCCTCTGTCCCTTTTTGTAAGCGCATTGCGCATCTTTTTGTCCCAACCCAATAGGATTACAATGCAGGCCTGCCCCCGAACCAGGGAAGTTCGGGTCTTCTTCTTCTTGGTGGTCCCCGAAAGGGGTCGTTGTTGTTTTCCTTCAAAGAGTCCAACCAAACAGAGACAGCCTGAGGCAGATTATACTTGCCAGTGATGGCCATCACTCATAATCATCCTCGAAGCGGCAGACTATACTTGCCCGAAAATCCAGATCGACTGCACCCTCGGGGAGAGGTAGTACCTTTGTGAGAGGACCCAACCTCTGACACTGGTCCTCACCCGAGGGTTCAACCGACATCAGCCAAGAGACCATCACGACGCAACGGGTGACACCGGCCGAGTACCCGAAGCAGTTCCTCCTTCAACACGCCTAGACATGTGAGAATGAATCACCTACAGTCAACGAGGGTCGAAAGGGGCTTGTCCGGCATACCGTTCCTGCGCGCCTTCGGCGCGCGAAACCATTCCTTTCGCAACCACTGCATTCCCACCTCTGCCCCTTTTTGTAAGCGCATTGCGCATCTCTTGTCCCAACCAGATAGGATTACAATGCAGGCCTGCCCCGAACCAGGGAAGTTCGGGTCTTCTTTCTGGTGGTCCCCGAAAGGGGTCGTTGTTGTTTCCTTCAAAGACGTCCTACCAAACAGACAGCCTGAGCCCGTTCCTCCTTCAGCACGCTTAGACATGTGAGAATTGATCATCTGCAGTCATTTAGGGTCGAAAGGGGCTTGTTCCCCATACCGTCCCTGAGGCAGATTATACTTGCCAGTGATGGCCATCACTCAAAATCATCCTCGATGTGGCAGACTTTACTTGCCTGAAATCCTATCTACTCGCCTGCAAACCTAGAACCACTGCACCCTCGGGGAGAGGTAGTACCTTTGAGAGATGACCCAACCTCTCACACTGGTCCTCACCCGAGGGTTCAACCGACATCAGCCAAAGAGATCATCACGCCGCAACCGGTGACACCTGCCGAGTACCTGAGCCCGTTCCTCCTTCAACACGCCTAGACATGTGAGAATTGATCATCTACAGTCATTTAGGGTCGAAAGGGGCTTGTTCCCCATACCGTCCCTGCGCGCCTTCGGCGCACGAAACCATTCCATTCGGGAAGAGCAGTAACTCCCTCTTCATAAAAAAAACTGACTGGAAAAAAATTATCAGTAGGAGAAAAACTTCCTCGAACTGAACGCGTTATATCTACAAGAAGAAATGTTTTACCTTCAACGTACCAAGTTGAAAGATTCATAACATACAAGAAAAACAAAACGGTGAGTTCATTATTACTTATCTTCTCTAAGGATGTCGAAGTGAGTGGAGCCCAGGCCCGAAACCAGACTTTACCTTGGTGGGGAAGGGGGAGAGTGGTTTTGCAGGAATCTACGCCAATTAACCGACTGTAAAATAGCATTTATCGCTACTCCATTTTGGGGGAATATTCTCAACCCATGCATAAATAGTTTGTTTATTTTATTTTGGTCCTAAGTTTGCTACAGTTTCTACGAAGATTCCATTATATCAAATATATGCCCCCGCCCCCGCCCCACGCGTATTCCTATATAATTCGATATAATGTGCAGCAAATCACGAAAACATTTTTCTATTTTATTTTATTACTAGTAAAATTTCTATGTGTATGGCAGATCTGACTGTAACATATGTACTTTGTCTTAATCTTTCTGTAAGTTTTTTGGGAAAAATTTGGTGGATAAAATGTTGATTTCCATTGTAACATACGTTGTAACATGCGCCAATTTTTTGTTAATGGAAACCCGTTTGCCTGACGATAAGTTGACGTGTTAGCAGTTTATGGTGTGATAATCCCTTATAACATAAAGAACTGTACATTGTTTTTTTCTTCTCTTGTCTCGGCAACAATAACTGTAGTACAAACAATATGTCGGCTATCCTGCCATTGATGAACTGAAAATATGCTTCGCAATTTTAAAAAGAATAAGTAATAAGCACATGGAAATACTAGCATTTAAAATTTTCATTTCCATTTTACTTAAACGCTTTTTAAAATTTCGAAGCAATTTCTCAGTTTAATGATAAGTCTTCTCCACCATCATGCCGTCCCATTACGTGTACATTGCATACAAAACCGCACTTGTTAATACCCCGTCGTTTGTGTAGAAACGACCGGGTATAAAAGGCTGTTTTAGTGCGGTCACGTGAGAAGGATTACATAACCAATTAATGTTTCGCGAGAAAAATCTTTCAGAGACTGTCCCTGGTTAGCAATTATATTGTTCAGTCAGAAAATTTCTAAAACCTGCATTTAATAAAATATTCAGATACAAATGCCATATCTTTCATTTCCAGAACTCTGTACTACGGTTTTATATAGGAATTGAAAAAATCCGTTCGTTAATTCGTGAGATTTTCGATTTATTTTCATATTAAAATAAAAGTTTCGCTGATATATGACACGTGATCGGCGAAATTCTCATTTTTTGGGCCAAATTTATCACACAAAATAACGTGATTTACTGAACCGATTTTCACCTTTAAAGATTTTATTTGATATACAAAATACCCAAACAAAATGTATCAGGTACAAAAAAAAGATCCAATCAACACTGATCAGTGAGTGGATGTCTTACATTATGTATTTACACATAACACACTCAGTCGATTTTTGGATAATTTTTTCGTATGGAGTGTACACATAATGCATAAACTGAAAATGGTCATTTGAATAGAATTCGTCTTGTTGGGGTGACTATTTTCGGCATTCGTCTTCTTGGGATTCGGCTTGTTGAGAATAAACCCACCTGGATGATACGCATCAAATGCTATGACAATGCATTAGGACAAGCGACATTTTTGCCAACACACATCATGGTTAAACCTGGAGGTCTGTTGGCTGAAAGTTTGCTTGTTCACAAACTGTTTATTACTATTTTTGGGGGGTGGGTGGGGGTGGGCGAGGGTATTGAGGGCGGTGGAAACTCAATTCTGTTTTAATAACGGTGATCGACTCTCCACTTACTGTAACTTTCAGAGCTTAATTAGGACATTTTTTAATAGTCACTTGTTAAAAATTCCAGGCATGTGCACCATCGACGTGCAATAACAGAAGAAGAAACAATTTTCTTATCCGTCAGGCCTAGTTTTCTATGGTTAATCAATTTCCATTATAATTTTTTAATGGGCGGAACAGTTTTAAAAAAGAAAAAAATTAATTTGCGGATACATCTTTTTACATTATTATATTTCTGGTATTTTCATACAAAGCGCACGACTCAAATATCCCGATTAAATTATATTCTCCTCAATTCCTTTATTTATGATTTTTTTCAGGAAGATGTTTACTTAGTGAAATGGAAAGACTACCCTCTGTATCAGTGTACTTGGGAACCTGTTTGTCATTTTTCTGCCGAACTTTTAGCAACTTTCATGCAGCCAATGTTAATGATGACAGGAAATTCATTGCAGCACATAATTTTGGGGTCATTATACTAGCCTTCCACTTTCCGGGAGAAAACTGGAAGGATGGGTAACGACAAGAGAGAGTCCTAGTTAGGACTAGGGAGGGACAAACATCATTGTTTGCCGCCCCCCCCCAAACAAAAAATGATTTGGCTACCAGTTATAGAATCCTGGCTACGCCACTGGTCTATTATGGGCCTCATAGGGACTACCCCATTCCCCCAACCAACTCCCACATCAATTCAATATAGTCCTGTATTATTAGCTACAAACACTTGACTTGTGACTTTTGTTTTATTTCCGAGCAAGTTCAGCACCCACACACACTCACATGATTCTAGGGAGCCAATTTTTAGGGCAAACAAAGTTGTAAAGTGCACTGTGAAAATCGATTTTTTTCGGGCGATGTTCATATTTTTAGGGGGCAACACAAACTTGCCCGAAAAAAAAATGAAACTGCCCTAAAAAATCCTTTTTTTCGGGCTGTAAAATTGTTCTCAAATGCATTTTACTCTACTCTTGCAAACCAAGAATTCAAAAATTCAAATATGAAGAACGCCATCCCACCCCTCCCACTCCCAGTCCTCACATCCCCTTATTTAAGATTTGCGTGTGCTTTTGGAAGATAGTTGTTTGTAAATATTGACTTACTTGTTGTGTTTAAGTTTTTGACTTTCAATAATAAAAACATTTCACATCAAATTTTAGTCTTGCTTTTCATTTTGTACATTTACAGTTCTGCAGATGACGCGACCGACAGCCAACTGTAAAGTTGTGAATTGCATTCAATTCCAAACATACAAGTATACCGAGATATGAATACGATGTGCAGGTAACGAATGGTCGCCGACTATTGTTTATCACATTTCGTTTTCACATTCCAATGTGCTTGTGCGTTCGAGACGACTGTAAATTAATTACTTCATCGATGGTACACAGGGAGGTGCGAAGCTTTTTAATTATTGCACGTGCAGTCAGGTGTGAAAAAATAGGGGCGACAACTCGAAATTTAATGTCTGACTCAGGCAATAGAAATAGTTCAGTATGAATTAATTTTCAAAATATTTTCATTTTTTGTCTCAAAAACATAGGTTATGACCCCTCGTTGGAACGAGCTCGTCGAGCTCGTTCCAACGAGGGGTCATAACCTATGTTTTTGAGACAAAAAATGAAAAAAATTAGTTATTCAAGATTTTGTTTTGCAAGTGTGGTCTGCTTTTCATGTTAGGTAAAGGGTTAAAAGATATGGCAATTTGAAAATGCTAATGGTTCATTTCAACCCATTTAAAGGCAGAACAAGAAAATACAATTGTAAAAGTTTTATGGTACTGGGCCCAGGAAACTCCAACTTACCGTTCTTTTTATTTTCAAACTGACGATAAGTCACTTCAATACTTACCTTCCATTCTTATCGAAAATTATGCATTATATGCGAGAGTTACCTTTGGGATGAATTCTACTTAATCTATTAAGCCTGTTGTTGGATCCATTCCTGAATATTTAGATTTTGTGAACTTTTTCTTTTTTGTGATATGTTTTCAAAATTCCTTTAAAATTCCCTGTGGGAGCATGGCTGTTCGGTGGTTGGAGCTTCGGACATTAAACAGAAAGGTTGACGGCCCGATCTTGACACGCGGTAACTGCGTTGTGTCATTGCAGGGGCAAGACACTGAATCCCTATAGTCTGCGCAGGGGCGTGTGGGCGATGTGTACCATGGAGCACTGTACGTCGATGGCTTCAACCACTGCTATCTCTGCTTGTACAGAGTTAATAAGTTGGAGAGTCTGACAGTTGCTCGTCGATGCTCGGTGGCTCTTTCTGGGTACTCCGGCTTTCTCCACCCAAACAACAACGACGTGGTTCTGGCTGATGAAAGTATCGCCATTTTCAGTTATCTTTGAAAACATTTTTTCTTTTCTTTTTTATGTTTGTTGTTTGTTTTTTTAATGTTTTGTTTTTTGTTTTTTCGTGACGGTTTCCTTTTTAGAAGGATGGGGTGGGGGTATGCGTTATCTCACTTTTACAATAGGTACCGTAAAGGATCTCGACACAGAGTCCAGATCCTTTACATGTATGTTACACATTGCAAGGAAGTTAGTGTAATCAGCGAACTGAGCAAGTCTTGTCTTGTGTTTCTGGGTAGGTTCAGTTATTATTTAATCCCACAGTCCGGTGTAGGATTACGTTAACACTGACCCTCCTGCCCAGTTCGGTGCTTATCATATTGCTTAATCATGGACCGCCAAAGTTTGTTTTACGCAAAAAAATTTGCATTCCGGGATGAAAAGGGATAAGTAATACTGGTATAATCTATTGATTTTTTTATTAAAACCATTTTTCAAAAATTAGTGACATATAGACACGTTTTGTACAATAAGGCGATTAATGAATGGTGGCAAACTGAAGATAAAAATCGGACGCGTATAAATCAACAAATTTTGACAAAGCTGGGCTCAAAAAGAAGAGTAAAATTACATTACGTGGTGAGTATACTTAAACCAATATGAAATGTGTACTTAAACTAATACACACGCGGCGTGCAACCGTTCCCAGATAATAAAACCCACCTCTTGTGAATAGGGGCGGGTAGAACAAGTATTGCCTCACTTCATAAACTCCATGCATGATGCAACTTGTATTGATTGAAGGATGTTTATTTAGACCAAATATTGACTGACGGTTTAACCCTTTACCCAACGTAACGGCAAAAACCGGCCAGCGCGATTCTCAAAAATCGCCAATGAATTTTCAATATTTTTTCATTTTTTGTCTCAAAAAAAAAAATGAAACTATTTTTTTTTCATTTTTTGTCTCAAAAACATAGGTTATGACCCCTCGTTGGAACGAGCTCGTCGAGCTCGTTCCAACGAGGGGTCATAACCTATGTTTTTGAGACAAAAAATGAAAAAAAATAGTTATTCAAGAATTTTTTTTGCAAGTGTCGTCTGCTTTTCATGTTAGGTAAAGGGTTAACTCTTCATCCTGAGCTTATAACTCGCGTGTTTATGCTGCCAAAATCAGGGACATCGTCATGATGACCGATCGGTGGTGATGGTGGTGGGTAGGTGGGAAGGGAGGGAGGGAGGGAGGGAGGGCCGTGTAAACTGATTTGTCCTAACTGTGATGTCTCAAGTCCCGATTGATAAAACACTCCAGAGATTTCAACTACATCACCAAGCATGCCTTGATGTTGCAGCTGGAATATTAATGAGCGGGAATTATTTAAATGTAGTATCGTCGTGCTCGTTCCAATGAGCGATTATAAACTATGTTTTCAAGACCAAAAAAAATTAAAAAAATATTTAGTTATTCGGAAAACTAATCTTAACATTCAATTTTCGTCCAATGGAAAACTGGTAAATGCTCAAATAGACCGAGCTAAACAGAGTTCGAAGGCAGTGTACAACTTGCAAAAATCTCTCAAAACTGGATGTATACCATCAGTTCTAGAAGTTTTTTTCTAAACGTTTCGACAAACTGGTTAATCCAATATTGTTATATACATGTGAGGTTTACTTTTCTGAAGTGAATATGGACCATGGATATGAACGTCTTTGTGAACACCTTCATACGAAATTTTGTAAGGAGCGCTTAACCCTTTACCCAAAGAACACGATATCAAAATTTACGTTTGTAATCATTAATTTTTTTTCTTCAAATTTTTCAAAAAAAAATATCAACAAAACGATATCATGTGATCCCTCATTGCAACGAGCTCGTGAGTGGTCACGTGATATGGTTTTGTTGAAATGTTTTGGAATTTTTTTTTTTTAACTGCTCATTTTGTTAAAATACGTGGGTTGTTGCTGCCTATTTGATAGTTAACCCTTTACCCAACGCAGACGATATCAACATTTATTATTTTAATTATCATTTTTTTAAATTTTTCAAAAAATTTCAACAAAACCATATCATCTGAGCCCTCGTTGGAACGAGCTCGACGAGCTCGTTCCAACGAGAGGTCACATGATATGGTTTTGTTGAAGTTTTTTGAAAAATAATATTTTTTCAACTGCTGAATTTGCATATTACGCGGGCGGATGCGGCCGATTCGTTGGGTAAAGGGTTGAAGGGTAAAATGTCAACGAAAATACCTCAAATCACACAGCTTGTACAGAACCAGTGGTAGTACTTGGCTATGAAAGCCAGAATGGCGTTGTAATGACTTTATTTAAAAAAACAACATTCGTTTTGATTGTATGACATTCCTTCGATACCAAATTTAGAAAGATGGCTGCGAGAATAGAAAAGATAACGATTGGACGAACATATTGATCGTTTCAAAGCCGAATTTCATTATGATCGCCGGCGTCGTGGGGAAAATAAACTCGGAATGTACCGTTTATTTAAAGTTGAATGCAGACTAGAGTCGTGCCATATTTGATAGAGGGGCGCCAATGTGTTGTACACGGTTGCATATAAATAACCACGCCCTTGTGATTGGACGGGATCGACACGTGCATCCTCCGTCTCGATTGAAGAAAGACTGTGTAAGGATGTGAATTTAGCAATATAGGGCAAAGTGCTACAAATGGACTGTCCAGCTTATTCACCCTTTAGAAATGAACTATTTATTTTTATGTCGAATATAAATGGAGAGTTGAAGAGGACGAACTGAGAAAGTCTGTTGAACGTGATTATGCAAAACAATCAAGAAACTGCTATGCTCGTGCATTAATCTGTGACGTGATCCACAGCTTTTTCAAATTAAGGGAGCAAGTAATGACTTCAATGCAATCTCACGTCATAGTTAGGTTATGGTTTCAATAGACTTCTTTATTCTTAATGAAAGTTTTATATTCTTGACCGCAGAGATAATTTGTGTATACTCCTGATTATGTAGTGTCGGGGCGGGGTGGCGTTGTGGTAACTGGTTCTCGTCAGATCACCGAAGTTAAGCAACGTCGAGCCCGGTTAATCACTGGATGGTGACCGTCTGAGCGATCAATTCGGACCCCCCTCCCCGCGTTGTGTCCTTGGGCAAGGCACTTAACCCCGATTGTCCACATGTTGCACGATGACGCCGTGTACTAATGCGTACTGCACGTCGATGGTGCGCATGTCTTCAACCAATCTAACCCTGCCTGTGCTGCAGTGCGGAGTTACGACGTTGGGGAGCTGGCAGCTGCTCGTCGTTGCTCGGTGTTTCTCGCCGGATACTCCGGTTTCCTCCATCCGTAAAAGTATCAGGGTCATGATTAGCCATTGTGCATAAGTATATGACTCTAAACACCAATAAATAAATATGTGGTGTCTAATTTTTTATGCCCCCGACCTCCGAGGGAGATTTGGGGGTCAAGTAATTGAGGGCACCGTTCATACTTCCGTACGTCCATACGATTGTTTCGTACTATAACCCAAGCATCATGTCGGATTTCGATGTCCGTGAGCATTGTGACAAGCGTGGAAGGAAGAATATCCACATATTGCGGGTTTCGTCCACGTATACGTATCAGAATTATGCCCCTTGCTAGTCCCCCACGGGTTACCGAGGGGGAACTTATGGATTGCACTCCGTCCGTCTCCTGCTCTCTCCTGTTCTCCTGCCTCTTCATATGTCAGCCAGTCTGTCCTGTTTCACCTGCATCTCCGAGATGTAATTTTATAATATCAAGGATTAATATGGGATCTACAGGGGTAAAGACCGTACACCCTATACTACCGCATTAGACAACCACGCATTACACCCACCCCACAATACCGCTTGTTCTAGCATTACGTACTACCTATGCCAGTCATAACATAATATAAATTAAAAGATGGATTAATAGTACCGAGGGCTAAGATGGGGGCCTACAGGGGTACAGACCGCACATCCTATACTACAGTTCAAAACTACCTAGGACTACCTGGCAATACCCCAACCATCCCCACAATACCGCCTGGCCTAGCATTACGTACTACCTATACCGGTCATAAAAAATATGAAGCATTAGTAGTACCAAGGGCTGACAGGGACCTAGGGGATATATAACGCCTATACTATAATGCCATATCATCCCCACACGAGAAGCTCTACACCCCCGACCCGAACAACGTTATGTCGGACTGAACAGTGGACAACAACAGCGGTCAACTCTATGACATCGCTTCCGCATCATGACGTCACGACGTCATTAGCAACGTGTACCGTTTTGCGAGGAAATAAATAAATAAAATGTGTATGTCGGTTGGATATCAATAATAATAATCCACAAAACCATAAATTAAGATGCCATGACACTTTTTTGTGTCTGAGTCAGAGTAAAACATGCGTATCAGATATTTAAAGATTAAATGGAATGTATTGCTGTATAGAAAATTAATGCAATATGTGTTAATAGTTAGTAGGATATAACTAACATAAGTTCAAAGTGTTCGACCTGAATCTTTTGCCTTATAATTGTGTGAGGACCTGTAGTTAGCTTCAAAACATGTTGGTGAAGCACAGCTGAAAATTGCGATGTTGATCAGTGAAACCGCGTTAATAACTGGCAATCCTTCTGTCAAACATAGGTTTGCATGAGCACAACATGACTTGTCAGCAATGGTGAGACCACATTTAACTCGGGCTAGAGCAAGGGCGGGGGAGTATAAACCCAGAGGAAGGTGAGAACAAGCCGAACAATTCATCTACGAAACATTGCAATGCAAAATACCATCGTGTGTCACTTGTAGCACTCAGCGATACTCTTCATTCCTTATTGTATTTTTTAAAATATATGACCCAATCCCTGACTTATCGCGTTATGTAAATCTGACTTTCGATAAAGTTATCTCCCCCGAAGTTATTAGACCGTCGAGGAAGATCCAATTAAGCATATAATTGTTGAGAAAACGGTAGAAAATAAAGCGAATTTCCCTTTTGTTACTTTGAATAAACGAAAGCAATGGGGGCGCGGTGGCGTTGCGGTAACCGGTTCTCGTCAGATCACCGGAGTTAAGCAACGTTGAGCCTGGTTAATTCTTGGATGGGTGACCGTCTGAGCGATCGATTCGGACTCCCGCGTTGTGTCCTTGAGCAATGCACTTAATCCCGATTACTCACATGGGGGCACGATGACGCCGTGTACTAAGGTGTACTGCACGTCTTCAACCAATCTACCCCTGCCTGTGCTGCAGTGCGGAGTTACGATGTTGGGGAGCTGGCAGCTGCTCGTCGTTACTCGGTGGTTCTCTCCGGGTACTCCGGCTTCCTCCACCCGTAAAACTGTCACCGACACGATATGCCCTTGGCTGTTAAAGTGTCGTTAAACCTTAATAAATAAATAAACGAAAGCAACAGACAGCTCTCGGAGCTGTCTGTTGTTTTTGTTTATTAAAACTTACAAAAGGAAACTTGGATTTTTATGTCGAGCCAATTAGAAACAAATAAGTAAACGTCCACTTTGGCTCTTTGTTTAGCTGATGTGTTTTTACAGTAATTTGCAAGTCTTTATTCTTCCAGGGAAAATTAGCAAATCTTGCATTCTAGACTTTTATATTAATGGAAAGGATCGTGTCTATATTATTTTATCTGATAACCATAGAGTATAACAACCGTTGTATATACTTGAAGTATATACAACGGGTGTTGTATATAATTATAATTTATGCGAACGACCTCTGACCTCTTTCAATTCCATTTTCATTCATTCATTCATGAAACATCGTTATATCACAGGGCAGGTTTTAATTGTACGCTTATTGCACTTTGTCAAAATCCTCTGATGGTGTCATTTCTTATTTATTTTGCTTCAATAAAGGCAACCTAAAATTTTGCTTCAAAACATTGTAGAAATTACTTGAATGTTAATAGTAATTAGTATGCGGCGACTGCGAACTATTTATAGTCACGGCCTCGATCAAAAGTACTCGTGGAACTGCGCTAATTAAAAGTTCGTCTGCTCTACCTGAAAAAAACACTTCGTAAAAATTGTAAACAAACGTAAAATTATTTGTTATATTGGGACTACAGCATAAAACACGGAAGAAAACTGGAACTATGTCAAAAAAAGAATAACTCTACTGAAACACCGTTTTGTTACTGTTAATAAAATAGTTGAAATTTATTTTGTCCCAGCGCAGTTACATGATGCAAGAAGTGCAATCGCACTTTACTATCGCCGTCATCGATTTTGTAATGTAAGGGACACAACTCTATGCGTCTTGTCCTATTTCTTTTGTCTCGTAGACTGGTTTCCTTTGGAGGCCCGTGGGAAGCATATATAAGTCGGGTAGACGCACGAGACGGGTGTCTGTTTGTTATACAACTCGTTGAAATATGGTTTATTTTTTCTCGGCGAAGCCTCGAAAAAATAAACCATATTTCAACTCGTTGTATAACACAGATATAAAAACACACTATATGTTTATTGTCTATATATATCACGATGAGTAAACTGTTAATAGAATGAACAGAAAAAAAGTAACAGGACATCAAAAGATGGTGAAAGAGCCGTTTTCATATTTTAAAACCCTTTACCTAACATAAAAAGCAGACGACACTTGCAAAAATAATTGTTAAATAACTATTTTTTTTCATTTTTTGTCTCAAAAACATAGGTTATGGCCCCTCGTTGAAACGAGCTCGACGAGCTCGTTCCAACGAGGGGTCATAACCTATGTTTTTGAGACAAAAAATGAAAAAATAATGAAAATTAATTGGCGATTTTTGAGAATAGCGCTGGCCGGTTTTGGCCGTTACGTTTGGTAAAGGGTTAAAATGTGTTCAAACAGAGAATAAGAAGCAAATGTTCAAAATGATTGGAAAAAAATGTGAAAGCCAACTTCTGTATTTTATAATACTCTACAAAATGCCCGAAGTTTGTGAAATGATGCACACATCGGTGATACAACTTCATAACATTCCGAAATTTGAAATTTTACATGAAATTCCCATACCTCAAGTGTTAAATTCACTGACAACTTTAAATAATTAAGGGGAGTTAACGTTCCCGTAAATCTCTTCCAATCACGAATATTGTCAGCCATGGTATGACACCGAGCTCGACATTAAATAGTGGTGTCTAAAAAGGGGAATATGCAATAGTTATCAATCGAGCTGGAGGTGTTTCGTGGATTGGAGCAATCTGTCACATTCGTTGAGTGACACAGTAGCGGCGAGGCGATACAGGACGGGGCAAGTTGATATTCATGATATACCACAGCGAGGCTGGTAACTAACTTTGTTCAAACAACAGAACGCATGGACTCGGGTACCAGTGAACCGGAGGTATTCCAGTGACGTCACTTGTACAGCTAGACTATTATTCTATCAGGTATTTCAATTTACTTGCAAACCCCGAGAAGACAATAGAGCCAGGGTGCAAATAGTGACATTCTCCACACTTTTTGGCTGCTACTTTCAACGCGAATGTACTATCGTGTCAGTAAAATTCAAATATCTGCCAAAAGACGCGGTGGTTAAGCTGCCAACCTCTGTCTTTCTACCCATATTTACACCTTGGCTCTATTGCCTTTTCATGGTATGATAGCGACTTGAAATACCCGCAGAACAAAAAACTTGGTGTTCAAGTGACGTCACTTGAATACCTCGAGTGCACTGAGTATACCAGAGTCCGTGTCTTTTGTTGACTGAACAAAAGACAGGCTGTTAGTAAGCTACTAACCTCGTTGTCGGTATTTCATGTAACAGTTACCAATCAAAATGGAGGTATTCAAGGATTTGAATAATCTGACAGCGTGTGGTAAGTGGCGCCGAGCCGCGTAGCGACGAGGAGTTACGGCACGCGGACAGGTTGTGTAAATTCATGAATACCGACAGCTAGGTTGGTAACTGACTTTTACAGTCTTCTCATGCTCCCAATCAGGTTCCTGGTGGTCCTTTGTGGGATGTTGTTACATTTTTGGACCAGCATGGCACCAAGCTCCTGGATATTTCTTCGCTGTAATGGACGGGCTGAAATTGCAAGCTGCAACTCATTCCAGACATGCTCGATTGGACTGAGGTCAGGGGATCTTGCTGGCAGTGCATCGCCCAACGCTCAATCCCCTCCCTCTGTCGGTACTCCCCGACAGCATGGGCAACATGAGGATGGGCATTATCGACCATCAGAATGAAACTATTGCCCACTGCACCTGCATACAATCTGACGTGGACATCCAGGATCTCATCAATATACCGCTGTGCAGTCAATGTACCACGTTCAAGGATACAGAGCTATGTACGCCCAACCCTGCTGATACCGCCCCAGACCATGATTGATCGTCCACCGTAGTGGTCATGCTCAGCAATGTTGGCTGCATGGAATCGCGCTTCTGGTCTTCTCCATACCCTCGAACGCCTATCTGTGTGGTCTGGGCAGTGCCTTGACTCATCTGCAAAAAGGACAGGTCGCCAATCTTCCCTGGTCCATCCAACGTGGTCCATGACCCATTCATATCGTGCCTGGCGGTGGTTCTGGGACAGCGAATACATGGTCTTCTCGATCGGTGACGACCTTAGTGCAACCTTTCCCGGATAGTCTGCGTCGAAACATTTACCCCGGATGCATTCTGAAGGTCACTGGAAGCTGAGTTGCTGTGGTAAAGCGGCTCCTACGGGCCTGAATGATCAAAAACCGGTCATCAGCTGCAAATGTTGCCCTGTCTCTGCCACCACCATGCCGTCTTACTGGTGTGTCATACTGCTGAAATCTTGCCCAGGCTCTGGTGATCACCGCATGGTGCACACCATGGGCTTCACCAACCTGACGATTGGTAGCCACCATCCCTACAGCCCGCCACATTTCTGCTTCAGACAAATGTTTTCTTACATCTGCATTTGCCATATTCAATCATTAAATCACAAAGGGTTTGTGTTGAAATGAAGATTGAATAACCTACACATGTCATGTACGTGTAGACAGTACACGAAAACATCATGAAAATCAAGGGGTACATGCTTTCCATGACTGTCACGAAAAGTCTGCCTGCCAAGAGAGCAAGAGACCTAATGTAAACACTGGGGACCATATCAGTACATTCCTCAATCATATCCACCAAAAATATCGCAAATGTGTCACAAGAAAATTTCACTATGATGTGTCAAATATGTGGTGCTTAGCAAACTTTGAGTAGTATACATTACCGACACTCTTCCACCCCAGTGCGGTGGTTACCACACGGATGAAGTCAATCATCCTAGACAAAAACATTCGCAGCTGGAGATAATAAGACGCACAGATATCTTTTGATTCACCCAACTAACGTGTATCCGGGCAGACAGACGTCCACAAACTAGTGGTCCAAAACCCTCTGCCCTAAACTAGTCCACAAAGTACTGGTCCTCATTGGAGCTCATTAATGTGTATGTGCCCGGGCACTACATGTGATATGCCCATATTGTGTACTATCAAACAAGCACATGTGAAATTTTATCGGGGCTAAGAAACCTTTGAATTATCTATAAGCCAAAAAGTCATAGTAGAATCCAGCTGTAACAGAGTGATATAATATGATACTAGTAGGAGTATGGTTAGAATGTAGTGGATGTGGATATGATAACTTTGTGGAAAGTTTCTCAATAAAACATAGTCCTCATATCTTCGAGTTGGTACTGAACGGCCATGTTCTGCATCCACTTTCTGAAATCGATCAACAGCTAAAGCGTCCATTCGTTAATATTGTGAGACTATGGAGGTCACGAAGAACATCCTTATTGGCATATTGTTTCATCGCTCTCACTGTCTGACATGATGAAAACAGATGTTAGAGCCAACCTCAGTAGCTAGGGATGGTAAATCAGTCAACAGTATGGACGAGACCAGAAGCAGTAGTACTGCTACAAGCATGTGGTAGTGGTACACGATAGTAGTAGTGGACAACTCGTAAAGGTGATGGAGTGTCCATAGAATGCAACAGCAGTGGTATTAGTAGTGATGGGGCTAACGGCACTATAGGCAGAAACGAGTTGGTGTATTGGTAGAATCTAGCACTGTCGACAGTGGGGCAATTGTCAGTAGCTGTGGGAGTCGACCACAAGACAGATAGGCGCAGCGGTAGTACCCAATAGCAATGATGTAGGAATAAAAGCTATAACTACATCGGCAATGTTGGAGCTAGAAGCCAAGACGATGAGTGGTGAACTTGGAGGCAATACCTTTAAGTGACAAGTGTGTTGTGTGTATTGAGTACACAGAGTATGCTAGCACTATCCAGCGCGATTCATAAAACTCATCGTTCAGGTTTTATTATTTGTTTTCAATTTCTGCTTCCACAGGTAGGTAGCTAGTGACCCTTCGTCGACGAACTCGTTCTAATAATGGATCACAAACTGTGTTTTTAGGCAAATGACGAACATCTTAACAAGGCGTAATAAATTAATCAACATAAACATGGTCGGTGATAATAAGCATTATGTACGCGGTGTGTGTGAGTAGTGTGATGACTAACGAGGTTACAGATGCCCTTTAATTTCTTGCATGCTTCTGATGGATAGTCCAGTTCAAGACAGGATTTCTCTTGCCACTGAAATAAATAGAATTCGGGCAGGTTCGCGCTGCAAATTAAATGGATTTTTTCACAAATGATTTCCTGAGTAGAATTTAGACGAGTTTTTCCTTCACTTCTAGTCATGGCTGCTTTATAGCGGCCATGACTAGATTTGATGAAACATATCTTGAAAATACTCAGCTGGTTAATCTCTTACCCAACGAATCGCCCGAATCCGCCCGCGTAATATGCAAATTCAGCAGTTGAAAAAAAAAAATTTTTCAAGAAATTTCAACAAAACCATATCATGTGACCTCTCGTTGGAACGAGCTCGTCGAGCTCGTTCCAACGAGGGGTCACATGATATGGTTTTGTTGAAATTTTTTGAAAAATTTTAAAAAAAAATATATTTAAAATAATAATAAATTTTGATATCGTCTGCGTTGGGTAAAGGGTAAAGAGTTTAATCGAAGGTTTAAATCTGAATTTCAGCTGCCGGAAGCAGAAGAAAGGATTTCAAATAATATTAGGAGTTAAAATTAATGGAATTCTCTGGAAGTTGTCTCAGATGGACCTTGAGAGCGAGTTAGCCATAGACAGTACCTTTCAAGGAAACATATAAAACAAATTGGCTAGATGCTGTCAATAAGCAGATTTAAAAAGGCAATGGAGATGACTGTTGCTCAGCAGCAGCTCTAAAACGTTCGAAATTGTGCAAATAATGTGGGCGAGAACAATCTACAGCATCACAACCACTCGTGTAGCCACATCCCTGCGATGTTCAAACTTCATTCACAAAGCTTCGTAATCTTTATACCCACTTTATTTTGTCAAAATACATTCTTCCATTATGTGGAGGACATCATCCTGTTAAACCTGACCGAAAAGAGTTACATTTCTCAGTTGATGAACAACAGCATTAGTGCCTATTGTCAGATGGCGAGTTGGTGTGTGGCAAAACGTGGCTAATAGACATTGGAATCTCGACCTTTCTGCGTGGTAGCTGCAAAGGCCACTCTTGAGGAGGCAAAAACATGAGAAGGCTGTTTTGAGCGCCGGGGTCTTAATGCTTCAACCAGTCAAAATCACCATCCCTGATGCACGCGTAAAGAAATTTCAAGCAGCAAATGCTCCCCATAATACATCTTAAAATTTAACCAAGTCATTCTTTATTATCAGAGCTTAAATTCCAAGTTGCATTGGGGGAAGATTTTGCAGTTTGGCATTTTTATGGTAGAGTAATTCACTATTGAAATACAAAGGAGCGGAACGCACAAAAGAGGTTGGTGAGTCCCGAATAGCCGGAAACACCTTTTCTCCCAAATCATGAAGATTTTTTCCATTCCACAATTATCACTCTTCTTTGACTTTTAAACACCCTAAACATAAGGTGTATTTTTAAGCAGGCAAAGAGCATTATTATCAGTATGCAGCCAACTGGAAAGGTCCGAAGTTAGTGTTGTGGCCTAGGGGGGAAATTATTGGTCGCCCGAACGCCAACATTTGCTGTGAAACTGTAAAAGAACAATTTAACTCTCGCCACACCATGTCAGAAAATTTTGAGATGGAAGTGCATCTAGTGGTTTTAACCCTTTACCCAACGAATCGGCCACATCCGCCCGCGTAATATGCAAATTCAGCAACTGAAAAAATAATATTTTTCAAAAACATTCAACAAAATCATATAATGTGTCCCCTCCTTGGATTGAGCTCGTCGAGCTCGTCCCAGTGAGGGGTCATATGATATGGTTTTGTGGGAAATTTTTTGAAAATTTAAAAAAAATGATATTTCAAATAATAAAGTTTGATATCGTCTAAGTTGGGCAAAGGGTTAAACACAGGTAAATATCCATAAGTATTATGTACGCGGCGTGTGTGAGTAGTGTGATGACTAACGAAAAGGCGGACGGTGGGTGGGAGTCGAGAAGCGGAAAAAGTATGCAGAGCAATTATTTTCCTAGCATGTTGTCCCCTGAGTTATAATGTGTTCTATGTGCCAATAGGCACATAGAACACATTGGAACTCAGGGAACAATGTGCATACATAGAGCAACTTCGTTAAATTTTCTCCATTTATTTCAAAGGCGTACAGCATAACATGCATATTATACTTGCGGGGTTGTGGGTAACCACATTACATTGCTTTGGATCAGTTACGGTGTTTCCCATTACATTTTCTTGACTTGTGACTGTAACCTGGGTACACCCACTCGCTTATCTGTGCTATTATTTGTTTATTTATTATGGTTTAACGATACTTTTTACAGCCAAGGCCATATTCCGTCGCACAGTTGTACGAGTGAGGAAACTGGAGAATTCAGAGAGAACCACTAACAGTGGCGACTAACTGTCAGACTCCCGAACTTTCTAACCTGGTATAATGCACAAGAAAGGTTTATACAGGATCAGTATTAATTTAATCCAAAAGCCTGCGAGGTGGTGATTTTTTGTGACTAGCGCTGGCCAGCATAGTCGTTACGTTAACCAAAAAGCAAATTAATTTTTTTATTTATTAAGGTTTAACGACACTTTAACAGCCAAGGTCACATCGTGTCGGTGACAGTTTTACGGGTGGAGGAAACCGGAGTACCCGGAGAGAAACACCGAGCAACATCGAGCAGCTCCCCAACATCGTAACTCTGCACTGCAGTACAGGCGGGGTTAGCTTAGTTGAAGACATGCGCACCATCGACGTGAAGTACGTCTTAGGACAATCGGGATTAAGTGTCTTGCCCAAGGATACAACGTAGGTAATGCAAAATTACACATCATGTGATAAAAAGAATCTGAAATTCGTCACGAGATGACATGAAATTTCGGAACCTCGTTCACCAAAATCGACCGGAGCCTCGGTAAACCTCGGTTCGGACCGATTTTAGTGAACTCGGCACAGGCATGTAAATAAGTCGCGACTGATTATATCTGTCAAAGTAAACAAATTTAGTTGCATATAGATTTCATCTTACCATTTTGGTCTATCTCTTCAAGAACCATCGTCTAACCTGAAGGCGAGGAGAGAGCTCAACCACGACCAGGTCACATTATACCCGCCAAAAGAGGGGTTAGCTGGTATTATACATCCAGGCCGCCAGTCTAATTCAGTAAGAAATTCGAAGTTGTTATGACTAGGAACCAGTCTAGCGCTGAAATAGTCTAACGCCTTTGTTTAGATTCAATTGACTGGAATATTTCATTTGGTTGAAAGACCGAATCTACTGTTCACTTTTCCGACCAGCTGAAATATTCCAACCGAATGAATCTAAAAAAAATTAGAAAAACATTTCTTTTCTTTAAATCAACGCAAGAAATGTTTCTCAATGGAGACTTGATTTTATTGCAATTTTGATGACATTACCTTTAACCCTTTACCTAACCTGGAAAGCAGACGACACTTGCAAAAAAAAATTCTTGAATAACTAATTTTTTTTCATTTTTTGTCTCAAAAACATAGGTTAACGACATGTTTTTGAGACAAAAAATGAAAAAAATAATGAAAATTAATTGGCGATTTTTGAAAATAGCGCTGGCCGGTTTTGGCCGTTACGTTGGGTAAAGGGTTAAAGAAAACTCATAACAGCTGTAGTTGTATGATTACGTCATGTAGTTCCACTCTAATTGTGTTGATATCTTGAGGTCTTCAATTGAACTAAATATTTGCTGATTAGGATATCTATAACTGAATCACGAGGAGCGCGTTGGCTCAGTGGTTAGGACATTGGATTTCAAACCGAATGGTCCTCGGTTCGATCCCGACCAGCGATATATACTTTGTGTCCCCGGGCAAGGCATTTGATTTCGAATACGGCGTATACTGCATGTCGATGATGTACTTGTCTTCAACCAATGCTAATACTGCTTAGTACGTTGGCGATTCTTACAGTTATCTCACCGCTACACGGCGGTTCTCTCCGGGACTCCGGCTTCCTTCGCCGTCAAAGTCTTTTCTTTTCTTTGAATCAGTGCAAGAAACGTTTCTCAATCGAGACTTCATTTCACGCATATGCTTTTATATTCATAAAATACACGCTTTTTCTGCAAAAGCCGAAGCGAACAATATTTTTTTTTGTATTGTCCTTGAACATTGCGATCACGTGCGCGGGCTATTTAACTATTTCTTTTTTACGTTTGGGTTATTTTTGGCAATAATTTGTGTTTTTAATATTTTTGTTAGTAAACTGTAGGCGTGCAATAAATACAGAACAGCATATGCGTTCGAACTGCCATTTTTAGCGCACTCGATCGATTTTGGCGGAGGGATAATATTGAACAAAAAGGCGAAGGCTTCGAGTTCAATATAATCTCTCCGCCAAAATCGATTAATATTTTTTTAGTAGACTGTTGGCATACAAAAAATTCAGAACAGCATACGCGTTCGAACTGTCATTTTTTAACGCATTCGATCGATTTTTGCGCTGGGATAATATTGAACTCGAAGCCTTAGGCTTCTCGTTCAATATTATCCCTCTGGCCAAATCGATCTCGTGCGATAAAAAATGTTAGTTCGAACGCGAATGCCGTTCTGTCTATTTACCGAATCTTTGATGGCTCCACCTTTATGGAAGAGCACTACCCCATCCCCTTCCGTCCGCTGTTGTTTTGTGATTACGCTACACAGTTTCACTAATTGTGTTGATATCTTGATGTCTTCAATGTGAATTAAATATTTATTGATTGGGTTATCTATAACCAGACCACAAAAAGAATAATTTTTATATATTTATGAGTAAAGGGATATCGAATTTTATCTTACAATCAACATGTTTTTTGTCTGTATTAACTCCGCAACTGTCGGGTATCAGACCCCTGATACAGATGTTTGTATTAGGGGGTCGGATACAAGCACGTTCCTTTCGCGTGAGTTCCATTTTTTTTCTTTTTGTTCATCCGTACGAATAAATAGTTCTTTATATACTATTCAAAGTTTACTAAGCATCAAATATTTGACACATCATTGTGAAATTTGCTTGTGACGTATTTGCGATATTTTGGGTGGATATGATTGAGGAATGTATTGAAATGGTCTCCAGTGTTTTCATTAGCTCTCTTGACAGGCAGACGTTTCGTGACAGGCATGAAAAACATGTACCCCTTGATTTTCATGATGTTTTTGTGTACTGTCTTCATGTACATGACATGAGTAGGGTATTCAATCTTCAGTTCGATACAAACCCTTGTGATTTAATTATTGAATATGGCAAATGCAAATGTAAGAACACATTTATCTGAAACAGAAATGTGGCGGACTGTAGGGATGGTGGAGCAAGGGGCTACCCATCGTCAGGTTGGTGAAGCCCTTGATGTGCACCATATGGTGATCACCAAAGCCTGGGCAAGCTTTCAGCAGTATGGCACACCAGTAAGACGGCATGGTGGTGGTAGAGACAGGGCAACATCTGCAGCTGAAGACCGGTTTCTGATCATTCAGGCCCGTAGGAACCGCCTTGCCACGGCAACCCAGCTTCGCAGTGACCTTTAGAATGCATCCGGGGTAAATGTTTCGACGCAGACTATCTGGGCAAGGTTGCACGAAGGTGATCTCCGATCTAGAAGACCATGTATTCGCATTCCGCTGTCCCAGACCCACCGCCAGGCACGATACGAATGGGCCATGGACAACGTTGGAGGAAACAGAGAAGATTGGCGACCTGTCCTTTTTACAGATGAGTCGAGGTACTGCCTAGACCACACATATAGGCGTTCTAGGGTATGGAGAAGGCCAGGAGAGCGATTCCATGCAGCCAACATTGCTGAGCATAACCGCTATGGTGGAGGGCCAAACATGGTCTGGGCGGCATCAGCTGGGATGGACGTACAGAGCTCTGTGTCCTTGAACGTGGTACATTGACTGCACAACGGTATATTGATGAGATCCTGGATGTCCACGTCAGATTGTATGCAGGTGCATTGGGGATAGATTCATTCTGATGGACGATAATGTCCGTCCTCATGTTGCCCATGCCGTCGGGGAGAACCGACAGAGGGAGGGGACTGAGCGTATGGACTGGCCAGCAAGGTCCCCTGACCTCAATCCAATCGAACATGTCTGGAATGAGTTGCAGCTGGCAATTTCAGCCCGTCCAGTCCAGCCAAGAAGTGTCCAGGAGCTTGGTGCCATGCTGGTCCAAGAATGGAACAACCTCCCACAAAGGACCACCAGGAACCTGATTGGGAGCATGAGAAGGCGTTGTGAAGCTGTAATTAACGTCTCATGCTCGATATTGAAGCCATACCAGTTAGCTCCGTCAACTTTTTGGCATATTGAAAAATTTCCTCTTTAACCCAAAATATCCATTTTCCATGGTTATCGTATTCAAAAGCTAAAAAATAATGTCAAACACAAATAAAATCTTAATTTCTGTACTTCAATCACTAAAGATATAATTAAATAAAAAATATATACACTTTTCATTAAAATATTTCAACTAAAACGTAAAACAGATAGTTGGATGTACTTGGTGCTTAGCAAACTTTGGGTAGTATATATTCGTCTACATTCTTGACTTATCCCCAACATATTGTAAGATAAAATGATTATTACCATTATGTGGATGTACAAAATATGTATCCGAGCCTCGCTCCGGGTTCTAAGGGTAGATCACAATTCGTCTTCGACTCGTCGTGATCTGCGCTTAGAACCCTGAGCTCGACTCGGATACATATTTTGTACATCCACATAATGGTAATAATCTCTATTTATCTTACAATGAACATGTATTTTGTCTGTATTAACTCCGCAACTGTCGTGTATCCGACCCCCTGATACAGATGTTTCTATCAGGGGGTCGGATACAAGCACGTTCCTTTCGCGTGAGTTCCATTTTTTTTTTCTTTTTGTTCATCCGTACGAATAAATAGTTCGTTATATATTCGTCTACATTCTTGACTTATCTCCAATATATTGTAAGATAAAATGATTATTACCATTATGTGGATGTACAAAATATGTATACGAGTCTCGCTCCGGGTTCTAAGGGTAGATCACGACTCGTCATGATCTGCCCTTAGAACCCGGAGCTCAACTCGGATACATATTTTGTACATACACATAATGATAATAATCTCTATGTATCAGCGGCCTTCAGTCACGAAAGTGAGTAAACAAACAGTCCATAACAACGTTGAGTTTAGAATAGAATTGAATTGATGCCCTGAGGACTTGAAATTTTGTTAAGGATGTGCGAAAAGTGTCGATCGACGGTGACTGGCTCCGCCGGTACGAAAATGGTTCACCAGGGCGGAGAAAATTTTGAAAAATGAGTAACAAATGGAGCTTTGTGGCAGCAGCTCAGAAAATATTATGTAAAAATTAGGATTGAAAATGTAAGCACTTTTGCATGTGAACAACTACGTACAAAATAGACTACTGATAAAAGTGATATGTTATTTTCCAGATATATTTAGAACCTATATATGTAATTTTGTTAATCTGTAATTATGACTGACATTGAACAGCGATAAGCTAGATGTAACATAATGGGCCCGTAACACAATGACCGTGTAAATAATTTCTATGAAACGCCTAGGCACTTTGGTATTTTTATCGCCGAGGCTATACAAAATCATTAAGGTGGTGCTTATAGGCGTTTCATAGACACTACATGCAAACGAGAACATAAAATTTATGTTTTAAAACCACCTAACCACAGATAGTATGGTGTATCGGGGTAAGTGAGTGGACTGAGATCGGTCCACTTTATCAAAATTTTCAAGTCACAAATGAGAGATAGTACCTCAAGTGGAACTCCAATTTTGTGGGGAGGTGTGTTCGCACACGTCGCACCTCCCCTGGTTACGCGCCTGGTAGATGATTTAAGACTAAAATACATGACGAGACTCAAAAGCATTTTATCAGTTGATTCGAAAGTATGTTTTTGTAATCCCACTTCTCCACCTCCGACACCACCTCCCCAACCAGGCACACACACTTTTAACACCTTCCGTCGAATTTGCCAGATACTGGGAATCAAGAAAATGGAATTTTTGTAGAACCAGTTTCAATCTTTTTCCCACACGGAATCACTGAAAGTCATCGCGCATTAGACATTTGTGCCCCCACCCTTTCCACCCGACCATCGAGATTCCACCACCTTCGGCGCAAAAATATGTCACTTATACAGATCACTTAACCATTTCAACACGGGCGCTCTGGAAGGTATCATTTCAATCAATATACTGTCAACGGCAAAACTGGCGAAACTATCCTGGTATGTTGGGAGGTTCAGTAATAATTTAATCTGATAGCTCTGTTGAGCTGTTGGATTAAATTATTACCGAGCTTCGCTTCAGATTTTTTGTTCTTTATATCGTCTGCTCGCCCTCTACCAATTTTTCTTGGGGAGCTCCCTCCCGAACCCCACCAATGGCAGGGGGACACCACAGGTCTGATGAGGTGTGGGTATGGCCCTCCCATTGGTGGGGGTCGGGGAGCTCCACCAATGAGAGGGCCATACCTACTCCCATCTTAGGCTTACGGCCTTCGGATATCTGGCACCCTAAAAAAATTATGGCACCCTCAATAAGAAATCTTAGCTGCGCCTCTGCCGGGTTGAAAGGGTTAACATTTCCACTTTTTTAAAATCCCAACCCATTAATATCTGATATGAACAGAATTTGTCTACAAAAACAAAGGTTGATGTATACCAATGGAAAGTGTCCATTGAATTCATTCCATTAATTTATGACAGTCATCCTGTTTAGTTCCCATTGTTCAACATTTGAAATTGTCGGAGGTCATCGATCCTGACACAAAGAGTTGTTCTTTGTTCATATTTTATTTGTGGGGATTTCGAATTTTGTGTTTTGCAGGGATTGAATGTTTTGTTCCAACAGCTTAACAAAGGGACTCCCACGAGAACATTCAAAACTTCCCATGAACATTTAATTATAATATATTTGTACTAAGTGGTTACATCTGAATCAATTCCCTCTTCATCCTTCAGAACAACCAAGAATAGTGTTCACAGAAACACACACAAACGCACACAATCACGTTTTTTTCTTGATAGTTTAATCAATCCATGATTTGGTTCGTTCACCAAACACACCGCTACACTGTTTTAGCTAAGACACTGTACACCTTGAGTAATACATTTTTAGCTGAATTCTTCCCCATGGATTCCATTTATTTGTTTTGTTCTAAGTAGATGCCATTATAGAGGCTTCTCAAAGCATTATAACCTAGGTGTCGCAAGGGTCCTTAATCGCCCACATGATAAAAGTGGTTAAAGAAGGATTTAAATATGGGAACAATTCATTTAAACAAATAGTAAATTCTCCATTGGGTTCTGTGTTAAATTTCAAACCCCTCTGGTGTCTACCAAAATCAGACAAGCATAACACTTTGAACAATCTTTAATCTTGGGGTCGTAGCAATGCTATATCCCAAATATCAAAAGATTCGGCCTTGTGGGTCTGAAGAAGAAACTCTTTGAAGAATATTCCCCACACAGTACTGAGTTAAAATTCGGGTTCCCAATATAAGACGATTTGAACAAATTGAACCTCCCTACACTAAGTATGTCAATACTGTGTAAAAACGAATCTGACTCCTGGAGGTAAAGAAGGTGTTTTTTAGAGGATAGTCCTTATATTGTACTGAGATAAAATTTGGACAAACTGGAATCTGAACCTCCTAAGGTCCCTGCGTATCAAATATCAAAAGATTCTGACTTGTGGAATTGAAGAGGAATTTTAAAGAAATTTCCCTATGTTGCCCTAACTTAAAATTTAGGTTGTCATAGAGAGTCCAAATATAAACCCAGGGATTTGATTTGAACAGGTTGGAATCTGACCCCACTAAGGATACTGCAAACCAAATATCAAAGGATTCTGACTGACGGATCTGAAGAAGAGATTCGAAGAATATTCCACATAGTACACTTAGTAAAAATTTGGGCCAAAATATGACTCTAGGGACTTCATTTGAACAAACTTGAATCTGGCCCACCTGAAGATGCTCTGTACCAATAACCAAAGATTTGGATTGGTGGATATGAAGAAGAAGCTTTTAAAAAGGTTTTCCTCATATTGAACTGAGTTAAAATTTGGGTTCCCATAGGGAGTCCAAATATGAACCATTGACTTGATTTGAACAAACTCTCAACCCGCTAAGGGTAGTACATGTCACATATCATAAGATTCTGACCTATAGATGTGAAGAAGAAGATTTTTAAAACATATTCCATATATTACACTAAGTTAAAAGTCAGGCTCCCACACTGAGCCCAAATATGACACCAGAGACTTGATTTGAACAAACTTCAAGCTAAGCTCCTCAAAGATGCAGTACACCAAATATCAGGAGATTTTGTCTTGTAGATCTGAAGAGGGGATTTTAAAATAAACTTCCTCATATTGCACCAAGTTAAAATTCAGGTTCCCATAAGGAGCACAAATATGAACCCATGGTCCTGTTTCGAGCAGACCTGAATCCGACACCTCTAAGGATATTGTATTCCAAGTATCAAAACATTCTGATTAGTAGTTCTGGAGAAGATGGTTTTTAATTTTGTAAAAAAAACAATTGTGGGTACTGACAGAATTATGACCTCTTTGATGCCCCATGTGGGCGTGTCAATTTTATTTGAACAAACATGAATGGCCATATGATAAGAAATATGCATATCAAATTTAGTTCAATTCGGCCCAGTAGTTTATGAGAAGCCGTTAATGTAAAGTTCACGCCCCAGACGGACGGACAGACGGGCGGACGATATGTGACAGACGAAAGACCAACGACAGACGGAGAGTGATCACTAAAACTCCTCTTGAGCTTCACTCAGGTGAGCTAAAAAGTAAAAGCCCAACCAACCAGTAAAAACAAACTATACATTATGCAGTATTTTACGACAGGGACGAAACAAATCGATCAAAAAAGTTGAAAAATACAAATGCAGAAGTCGTAAAATAAGTGCCAGGCACAACTTGCATGTTTAACAGACACCATTTGTCATGACCCTTACATTATGACCAGTACAATATCATGGAATTGAGTGCAAGCATGTAACTTAAATACATGTCGAGAGCGCAGTGTATCAGTGGTTGCGTCATTGGACTTCAAACCGAAAGGCCCACGGTTCGATCTCCGTCAGTCAGACTCCCCAACGGACTAACTCCGCTCACAAGCAAGGTTAGCATTGGCTGACGACAAGCGCACTATCGAAGAACAGTACGCTCTAGTACACAACACTAAAAATGCCCCCCCCCCCCCCCACGTGGGCAATCGGTATTAAGTGGCTTGCCCATAGACACAGCGCGTTGCACCTGGCGGGGATCGAACCATGGATCTTTCGGTTTGAAGTCCAATGCCGTGACCACTGAGACACCGCGCTCTCGACATGTTTTTAAGTTACATGCTTGTATTCAATTCCATGATATTGGTCTACCATCTTGGTTTCTCGGCCGCTATGGTGGCACGCTGTTGCTTTGAGGGCGAGTGACCTCTGACAGAGCGGGATGTGTTCTGAGAGTGTGTTCAGTCATCTGAGAATATTACAAATTATAGGGAGCGCGGTGGTTCGGTGGTTCGGTGGTTCGGTGGTTACGGCATTGGACCAGGGGTAACTGCGTTGCATCCTTGGGTAAGGCACTTAATCCAGATGGTCAACGGGGGGGGGGGGGGGGGGGGGGGTGAGGGGGGGGGGGCTGTGTACTAAAGCGTATCGTACGTCGATGGTGCATTTGTCTTTAGCCAGGGCTAACCATGCTCGCACGGATTTAGTTTAAACAATATTTTTATTTCAAACAAACATGTTACACATTGTGTACAATGTAACAAGTACGACGGATAAAGACACAAATTGTAAGGGGGGGGGGGATAGGCAGGGATTCGACAGAAAACTTTGAAGCTTTTGGTAATCGTCTCCCTAATAAATGATGGATTTACACCAATTGGAGGCTGGCGTCGATTTTGAATATTGTAAGAGACTGCATGTTTGAACTAAAATATAGATAAAGATAATATATATAATATTAATTATATAATATAGATAGACAGTCGGGACATAGGACGCAAATAAAGCTTGTCGTGGAATGCTTTGTGAAAATAACTGTTTTTTGTATATTCTGCTTAGCACATTTGTATAGATCACACTAGGTGGAAGTAGGCAAATGTGTGTGTGGCCGCGTCCAAGATAAGAATAGGATGAAGGGGGGAAAAGTGAAACAGTAAGGAATGGATGGGGGTGGGGGGGGGGACGAGGGAGATACAAAAAGGGATAATAATAAGCTATCTTGAAAAACAGACTGTGGGTCCTTTCGAACAATATAGTTATCGGAAGGCCGCGTTTACAAATAGCAGACATTTCGTTTAAAAGCTAAGTGAGATATAAGAATATGCTTGAGACTACACAAATTGCCCAGCAAGCAAAGTAGGCCCCGAACGCTCACAGTAGCCGAAGCGCCCACTCGACCATGATAAACCTCTGAACAACCTCAAATCCAAAACTTCACGACTCTCGACATTGTTCAATAATTCTGAACCATACAGTAACATAGAGAGATCGACTGTAAAAAGCGGAGCCTTGATTGTATGATTTCGAGAGTTTGAGTAGAGGGAGCAATATAGAAGAGAATGCTCAGTTGTTTCGAGTTCCCCATACTGGCAGTATGGAGAGTGTGATAAATGGTTATCATATAAATGGGCGCCAAGGTTACTGCAACGCAAACGTAACCTACAATGGTATGTTTGGGCCGCACGTGATTTATTGCCACTAGCGAATAGCGGTGGTCGGTCATTTCCGTTGTTCAGAAAATTTCTAAAATTACTAATAGATGAATTCTCCCGGACATGCAGATGCAGAGCATTCCATTGGTTGATAACGTTGGAGATTAATGAACACTGGTACAAATTCGTGCGGCAGAATGGAACTCGATGATTTTGATTAGATCGGAGATTAAATCGTGGGTTGGTCGTCGACACAAGTGGCGGTACTTTATTAGCAATATATGAGAGAGTAATATGATACATTTTAAAACATTGTATTAATTTTTGTTTGCGGCGTCTTTCTTGGAGCAGCTCCCAACGGGTCTAAAAATAGAGAAAACAATTACTCGCACTGATGCTTGCACCAGTTATGATGCAGCTCTCAGTATTTTCTCAAGATCTGCAACCCTAGTTGCTGAGCAGTTGTCCCACACTCTATCGGCGTACTCAAGAACAGGACCAATAAAGGCAAAGTAGATTTTTTCTTTTCTAAGGCCATGGGATTAAGAGGAAATTTGTGTTTTCTTAACAAGTCTAAACGAGACCAGGTCTTAGAACAAATATGATCAATATGGTCATACAATGTTCGGTTGCTATTCAACATTACACCCAAGAGCTTATGATTTTTAACCTCAGAAGTTTGAGTGCTAGCGAAGAGTAATGGTTGGTGTGTAGCAGGGTTACATTTGTTTGATATCAGCATACTCTCCGTTTTGTGGGGATTGAACTCGACCAAACGTGTGTTTGCCCAATGTTCGAGCGTGGTTAAATCATGGTTCATTAAGATCGAAGCCTGGTCCGGGCCCTCCACTAAAATATATAAGGAGGTTTCATCCGCAAAAAGGCGTACAGAATTAAGTAGATTCTCAGTTATATCGTTAATACATAAAAGAAAACAACAGAGGTCCAAGTATAGAACCTTGAGGAACACCAAGTCAATTGGTCTCCAAGAGGATGCTTCAGAGGCTTGGTGGTTATCTTCGTGTATTACGGCTTCCTCCACCCGTAAAACTGTCCGACAAGATGTGACTCCTCGCTGTCGAAGGTGTCGTTACCCCCCACCCACCCCCACCCCCCCCCCCAAAAAAAAAAACAAAAACAACAAAATAGTGAATAAATAAAAAATAAAAATACTAATTACTGTAGTAGACCAGACAACATGATTGGGTTCATATTAACTTGATTCGTGTTAATTTTTAACCGAACTGATTTTAGAGTGTAATAGAAGTAATAATGTCACCAGCTTTGTATACCATTTTACAAGGTTTCAGAAATAATTCTTTATCCAATAAGATGAATAAATGTCCATCCCTCTGTACAATAACTGACCTTCAGTTTTTTCCCTCACCGTTTTTCAGGGCGCGGGATGCCATATTTTTATTCTCCAAACCTTTGCTTCCGAACTGAAGATCGTTCTGTCGTCGAGATCACCCTCGCCAAATGCAACAGTTCAATGGGAAAGGAGTTTTTATCCTGCTTGGGGATTAATACCGATGCAGTCGTCAGCATATGGGTTAAGGTAAAAGAACAGCACCGCGAGTTGAGAGAGAGAGAGAGAGAGAGAGAGAGATAGAGAGAGAGAGAGAGAGAGAGGAGCAGACTGTTGGGAGCAGATTGAAATCCAACTCCCCCCCCCCCCCACCCCTGTAAAATTTCCTTATTGCGGACCACTTCTGCGGTGCTTTCTGTACAGTTCGAGTCATGTTTGATTTGGTCAAGGGGCCTCTCCTGATTCCATCTAGAGGCTACCTCATAAAATACGTTTGAAATGGTACCTTCTGGAATTAAATTAACAATTTGAAATATTCTCGTCAGGAAATGCAAAATTAGGCTGTAGTATTAAATTATTAGGAAACTCTACAAATACAAAATAGACTCTCCCTTTTCTCTGTTGACAGTAATGCATTAGATGATGCCAGTCAGGCCATCGGGGTTGATAGGTTTAAATCTTGAACTCTGTATACCGTTGGGCATTGTCCAATACAATATTCTACACTGAAAATGAGTGCACCCATTCCGTGCTTAACGGGGGATCAGTAATATATCAATCCTTTGGCCGAAATGGGTTGTGAAATTAAATGATCACTTATCGTACTTAACATATGATTGTCCTCTCTGCGATAAATCTAGGTTAACACACGAGAGGGATAATAGAATCCAGAACTATGAAGGAATGCGAGAAGGTTATTCTATACAACTAGCTATTACAAATGCACAGATATTTCCACAACAAAGCTACAATACAAACAATAACAATCAAGGTACACAAACCTTTGACAAACAAGCAGAACAAAAATCGCAGAGAAACGAAGACTGAACATAATGATAAAAAGAACGATGTTGATGTGAACTAAGTCTGAACAATGACAAACGAAATTTGAATAAATGTTCAAAAATGACAAATATTGTTGTCTTGTATTATAGGTTGGTAGAATAGGGGAATGTATGCGAGATCTCTTGTGAAACAGTCGACTAGGAATCCCACTAACGGAATCTCACTTTTGCGATCCTCTTTACAGAATCCAGGACCATTCGAAATTCGATTCGAAATCGTCGCGATGATTTGAGTCGATTCGAGTCGCGCTGATTCGGATTTTTTTCGAATAGTCGATATGTTCACGAAATCCTTCCAAGTATCTCTTTCTAAACTCTTCTTCTATCACTGACGTGACAACCGTTATTTATTCACAGTTCCTTATCCGACATTGTTATCAACCGATTTTATCGGTTGATAACGATGTCGAATAAGGAATTGGGAATAAGTAACTGTTCTCACGTCCCCTCTCCTTTCATCAGGTCTCCTATATACAGGGATGTGGCTAGAGGTTTCCGATTGGGAGGGGTGGGGTGTAGGGTAGTGAATTCCCAACTAGGGGGAGCCACCGGGAGCGTTTCCCCCTCCCGGTCCCTTCCCCAGTTGGACATTCACTACGTAGAAAGATTTTGAAAATGAAATCATGAAAGGGGGCATAAAATTGATTCTAGTAACTGAAATGCCAACACATTTATGACAGAATTATCAGGTTATTATTATTTGGTATTCTTCTGGGAATTGAATATGTGCTGAACAGATGCTCAAGCTGAGCAATTCACACTGTTCTAACATTAAATCAGATCTTACGCAGGAATGATCAATTTTCGATGTTTCATCATTTTGTAACTGTGAATGATGGAATTAACTCAGGATAACGATTTTACATTGTGTGATTTTCTTGAAGTGCATTTTGAGTATTTTTACGATAAGTAAACGTACTTAGAAATCTCGCACCGATTGACATCATACATACTTATGAAGCTCGATGTTGCGTACACTGTAGTTGTAATAGTAAGCGTTTTTGCCGATTTGAAACCGAGTTGGAATTTTGGGAAGTAATATATTTATATTTTCATCAAAAAGACAGTTGAGGCATTGCACTGTGACATCTGGTGAATGATTTCAGCGATAGTTGGGTGTCTGACAAGCATACATTCCACGCACTGAGCTGTAGAAGACATGGACGGTCAGTCAGTGAATGTACCACATTCAGTCCAAGACCTCAATACCTTGTAAATCCTCCTCGGTTCGCGAGACAAGCGCGGATGCGACTTGGCATACTCCTCACCAAACGTCCAATGTCAGCTTGACTGATGTTATTCCATTCTTCCTGCAGTGAGTTCCTGGACATTGGGGACTGTTGGCGTTGTCGTAGGCGCCTGCCAAGCATATCCCAGACGTGCTCGATTGGTGAAAGATCTGGACTTAGTGCTGGCCAAGGTAGTGTAGTGATGTTCTGCGCCTGGAGGAACTCTGTAGCGACACGGGCCCTCTGTGCTCTTGCATTGTCATCTTGAAAAATGAACCGACGGCGTGACGTCGCGCAAATGGCACTACATGAGCTGCTAACATGTTGCCACGGTAGTACTGTCCTGTTACACGCCCTTGGGTGACATGTAATGCTGTTCTGCTTGTTATGGTTATGCCTCCCCACACCATAATCGATCCACCATCCAAACGATCGTGCTGCCTAACGGTTACGTCATGGTATCGTTCGTTCCGCCGCCGCCACATTCTGTTTCGTCTGTCGTGGAAGTCGAGAGTGAACCTCGATTCATCGGTAAACATGACGTAGCTCCACCGACGATTGCCCCAGCGCTGTCGTGCTCTACACCAATTACGCCTTGCTGCGATGTGACGTTCAGTTAAACGTGGAATTATTCGAGATCGTCGAGCGTACAAATTCCACCTGTGTAGGCGATTTCGGATAGTCTGACCACTGTCTCGCACATCTGTCGCTCGGTGCAGCTGCTATCCAATTTCTGAGTTACTTTGGTGGCGGTTACGTAATGATGTGGTTCGGATGAATCGATCCTGGTTAGCAGTTGTCACCCTTGGACGACCTGACCGACGTCTGTCATCAACATTGCCTGTTTGACGGTAGCGTGACCACAACCTGCTAATCACCGATTGAGTAACTTTGAGAATTTGAGCCACTGCAGTCTGTCTGTTGCCAGCTTCCAACATGCCAACGGCACGTAAACGTTCGCCACGTGTCAGTCTTCGTATAGTTCAAAAATTACGTTTCGACCAGAAACTATTGATGAACGAGTTTATACCAAGAAAAGAACCATGAGACCTCCGAAAAAGCCCGTCCAGTACAAAATTTCAAAACGTACCCCACAGACATTAATGCGGCGCTCGTGCGAAAAACCTGCGCGAAGTTTTCGTGGGCCGGTGACATTCATTATCCACACCAAACTTGGTAACATATTGATGTGTCCAATCACGCGTATCCAATACCATTTTCCGAAAATATCAACATCAGTTTGGATATCCCCTACTTTTTGGAATAGAAAACTTACTTGGCCCAGGCCTGTTAATAACGTCCAGCTCATGGGATCGAACATATAGTCCTCCCGAGTCTCGATCGAAGCGGTGATGGGGAGCGTATGAGATGGTGTGACGGAGACATGACCTATATCTGCGACTTCTGCAGCCGAAATTCGGAAATTTTTTATAACTTAAGCTTTACAAGTTGACATTTCTTTGAATCCCAGCGCGAACTGAATGAAATCATTGTACAGGGCCCGAGTCCCCAGATCCAGGGTTATTATCCCGGCTACCCGACCTTGCACCAGCCCTATCTGCTTCCGGATCTCGTTTGGTAATAATCTACAGACAAAAAAATCCCACCGGCCTTTCTGGAAATATCCAAATCTTTCGGCCTCCAATCCCCCTTCGATTTTTCTATTACAGTGGAGCCCACTTAATTGATTGCGTAGTTCTTAACCCTTTACCCAACGCAGACGATATCAAAATTTATTATTTTAAATATCATTTTTTCAAATTTTTCAAAGAATTTCAACAAAACCATATCATGTGACCCCCTCGTTTGAACGAGCTCGAAGAGCTCGTTCCAACGAGGGCTCACATGATATGGTTTTGTTGACATTTTTTGAAAAATAATATTTTTTCAACTGCTGAATTTGCATATTACGCGGGTGGATGCGGCCGATTCGTTGGGTAAAATGATATGTGATAACTTATTTTTTGGACGTCATATTTTGTTCGCATGTCTTTGCCTTGCTGTAATTTATAGTACAGGCAGTCTCCCATAAATTGTTGCAAGGCAAATACTTACACAGTAAAAAATTCTCTTGAAAGATAATATGTTGTACAACTACAGAATATGCGGCCTTTGAGTCACGGTACCTGCACTTCATAATAAAGCCCAAATATGGACTTTCGTCACTCTACCAATTAATTGAATAACCCTGTTAATTGCATCCAACTTTCAAAAAAAAAAAAAAAAAAATCCAAAAACATTTCTTATTTTTTAATACAATTTTGCTATCTATTGAAGATTCAATCCGACATCAACTGTATTATGTAGGCCTATATGTTTATTCATATCCAGTGCATCCACCAAGAGCATTTAATCTATTAAATCTCGTTTGACAGAGCTCCAGGGCTCTATGAAACAAAATATAATAGAATAAATGCTAAATTTATCACCAGAACAGTAGTGGAACAGAGGGAAAGAACCAAATTCCTGCTAACTGAATACACTAGTTAACTGGATACTTTTCATTAGCAAATTGGCAATTTGGTCATCATGTAGTATTTATTGGGGTGTAGAGACACTTTCGACAGCAATTCGATCATCAAGGTTTCACTAAATAGTAATTACTGTACTCACCAACTCGAGATGTCCGAGAAAAATATGAATGTATTTATTATCGCACAATATAAAACATGTTTCGCAAATTACCTTTACTGCTGTTTATTTGTCGACAACATCTGCGTAAAAACGAAGTTGTCTGACTGCTTCGGATCGGTGAATATTGTGACGCGTCTACTTCAATTGCTGAAGCTTTGATAATAACATGTATCTTTCCTTTCTTCAACAAATCAGACATGCTCCACTCGTCACTTTCGAGGTCGTTTTGTACTGTGTGCGATGAAAATATAATTGGCGATTTTTCTTGAAGTCTGCTTGAGTATTATAGGAGGGTCCAGAGGGGCCTGATTACCCGGACTTTTAGGAGGAGCTGCCAGTGTTAAATTCCCATAGGAGCCGGACTTTTGGGGAGCAACGTTTTCCTGTGCAAAACTTCGGCTTCATCCAGATAGACCCAGAAGTGGTGTAGTACTGCAGATATAGTATGCTATGGTATACGCAGGGCTATGGATCTATAGTATGGGTATGTGATGGAATATTGATGGGGAAGGTGAGTTTTCTTGAAAGTTTTCCCCGCGAAATGGTTGACATTGCTATTGACGTCGTGACGTCATGATTTGCGACGGCATAGAAACGTTGATTGTTGTTGCTGTCCATTGTACACTCGGATATGACGTTATTCGGATTAGGGTATGTCGAGTTTCTCGTACTGGAAAGATATGGTAGCAGCAGTATATTCCCCCCGTAGGTTCCCTGTTAACCCTTGACTCTACTAATCGGCCTAATACTTTATATTATCCCATGACTGGTGTAGGTGGTACATAATGCTATGCCAGGCAGTATTGTGAGGTGGATGGTGGTGGGAGTGGGAGTTAACACATGGCTGTCTAGTGCAGTATTTCGAGGTTACTCCTTGGTAGTTTTTAATGGTAGTATAGGATGTACATTTTACCCCCCCCCCCCTGTGGGTTTCCCATGACTGGTATAGGTAAAACGTAATGCTGGGCCAAGTGATATTGTGGGTAGGGATAATGCCTTGTAGTTTAGAACGGTAGTATAGTATGGGTGGTTAATACCCATGTAGGTCCCATCGTGGGTGGTGTGCTGCCCCACAGATGGTATAGGTAGTACGTAATGCTAGATCAAGCAGTACTGTTTGGTGGGGTGGGGTGAGATGGGGTAGGGGTGATCCATGGTTGCCTAGTGTGGTGGTATATGATGGGCGTTATATACCCCTGTTGATACTATTAACCCACTGAATGCCTTTTACCATCGGGGGATTAATATAGGTAATGCGTAAAGCTGGGCTCTGCGATATTACGAGGTATTTTTAGAACGGTAGTAAGGGTTGTACTGTCTGTACCACATAGGTCTACTATTACGCCCTAGAACTAGAAAACCACCTAATGGTTTGTACTATCCTATTGGTTGTGTGTGTATGTTTGGTTTCTAGTATCGTAGTAGAGTACGGATGGTCTTTTGGACATTCTAAGACTCAGCCGAGGATGGAAGTTGTGATCTGAGATACCTAATAAGCCTGTAATAATGCTACAAGTTAGTCGTAATTGTGCATGGCTGCAAGGCAGCTAGAACACTGTAGCTTTGGGTGAATACAGCAGATACTTATCATAATTTAATTATTACGACAGACAGTTGAAGACGTGGTGGAAGCCGATGATAAGACTAGCGGTATAGGAGCTTGGAATCCCACAAAGAGAATCCCTTTTGCAAAAGGTTTGTGGTTGGAGAATCCCTATTTTGCGAGGCGAGCATAAGAGTCGTATGTGGAGTCACTCGTTCGAGCAATTGTGTGATAGCTTATTTGCTCGATAAAATTCGTGTCGTTCGAGCAATCTGAGATAGCAGGCCTGTAGTAATGCTAGATGTCAGTAGTAATCGTACAAGGCTGTAAGTGTGATAGAAGAGTATTAGTATTGGGTGACTACAGTAGAACTTGATCATAGGACAGATGGTGATGCCTATGAATAAGTCAGCAGTAGTGTTCTTAGACCTTTGAAGGGGTGGGGTGGGGTAGAAACCAGAAGCCGACCAGGTGCTAGTAGCCATAAGTATCCTTGAATTGATATCCTCCAATAGATATCCTTCTTATATAATCCCACCAGGAGAATCCCTTTTCGAAAAACGTCTGTGAATATAAAATCCCTTTTTCCAAGATCAGGATAAAAGTCGTATGTGGAGTCACTCGTTCGCTTATTTGCTCGATAAGATTCGAGTCATTCGAGCAATCTGAGATAGCAAGCCTGTAGTAATGCTACAGGTCAGTGGTTATCGTGCCACGCTGTACGCCAGGTAGCTAACAGTAGTGGGTGACTACAGCAGAACTTGATCACAGGACAGAAGACAATGACTATGGGTAAGCTAGCAGTAATGGTCTTAGATTTATGAAAGGCATAGGGTGGTCTAGATGCCAGGAATTGAACAGGCGCTAGGTGGCCATAACTATCTTCAGATAGATATCCACTGATAAGTATCCTACAGAAGGTATTCTCTGAAAGTTATCCTCCAATAGTATATAACCATGTCATAGCTATCCTCCTATACCAAGATAAGCATACGTGTCGCCTGTGGAGTTAGTCGTTCGAGCAATTGCTCGACAAAATTGTTCGAACGAAACGACTTGACTCTAATCGAGCATTTACGACTCCACGAAAACTGAAGATTTAACAAAACTCTCACTATCACACGTCTAAAGTAGGGACCTGTGAACATCCGATTTCGGATCGAATCGAATCTCTTCTAAGGTTTCGTATCGAATCGAATCTCGAATCCTGATTCCAGTCAGTCAATAGATTAATACTGTGAGGGGTAGATGCACTACATACGCGGTGGCGGTATGAACTACACGAGACCAAAACTGTTGGAATAGTGGTGAAAACTGTGAAGATGGTGAAAGTACAACGTAATCTGTTGCTTTGGCTGCAGCAAGTTCTCCGTTTGAGCATCGTGGATCTGTTCAGGACAGAAGTAGCAAGCAATTACGTGAACGTTATTTTCTATCATGAAAGAGGCAGGTATGTCGAACGTATTTACTCCATGCATGCTGCTGGCAGATATTCCTGCATTTGACAGGATTTCTGTTGCCACTGCGGTAAGTATAAATTGGGCACATTTAATCTAAGTTTCCCTCTGTAAGCTTTCACCAATGTGTTCTTGAATTAAATTTAGTTGAATTATTCATCAAATCTAGTCATGGCTGCTTTACAGTTAACGTTATTCGTGTCGAATATGACGGACTTACACGTCTTTTAAATGGAGATGGGCTTGGGTTCGAAAATGTCGAACCTCGGTGATTGATCTCGAGCCGAATCGATTTATAGCCGCGGTTTCGTCCGAATAGCATCTCGAGCCGTTCGCAGGTCCCTAGTCTAAAGGTTGCTTACTCATCATTGGGATGGAATATTCACAAAAGTTATTTTGGATATCTTATTGATTCTTCAAATTCAGAAAAAAATTATATAACATGTTGCATAATCACCATCAAAAATAGCTTATTACAGAAAATATCCTTTACAAAACTTCTAATACGGGAATGACGTCAGACGTCAATGTCGGTGTCGTAACGTTGTGAGTGGGTTGGTTTCGGAAGTAGAATTGAACTAATCTCTATAATTTTCATTAAATGTCTGCCTAATACAATTAGAAGACGAGATTTGCAGAAAACGAAAGAAAAAAAATAATTGGCTGGCGATTTGGTGAATAGCACTGGCCAGCTTTAGTCGTTACGTTAGCAAAAAGGTTAAATTACACAGAGTGTGATAAAAAGAATCTCAAATTCGTCATGATTTGACAACTAATTTCTGAACCTCATTCACTAAAATCGATATGAAATCGCGACTTGGTGATCCTCTAGTTTCGTACTCATCTTACCGTGTATGGCCTCCACAACGCATAATTCAGGAATGCCAGAGAATGTCCATCCGAATGGGCTTCAATATTCAAGAAGTACTGGGTTGCATCACATATTCCATGTCATACCACTTTATATAATCTTCAAAGAAAGTAGGGGTTATTTGAAAAAAGTGAGATATATGAAGAAATATATTTATATTTTCATCAAAAAGACAGTTGAGGCATTGCGCTGTGACATCTGGGGAATGATGTCAGCGATAGTTGGGTGTCTGACGAGAACATATTCCACGCACTGAGCTGGTAGAAGACATGGACAGTCAGTCAGTGAATTTACCACATTCAGTCCAAGACCTAAATACCTTGTAGATCATCCTCGGTTCGCGAGACAAGCACGGATCCGACGTGGCATACTCCTCACCAAACATCCAATGTCAGCTTGACTGATGTTATTCCATTCTTCCTGTAGAGCAGGGGGCTGTTGGCGTTGTCGTAGGCGCCTGCCAAGCACATCCCAGACGTGCTCTATTGGTGAAAGGTCTGGACGTAGTGCTGGTCAAGGCAGTGTAGTGATGTTCTGCTCCTCGAGGAACACTGTAGCGACACGGGCCCTCTGTGCTCTTGCATTGCCATCTTGGAAAATGAATCGACGGTCGGAACGTCTGCTAACATGTTGTCACGGTAGTACTGTCCTGCGACACGCCCTTGGATGACATGTAATGCTGTTCTGCTTGTTATGGTTATGCCTCCCCACACCATAACCGATTCACCACAAAAACGATCGTGCTGCCTAACGGTTACGTCATGGTATCGTTCGTTCCGCCGCCGTCACACTCTGTTTCGCCTGTCGTGGATGTCGAGAGTGAACCTCGATTCATCGGAAAACATAACGTTGCTCAACAGACGATTGTCCCAGCGCTATCGTACTCTACACCAATTACGCTTTGCTGCGATGTGACGTTCAGGCAAACCTGGAATTATTCGAGGTCGTCGAGCGTAATTTCAGCTCTGTAGGCGATTTCGGATAGTCTGACCACTGACTCGCAAATCTGTCGCCCATCTGTCACTCGGTGCAGCTGCTATCCATTTTCTGAGGCACTTTGATGGCGGTTACGTAATGCTTTGGTTCGGATGAAACAATCCAGGTTAGCAGTTGTCGTCCTTGGACGACCTGATCGACGTCTGTCATCAACATTGCCTGTCTGACGGTAGCGTGATCACAACCTGCTAATTATCGATTGAGTAACGTTGAGAATTTCAGCCACAGCAGTCTGTCTGTTGCCAGCTTCCAGCATGCCAATGACACGTAAACGTTCATCACATGTCAGTCTTCGCATACCTCAAAAGTTACGTTTCGATCAGAAACTATTGATGAACGAGTTTGTATCAAGAAAAGAACGATGAGACCTCCGAAAAGGCCCGTCCAGTACAAATGAGAATTTCAAAACGTATCCTACAGACATTAATGCGGTGCTCGTGCGAAAAACCTACAGGAAGTTGTCGTGGGCCGATGACATTCAAGATCCACACCAAACTTAGTAAGATACTGATGTGTCCTATCACGCGTATCCAATATCATTTTCCGAAAATATCATCAGTTAGGATATCCCCTACTTTGTTTGAATAGTATTGTGACGAATCCAGGATTCTGTGTGTGTGTGTGGGGGGGGGGGGGGGTGCACATTTTCAGTGATAGGTCATGATGTAAAACATTATCGTCTCAGTATTCAGAGGCGGACCGGCCATATGTTCCACTGGAGAAATTCCCGATGCCCCCCCCCCCTCTAATCGGTGGTCCCTGGGCCCCCCAAAATTGATGCAGCCAACACAATTTTGTGAAAGCGTCCAACAGACGATATAGATTTGACTGCATAGAATGCCGGTATATTGAAATGTTCTCTATGTGGACTGCCAATTTCGATATAACAGCAGTCTTGTCTGCCACTGATCGCTCAGATACAAGGTCGTTTAATTTGAAAAATCAAAATTTTCTCCCATTGGGCCAAATTATGGACGGCCCGATGGGGCTGTGCACCCAATCCCCTGTTGATACCATTCGTGTCGAATGAATGATGAATATGATACAAAAATGCCATCGAAATGTCCTGTGAGTGAACTGTCATTGATCACTCAGATGCAATGAAGCAGCTTTCGTTCAGTTCGAAAAATCAAAATTTTCTCTGAGTCCGAGGTCCGATTTGGTTCATTTCCCGGTAACTTTTCTTGGCCCTGTCTCTATTCCTGGCCTGTTTTGCCTATGTTACTTTCCAGAGGTGTCTATCCGATAATACACAATGTGTAACAATGACTGCACAGCACGTGGACACATGCTGGATGTGCCAATATGTGCCTATGTGAAAATGTGCGCACAGCACATACGACTCTCATCCTCTTTTTCTCAGTATTTGAGGATACCTTTGGCATGGTGATGTACTATTTCAGGATACCTTTTAAGGATACCTTTTGGGGGATACCTTTTTGAGAATAATGTTAGAGGATACTTTTTAGAGCATACTTATCGGAGGATGTCTCTCTGAGGATAATTATGGCCCCTAACACTTGGCTTCTAGACCATACAAAACCTTCATATCTCCAACATCACTACTGCTGACGTATCCATAGTCATCACTATCTGTCCTATGATCAGCTTCCACTGTAGTCGCCCAATACCGTAGTCTTCTACCACCCTTTTAGCCTTAAACCATTACTGCAAATTTGAGTGTAGAACTACTACGGACTTACTAGCGATGCCTGATCCTGTTCCATTCCAATCTCTGCATTCGGCCAAGTCTTTAATAAGTTCAATCAGATCGCCCTGTTCATCAAACCTGCCTCAGTCTATACAGTTGCTTGACCTGGAGCATGCTAGGGTACCTTACATCTAAGAAACAGTATGTTGGTCATACCGAGATATGATCATGGGTGGTACACAATGTGTATACATCAAACGCTGCGCATGGGCACACACTAGGTGTGCTGATATGTGCTAATGGGAAAATTCATGTACGTACAACACATGCAGCACAAAGGGACATGCAAGAGAAAAGGGATTCCGAATAGAAAAGGATCCTCGTTCAAGCAGGGCTTTGCGAATATTAAATTTCGGGTCGAGTCTGATCCCGAATCGAATTTATTTATTTATTTTTTTATGTATTGTAGTTTAACGACTCTTTCGACAGCATCGGTCACCTCGTGTCTGCCAGTTTTACCGGTGGAGGAAACCGTAGTACCCGGAGAGAACCACCGAATCAGGCAAGGGGGTTTCCAATCGAATCGGATCTCGCTATTCATGCTGTAGATGTTACGCCTCCTTTTCTGACAAATCGTCGCGTGAGAACCATAAGGTTCTATCTTCCATGGGAACATAGAACCTCATGGTGCTCACGCAACGAAATGTAAATATTTTCAATATCCACACTAGTGCTGTATTCAACGGAGAATCGTCTGTGTAAAAGAGGAATATTCCAGAACGACATCGAAGTAGTTTTGGAAGGAGAACTTTCTTGAATTCCTCTTCTTCCATCAATTCTCCTCTATACAGGAGACCTGCTGAAAGAAGAAGAGTTCAGAAGGACATACTTGGAACGATTTTATGAATACATCCACGATTGGAAAGTTTCCGAATCAGCGTAACACGAATCGAATCGAATCAATTCATCGCGACGATCGAATCGATTATTGAAGCTCGCAGGGACCTACCCCAAACAACCTGGTGTACCAAAGAATTATCCTGGCATGACAGGTTATTTTTGGACAATACAGTGGCGGCCGATGAGGGTATGGGGACCCCTGGCGCTGGGGAAGATAGCGGCCATTGGTTCGTCCCGATGGTCGAAGATTGTGATTTTCAGGTATTTAACTCGCCAAATCCTTGACCTTTTGGAATGCTTGTATATAACACCAGACCTTTAGGGCCCTCGCACTGAGTAGACCCCCTCAAGTGTGTAATACAAACCGGGATAAATGTTGTGTTTGCTACTAGAGAGAATGGTTTGAATATCATAAAAAAACAATGCTAGGATATTCTTAAAACTTACCCGGGCTCTAAGGGCCCTTTCCAACAATTAATCAGA
Source organism: Pictodentalium vernedei (assembly GCA_031216915.1). Classification (NCBI taxonomy): domain Eukaryota; kingdom Metazoa; phylum Mollusca; class Scaphopoda; order Dentaliida; family Dentaliidae; genus Pictodentalium; species Pictodentalium vernedei. Next base: position 153,526,506 of record CM062292.1, read on the forward strand.
TGATAGAGTTATTTATTTATTTATTTATTTATTTATTTATTTATTTATTTATTTATTTATTTATTTATTTATTGGTATTTAAGGTCACATATTTTTGCACAATGGCTAATCATGACCACAACATGAGTATCAACTCAAGACCAGGGGTGAGCGTTGATAAGCCATGTTGCCCATTTTAGAGAGGGTTTGCACCTCCCAAGCATTGGTGACTGGATCCTATTTTACCAGTAAAACAGAGCCTGTTTACCGCAGTGAACAGGCACTGCTTCACCTCCCGCGGTTTCCGCGGGGAGATGATAGAGTTTCAAGTATGTCATGAATTTTATTAAACTTCCTCGCATGCAGGCGTACATAGAGGTCCTCCATACATGGATAAAGTGGACGTGGCAGTAAAATAGTTAAAACAAATTCTTCAAACTTTTGTGGGTCGTCTGGCGCCGGCCCCAATGGAATTACTCCGCCTCTCTCCCCATGGATGAGCCGCCACTTGATGGTATTCTTTTATGAGGGGAACAGTTGTACATTCACTGCATTTCCTTACTCATAATGTTACGGCGGTTTAAAAGGTCTAACTGCACTAAATATTTGAATTATAGTTACCCGCCTTGAAAGGTGGCAATTGAAAAAAACATGAGATTCACATTGTTTGGGGTGGCGTGTGGGGGATTGGGCATACTTTCTCTTGTCGTATATGGTTTAATGAGACAGGGTTTTTTTTCAACAAGTATTTTGTACTGATGCAAAGTTCAGTTTTATTTTGGGATTAAGGTAGTTTTCAAAAAAAAAAACTGTGAGCTCTTTTTTTTTCTCCCAGCTCAGTCATTGGGTATCAGAGTAGGAAAATCTATTGGAGGCATTATCAGTTTTTTAGGCCCCTTTGACCACAGTTTACACAGTTTTCTTTAAAGGAACAAATTTTCCATATTTTTGATTTACAGAAGCCAAAAGTTGAATTCTAATGCAGAAATGACTCTTCTGTCACATGAAACGGGTAGGGTTGGGGGTTGGTTATAGGTATAACTGTACTAAATATTTGAATTAGAGTTACCCTCCTTAAAAAGTTGCCTTTGAAAATGGTGCAGTCACCGAAACTGAGCAGCCTTGGAAAAATACATTTTTTAAAATAAACTTTTGAAGCATTCCTCTGACATCTTGCATTATTACTGAAATTTCCAGCTAAATAAAGAGTTGTTGGACCTAAAAAATACAATTGACTATTCGCGTGTTTTTGTTGGAATCCACCGAAAAAAAAATGTGCACATGACCGATACTTCCCTTCGTGTCAGATTTTTCACTTTGATTTGTTGCATGCGTCTCTGTTTTTCGAGCCTGAAAAGTTTGTCTGAAGGGCTATACTTGACAAAGATATTTAAATGCCAAAATTAAAGTGATGTGATTGTATTGTTTTCTTCACCTGAAAGTTATAATGGACGCCTGTGGGAAAATATTTAGTACTGTGATACGTGTGGGACGGATATTTGCTTGTAAAAATAAAGGTCAAGCTCGTAATGTGATAACTGAGGAGAAAAAAAAAACACAAACGAGAAACTTGATTATCTACATGTGTGTGCACTTTACGAAATTACGAACAGTTTTGTTGCAATCCGCAAGTTCCGCCTTCGCACGAATCCGCCACTTGTTACGTACATTTACACCAGAAGACTGGCACCGGCAAACAGTTGAGAAATATCTATGGCAACAGGTACATTTACAATATCGTTGGAGTTTAGGGGGGGGGGGGCACAAATTGCAAACGTTTCACTCTGAAAGGGGTCAGGAAAGAGCACCATAGCCAAGGATGTAAAAATAGGTTGGTATTGGGCTCAATATATTATAATAACGCTTTGACACAGTTTTGGTGTAAATTTTTTTGGAAACGATACAATACGTGAATTATTGATAATATTATGTAAATGTACATGACTCATAAAAACTGTTCAACATTTACTGTTTCAGTTTTAACCCTTTGCGTAACATGACTAGAAGGTGCAACATTTTTTTTGGCCACGCATACATGTCATACTTTCCCTCATTGAAACGAGTTCAAAGAGCTCAGTTTAAACAAATGATATGATTTGTATCAAGTTTCAGTACTTTTTGTTGCACAGGGACACAGTTAAACAGAGTACAGTCAATGAATGAACAAGATAGGTTTGGTCAAGTGGTCGCAACTCATATTGATTGAAATATAAGTTTTGAACCCATTCCCAGCGCAATAATTCGATTTATCAAACTGATCTCTGTCGGCCTCATAGAACGAAACTACACCACACGTACTCGGCACAAGCTGAGAAATCGAAAAAATATGATATCTGATAGCGTGCCCCCGTAATGGAATATAAATATTAACAAGGTACACAACTCGCTTTTCGAAAAAGATAGCACTCATCTTCATTATACCCCCCTCAAATTTGATTCACCCAACGTTTACCTTCCTACGTAAAAAAATATCAATAATATAACTCATGCAGGATTACCTAATACTGATGGATCTAAACATTATATTTCTGAATCTTCCTGGAACGAATTCGCATTTGGGGGTGTATTTGGCTTGAAAGGTCAAATGTCTATAGTTGTCAATTTCGATGTACTCCCTCCATGCGGGACTCTGAAGACATTGCTTAGGGTCATTTCTAATGCGACTCCTCGGGTAGTCTTTACCGTATTTCAATATTTAACTTGTTGAAATAAAGACTTGACAGTACCCTTCTGTCGAACCCATTCACACACGCTGTCATTTCTGCTTAGCACAACAAGCCTCTGGAATAATCTGCCGAAACACGTCCGAAATAACAACTCATTCCGCAGTCCTTAAGTTACCTAAACCGAAACAAAATACTTGTTCCTAGTTTCTTTTTTCACAACAAATCGCGCCAAGCACAAATATTCCACTACCGATTCAGATTCAGATAATTTATTCACGGTATACATAAATAATGGTTACAAATACATATATTTTACAAGTTTAGTAAATATTATACTGTAGGGGGTGACATAGCCGGATTGGCTGTCTACCTGTCACCCCCTGGAAGGAAGTTGCAGACAGACTGTGACCAAATGGTTAGGGGGGGGGGGGGTATGTGACGCTAAGTTGGAACTGGGGCTCAAGTTTCTTCATTGTTAAGTTTTATTTGCAGGATCCACAAAAGCCAGTTGAAGATCGGTGGTTAAGGATTGATACATTGGTACAAAACTAGCCGCTCTTGGCGATCACCCATCTACTCAGTGACAGGTCCCACCAAGCACTCGATGTCGTTTGGGGAGTGATAGAGGGATAAATCTATGTAAGCTGAACGTTAATGTCGACTAGCGCACTCGGAGGGCATCATATTTGGGTGCTCTACAAATGCGCCTACTTATACTGAGCTGAGCGTCATCGGCGATGCACCCTATCCCTCTAGCCCTTAGATAATGATGAAATGCATCACCGCCAGCGCTCAGCAAGTGCTCTTCGATATTACCGACGACAGATTCCTATAGGGGTGTTGAACGTCTTTATGGAGTACTTGTTGGGGTGAGCAGGAAGTTTGACCAGGACGAGGGTTCCAGATAAAAGCAGAGAGAGCTTCGATTGCTTTATGTATACACCTGTTAGAGTTATTGTTGATTACAAGTTTACAAGTTTATCGTGCAGTAATCTCAACGATCACCTTTTCAAAAACCATCTTCATTTATCCCCTCTTTCTGTGTGTGGAGCTCGGGAAACAACTGACCATTATTTATTCCACTGCCCACTTTTCAGCCGAGAAAGAACAGACACGTTAGGTGAGATAACTCATTGTATTGGTAGAGATATATTGCTAAACGGATGTGTTGGGTACAGTCAAAGCGTTAACAAACAAATTTTTTAAAAATTACACAATTTTATTAATGTCAGTAAACGTTTTAAATAATGATCCTGACATAAATCGACATAGTTATTGCTATCTTGACTGTGCATAACAAATGTCATCCTCTGCAGTTAGTTCCCGTTGCTTTCAGTTAGTGGTAATACAAGGACTATACATGACGTCAGCTGGGAGTCTTGATTAACTTCGAGTAATAAACATACCACAAGAATCACAACCTATGAGATGCTAAGACCCCATGAGTGTATTGTTCTGACACTAATGGTCATTTAGGAGTATCATCACATCAGCTCCTCCTGGTTACCGATATCACTGCCTCTACTTTTCTACTCTTCTTCTGAACAAAAGAGCAATTCTGACTTTGGATAATCCTATGATCCAGATTGAATATGTTGCCTTTACTTTGTGCTGTGTATTTTGTTTCAAGGAACCAGCTTACATAAGCCTCACGCTTGATGCTGAATCCTTTTCCGCTGTTTTGTAAATCAGCGTCTGCATTGTAATTGTGTGCATCTGAAATCTGGAATAAAATATTGTTCAAACTAAATCGTCAACTATTTCAACTGTATGAATTAAATTCTAAAGTTTAATTTTCTTTGCCAATTATCGTGAGTAAAACCTTGTCCCTCACTTGACGACACCCAGAGAAAAGTGGGACAGGTTTTCGTCAAAACGTCACCAAACATTGGTCAAAACGTCCCCAATAATTTTTCCCCAAATCACTATCTATTTGAACTGTGTATCTATGTCCGTTACTGAATAGCAACATAAATAACCTTTCCACTCACTGAGACACGAAATCACCAACTATTTGACCTGTATACACAAGTCCGTCACTGAATAGCAATAGAGGCATATTTATTTATTTATTGGGGTTTAACGACACTTTCGACAGCCAGAGTCACCTCGTGTCGGACATTTTTACGGGTGGAAGAAGCCGGAGTACCCGGAGAGAATCACCAAGCAACGGCGAGCAAGTGCCAGATGTCACATAATGCCCTCCCGTAGGTCCTTATTGACGAGCGTAGAGTTTTTCCTCATCCCCAAGGGGAGGGGGTCCCAAGGACGGGCTATATAATTCAGTTTGTGTGTAACGTACGAATTTTTACTTTCGTGGGAAATTCCTTCAGAAATTCTTTCTCTGAGGCACCTATTTTATTCTCAAAAGAAGTAAAACGAATCTATCTAGTTGATTCTTGTGTTGTAAGTTATGGGATACACCTCGTTGGAATTTATTACCTCCCAGTAAAACGATAATTAATAGATTACAATATCTCTCTGACCATATACCATATGTTACAGTGACAGTTTTATAATTCTTCCCTTGTACGAAGTCTTAATTACATCGTGTCAGTGATATGACACCGTGTAACTTGTCCAACACGGTTGGTTTTACTATAGCTCACCGTTGATAAAGAATTAATGTTTTCTAAGATAAAGGGCTCGGCAATACATTACTTCGTTAACAGTATAATATCCGATCACTTCTAGAGAAGGGGAGAGCTATCTTTTAATACAGTACACGTAATGGCGTCTGGCCGGTTACAACATGGTTATGTGAGAGATGGGTATCCAATTCACACACCTGGTCGACATCTGGTCCGATAAACTATCTTCTGACAGAATAGTTTGGATTTTGGATATTAAGCAAGGTGTTTGCCGCAGAAGGTCAGTTTCCTGACAAGAACTCCTCTGATGCACAGCTCGCGAATTGTGAAAATAATTCCTGCCTCTCTGGTAACGAAAGACGAACTTTTTCTTCAGTGAACGTGTATCCGAAATTTTGTTTTGCATCAGAGTCTTTTTACAAGTGTAGAGCGCTATAATTTAATTAAGAATATATCACGAAGAAATCGTAAGTACTCTTCTGTGTTTGACTTACCCATGCCCAGCTGAAGTGTTCCCGAGGAATCCATGGTGAATTTATCAAGAGAAACTACGAACTTGGTGTTTACCCATTACTTCGAACATTTTCTTTAAGCTTACGTGTGGGGGAGTGATTACGACCTACCTCCCCAGAATAAACATTTGTGAGTCCTAACTAAATTCCACTAGACGACTGGGGTGCAACGATCGCGGCCACATCGATCCATTAACCCCTCTACTGTTCCACACGTAGACTTAATTTGGTGCCACTGACCATTCGATGCTCTCTTGAAAAATTTCACAAACTTTTTCTTAAAAGGGGCGGATGTCTAAGACCGCCAGTGGATAATACGGGATACTACACCAGTTCCGGGATGCAGTGAACAGTTCCACCAAGTTTTTAATTGAAAATAACAAAACCGCTGCAGAAATGCGCCAGATTCCCAATCGTTTAATGGTAGAATTTAACACTATGGGTTAAACAAATTTTGGAGGGCAAAGGTCAGAATTGTGAATAAACCCAACACCGAGCCCTTTACCCATGCAAGTACTCATTGATTAACCCCATCCAACCCGGTTAACCCAGAAACTTTAAGTCAAACATCAGAGGACAACAGGCAGGCAGGATTCATCTCAACAAGGAAATCACCAGAAATTCTACAAGATTCTTCACAGAAAACGACGAACGTTCAGTGCAGCAGCGTCATAAAAGGATGAGTAGCTTGATTTTCTTGTTTCATTATTATTTGTCAGCAGAGAAATTTTTGTAATTATAAGAAATCAGTATGGCTGACCTTGATCAAGTTCAACAGCAGTTAGTACTTGCTCAGGGTGAAATTAATGCCCATGAAGCCCAAATTCAAGAATTGCAAAAACAACTTCAACACTTAAATCTAGGTGGGGCGCAATTGATTGAAGACACGAAAACTCGTCATCAGGATGAGTTAGTTATGCTTAGAGGGTCAACATCAAACAGAGGTTGATCAACTACAGCAGGCAATCAATCGATTAAAAATAAAAGTCAAACGAAAAGAGGATAGTCCCGCCATGACCGCAATTGAACATTTGCATGAAACAATAATTAGTGGCAATGTAAATGTAGCCACTACAGCAAATGCCACACAGTCTCAAGCATTAATCACTCATATTAAAAAGTTCTCTGGCCACCCAGCGCAGTTCAGGTCCTGGATTAAATCTCTGGAGCTTTACTGTGAAACAAATAAAATAGGGGAAAAGCCATGATAGCTGCCCAAACCAGTGAATTTGTGGTCGCTGATTTTATTCTGCGATCAATCAATGAAATGAGAAGAACTTTACAAGGAACTGAAGAAAAGGTATAGTGCTACTATGGATATTAGTATGGCTAACAATGCATTGAGGTATATGAAGCAAACCAAGCATGAGACCGTCGTTACTTACGGCAAACAAATGCTCGATTTGGCAAAAGACACGTACATGGAAGATGTTGATCGCCCCATAATCCAACGCCAAATTGCCGACTATTTTTGCGATGGGTTACTCGACAGTGATGTTCGAATGAAATTGATCAGAAAAGCTCCCACAACGTTAGGAAATGCGATGAGCCCGGCTTTGTTAGAAGCCTCAGCAAAATTATGGTTTAAATCACGCATGGAATCTTTAAAAGTTAGGGTTCGGAATGAAAACCCATGTTATGAAGAATATGAGACAAATATACCCCCTGAAATAGCAGAAGACGCCGAGGACACGCGAGTCATAACTCCGATGGAGGTGAAAACCGCCAGACGGAAGAATAGGGTGAATATTTTAACAAAAATCAATTGCAATGGTTACTGTCAGTCATATGACAGAAATCCAGAGAGACCGATACCCTTTTATCAACAGGTTAACTGAAAAATGGGTGGTAATCATTATCATTAGAATGCGAGGTGCCCGGGAAATCGATACCAACAGCACTGTAATCATATAGGCCACGTCCGAAAAGATTGTCGAGTTAATTTAACACGACAAGTCAGAACATTGGAGGTACAACCTCCAGGAAATAGGTTAAACTTTGAGTGCTACCGCTGTCACCGGAGAGGCCACTTTGCCTGCGATTGTTTAGTGAATTTAAACGAGGAAAACTCTGTTCACGCGGGGCAGTAAACAGGGTTAAGTCTCAACAGGAACCACAAGCTCCCAAACTATGTAAGAATAAAAATGTCAAACTAAAGGGTGGAATAAAAGTTGAACAACCACAGGAGTCCAGTGTAAATAATTGTAGAGTTATAAATAAAAATAATGAGAGGATATGGCAGCAAAAATGTACGAGAACCAAAGTTGGCTCACCCATAGTAACTAAGGTATATGAGTCAACGAGACTCAGAAATGGTTCTCCTACAAAACTAGGTATTAGAGGTGTAAATAGTAAATAGCACTAGTGAGAGTGTCAGTCAAACTACTGTAAATAATAAAAATGTAAGAAAAACAGGAAGCAATAAGTGTAAAATTGAATCAAAACTTCTACTTCAAAATGGTGAACGCAAGCTCAAGGGTCAAGAAGGATGAGCTGAAAGGTCAAGGTTCCCTGGACCCAACCCCCCCCCCCTTAAATTTGCTAGAGTTTGTGAAAAGTGTGGTAGTAAAACCCATTATACTAGGAATTGCAAGGGGTTAAAATGGTGTTACCAATGTACAGTCAGAAGCCATTGGACCAAAGACTGTCCAGGGGTGCAAAATTGTAGAAAATTTACTGAACTGAAGAACAACAGACATAATTATAACTCTGAAAATGACAGATTTTCCTGACATACTTTCACTTTTCAAGCTGGGAACAGCTTGAAGGTGAGGGTATGGCAAGCTGATATCACAACAGTAAGGGCAGGTGCTATTGTTAACCCAGCTAACTCACATTTGACACATGGGGGGGAGGGGGGAGGTGCAGCAAATGCCATAGCTCGAAGAGCTGGCCCAGCACTTCAGAGAAAATGCCAGGAATACTTAACTCAAAATGGTCCCCTACCAGTGGGTGGAAATATGGTAACCACTGGTGGATATTTGCCTTGTTCCAAGGTTATCCATGCAGTTGGACCCAGGTGGAATGAGTATCATGATAAAAACAGATGTTTTGAAGATTTATATAAAACTGTGATGGGAATATTACAGACATGTCAGAAAAGGAAGTATTCTACTCTGGCTATGCCTGTTATTAGTAGTGGAATTTTTGGGGTTCCAAAATACAAATGTGCAGAAATTATAGTTAATGCTATTCAAAATCATGCAAACACTTTTGGGAATAAGGTCATGCCTCAACAAATACACATAGTTGACTTACAACCTGATATAGTAACTGTAATGCACAAGGCTTGTCAGAATAATGTGAGTCAAACTGTGAAAATATTAGAGAGAATTAGAACAGGACATAGCAAAAATGTGAAACAGGAAGTTGAGTATGTAAACAAACAAGATGGCCACCGGGAACAAAATGTCAGCCAAGATGGATGACAGAATGTAAACAAACAAGATGGCCACTGGAAACAAAATGTCAGCCAAGATGGCCAACAGGATGTAAACAAACAAATGGCTGCCGGAAACAAAATGGCAGCCAAGATGGCCAACAGGAAGTAAATAAACCACATAGTTACTCCCATAAACAATATGGTAGTAGCAATGCACTTGAAAGCAAAACACTTGGTAGTAAACTGAAAACGGATGAAAAGCAAAAAGGGAAGAAAAATAGAAATAACTTAACTAAAATGGATCAAAAGGGATATAAGGAGACTAAAAACTTGGAAAGTAAGAATAAAGTGGAACAAAAACAATCCAACTCAGGTTTGAAAACACTTACAATTAATTACAGCCCAGCTTCATTGGATAATGTTATGGTACACTTAGGTAAACAGCGAGTCAGAGCTCTACTTGATTCGAGAGCTCAGACTTCTTGTGTTAGTACCAAATTTTGGAAAAACTTGAAACATAGGCCTCAACTACATGGTGATAGGAAAACTTTACCTAGTATATCAGGTGTATCAGGAGTTGACGTTAGACTGTGAGGAGTAAATAAACTTAAGTTTTCTATCAATGGAATTTTCCAATTGCATGAATTCTTGGTTTTAGATGAGCTCAACCGATCAATGCTTTTAGGACTTGATTGGATTACTGACAATAAAGTTAACATTTACTGGGAACTTAGAAGATTGAAATCAGCTGGTCAATTTATTCCCATAGTTAAAGACTTGCATGTTAGCTGTTTAACCAGATTGGTTAATCAAGTTGAATTTGAATGCCAATCTACTTGCTTGTGTACAGCCAAGGCTGCAGCAGCAAGATCAACATTTGACTCTGAACTTTTAGAACATCATGGTTTAAAACAAGGTTTTATTGCCGAACAACCAGGTTTATTGGTAAGTAATAGTATAGTGACAAATGGTGATGGAATTATTCCGGTAATGATAGTCAATAATACAAACAAACATTACACCTTGAAACGTGGGTGCATAGTTGGAAGACTGACTCCCATGGATCAAGGGGAACAACTCATAGAAATAAAACAAGTATTGATAAACAAGCCTGAATTAAATAAAAATAAGATCACCGAGACTGATATTTAGGTCCCGGATGATAAGAGACATATATTTATGCAAATTATGAATGAAAACAAAGACTTATTTGCTAAGACTGATAAGGAGTTAACCCAAACAGACACAGTTAAGATGAAGATTGATACTGGAGACTCTCCTCCTATAAAAAGTCGAGCCTACAGAGTACCTCTCCTGAAGCAAAAGATCATGGATGATGCCTTGGCTGAAATGTTAGAGGCCGGTATTATTTGACGCTCAAACAGTTCTTGGAGTTTTCCTTGCTTGCTTGGTGGCAAGAAGGATGGCTCTAAGTGCTTTTGTGTGGATTTCCGCAAGTTGAACTGAGTTATGAAGGTCACGAACTGGCCGTTGCCACTCATAGATGATATTTTCACTTTACTGAATGGGTGTAAATACTTTACCAGTCTTGATATGAAGTCAGGTTATTGGCAGGTCAAGATGGATTAACGAGATAGGTCTAAGACCGCTTTTGTTTGTCATAAAGGCCTTTATGAATTCAATGTAATGCCCTATGGTTTAATAAATACCCCCTCAGAATTTCAGGCCCTCATGACGTATGTCTTAGAAGGCCTAGAGGCCTTCTCTTTGGCTCACATTGACGACATTTTGATTTTTAGTCGAGATGAAAAATCTCACTTGAATCACATTAAACAAGTATTCCAAAGATTACGCCAGCACAAGCTCAAATTAAAAGCAAAGAAGTGCTCCTTCTTTCAGTCTGAAACTTCTTATCTTGGCTTTGTTATAAGCCAAGACGGCATAAAACCAGAAGAGTCTAAAGTCTCTGTTATCTGAAAGTTAAAACCACCGAAAACTGTCACTGAAGTGTGCAGTTTTCTTGGGATGCTATCTTATTACCACCAATTTCTAGCAAGGTTCAGTGAAATCACTGCCCTTTGTTAGAACTAACTAAGAAATATTCAAGATTTCATTGGAAGGAGGCCCAACAAAAGGCCTTTGATGAATTGAAGGAAAAATTAACCCAGGTGGCACATTTGTCGTACCCAAATCCAAGAAAACCATACATACTCTACACTGATGCCTCGTGCATTTGTGTAGGAGCGGTACTAACGCAACCTTGTGATGGTGGTACAGGTCAATTACCAGGAGTTCCTGATGAAAAACCTATTGTGTTTTTATCTCATAAGTTAGGTGAGACCCAACAAAAATGGTCCACTTTTGAGAAAGAGGCATTTGCCATCTCATATGCTTTGGACAAATTCAATAATTATTTGCAGGGTGCAGAGTTTGTCATTAAGACAGACCACGCTCCCCTGCGATACCTATTGACGAGTCCACAAAATAATGCCAAAGTACAACGATGGGCATTAAAAATAGCCAGCTATAATTGTAGGATTGAATATTTACCTGATAGACAAAATACCTGTGCTGATCTGCTCTCAAGATTACCTTAAGGGATCGGTACTGCAGATCCACATTATGAGATGGACAATGTTGAGACAGATAAATCTTTACAGGTTGGAGTTATAAATAGTAATAAGATTGACCCCAGAGAATATGTGCATGTAATAAATGATAATACAGCATCTTCTAAAGAACCCCAGAGTATCAAGTATAAAAATTTAGACATGAAATTAGAACAAGAAAAAGATTCTAAACTTGTCGAAATTATTAAGAAATATAAGAGTCCTAACACACCGCCTAGTGTAAGTAGTAAATATATGATGATCGAGGAAGTTTTATATTACATAAGTGCTGCAGAGGAAAACCCTAGGGTGCGATTGTGTATACCAGAACAGTTGTACACAGACGTACTTGAACAATACCATGACAACTTAGGGCATTTAGGAATTGATAAAGAGTATTATAACATTAGCAGGAAATATTACTGGCCTGGTTTATACAAGCAGATTTACCAGTATGTCGAAAAATGCCTACCTTGTAGAGCCAGGAATACAAAGAAACATACCTTGCCTTTACAAGAAACGGATAAACCTCCTTATCCATTTGCTAAGTTAGCATTGGATATGAGTGGTCCTCATCCAACCACCTTATCTGGGAATAAATACATAGTAACTTTTATAGATATGTATTCAGGTTGGCCGGAAGCATTTCCAGTGCCTGACAAAAAGGTGGAAACAATAGCAAATTTGCTAATCGAACAAATTTTTCCCAGGTTTGGTTGTCCGTTAGAATTATTAACAGACAATGGGTCAGGAAATTGCAATGAGATCATTTAACAGAGTATCTTAAAATTCATCATGTAAAGACCTCTTATTACCATCCACAGTCTATTGGGAAGGTCGAGAGGTTTCATGGCACTTTAAACAATGTTTTGGCAAAATTGTCAAGAAAGGAACTCGAGACTTGGGATCTATTTCTCAATCAAGCTCTGGCAGCCATCAGATTCAATGGATGTGAATCCTCTCCGTTCTCGCCGTTCTATCTGATGTATGGTAGAGATCAGTGTTGCCTTTAGACACTATACTTAAGCCAAGACAAAAATATATGGGTGAGGAACCCCATAAAGTTGCTTTACAAGAACAACATAAAGCATTCTTACAACAAGTCATGCAAAAGAAGCGTGTTCTGAAACAACAGAAATTACATGATGCAAAAGCAAAAGATACAACCTTTGAAGTGGGTGACCCAGACTTGTACTTATCTGGTAGATCAAAAGGCAAACTTGAATCCAGATGGGATTACCCATTTGTAGTTATGGAAAAGACAGGCCCCATAAGTTATAAAATTAAAGATCAATTAACAAACAGAATAATTAAATGTCATGGAGAGAAGCTTAGCCTAGCTCCTCAGGAATGGGAGATGCCAAGGCCAGAGAAGGCCAGCCAAGTGGTATGGTATGCTGTACCACCAGAACCTTTCACTACCGACACTGACTCGAGTGATAGTAGTGCAAGAGGAAATACTGCAAGAACAGTCATTTTCAAATGATGATGTGCCCTTGGCTGAACAATTGCACTCAGAGCATCATGAGGCAGTGGGGGAACATCCTTTGGCTCCTCTCATTAGGAGTAAGAGACAAACCAGAGAGCATTCTTCCTCAGAAGAGGAAGATGTTCCCCTGGAAGAATTATGACAACAAGTCCATAGGGTTAGAGAACATAAGAAAGCTATGAAAAAGGTCTTGGCAGACCAAGAGCCGAAGAGCTCTGTCCCAAAAATTGACCCTCCACGACTGATTGACAACGAACAATCAATGGAGGTAAATCAGTTACAAAATGAACCAACTAAACCCCAAGCAGGAAACACAGGCTGACATAAGTAATATGATCTCAAGGATTCAGACAGTCTTGAGGAATCATGAAAATGCCACCGCTTCTGACAAATCGGTGATAGTGCAGCCTGCCCCTTGGAGTACAGCCGAATAACAATTCCAATGATAAAGGCATTCTACAGAAAGGTTGAGGTTTGGAGAAGGCAAAATGAGTGACTAAATTATATTGACTAATGATTTGTTAAGAGAGAAAATACTGGGAATACGTTGTTGGCCTCACGAACCAACATGGTGCCTCGTATCGATGGGTATTATCTGTCGTTTCACAAGCTAGCAGTGAAATGATAGAGTAACTAAGATACAGACAGACTCACTCATAATGCTAACTCTTGCTTCCTTTCTTTGTAGGAGCATGATGTTATGTTGGATAGTTACGGTTGGACTTTTGGTGATATTATTAGCGATAGTTAATGGAAAAGGAAATACTATCGTAAGAAACATTGTGATCTTTAGAAAAGTAAAAGAAGTAAATATGGTAACAAGTGATTGGACAACAATGTATGTTTTTGATTTAAAAGCCTTCATACAATACATAGATGAAGTAGAGCAGAATGTTAGATAATTAAATAAGTTTTATGCTGAAACTGAACAACAATTTGATGTAGTCATAGAAAATTATGAAAAGACAAACAATATTACCGATAAAAATGCTTTTTCCCTTCCTGTTGCGCTTAAGTTGATAATAACAGATATGTACCAAGAGGTCGGATTGATAAATAATTGTGTCACACGAGTAGTAGATGATCTAAATGACTATCATAAGCTCCATGGCCATACAACCTCATCACGATTTAAACGGGGATTGTTAAGTTTCGTTGGGGAAGGGTTAAGTTTTCTTTTCGGTACTGCATCTGCTTCAGATTTAAAGGGACTACAGAGTAATATTGAAAAATTATATGCTAATCAAGCTAAACTTAAGCATGTTGTTAAAGAGAGTTTAACTTTGGTAAGTTTGAATAGAGAAGCGATCCAACAAAATCGAGAATTTATAATAGATTTATCAAAATCAGTTACAGAATTCCAGACACAAGCCCAACGAATTTTCACAGACCATGAAGAACGTTTTGTATTGATTGAACATTTTACAAATTCTTATCATTAATTAGAATTAGTACTCACGCAATTGGAACTCATGCTAACCACGGCAGAGACCTATATGTGTGATTTACATGATCAAATGGATATTTTGGCTGATGAGAAATTATCTCCAAAAATCGTAAATCCTTCACTATTAACGAATGTATTGACGGAAATAGAATCACAATTGAATGATCATATGCCATTGCCATTAGATGTCTGAAACGAACTCTGGCAATATTATCATTTATTGATGACGGCAACTGTGTTTGCTGACAATAAATTGGTAATCTTGGTAAAGGTGCCATTAAGTAATGCAAACTTTAACTTTGTGTATGGCAACTAGCTGTCAATTATTATTGACTAGCTACTTCCACCACAGGGATGAAAAGATACATCGCTTAGTATCAAAATGGTATTACCACAATTTTCGATGACACAATGGAGTATTTGGAAACCTGTATTGTCTCGAATAAATGTTACTACCTTTGAGATACCGAAAGATTTTAAGCATTTAGATAAGATTCCTATGAAAGATCTTGTTCGTAAATTGGATATGGTTAACGATAACCCTTCCAAACCTTTTTTCTTTCCAAAATGGGAATATTTCGTTGCTACCATAATGTGCATACTTGTTGCATATCTGTTAATGCATTTGTATCGATCCGGTACCCTCAGACAGATATGCGACTGGCTATGTAGAAGTAAGAGTAAATGTAAAATGTGACTAATGATCTCTGCTGATGGTGATAATGAAATGGTTAATCTTTCTTCTGCCAATAATGATGTTTATGCAACTATGAACGCATCTCCAATGGTGACACCTTCGTCACCTCAACCTCCAAAGAGTATAACTGATATGATGAGACAGGCGATAAAGAATCTCAGTACTTCACCCAAACCTGCCCAACGACAAATGTATCCTCAAGTGAGCCATGATGCCGAGTCTGCTGGTGTTCACATGACTATGGTAGATAGAAACAATAACTCTAATGAGCAATAAGCTCGCGGACTGTGTGTTTTCATTTCAGTGAGCAATGGCAGACTGTGGTAGTGAACAATTTAAAGAGGATAGTTCTACTATTACCAGTTCACAAAATGGTGAAACATCTACTTCTGGAAACATGGCAGATAATGAGTCTACAACTAACTCGGTGTTGGTTATGCCTAAATATGATTCCGATGAATGTTCAAATTCGGATATCTTCGCTAAAACTGATGATTCTGATAGTGATTATAGCATGTGTTTGATTTCAGATATCTTGGCTGAGCGATCAGATTTAAATGGTGGTCGTGGTGACCTTTTACTTTCAGAAATTATATCCATTTCAAGTGTGACAAGTCCAGAAGTAATATCCCTATCCAGGAGTGATAGTCCTGGATCTGTGTCGACACCTCGTCCGGAATTTAAGGGTCCTGGGGGTGTTGTCGACCCAGATTCTCGTAAGTTCATGTTTGATGAACCTGTACCTGGTCCGTCAACACGACCTGATCAAAAACCATTCTCATCTTTGCCTGGACTGCCCACGTGACCATGTCTAAATTCATGTACTGTTCCTGAGCTTAGCCCTAATCATGAGTTGTTGGGAACTCGCCATGACTATACACATCAACATTGGGTTAGAAGTACCGCCGATACATTGAATGGATCTACCATACCCTATTCGGTGATGGGGGAGTTGGGTGTGTCTGCGATACAGACAGCTCTTAGCCCGGCTCTTGAAGAGTCCAATAATTTAGTAATAGAATCCTCTCCACCTCCGTTAAGTGATGAAGAGGCTAAACTAATAAGGTCTCTACCAGAAATAGTGGTCCACACTATTAATCCTCAGCCACGACCATGGGAATGGGCGGTACGAGAATACATTCATATGCCCTTACCCTACCCTCGTCAGTCCTTGTCACTTCAATCCAATCAAAGTGATGTGCAGGAAGATCGACCCCTTTACACAATCGATCATATCGAAGATAGACCTATCATAAGACCAAATACATATGAACTGCAGTTTCTGAAAATGATACGAGACCTCTCTATGGAGGCTTCATTTGGGTGTTTTTATATAGATACACAGCAAGAAACGGTAATGGTTGAAGTCGAACAACAGTTGATTATGCCCTCCTTGATCATTATGGTGACTCAATAACAACTTAATTATTGTAAATCCATTTTTATTTTTATTTTTCAGAATGTTGGATACATCGCAGTTACTGGGAGGCAGGACAAGCCCTTTATACAGAAGTGCATGTATGTGAGTTCTTCCTTAGACTCGAACTCCTCGGCATAGCCTTTGAAGTTCGAATCTTTTTGGTGAGGATTGTCACATAATGCCCTCCCATGTGTCCTTATTGACGAGCGTAGAGTCTTTCCTCATCCCCAAGGGGAGGGGATCCCAAGGACGGGCTATATAATTCAGTTTGTGTGTAACGTTCGAATTTTCACTTTCATGGGAAATTCCTTCAGAAATTCTTTCTCTGAGGCACCTATTTTATTCTCAAAACAAGTAAAACGAATCTATCTATATTCTTGTGTTGTAAGGTATGGGATACACCTCATTGGAATTTATTACCTCCCATTAAAACGATAATTAATAGATTACAATATCTCTCTGACCATATACCATATGTTACAGTGACAGTTTTATGTACGAAGTCTTAATTACCTCGTGTCAGTGATATGACACCGTGTAACTTGTCCAACACGGTTGGTTTTACTATAGCTCACCGTTGATAAAGAATTAATGTTTTCTAAGATAAAGGGCTCAGCGATACATTACTTCATTAACAGTATAATAGCCGATCACTTCTAGAGAAGGGGAGAGCTATCTTTTAATACAGTACACGTAATGACGTCTGGACGGTTACAACAGGGTTATGTGAGGGATGGGTATCCAATTCACACACCTGGTCGACATCTGGTCCGATAAACTATCTTCTGACAGAATAGTTTGGATTTTGGATATTAAGCAAGGTGTTTGCCACAGAAAGTCAGTTTCCTGACAAGAACTCCTCTGATGCACAGCTCGCGAATGGTGAAAATAATTCCTGCCTCTCTGGTAATGAAAGACAAACTTTTTCTTCAGTGAACGTGTATCCGAAATTTTGTTTTGCATCAGAGTCTTTTTACAAGTGTAGAGCGCTATAATTTAATTAAGAATATATCACAAAGAAATCATAAGTACTCTTCTGTGTTTGACTTACCCATGCCCAGCTGAAGTGTTCTCGGGGAATCCATGGTGAATTTATCAAGAGAAACTACGAACTTGGTGTTTACCCATTACTTCAGACATTTTCTTTAAGCTTACGTGTGGGGGAGTGATTATGGCCTACCTCCCCAGAATAAACATTTGTGAGTCCTAACTAAATTCCACTAGATGACTGGGGTGCAACGATCACGGCCACATCAATCCATTAACCCCTCTTCTATTCCACACCAGACTCCCTAACATACTAACTCCACACAAGCAGGGTTAACATTGGTTGAAAACAAGTGTATCATTGATATGCATTGACGTTTTGGTCGTGTGACGTTTTGACCTGTTCCCAACCTATCCTACAGTTATTTGGTTTTTGACGTTGAATAATTATATCACTGCTAGTAATCACAACATGGGCGGTTGTTTGATTAAATTGTTGACCAGGATGAACAAATATTTGAAGAGAGTAGCTATTCTGAATAATATTGACCAGGAAATATATAATATTTTTATTAAGTAATAAAAACTACCGCCACTCAGTTGAGGTAACAGGTAAAGCCAAAAGATGAAAACACCCTTTTATCTTAAGAACACAGCATTTCCCCACCCTCACCCATATCTGAACGACCGCATCAAGTGCATTCCTATTGTGGATGTCACAAGCTAGGTTTTCAAGGTAAAATGTGTGTTGTTGGAAAACTGCATTGTATTTTGTTTAGATTTGAGTCGCAAACAATTGTTGTACAGTGTATTTTCACGTTTCCAGTTCATACCACGAGGAGGTATCTTAACTTTGTAAACCGCCCGAAAAAAATAAATACAGTAGACTAGCATCCTAAAGTTAAAGTGCATATTGCTGAAACATTTGTATAATAAGTTCTTAACGTTTCAAACAAAAGCAGCAGCGGGGCAGCATAACATGAAGAAACTATATGATACAACAAGGAAACTGTCCGGAAGAGTACAGCAAAACAACCCGCAGGTCAAGGATGTGGAAGGAAATCTTCTTAGGTTCCGGTCCACAGCTTTCCAGGCATTTACAAAAATGACATGCCATAAATTCTCCTCAAATTCAAATATTCTGTAACTAAATTATCTAACACATAGCATGAATTACATTTCCCAAATCCACAAAAAAACATATAACACTATCGGACTAGGTACAAATAAACAATCTGAAAGTGAGTGAAATAATTTATTGTCAAAGGCAAGACTTCAGCCTGCAAAATTGCATGAAAAAATGCCGAAACCAGTCATTTTCAGCAGAGCTTAAAAGCGGAATTTTCCCACTATGCCCACCCACCTACCCCTGGAGCATAGCATCCCGTGTTTCTAAAATGCCAACAAAAAAATTAAATGTTTCCGTTTCATTTTTTAGTTACAAGTCTGGTAACAAACCCGTGTAAAAATGACATTCTAAAAAATAGTCAATTTTTCGAAGCCACTTTTTCCCATAATTCATCTGGTAATTTACCCCTATGCATTAGACTCCAACTTTGGGATGAAAAAGTCAAATTATTTTGTCCAACAAATAGCCTAATGTAATCATATATCTGATGCTTAAAACATATCCTGCAATTTACATGGCATTAGTTTCAAAATACGCCCTATGTTTAGAATTTCATCCCTGTGCAATAGCGCGAAACTGTAGAACGGAACCTTACTATCAGTGAAGAACATAATGACGTCACAACATGGCCGCTCACGTGGGCTACCATGACAACCAAACATGATGTAACTGGGTCACGTTATTATAACGTCACATGGGGTCCCCCAGATGAGATCCCCTAGAATAGTGATGAAGGGGTACATGACATACTACTCGCCATCTCACACTATCGGACATCTTCATGACGCCCCTGGAAACTCCAGGAATCAAATGGCAAGTCAACCTACCCCATAGCTGAAAGCACGTTATAACAATAAAAAATAGCTCGACCATGTGTGTGACCAATTGTTTCACTACTTTTCTTTACAAGGCGCTGTCGTTTTATATCAAATAATAATAATAATAATAATAATAATAATAATAATAATAATAATAATAATAATAATAATGTTATAGCCTTAAATCCACACATGGTGCTCTTTGACCGTATACAATTGTAAAATGCCTTTCGAGAAAGTATGGTTTAATACCCGACTTGAACGATTCTGAGACTCCATTTCTTTCGCAGTGTGCAGCTTGATCAGGTGTAGATTAGTATTTGTTTCTGTGATTATAATCTCTTCTTGAGAGTCAGTGGTGGCATCGTCAAGCATCTATTCTGACATGACTGGTTGTGTGTGTTTGTAGTTATTCCATTGAATCCTAGTAGTCGGAGTGTGCGCGAGGGTAGTGTAATTTTTGCAGTGCAATAATTATGAGTCCGTGGGGCAGTGTCAAGCCATGAGCAGCATCCACCAGCCAGATCGTCTCTATCGCCTTCCCTTATCCACTGTGGCGTGACCCCATGTGTGTGTTTGTAGCTGTTCTGGTGTTGATGTTGTTGGCGAGTAAGCAAATATTGGGTGATTTTGCAGTGTTTCTCATAATAATGGCTTTTACAAACTTGCAAAATGCCTTATGGAAAAGGTTCGTATTAATACCTGACTTTAGGGATTCTAGATAATCCATTTCTTTATGATGACTGAAGAGACCTAAGCTAATTAGACAAAGGTGGTGTAGATCCTTTGATGAATTTAATGATAAGAAGAAAAACTGAATTGAATTCTCTGCTGAATCGGAAGCCAGAGAAGATTAAGAAGGGCCAGTGCAAAGTGTCAGTACTTTAGAGACTGAGTGATGACACGTGCCGCACAGTTTCGGATGTGCTGTGGCTTTTCAAGAGTGGAGTTGTTTGAGCCTATCGAAAGATAGTTAAAGTAGTCAGGGCGACTTGTAACAAAGCGTGAACAAGCTGCTCTGATGTTTTTGTGTTAGTGAAAGATCGAATTTGCTGATATTGCGCAGGTTAAAAATTGAAACCCGTCAAATGTGCCTAACATGTTCATCAGCTGTCAGATTTTCTTAACTGAAATAAGCAGATTACGGACACAGCTGTTGGAGGCAATAGTTGATTCATGATTATTCATGGCCAATGTAGATATTTCATTAGATGATGCGGCCCACAGATATATCACTTCTGTCGTATCTTGGTTCAATCTGAGAAAGTTTTCTGTCATCCTTTTCTTGATGTCTGAAATGCTGCGTCCAATTTGATCGCGTGCATCGTACTCTACCTCATGTGTGATAATGACATACAGCTGTTTGTCATCGTCGTAAGAACGAAAATCAAGGCCATGGCGCCAGATTATTTTACCAACATGGAGAACATGAATGCACAGACAAATTGCCCTAACATTGACCCTTGGGGGACGCCGAACCAAAATGTAACTTGTTCTGATAATTTGCCGTCAATCACTACGGTTTGTGTGCGGCATGAGACAGTCAGCTGGTGTGGCATAGTGGCCATGGCTCAAGGTTCGTCTAGTGGTTTTATTTTACAGTTCGGACTTCAGTTGTTACGCAAACTGCTTAGGAATGTGGCTGTGGTTCTTTTAATTTGCAGGCCTTTTGATCCTTGTGTTCTCTTGTGGATGCCTTTGGCAAAAGATAACTCGGGACAAGCAGCTTCTCTTCCAATTATCAATATTTTTTTAAAATCACAGTCTTAAGAACTTCACCAAATTCTTACATCAAAAATATCAAAATAGTCTCAAAGCATCAAAATCTAACACAGTTTATCATACTTAATCACCAATACTGGAGTGACGGTAGTTTCCTTAGGACAGTCAAAACTTATTACCCAGCCAAATATTTCAAGTAATGAGTACAGGATTGCTAATAGCGTACCATATGTGAGTGTGACAAGAGGTGTTCTGTTGGCAGTTATATATATACACAGACGCACGTGACTGGCCTAAGCAGAATTGCAAATTCGTGCTTGCTAAGCATAACGCGATCTAGAGAAATTCATTCAGTAGATCAGCTGACATGGGGCGCTCATAGCCAAAGATTTGGCTCCACCAGTCCGTCCCGAGATTCTGACATTAGTCCCCAGAGTTCAATTGACGTCGGCTTACAGGATGTCGTCTGTTAAAAGTCCACGTGATTGCCCAGTCAGAACAGCTGATACCGACTAAACATCACCCGACACATTAGTTAGTGTTCGAGTTCTGCAAATCAGGTATGATTTTACACAACAATGGAACTAGTTGTCTGCCAATTGTCAAGTTCCCATCAACTGAACATTCCATCACGTCACTCTCAGAGTTCCGATGACGTTCCTACACCAAAACCAATGGGGATGAGTTACATTAGAGAGAAACCATTAGTAACCTACGTCAACGCGTAGCGACTACATTGACAGTTTGGTATAAAAAACTATTGGAATGTACACCTGCAGGCGCATCTGGTGACTGCTTAGAACAATGGGTGATTTGGTTGTTAGTTTAATTTAATCCTTTTCTGTTCTACTCGTTTATATTTTACCTGCCGAGTACTTTCAAGCACTCTTATATTATTTTATTAGACTTTACTATAGTCTCTATTGACACTTTAACACTTTACCTAACATAAGATTTTCCACTGTAAACTGAATTTCACAACACTGGGTTGGGTGAATATGAACCTAACTGAAGCTGAGTAGCGTTGCGCTTTTCGGTGCAATTCGACCTGTATGCAGACTGAAAGACTTCAGATAAGCCATTGGAACATATTGGAAGTTATCGGAGAAGGAATTGCCTGCTCAATAATTTTTGATAAAAATGCGAGAGTAGAGACTGGCCTGAGAAGGTGGCTTGACTGAATCATGCTTCATATTCGTAGGAAAGACGTCAGACTGTAGTGAGGCATTGACTGTTTCTTACATTTCTCTACCAAATTCCAAAAGACATGTTTTCAAGAACCATATCGGAATGACATCTGATGCAACCGGTTTGGATGGTGCCTTGGGATACTCGCTTGTGGATATTTACGAGTGCTAAAGGTTCGAAATATGCAAACTGTGCAGCCATCTTTGGGCAGGCGTGTGATGTATTGCTAATCTGAGAAAAAGTCAGAGAGTGCATTTGTATCACGTGACGTTCTAATACCATCAATCTTTTGAACGAAAAAACAAGGAAATCGATTTGCAAAGTCCTTAGATGACAAATATTCAGGCAGTATTGCGGTGTTTTGTCGATGCAAAAGCTTCTGAATGATAGTGGACAGAACATCTGGAGAATTTATATTATTAGAAATTAAATCGGAAAAGTATTTTTGCTTTGCCGATTTTATATTTGTTAACAGCGTTCCGTTGCCTGACAAACATCTCTCTGTGGACAGACAGCTTTGTCTGTCGCAACTGATGTTCATGTTCACGTCTCAAGGATTTGGCAGTCCTGATCTCGCCAATGAACTACGAAGAACATGGGCGTATGTTGAATGTGAGGCGTTTCATTGGAACAAACTCATCATTGCCTTTCCGAATTGAAGTAGTGAAGATGCATTCAATAAATTTGGGGCAGAGGCACATAAGTATATTTTTCCATCTCTTGGTATGTACTTTACTGGAGTAGTTTATGACATCTCAATATTATGTACAAAACTGAGTATCTCCGTCTTGTGTATAAAATGTCGGTGTCAACCAAATACGAAACGAAGCTCGGGGAATCAGCCATTTTTTCGCCTAATATTCTCCACGTTCAGTTTTAAATGCATTAATTTGGAGTTAACCCTTCGAACCCGAGAGGTCGCTTCTGACTCACGGACATGACACGTCATAATTTCATTAAGTAAGGTGGCCGCTAAGAAAATATGTGGGATAGACCAATCAATATTTTCAACGTACAGCCTTAAGGCTGCACGTTGAAAACATTAATCGATCTATCACCAAATAATGAATATGGCCTTTTCAGTTCCTGCCATTGGACTGACATGGAAGATACCACCAGGGTCCAAATGGTAAATACTGAACCAAATACTAGCAGAAATGCTTTATTAAAGTGATGTTAAACCAGGACGATATCTTTACTGGAGTCTAGAGACCGAACAATGGACCCTGATCTGTCGCTGTTGTAAGTACGTTATACGTTGTGCCCTCCGATATGTTTTGTTTGCGTTTTTGACTTGGAATAAACCGTTTGTTAATAATTATTCTGCCTCTAATTTTTGGAACAATTATTTTCCTCAATCGATTCAATATAGTTGCATTTTATGGACTTAGGGAATGGAATTGATTTCTGCTAAATTATTTGGGGTAAGTTTCCAGTTTTTGAATCTCAGATAATCAGCAAATGATTTAACGTCAGCAGCCTCGGCTCTGTTGAATAGGGTCTTTTGTCACATCGACATATTCGTGGTACTCCAGATGTTAAAAAAACTTTATTGTCCGGTAGGGAAATATGTTCTATAGAGAGAACAACTATGTAATTCTATCGAATGCAGAGGCCGTATTAGAAACAAATCATCCGAGAGAATCCGCGGGAGCATCTTAAGAGTGGAATTTCTGGGTATCCACGTTCCGGCTAATTCGCAATAAGAATGAATTGACGGGAACCAAAAATGAAACACGGGTTTCAGGTGACTGCATTTGAGTCGATGGAGACCCACTGATTCTCTGGTGGTGGTGCTCTCTCTCTCTCTCTCGTTCTCTCTCTCCCTCTCCCTTTAAATAACGTTATCCCTTTTTAGAAGCCTCCAGTGTATTATACAAAAGACAGTTTTAGGAATTCCATTCACCATTCACCGCTCTAAAGCTAATATAGTGTTCAGCAATCGGCTGAGCCTTTGTTTTTCAACTGTTTTTGTGGGTTTTTAGCTGGGTGTTTTTTTATGAATGGATGTCTCGAAATGGTTCAGGCAGGGGAAAATATTCCCTGCGCGTGGCTAACACCAGAATCATAGGATTATATTTTAGGCCACCACTTTTCAGTCCTAAATATTGTTTACAGCGATTTATAATCAGATTGTGGTTTTGTCGTTGTTGTTTTTTGATAGCCTTTTCGGGCTTTTATTTTGTTTGTTTGTTTTTGTTATTGTTTTATTTTATTCATCCTTCAACGTCAAAATAGGCAATATATTCACTATCAGAGAATGAGGCTGTGATTTATCAAATGCCGTTTACTCCGTAAGTGCCCGTTCCCATACTGTAGATTACTTCATGAGTTCAAACAGAGGCTAAAAAGGTGATGTAAAATGTAAAATGACTACAGCCAGTAATTATATATTCCAAGGATACAGGTACGTTTTTCTCGGGTTTGCCCTGGTTTGTCTTGTGTTAATCTTTACTATTTCTATTTCATTTCCTGCACCATTAATACAGTTACTTTTAAATGTAAGGCTAAACAAATTATATATCAATTCACACAGCGTGGCAGCTTTAACATCACCGTGTTATCGAAAGGCCGGACAGGATATCACATTTCCAATATCAACATTTGTTTATTTGGTATATAGAGGTTATTACTTGTTAGTTTCATATCGGCCAAGATATCAGCCCGAGGCAAGACCGACAGTTGATGGCTGATGTGAAGTTAAACCAAAACAAATAATTATCAAATCTTCCCAGATCTGTTACAGTTTTTTAACAGTGTTATTGTTTCGGGGACGTGATAGTTCAGTTATCCGAACGTCGCGGTTTCCCTACTGGGAAAAGGGAACTTCGGACTTTGTGAAAAGAATGAGAAACGATAACGGACGTGACAGCCGTTACGTTTTCACAGTTCCTTATTCGACATTCGTTATCAACCGGTTTCATCGATTGATAACGGATGTCGAAGAAGGAACTGGGAATAAGTAACGGTTGTCACGTTTCTCATTCTTTTCACAGAGTCCGAAGTTACTTCTTCCTCGAGTTCGGATATCGGAACATATCGGCTCCGCTGTGGAGAATACGCGACATCCAGATAACTGAACTATCTCGTCTCTCACTTCTACGAATCTCCACTTCCGACTCTGAATCTTAGTTTGCTTTGGATTTTGTGTACTACTGCAACTCTCTTCTTTTTTCTCTTCATCCACCTAATCCGTATTTATTACACGCCTGTTCTATGTAATCCCCATCTGCAGCAATACTAAACCATGTGGAAAATGAAAATCTATTTCGCACATATGTGCGGAACGGAAATCATTGACGGACTATTTTTAAATAGAAGTGAAATTTCACTGGAATTTTCTACAACTCGTGCACCACAATTACAGTTTGAATCGCTAGCGATAGCTGAATATCATCCCCTAAGTTCCAATGTGTTCTATGTGCCAATAAGCACCTAGAACACATTGAAACACATGGGAGAAAATAGTAACACGGGTTCTCCTCGCAAATTTGGTTGGCGATAAAATGTGTTCTTTTTGTTGATAGTTGTCAAATGAATTGCTGAGTGTCCTTCTAATAATTGTTTTTTATAAACGTGAAAGCGTGTAATAAACACAGAACGACACACGTGAGTGAATGGGTTAATCGACATGGCACTTGTGCCATCGCGGAAGGATAAAACTCGAGGCCTGCGGCCTCCCGTTTTATCCTTCCACGCTGGCACTCGTGCCATATCGATTAACCCATTCAGATGAGTGTGTCGTTCTGTGTTTTTATTACAATCATTAATTCCTCGCCATACAAAAACTACTCGTTCCTGTCAGGTAGAGCCAAATTTACTGATTGTTTGCGTTCGACGAATAACGGTGAATGATTTCGCTGTAAACAAAATGGTTGCGCCTAGTAACGCGTTAAGGACAAATGTAGATGGTTTCATATCGGCCGAGATCAGCGTCATATCGGCCGAGTTTGAAGTCATATCAGCCAAGCTTGATAATGGGCAATTCTGGGAAAGAAAGTTAAATCCAATAAATAAAGGACAATAAGATGAGTTTGAATAGCGTTACGGTTTAATAACCGCTCGAGGGGGTAATGAATAACTGTCTGATGGCTTATTAACGTTATTAAACCGCAGAGTTGTTATTCTCTCCTCCAGGGCCGTTAACGAATTGGAACGCTCGTCGTAATCATGTTATTATTATTATTACCACTAACACTTAATCAAAACGGAATCGGGCAGTAGGCCGTTAATAAATTTTATTTTCATTCACTGTCGACCGCCCGCCCATGAATTAAAGAGTTTGCCTGTGTGGATAAATCTTGTTAATCTACACGAGAACGTCCTTTAAAGTGGTAATAACAATAACTAGAATATTTTATTTTTAAAATCACATTGCCATGAAAAATGCGCACTTTGTCAACATATTCGGTTTTTGCAGACATCAAAGTGCGTTCTTTAAAAAAGCAATCGGCGAAATCTTGCGAGGCGTCGGAAAATCAAAAACTATCGAAAAAGCTTTTTCTACTTTGTCTACTTTCCATCCCCGCTCCCTAAGCGGGAGGGGTGCTTTTCTTTTTGTTGCCGATAAGCGTTCTGGCATTCCAGTTGTATCGGCTCATTATTGTCTCTTCTTCCGGTACATCGTGTGGTTTTAACGATCAGTGAATTTTTGATATGACACATGGGAAACTGTGTAAAGTGGTAACACGAGAATTGAACCCGTTGTTAGTTTGAAATGTTTTGTAGATAAGTGTATTACTCTTTTCTTTTTATGATGAACAAGCTAGAAATTGTTGATTGAATTCCTCTTGCTATTTCTGATGGCATTCTCCAGATTACATCCAACGATTGTTGTGTACCACTAGGAATAATGCAAATGTTGTTTTAAATGTTGATGGCTGAAAGAGAAAACATGTCCTGATATTTGATAAATATACATAGTTTGTGTTGATGATTTTAGCCATTTGGGGCTGTTATATCCACAATACTAACATATTTCACACATGCGCGTAGCCAGGATTCTATATATAGTAGGTGGTGTCTTAGACATTTGGGAAGGGAGGGGGAGGGGGTCAAATATAAAATAATTCGGAAGGCCGTTGGAGGGGGGATCTCCCCTATAGTCCTAAGACCCTTCGGTCGTTACTCCCACCTCTCACTTGAGATAAGTGGGAAGAAAGGTGGGTGGAGGGGTGACGACCGAAGTGTTCTGGTTAGGACTGCGCCTCTCCAGAGAGAATCTTACAAAATTCCGTGCTCTAAGAGCATATTTGAGGCATTTGTAGCCATATATTGGAGACTATTTTGGGGTTGTATGTGATGTGAATCTTGTTTTGTGGCAATATAATATATAATATGGTGGGGGTGTGGGGCAAATAAAATTTGAAGGGGAGGGGCAAAGCCCCCACTCCTTCTCTAACGACACCAGAACGAGGATAACAATATATTTGGGGGGGGGGGGGGGGACTTTCAGCCTCACCTCACCATTGATTTAATACAGAATTAGTATTGAAATTTAACAATAAAGCATGGACATGTCAGTAACAGATGACAGCAAAATAAAATGTCCCATTATAATTTCCGATCAAATATTTATCGGTGTTTACTGTCATTTTCAGCATCTTTGGTTCTCTCATGACCGCAAATTAGGATGAAATCGAGTTTAGCCAATCGTTTCATAACTATGATGTCCACATTTGAGGACTACACCCCCAGGCATTGGTTCCGAGTCCTATTTTACTACATTAAATAAATGTCGTTCGACACTGTTCTTTCTGTTTTCTTTTTGTTTAGTGAATCATGTAATAAGTTGCGTTGAAAACAGTTCGTCTGAAGAATAGCTGTTCGCTTTGTGCATAGTGTAAAGTGGCAGCATGGCCCAGTAATAGCAACATGCAATTGTTATCCTCGCCCTGGTGTAGTCGAAGAAGCTTCCTAATGTCGTCCATCGTCCACCAGTCATCACCTCAATATCTTTATTTTCCTGTTAAAAATTTGTTCTTCGCCCTCCGGTCTTTTAGTTAAACGACACAAATATGCCTCTGGCATTAGGGGTGTTTTTTATTGCTTTCTCCAGAAGAGCTCTAGGAGATCGTCAAGTAGAGGGGTAGAGGAGCCAAACAAATGCAGAAACTTGTTCGGGTTATCCGATTTGGTTTATTTTATTCATGGAGTGGTTTCCTCCACTCGCCAGCTTCTACCTGCATCTCAAACTAAAGGCCCATGTGATCACCGTACACAAACCGAATGCAAATGACGATCTGGACATCTTCTGGAGAGCAAAATGAAAATGTCAGTGACACTGCAGCGTAACTTGACTGTGTGTAGTGTTTGATGAAAAGGATTATGTTCGATGTTTATGAAAGGATTATGAAATGACAAGAATTCTGATAACTGAGAATATGTTAAGTTGTGTACCCTACATGTTATGTTTTCGACAAGAATAATTTGAAGTGTAGACTGTACTAATGAACTGATGCCTCGGCTGATGTGGCCCTCACAGTTAACGTATGTCAACCAAAGTTACCAAGTTACAGTAAAATCATTCCAAAACGAGTCATCCTACCAAGTTACAATGAAATCTCTTCATAAATAAGAAGGCTACATGTTGAAAATATTATTTGCTCTACCCCCAAACAATGAATGTGAACTATTCCAAATGCTGCCATTGAACTGGCATGGAAGATACCATCCGTGTTCAAAGGGTTAATCTCTGTGCTAAGTTTTTAAAAACATGACCGAATAAGCACAGACAAAATGATGAAAGTTGTAAGAAAAAAACCCTGTAAGTCAAAAAATAGCAACTTTAGTTTAATAATATTTATGACATACTTGTAACTCTTTCATCTGATTAATTGTTGGAAAGGTCTCTCTGGGCCCTTTCCAAGAATTAATCAGATGGTATGTCTGAAATGCACATACCAGTACGTACGGATAATCATCATAAAATAGGCGACAATAGTCTTTCTCGGCAGCTAAGTGTTAATCACTGTACCAAGTTTTAAAAACAATGACTGGAAAATGAAGGAATATAAGCTCGGACAAAGTTGTGTCCGCGGATGGCAAAATCAAAAAGTGCAATAACTATGCAATGGCATGTCCGATCGAGCTCAAAATTGCAGGTGAAACGCGGATTCATATTAAGATTCGGAAATTTCATTTACATAATGCAGGAAGATTTTGATTACAGTACATCACAAG
Source organism: Pictodentalium vernedei (assembly GCA_031216915.1). Taxonomy (NCBI): domain Eukaryota; kingdom Metazoa; phylum Mollusca; class Scaphopoda; order Dentaliida; family Dentaliidae; genus Pictodentalium; species Pictodentalium vernedei. Next base: position 153,556,285 of record CM062292.1, read on the forward strand.
TTACAGAGAAACTAGCACCGAAGGGGATGACACCGCCAGATTAGCTGTCTACCTGATATCCCCTTAAGGTGCAAAAAAGTAATGGGATTTTGTTTATTTTGAGACTCCCACCTCTGATATTCCTTAAAATCAAATTAAATATACACAAATTATACATCAACATGAAGGCTGGGAGGTATAGAACACGAAACATATATGAAATAAACTCACAGAGTAGACAGCAGGCATGACTGGTTCCTGAAAGTCTGCTACCGTATTCGTGCCAGAACTGATAATACAATAACATTTCCTGAGAACAGCTTGTGGCCAAATGTGCTTCACATATCCAAGAACAAAAGCTAGGCATTCAAAACACTTTAGAATTCAGCGATAGGACTGTATTTGGGAAAAGGACAACACAGATATGCGCAAATGACTCGATACCACGAATTTCCATCAAAAAACAAAATCGTAATTCTAAGAAATTTCACCAGGTGTTAGGATACCTTGCATAGAATATGGAACCGTGCAGCCTTTATATAATAATAGTATGCTGTATTAAGACGATCTTTCTCATTACTTGATTTTAGACTGCGTTGTTTTCCGATGCTTTTCCCGTCCGATGACGTTGACCCCGAAATCGACGGTAATTTACAATATCAACAAAGCCGTCAGTTTTGGAATTTACCCCCCATGCAGCTCTGTCGCTTGAAGGATTCTGATGCCCTAGCGTTGTTCTTGGATATGCGAAGCAGATTTGGCCACAAGTTGTTCTCAGGAAATATTATTGTATTATCAGGTCTGATACGAATACGTTAGCAGACTTTCAGGAGTTAGTGGTACCTGCAGCCAACTCCATGAGTTAATTTCATATATTTTACGTGTTATACACCTCCCAACCTTCATGTTGATGAGTTGTGTATATTTCATTTGAATTTAATAAAGGAATATCAGAGGTGGGAACTTCAAAATAAACAAAATTCCATTACTTATATAGCACCTTAAAGAATAACAGTTCAATCGCAGGCCAATTGTAAGAGCATAGCATAGTCAATAATAGTTCGTCCTTTCAACCAATGTTTACCAAAATCGGAGAGAAAAAGATCTATGATTCATGGGGTACAATATGTCCAGTGAGAGCTCTGGTGGATTATCAGGATAAATAAACTTGTATGCCAGCTCACTCCCTTTTCTGTGTACTTATCATCGATATTAACTTAGAGCTTCAACAACAATATTGAACAGTATAGAATAAGTATGAATTCGAAGACTCCATAGAGTGGGTGTTGACAAGTTAAATAAGACGAGTATTCAAAACACGGCCATTACATTGGGAAACAAACACCGGAATTGGTAATGCCACCAAGTGTGGTCACACATTTCTGAGCTCTTGCTTTCTCACAATTTTCAAGTGGATATCTCTGGATTTATTTGTTGAAATTTGTTCCAGCTTTTCTATACCTGATGTAGACTCTTTTGATATGACTTTTAAAGGAATTTGTTAACAACTTCTGTACTTTTATGAGAAAACATCTCGAAACATGTTGAAGATTTTTCCAATCTTGTTTCAAAATTCGATGCACTAGTTTGCCAGGATTATCTAACCCATTGTTCCAATTTAGCTTGGACTGTTAGATTCATTTCACACCTGATGTTGCAAGAGACTGGTGTTCAAAATTGTGGACAATCAAAATGTGTTTGGTCAGTTACACCTCAGATGATCTCAATTCCATCAACAAAACAATGAACCATTTTAAGCATAGACCCAAAGCTAGTGTTTTCAAAACCTTGAAAAAAGAAAGGATATTGAAACCAGAGTTTTGTCATCCCATCAACAGATCACACAAAGTTTACCAAAAAGAAACTGTCAAATTACAACACAGACAGGCTGTCAAAAGACACACTAATTCTGGTGTGAATTTCAGTACCATTAGTTTAATCCACAAAGATACAGCTCATTACAAAACTACCTCCAATATAATATTTTCAACGGTTAATGCCAGATCTGTGATGAGCAAAATACCTGATTTGAACTTTAGATTACTTGATACAAGATCTGTTTCTGGGAAGGAACATGGTCCAAAGGACTTCATACTAGATAACAATCTTATTGTTTTGGCTCTAACTGGAACGTGGTTGAAAGAAAATGATAGTGACAGTTTTTCCATTGGACAACTATTACCACTGGGTTTCTCCATCTCACACAACTCACGGGGGAGTCGAGGTGGCGGTGTAGCAGTCATCCACAGTGATGCCTTAAACATAAAACAGCATCCTGATTTATACAAATCTCCGCCTTCTTTTGAAATGATAGACTGCCTCATGTCGAGCAACCGGTCACTTCGATTACTCGTAGTTTACCGACCGCCACCATCAAAAAGGAACAAACTTACATCAGCACAGTTTCTAAGTGAATTTTCAGAATGTCTGTCCTGCTATGCCTTGTATGGATGTGATATAGCTATTGCTGGTGATTTCAACATCCATGTTGACAATTTAAATGACACTTTTGCCAAGCAATTCACAAATTTGTTTGAATCATTTGGCTATTCACAACTGTTCTCAAAACCTACCCACAAGAGAGGACGCACCTTGGATCTAATTCTTGTTCGTCAAAGTAACGGCACATCAGTACAAAATGTCCATGTCACAGATCCAGCATTGTCTGATCACTATGCGGTCTTGGCCGAATTGACACTATCCACTTCAAAAATTCCTCCCAAGAAAATTACTTATCGAAAATATAAATCCATAAATATTGATGCTGGATATCAGTTTATCAATTCGAATTATTTTTGTAGTTGTCGTGAATCATCTGAGCAATTGCTATCTTTATTTGAAGAAACTCTTAAGGGCATCATGGCTGAACATGCACCACCCAAGTCAAAAATGATAACTCATAGGGAAAAAGTGGAGTGGTTTACATTACAGAAGATGTTCGATCGAGCTGCTAAACAACAGCGTCACAGACTTGAGCGCCTTTACAATAAAACGAAGCTTGAGGTTCACCGCCAGATGTTCTGCCACTAAAGAAATACAAGTAATAAGATCATCAAAAAGGCGAAGCGGGAGTACTACAATTCTCTTATAGAGGGGTCATCTAATACAAGGGTGCTGTTCTCGCTAACCAATAGTCTCCTTGGTAAAGAACAAAAAGTCATTCTCCCAGATCATCTAAATACTGAAGAAATTCTGGAAACATTCAGCGATTATTTCATAACTACAATTCAAGCAATTCTGCATAAAATACCACCATGTGAACCATCAGAGTTTGATCATCTTGAAATAAAAAGTGATTTTTCTAATTTTCACTTTGTCTCAGAAGACGACATTCCAAAAATGATTCTATCATCATCCAATAAATCCAGTGATCTAGATCAAATTCCAACATTCCTTTTGAAAGAGACAATTGATTATCTTCTGCCAGCCATAACATATATTATATCCGCATCCCTGCATGAGGGGTTTGTTCCAAACCCATTGAAAAAGCACTTGTTACTTCACTTATCAAGAAACCATCTCTTGATCCTGACAACCTGAAGAATTATCGACCAGTATCGAACCTCTCTTTCCTGTCTAATTTATTGGAAAGGGTTGTTGCTTTACAACTCAAGAATCATCTGCATGAAAATGATCTTTTAGGGCCTTTCCAGTCTGCATATAAAGCCAACCACAGTACAGAAACATCCTTACTGCGAGTCAACAATGACATTGTTAAATCAATGTCTGAGGGTAAGGCTGTACTGCTTGTTCTCATGGTATTCTCGTGCAGACATTGACACAGCATGGCATATGTGGAACTGTCTTATCGTGGTTTGCATCATATCTAGAAGGTCGCAGTCAACAAATATATATCAATAAGGTCGGCTCAGAAAGCAGGATGTTAAAGTGTGGTGTTCCTCACACTTCTTCTCTAGGTCGCCTTCTTAAAAAGCATGGCATATCATATCATTTGTACGCAGACGACACCCAACTGTACATCACATTCAACCCATCTGTTCCAAGTGACTCATTCACCGCAGTCAATAACATGGAAACTTGCATAAATCTCGTTCAGGAATAGATGATAGATGTTAAACTGAAAATGAATGACTCAAAAACTGATCCTTAGTGATATCCGACGTTCGTATGCGAACACCCTCAGTTACATCAATTCTGGTTGGAAACAACATCACTATGAAAAGTGAATCGGCCAGGAATATTGGACTGAATATGGACTCAAATTTAAAACTAGACATCCATATCAATAAAATATGTTAAAAATGATGCTGGCAGTTTCGTAATGTTGGAAGACTGCGACCTTATCTTAACCAGTCAGCACTTGAAAAACTTGTGCACTCCTTCATCACCTCACAACTAGACTATTGTAATTCAGTGTTAGTGGGGCTGTCCCAGTGCCGGATTCAGGAGCTTCAAAAAGTTCAGAATACTGCTGCTAGGATAGTTACTGGTACCAAACGCTATGAACACATACCACCTGTTTTAAGACAACTACATTGGCTTCCAGTTAAACAGAGAATTGATTTCAAAATATTGATCTTAGTATTCAAATGTATCAACAAACTGGCTCCAGTTTACCTGCAAGAGCTCCTCACTGTATATAAACCACCATCCAGTCTCAGATCTAGAAACAAAATTCAACTAGTTGTACCTTTTAGCAGATCTAATCAGGCTCAAGATCGTGTGTTCTCCATCATGGGTCCCAGATTGTGGAATTCCCTGCCAATAAGTGTCAGAATTTCAGAAACTCTCGATGTCTTAAAAATAAATCTTAAAACTTTCCTATTTACTGAAGCATTCTCCTGAACCTCTCTAAGAGGCAACCAAAATTATTTCAGAAAAGTGTATTTATTTCTGTCAGGTGTTTTAGAGCACTAATTTGTGGTTTTACGCTCTAGAAAATCAATTATTATTATTATTATTATTAATTAGTGGAGAACTCATAATCTAGTTCAATAGAGGACGGGCAAGTTTAAAATCCTGAGATTCCCGCCTACGCACCACTTAAGACGTGTACACATGTCTCACACAGGCTTTCGAATAAGTACATCTCTGGCATGAAGGTAATTGTGGTTATTCTTTAGGGTTATTATGTGCAGTCTGGGCGGTAAGGATTATTGCAGTGAACTTCGCCTGAATATGACGACAATAATTTAGAGGAAAGCATTTTCTTGAATAAATATTACTAACATCACGAACACCAAAGCGTTCCAAATTCTAGTGAATGTACACAAAGGAAGATTGTCTAATGATTTGGTTCGAGTTTTTTTCTATTTTTGAGAGACCAGACTATAGTATCGTTATGCCTGAAGGATGTTCCACATTGCTGTATATACTTGTGTAAGAGAATTTAGTAATTTACCATTGCGCCAATCAAAAACAAACAGGGAAGCGTGGAGTTTAAACAAGTCCTCGACTTTTCCGCATTTTATTTTTTTTAAAAAAGACGTTCAGTGTGAGCATTGTATCTTTTGTTATTAAGTATGTGCAGTGAATGCTTTTGCATATTCTCTAACTTTCTCACTGCTTTGGACTTAACCCCAAATCTGGATCGTCAAGTGGCTGTCAATTAAAGCATAATAGAGTCGTCATGGCACCATGGGGAAGGATGTTGTGTTCTTTGTTCAGGCTTTCATTTCACGAGCGATTCTTAAGTAAATCTGGGATTTTTTAGCATCGTAGGACAAGTGATCATCGATATTTATTCCAAGAAATTTCAGTGTTTTTTCAGGCTAGATAGCTCCTACCTTAGTAACTGACTGGCTGTTAATGAGAATATCTTCTTGCAAATTACTATATCTGTTACATTTATCTCCTGGATTAAATAAGATACTTTTTTGTTGTAACTGGTTGGCGGAACACCACTCAAATAGTTCGTTGAAGTAGAGTGTAATATTTGGTCCAGAGTTATGTGCTATTGTATCGTCTGCAAAAAGCTAAAAGGTTTAATGGTGTCGCATTGCTAATGCCGTTGACGTATAAAAGAAATAATATGGGACCAAGTATGGAACCATGGGGAACCCCAGAATTCATTGGAGCTAATTCAGATAGGTGTTCTCGGAACGAGACAGACTGAGTTCTGTTGGAGAGATAGCTTTTGAACCAGTCCTTCGCACCTCCTCTGATGCCATATGTTTCTATTTTACCCTTTAAAATATCACGATTGATGTTATCAAAGGCTTTGGAGAGGTCCAAATACACCGCCATTCAGTTAGTTTCATGTGTTTATTGTTTTCTGGTTATACGTTGTTCAAAGGTTGGAGAACAGGGTGTATAGTACCGTGTTTTGTTTTCTAAAACCGTACTGATGAGGATGAAGAATATAAAATTTGTCCAAGACGTTTGTAAGTCTATCGGATATGAGTTTTTCCAAAACCTTTGAGAATGTAAGCAGCAAACTGACAGGTCTATAATTAGTGATGCAATGCTCATCACCTGCTTTACATATAGGTATCATCTTGGCAAATTTTCATTTTGTCTGGCACTTTGCCATTTCCGAATGAGCTATTGATAATGTGTGCAAAGGGCTCTGAGATTTCACCTACCGTAATTTGTAGAAGCCGGGTTGAGATACCATCGTCGTCATTTGTCGATTTGGATTTTAGATTGTATACAACAAAACTAACTTCAAGAGGACCAGTTGATCTAATGCATAAGTTGTTTTTATTTTTCATATAATCTGAGTAAGATTTGTTTGTTTGGCTTTTTTAATTTGTTTTGATATTAGCTTTCCGACATTGGCAACAAGTTTATTGAACTCACAAGAAGCTTTTAGTTCTTCATTGTTGTGAAGAAAATGACGAGGGTAGTGTAGCTGTACGTTTTGCTTTACTAATTGCATCATTTTTGCCATGTTTTAGCATGTCATTTTTAATTGCCTTTAAGATATCTCTGTAGTAAATTGCTTTTGCATTGTTTTTAACTCTGTTGAAAATTCGGCAATAATTTTTAAGCATTCGGAAGTTTGAGGTTTTTGTTAGAACATTTCGGTTTGTTGGTAGGTGATATGGCAAGTCCTTTGGTCATCCAAAGTTGTTTCTTAATGGATTTATTATTCGAGGGGGGGGGGGGGGGATTTTCATAGGAAATGTTGTTTCATATGCTTGCAAATAAATATTCCGAAATACTTCATATGACATACTCGGACAGGCTGCTTTACTGGACAGAGGCAAGGCACTCGACGTATTATCAGAATTTATAAATTTTAATAAAATATATATTATATTATCAATACTAAAAAAGTAAAGGTATGACACTTCCCAGATCGAAATTTTCAACAATCTCTAAAATAGCGAATACCTCATCGATCTCTCTCAAATTAACGACAAAATGTCATGTAATTCGCAGAGTCACTGAAATTTAGAGCCTACGATTGACGAAAGGTGACTTTTATTCACATTTTTGTCACTTTTTATCAACTGAATCAGACGGTTGGCTGTCCACGCCAGCTGTTTTCTGGTAACCGAGCAATGAATGCCACGGCGTTCATTGGTCAATACAAAATTCAAAACATTATTTTTTACTCTAAATATAACTCAACAATGAAAACGTGGTCAGTGTAAACCGAAGTTCATTCGAAGACGTCGCTTTCAAAAATCGAAAATGCTGCTGAAAAAGGCCATAACATTATAATAACTGCACAGTCCAATACTGATTTTATTGAGGTAAAACGTTTTTCCCACACCAGCCTGTCCAGGAGACTTCAGCATATCTGCAAAAGAACTTAGATTTCATGTATTTAAGCTGATCACTGTGCATCGACAATCTGAAGGTAAGTGAACAATTCAATTTGAAACATTCTGCAAAGGATTTATTGAATATTATCTAAACACTGAAGGAGTGGATTTTCTCAAAGAGCCTAAGCCTACATTTTAAAAGCAGAAAGATCGAAACATCTTAATTTCAGCTAATGTACCCCACCCCTTGTATCTATCAAGAGGTCTTCAGAGAGCACAGGCACTCGACGTATTAACAGATTTTATCAATTTTAATTTAATTAAAATTGATAAAATTTGATAATACGCCGAGTTGCCTGTGGCAGAGAGCAGACTGAAACTTTGATTCAATTTGGAATTTTGGGCAATAAATGTAAGATGCACTGTCACTGTTTGTTTGTATGCGTGGTGGCAATTGGGGTGGTATTAGTAACTGGTAATCACTAAGGTAGCCAGACAAAATATGCACGGAAAAATACCCATGAGCGAAATGTTTATGGACATAATGTTCATAAACAATATAATTAATCAAAATTTGAAATTTCAAATTAAGTTCAGTTCCATTTTCAAAGATGTATTCACTTCACCATAATTTAAAAAAATAGAAACATAAAGTTGAAAATGTAAGTTCAAATTTAAAAGCTTTTTCAGAGTAATAATATGCAGTTTAGCCATTTATTCTGAAAATAAGTGGCAATCAAAGAACTCAGGTTTTTATAAGGATAAATTTTTGAGAAATCTTTTTTTTTGTTGCCGAATTTTGTTTATTTCTGTGTGAAATAGGTCAACCAACAGAATGAAAGAAAGTAAATTGTTTGTATGGGCAGATAAATGAAAGCAAAGGAAGAACAAAGTTACTTCAATCCACACAATCAGTTAAGGGCCTATATAAGTAATGAAATTTTGTTTATTTTGAAAATTCTCACCTCTGATATTCCTTCAATTCAAATTAAATATACACAAAATGTACATCAAAATGAAGGTTGGGATGTATAGAACACGAAACACATGTGTAATCAACTCATAGAGTCGACTGTAGGCACCACTGGTTCCTGGAAGTCTGCTGCCGTATTCGCACCAGAACTGATAATTTAATAATATTTCACGAAAACAATTTGTGGCCAAATATGCTTTACATATCCAAGAACAAAGCTAGGGGATAAAACTTCTTCAAAACACGACGACAGAGCTTCATTGGAGAAAATTCCAAAGCCTTTGCTTTTGTTTACGTATGAGTATACTTTCGATTTCCGGTCGACGTCATCGGACAGAAAAAGCATGTAAAAACAACGTCGTCTAAAATCAAATAATGAAAAAGATCGCCTTCATACAGTATACTGTTATTAGATAGAGATTACACAGTTGCCATATTCAATGCAAGGTATCATGATACCTGTTGAAATTTCTTAGAATTACGATTTTGTTTTTTGATGCAAATTCGTGGTAACGAGTGATTTGCGCATGTCTGTCGAGCATGGAAACCATCTTCAATAAAAAATGCAGACAGTGTTGTCCTTTTCCAAAATGCAGACCTATCGCTGTATTCGAAAGTGTTGTGAATGCCTAGGTTTGTTCTTGGATATATGAAGCACATTTGGCCACAAGTTGTTCTGATGAAATATTATTTTATTATCAGTTCTGGTGCGAATACGGTAGCAGACTTCCAGGAACCAGTGGTGCCTACAGTCTACTCTATGAGTTGATTACATATGTGTTTCGTGTTCTATACAGCCCAACCTCCATTTTGATGTATAATTTGTGTATATTTAATCTGAATTTAAGGAATATGAGAGGTGAACATTTCAAAATAAACAAAATTTCATTACTTATATAGGCCCTTAATTAACCACATAAAGCACAAGTTAATACTCCATACATGCATGTTAAACATGTTACTAATTACCAGAAAAAAACAAACAGTTTTTCATTGAATGCTGGAAGATTAGGAGGGTGTGTGAGGGTTGAATATCCTGGCGGGGCACTGGGTTAATGTAGGCTTCCTCGCTAGAGGCCTGAGACAAATCAGTGGAAGGCCGAAGAATTATTATTATTATTATTATTACTTATTCAGTGCATAAGCACACAGGTTATTTGCTGAGTGCATAGAATATGTGAAGAGTGGATTTGTACTAAATCATGGTAGGGTAGTTTTTCCACCAGCCAACTGATTATTGCTCTTCAGAAAAGACCGAGCAACATTTCAGCTTATTGATCACCAAGGGGTCCGTGAGCTAGAAATTTGCTTGTACTTTGGGGGTCTCACTAATTAGCGACAAGAAGCGTCAAGAACCGACAACAAGCGTCAAGAAGCGACAAGAGGCGTCAAGAAAGCGACACGAAGCGTCAAGAGAGCGACAAGAAGTCGAAGTAGCGTCAACAAAACAAGAAGTGTTTATTTTTTAAATAAAATTTTAGAATAACGTGTGTGGTGGAACTCTCGGGCACGCTTAGATTAAGTGTATTCAAAGTTTGTAGCGTGTTTCCAGACCACACGACGAGGACCGGTGCTTTGTTGTCTTGAAATTGTGAATAATCAACAGACAGGAAATACACTCCACTGTTCTTTGGTAGACATTTGCCTTTTTGTTGACAGAATATATTTTCCGCAATGCCATTATTGAATCCTGATGGTTTAATGCCTACACTATTGTACTTCAATCAGTGATTTTTACATATTTATGGAAATGTTACCAGCACTGAATCTGTGTCATCCATACATTGTTTTGACGATAACATTTTGGATCTTTCAGTTTTAGTGATACATGTAGCTTCTGAGTTTTCAGTAATGCCATTATTTTTCTTGTGTGACCCTTTTTACCAATTTCAGTTTCAAGTGAATAGACTTATTCACGCCATGTCTTGAACCACTGGGATATTTTTTCAAGTTTGTAAAATATTTCATCATTTACAGATTGAAGGAGTGCATTGTTCCTAAATATTTTAATTAGTGTGGAACTGTTTGAGAGTAACTCAATGGTACTTTCAAGCTCAGTACCATCTTTCAAACTGTTTTCATAAGCCTTCATCAAATGTAACATGTCTTCATTCTGCTAATTCGTTTCTCATTTTCTCTGAAATGTTAGGATATAGGTGTTTATCAGTTACCCTGTGCTGGATTTTACGGGGGTTTGTTGACTTATCCAACTGTACAGTGTTCACCCAGTGATCCCAAATAATGAGTTTCTTATGAAGACAAAGTTTTCGTTTGCTTGCCTTGCTAATGCCACTGTTCATAATGCTGTTTATGGGTTATGTGAAAAATGTTGCGTAAAAATATGTTTCTGTTTGGCATAACAAGATTACGACTACAAAATAAACTGACAATTGGCTGTCCTATGAAATGTGAGTTGAGGAAACTTCGATTTTTCTGGCCACCATCTTGCATTACAAAATCAATATGGAAGCCCCAGTCACTTAGTTTTGCTATTGTTTTCTAAATAATAATACTAAGCTCGGATGCTTTTATGCCTGGTGTTGGCAAATGACATAATGGGAATCGAAAACCTGTATATCCCACCCCACAAATGATAAGCGAATGACCTCCTCAGCTAATTCTCGGATAACCTTTTTTTCCTTAAGATATTCAAGTTAAAGGCTTCATCTCCTAAATCAATCCACCAAAATTAACTTGGTATCCCCCTCTCATGTCAATTACTAGGTCTTCTTGTATTCTGGTCTCGTCATGATGGAGACCACCAGCCCTCCCATGGGAAGGAAATTTATACGGCAGACTCATTCATCCAGTAAATTAGTTTTTCATTCAGACCAGCTTCCTGGGGAATACAGTTTTTATATCTACAGAGTTGCCGACCTGGTGGGAGAACCATCATTCCTCTGTCTTTTAATATCTCATCTGATCTTGGGCTTTTGGCATACAGGGAAAGACGCATGTTTATCACATCCCTGTTCAATCTGCGACCAGTGGATGATTTGGCTGTTAAAGCATCATGCTGTGACTGAAGAAAGATTTTCATTTTTCCAGAAGCTGAGGGAAAAACTTGTTTAAATACAAGTTCTAAATCTGTGTGGTCATTTTCCCTAAGAGTAATAAAAGAATCTTCTGTTGCAGGGTTTTGTGATTCTGAAGGAAATTTGTCACATTGCGGATTTATTGATGCATCAAAGCCTTGTTCAGGTGCCTCAAATAAATGTTGAATATTTTGAGTGTTGACAGTATCCAATGAATGAGATTTTTTCTGAAAGTTTTTATCATTTGACTGTTTTTGAATTTGGAGAACACTTCTCTTCCATTTTTGGCATGTGTTACTTTTAGGGCTCCACGACAACACCTGTTCACAAAATTTGGATCTATGAATGACTTTACCTGAGTTTTCTTGCCCCACTACACTACAGAAACCAGTGATTACTTTGTTGGCGTTGGACAACAGGCTTTTCTCTTCTTCATTAGCAGTTTCATATCCAACACATAAGTCCATGCTGTCAATAACTTGAACTGTATTTTGTTGATTTTATTTCTTTTCCACGTAACTGTTTACTAAATTTACTGGAAGGATTTCAGATAATTGGAACCATTCTACTATGTCTGTGTTTACATCATGGCTACAATACAGTGTGGGTCTTAAGTATATTCCATGGTATACAACTTCACTTTTTCCATCAATTTTTAATTTTTCAATCAAAACTTCTGAAACAGTTTTTTTTCAAAACATTTGCTATGAACCTGAATTTACATTTGGCATGAAACTGTAAAGAAAACTGTCTACATAATTAAAATTCATTTTCTGTAATGTAACCACACTGACCTCTCCTTACTCTCTCGAACATCCTAAAATAAATATAAAGAACATCTATACACTATGAAAGTCAAGACTCATTCGTCCCCTTCTCTGCTGGTTTTACAATGTTGCACATTGCTGCATGCTTAACCAGTATTAGATTTCCCATATGAGTATACCATAACACCAATCAAAACAAAAGATAAAAATAGCCAGACAATTTAGTTTAACTTTCAAAAAGTTGATACAGTGTGAGCTGAAATATGTTGAGGATAATCAGAATAAAAGTCTACTACATTTTTCCTTTTTTGACAATGCCTACCCTTGGCATGATTTCTTGGGGAAACTCTCCTTTAGAGCTTTCCAAATGATGTCATGTGTTGGAAATTATTACCAGAGAAAAATGGGAATCATAATATTTCTGGTTATCCTACAACTTATTTCAGCTGGTACTGCAGCACACAGATTATTTGTTCAGTACATACAGTACATGGAGAGTGGATTACTTTTTAATCATGGTGGGGTAGATTTTCCACTTGTCAAATAATTAATCTCCAGAAATGCATAATGAACTTTTCAGCTCTTCTCTTGGGCCGCCCTGTAAGAAATTGTAAATAATTATTGGGTGGGAAATGTACTCCACCATGCTTTGGTTGTAATCCATTCTTCACATACTTTATTAAAAAAAATGCTTAAAAACACACATTTTATGAAATAAAATCGTCCTATGCAGGTTTAATCGTTGTGTGCTTCATATACAGGTTTTGCATGTCCACAGGGTTTTAGAGGAAGTTTTGTCCTTGGGACTTTTGTTGCAGGGTGTTTTGTCCACAGGGTCTTGTCCAGATACATTTTTGAACATGTGTTAAAAAACCTTTTGTTCAAAAGGATCAGACTCAAAGGGAGTTATTAATGAAACTTTTTCATTTTTTTATTTTTTAGGAGAAGTTGTGAGTGAAGGCACAGGCAATAACACCTACCTGATTTGATGTAAAGCAGAAAAGTTACTTCATTTGAAAGTAAATGTTCCAGTTAGTCCAACTGTTAATCTCTCCCCTGAGTTTGTGAATGGACTGCGGGGTATAGTAAAAAAATTATATTCTGTAAGTGCTGAAGTGTATTTCAAAAGCATCGACAAGACTTTGGAAATCACAAGATATACTTTTTCAATATTTGACAAAACAACAAGAGAAAGATGTTGCATTTCGAAAGCAGTTTCCACTAAAATTTAGTTTTGCATTAACTGTACACCAAGCACAGGGACAAACGCTGACTAGTGTTGCAATAGATTGTAGGGGCATGTGTCAGCCTGGTCAAATAGGTGTAGCAATCGAAAGATCAACAAGTATCAATGACCTAAGGGTTCTGAATTTTAAAAAAAGCTATCTGATTCCTCACCAGAAGGAAGTTTAGGACTTTTACAACACAGACTTTCTAAAGCTAGAGGAAACTTTAGATTGCCCTAAAGTGTCATCTCTGAAATCACCTGAAGTAGTGAGTAACCCGCTGCATGAACTGATAGCCCTTGAAGAGGATTTATATGAAAGTCGGGAAAGTGATGAAGAAGCAGATGACCAAACACAGGGAGAGGCTGAGATTTCGAGTGAGAAATATTCATACCAAGTTCCTGAAGATATAACATACTATCCAGATTGCAATATCAGGACCCCAAAACACGGCAGCAAAGTAATATGAATTCAATTTTAACTGATTTAACAAGCAATGGAAATGTCAATAGTTTTCTCTTCAACGTTTGGAATGTTATTTTCAACCTTTCTCTCAAGCATATTAGAACCGGAAACTGATAAGAAAATAGGGAACAAACATTTGACTTCTCTATTCAAGGAAATAAAATTGTTCATAACTAGTGAAAAATGCATTAGCTTAGTTGAGGATATTTTTCATCCTGAAATTCCTGGGGATATACACTTCAGAGTGACATTTGGCATTGTGGAAGAAATTCGTTCTAAAGTTATAGAAACAGCTAGTGAACCAAATTTCAGGATAGCAACTGAACAGGCACTTAAGATTGGGGAGACAATAGAATCAATGCATGGAAATTCCAAAATCCGATACATTGGTGGGTGGTGTATTGCTTAGCTCTCATTCCATAAACAAATGTTCATCAACAGTAACATATAGAAAAAAAACTTCATAAAACACTATCAATAAATACTTTTTTCATGTGAGATGTCTGAAGTAGATAAAAACTTCTCAGGAAAGCCTTCTGTCCAGTACTAAAGATGTTGAATCAACTTCAGAAGTTAGGCGTAAACAAAATATAAGATGTGGTCTAACTTCTGTCACTGACCCCTGTTTTGAATTTTTCCTCTTATTGGACAAAACAAGTTCAACAGCTGGAAACGGTTGAAAATATTAACCCTTTGAACCCTAGCGGTCGCTTTTCCGGCCAGGAACATGATACGTCATAACGTTATTATATAGGATGGTTGTTCAACAAATGTGTGGGGTAGACCACTCAATATTTTCAACGTGCAGCCCCGAGGCTGCACGTTGAAAATATTGACAGGTCTACCTAATATGATGAATATGGACTCTTCTAATTGCTGCCATTGAACTGGCGTGGAAGATACCACGAGAGTTCAAAGGGATAACTTGCATGGAAAATTACTTTATACATATATTCAAAACAGTAGAGAAAAAGATGCAGGTGTCATACAATTATGGACATGTTTATTTTCAAATGAAGATGATCTAACAATTATTGGATACACAGAAGAATTATGTTGCTTGCTAAATGATGGTGTCAACAAATACCTAAAATGTCAAGTGCAGATTTTAGAAAACATATAAACTCCCGGTTTAGGTCGAAAAACAAGAAACTCACAGGAAACAAATCAGGATCAACGAGGCAGAAATAGTACGAGATAAGAATAAAAACATTGTGTTATGGGTGAAGTATATCTAAAGTGTTATGTGTGATAACAGATTTAACAATCCTTGCAGATGATAATGCACTACGTGGAGAGTGTATTATCACTGAATCACCTGCAGTGTGGAGATTCTACCCAAGCAATAATTGCAAATTTGTTGCAAAGCATAACAAGCACAAACAAAGTTCCAGCCAATGGGCTTCGGGGCAGGGATCGATTTAATTTTTAAAATATGATAGCAGTTTTCTAACTTGGATAAATTTGGATTAGCATTTCCTATTATTTACGTGATTTTGCATTTGAAATTGATTAGCTATAATTGAAAAATGATTCAAAAATTGCTGTGCGAATCCAGTTAAATTGAGCCCTGCCTCCGGGTTAAACCCGGCGTTCCTTTGGCTGAAACATTGTTTGGCTTTTTGTCCATATTTACAGAATTGGAAAGTGATACTTTGGGTGATAACTCCACTCCACAGGTGATTTAGTTACAATTCACTCTCCACGTACTGTAGTAATATCTCATTTCTGAAAATTCTTCACCAAAAGTAACTGCTGAATCCAGCCAGTGCTATACACAGAAATGGCATTCACACTCTGTTATTTTTAAAACTGTTGGCTTCCAAAACATATTTTATGAACCCTATTTGGAACAATCTAATGAAGCTCATTCCGATAGAGGTCATAAGCAATGTTTGTGAAGCAAACATCATCTGAAGAATATGGCTATACTGGCACATTTCTGTAAGTGTTTTCTTTTAATTTTGTCATATAAAGTGTTATAAAGTGATTTTTTTAACCCTTTACCTAACATGAAAAGCAGACGACACTTGCAAAAAAAATTCTTGAATAACTAATTTTTTTCATTTTTTGTCTCAAAAACATAGGTTATGACCCCTCGTTGGAACGAGCTCGACGAGCTCGTTCCAACGAGGGGTCATAACCTATGTTTTTGAGACAAAAAATGAAAATATTTTGAAAATTAATTGGCGATTTTTGAGAATAGCGCTGGCCGGTTTTGGCCGTTACGTTGGGTAAAGGGTTAAAAGATTAAATAGAACATCACAAACACTTATATATTGTAGGTCAACTTATTGAGATAGAACATTACATACATTAAAAATACAGTTGTCACATATTGTAGGTTCATTTATTGAGAGATATATATATATACTACTCAAAGTTTGCTGAGCACCAAGTATATCCAACTACCTGTTTTACGTTTCAGTTGAAATATTGTTATGAAAAGTGTATATCTGTTTTATTTAATTATATCTTTAATGATTTAAGCATAGAAATTAAGATTTTGTTTGTGTTTGAGATTATTTTTTAGCTTTTGAATACGATAACCATGGAAAATGGATATTATTGGTAAAAGAGGAACTTTTTAAAAATTTGTCAAAAAGTTAACGGAGCGAACTGATATGGGTTCAATATCGAGTATGATACCCATTATTGTTAATTACAGCTTGACAACGCATTCTCATGCTCCCAATCGGGTTCCAAATGGGTTTTTGTGGGATATTGTTTCATTCTTGGATCATCAAGGCACCAAGCTCCTGGACACTTCTTGTTTGGACTGGACGGATTAAAATTTCAAGCTACAACTCATTCCAGACATTTGAGGTCAGGGGATCTTGCTGGCCACTACAACAGGGGATCTTGCTTGCTCAATCCTCTCCTTCTGTCGGCACTCCCGGACAGCATGGGCACCATGAGGACGGGTATTATCGTCCATCACCCACTGCACCTGCATACAATCTGACGTGGGCATCCAGGACCTCATCAACATACCGCTGTGCAGTCAATGTATCACGGTCAAGGACACAGAGCTCTGAACGTCCATCTCAACTGATGCCGCCCCAGACAATTATTGACTCTCCACTATAGCTGTCATGCACAGCAATGTTGGCTGCATGGAATCGCTCTCCTGGTCTTCTCCATACCCTAGAACGCCTATCTGTGTTGTCTAGGTAGTGCCTTGACTCATCTGTAAAAAGGACAGGTCGCCAATCTGCTCTGGTCCATCCAACGTGATCCATGGGCCTGGTGGTGGTTCTGGGACAGCTGAATGCGAATACATGGTCTTCTCGATCGGAGACCACCTTCGTACAACCTTGCCCGCCTAGTCTGCGTCGAAACATTTACCCCAGATGCATTCTGAAGGTCACTGTGAAGCTGGGTTGCTGTGTCAAAGCTGTTCCTACGAGCCTGAATGATCAAAAACCGGTCTTCAGCTGCAGATGTTGCCCTGTCTCTGCCACCACCATGTCGTCTGACTGGTGTGCCATACTGCTGAAATCTTGCCCAGGCTCTGATGATCACCGTGTGGTGCACACCAAGGGCTTCACCAACCTGACGATGGGTAGCCCCTTGTTCCCCCATCCCTACAGCCCGCCACATTTCTGCTTCAGACAAATGTCTTCTTGCATTTGCATTTGCCATATTCAATCATTAAATCATAAGGGTTTGTGTTGAAATGAAGACTGAATACCCTACACATCTAATGAACATGTCGACAATACACGAAAACATCATGAAACTCAACGGGTACATGCTTTCCATGACTGTCACGAAAAGTCTGCCTCTCAAGAGAGCTAACGTATACACTGGGGACCATCTCATTACATTCCTCAATCATATCCACCAAAAATATCGTAAATGTGTCACAAGAAAATTTCACAATGATGTGTCAAATATGTGGTGCTTAGCAAACTTTGAGTAGTATATGTACATGTACTGGCAATACAATATATTTGGTGTTATTACGGTTGATGCATTCCTTCAGAGCTTTCAAAGAAATCAGGCTGTAGAGTGATTATAGCACCAATCCACCAAAATGTAGGAGTTCTCTGCTGGATATCTTCAAGTTTTTGCCAGTGAAAGTACATACACCCTGAATGAGAAGGAATAGTAGAATACGTATATGGTAAGGAAACTACCAATGTTTCCAGGAATACATGCATTCAATGTCCATAGTAATGTCAGTGGGTGGGGTATGGAAATCATGCTGTTGTTTAAACTGTTTCAGAAGTGTTTTTAATCCTTCACCTTACACAATGGAAAAAAACAGCTAGCATTATACACAGTAATTGCCATTCATATATTTCTTATATATCTATTTTTATTCAAAATCATAGCTTTTGATCCCACATTGGAATGAGCTGGGTGCTTTTTGAAGCAAGAAATGGAAATGTTTAGTTATAGGACAAAATATTTGGGAAGTGTCGTCTTTTATTTCGGTTAGGTTGGTGGGTAAAATCTTATATAACCATGTATGCCAGCACAAACTGCTTGTAAATTGATATGACTTTACTAATATTTTGTTTTCCATACCAGAGAAACTGTACGGTTTTTAAACTGTTTCCCGAATCTTTGTGGTAAATAATAAATTGCATAATACTGAACTCGAGGAATAAAGTTGCGGGATAACTTTAGGAGCTTTGCCTATATAATAAAAGAAACTTATATTATCTATTTGCACAGTACAGTGAGAGTGGGTAACCACTAAATCTTTGTGGGATGAATTTACAACGGAGCTCAAGGGATATTAACATTCTGTTTTACAAAAGCTGCCCCATTCCATCACCAAACAAAACCTCCAAACTACAAGCACATTTTCAGTTTAACGACCACAGCATGCACCCTGTGGTCCATAAACTAATGCTTCCTTGTAGCAGTACTTTGTTTTTTCTTACAAAGCGTAAATACATGTCACTGTCAGATTGATAATTCAGCCAACCATGTTCCATTAGTAATTTGCTATCCCCCTTTGTTTCCTTTGTGGTAAACATTTGGTGAGTGTCAATTCATATAGACAACCATCTGTACACATAGAATTAAATGCGTAACCAGTCGATGTTCAATTATCCATAAACAGTAGATTTGCTTGTTTGGTCCTCAAGTTTCTACTGGTGTAACAAAAAGTGTACACATACATGTCGAATTTGATGTCCACCCACAAAGTGGCAAGGTACTTGTTCAACTTCCCAAGAAATGATGTCAAGAGTTGGAATTATCTTCAGAGGTAAATGGGATCAAAATTTCTTGCGCACATCCTACAACTCATTTCCCCTGGTACTGTACCAAAAACACCCATGTTTTAACTGCACATCTACATGTATATGATGAGAAAATAAATAGACTGCAGGTTGGTGAATGAATGCTTCTAGCCCCTGTGAAAGTGTATGTGGATTGTCCCAAAACACATACAAGTAGGAGTTTCTACCCCAACAATCACTCAAGCATTGTCTCATGCAATGGACATACTGGGTTGTCAAACAGTGCTTTTATCAATAGCTTATTTACAGACTTTGATATTTATTGCTGATGGGGAATCTCCACGTTGCCAGTGTTTACACAGTTCTGGTGACAATCGAGTCTGCAATTCATGTGAACCTTGCTTATAGATATGTATGGGTTATGGAAGAAAATCTAAATTTTATAGTAAATTTCCTTTCTTATTATACCTACCACAATTGTTTACTACAGGCTTGCACTACAGTGGAAGTCCCTAACTCGGATAAAATACTCTCTATTTTTGTCTTTCCCAAGCAAGTTGGGAAAGAAAAGTGGTGCAAAAGCACCAATAAAAATAAGCCAAAACTGGGTCGAGTGCAACCGGTGCAGACCCAGTACGGGACGCTCTCTCCCAAGTACAACTCCACGACTTCCGTTGCCAGTGCGCATACCGTCTCTAAAGACTCATTCTTTTTGAATCCGTAAACGTTAGAGTTATGTGATCAGCGGGGAGGAAAGATTCTTTACCCGTAAAGAAGACGGGAGGGCCTCCATGTAAACAATTGTGGTAGGTATAATAAGAAAGGAAATTTACTATAAAATTTAGATTTCTTATCAACCTACTCACAATTGTTTACTACAGGCTGAATAGACAAAAGGCTGGAGGGAATCGCATAACCAACCCCCACATAACCCTAGTGCACTGGAACCGTGAAGCAGAAGGAAGAGGTCCCGAGGCTTATCAACCATAATGTCGCAATCATTGGTAAAGGACAATGAAAAGAGACATATGAGCCTGTGTGACACACAGACAGAAAAAAGGGCAGTAACAGCACAAGGCTGAAACTGACCTTCAAGAAGCCTAATGGCTATGGCAGACAACAGCCTGAGCAGAAGAAAGAGGACCCAAGGCAAAAAGGTCCTCCGACTGCTCCTGCAACTGGCGTAAATAAAAGGTGGAGAAAGTAGAAGCATTTCTCCAGTAGGCTGCCTGCATAACATCCGACAACTTGACGGAGTTAGAATAAGCCCAAGAGGTAGACAGTGCCCGCACCTCGTGGGCAGAAATACGATTGGTAATACAATCGCCAGCTGCTAAACGACTATAAGCCGTACGAATAGCAAGACAAATCCATCGAGAAATGGATTGAGGAGAGATCTTCTGTCGACCCGGAATGAGAGACAGAAAAAACCGTTTTCTGCCCTTCCGTATGAAGCGTGTCCGATCAAGATAAATGCGAATAGCACGGACCGGACAGAGCAAAGGGCGAGTACCCTCAACAGAGGGAAGAGCCCTGATACAGATAGGAGGAGGAGTAGTATCTGGTAACTGATTCTTAGCCAAAAAGGAGCAATCAGTGGTAAAAGTAACACTGTTGGGAGAACTCCTAAAAAAGGCCGGGTCAACCGAGAGGGCGTGAAGCTCACTAACCCGTCTGGCCGAAGCAAATGCCATCAGAAAAGCCGTCTTGTATGTGAGAAATTGCATATCCACCTGGGATAAAGGTTCGAACGGCGCCCCCCCCCCCCCCCAAGCAAAGCAGCACCCACGAAAGATTCCATCGTGGAGTAAGCTGCAAAGTCCGAGGCCTTTTCAAAGAAAAGTGCCGAACAAGCTTGGAGAGGTAAGGATTAGTGCCGATACGACGCTTCCCCACATAAGAAAAAGTCTCTGAAAGCATAGACCTGTAACCCTTGATGGTAACAGGCTGGAGACCCCGAGAATCAAACAGATATACCAGAAACTCCGCAATCTGTGAAATCGAAGGATTGGCATAATCAACAGAGTGATCAGCACACCATCGACAGAAGACCTTCCATTTAGCTGCATAAGCTAAACCAGTGGAGTGCCTCCTTGAAGAAGAAATGCACTCCACTGCTCGTCTCGAAAAACTCTACGGAGGAGACAGGACCTGACAAAAGATATGCGTGAAGGCACAATGAAGTCGGGTCGACGTGAAACCTCCTCGGGCGACCTTGACAAAGAAGGTCGCGACGTAGCGGGAGACGTGCCGGAACCGCCGCCATCAGCGAGCGGAGCTGATTGATCCACACCCGCTGAGGCGACAGGGGAGCGATCAGAATGATTC
The DNA here is from genome assembly GCA_031216915.1 of Pictodentalium vernedei. NCBI lineage: Eukaryota > Metazoa > Mollusca > Scaphopoda > Dentaliida > Dentaliidae > Pictodentalium > Pictodentalium vernedei. The sequence continues at coordinate 153,577,935 of CM062292.1, forward strand.
GACAACTGCAGGTTCGAATTTTGGCGAGAACCTGAGGAAGAATCGGAACCGGCGGGAAGGCGTAGCCGACTAGACCGTTCCAATCGAGTGACAGAGCGTCCACGGCAAAAGCCAGAGGATCTGGACACGGGGACACGAAAGTGTCCACCTGATGGTTCCAACGAGTCGCAAAGAGATCGATGTGGGGACGTCCCCAGAGATCGCAAAGCGACTGGAACACTGCCCTGTGAAGCATCCACTCGGTGGAAATAACCCTGCCCTGTCGGGACAGGGAGTCGGCTAGGACGTTCAGACGACCGGGAATGTGACGAACAACCACCCCGGCGTGAACCTCCTGAGCGAGCAGTAAAAGATCCCGAGCTAACTCGTACATCGGAAGCGAGTGCGTGCCGCCCTGGTTCCGAATGTAAGCAACCACTGTCGAATTGTCGGATAGTAGAAGGACCTGGCGATTCGACAAGTGAGGGATCCACTGCCTGAAACTCAGAAGAAGAGCAAGAAGCTCCTTCTGGTTGATGTGTAGAGCTGCTTGATCCTGGTCCCACATCCCGTGTAGGGAAAGACCGAGAGGATCCAACGTCGCACCCCATCCGAGATCGCTGGCATCTGCCGTCAGGACGCGATCGGACGTGGGTAAGTCCAGCGGAACACCCTGCGTAATCCACTGAACATCTGTCCAGGGAAGAAGGTGAGGATACAGAGAGTCCGGAAACGGAAGCACCTGATCCAGAGAATCTACATTCGGTCTCCAACGACTGAGCAGAAAGTGTTGGAGAGGTCTGACACGCAGCCGACCTAGAGGAATGAGATCCGTCACCGAACCGCAGAGACCGATCAGCCGGAGAAAACTCCGAGCGGTCGCGGACCTGGACTGGGACAGAGTCAGAGCAAAAGCTGAGAGAATCACAGCCTTGGCCTGGGGAACAGCCACCAAATTGAATTTGGTTTGGAAAGACATCCCCAGATGACAAAACGACTGAGAAGGGACCAGGTCCGACTTCTCCTCGTAGACTCTGAATCCTAGCGACGTGAGCAAGCTCAACAGAGTGGCGACATCCGATTCCAGTAAGGCAGCATTGGAATGCCTCTGGAGGATATCGTCCAGATATGCCGAAGTAGTCACCCTGGACTGTGTGCGATGGAACGCTATCACATGCGACATCAGTCTGGTGAACGCCCAAGGAGCCAGGTTAAGGCCGAAAGGCATGGCCTTGAACTGGTAAACTCGCCCCAGAAAAGCGAACCTGAGATACTTCCGTGACGCCCGATGCATCGGAACGTGGAAGTAAGCGTCTCGCAGGTCGATGCTGGTGGCGAAATCTCCCTGGTGAATTGAATGGCGGACCGACCTGAAAGTCTCCATGCTGAACTTGGGAGCAATGATAGACTGGTTCAGGATGCTCAGATCGATAACCGGTCGGAGTCGGCCGTCCTTCTTCGGCACCAAGAACAGGCGGGAATAGAAACCCACTGACTGAACGTTCTTGACGACCTCGATCGCCCCCTTTGCCAGGAGATTGGCAATCTCCGTGGACAAAAGTTCCCGACGTAAAACGTCTGAAGGAACTGTGGTTGGAAGAGGCACCCTTGACAGAGTGGGGTGCCGTCGGAAGGATATGCGCAGCCCGGACCGAACAACATCTAACACCCATGGATCGGATGTGATGGTGGTCCAATGGTCTGCAAACTCTGCTATCCTTCCTCCAACCTGGGACGAGTCGAGGTGAGGACCTTCATTTCGAGCCCCGACGAGAGGAGAAACCACCTCCTCTGCTAAATGAAGAATCCTGAGACTTCCCTCGATTCTGCCGACCCCTACCTTTACCCCGTGAGTAAGAAGCAGAGGAGGCGGCAGAAGGACCAGCCTTTTGCTTCACAGAGGAAGCAGAAGGGTACTTGTTAGGCTTGGAACGGCCCTTGCCTCCCCGAGAAGGCTGATCAAGCTGACGAAACAGCAGCTGATCTTTGGAATGACGTAGGACGTCATCCCGGACCGTCGACACGGAACCATGGAAAAGTTGCGGACCTGCCAAAGAAGCAGATCGAAGAGTAGCACGCTGCTCCTCGGGAAGGGATCGTCCTGTGTCCAGCACAGCGTCCCTTCGAACTAATTCCAAATTGGCCGTGTTACAGGCATGCGTGTGAGTAAGGTGCATAAGCGCCTTGGACAGCACACGCAAAGGAGCCTGTACCTCGTCAAACTTATCTGGAGGCAGATAAGCAGCCAAAGCTGAGACGACGTGATCTGAGAGAGAAAGCATGCCAAGCATCTCTCTAGATAAGCCCAACGTGGACTCCAGAGTCGTCATTGGAATGACGGCAGACTTGGGCTTGGAAAGCCCGAGGGAAGTGGAGTCCTGATCCAGAACCGTCAAAGTCTGGCAGACTGACGGATTGGCGGAATCGTAGGAACGATAACGCACAGGAGGCAAAAAGGTGTCAACCCTGGTGAAGAACGAAGTCTTCAAAGCCTTGGAATTCAGCTTGGCATCCAATGCTGAAAACGCTTCAACCACCTGTACCGACTGGCACGGTCGAAGGCGCCCAGAAGCAGGTTGCTCCATAGGCTGTTGGCGCGCGACCGAAGATCGCGGCCAGGCTGACACTGTCGGCTGGTTAGCAGGTTTGAGCTCAGGCAGAAACCCAAACACAAAGTCAAGAGCCGCCCCCAAGTCCGAAGACTGCTGGCCCTCGACCTCAAGCATGTCGGACTCCTCCCCAGAGTCGGAAGACACATAGCCCATCGTGGGCAAACCAGCCGACGCCTCCCATGGTGTCGGGACACCAGAGGAATCGGAAACCGGCCTGTTTCCAATCCCGGGAGGCGGCGCCATAGGAGGCGCCTGGAAACCACCCATAGCCTCGCTGGAAGCAACAGGAAGGCTCTTTGAGAGAACCTGAGTGAGTAAGGAGAGGGCCTCCCTAAGCTCACTGCCTGTACCGACCGGTTCGACAGGGGAGCGAACCGGCAAAGTGGCTTCACCTCTGACCCTCTTAACCAGCGAAGGGTCACGATCCTCCAAAACACCCGACGCGGGACGACATCATCCGAAACATCTGAAGGCAGACGCGTATAGGGGTACGATGCACCCCGAGGATCAATATTGCGAGAACTCATGAGAGTCACCGCGGACCTCTGCGGGGCAGAAGGTCCAGGCTGCACAAAAGGCGTTGGTCCCCCAAAACTGGTCGTGTGACCAGAGTGAGCGGACGGAAACGCCCCGGAGTTCATAGTGTTTCCACTATGAACATCCGAATCCAAAGACACAACTGTGGTACTCGACGGCGACGAGACCACAGCGATGGGCTCGGCCGGCAGCCCCTTCCGACTTCGCCGAGTTGAAGTCAGGGAAGGCTGGGGCCGATATCCCACGTCTACAGTATCGGACAGTTCTGCAGTCCCCTGCAGCGAAAAGCCGAGGCCGGCTGAAACAGACAACGAAGCAGACGGACCAGCAGCAGTAGTAGATACGTCGAGAGTCGTTGAGGCTGGTGAAATAATGGAGAGAGCACACCGGCTCGGCTCCGAAGGAGGAGTCACAACCCTAGTGACAGCCTCAGATGTCGACTGGAGGGGGACCGTAGTCCCGGAACCAGGCATCTCTACACCAGAACACTCAACGGCTCCCGCAGTATCCACCACAGGAAAAGACTGCACATCCCCCACGGAGGAGGAATAACTCTCACCAGACAGAGTCGGTTCGGGAGGCCCCGAACGACCACGTTCTCCTTTCCCGCGGGAGCGGGAGGCACGGCCACGAGAACGAACGACACGATTTACAGACGCCCAAAAGGTGGAAGACCATGTTCCACAGACACCACACGGCCGCTCGGCCGAACACCCATTACAGGAGGAACACGACGAATGTACATCGTCCACATGCTTAGGCAGCAGACACTGCCCACAAGGAATTGTCCTAGGCATGAAAGAGGTGAGAGGAGCAGAGAAGGTGAGATCAGAAAACAGAACACCCCCAAAGAGAGAAAGGTGACAGAAACAAAGACCCCAGACGGCCGACCGGGAACCACCCAACAGGAAGACTACTCTCAACAGAAAGAAGAAACACTGTAGGAGTGGTACCCCGCTGACACCTAACTCTAACACAATTAAAAAATTTTGCAAAAAAAGCATTAACAATAATTGTGAAATAATCTAAGTCCGAACCGCGTGGCCCGCGAAATTCGCGCGCGACTCGAGAGAGAGCAAATAAATATACATGATGGACATATAATAGAGAAAAGAGAATATAAAACACTGTTCCTGAGAATACAAAGGATACACTGCGGTATAATGAATCAGGAATCATCAAACATCGAGTTGGTGGAACACTGATAAGCGTGCAAAAACATCTCGACACGAAGCGGATTTTAAAAAGAATGAGTCTTTAGAGACGGTATGCGCACTGGCAACGGAAGTCGTGGAGTTGTACTTGGGAGAGAGCGTCCCGTACTGGGTCTGCGCCGGTTGCACTCGACCCAGTTTTGGCTTATTTTTATTGGTGCTTTTGCACCACTTTTCTTTCCCAACTTGCTTGGGAAAGACAAAAATAGAGAGTATTTTATCCGAGTTAGGGACTTCCACTGTAGTGCAAGCCTGTAGTAAACAATTGTGAGTAGGTTGATAAGAAATCCTGTTTGCCTTTTTTTCAGAAATCCTTGATCTCCAGGAAGTAGTTTCACAGCAAGACACACCCGAACAGCCTTCAAGTTCACAGGGACCAACAGCTAAAGCTGAAAGGAAGACAGCCAGAGGCAAGGGGATAGGAACGGGGAAACGAAAAGGAAAACAAACAAATTTGCTCCGAAATATCCTTGTGGATTGTGTCAAGAGGAGAGTGATGCTATGTGTGTGTGTTGTGATATCTGTGACACTTGGTTCCATTTTAAGTGTTTAATCATGACAGGAGATGAAAAGTGTTTTGAAAGTAATTGGTTTTGTGGTGGTCAGAAGGGAGGCCAAGTATGTTGTATCTGTATGTGTAATTTTTTTTATTGTTGATGTATAGGGTCATTATTTGCATCTATGGCTACACATGTTTCATGACCACAACAAGTATAAAGTGAAGATCAAACAGTCATTTATACCCATTACTCACATTAGAAGACTTCCATCTCAGGGGTTGGTTACCAGGTCCTGGTCCTGTTTTACCAGTAAAACATAATTTGTTTACCAGAGTGATAAAAACTGCTCCACTTGGAAAAATGGGATCAAAATTTCCTTGTGATTAACTAACAGCTGGTTACTGTATCAATTAAATAATTTGTAGTATAACAACTAAAAAAAATTTCTTAGTTTTTCCTAATTAATTTCAACCCTAAATGAATTCCTGTGAAGCACCAATGGAGGGCTTTCCAAGTAACTATTTGCATGTCAAGTGCTGGAATTATCCACAGAGGGAAATGGGAACACAAGTTATGTATCAGTGGTAAAATAGGACCCGGTAACAACTGCCCATGATGGAAGTCCTCTAAACTGAACAATTGTTATAAACAATTGGTTAATCTTGACTTTATAGTTATTGTGGACATGATATAGCCAAATATGCTGAAAGTGACCTTAAACATCAGTCAACAAAAAAAACCCCAAAACCCAGAATTATAACAGATTATTAAAAGTAGCATAATATTTTTTTGTGGATAAGCTACAACATATTGCAGCCCTCCTGTTAGCCTCACAAGAAACGAAGTGAAGTGTCATAACTTCCGAGGAAGGAAAATGTTGTATATTGTAAGATCTCTCTTGCAGTTGTTATTGGTTGTTAAAGTGATTAAATCTGGTAACTTCAACGAGTACATCAGTAATTATTTTGGAACAATTGACTGGGAATTCCCCCGTGGGAACCCAGGAAATGTAGCAATATAGCTTTTCACTGTGGTAAACAAGCTCTGCTTTACTGGTAAAATAGGACCTGGTAACCAACGCCTGGGGTGGTCATCTGCTAAAGGGGGCAATGCGTACATTTATAAATGATTGGTTAATCTTGACTTTATACTTGTTGTAACCAGCACAATATAACATTAGATGCTGATTTGGTGCTAAGCACAAATAAATAAATAAATAAATAAATAAATAAATTGGGAGGTCAGATGTGTACTCTGCAATGCAATCTCATAAAGTCATTCTGTGTGAGCAAAGTACTACTTGGATCTATATTCACAGAATGTTGGGCCTTCATTGTGGTCCTATCACTGTTTTTCAAATGTATATTTACATAAACAAAACTTGAAAATTTAAAAGATGGAAACTTTGACAATGCATGTAAGTTTTCAAATTGTTTGAGGCAGAGATGTTAACTGTCTACTCCATGTGTAATTTTGTTTGTAAGTGGAGGATGTATTTGCTCACATTCTCAATAATTGAATAATATCAGGTATGGATGATGGTTTGTAATAACTGTTGAGGAGGGGAACTATCCTTCAGTGTTTTCTCAATCACATGTAGGCAGGCTGTGCGTGGAGATTTGCAAATGGGTGTCCTTGCCAAATGTTTGATTTTTTTAATATTATGATTCAATAAAAACTACTCTCACTGGTAAATTTTCTTGCAGTCATAATGTAACATACAATACCAGCTGCATAGGTTGTAGAATAATCACAAGAACACATCTGCGACATTTTTCCTTTGATAATAATTCCAACACCTGGCGACATTTCATTGGAAGCAAAAAGATAAATTATCCTCAGTGGAAAAACTTTTAAAATTCACAAGAATGATTTCAGCCACTGCATCTTTAGGTAAAATCCATAGTTGCAGAGGCTGAAACAGTGTTTAAAATTCTGGAAATTACCAGACAAAGCAAAATTTATGATCACTGAGTGTTAACTTTCATCAAGTCATCTACAGTCTGAAAATGTTCTGTTGTTTGTAGTGATTTTTTAGAAACATTTTCAATATTTCTTCGGCAGTAAAATCTATCACACTATGTATTAATAACCCAACATCTTAGTGATCTAAAAATTTGAAAGGGGATTCAGGTCACAACACATTCTGTGTTGGCAGGGAGCACACGAGGTGGGGTATTCCCCTGTCTTTGGTGCTGGGCCAGGGAGAGGGTGTGAGCCCTGTGTAGTTACCCCAGAACTTTGGGGCTGGGGTTTTTGTCCAGGAGTCCAGGTTCTTGGGTTAGCTCAAACCCCTCCTCCCCCAGTCTAAGACTATTTTAATTTTTTGGTTTGAAATGTCTTGTTAAAAAATAAAAATCTGGGTTTTCAGCCCATGTTTGGACTAGGGCTCCCCCTCCAAGATTCTGATTCCTGTGTCAACACTTAAGAAGGGGGATGTAGCGTGAATAGAGCTCTGCATTTGACAAACGGTTGTGTTTTTGGACTGCATGATTCTTGAAGTAATAACTGTATTAAATCAACTTGACGTAATAAAGTTACATGTAACACTGGAAGAATTGTGCATTAAAATGCTGTAACTCTAGGTCACTGGATACTCACAATACTAATGAACTTGAAAATATGAAACATCCTGCTAAAAAACATCATTTTGACGGCCAAAAAACATTGTGATTTTTTAAAGCTGTCGGAAGTATCCATTTAATAGCCGATTTCAAAATATTATTCGGGCGGGGGACCCCCCCCCCCCCCCCCCATCATTGCTTGTGACTTCGGCATCAATATCCAGGCACTTAGGAAAGATGGCCCGTCACAGAATTAACCCTGGCGCTCTAATTTCCTCTCCTCGGCCCAGCCTTCGTGAGGATCTGAGGGCCTTCCCTGGGAAATTTCTTTTCCAATATGCCATAGAACAATGTAGTTCGCTTAATTCCTGGGCAAGGGTAAAATGTACATCGTCAATTGCTATTTGACACAGATAACCACAGGCCATATGTCCCGAGATGACACACCTTTGGAAAAGGATGTCCCCCTCCCCCAGCTAGATCCACCACTGTAATATGCACATACAGTATCAGCTGGAATAAGCTGTAGGATAATTACAAGAAACTTTTGATCTCATTTTCCTGTGTTGATAATTCCAGCCCTTGATTTCATTGCTAGAGAATGAAGTCAAATGTTGCAATAATCAGCAAAAGAAAAATGTTACTTAAATTCTGTTGTGGTTGTCCTGCAATTTATTTCAGCTGGTACTCGATTATTATCTCCCCACATTGTTCTGTTTTCTGATAATCTCTCTCCAAGAGTTTTAGAAGTATTACTGTCAGAATATGGAACGGGAGGGGTGGAAGGGGGGGGGGGAGGGTTAAAGTAGAAAACTTCTCGCTTCCCCCTACAAATTTTCACTACCCACGTAAACAGCCTACATTTATGGTGTAATGATAGTAACTATGGCAATATTTCTGATTCAATCTATCAGATTGTATTGAGGATTTTTTTGTAGTTTGCATGTGGATGACACACGCCCCCCCCCCCCCCCTTCCCTCTCCGCATCCCTCCAGTTAAAATATCAATAGCATGACTAGTAATGTTAATTTTTAATGTCTGCATATGATATGATATGCTACCATGACACCGTCATTATATGTTTTGATTAAAGTTAAGTTGTTGTGTCGTCTTGTGTTGTATTGAGTGAAACATAAACAGACTTTTGAATTTCCCGCAGTTATGGCTATAAGTAGACGACCAATGGACGCGAGGCGTGGCATTCATTGCTCGGTTACCGGACAACAGCTGGCGTAGATAGCCAACCGTCTCGATTCAGTCGATAAAAAGTGAGAAAAATATGCGAATAAAAGTCACCTTGGTCTCTAAATCTGTGTCTCCGCAAATTACACGACATTTTATTTGCGAGATAGATGAGGTATTCGCTATTTTAGAGATTGTTGAAAATTTCGATCTGGGAAGTGTCATACCTTTACTTTTTTTTTAGTATTGATAATATAAATTTTATTAAAAACGATAAAATCTGATAATACGTCAAGTCTGTATCTGGATATGTACGTCGCAGATTTCCATGTTGGGCTTTGATGCGACGGGGAAGGGCGCATTAGTCGCGATGGTCCAATAATGCGGTTTTTAAGCTTTCTAACTTTGATGCGCGGACTATATTTTCTTCCAGATGGTTCCAATTTACTGATGTGCGGACGAAGAGAGAGTTTTTATATTGTTCTGAACTGCTTGGTGGAATTTCCACTGGTCTGTTGTTGTTTCATGCAGATGAACTTACAATGTTTGATGTTTGGCAGTCTGTGTATTGTTTAGCTTTAAATTGACGTTTTGATTTTTGGAATTTTATAAGAGTGTTGGTTGGTATTGATGGTATCTTCCCTTCAACCACTGTATAAAAGAATATCAGACGATTTTTTTTTGGCGTCTGGTTTGTGGGGTTGGTAGTTTTAAGTCCTCCAGCATTCTCGTCATTCAGCCGTAAACCCTAGATTTGTAATCCTTGGTGATGAATCTCGCACCTTTTGTTTGAATGTTTTCCAGTTTAAGTATTTCATTTTTAGTATATGGGTCCCATAATGAATGCCCCATATTCCATGATGGATCTAACTAGTGCGGTGTACATGTATGCTGTTTTGAGACGTTCCCCTGGGCAGTGTTGGAGATTTCTGCGAAGGAACCTAAGGGTTGAACTGGCCTTTTTGCTGATGTTGTTTATATATTCTTTCCATTTTAGGTCCGCGGATATTTGTAGACCTAGGTACGGATTTGATGTTACTTGTTCTAGAATGTGGTTGTTAAGGGTGTAGAAGCTGTGGCTTTTCTTCTTCAGACTTAGAATATAGCATGTCTTCGCACTAAATCGCTTTCCCCAGTCGGAAGCCCAGTTTTCCAGTTGTTTGGGGTCTCTTTGCAGCGTGTCGGGGTCTTTGCTTGTTGTTATATCTCTATCGAGCAGACAGTTGTCTGCAAAGAGTCTAACTGTTGATGTCACTGTACTTGGAAGGTAATTTATGTGGCATACAAATAGGATGGGTCGAGTTGGACTTTCATTTTTCTTTCTGTTAGAAAGGTGGTGAGCCACTCGTGGATTTCTCCTCTTATCCCGTACTGATCGATTTTGTGCAGGAGCCTGGCAGGGGGTACCGTATCGAAGGCCTTTGAGAAATCGAGGATTGCAATGTCTACTTGTTTCCCTTGTCGAAGGATTGGAGCATGTCGTGTATAGTGGTGGCGAGCTGGGTTTCACATGAGTATCCAGACCTGAATCCATGGTTTAGTGGAGTTAATATCTTATGTTTCTCCATGTGTTTAAGCATATGTCTACAAATTATGTGCTCAAGGAGTTTGCAGGGTACTGAAGTCAGGGAGACTGGTCTATAATTTCCTGGTGCGTGTTTGTCGCCTTTTTTTGAAAATGCATCATATATTCGCATATATTCGCACTCAGACAGTCCCTGGGGAGTTTGCTACTATCGATAGAGCGCTGAAATATGATAGACAAAGACTTTGATGAGGATATTTTAATGTGTTACATACCACACGAGACAAAAACAGATGATGAATTAGAAACATTAGTAGTATACATAATGGGGGTATTGAATCACTTTAACACGTATACTTTAAGCACACACAGAAAAAACTATGCAGGGTATCGGCGCAATTTTATCTTCAAGGTATACATTCAAGGCATTACATAATAGTAACAAACGAAGTGCGCGGGGGGGGGGGGGGGGGGGGTAGATTCCTGTGTGATCCATATTGTATGTTATATTGATAGGCAGGGGTGTAGGATCCTTGTCATGATATCCCAACGACTGTTGAGCCCGGCAGTTGCCATGGTATGGTTAACAAGCGAAGATTGAACGATGTGAGTGGAGCATGTTTTTTTCATTTTATAATTTTTTTATTATACGCTTTTTCAAAATGTGTGACTATCTGACAACAATCAGATGCATGGTTATCAACCATCTTTAACCCACGGATTAAATCTTTATAATCATAATCTTTGCCACGTAAATACGAGCCAATTCGATTAATATTTTATCATAATCCGTGTATGCAAAACGACAATTTTCAGTCTTTCTTTTATAACACTTGATAGTTAAAATTGTTTTGAATCATAATACCAGAACCAGATATAACCCCGAGAACGATGGGATTAAAACTTATAGCGCCTGCAATAACACCCACACTAGTTATGCCTATTGATGATATATTAAGAAGCATAATCCATCTTGAATAATACTTAAAAGCCTTTGCATAACACCAGTACCTTTTAAGATAATGACTATATAACTATTTTAATTGCTTTATATCTTGATTCGTTTAAATCTTTCGTTATACAATTAAACACAAAAACTTTTTTTTTCATCTGTATTAAATTGCTATATAATAGTAACCCCTCAAATCGGTGGATCGAGGTCTATCAGCAGACACACGATTGGACTCTTAGCTGATGAATTGTTAATAGGCGTCGAAAAATTAATTTTATCTATCTGTTCCAATTGTAGAGGAGTGGGAAAAATGATCGTGGCTGAATATTGACTCTCCAGTTTCTCAGTATGGTACATTTCGCTTTCATTGGCATCATTCACGAGTCGAACTCCCTCCCTCACATGAAAATTGCTAGACAGTCCCATTCGAAGTATCCGACCCCTCTGTATCCTGATGTAACCGATCTTATCATGAATAGGCCCACTTGCACTGTTTCTGAAAGACCATTCTGATTTTCCAGATTCTTGACCTTTCTGCCCAGATCGTCATCACAGGTCTAACATTCCTTATTCTTTCAATCACCGTTATCAACGAGCAAGCGTAACCCAAAGGAACAGGATCGCGTAGATTCGTCACGCAATGTCCAAATTACCTGTCATGATGTCACCAATTTTCCAAACTTTTGTGTCGTCCACATTTTTTTCACTGACAGCATTCGTGTCACATTCATTCACGTCTGCATCCTTATTCATTTTACAACCGCAATCTTTATTGTGATAGAGTCTGTCGGATTCTTTGCTCACAAATTTTTTATAAGCTGCTATGATTGACTCGACGTATCCCTTGTTACTGGCATGTGGATCTTCGATAGGTGGCGAAAGACTAACTTTCTTATGCCATTTTATACTCACATCCTGTTCTTTGAAATAATCTGTTCTATCCACATATCTCCTGGTCACGATATCCCTTGGTTCGGTGGGAGCGGTGAAATAAGTTCATTGATAGTTTCATTTGGAATGATATATTTATTACCTTCACAAACTCCATTTTTTACTATTTTATCTATTCCCTGACTTTCTAAGGTACGTGTTGCTCCTAAATCCAATCCCGGAAGAACATACATACCCAATGCAGGCAATACCCTTGAAACAACTCCCATAATCGACCCCCATAATGATCCACCTTTTTGAACTGTTTCTCTTATTTTCGTTTTGGAGATGTTAATAACAACTCCCTCATTTTGAGTTTTAGCTTTATTAATTTTATTAATTTGTGTTTTAGTTAATAGTATTTCATCATCTCCACTAAGTTGATTTCTGGTTAAACGGATTGTAACAGTCTCATTATTAGAATAAGCTTGATACAATGATCTTTTCTGTCCATCTGACGGGTTAATTTTAATTGGGTGATAATTTGTCATCTTTATTTACACTATACGATTATATTATTATGCAAGTTATCTAGTCTTACCAGATATTACATAAATCATAATATCTTGTTCACACAGAACTAAAGCATAAAGCTATGGGCAGCATTCGGTACGCCTGATAATGTAAAGCTAAATCTTAATTCTGATGATCCATTTTTAATATCTGGTTTGTTAAGTCAAAATAAATTAATCCATACAGTTGCTGATAATCCTTATATCCAACGAAACTACCAGTAAGATAATCATTATTATTTCCACATGAAACAAAATAGTGCATTTTGATTGGCTGAGAGGTAAGGTGTAAGTTGCAATCCACAGTAGCTTTTTTTTACACCGTGGTTCACCGCGGTGTAAAAACAAGAATACACAATAGCAAGCTATATGGCTAAAAAAAGGTACCCATTTTTAATTATTAATTCATACCTTCTGCACGGTTATGTTAGAACAAGAATAAAATACAGGAAATTTTATTTTTATGTGCAATAAAATATTACAGATAATACATCCATATTTGTCTAGATTTATTAAGAAACTTACAAAGTACAAATTTTCTGACAGTTTTTTCCCACAATTTAGGTTAAAGTATTAAGTACACCAAAATTGTTGGAAATCAATCCGTTTATTCTTGTGTTTTCCAGGGTGTATGGAGTTTACACAGGTCTGGGAACTCATACACCCTTCGGCTTTGCCTCAGGGTGTATGATTTCCCAAACCGGTGTAAATTCCCATACACCCTGGAAAACACAAGGATAACTAATAGCCCTCTTTGTGTACTGAATGAACTCTCTGTATTGTCCAGCCCTTTCTACGGAAGGATTGAGTTGTTGTTGTGGGTAGAAAATACCATATGTTGGAAAGTTCTAATTGACAAGCTGTCATAGTTTTGGCATTTGCAATTGCATATGTATTAAGAATAAATGGATTTTCTGTTTGTGAATCTATTTTGAACTCGTTGAATGCCCAAATAAATACATGTCTTGGCTTATCTATACTTGAGTCTATCTTAAACACGCCAGTTTGTTGCTGTGTACTTGTTGATATTTCAACACGATCCTTCAGATATATCCATTTATGGGGTGTAAGAAATCTATCTAAATATAGTTTTTGACCAGCTGTAATAAAGGTAATCTTTGGTATGCATAATTTTATCTTAGTTACATTATACCTTCCATGCAATGCTGCATCAGCATCATCATCTTCAGCTGTTCTGAGGATAACAACATTATCTACTGCAAGACAAATATTTCTATCATGTTTTCCAGGAGGACAAATGCTATCTTTAAAAGACCTGAACATAACGATTCAATGAAAGGGTTATATCATTAATAGTATCACCTTCAATTAATTTCTTCTTAACATTAAAACCTTCATTATTGTCTTCAAAAGTAGCAAATCCAGTACCACCACTTTGATAAAAGCAGCTTAAAGAGCTACCTTTATGCAAGAACCGCTGTATTCGGCAATGTTTTTAACATTAATAGCATGATTCACATTAAGCGTGTCTGTTACTGGTGATCCATTGTATTTTTTTCCAGGTTACTCATTATACTATATCCGTCACCAGCTAGTGCCACTCTATCAGCTGCAAGACGTCCCTCTCCATTAGGCTTTTTATTTACTTTAAAATCAAGTTCTAAACATCCATTGAATAAATCATCTAGGTTAGTATCAGATGAACGGTCTACAATAATTCCATAACCATCGTTCTTCTGATAAGCCCCATCTTCCAGATATTGAATTGGATTTTGCAAATCATACGTTACATATTCATAGCATTCAACATTATTTGAATTTCTAAATGCCATGTCTACTGTTTCATTAGACTGATGTTATTCTAAGATTATTTAAATTTCATAGCCTTTATTTTCCAATTTATTATTAATGATTTTACCATCAATAACATCAGAAACCTTGTAACCAATAATTTCTCCTGAAGAAAACACATGATATTAAAATGTTTGTTCTTTTAATTTTTATCACCCAATTCTTAACAAAATGTCAACAAAGCATATCATGTGACCCTCATTAGAATGAGCGCGACGGGCTCGTTCTCATGGGGGTGGGGGCACATATGTTTTGTTGAAATCTTTAATTTCTTTTCAACTGCACGATAAATTTCGATATTACACAGTGAATGCAGACGATTCTTTAATAGAGGTTTAATCACTTGCAAGGTGGAACCGATGCATGCTGTTGTCTATTCGCAAAAAGTAACAATTGCAGGTGCGATGGCGTGCAGGAGCGACAGCCCAAGTCCTTAACCCCTTTATACAATTTTGTTACACTTTTACAGGCTACACCCTCTGTGACTTTGCAGTTGTTCTAGTCAAGTCTTGGCTGCCTATATAGTCAGCCAAATTATGTCCAGAAACATATGCCAAAGCACTCTGAATGCACAGTATGTGCCAGGTGTTCTTATAAACTCCCCCGCACGGCGACATATCCGCCGCAGAGTTCGGGTAAAAGTATGCGCACTTCGGGTGGCATTACTGACATTCCCCGTGGCCCCCTGTATCTACGAGTTGCAATGATTAACACTGAACAGCTACTGTATTTATACATTGGATTCAAGTCACCAATCAATTACACTGATCGAATCCCAAAACTTAGCATGGATTTATGTGAGAAGTACATTGTATGTCAGATGTGCAGAACATTCCCAATACATTTGCCATCCCTTTTTTGATAACTTTGTCAAGCATTGAACACCCCCCCCCCCCTCTCCCCCCCACACACACAAAAACCCTGAAATATTATTGAAATAACACGAACTCACAGTTTTTGTAAGACTATCACTCTATATTTATATTTGTTTTTCACTTCATGTAGCTGAAAAGTGGGACTTCGTTCAAATGGAAACGCAATGTCATCCATGTGCCTTATAGAGCTGGAAACACGGCCAACTTTTTGATTGAAAAACAGCTTCCATTTCTCATCCTTATTCCATTTTAAAAGGCATTGTTTTTGGTGTTCACGTACGATAGATTGGCAGGGAGAAACAAGAAACAAAACGCAGATTCAAATTAATTCTGCACTTGCGAATTTTGAGCAGGAACATCAAACAAATTGCTACCCGTAGAAAACAGACCATATCTAAATGTGCGTTTACGTAAGCCTTTTTACAATTTCAATGGATGGTCGTGTTTGGGACGCCAAATACAAACTATAGGCTCAGTTGAGCCTAAAACGCTCACCTGGCCCAAGCTGTCAAACGAGATGACTCTGTCAGTAAGTAATGGACAGCAAAAGCAATTTTTTGATTTGCCATGACACAACCAAATGTAAATTGTTTTGGTCATTCGTTTCTGCTGGTCCTAGGAAAGTCTCTAGTGCAAAAATAAAGCTCTGTTCTGTGATATTTCAAAAACGTGTTCGCATCATTTTGTTTTGTTTTTAACTTCTGTGGTTCTCTCTACCCCGCCCCCCGAAAGTATATTTTGTGGAGCCCACAATGGGCATCCTGAAATATGGAGTATGAATGTGATATGGTGTGTCAAGCTGCATAGCACTTTATACAAACCTTTATCTGCCCATCCCACATTCTGACATTCATACCCTGATAAAGCAACAGATAACTTATTTCAACTGTAATTTAATTCAGAGTGTTTGCTTGTATTATAATGTACCCTTGAGCGGCCGAAGTCCCTGTCATTTATATCAATGCAGTCATATCTACTTCTGAGCACAGAGCAGTTATTTTATTTTCAAATAAGATAATTCTTGCAGTCTCAAATACTGAAGAGAAATACCAGTCTGAAGAACCCACGCGAATACTAACAACAGCCCACCTGCTGCAATGTGCAATGCGTGGTTGGTCACGCCCATATTTTTTATTTCACAAATGGGGGTGGGGGGGGGGGAGGACAAAGCAAAAACATTCATACGGTTGGAAAATTATTCATCAAGTTATGAAAAACTCACCTCAACCAACAATATGCAAGTAAGTCAGATATCATTAAAGAAAATTAAATTATATGGAATTGCAATTTATTAGACAGTGCCTGTTAGGACTCTCCAGTACATCATACAAAACAATTCAATATAAACAAAAAAATGTTCATTTTAAATTAATTTGTTCCACATCCAAAGAGTATGAAGCTTTTAATTGTGGGATCAACAGTTCTTAAGCGAAGTCCAACTGTGGGAGTCTAGTTTACAGTTCGTTTACGGGAAATTACAACACTTTCTTTCAAGAGCCAGGGACTGGGGGAAATAACGCGTGGGACAGACTTACAGTTGGAGAAAGCCAGTGTACCCAGAGAGAACCACTGAGCAGTGGCTAGCAGCTGTCAGGACCACCCACTTTCTAACCGGGCACAAGCTGCAGCGGTGTACTGTCTTATTACACAGTACCCCTCAATGGGCAATCTAAGTGTCTTGCTCAAAGACACAGCATAGGTGGCACATAAACTCCACCAAGATGCTTTGTACCAAATTCGTTTAGACTTGGCCCAAAGGTTCCGAAGAATACTTTGTTGATGGAGAACAAGAAAGATAATAACTCGGCATTTTCCTATCGCCAACAGTGTTAAAATGGGCCTCTGCATACGGCACCTCATGACAAAATCAATGGTAATTATTTTGGTCCATCTGATTCCATCGGTCCTAAAGAAGCTTCATACAAAAGAACAGTATTTTGGTCTGTGCAGTTTGTGAAATATGGGCATTTGAATTTTTTTCTATTTTTACTCCTGGGGTTCTCACGGAGCTGTGAAATTTTTTTTTTTTTTTTTTTTTTGGGGGGGGGGGGGGGCATCAATCAAGTACTTATGACCCAATTATACTATATGCCAAATTTGGTTCAAATCAGCCCATCGTTCCTGGAAATACAAATTTTGGGTGGAGCCCAAAATGAGCATGCTCCCACAGAGAGCCCAAATATTGACCTACCAACTTCTTTTGAACAAAATGTAACCTTCACCACCAAACAAAGGAAGTTCCATACCAAATATCAAAGCATTCTCCCTGGTGGTTCAGGAGAAGATTTTTTAAAGATTTTTAGGCTTTTGGGGCATTAATCACAGTCCAAAAGATGGCCTCTGCCATATATGTTTGAATTTGGCCTAGTGGTTTTGAAGAAGAGAAGTTTCAAAAGTTAACGAATGACATACTACGGATGCCAAATGAGGACAAAAGCTCTCAGTTTCAGTCAGGTGAGCTAAAAAACGATTGCCGGTCCTTTGGCTTCAACATAATCAGTCTCTCAATGAAACAATGACATGTAATATGTCTGTCTTAATAGTTACGTGGCTGAACCAATTAGTTTCACATCTACCGATTTTACAACCAAAATGTAATGGAAAAGAAGTCTTTTGAACATAAGATAATTTGATTACAGTGAAATTTTTATGGCATAATTTCAATAATTCACCAAATAACCAATAAAGTTAACATTTCGTTTTCTGTTTAACTTTTGAATAAAAATATGAAAGGTTTCCTTGAACACGTACATTCGAACTGGTTGGAAACGAGGAGAAAAGATTGGTGGTGTATGTGTGTGTTTGTGATGGGGGGGGGGGGGGGGGATGGAGCTTGTGTGCCAATGATTTTCTGTTTGAACAAGCAAATTCAGTGAATTCAAGTCTCCCGCTGGGCAGCAGTTTCAAGGGGAATTAATGCATCCAGTGGAATATAGTTGAGTTGCAAGTGGAAGTTATTTAGAAGAGACAGAATAGACAGTGGTTATCAGATTTATTTTCACGGAGGTCACTGTCAAAGCAAGTAAAGTGATGTGGAGTATAACTGTGAGAATCACTAGAAATGAAGACTGTATGCTAAGACATATTACATTAAACTGATGTGAAAAGTGTTAATCAACCTGTAAAGCTTGTGACTGGAAGTTAATGAAACCTTGAAAGTGATGTCCAGATAATATGGTGGTCTGTATATGGTACAGGGAGAGTCTGACTTTGTAGAGTTGCAAAAGAAGTAATGATGAAGACATATTCTGGTCTCACAATGATAACAAAGATACACAAGAAGTTTCGTGAAGATCGGTTCATAAATACGGCTTTTAGTCCGAGGTGCGTTGATGCATGGGCAGACGGACAGGCAGACAGACAGATTTTCAGTACAAAATTTCCCACATTCGACTTTGACCTAGGTATTGATAAAAGTAATCCATATATGAAATTTCATTGAAATCGGTTAACTCTAAGGAAAGTTAGAGTCTGGAAACCATCGGCCAATCAAATTTAAGCAACCTAATTAAATATGCGCGGAAAATGCCCATGTTCGAACTTGAACTCACAATTGATGAAAGGGATCTACTACCCAAATTTCATCGAAATCGACTGACTGTAAGGAAAGTTAGAGTCTGGAAACGAGAAACGCGGAAGGTGTGCACTAACTGTGTATTATTAGTAGTAGCACTGAATAAATCAAAGTTTCCCTAATTTGCATAACTTTTGCACGAGAACAAAACCCGTATTATATGTGATGTATTGCATGTTACTAAACACTCATACAAAAATTTATTCCAATCCGAACTTTCATATAGAAGTTCTGTACAAAAAACTGATTACACCCAATTTCGGAACAAAATGGCCGCTGGCGGCCATCTTGAATTTTGGACCAAACCTCAAAACACATATTCTGGTCTCACAATGATAACAAAGATACCCAAGAAGTTTCGTGAAGATCAGTTCATAAATACGGCTTTTAGTCCGAGGTGCGTTAACGCACAGGGCAGACGGACAGATATTTGGTACAAAATTTCCCACATTCGAACATGACCTAGGTATTGATAAAAGTAATCCATATATGAAATTTCATCGAAATCGGTTGATTTTAAGGAAAGTTAGAGCCTGGAAACTATCAGCCAATCAAATTTCAGCAACCTAATTAAATATGCACGGAAAATGCCCATATTCGAACTTGAACTCACAATTGATGAAAGTGATCTACTACCCAAATTTCATCGAAATCCGGTCACTGTAAGGAAAGTTAGAGTCTGGAAATGAAAAACACGGAAGGATGGAAGGACACCCCAAATTTAATATCTCCCGTTTTTTTTTAAAATGCGGGAGACAAAAACATGGAAGTGTATACGCAAATGTACTAAAAGCGTGGTTGCATGTTGCAAAAGAATAACCATTTTGGGTGATTTGGTGTATTTCACGCTCCTCTTCCATCTCTGTAGCACAACCTGTATTATTTATTTATCGGTGTTTAAGGTCACATACTTAAGCACAAGGGCTAATCGTGACCGTGACAGTTTTACGGGTGGAGGAAGCCGGACCCGGAGAGAACCACCGAGCATCGACGAGCAACTGTCAGCTCCTCAATATTCTAACTCTCTTCAAGCTCCGCTCAAGCAGGGTTACAGCGGTTGAAGACATGTGCACCATCGACGTGCAGTATGCCTTAGTACACGGCGTCATCATGCCCCCATGTAGGCAACCGGGATGGGGATCGTACTCGGGGCCTCTAGCATAGAAGTCTAACAGACTACCACTGAGCCAACGCGCTTCCTGACGCAACCTGTACAGAAATAAACCACCAACTTCCTTGGATCCACAAAGAAAGCAGTATCTTTTCTTTCGCAAGTGATTTCCAATAGTCGCGCCACAAGTTGTGCAGGGGTATCTTTGGCCATGACTTGTTAACTATAATGTTGCCCTCACCCCATCTCTCTCACAAAGCTAGTTGTGGATAGAGTTTGTCATGTGCTCTCTCAGTAATCCCCCCCCCCCCCCGCCACTGTCCAGTTAACCCCTACATATATGTCCTTGACTTAACAAGAGGCCTCAAGGGGCCCCTTAATCACTCACCGGCCAAAGTGTTTCAATGAAGTATTTGGGGTCACATTCAGTTAGACATGGTTCAACGACACTACAAAGGAATGAAGTCATGAGGGGAAAATTTTTAAGAAAAAACACTATGGAATGGATTTGAACAAACCTGAACCTAACATGCGCCCTGCTACCCCCACCCCTGCCCAGAAAGCCCAAATATTAAGCCAAGGACTCAAATGGAACAAACTTGAATCTGATCCCCCTTGAGATATCATATACCAAATAGGAAAGAATTCTGACTGGTGGATATGAAGAAGGGTTTTGAAGAAATCACCTCACATTGCACCAAGTTAAACTTTGGGCTCAAATAGGGAGCCAAAATATTAACCCAGGGTCCCAATTTGAACAAACTTGAATCTGACCCACTTAGAGGTGTTGTATACCAAACGTGAAAGGATCCTGATTGGTGGGTCTGAAGAAGAAGATTTTAAAAGAAATTCCTTCATATTGCACTTAGTTGAACCCATAGGTAGCCCAAATTAATAACCAGGGACCAGCTTTGAACAAACTTGAGTC
The DNA here is from genome assembly GCA_031216915.1 of Pictodentalium vernedei. Classification (NCBI taxonomy): domain Eukaryota; kingdom Metazoa; phylum Mollusca; class Scaphopoda; order Dentaliida; family Dentaliidae; genus Pictodentalium; species Pictodentalium vernedei. Next base: position 153,598,743 of record CM062292.1, read on the forward strand.
TTACCCTCCAAGAGATGTTGTATACCAAACATGAAAGGACTCTGACTGGTGGATCTGAAGAAGATTTTTAAAGAAATTTCCTTATATTGTACTAAGTTAAAATTTCGGCTCCCATATAGTGCCCAAATATCAACCCAGGGACTAGGATTGAACAAACATGAATCTAACCCTCCTAGAGATGCTGTATACCAAGTATGAAAGCATTCTGACTACAGGGTCTAAAGAAAAAGATTTTAAAAACAAGTCGGAACAGGACCCAACATTTTCAGGCTATAAAATTTTTTTTTCTGTCTCAAAATTGAACAAAATGCATAAAAAAACCCCCCAAAAGTCTGAATTTGGGTCCAAAATTTCGGAGTCTGAACCTGACCCAAAATTTCCAGGGTAAACATTTTTTTTTCCATCTCAAAATTGAACAAAACGCATAAAAAACAAGAGGCCCCACGTGGCCTTAATCGCTCACCTGACAAAGTGACTCTAAGAAGTATTTTAGGTCACCTTCACCATGTCATGCCTCATCAACATTAACTGGTTGAGTGATAGATTTTGTTTGAAGTTCAACATTTGTTACCTAAAATTAGTTTTATTTAAAATCATTGGTGTGTGGCCAATCTCCAATGATTTTTAATAAAGCAAATTTATCTCTGCAGACAAACTGGTTTAGCATGAAGCACAAACAAGGAATGTGAAGAGATAGCCTTGGACATCTCTCCCCAACTGTGGATATCTTCCATGTGCTACATGTATATATTTGCATGCAAGAAAACAAAAATTTTCACAAATTTTATTTTTTTTTATCATCATTGGAACAAGCTCAAACAGCTTATTCCAATAGGGGTATGGGAAGATCAGGTATACTTTTGAGACAGAAATGTGAATATATAAATAATGGTGTTTTTTTGTGAATGATGCTGGAGAATTTTGCGTAAAGATATGGTAAATGGTTTGTTCTAGATACAGAATGATGCAAAAGTATTTAAATTTGATTAGGCAAGTTGTTCCTATAATGCATTTAAAAATTGAAGTAACTGTTTTTTTGCTGACGAACTTTTAGATGTGTGTGTCTGTGTTTGTGTGTGTGTGTGTGTGTGTGTGTTTGTGTGTGTGTGTGGGGGGGGGGGGGGGGGATTAAGAGTGTTCTTGCAAACAAAATTCCTGAATAAATGGAAAATTTTATTTTTTGTGTGAAAGACATAGTGTGTGAATGTTGATTGGAACAAGCTTAGAGAGCTCATTTTAATGTGAAGTCATAAAGCTGTGTTTTACGTACGAAATTCTGGAATAACTAAAAAAATTGCTTTTTTGACTCAAAAAGCATGGTGTGCGACCTCTCATTGGAATGAGCTCAAAAAGCTCATTCCAATGGGGTATTTACAAGCGATAAGTACATGTATGTTTAAGAGACAAAAATTAAAATTTGAATAGCGATTTTTGCGAAGAATGCTGACAAGTTTTGGCAGTTATGCTGGTAAAAAGGTAAGATATGCAAAGTGGTTGTTTTTTAGAGGCGACATTTAATTAAGGGGAATTAACCCTTGATTACTGAGGTAACTTCTAAAAGTACTGAAATTTCATGAAGCAATGTGAATAACAGACAACAGTTGCCTAAAAATTTCATGAATAACTAAAATTTTTATTCCTTTGTCTCGAAAACATGGCATATGACCTTTGTTGGAATGAGCTGAATGCGTGTGTTCCAATGAGGGGTCATAAAATTTGAACGACGATTTGTGTGAATAATGCATTAGTACTGCTAGATTTGGGTAAACGGTTCACCCTGGATACCACCCCTTCTATAGTAGATCTTTTCTGCCAATTTTGTCTAAGATTCTATCAACTTTACAAATAAATACGTTCATGAATCACAATCAGATCCACTCTACAATGTTGCATACCAAATATCAAAAGATTCTGCCTGCTGGATCTGGAGAAGAAGATTTTTTAAGAAATATGCCTGAAATGCACTAAGTTAAAATTTGGGCTCCTATACGGAGCCCAAATATAAACCCAGGGGGCAGATTTGAACAAACTTGAATCAGATCCACCCCACAATGTTGCTTACCAAATATGAAAAGATTCTGAAGCTGGATCTGGAGAAGAAGATTTTTTAAGAAATTTGCCTGAAATGCACTAAGTTCGAATTCGAGCTTCTATAGTGAGCCCAAATATGAAACTAGGAAGCCGATTTGAACACACTTGAATCAGATCCACCCCACAATGTTGCATACCAAATATCAAAAGATTCTGCCTGCTGGATCTGGAGAAGAAGATTTTTTAATAAATTTGCCTGAAATGCACTAAGTGCGAATTCGGGCTTCTATATTAAGCCCAAATATGAATCCAGGGAGCCAATTTGAACAAACTTGAATCAGATCCAAACCGCAATGTTGCATACCAAATATCAAAAGATTCTGCCTGCTGGATCTGGAGAAGAAGATTTTTGAAGAAATTTGCCTGAAATGCACTAAGTGCGAATTCGGGCTTCTATATTAAGCCCAAATATGAATCCGGGGGGCCGATTTGAACAAACTTGAATCAGATCCACCCCGCAATGTTGCATACCAAATATCAAAAGATTCTGCCTGCTGGATCTGGAGAAGAAGATTTTTGAAGAAATTTGCCCGAAATGCACTAAGTTTGAATTCGAGCTTCTATAGTGAGCCCAAATATGAATCCAGGGGGCCGATTTGAACAAACTTGAATCAGATCCACCCCGCAATGTTGCATACCAAATATCAAAAGATTCTGCCTGCTGGATCTGGAGAAGATGATTTTTTAAGAAATTTGCCTGAAATGCACTAAGTTCGAATTCGAGCTTCTATAGTGAGCCCAAATATGAATCTAGGAAGCCGATTTGAACAAACTTGAATCAGATCCACCCCACAATGTTGCATACCAAATATCAAAAGATTCTGCCTGCTGGATCTGGAGAAGAAGATTTTTTAATAAATTTGCCTGAAATGCACTAAGTCCGAATTCAGGCTTCTATATTAAGCCCAAATATGAATCCAGGGGGCCGATTTGAACAAACTTGAATCAGATCCACCCCGCAATGTTGCATACCAAATATCAAAAGATTCGGCCTGCTGGATCTGGAGAAGATGATTTTTTAAGAAATTTGCCTGAAATGCACTAAGTTCGAATTCGAGCTTCTATAGTAGGCTCAAATATGAATCTAGGGAGCCGATTTAAACAAATTTGCATCAGATCCATCCCACAATGTTGCATACCAAATGTCAAACGATTCTGCCTGCTGGATCTGGAGAAGAAATTTTTTTAAGAAATTTGCCTGAAATGCACTAAGTTCGAATTCGAGCTTCTATAGTGAGCCCAAATATGAATCTAGGAAGCCGATTTGAACAAACTTGAATCAGATCCACCCCACAATGTTGCATACCAAATATCAAAAGATTTTGCCTGCTGGATCTGGAGAAGAAGATTTTTTAATAAATTTGCTTGAAATGCACTAAGTTCAAATTTGGGCTCCTATACTGAGCCCAAATATAAACCCAGGGGGCCGATTTGAACAAACTTGAATCAGATCCACCCCACAATGTTGCTTACCAAATATGAAAAGATTCTGCCTGCTGGATCTGGAGAAGAAGATTTTTTAAGAAATTTGCATGAAATGCACTAAGTTCGAATTCGAGCTTCTATAGTGAGCCCAAATATGAATCTAGGAAGCCGATTTGAACAAACTTGAATCAGATCCACCCCACAATGTTGCATACCAAATATCAAAAGATTCTGCCTGCTGGATCTGGAGAAGAAGATTTTTTAAGAAATTTGCCTGAAATGCACTAAGTTCGAAATCGGGCTCCTATACTTAGCCCAAATATTAACCCAGGGGGCCGATTTGAACAATCTTGAATCAGATCCACCCCACAATGTTGCTTTCCAAATATGAAAAGATTCTGCCTGCTGGATCTGGAGAAGAAGATTTTTTAAGAAATTTGCCTGAAATGCACTAAGTTCGAATTCGGGCTTCTATAGTAAGCCCAAATATGTATCCAGGGGGCCGATTTGAACAAACTTGAATCAGATCTACCCCGCAACATTGCATACCAAATATCAAAAGATTCTGCCTGCTGGATCTGGAGAAGAAGATTTTTGAAGAAATTTGCCTGAAATGCACTAAATTCGAATTCGAGCTCCTATAGTGAGCCCAAATATGAATCTAGGGAGCCGATTTGAACAAACTTGAATCAGATCCACCCTACAATGTTGCATACCAAATATCAAAAGATTCTGCCTGCTGGATCTGGAGAAGAAGATTTTCAAAGAAATTTGCCTGAAATGCAGTAAGTTCAAATTTGGGCTCCTATACTGAGCCCAAATATAAACCCAGGGGGCCGATTTGAACAAACTTGAATCAGATCCACCCCACAATGTTGCATACCAAATATCAAAAGATTCTGCCTGCTGGATCTGGAGAAGAAGATTTTTTAAGAAATTTGCCTGAAATGCACTAAGTTCGAAATCGGGCTCCTATACTGAGCCCAAATATGAACCCAGGGGGCCGATTTGAACAAACTTGAATCAGATCCACCCTACAATGTTGCATACCAAATATCAAAAGATTCTGCCTGCTGGATCTGGAGAAGAAGATTTTTTAATGTTTTTCCCATTGCCTACAGTGTTAAAAAGTGCTGACTCAGCACTTTTTCAAAGTCCCGAAACTGTACCCTATGATAAAACCGATGGCAATTTTTTTTTACCAATCCTTTCTGTTGGTCCTAAGGAAGCTTCACACCAAATAAAAATTCTCAGTGCCGTGCAGTTTTGGAGATATGGGCGTTTTAATTTTTTTCTATTTTTAGCTCCTGCGGTTCCCATGGGGCTACGGGAAAAAAAAAATCAGCATAAATTAGGTACTTATGACCCAATAAGCCCTCACATAAAATTTGGTTCAAATCAGCCTCTCGGTTCGGAAAACTGAAATTTTGGGCGGGGCCAAAAATTTTGCCCCTCCCATAACGACGCCAAGTATAATCCCACAAACTTCTCTTGAACAAATCTGAGTCTACACCTCAAAAGGAAGCTGCACACCAAATATCAAGTCTCTGCTACTGCTGGTTCATGAGAAGAAGATTTTTTAAGATTTCAGCACACTTTTTGGGTGTGGCCCTACCCACGGGCGAGGCAACTTGATTTAAACAAAATCAAATTGCGATGTCATAACAAACTATTATCTCAAATATCAATTAAATTGGTTCAGCGGTTTGGGAGGAGAAGACGCAAACACCATGTTCACGGACGACGACGGACGGTGAGTGATCACTATAGCTCTCCTGACTGAAAGTCAGGTGAGCTAATAATGAGGTTCCTATAAGAAGTACATGTATTTAGCAATGCTAACGTACGTGAATTTAGCGGCTGTAGTCGACTTCAATCCATGGGAATTAATGTGTCACTTGTATTACATTTGTACTTTTAATTCTCATGTTTCAATAATTTAGTGGTTTGTCTGAAATGTCTCTGGGCAGTAACACTTTAATTTCTGTCCATATTTATATCTTGAATTTATTGTTGGGCCAAGTGAACATCTGAATGGCCATTCAATGAGAAAGAAAATTAAAACAACGCCAAGTTGTCAAGTTATGTCAACGATCTCTTCTCGCAGTGCGTTCCAGACATTTCTGCACAAGATAATGCCAGTTATTGTTATTTCTCGAGTTTATCCCGATTCGATTCAAGATTCGATTCGATGTCGACATCAGTCCCAATTCGATTTGAGATTCAATTTGAACATAAATTTCCCGATTCGCAGGGCCCTACTTGAACTGACATATGATAAGGAACATGCACACCAAATTTCGTTCAATTTGGTCCAGTAGTTTGTGAGAAGTCAATAATGTAAAGTTCACAACGGACGACGATGCACGGCAAGTGGTAAGTTAAGCTCCCTTTGGTGAGCTAATAAACGTGGCTCAATAAAAAGTGGTCCCTGTTCAGCTACCTGTGTTAACTTACATCAAATAAGAGGCCCCAAGGGGCCTTTATTGCTCACCTGACAAGTTGTTCAAAGAAGTATTTTGGATCACATTCAGCTAATCATGGCTCATCAACACTTCAGAGGAATGAAGTCATGAAATTATTATAGGGGTCCTTTTTTTACATAAATTCACTGAATTCCTTCAAAATGCATTTTGTAGAAATTTCTTTTCCTCCGCTTTATTGACCCCTGGGGGCGGGGAGTGGTGTTGGTGGTCATGGGCATATTTTTAAAATTTTTTTTTTTTTTTTTTGGGGGGGGGGGGGGGGGGGGGGGGGGTGCATAAAATCACTCCAAATCTTTCAAAATATATTTTACAGCCGAACATTTTTTTACATCTAAATGCCCCCCCACTCTTCCTCCCGACAAGGAAGGTAGGGGAGGCCATAGGGTAAAAACATTTTTGCATAAAACCACTTAATTCATCTAGGAACTTGATTTTGAACAGAATCTGAAAAAAAAAATTCTGAATTTTGGTCTGAAATTTCCAATCGGAACCGGACCAAAAATTTTCAGGCTATAAATTTTTTTTTTTCATCTCAAAATTGAACAAAGTGCATAAAAAATCCCCCCCCCAAAATTCCAAATTTTGGTCCAAAATTTCGGAGTCCGAAACCATACCCAACATTTTCAGGATAAAATTTTTTTTTTCATCTCAGTAGCCCAATTATTAACTAATGGACTTCAATTGAACAAATTTGAATCCAACCCCTGTAAGGATTCTGTATACCATGTATTAAAAGTTTCTGACTAGTGTTTCTGGAGGAGTTTTAATGATTATTCCTCATATTGGACTAAGTTAAAATTTGGCCTACAATGGGGAGCCCAAATCTAACCTCCCTAAGGATGTTGTAGACCTAATATCAAAAGATTCTGACTGGTGGATCTGAAGAAGATTTTTGAAAAATTATTCTCCATATTGTACTAACTTAAAATTCAGGCCTCCCCCTCCCCCCAATAGGAAGCCCAAATATTTACTGAGGGACTTGATTTGAACAATCTTGAATCTGAATATTCCTCCGTGAACTTCATTTAAATAACTTTATTCTACACCCCAAAAGGCAGCTCCATACCACACATCAAGTCATTGTACCCACTAGTTCATGAAAAGATTTTAAAAATTTTGGAGCATTTCCCCCAGCCTCTGCCTATGGGTTTGGGCAAGTTGATTTGAACAAAAACAAAATGCGATGTCAGAACAAACAGTCACCTCAAATTTAATTGAAATTGGTTCAGTGGTTTTGGGGAAGAAGATGAACATACTAGGTTCACGGATGCCAAACAGTGAGTGATCACAATAGCTCATCCTAGCTTTCAGTCAGGTGAGCTAAAAACCTGATACCTAATACAGAAGCCAAGAAGGAGAAACTAAATACTGGTGCTTTTCTCTCCCACTGGGTCAGAACACAATGAAACTGTATCAGCCGCTGTGAACAAATTATACAAATATAAAGGCATGCCAGGGGATAAAATGCAAGATTCCCAGATTAATGCCCAAAAATGGATCCAGAGTAACCAACAGACTAGAATCACACAGTGACAAATAACCAATACAAATTAAGAAACATAAAAATATGTGTTTGCTTTGCAGCCAAATCATGATAGTACTATATACTGAAATGAAATTCGAGGATGATGATGAAAAAGATATTATATGTCAAGCTTCAAAGTATTTGGACCAGTGGTTAGTGAGAATAAGATTTTTTTTAACCCTTTACCTAACGAATCACACACATCCGCCCACATAATATGCAAATTCAGTAGTTGAAAAAATATTATTTTTCAAAACATTTCAACAAAACCATATCATGTGACCATCTCGTTGGAACGAGCTCGTCAAGCTCGTTCCAACGAGGGGTCACGATATGGTTTTGTTGAAATTTTTGAAAAAATCTGAAAAAGTGATATTTAAAATAATAAATTTTGATATTGTCAAGGTTGGGTAAAGGGTTAATGGCTCATTCATTACTTAATGTGTTGAAAAAGTGGTCACATCAACCTCCAAAATCTGCAACGTGGAATTTAATTTCAACAAATTTATTAATCTAGATTTATACAAAGATGTTATTCATCAAACACAAATGCATTAGTGATTTGCAAAAAAATTTTTGTTTTTATATTATGCATTCTATCAAAATGTGAGATATTTATTTATTTATTTATTGGCATTTAACTGGTTGAGGGCTAGATTATTTTGGTTGTCCAAATTTTTTATTCAAAATTTGTTCTATTACAAATTATTGGAGAGTGCCTTTGGGTACTCTCCAATAATTTGTAATAGAACATATATATATTAACACAATATTATTTGTGTTTGACTGAATATGACACATGAGTAAGAAAACATTGGCTTTTGCTCTGATACCCTCATTTTTTTTTGAAAACCCTGATTGTGGCTTCTAGCACTCAAGCAGTCAAGGCCACATATTTCTGCACAATGGCTAATCATGACTGCAACATGGATTTCAAGATACATCCAGCCAATCGTTTATACCCATGTTGACCATTTTATAGGATTTCTGCCCCTGGCATTGGTTACCAGGTCCTATTGTACCAGTAAAACAAGCTTGTTTACCCGAGTTAACAAGCACTGCATCACTTGTGAGCAAGTTGTGGGATAAACCCAGGGTTTGAATTGAACAAGAACATTTTCTTGTTTTATCTATTCAACATTTTCTGATACAATACAGACACTGAGAAATGTGCTGGGTACACTATGGGTGGAATCAGACCTATGTGTAAGAACGTCATATATGAATGAATCTGATTGGTGATGTGATGTTATATGGCATGAATGAAAAGCTTCAACACAAAATGGCTACAAACAGGAATGTAAACACACTGCCGAGGATGTTATTTTTCCACAAAACTATTAGACGAACACACTTGGTTATTTAATTATGGTATAAATGCAGAACACAACATGGGTAGAGGACTGGGCACAGGATTCAATGACCCTTGTTAGGAGTTTTTCCTGTATTTCACATACTCATTTAAAACACCAAAAAGGTCAATGATTCCAGTCCACTATACTCCAACCTCGTGTTCTCTCTTATTCCCCAATATCTACAATGTTCAAACTTAGCTTCCCATAACATAAGAACTTGATTTGACAATATTTTATTTCCAAAAATATGAAAAATACAAAAACAGAGATAAAACAACCTTAACAAAAATTGTGAATTGGAAAAAATGGATCCCAAAGTAAGCTGATGCTTATATACTGGTAAGCTACCTCCACATCTACATGTAGAATTAAACGGGGGAGTTGGGACGACCAAAGATGGCATTTTTTTATTATAACTATAAGAAGGTAACCTGGGAAGTAAGGTTACATTTAGTAATAGATAAAACAGAGTTTTAAAAAATACTGGATGGTGAATGCTGTAGTAGGAATTAAAGGTTGGAGTTGTTCAATTGGCTGAATGTATGCAGCCCTATCAGGCTCATCTGGGATGACTCTGGCTTCACTCTGCATAAGTCAGATTTAACTTAGCTCATATTCTAAAATCAAATGTGTGTGCATTGTCCTGTCAGGATCCAACCGGAAGAGCCAGAATTCACTCCAATGAATCCCAAAAGGACAGTTGTTTCCGAGCAGAGTCATGGTAGCCTATGGCTCACAGTGCTCGATAGCAATAACACAGGACTTTGTTTTGAGCACCTTTGTAATTCATATGGAAATGTTATACACAGAAGTGTATGGAGCAGTGTTTTTAAGAAGATTTTTTTAACTGTTTTTCCCTGTATCCACAATGCTTAAATCTGGGGAGTCCCCATAACAACCATAATATGATCAAAGGGGCTTGATTTGAACATACACGTATATATCATCTTTGCACAAATGTTATGTGAAACATGAAATCGTGAAACATGAAATCGTTTGGTTCAGTGGTCTTCAAGAAGTTTTTTTTTACATACAGTCCAGCCGCCGTGGACTGGTCGAAATCCACGCAAGGGCAGTGAATTCCACGCATGTGTTTACCAGGTAATAAAAATTATAATCAGCAAACTTTTAATTGATGAAGCACCGGGTTGTACCCAGTGCTTCATTAATTAAATTTTTGATAATTATTCCTATAATCAGTGCTTGGAATGTAATATTATTGTTTCCGTGGAAATATTGCCCACCCATAGAAAGTGACCAGTCTATGGCAGCTGTGCTGTATATGCCAAGGGTGCTGAAGAGTGTCCCTACCCAGAACACCTAAATTCTAACAAAATATGTATGTCAACAGTTTGGCCTGGTAGATTGTGAGATTGGTTATTAAATGTTAAACCCACTGTGTTACATGAAGCAAGTGATCAGATTATTTTGCACAGTGGAGCCCACTTAATTGGATATCTCTTAACTGAATAACCCTGTTAATTGAATATAATTTCCCAACCCAAAACTATTTACCACAACCTCAGTACAAATTTGACCTATTAATTGAATATAAGTTATAGAGTAAACTCCTGTTAATTGAATAAATAATCTTTTAACCTGTCGAGAGATTACTCCTACTCTCCCCAGTTTTCCATTGTTTATAGATCTATTTGGCTTCAGTAATCCAATATAGGCATTTAATCTATTATATCTTGTTTGACAGAGCTCACAGAGCTCTGTCAAACAAGATATAATAGAATAAATGCTAAGTTTATCTCTAGAATACAGGAAAGTGACACAATCCCTGTTAATTGAATACTCCTGTTAATTGAATAATTTTCATTTCCAAAGTGACTATTCATTTATTTTTATTATTTATTGGTGTTTAAGGTCACATATTTCTGCACAATGGTTAATCGTGACCACAGCTATTCAATTAACAGGGTTCCACTGTACATGTATATAGTTTGATCAGACTTCTCCTGAAGATGCTTGAACATAATTTGCACAAAACTTTATTCTACCCCAAAAGGGATGATAAACTAGAGGCTCAAGAGAGCCTAAAATGCTCACCTGGACCAAGTTGTCCTAAACTGTAAGGGTTATGGGTATGGAGAAAATGTAATCTGATGAACCATATGACAGATTTGCCAGCAATTTCCTTGTCTAATTGTTTCAACTGCTCAGACGAAAGCTTCATACCAAATACAAAATCTCTAGTCCATGCAGTTTGGGAAATATTGGACATTTCATTTTTTTTCTATTTTCAGTGCCAGGTGTTCCCACAGGAAACCGCAAAATATTTTGGGGGCATGAATGAAGTACTTAGGGTCAACTAATGCCACATATAAAATTTGGTTCAAATCGGTCCATTGGTTCTTGAAATAGAAATGTTCAGGGGAGCTCAAAAGTGAGCCCATCCCCTGGAGAGCCCAAATATGGACCTATCAACTTTCTTTGAACAATTTTTAATCTTGAACACCAGAGGAAGTTTCATTCCAAATATTAAAGCATTCACACTTGTGGTTCATGAGAAGATGATTTTTAATGAATTTCATGATATTTGAGCATAATCCCATGCCCAAAAAGGGCAGAGACCCCATTTGAACAAAACTAAAACAGAATACCCCTAAGATGATGTGGCCCATATATGTTTCAATTTGGGCCATTGGTTTGTGAGAAGATATTTTTAATAAAATTGACCAAAATGCATAAAAACAAAAAAACTCATTTCCGGTCCCACCCGGACCCCAAATTTTCAGTCTAAAAAAATTAATTTTTTTGTCTTAAAATTGACCGAAACACATAAAAAAACAAAAACTCATTTCCAGATTTTGGTCCAAAATTTCTAAGTCCGGACCAGGACCCCAAATTTTCAGCCTAAATATGAACCCAGGGACTTGGCTTGAACAAATTTGAATCTCAACCCCTAAGGATGCTGCATACCAAATATCAAAAGATTCTTATTGGTAGATCTGAAGAAGAAGATTTTTAAAGAATATTCCTCATACTGCACTAATTTAAACATTTGGGCTCCCATAGAGAGCCCAAATATGGACCCAGGGAATTGATTTCAATAAACATGTGAAACAATCTTCCAAGGATGTTATATGTGAAATCTGAAAGCTTTTGGAGCAGTGGTTCGGGAGAAAAGTAGTCTTAAATGTTTTTCCCCATTACCCACAGCTGACTCAGCACTTTTTCAAAGTCCCCAAAAAGTACCCCATGATAAAACCGACAGCAATTTTTTTTACCATTCCATTCTGTTGGTCGTAAGGAAGCTTCACACCAAATAAGAATTCTCAGTGCCATGTAATTTTGGAGATCTGGGCCTTTTAATTTTTTCTATTTTTAGCTCCTGAGGTTCCCACGGGGCAGCCGGAAAATTTTTTTTGGCATGAATCAAGTACTTAGGACCCAATAATACCTCATAGCAAATTTGGTTCACATCGGCCTCTCAGTTCGGAAAATAGAAATTTTGGGTGGGGCACGAAATGGGGATCCTCCCGTATAGCGAGCCCAAATATTGACTGAGAAAATTTCTTTGAACAAACTTGAATCTTGAGTACCAAAGGAGCTTATATACCAAATACCACAGCATTCTGACTGGTGGTTCATAAGAAGATTTCAGGAGAAACTGATGCTTTTGGGGCATCACTCCCACCCTAGTGGGGGCACCGAGTTCATTTTAACAAACTGGAAAGAGGATACCCCCAAAATATTGTATGTCAAATTTGTTTGGGTTTGGGCTAGTGGTTTTGAAGGAGAAGACCGAGTTGCGAAAGTTAACGGACAACGGACGACAAGTGATGGCAAAAGCTCACACTGACTTTCAGTCAGGTGAGCTAAATACAAATATCAAGTCATTGCATCGACTGGTTTATGAGGTTGAGAAAAATATTCCTGACATTAGTTAAAAAATAAAAGGATAAACAACAGAACATTACACAAAATTCCTGACAAGAAGATCGCGTGGACTAAGTATTTCTAAAGGCAGTCACCATTGGTCGCTTTATGTAACAAAGAAGCTGAGAGAAAATACCCCTCGGTATTTTCTCTCAGTTTTTTTATTACATCAAATGACTGATGACGAGTACGCATGTAGCTTCCCATGTTTCGACACTTCTGGCACTCTGACTCCTTTAAAACAGTGAACCATAGGTGAGCAATATACCGAAAATACCATTTGATATTTGTATTGGCATGAGTGCGTGTATGTTGTTGACACCAAATACTGAACTGATACCTAGATAAACCATTCTAAAAATACCAATACCAAAACCGAACTTAATATTTGAATACCACCCAGCTCCAACCCTGGCACAGAACTAGAACAGGTAAATAACCCCTTGAAAATGTTTTGAAGCATTTTGCAAAATGATTCAAAGGAGTAAAATACAAAATGCCAACAAAAGTGACATCGGTAAATAGAGCCGGACAGTATCCAAATTTCCTGTCTGCTTTCATTTTTTTCAGGATGATTTATCTTGGTACTGTACGCAGGCCTGGAAATAACATGTGAATGATTTAGGTTACACAGGGACAATGTCAATTGTAAAATACATGAACACAGTACAGGTTATGATAAAACAAGAGGCCCCACGGGGCCTGAAGCACTCGTCTTGAACAGAACACAATATAAACAGAGTCCAACAATGAGTCTACTTTAAGCAATCCATCTCCATAGGCTACACTGTCAATCTTTGAGTCCCTCAGGAGTGACAAAAATAATCCGGGCATCATGCCTTTTCTTCAGTTGATCATAATGTAAAATGTAGAGCTCCCCTATGAAGCCCCTTGATACAACCTATGTGGATTAATCTTAGTTACACACCTCTAGAGGGTACTGAATACAAAATTTTTAATTTTTCAGCAAAATGGCCAATTCCATATTATTAACCCAGCGACTCAGTGTACCAAATATGAAAGCATTCTGACTGTTGGATCTGAAGAAGAGAAATTTCAAAGAAATTTCTTCATATTGCACTAAGTTAAATTTGGGCTACCATAGCGAGCCCAAATATTAACCTATGGATCCGATTTGAACAAACTTGAATCTGACCCCCCTGGAAATGTTGTATACCAAATATGAGAGCATTCTGGCTAGTGGATCTGAAGAAGAAGATTTTTGAAGAAATTCCCTCATATTGTACTAAGTTAAATTTCAGGTTTCCATATGGAGCCCAAATATTAACCCAGGCACACGAATTGAACAAACTGGAATCTGACCCCCCTAGAGATGTTGTATTCCAATTATGAAAGCATTCCGACTGGTGGATCTGAAGAAGAAGATTTTAAAGAAATTTCCTTATATCGCACCAAGTAAAAATTTGGGCTACCATAGTGAGCCCAAATATATACCTAGAGATCTGATTTGAACAAACTTGAATCTGACCCTCTAGAGATGTTGCATACCAACTATGAAAGCATTCTGACTGGTGGATCTGAAGAAGAAGATTTTTTAAAATTATCCCTCACATTGAACAAAGTTAAAATTTGGGCTTCTGTAGGAAGCCCAAATATTAACCTATGGATTTGGTTTGAACAATCTTGAATCTGGCCCTCATAAAAATGATGTATATCAAATAATAAAAGATTCTGACTGGTGGATCTGAAGAAGATTTTTTAAAATTATCCCCCACTTTGAACAAAGTTCAAATTTGGGCTTCTGTAGGAAGCCCAAATATTAACCTAGGGATTTGGTTTGAAAAATCTTGAATCTGACCCTCATAAAAATGATGTATATCAAACAATAAAAGATTCTGACTGGTGGTTCTGAAGAAGAAAATTTTTAAAGAATATTCCCCATATTACCCTATGTACAAAATTTGGGCTCCTGTATTGAGCCCAAATATGAACCAATGGGCTTTATTTTAACAAACTTGTATCTGACCACCCCTATGAATGCTGTATACCGAATATCAAAAGATTCTGATGATTGGTTCTGGAGAAAAGATTTTTTTAAAATTTTTGCAAATATGATGACTCAGCATTTTTTCGATGCCCATTACAGAACACCCTAACAAAACCGATGGCAATTTTTTTTACCATTCAATTCTACTTGTCCTAAGGATACTTCATACCAAATAACAGCTCTCTGTTCTGTGAGGTTTGGGAAATATGGGCATCTGAAAATATTTCTATTTTTAGCTCCCAGGGTTCCCATGGGGATGCAGGAATTTTTTTTTTGCATGGATCAAGTACTTACGACCCAATAATATTACATACAAAATTTGGTTCAAACCGGACCATCGGTTCAGAAAATAGAAATTTTGGGAGGGGCCAAAAGTCTTACCCCTCCAATTACAAAGCCAAATATTGCTTCACGAACTTCGTTTGAACAAACTTGATTCTACACCTCAAAAGGAAGCTCCACAGCAAATATCAAGTCATTGTACACACTGGTTCATGAGAAGAAGATTTTAAAAATATTTTGGAGTTTTTTCCCCCCACTCCTTCCCTATGAGGCTGGGCATGTTGAGTTAAACAAAAATGCAATGCCCCTTTGGGACCATCACTCACACAAACTTTCACTTGAATTAGCCCAGTGGCTTTGGAGGAGAAGACCAAAACATGGTGTTGAAGGACGACGGACGGACGGACGGACGGACGGACGGACGGAGAGCGATGAGATTAGCTCAGCTTGACTTTGTCAAGATGAGCCAACAACACAGCATAAATTTAGTTCCTAATCCTGCATGTTTTCCAAGCCAGATATGACAAATTTTTGGAACAAACTCGACTCAAAGGTTGCGCCTTGTATCCACACAGAGTAGCATGCCATTTACATTTTAACAGATTTCTGCCAAAATAAATAGCAACAACTAATGCACGAGCATGTTAGTTGTTGCTATTTATTTTGGCAAAAATTCCGTCTAGACATAAACATGACTTGCATAGTAAAAACAGAGAAAGTGGGAAAGCATTACAATACTATCATGTTATACAGCATAACCTGCTGATGGGCTATGCTGTAAGCTCTTTATTTCCAGGCCTGTCTACAGTACTTAGTTTCAACAACACCTTGACATCAATACCAATCCAATGGTATTTTTGGTGTACTGACCAGCATTAGAACACAGTCAGAAACCTCATATTCAACCACAGACCTTCGTGTCAGACTCGGACAGTTTTGAAACTGGATGTATCAAGTGAGAACCAGTAATGAGCAACTGTCAACCTCTCAAATGTACCAACTCTGCACAGAGTTAGCATTGGTTTAAGACAAGTGCACCATCGACTTGCAGTATGCCTTTGTACACAGTGCAACTGAGCCCACATGTGGGTAATCAGGATTAAGTGCCTTACCTACATGTAAGGACACAATATAGTTTTCTCCCCCCACTTTATGTGAAACATACATATGTCCCGGGTGAGACAGCAGGGTGGGATATCTCTATCCCACCCACCCCACGTGACATACTCATTTGCATATTTTATTAGGTCGCCGGAACTATTTCATCATCGTCTACACAATTGTAAATAAACGATGTTCTAAATAGTTCTAATGAATTAGTGTTCACACACATTCAAACGCTTCTTAAATTGTGTTCGTTTATTACCTATTTATCTGTTACTTGTTGATATAGTCTCAATATTTAATTATTATTCAAATATTAAACTTGATTTCTTTCAACCCCATGTTTCTCTGCAGATTTAATAATATCACTGCGCGAAGTTATAGATCGATCAATAATCTCACAATGCCCTTTACATTAGAGTTTGACACATGCAAATTCATTAACCCCTTAACGGACAGTGTTACAAATCAATTTTTTAGTGTATACCTATGGTATATACCTAACTTTTGTACGATCTTTCCGCTGAAATTGTTCGTTTCTCGAAAGGACTACTACTTGATAAATTGAGTATGTCAGCATGTGACCGCCAATTATCTATAATGATGTAATCCTCGGGTGTGGGGAGAAAAATCATCCTCGATGAGTCTGAAGGTGGGAATGGGGAAATCTCACCCTTGTGGCAAGATATTTGAACCAGGCCCTTGGCAAGCCTCGGGTCTGGTTCAAATATCTTGCCCCTCGGGTGAGATTTCTCCATCCCACCTCCAGACTCATCGAGGATCATAATAATCCCTGGACGGGATCAAATGGGGTACTTTTCAGTTCGAAGTCCAATGCACAAACCACTGAGCCACTGCATTTCCTATGTGAAGATTACAAGACAGGCTGAATAAACAAACAATGACTGAAGTATAGTGGCTCTCTGTTAATTAAATAGCCACTTTGCCTGACTGAGAAAGAATTTCTCAATTAAGAGGAGTATTCAATTAACAGGGATTTGGCCACATTCCTGAATTCCAGTGATAATCTGAGTATTTACTCTATTACATCTTGTTTGACAGAGTTCATGAAGCTCTGTCAAATGCGATGTAATAGATTAAATGCTTGCATTTGATGAACTCAGGCCAAATAGTTTTACAAATGAGGAATTCGGTGATTGCCAGTCATTTCTCGACATATCGCAAGATTTTTTATTCAATTAACAGGAGTTTACTCTATGACCCCTGTGGCATTAACAGGTCAAATTTGTACAGAAGGTATGGTAACTGGTTTTGATTTTGAAGATTACCGGGCTTATTCAATTAAAAGATACCCAATTAAGAGGATTCCACTGTATTTATCAAAATGTTGGAAACAACATACAGTACGGCTGCCGCGGACTGGTCATTTTCCACTGGTGGGCTCTATTTTCGTGGATGCAATAATATACGACTCCAAACACTAATTATAGGAATAATCATCAAAAATTTAACTAATGAAGCACCTGGTATAACCCGGTGCCTCATTAATTCAAATTTTGCTGATGATGATTTTAATTACCTGGAAAATGCATACATGGACATCACTGCCCACGTGTGGATAACAACAAATCCATGGCGACTGTACTGTAGGCACTCACCACCAGTCATTTCATGTAACAAAAAGTCTGAGGGAAAGGACCCCCTGAATATTTTCTCTCAGCCTTTTTGTTACAGCAAATGGTCGGTGGTGCGAATCTGTGGAAATCCATAGACCATGGGTTCCACTTGTTTCAGATTTTGGGTTCTGTTCTATTGTCTGATCAGTTATTTAGAAATATTTTTCTTTATTACAGGCATATTACTTTTCCTCCAGTTCCATATTTACAAATCTGTATGAAACATGTGTTCCAGACAGATTTCCTTTTCAGAATAATTTTTCCACCTGACATCATGGATCCATCAAAAGAACTACAGTCTGCTGTAGTACTACAGAAGCTGTAGTAATGACAAAAAATCAAATGTTAATTAGAAAATGTGTTTCTTCAAATCCACCAAAATTAACGAAATTAAACTTATTCTATAAATGGGGAGTGACTTTATAACAGTCAAGTTTTGACTTTGAATTAAATATCTCTCAGATAAGAGCAGCTAATTTAAATAATACAAATAAATAATCTATTCATACACAATTTTTATTTTTATTTTTCTGTTTATGTATCGATCTGTCACACAAATTTGCCAATCACACAGGACTTTTTGTTATTGTTTTTATTTCAAGCAGATGTCAGAACTGTCAAATTCTACAAATAAGACTGAATTTTTAAATTAATGGATTCTATGCCAGGGAGGCATGTAATAAACACAGAATGCCATGAAGTGTGAACGTTCTTGTCATTTTGATGAAAGCATTCACACATCATGATGTTCTGCATATATAACAACCATTTTTCCTGTTGGTAAAAAATCTTTTTATAACAAGGGTAACTGGAGCTTGAGACTAGCTAATTATTCACTCTCCAACAAAGAAAAAAAAATATTGCAACAGTAACAAAATACAAAAAATCCCTAGTTAAGGCCCCACAAAGTGGATCTTCTGTTTCTCAGGCATTTTTTTGTATTTTATTTTGTTTTTTATAATTAAGTCTTTGCCATCAAAACTTCATATTTTTGGTTTGTTTCATGTTTTAGGCCTCAACAGATTAGCATGGGTGCTGGTGTATTTCGTCCCTTGAGTGCAAAAAGGCTTTGCAATGCTAAAGCATTGCAAAGCCTTCTTGCATTTAAGGGACAAATTTTTCAATTTTATTAACTTGGGTAAAATATTTCGACTTTTTCAAGTTTGCATTGGTTATAAAAGAAGAGCATGTGGCAGCCAAAAGGGCCTTGCAGGAGGGCCTGAGAAACAGATTTTTAACTTTTTTAGGCCTAAACTTGTTATTATTTTTCCTTGAAATCACTATCATTGTTTTGTGGTGGTGATTTTAAATCCATTAAGGGCTCCCAGAATAACAATTTTTTGGTTTTCTTAGACTTGCACATTGCTGTTGGAACAATTTCCCTAAATTCATCCACTCTAAATTTTGACAAATGGTCTGCAGCTCTGTTATTGAGTCGATGAACATGCCACACATTCAACTTGATATTGTATTTCTTGCATGTGTCACGTAAAATAATATAAAGCTTAGCATACTTGAGATTCTTTTTGTTTTTTTTGCAGAAATAAAGACCTTTGTTAATTATTTCAACTACCTGATAATTGTCTGTCCAACACAAGACAGACTTGTCACAAAATTTATGCTTCCATGTATAGCAGGCAGCCACTAAGGCATATAATTCACAAAATCCAGAACACATTAATGGTAATGGTAACTTGCTGAATTTATTCAATCTTTCGGGCCATGGATCTGAAATCCATCGCACATGATAGTCCTCCTTGTTCAGAAGATATGCACCATATCCTTGTTTCGATGCATCCACATAAATTTCAAAATCTGGTGTGTTTTTCAAATTGGTTTTCCCAGATAAAGGCTCTGTCTGAAATTTCAAAACTTCTGACGACAAGAGATTGTTGTTTTTATCCAACACTTTGTGGTTCTGGAAATAGAAGACAGAAAGATAAATTTGTTCTCAATTGTGAAGTCAATTACAACCAGAGGCTCAAGTGAGCATCGCATGCTCACTTGGATAAAGTTATTTAGAAGGAAATTTAAGTGGGTTAGAAGGAGGAAGCAGACAGAGAAATAAGGGTGTTAGTGTTGCTGATCATAAAGACGGAGGTAAGAAGGAAGTGTCTCCATGTACATGTGTGTATGTTGCAACGACTATCAACAAAACACTCAGATAAATGATGTCAGTTTCTCAACACAAACTTCTCCTTTCTGGTACACCAGGGATTCTTCTGTCCACTGTGGGAAAGTGTCCAGGGCCCATGCCAATGGGAAAATTTGCCTCATGGGGTGTCCAATTGGAAACCTGCTTTGGAGAGGAGGAAACACACAAACTCAGAAATTTTACATTCAAATAGAAATGAGAACATTAAGACTGATACCTAAGTAATTGCATGTTCACTACAAGTACATTTTTAGTCGAGTTGTGACAAAGTTAAACTCGACTTATAGTTTGATGAATGGCGGGCCGGTGGGCAGTTGGGTGGGCAGGTGGGATCTGTGTAAACAATTGGTTTCTGGATGATAACTTGATAATGGTTCAACCCATGTTCATGGAACTTGATAGGTAGGTTGGGATCGGTGAGAGGAAGAACCCTATTAATTTTGGACTTGCTTGGTCAAAGGTCATGGTCACGGTGACCTTGAACATAGTAAATTGTAAACAATTGGTTTCTGGATGATAACTTGAGTACGGTTCAACCCACATTCATGAAACTTCATATGTAGGTTGGCCTTTGTGAGAGGAAGAACCCTATTTATTTTGGACTCACTAGGTCAACAGTCAAGGTCACAGTGTCCCTGAACATAGTAAATCAAAACAATTGGTTTCCGGATGATAACTTGATAATGGTTCGACCCATGTTCATGAAACTTCATAGTTAGTTTGGCATCAGTGAGAGGAAGAACCCTATTTATTTTGGACTCACTAGGTGAAAGGTCAAGGTCACAGTGACCTTCAACACAGTAAATCGTAAACAATTGGCTTCCGGATGATAACTTGATAATGTTTCAACCCATGTTCATGAAACTTCATCGGTGGGTTGGCATCAGTGAGAGGAAGAACCCTATTTATTTTGGACTTGCTAGGTGAAAGGTCAAGGTCACAGTGACCTTCAACATAGTAAATAGTAAACAATTGGTTTCCGAACGATAACTTGATAATGGTTTGACCCACATTCATGAAACTTCATGGGTAGGTTGGCCTAGGGGAGTGGAAGACCCCTACATGTATTTATATTGGACTCACTTGGTCAAAGACGAAGGTCACAGTGACCTTGAACATAATAAATTGTAAATAATTGGTTTCCAGATGATAATTTGACAATGGTGCCACCTACGTTCATGAAACATCATAGGTAGGTTGGCATTGGTGCAAGAAAGAGCCCCATTTATTTCGGAATCACAAGGTCAAAGGTCAAGGTCACAGTGATCCTTCACATAGTAAATTGTAAACAATAACAACGATAAGTTGATAATTAGTCTGTGTTTGAAAGTGTGAAACACACAGACTATTGTTTTTGCACGGTTTCTTTTTCTTTTTTTATTCTTCTTCTCCTGTCTTCTCATCACTTTTTGTCCACAAGATAACTCGAAAACGAATTGCCCTATCTGATTTACAGCCACAAGTTCTCAGCCACCTATGCTTTTCAGATTCCTGGGGTATCAGGGGTATCTGTAAGGGTGTTTTGAAAGTGGGTCACGCCCATATCTCAGGTGTGGTATGACATATGGATCTGGGACCAACACAAAATGTGTCGACACTTGATGGAGATTAAAAATATGGGTCAAGGTTGTGGGGGTCACCCAGGGGTCATTGAGTGTATTTTTCATAATTGCTGGAAATCACATTTTTTGACCCCCTAAAGCATTACTGACGTACACACATGCCTTTTTGCATTAAAAAAGTGGGCGTGGACAAACTTTTTGAAAGTGGGTCACGCCCATATCTCATGTGTGATATGACGTATGGATCTGGGACCAACTCCAAATGAGTCGATACTCGATGGAGATTCAAAATATGGGTCAAGGTCACGGAGCTCACTTAGGGGTCATTGAGTGCATTTTTCATAATTGCTGGAAATCACATTTTTTTGACCCCTTAAAGCATTTCTGACATACACATATGCATTTTTTACATTAAAAAAGTAGGCGTGGCCAAAATTTTTGAAAGTGAGTCACACCCATAACTCAGGCATGGTATGACGTATGAACCTGGGATCAACACTAAATGAGTCGACACTTGATGGAGATTCAAAATATGGATCAAGGTCACAGAGGTCACCTAGGGGTCATTGAGTGCAATTTTCATAATTGCTGAAAATCAATTTTTTTGATCCCTTACAGCATTCCTGACGTACACACGTGCATTTTTAACATTAAAAAAGTGGGCGTGGCCAAAATTTTTAAAAGTGGGTCACACTCATATCTCAAGCGTGGTATGATGAATGGACCTAGGACCAACCCCAAATGAGTTGACACTCGATGGAGATTCATAATATGTGTCAAGGTCACGAAGGTTACCTAGGGGTCATTAAGTGCATTTTTCATAATTGCTGGAAATCACATTTTTTACCCCCCTAAAGTATTCCTGATGTACACACATGCATTTTGACATACAAAAAAGTGCATGTGGCCAAAATTTTTGAAAGTGGGTCACGCCCATATCTCAGGCGTGGTATGACATTTGAACCTGGGACCAACACCAAATGAGTTGACACTTGATGAAGATTCAAAATATGGGTCAAGGTCACAGAGGTTACCTAAGGGTCATTGAGTGCATTTTTCATAATTGTTGGAAATCACATTTTTTGAGCCCCCAAAGCATTCCTGAGGTCCATACATGCATTTTTACGTTAAAAAAGTGGGTGTGACCAAACATTTTGAAAGCGGGTCACGCTCATATCTCAATTGTGGTATGATGAATGGACCCGGTACTAACACCAAATGAGTCGACACTTGCTGGAGATTCAAAATATGGGTCAAGGTCACGGAGGTCACCTAGGGGTCCGTCTGAAAGAGGTCACCAAAGTCATCAAGTGCAAATTATTCAGAAAGACTGAGAAATGCATTTTATTACACCTTAATGCATTTCTGAAGTTTATGAATGTATTTTATCACTCAAATTAGTGGGCAGAGCCAAAAATGTCCATTTCTGATTCGCGTATCGAACCCTTTGAATGCTGGTCACAAAAATGCCTTTTCTGGTTTCTTATAAAAAATTGTACTGATTCCAGTATGAATATCTTTTATCTGTAAATACTATTAACGAAAATCCATTTCTGATTTGTTTAAAAATATTTTACTCCGGAAAATAAGCCTCCATAAATTCTCTTCCTCTATAGTTCATTCCTGATACTTTAAGCCTTTTCACACAGACTTGAATTTACTGGGTGCAGTAAATTCTGTTTCTCTAGTGATTAAACCCACTTTTGTGCTTTCACAACTCGACAGTGGATCGGTGATCCTATCGGGATTTTATAACAAACTGTCACTGTGATGGAAATAATTCATATGTGAGTTACCCTGGTGTTGACTAGAAGTGATCCAAAAATGAACCGAAAGGAATGATTTCGCGCGCCGAAACGGTATGGGGGACAAGCCCCTTTCGACCCTCGTTGACTGTAGGTGATTCGTTCTCACATGTCTAGGCATGTTGAAGGAGGAACTGCTTCAGGTACTTGGCCGGTGTCGCCAGTCGCGTCGTGATGGTCTCTTGGCTGATGTCGGTTAAACCCTCGGGTGAGGACCAGTGTGAGAGGTTGGGTCCTCTCACAAAGGTACTACCTCTCCCCGAGGGTGCAGTCGATCTGGATTTTCGGGCAAGTATAGTCTGCCACTTCGAGGATGATTTTGAGTGATGGCCATCACTGGCAAGTATAATCTGCCTCAGGCGGTCTCTGTTTGGTTGGACTCTTTGAAGGAAAACAACAACGACCCCTTTTGGGGACCACCAAGAAGAAGACCCGAACTTCCCTGGTTCGGGGGCATGCCTGCATTTGTACTCCTATTGGGTTGGGCCAAAAAGATGCGCAATGCGCTTACAAAAAGGGGCAGAGGCAGGACCAACGCTCGCCTCCCCTAAAGTGGTTGACCACTTTTAGGGATGGAGCGGAGGATGTACAGGAACCATGGGCGTTACCGTTTCTGTAACGGTTGCACTGTCCGTAGCGGTTATTGGGGTGCTGGTCCAAAAGCATCTTCTGTGTACCTGCTTAAAAGAAGAAGGCAGAATTAGTTTTCATTAGAATAAGAGATAAAAGTAGCACATTATGTTTTAATTATGATCACAGTTAAGCTGCTGATCAGCCTGTTAGATCACCTTCATAGGGTGATAGTGAGTTTGTAGCGGGACAGGTTTAGATGCTAAACCACACCCGAGGGTGTTTCTGTTATGCCCTTCGCTGGTTTCCACCATATTTAGATTAAATTGAGTATATTTAGGGTCACGGGTTTGGGCAGGGTAGTGATCCATCTTACAAATACTTCATTTATAGCTGAGTCTTCACCATCATGGCGAGTATGCTGTCTATCTTACTGTTGGCAATGTACACGGCATGAAGGACTTATGGGTGTCTGGATTAAATGCTTTGTAATTCACTGTGCCCCATATGAACTAGAAAATAAGTTTTCAATCAATTTAGGATATTGTTTTGGTACCTGATATTTTGTCACTTTTGTACAATGTAACTTTGCTGTGTAAAGGTACGGCGTTAAGATAAGCTTAGCCTGTTCACCAAACCCGGTTTCAAATGAGTGAAAAAAAAATTGTTTAAAAAAAAATGCAGAAAAATAAAATCACAAAATGCTCCCCAACCCCTTTGGGAGGTAATTTGGGAGTTAATTTTTTTTTTATGCATAAAGTCACATGAAATTCTTCCAAAATCATTTTAATGCACCTCACCCTTCTTAAAAAAGAATCATTCAGAGCCCTTTCGCTCACACCCCCATTACACAAAATAAAGGGCACTTATCAAAACATCCCCAAACTAAAAAGTTCCCCAAACATAATTGGTCAAAACGTCTCCCATTGTTTCTCAAAATGTTCTCCAACATGTGTCAAAACATCTCTGGCATTGGTCAGAGCTCATGCAGGGATGGGGCAGAACCAGGCCAGAACAGAGTGGAATGCCAGGGGAAGGGGCTGCTCACCTCCATGATAATGTCTGAATGTCTGTAAAAAGTTTTTGTTGTCCACTGGAAAAATTGTTGGCTGCTTGACTGCCAACACACTCTCGTAATGCCAAAATTTGGAGAAAAAAAGGTTGACCATTTAGCAACACCTCAATTTTCATGATGCAAATACAGCCTTATGTTTCAAGTGTGTTTTGAATGAAAGTGCTTGTTATAAGTATATGACAATCAAGTACACATAAAAAATCATGTTTTATTATTATTTTAACCTTTTGAACCCTAGCGGCCGCTTTTCTGGCCAGGAACATGATACGCCATGACGATATTAAACTGGATGACTGTTCGGTAAACATGTGAGGTAAACCAATCGATATTTTCACGTGCAGCCAGAGGCTACACATTGAAAATATTGATTGGTCTACTCCAAATAATGAATATGGACTCTTCTAATTG
The DNA here is from genome assembly GCA_031216915.1 of Pictodentalium vernedei. Classification (NCBI taxonomy): domain Eukaryota; kingdom Metazoa; phylum Mollusca; class Scaphopoda; order Dentaliida; family Dentaliidae; genus Pictodentalium; species Pictodentalium vernedei. The sequence goes on from CM062292.1 coordinate 153,624,119, forward strand.
TTTTTATTGAACTGGCATGGAAGATACCACCAGAGTTCAAAGGGTTAAAGAGGAATTTTAAAGAATGTAATTCTTAAAAATAATAATAGTAAACAGCCGTTTATGACAAGTGTTGTTATTATTGTTTCAAAAAAGTATATTGAATTACAGTTAAAACTAGAAGTCCTGTCACGAATAGTGCGCTTATCTAGGCTTAATTGCGCGTTGGAATTGCGCGCAATTGCCTTGTCGAATGGCATCCAAAGCACGGCAGGTTCTCCTGGTTACTCATAGTAAACACATGCAATGTTTCTGCCAATGGACCTCCGGGTTACTCGGAGGTCCATTGGCTGAAACATTGCTTGTGCACAGGCCATATGCACAGAATTTGATAGCTTTACTTGGGCCATAACGCGTACATTAACGCGCATATCAACGTGCTATTTGTGCGCATTTCTTGACAGGACTTCTAGTTTTAACTGTAGGTGTCATGTTCATATCGACAGTCAACGACCTGGGAATACTGTCAGAAAATTTTAACACTCACTCCACAAAGTTGGAAAATTTTGAAATTCAAGTTTCAGGATGCAGGGCAGTCAAAAAAACAAATTTCATTGCTTGATGGGAACAGTAAACAGCAACTCTGATTTAGGTGACATTTGTTTTAAACCTAGTATGAGAATATAAAACAAAACTATTATATTTTTCATTTTAGGGACCTTGGGGGGTGGGGGGGGGTGTTAAAATCTAATATCTCTTTTCTTTATGGACATTTGACCGTTGTGAGAAGACATTTTGACCAATGGGAAGGGAAGTTTTCATTTTGACTAAAGATAGGACTTCGTTTTTAATGTTAAAATTTTCTAATGTCACATGCAGTCTCTCTCACGACTGGCCATGGCATAAGCTCAAATTTGCCTTCGCCAAAGTTGAGCTAAAAATGCTGAAAAAATTGTCGAAATGACTAGTTTTAATTTTCACAAGAAGCTAGGAGAGAGAAATCAAAGTCACTGCCAAACCAGATAATCGTCTTTTAAATGATTTATTTGGTGCTATTTTTGAATGTGGGGATGAGACTTGTGTGAGATGTGTACGTACGAACAGCCCAGCACAACAGTGATCGTTTTGAAATACCCTAATAAAAAATGTTTAGACATCATCATTTTATCAATTAATATCTGTGACTTCATTCGACTTGGAAAACATGGATAAATTTGTTTGTAAAATCACCATAAAAAATCCAAATACCGATAATACTGCTCAGTCTCCCAACTGAATTTTTAACAAACAATTCGCAGAAAATTTTCAGTATTATTTAAAACCTTCTCATTCCTTTTTGAGGCCTTGTTCATATCCGTAGCTACACCCAATAATAACAAACACAGTAGGGCCTTGACTCGTTATTCAGTACAGCGGGAATCGCCCAGAGCATCCCCTGGCCAAATCAACCCCCATCGTTTTGATCCGAACCGTCCTCGCTATCTGACCCAAACCGACCTTCGGCCGTAAAGCTGGCGAACAATTTCACCCCGCCCATCCCCAAGTCAAACCGTCCCCTGAATATTTTGACTGACCGACACCCCCCTCCCAAGATTTGGAAATCATGACTGGGTGGTCACAAGCAGGGTTTTTGAGGTGGGGGGGTGTAGTTTTTCTTGTTTTGGCAAAAGGCACACATGTTCATATTAGCCTAAGGGCTAAATAAACAATAATATTTTAAAGTTGATTGAAAAATGCCTCCCTCCCCCTTCCTGTGCAGACTGGTTAAAAATAGGCCATATGCCTACGTACATGACTTTAACGAACCCCCCCCCCCCCCCCCCACACACCCCACCCCCCAATTTCAGAAACCAGGCCTACAGTCAGACACTTTGGGATCAATTTTTCTGAAGCTAAGAGAGTATTCGTAATTCTGATTTGTTTAACTTGTCTCAGTTTGCTCTTCAGCTTTTCCGAACAGTCTTGTCCTCACCATGAGCTAAGCGTAGCTTATAACATTATCAGTAAACAGCAGGGATGAGAATGCCAAGCAACAAAATTTGCTGAAATTTGTAAAATTTCCATTATTTTCAAAATAAATTTGTGAAAATCATGTTTTTTTGTGTTTTAATCGAAAAACACAGAATGATCCTGTTGATTTAGAAATATTTAATTTCTATAAATTTCAGCATGTGGGGCATGAATTCCCATCCCTGTAAACAAATAAAGCGGCTGGAAAAAATGAGTTGTTTTTTATTTTAATTTTTTATCCCAAACTTATTTTTCTCCTGATCAGGTCTTTTCAATCACTCTTCATCATTAATCCTTAATCACTCATGATAAAAGTACATAAAATAAATTTGATACCTAATTGTAGTTAAGTCATAAAACGGGAGCTTAGTATATTGACAGGACTGTTTTCAAAGCTTATTCACACCTTCTACTGTTGTAAAAATGCACAAATTTATGGTGATTGCCAACATTACTGATTCCAACTGAAAAACTGCCACAAATAGAGAAAAATCTTCTCTATTCAGACAGGATGAGTCTACATATGTATACCACCTCAGTATGTTTACATCAAGAAGGATAGCGATTATCAACCATATTTATTAGTGCTTTACACACATATATGGCCGTCGACACAATATAGCCCAAGCTTCTGATGTAGCCTTCAGCATCAATAAATAATAATCCTATTTGTTTCATTAATGAGGAGCAAGAAAGTAGAATATTCAAAGGAACAACGGTCTGGTGACAATTTATGAAAATTAAAACCAACCTGACAAGCCCTCTCTCTCAGAAGTGAAAGTGCCATAAGTTGAGCTTACTTGCAGGCCTACATCCACAGTGCATCGAAGAATAAAAATATGTACGACAAGGACAAATGAACAACAAAACACCCAGCAGTCTGTTTCAGGACTAAACGTCTTTGTATCAACTTTCAAGTGTGCAGGGTAAAAATAGGGACCTGCGAACCTTCGATTATTCGATTTGATTTCGAATCCTTGCAGCTATTCGATTCGATTCGATGCTGGTGCCATGGGTTCGAAATTTTCGAATCTCGTCGGACTAGGTCGGGAAAACTTTTTTCACGCCACTGTGCCGATACGTGTGTTTCTGCTCCAATAACAGGCTTGCAATCACGTTCGTTTATCAGTTAGTTAGGCACGTGCATCGGAGTAGCACCCCCACCCACCCCCATCCGGTAACATTCCCGTTATAATATAACCTCGCAACTCTTAAATCGGCATGCTCGCATCGTATATGCATTATGCACACCACTGCGTGTTACGGGAGTTCGACGAAACCAGCATGTTTTACAGTAACGTGCAGTATAATAGAATTACCCCCCTTACATTGCAATTTGCAATGAAGCGGTCACGCGTTTACATAAAGACCCCGACACGGAATGTATATACAACGGAGAGGTCAATGTGCGTTTATATGCGTCTTGAATCACTCGTGATTAAAGATCAGGGGAAGTTGGTAACAGCAGTTATTGTCGATACATGTGATGACCCAATGAAGTTGAATGAACGTACCAGAACAAGCTAACTTATATGATATACCAGGCTGCAGAACTGCGTTTCGTTTAGTTTGTATGGTTTAATTTAGCTTTCGATATTTTAATTCGCGCGTGACGTTTTTTTACAAAAGTTCAGTATGGCGGAAATGATAAAATCTTATTTCTAACTAGTGGATGACAAGTTCCACTGTAATGCCTGTTCAACCATCTTAAGTGTACAGAAAACTGGTACAACGTCCCATCTGTGGGCCCATCTACAACTTAAGCATATTGAGTTACATGCTGCAGCTAAGGCAAAATCAACCAAGCGACGTACACAAGGTCAAGGTGGAGGCGACTCTGAACCGGATCGGAAAAAGCAATGTAGCATGACAGATTTCAGCCGAAAGAAACCTGCTATCAGTATCAGAGCTGACGTTAAGAAAAAATATGACAATGGTATCCTGGGGTTCATAGTAGCTGATGGTAGGCCCTTCGAGGTTGCGGCTGGTAAAGGCTTTAAAAATATGTGTGCTGCCTTGACCGATGATAAGTCTTATGAACCACCTCACCCAACTACGCTCTCCAGGAAATTAGGAGATATTCGCGTGTCAATGGAACAGAATGTTCGAGATCACATTCATAAGGATAAAGGTTCATCAAGACCTGCGGTCACCTTTAATCATTGGAAGTCCGACAACAATTCAAATTTTTTGGTCCTCACTCTGCACTACATCAGCGAAGAATGGAAATTTGCCACTCGCTGTCTTTCTGTTGTTAACTTGGAAGACCAAGATAAGGAACATACCACGGAAGCGACTGCAATTGTGGTACGGGAACAACTGGAACACTTCGAAATCGCCAAAAACTCCATAAGTTTTTGTACAACAGACACCACCAATGTCATGCCAAGCACAGCGACTAAGCTGGACATACCATAGATGGGATGCTCTGCTCATATTTTGCAACTCGGCATAAACGCTGCACTTGACGCACAGCAAATGATCAAAACGCTCATCTCTTCTGTTCACCGCATTGCTGGATTTTTTAACTCCTCTACCGTTGGACTTGCTGCTCTCCACAAATTTCAAATTTGTAACAAGGATCCAGCCGATGATACCAAATTTCTTACCGAATCTGACCCTCCACTTGACGTCTCAACTAGATTTAATAGCACTTACCAATTGCTGCACTGGGTACAGAAAAACAACGCTCCAATATCCCTTGCACTTGTGGAGTGTCAGACACGGAAAAAATGTGCATCAAGCCCACCTGGACCTCTTAGTGGCACCTTAACAGGCATCCTGGAATCGGTTACCCCCATATTGAAACCAACAGCTGAGGCTATGTCAATTCTAAGTGCTGATCGCAGTGTTACAGTCTCAATCGTGTTGCCATGCATACAAACCCTGCAAAAGCAATTGCTGTCAAAACCTTCAAAAGGCGTTAAAACTTTCAGGGATGCACTAGTGAAGCAGTTAGACGACAGATTCAAACTCAGTCAACCACATCTTCAAGCTAGTACTTACTTGGATCCGAGGTATAAATCTATCGTAGTGAAAGCTGACAGACACATTGGGTCTGTTTGTAATTTCATCGAAGATGACCTTAAGTGGCACGGACTTGACAAAATCTCAAACAACGAGAAATCTTCGTCCGAGCCCGTGCAGACGCCCGATGAGCATACTTCTGAAACTGCATCAAGCAGACAAGACCAAAGCCTCATGGATGCTATTGATGATGATGCTGCCGAAGCGGATGCTGTTGAACGGCAGGACCATGACAATCATAAATCAATGCACAGTCGCTTGATTTCGGAAATGGACAATTATGCACGTTTACCCAAGCTGCGCAAAGACGAATGTCCCCTGTCGTTCTGGAGAACAAATGCTCAGTTCTATCCGCTGCTATCCACTGCTGCCCGGGACATCCTTGCTATACAGGCGACCAACTGTTCCTCCGAACGGGTTAACTCGACTGGCAGCAATCTGATCACGGACAGATGCCACAACCTGTCTAACTACAATGCTGAAACCTTGATTTGGGCACGAAATAATTACGATAGGGTCCTCAGTGTGTTATGAATTTGTGACTCAAACTTTTGACATATTGCCATGATATTGGACTATTGGTCTTTAGTGCCCTACTTTTGAAGCTAAAAACTGATGCTATAGTATTGCAAGTTCTATCCTGATGATGTAAACATTAACACGATTTAGTTCTTTGTGTTCCAAGTATGGACGTGATCAAGTGCCAGGAAATGGCTCTTTAGTTTTTCAAATAGCTGTTGCAGTGTTCATGTGTTTTAAAGAAAAATTGTTACATGCTAAAATTAAAAGAATGTTATGAATATGCACCCATTATTGCTTCAATAACATGAATTCCTGTCTTCTTCTGAATAGGACAAACAGCGTCCCGATATAGCCTTGGTTGTTGAAAGCAACGTTAAGTTCCAGTGAAACAAATCCAGATTGGTTTCTAACACGTTTATGTTTGGTGTCGAATGGTCACATGGACGTTACCAAATCAAGTAAAGCAATGCACAGGGTCCCCTGTCCGGAATAACAGGCTATTACTTTGTTATCAACCAATGAGCGTCGCGATCGCCATCGTGAGCATAATTATGTCCTTTATTTCAATTTGTGACTTATAATATGTTGCAAATCTTATGACAAATATTTCGTCCACGCCCTATTTAATTTTTAAAATGGAAATTGTTTATACGGCTACCTCGAAAAATGACCAAGTATGTTTCCGTTTCCCGCCAGTTATCACCGCCAGTCTATTATCCAAAAATGCCAACGATCCTACGGCACCCGAAACAACAATTGTCAGCATATACACGACCACTATTCGATATTCGAGATTCGATTCGATTCGAAATCCTCGTTCACATTCGATTCGAGACAAAATTTGATATTCGCAGGTCCCTAGGTAAAAACTTCACCGTGCAGGTGATTTAATGGCAGTCCACTCTAAACGAACTGTATGCCTATGTTAGAGACATGATAGGGTCTTGTGTGGAATGGGTCTGTAAAATCCCGCTCCCCACCCACCGTTGAAATATCGGACTGAAGTCTGGCAAATTTCTCCTCGAGAAAACTCCACTTGTACTCATCTACTCGCCAGATGACCCAAGTTATTCTTCAAAGAACTCCCTATCCTATAATTGGGGTGTCCGCAAATCACTCAGGGGTGGAATATCCACCCAAATGATATACTCAGTTTCTGTGACAGATCAAGCACAAGGAAAACACAGTATGTTTCAGGCTTTTTATATTGGTTTGAAGCTTACTTAAAGTTGTGAATGTTTCTTTCACATAACACAATCCAGTGTGCGTGGAAATTCCACTTTGTTGGTGTTTCTGTACAACACAATCAAAGTACAGTCGTTCATGGTGTCTGAGAATGTTAAATTCACATGAACGATGGGTCGAGTCGCCTGTGGTACAAAACTGAGAGAGGATGTTGCCACTTCTCAAACCACGTGTCATGATGTGGATGAGAAAGTTGTCCACAATGTTCATGCTCACTAAATTTTCTAAGATGTTCTTTCAAATATTTTTATGAATAAATTGTTGTTACATGTCTTTGGTTGTTCTCAGTCATTTGGAAATGATTCCCCACGTCATATTAACATATTGAATGTACCGCGTCAGAATATCAATTCACCCCAAAAAGCTGCCCATGGACAGAAAATGAAAAACTGATATATAATTGATTTCTAGCATGCGCATGTCGACAATTTTCAGTTACCTCTGTTTTTTTAACACTCCATTAAACATTGACAACGATTGTTGGGAAAGTTTCATGGATATCTTTCTAAAAGAAAATAAAATACATGTATGTCAAGGGTTGTTTAATATTCTCTTCCTATTGCCAGTATTTGAGACAAATTTAAAAATGACGTACTGTGAATTATAGGTCAAATTTAACTGACCACATGTAGAAGAGTAGGAATGTAGGTCCCAGAAAAAATGTTGTGAAGGGTAGGCCCACCCTTATCAATCATAAATCACAGCTTGCCCACCGAACCATGCAGTGACGGAAATGTGCATGGGGGGGATTTTTTCCAGATAAATTATGCACCCCCTCCCCTCAAACAAACTCAAACAGGCAGCCTTGATTGATAAAATAATTACGCATCAACGTTTACAACACAACATTCCTTAAGTAATAATGTTAACCCTGTTTAACACACATTGGTCGAAGATGACTTTAGCTAACCACACAACTTGAGAATACTTATTTTCATTTGTTTCTTAAAAAAAACGAAGCTTGTGTGAAGAGGAAGGGTTGTGGTGTCTATCTAAAACAATGGCAGTTTTCTACCCATGCTCCCCTCTATGTAGGGATACAGATGCTTGAGGACTTGAGGGTTCTGCTGGGGAAAGGGAGTGAGGGTGTCTTTTTGTTGACCTGATTTTCAAAATTCCCGGTGAATAATTAATTTATTGTTCAGCTTTCTTCCAAATGCATATTTTCTTTTTACAGAACACCAACTATCTTTTGAAACTGAAACTTTATTTATAAATAGCTGAGCATTCATAATTCACTCGCAACACTTTCGATACACTGTCAGTTCAGCATCCGGTGGAGAGCGTTCTTTGTTTCCAACCATGCTTGCCTCTCCCGTAGTTTTTCCTTGAGAATGGCTGCGATTCATAGTAGGCTGAACATTCTCAAAATGCAAACGTCATTACTTCTGCCTTCTCAATGTTTAGAATTCTTGAATCAACCTGCATGATCTTCTCATTAAACTTTGAAAACGAAAATCATGCAGTACGCATTTTTAAATACTTCTTGTATTGTGGTGAAACGAATTGATAAAAGGGGGAAAATAGATGAATGAACATCATCTCGTCCTCTGAGTATCTGCATTCTAATATTTAATTGCCACCTTATGTCAGTAGGAGGTGTGACTTAATTACTGTTCATTGCCTGTTACAAGTACTATTCTGCAGTTACTATTCTGCAGAAATCACGATACAGTACCGTGCATCAAATATGATTCTCTGGTGATTTGCTGCGCTAACCTAACACGCTATTATTTCAAATTAGAGCAGAATACAGGACAGGACTTCTAGTTTTAACTGTAATCTTGATTCGCCTGTGTAAATATGTCATGGCCAGGAGGCAATCCTATTGCTGTCTTATTGAAGAAGGGGCTGCTTTAATTTTGCAACACAGTTCTGTCAATTCCTGTGATTCTGAAGATTTTTAACTGAGTGCTGGAAGCCTCTATTGTGGCAATATTGAAAAGCACTGAGTCACTTTAGTGGCTTTAGATAATAGATTATATGCATTAGCTTGATCATTGCTCACTAGTAGGGAAGAACAACTACACAAATTTGTTTCATCACAATTTATTGGAGAGTGCCTTATCACCTTGGGACGAGATATAATAATATCTCCAATAAATGTTAATAAAATAATTATTTATGAATAAAATCTTTCTAATATGAGATTCCTCTTGCTGGTAGAATGGTATCCTAAAAATAAAATACTCATGTTACAAATCACAATTTTAAACAAGGTGCAATGCCACCAGTATCCCCAACCAAGGCTTTCTAAGCGGCAAAAGGCCCATAACTCTACAGAGACAAAATGGACAAAACATTTTACTTGTGAATACCCTTTCCCCATGGTGGTCTCTCAGCATACCAAAGATCATTTAAATTAAATATCCACTGACTGAGATATGACGGACAGATGGATGGACAGGCAGCAGGAGAGATGGACAATGGGCCATGGCATAACCTCAAATTTGACTTACATCAAAGTTGAGCTAAAAACGAACTGAAACAGAGTTTTTTCCTCAAACCGAACCGTATCTGAAAAATCACAAACCTCCCAACTCTAATGTGTACTGTCACTGTACAGGTACTAATCAGAATTTATCCCTTTGAACTCTGGTGGTATCTTCCATGTCAGTTCAATGACAGCCATTGGAAGAGTCCATTTTCATTATCTGGTTATCTGGGGGTAGACCAATTAACTTTTTCAACCTGCACAACCACATTGAAAATATTTGTTGATCTACCCCACATATTCACTTAGCAGTCATCCTACTTAATGAATTTATGAAGTATCATTTTCCTAGGCCGGAAAAGTGGCATCTCGGGTTCAAAAGTTTAAAGTTATAAATTTACAAAAAAGGCAATACCTTTAAGTTTAAAAATGATCTCAGACAAGCTTCATACTGTGCAGACTTCAAGAGAGAGCTCTCACCATGTGCACTCATCAGGAAAGGCCATGTCAGCTTTATTTCTGAATGCCATGCCTTCTCTCCATCCACCATGTTCTGTGTAGTGATAATACGAAAATTTGTTGCTGAACCACTGCATTTGTTCCAGGAAGAAGTTAAATCTTCAATGACTCTCATTACTTCTTCTTCACAAAGAGGAACAGCCTTCCCATTCTTCATCTGTATTAATCCAGCTCTCTGTGAAAAGAATCGAAACATCAAAGAACATGTAGAATCTGTTAATTTTTAACCCAATATATTAGACAAATTCACCATGCACTATACAAATAGCCATTCAAATTTTGTTATTTCATATTCTTTTGATACAATATAATACCAATTTTATTTGAAAGACCTTGTTCCAGAACTGGATGGTGGGGGATGAAGGATTAAGTTGAAAGCCATGTTTCATGTTTTTAGGTAGACCCTTGCGAATATTTGGTATGCAATTCAATCTTAATATTTGATTCTAATTTGATTCAACAATCTTTAATGAATAGCTATCAATATATTCAATATTTTCGACATTTCCAGTGCTTGTTAACTGTTAATGTGACACAACCTACAACTTTACCAAGCTATTTCCTGTCTAGTGTCTGCAAGTAATCAAAGCGAATAGATTCATACCAACATGCACTGGGGTCATCATTCAGTTTCCATTACTGTCTTGATTACTTATGAATAATATGTGCAACATGTTGGCAGTTCATCAGCATTGATGCATATACATGACTCTATCAGCAAAGATAATAAATTTCTGAGTTTCGTCTTTCAGGATTGGGATATTCCACATTTTAAATAAACCTAGACTTCCTGAAATGCACAGAGAATTTGGTTATTTGTGCAGTAAATATGGCACTAACTGCAGAATGTTTGCATGAACCCATCCACCAGAAAACATGCATTATCAAGTTCAGGTTTTTCTACATGAAAAAGACAGCTCAATGAGATGTTGTTTGCGAAAGGTTAACTTAACTGTATTCATTTGATTTAAATGTGATTTTTTTCTACCGAAGTGCTACTGACATATATTTCAGAATTTTCAAAGGGCACTTTAACCAGAAGACAAGGGCAATGCCCCCGGTCCCCCGACCAAGATGGCAAATTCAAGGGAGCTGTTAGGATGCAATTTGTTCCAAGAGCATGGTCTTTATGAGAGGTTAAGGGTGTTAATTTCAATCAAATGATCAAAAGTAAAGTTATCATCCGGACAACACAAAAAGTGTATTTTATAAGTCAAAAAAGGGGAATAACTCCTGTAAAAATAAACAGAGCATAGCCATTTTTTAACTTGACCTGTATTTCCAACCAATTAAACCACATACTTAGTTTCGTTTCAATCAAATGATCCAAAGAAAAGTTATCATCCGGACAACACAAAAACCGTATTTTCTAAGTCGAAAAAGGGGAATAAATCCAGTAAAAATCAGTGGAGCGTGCCCATTTTCGAACTTGACCGGCATTTCCACCCAAATAAGCGGCATACTAAATTTCGTTTCAATCAAATGATCCTAACTAAAGTTATCATCCGGACAACACAAAAACTGTATTTTTTAAGTCGAAAAAGGGGAATAAATCCAGTAGAAATCAGTGGAGCGTGCCCATTTTCGAACTTGACCTGCATTTCCACCCAAGTAAGACACATACCAAATTTAGTTTCAGTAAAATCATCCAAACTAAAGTTATCATCCGGACAAGGGTGTGACGGACGGATGCACGGATGCATGGACAGACGGACGGACGGACGGACACTGCTGATTACAATAGTCCCCCGAAGGGTCAGGGGACAATTAGCATATTTCACCTGAAGGGCACAACATTAGTTGAAAATGATATTTGAGAACAAAATAAAATGTTATCAAACGAGGGACTCGAATGGAACCAGATAAAAAAAAACTGAAATCATGATTGCATGGTGGAAAGGTTTCAAAATCAAGCTTTATATCCCCATATAACTGAAGTCATGTACATAGAAATAAAGCTTTTGGTTGCATTTTATTTCTTTGAATTTACATGAAAATGGTCTGAAGGACCATTTTCATGTAAATTTAAAGAAATAAAAATATCTAATTGCATTAAGAAAAAAAACTTAAATCAGATAAAAATGAAAGTGTCAATGACACTGTAGCTTAACTTGACTGTGTGTTGTGTTTCATGAAAAAGATAATGTTCAATGTTTATGAAAGGATTAAAAAGACGACAAGAATTGTCATAATTGAGAATATGTTAATTTCTGTTCCCTCTATTCTATGTTTTCAATAAAAATAATTTGAGGTGTAGACTGTACTAAGAACTGAGGGGTGGGTTAATGTGGCCCTCACAGTTAATGTATGTCAACCAAAGTTACCAAGTTACAGTGAAATTATTCCAAAACGAGTCATCCTATCAAGTTACAATGAAATCCTTTCATAAATACGGCGGCCTGTAGACTGTGCTAAAGGTTTTTGGGCTTCGGGGCTGTGTAGCTATCATGGTTGTCCAATTGCAGCCAAAAGGGGACGTCCTCATCTAGACATTATACTGAGTCATCCTACCATGTTACAATGAAATCCCTTTATAAATACAACCTGTAGTCTGTGCTAAAGGTTTTTGGGTTTTGGGCTCAGGGAGCCATCACGGTTGAACTATCCCGACCAAATGGGACATTCTCATCTAGACATTATCTGGAGTCATCCTACAAGGATACAATGAAATCCCTTCATAAATTCAACCTGTAGACTGTGCTTAAGGTTTTCGAGTTTTGGGCTCGGGAAGCCATCATGGTTGACAGATCGTGACCAAATGGGGAAGATCTCATCTAGACATGATACAGAGTTATCCTACCAAGTTAGAATGAAATCTCTCCATATTAAATATGACATGTAGACTGTACTAAAAGTTTTGGGGTTTCAGGCTTAGGCAGCCATCATGGTCAACACATCATGACAAAAAGGCAAAAGGAGACATTCTCATCTGGACATTATACAGTGTCACTCTACCAAGTTACAATGAAATCTCTTCATAAATACAACCTGCAGACTATGTTAAAGGTTTTTGGGTTTTGGACTCTGGCAGCCATCACAGTTCACCGATCGTGACCGAAAGGGGGCGTTCTCATCTAGACATGACCTCAAACGTTGAGCTAAAAACCTGAATGAAAGTGTCAATGACACTGTAGCTCAACTTGTCAAGACATGTACATGTACAGTATGTGACACAGCAATGACAAACATCTAGGTAATGACCTGATAACAAAGGTACATATAAAGTTTTGTAACCGTCTGTACATAAATACTGGCCGTAGCCTGTAACACATGTATAGGTAAAGTATTGTAAAGGTGGGTGACAGTCAGATGCTAAATAGAAAAGAAATCTTCGAGTCCCAGAGTGAGTCTGACAGAACCCCAAAATATTTGTTCTCATAGCTCAGTGATAACAAAGGCACCCCAAAACACACTCATTCCTGTCCCAAGGTGAAAACAAAGGTACCCAAGAAGTTTTGTGAAGATCAGTTCATAAATACGAGCTGTATAGAAGTTGTGACAAAAAAACTGATTGGACCTAATTTTGGTACAAAATGGCCACTGGCAGCCATCTTGAATTTTGGACCGCACTCAGAAACACTCGTTCTTGTCCCTAGGTGATAACAAAGGTACCCAAGAAGTTTTGTGAAGATCGGTTGATAAATACAGCCTCTAGCCTGAGCCATATTGACATGTGCACTTACAGTGTATAAGTAGCACTAAATAAATCAAAATTCATCTAATTTGCATAATTTCTGCACGAGAAAAAAACCCGTACTGTATGTGATGTATTCCATTTTACTAAACATTCATACAAAAATTTATTCAAATCAGAACTTTCATACAGAAGTTCTGTACAAAAGACTGATTGCACTAATTTTGGTACAAAATGGCTGCTGGTGGCCATCTTGAATTTTGGACCACACCCAAAAACACTTGTTCTCATCCCACGGGGATAACAAAGGTACCCAAGAAGTTTCGTAAAGATCGGTTCATAAATACGGCCTCTAGCCTGAGCCATATAGAAGTTGTGTACAAAAAACTGATTAGACCTAATTTCTGTACAAAATGGCCACTGGCAGCCATCTTGAATTTTGGACCACACTCAGAAACACTCGTTCTCATCCCAAGGTGATAACAGAGGTACCCAAGAAGTTTCGTGAAGATCGGTTGATAAATACAGCCTCTAGCCCGAGCCGTATTGACATGTGTACTTACTGTGTGTAAGTAGCACTGAAAAAATCAAAGTTCATCTAATTTGCATAATTTCTGCACGAGGAAAAAACCCATATTATATGTGATGTATCCCATGGTACTAAACATTCATACAAAAAATTATTCAAATCCGAGTTTTCATGTGGAAGTTCTGCACAAAAATCTGATTGCACCTAATTTTGAACAAAATGGCTGCCAGCGGCCATCTTGAATTTCGGACCGGACCCCAAAACTTTCGTTCTCGTCCCACGGTGATAACAAAGGTACCCAAGAAGTTTTGTAAAGATCGGTTCATAAATGCGGCCTCTAGCCCGGGCCGTATTGGCATTTGCACTGACAGTGCTGAAAATAACACTAAATAAATCAAAGTTAGTCTAATTTGCATAATTTAAGCACGAGAAAAAAACCCGTATGGTATGTAATGTATCTCATGGTACTAAACATTCAAACAAAAAATTATTCAAATCAGATCTTTCATATGGAAGTTCTGTACAAAAAACAGATTTCTGCATCGTCGGTACAAAATGGTGGCTGGCAGCCATCTTGAATTTTAGACTGCACCCAAAAACACTCGTTCTCGTCCCACGGTCATAACAAAGGTACCCAAGAAGTTTCGTAAAGATCGGTTCATAAATACGGCCTCTAGCCCGAGCCGTATCCAATTGTTGACGTACGGACAGGCGGACAGACAGGCCATGACAAAAGCTCAAATTTGGCTTCGCCAAAGTTGAGCTAAAAATGACAATAGGATCACTGATCCAATTTTGAGTTGTGACAGCACAAACATGGGCTTAATCATTATCAACTTATCATCTGGAAACCACTTGGTTACAATTTACTATGTGATGGGTCACTGTGAACTTGACCTTTGACCTAGTGATTCCAAAATAAATAGGGCTCTTTCTAGCACAAATGCCAACCTACCTATGATGTTTCATGAACGTGGATGGAACCATTGCCAAATTATCATCTGGAAACCAACTGTTTACGATTTATTATGTTCAAGGTCACTGTGATCTTGACCTTTGACGTAGCAAGTCCAAAATAAATAGGGGTCTTCCACTTAGGCCAACCTACCTGTGAAGTTTCATGAATTTGTGTCAAACCATTATCTAGTTATCATCCAGAAACCAATTGTTTATGATTTACAATGTTCAGGGTCACTGTGACCTTGACCTGTCACCTGTTGAATTCAATACACAAAGGGTTCTTCCTCTCATCAAGGCCAACCTACCTATGAAGTTTCATGAGTGTGGGTGGAACAATTGTCAAATTATCATTCGGAAATAAATTGTTTACGATTTCTTATTCTGAAGGTCACTGTGACCTAGACCTTTCACCTAGTGAGTCCAAAATAAATAGGGTTCTTCCTCTCACTGATACCAACCTACCTATGAAGTTTCATGAACGTGGGTGGGACTGTTATCAAGTTATCATCCGGAAACCAATTGTTTTTATTTACTATGTTCAGGGTCACTGTGACCTTGACCATTGACCTAGTGAATCTAAGATAAATAGGATTCGTCCTCTCACGAATGCCATCCTACATATGAAGCTTCATGAATGTGGGCTGAACCATAGTCACGTTATCATCCGTAAACCAACTGTTTACGATTTACTATGATCAAGGTCACTGTCACCTTGAACTTTGACCTAGCGAGTCTGAAATAAATAGGGTTCTTCCTCTCACCGATGCCAACCTTCTTATGAAGTTTCATGAACGTGGGTCGAACCATGATCAAGTTATCATCCGGAAACCAATTGCTTATGCCAGCCGGCCCAACTGCCCACCATTCATTAAACTATAAGTTGAGTTTGACTTTGTCACAACTCGATTAAAAATCCCCCCCCCCCCCCCCAGAACCCCAAGCAGGTCAATAGGTTGAATTGGAGTTTTTTTCAAAAAATGATTTGATATTCTTTGAATTACTTTCGAAGCAAAAAATAGAAATTGAAAAAAAAAAAATAACATAAATCCACAATAGTTTGTACGACACCACTCACTACAAAAAGCCCTTTCGGTAAGTATCTCTAAAAGAATTCAGCTAAACTTACAACTTGGTTATTTTAAGGGGATCAGTTGCTAAAACTAATGGATCAGACAAAATGATGAATTAGAGTAACAAATGAATAAAGTTCATCTAATCTATGTTGTGTTCTCTTTGTCATATTTTCTCCTTTATTGACTCGTCTCAGACACGAGGTGACAGTGGCTGTTGGATGTGATGTTAAACCCCAATAAATAAATAGACTCATCTGGTGGATGAGTTAATAAGGGAGAAAACGTGGTAATGAGAATGTCTGTATTCACCCCTTTGCTGGGTAGACTAGGTGATGAGAATCCATGGGTCACTAGTCCATTACCTTCCCAGTAAGATAGTTTGATCAGTTTGTGCAAAAACACAGCAAAACCGGTTGGCTTTGGAGGGAGGGGGGAGGGGGGGGGGGGGGGGTCCTTATGGTTCAGTTTTCCTGTTTGCCACAAAAACCGGTATAACAGTTTATCTCCCTCCCCCCCACCCCTCCCCCCCCCCCCCCAACTGAAAAACTATTTTCCTGTCCAACATGTGAACAATGAACCTTGAAAATGGTGAATATGTATGAAATTCTTTACCAAATAATGATTTGAGACCAAAACAATTTCTTGACTTGGAAGTTTCAGATGGGGGTGGGGAGAAGATACGCAGGTCCCGATATCTACCTCCCACCCCCATCAGAAAAATATTTTCCTGCCCAACATGTAAACAATGAATGTTGAAAATGGTGAGTACGTATCAAATTCTCTCCCAAATAATGATTTGAACCCGAAACATTTTCATGAACAACATTATTTGTGCATAGTCAGCATAGCAGTCATTCAGCCAAAGTATATTGATGAAAATCCTTCAGGAAAATTGAGGAAATGAAAGAATTTTTCTACCCTTCCCTAGCACTACCTTCTGTGTTTTCTAATGTGCAATAGTTGATTTTTTTAAAAACACAGAGATGTAGAAAACCAAATTCCTAAAAAAAAGTTCTGCAGTTAAATAGAAAGGATCAAAACAGTTTGGTGCTGGTGGTGGGAGTGGGGGAGGGCACAGTCAGGGATCAAAGAGATCAACTAGGTTATCAACCCCACTCCTGGGGAAGATAACCTAGTTTACATTCCCTTGGGGGAGGAGGAAAGAATAATTAAGGGGGGGGGGGAAGGGGCAGATATCATGGGACACCAGAACTGAAATGGAAAACAAAAAAACCTCACCCAGCCTTTAATTTGGAAAACTTTCTTTTTAAAGCTAAAACATACCCCCAAAGGATATTAATACCAAAGACAATGCAGTGTACAGTTGCATTTCTTCAAATAACAAAGAAATACACTTTACATTTCCTGAGTACCCTTTTTTTAGTGGCAAGGGTCAGGGCACAGGCATTTTTGTGTGTGTCTATTTCACTCGGATTCTGACAGAATAAACAAACCACTCAATTGTTTCATCATCGGTTCTAACTAGGGACACAAAATAAACTGCTCATCGTTTTTAGTTTGTAAAAAAGCCACTAAGAAACCTAGATGATCATTTCTCTATACTTATCATCCTTGGATTCCAGCTGGAAGTGACCAAATGATGCACATGATAACAATGCATTGTCAATGCATTTGGCCATTGATATCATATGTGAAATGTTATTTTGAAAATATTGCATTATTGCTGTAAGAATATCATGAAAACAAGGCACTAATAAGGCTGCACTGACAAAAGCCTATAGCATAATTCATATGGTACACTTTGTTGTTGGCTGTACTTGACATGTATGTATTCTCTACAATCATATGCCAAGAATATCTGAGGTAAGAATTTTGACTATCCAAACAACGCATAAATCTTTTTAATTTTAGGGAAACTACATCATTTTTTACTGGCCTTGTTTCAACAGAAATGAATCACGAAGACCCATACATGTACATTTCCTGCAAAGGAAAATACAGTGGAACCCAGTTAACTGGATATCTCTTAATTGAACAACCCTGTTAATTGAATATAATTTCTGAACACAAAGCCACTTACCATACTTTCAATACAAATTTGACCAGCTAATTGCATATAGGCTAACCCTTTACTCAATGCACAGGATACCAAATTTTTTATTTCAATTACATGTATTGCTTTTTAAAATATTTAAAAAAAATTTCAACACAACCATATCATGTTCATTGGAATGGGCTTGATTAGCTCATTCCAATGAGTGGTCACATGATATGGTTTTGTTGAAATTTTTAGGAAAATGTACTTTTTCAAGTGCTCAATCTGTAAATTACGCAGGCCAATGTGGAAGACTCATTAGGTAAAGGGTTAAAAACAGTAAATTGAATAAGAATATCAAATTCTCTTTATTTATGGATCTATTTGGTCTCAGTAGATGTACATCAAATACAGGTACATGTTTTTACTTTATTTTATTCTGTTTATACAGTTAAAATTAGAAGTCCTGTCTCGAATAGTGTGCTTATCTAGGCTTAATTGCGCGTTGGAATTGCACGCAACTGCCATATCGATTGGCATCCAAAGCACGGCAGTTTCTCCTGGTTACTCATAGCAAACACATGCAATGTTTCTGCCAATGGACCTCCGGGTTACCCGGAGGTCCATTGGCTGAAACATTGCTTGTGCACAGGCCATAGGTACAGAATTTGATAGCTTTACATGGGCCATAACGCGTACATTAATGCGCATATCAGCATGCTATTTGTGTGCATTTCATGACAGGACATCTAGTTTTAACTGTACAGCTCCATGAGCTCTGTAAAACAAGATAAAATAGAATAAATGCTCAGCTTATCACCAGAACACAGGCAAATCATTGTTAACCCTTTAACCAAAAGCATGCGATATCAAAATTTATTATTTTAAATATGTTTTCAAATTTTTCAAAAAATTTCAACAAAACCATATCATGTAGCCTCTCACTGACAAACTCATTCCAATGAGGGGTCACATGATATGGTTTTGTTGAAAATATTTGAAATTTGTTTTTTTTTCCAACTGCTACATTGGTAAATTCCCTGAGCAGATGCAGCCAATTCATTAGGTAAAGGGTTATTTGAATTCTTCTGTTAATTAAATAATTCTCACTGGAAAAACAGCTATTCAAAACAGTTCTGCTGTAAAAACACTTACAAACAAAAGTTGGCAAGCTAAAAGATATGCATTCTCCTCAGCTTGGTTAAGTGTAGTATGAACACCACTAATGGAGAACTTGTTTGGCCATTGGATTTGCAGCTTTGCATTCCAAATGCTACCATTATATTCTTCACTGAAATGGATGACTGGGGCTTTGCTTGGATCACCATCAATCAGTGGCCGAAACAGATCATTCAACAGGGCTTTTGGTTCTGGATAGGTGGCCTTGAGTGCTGTTGCTGAAAAAGATAAAATTCATTTATTTATTTATTGGGGTTTAATGACACTTTTGATGACCAAGGTCACCTCGTGTCGGACAGTTTTATGGGTGGAAGAAGCTGGAGTACCCAGAGAGAACCACTGAGTAATGGCAAGGAACTGTCAGACTCCCCAACATACTAATTTCACACAAACAGGATTAGCATTGGTTGAAGACAAGTCTACCATTGACATGCAGTATGCCTTAGTACATGGCACCACAGTTCCTCCACGTGAGCAATCAGGATAAAATATCAATTACATGTATATTTAACAAATACTGCATGAGGCTGCAAGCAAAGATAAAGAGTTGAAGAAATGTAAGTGTGGTATACAGGCATCTAAATTCCCCCTCAATAATAATGGTAAATACTATACCCAAATAACTTAAGTGTGCCCAGATTATGCAGTGTTTGAATCTTTTTCCAAAGTTTTTGCTATACATGTATAGAGTTTGATCAGGTTTCCCTGATGCATGCAATGCATGTATAGTTTAGGGCTTTGGTCCTACCTGTTGAAAGGTCCTACCTGTCGAATCAAATACAGGGATACTTTTGGGTATCTACAGGAGCCATTTATGGGACCCTTTCCCAAAGACATTTGGGCATGATTTTTCTCAATTCATAACCACAAATTTCCCAATCTCAGTTCCCACTCAAACAAAAATTGAATGCACAACTGGTGCCCTGAACAGGGTAATCATCAGACCTCGGAAAACCAATGCTTATGACCGCCTAGTTCAGGACCACAATAATACATTAAATATAAATTGCTTGCCTGATGAAGTCTCTTAATTAAAGGCAAATGACAAGTTCTTCTTTAATAGTATAAGAACAGTTTAATAGAGACTACAGAGACTGAGTGAACATGGCTCCATGTAACTGTTTATTATAAAATGTACTTGTAGTATACAAGAAGTTGCTTAGGTATTGGTATTAATGTCCTCTGCTAAATTAGAATGTATAATTTCTTAGTCTTTGTATGTTTTTCCCATCCAAAACAAATTCCCAATTAGGGCAGCCATGATGCACATTTTCCCAATGGCATGGGCCACAGACCCTTTCCCAAAGAGGGCAGAAGAATCCCTGAAATACATGTAATGCAACTGATAAATAAGTTTTAAAAAAACACAGAGTTCACAAGAGAAAATTAATTCTTGTTCACAGCTGTTTAGGACACTGTCAATGCTGATTCCTTTCCACTAGTGAACTTTATGCACATGTACTTGAAGCTTGAGGTGTAATATATTCAAGTTTTGGTGGCATTTCCAATGAAATTTACATATTTAAATAGGCTTTTGGCTTGACACTGGAAAACGAAGAAGCCTCATCAAGTAAAATTTAGCCCGAGGAGAACCAATAATAAAGGTGAAGATCTATAACAAGAGTCTGTGGCTATGGCATTGGACTTCAAACTGAAAGGTCCACATTTCGATCCTCAACAGGAATAGGGTAACTAGATTGTCCTTGGGCAAGGCACTTAATCCTGATTGCCAATATGTATGTGGGGGGCACAGTGGCGCTGTGTACTAAAGTATACTGCCTGCCAATGGTTCACTTGATATGCAATCTCATTTCACTTAAGCATCTTGTGAGCCCTCATACTGACAAGTTTTTAAATCTGTTGGTAATTGCTGAAATTAACTCCCATACAACTTTTGGTCATATGTTGACTTACTTGAAAAAGTCAATGTCAGAGGGACATAACTCCTACAAAACTGTGTGAGCAAAGCTTATATGCAAAACTCATTCCACTTAAACATCTTGTGAATTCACATACTAGAAATATTTTAAATCCGTTGGATATTGTTGAAATTAACCACTGGACAAAATCAAAGTCAAAGAGGCATAACTCCTATAAAACTGAACTGGTTCCACTTAAACACCTGGTGAGCTCAATAACAGAAAATATCTGAAATCTGTTTGCAATTATAAAAATACCCTGTGGACAACTTTGGGTCATATGCTGAATTACTTGAAAAATTCAAAGTCGAAGGGGCATAACTCTTAGAAAACTGGATGTGCAAACCTGATATGCAAACTTGTTTCACTTGAAAATCTTGTGAGCTCACATGCTGAAAATATTTAAAATTGGCTGGTAGTTGTTGAAAGTCACTCCAACATAACTTTTGGTCCTATGGTGACATACTTGAAAGATTCTAAGTCAAAGGGGCAGAACTCTGGGAAGAATGTGTAGACAAGGTCAGTTTTCAATGGGTACTAGATGACTAGGATGTATACATGGAAGTTTCATGGAAATCTGGCCATCAGTAGCAAAGATATGAGCCCAGAATGATGGAGCCCTTTGCTATATTCAACACACACTTCATTCAGTGGGGGATAAGGAGGTAAATCCATGCAGGCTACATGTACATAATTTCACTTCACAGATTTTATAAACATCCGCAGAATATGAAGCCTTTAAGTTGGGGTGCGAAAGTACCTATACACCTCAGAACATTGCCAAAATTTAAATTTAGACATGCAGCACTCAATGTCTCAATCAGTTAAAAAAAATATCAGGGGAAAGGTTATGATATTGGCTACATTGCATGTGGCCAATATCACAACCTGTCCCTTTTCATGTCATTTAATGACTTTTGTACCAAAACAAAAAAATTTGGTACATTCAGTGAGTCTAACTTTGAGAAGTGACTATACATGTAATTGTCTGAATAATTTGGAATAATAATATATGATTATTAGCAGTTTTTTGGTTGTTTGTCTTTCTTGAAAATGCGTTTAAAAAGAAGAAATTATGGATATTTCTATGTATTCCCCTTTAAGTTTTGTCAGAGATCATTTCTGGCAAAATAATTGGTTTTTTGTGGCAGAGCAAAATAACAAATTTCAGAGCTTTTTTTCCAGAGGAGCATAATCTTAAGCCCTGCTTGTGAGTCTGGAGAAGAAGTTTTTTAAAGATTATTCCTCATACTGGATTAATTTAAAATTTGGGCTACCATAGGGTGCTCAAATATTAACCCATGGACATGATTTAAACAAACTAGAATCTGATGCTGTATACCACATATCAAAAGATGGTGACTAGTGGTTGTGGAGAAGTTTTAAAAGAATATTTCTTATCTTGTACTAGGTAAAAATCCAGGTTCCATTGGGAACCTAAATATTAATTCAGGGACTTGATTTGAAAAATTTGAATATGCTGACTCAGCATTTTTTCAATTAACCCTACGGTGCATTATGACAGAATTGGTTGCAATTTTCTTTTACCATTTGAGGATGCTTAAAACCAAATAACAATTCTCTGTTCTGTGTAGTTCGACAAATACCAGCATTGAAAAGATTTCTATTTTTAGGTCCTGGGTTTGCCACTGGAATGCAGAAAACATTTTTTAAGGAATGCAGAAAAGATTTTTTAGCATGAATCAATTACTTATAACTCAATATCACGTATCAAATTTGGTTCAAATCAGCCCAATATCTAGACCCTCCCATTACAATGACAAGTATTGCCGTATGAACTTCATTTGAACAAACTTAATTCTACACCCCCAAAATGAAGTGCAGTACAATATATCACGTCATTTTATCTATCAGTTCATGAGAAGAAATGTTTTCAAAACATTTGGGCACATTTTCCCCACCTCCACTTTCTCTGGGTGGCACAACTTGATTTGAAGCTGAAAAAAATAAAATGCAATGTCACAACAAACAATCATCTCGGATTTCAATGAAATTGGTTCAGCAGTTTCAAAGAGAAGTCATTAACCCAGTCACATCACCAAGAATGTTTCCACTTATTTTTCAAAAAGGAATCCGAATGGAGAGGCCTTCCAGTGCTTCAACAGGCAAATGAAGTCTGTGATGCATATAAAATGAAAAATATATGCTATCAACTCACAGTTGAGTTGACATCAGGCAAAGTGGTCCTTGGAAGTCTGTTACTGCAATCGTACCAGAACTGATAAGATATTTTAGAAAAACCCATGACCATTGGCCAACTGTGCTTCGGATAACCAAGAAAAAAAACTAGGCATTCAAAACAATTTACAATGCAGCAAAGAGACTGTAATTGGGGAAAAACCAACACTGTCTTCATTTGTTACTGAAGAAAGACTCCATGACCAACGTAAAGGTGTCTGTCAAGTGATACCACAAATTTCAAGAGGAAAAGAATGGCATAAATCTAGGAAATTCAAACAGGTGTCATAATACCAATGAAAGTTATATGGCAACTTTGCAGTCTCCAAATAACAGCAGTCTATACTATAGTGTGAAGATGATCACTCTCATTTTTTATTATTTCAGTCAGCATTGTATACTTATGCCATTTCGACCCTGGTGATCTTGACTGAAACATAATATTGGTGGGCTTCCAATAGGTCTTATCTCCGACTTTGGCACAAAACTCCTTTTTCACAAATTCCTAATCTTTGTGTCTGATTACATAAGATGTGCTAGAACAGAAGTAATTGATGTGGACGAATTGTGTTGTTTTGCCCAAATGTTCACATACAGTTCCTAAATGTCCTATCTTGAAAGTATTTTTCCAAAAATGGAGTGTGCTGATTCTAAAATGTCGTATCTCAAAATTTCTGACAACTAAAGGGAGACAATCAGGTTGTTTCTGACAGTTGAAAGTGAAACTAGTTGGAAACCCTGACAAACCAATCCCAGAGTGAATGGCACAGGTCATAAAATGACAGCAATATAGTCCATTCAAAAATGATGCACAATTTCCATTTTAGTAAGCTGACTCTCAAAATGTTGTATCATCACCTAAAAGTCATTTTTCTCACAGAAAACTATGGAAAGCCAGTTGTGACAAGCCTTTTGCAAAATGCGAAATGTCGTAATAGCAAAACACAAATGCATTTGTCTGCGCAAGATGCTTTTTGTGAAATGCGAAATGCTTTTTGTGAAATGTGAAATGCTTTTTGCTAAATGTGAAATGCTTTTTGTCAATTGTGGAATTCTTTTTGCTAATAACGACACAGTGAATATGCAGATATCACTACAAAGTGTAGTCTGATGTAGACTGGGACTCAGGAAAATAGGTAGACAGAATAGATTTTAGTTTAAACAACGTTTCATTTTATACAATGCAAGATCCAATTCTAAAACTATTTTTATGTTTTTAATTCAACAAAATCTAAAACATGTATTTTACTGTTTCAATAGAAGTGGAATAATCTAATGTTCTGTTCTAATTTTGGATTAAGTTAATATAAAAGAATGAAATCTTTAACATTAAACGTGTTTAGGTCTAGGCCAATTTAATTCTAACTTGGTTGAAAAAGTTGTGATTTATTCGTTTTCTTATTATCAAATCACAACCTACACTGCTACTGTTTGAAATACATAGAAATGGACAATTAGCAAAACACATTTAGCAAAAGGCATTTCGTAAATTGGAAAAAATTTATAAAAAATTTGTATATTTTTATACTTTCCAATGGCCCAGACTAGCTGGTGCTTAACTCAAAGTTATTACGGGCCAAACACAAATATTGAACCCCCCAATCCCCAAAATTTGCTTGCAAAACAGAAAAATAAAAGTCCTATCTGGCCCTCCATACATTTACTCTCTGTGCATGCGCAAATGTCAGGAAGTGACCGGAATTGGCACCAACATCATTCTTTGTGGAAGAGAGTACTACATAAAAATTCAACTTGGAGGTATGAGTGCCCACTCATGGGAGGGCCATCTCCGTCTGGGCCATTGGTAAGTATAAAAATATACAAATTACTGCAAATTTATAATATTTTTACACTTTAAACCAATGGCCCACACTAGCTGAATCGTACAAAGGTGGAGGGCCTAGGACTTCACAATTAGTAGATCAACATAGTTCCAATCCTGTAATCCAAGGTGAAAGGAAATTAAAATTATTAGGAATTACATGTATGTCTCTCTATACAGTAATAGAGAAGACATATCATACAAAAGGAGCCCAGTTCAAGTAATTCCGTATACTTAGCATGAAGACTATGCTAAATGGATGTAACAAGTTCCCAATTTTTAAGGCTAGCCCGGACAAAGCCCCAAAAATTAGGATGGCGTATTTGAGAATGAGAGAATATCCCCTACAAACATACGCCATATACAATAAAACTCCAGCTGTATGCAGGATATAATTACAGACAAAACAACTTCACTCATACTTACATACCTTTCAAACCGGAGGAGAGGTAAAAAATCCCCCCCCCCCCTTTCTTTTGAAGAAATCTGGAATCAGTAAAAGCGGTACCAAAAAACAATATAAATATACGTCGAACAGGCACTCAAGTATTAATTATAATTAATAAATGGTGCATAACTCCCCTTCGGTGCTTAATATCACCCATTATCCTGGTAATTAATATCACCTGCTATATAATGTACACCGGAGACGGCATAAACAAATAGGTTGAAAAGCGGAGATATAATATATAACATACACATGTCCAATAGAACCACAATGAATGATCTCTGGAAAGTAACAGACTTCCGAGGTAGCCCACAGGCGACCCCATTCAGGCGTACAATAAATTCCAGTAACAACACTCCCCGACGTGTACTATCCGATATCTATGACACAATAAGGTTTCGCTCCACAGTTTCCCACTATTGCACAGGGGTGAAATTCTAAACATAGGGCATATGTTGAAACTAAGGTCATGTAAAATAGAGATATATTTTTAGTATCAGATATATGATTACATTAGGCTTTTTGTTGGACAAGAGAATTTGAAGTTTTGGTCCCAAAGTTGGATTCTGATACATAGGGGTAAATTACCAGATGAATTAAGGGAAACAGTGGCTTCGAAAAATTGGCTATTTTTTAAAATGTAATTTTTACATGGGTTTGTTACCAGACAGGTAAATAAAAAATGAGACGGAAACATATAAATTAATTTTTTTTTGCATTTTAGAAACAGGGGATGCTCTGTTCCAGGGGTGGGTAGGTGGGGTTGGTGGGAAAATTCTGCTTTTGAGGCTGCTAGGTGGTTGAAAATGACTGGGTTCAGCATTTTTTCATGTAATTTTTCAGGTTGAAGTCTGGCCTTTGACAATAAATTATTCCACCCACATTCAGATTGTTTATTTCTACTTAGTCAGATAGTGTTATATGTTTTTTGTGGATTTGGGAAATGTAATACCTGTTATGAGTTAGATAACTAAGCTACAGAATATTTGCATTTGAAGAGAGTGTATGGCATATCATATTTGGAAATGCCTGGAAAACTGTGGAGCGGAACCTAAACGTGTGAATATTATACAAGAGTGTAAACAAGGTGTATTCGATTGAGGTACCGACATTAATAGAAACCTGAATCTAGAAATGGAAGTAGGTATGATTAACAGGATCGATACGGACCACCCCCAAAATAATTCATACTTTCTAAGGTCCATAACATATAATAATGCGTCTGCCTAATAATTCATTATTATGAAATCCCGCATGTGATCATATGAAAACCAGTTAACTGGCTATGCAGCCTCCGAGGTAAGACTAGCAATTTATTTATGATGAATTATGCGCTCATATATGACATAGAGACGAACAATCACAGGAAATCAACCAACTAAAAAGTAGATGTGCCCATGAGGTCACCATAGAACACGACCCAGCCGCCAATTGAAAAGTCATGAAAAGCATGTATGTATACGAGGCTTGCGGGAAGAAAACTACGTCTTGCCCGGTAATTGCCTCTAAACACATTGGCGGTGGGAAGGGGATTCAAAATCGAATCTTCCTCACCCGCATTACCTAATCGTTCTTGTGTTAGTCATAAAATAATATAGGAACCGCAATGGTTCCCTCACGTCTAACTGACTCCATTATGACACTATGGGCGGAGAAGGACATGAAGAACAAAACTTCCCTTGATAAAGAAGGTCCTCTCGTGGAGGAAGCTTCCAGGTAACGCCCCCATAACAGACACTTGAAAAGACTGATCCAAGGTTTCTGTGACTACAGAGGTGATGCTAGTAGGATTCACGAGACTGTTTGATCTTAAACATAATCTACAGAATCAACTGAACTGGAGGATACGCATATCCTATTATTCATCCCCATGAGATCCGCAGAGAGTCTACTACATACGCTCAATGGTCTGGGCATGGTGACACGAATGACGGTAACTGATTGTCCCGATGCGTTGCAAACAGATCTATCATGGGGCGATCCCTCTGGTAGCAAAGCTGTCCAAATACTTGCTTGTTGGGCGTCCACTTCAATTGCAACAGGCGACCTTTCCGAGAGCGTGAGTCTGCTAGTACATTCAGACGACCCGGTATATGACGGATAGAAAGATGAACATGATGATTCATGACGTATAGGAAAATCTTCCCCGTTAGTTGGCATAACGGAAATAAATGGGTGCCGCCCTGGTTCCCGATGTACGCTACTACTATCGAGTGGTCCGACCAAATTTGAACATGGACGTTCGTTATTATGTGCATCCAAAGTTGTAGCGCTAGCCATATTGACATCATCTCTTTGATGTTTATGTGTTTCTCCTGGAACCGAGGATCCCAAAGACCCTGACCCTTCAAGACTGCGGGACTTAGAGTCGTGCCCCAACTCGTCTGACTCGCATCCGTCATAATCGTGAAAGCTGGATCCTGCAGTTGCAGCAGAACTCCCTGGGTTAACCACTGAATATCTGCCCAAATCTGAACCCTTGTTTTACTAGTTCCGTTAAAACAATACTGGTTCAAGCGAAAGCATCTTCACACTCCAGTTCTGAGTAAAGAATATCTGGAGGGGACGTGCACGCAAGCGACCCATCGGAATGAGATCCACAGCCGCTCTGCACGGTTCCAACAGTTGCATGAATTCCCTCACTATTAATGCGTCTGAGTGTAGACAAAAGCGAGCATAACAACTGACTAATTTTGCTCTGCGTAACGGCAGATGACCAAGATTGTTGTGAGTCTCAAAGCTCATCTCCAAGTGAATAGACGACTTGTACGGAGCTAGATCCGACTTTTTCTCGTTTACGATGAAACCGAGACGTCGGAGTAATAGAAGCTGACCCAACATCGTTCTGAAGAATAATTATGTTGCCATATCCCTGTAGAAGGTCGTCCAAGTAAGCCGACATTACCGCAGACGAATGAGCTCGTAAGTATGACCTTACCGTGTTTATTATTATTCGAGTGAATGCCCAGAGGGCCAGATTCAGAACAAAGCATATTGCACTGAACTGATACACCATCCCCAGTACGGCAAACCGCAAGTACTTTTATAATGCCGGATGTTCCAGGGCATGAAAGTATGCATTGTTAGATCTATGCTTGCTGCATTGTCGATCACTCGAACGCTCGCTTTAACCGACCGAATGGTCTCCATAAATAAATTTTTGGAGCCATGATAAGCTTGTTATCCAGCTCAAGTCTATTACCGGTCGGAACGATCTGACTTCGGTACGAGGAACAGGTGACTGTAAAAATCGTAAGAATCCTGATTCTCGATTGCTTCCTTTGATAAGAGAGCTTATACCTCCGGTAGGAGACTCTCTTATGCAAGAATTTGCTGGAAGATTTGTCCAACGCAGACAATTTGTTAGTGGGGTTTTTGCTCGGAATGATAGCCGTAAGCCGTCCAAGACTACACTTCTCACCCACTGATCTTCCGTGATTATTATCCAGTTTTTTGCGGAGCTTGATAACCTTCCTCCAACTGGCCAGCAATAGAGGTCTAAAGCATCACCTGTATGGCCTGCGAGGCTTACGGGAGGAGGAACCACGTCCTCCCCACGAAAAACCTTGTCTAGTCGGCCTAGGGGCTTCTGACCTATAGTCCCAATCAGATCTACGCCCCTTTCCCAAGTCGCTATACTAACGACTTCCAGAGTAATTATAAGAGGGTTTCTTGTACCCTCGTGAGGAGTTTCCTTTTGACGATTGTCTGGAATGCCTTCCTTTACTCTTGTCTGCTGAAGTGGGTCGTTGATACGCCAACTTCAAAAGCAGAGCATTAGACGCTTTTATAGTAGTCTGTTCATACATGTAGACTAACGAAAGCTAGTCGTCGAAAATAAAATATCTGGAAACCGGAGCAACTCGGAGCTTTTCAACTTGTCATCTTTTCAATGATGATAATGCAAGGGCAGCATCACGTCTGATTAACTCCAGATTAGCCACTGTTAGGTCGGAGTTACGTGGTATACATAACTGCCCTGGAAAGAAGTCTAAGAGAGGTACGAATGTCCTCAAATTCCTTTCCATTGAGACGTTGCGCAATAGTTCTTGAAAGGTGATCTGCGTAAGACACAACATCCAAATTTGCTCTATTTGAAGAAATTGCCATCTCAATTGTGTCTGAGTGAATAGTGAATGATGCATGTAAGGATACCTCTAGATCCCGGCCTGCTCATCCAAACGAAAAACTCTCTGAACATCTTCCCCGACCATTTTTAAATGAATGAGGTTTAAATAAAAGGTATGTATACGGAAGATGAAGATAAGAAACCGCCTTCTTCCTCGCACTCAAGAGGATAAATACGGCGTCGTCTATATGGCCGAAAGCCTGAGACACCTGCATAAACTGAACCGGAAAAGAAAGGACTTCCTCCTTTGTCCGGATAAAGTCTGCGCCTAACGACGCCAGCGGTTTCTCTCTTGTCGTTGCAGCATTCCGATTCAGCGGAACAAAATCAGGGTCATATTGATGGATGAAAGCCATCGCAATCAGGTACTGTTCTGAAAGGGAAGGGTAATCCTCTTCCTTATCCCTTTCCCCATCCGAGAGAATCAGTTGCGAATCTCGGTCCATTGCAGCTGAATGACGACTGGACCGACCCAGCACCGCCCGACAGCTCAGATTCTGAGTCTGAGGGAGGCTGCATCTGCACTTGTTGGGATGCTGCGATCAGCTGCGCAATCTGCGACAGCAAGTCCGTCATTGAGGCCTGAGGAGCAGTGGTCTTCCGTTCCTCAGCTGCATGCTGCTCCTGGGACGGTGTGTCAGAAATGGATCCTTTCTCCGAACGTCCCAATGATTAAGGCCTCGTCTCCTTAGCTATCGGATGGTCCAACTTCACAGGCGAAGAGTGGGGGGGGGGGGGGGGGGGGGGGCGTAATTTAATCCTGCTGATGAAATTGCGGGAAAATTAGACCAACGTGGAGGGTTGGAATCCAAGTGAACTCGGCGCTGGGAGCTGAGTTAGACCAAATGCCGTGATTCCTTCTCTGCCAAACTGGCCTGACATATCACTTCAGGCTGTGTAATGGAAAGAATGATTTAAAGTAACAACGATTCTTTTATTTACACATAAAAATAAAGCGGTTCCTATATTTCAACAATCAACAATTCGATTCTTTTCATAGAAAATTGGTTGCTAGTGTTAAATAATCCTCAACCTTTTTTAAGTCATTCTATAGCCCTGTACTGGCACTATAGTCTACACACCGGAAATGTTACTACCGTGAGCTCACCATAAGAGCTTCACAAATCCGAAATGTTATTACCGTGAGCTCGCCACAAGAGCTCCACATGCTTAAGCTCAAGTGTCAACGTCTGCGCGTAACTGTGCCTCCAGCTGTCGGAGGGTTCCGACCAACAATGTTTGTCATCTATAAAGCCACCGTACTTCTGATTTGGGTCAGATATTGTCTACTCATACCTTATGTGCCTTTTTTGAAAGTCCTCCGTGAAAGGTCTACTGAAATGTTCACTGTTCCTGGTTGAATTCACACGATTCACAAATGCCCTTTTTTATGCTAGGGCAAATTGTCACTCACACCGATCTCCAGTCGGTATTACGATGCTTCGACAGCAAACAACCTACTCCCAACACAATCAGTCTGATGCTTCAAAGGGGTTGATACGCACAATACAATTGACCTACACTTCTGACTATTACAGGCTGGTACCTGCTGCTCGACAATCTAAACTTGAACGTTTCAGCTTGGGTTTCCCTTCTCAAAGAATTTGGGCACCGTAGCCCCCCTATCAACCTTAATCTAAATCCGTGGAATGCCCCTATTGGCAATTCCCACCAGAGATCCACTCGAAGGTAATCTCTTCTCGGCAAGCGACCCAAAGTCTACCTTACTTGACCGCACCCCAAGCGTTTCTTCAAGTGTTTTAACCAGCCATTTCCCTTGACCTTTATCCTAAAACCCTAGATAATCTTTCAGCTGTGCCAGAATCATGACACGACATTTTACATGCCATTCTTAATTCAAAAGCAATGGACCATTCTACAGAAACTAATTACAACGCTTCTCCAGCTAATCGCCCGTGAAAAGGAATTTCGTGGCACCCCATAACACAGCGGGCATGCCCTAACTGATGAGTTTCTCTATCTTGCTAATTGGAAGCTACCGCTATCTTGCGTCAGAAATCCCCAATGGACCGTCCTTCAAGTAGCGATATCTTTGCCACGTGCGTCGCCAGCAAACAGCAATCTTGCATCTTTAAACCTTTAGTTAACGCGAATATTTACATACTTTTTAAGCGTGGTGCCTCTAAACCTTAGAAGGGGGGAACCCCTCCTCTTTAGGCTGGCTTCGCTCTGACAGTGTGCTTAAATAATGTAGCGGGGAAAACCGTGACTGAAGCCGACGTGACTGCAGACTAGACGGAGCATCCCGAATGGCAGGCAGACATACATGTATGCTCCATCTCATGCAAGTTTCCAACCAGAAAACTTCATTTCGGCCTTGTGAAACGTAGCGGAGGAAGCCTTAACTGAAGCCGACCCCGGCTGCAGACTAACAGAGCGTCCCAAGTGGAGGGCGGACATATGCTCCAACTTGTGCAAGTTTCTCAAAACAACATCTGACCCCAGACATTGCTGGATTAGAGAGTGGGGCCTCTCCCGCTCGCGGTCTATCAGACCTAGCCAAGTACAAGAACTTGCTGATTTCCTCCCTATGTCTGTCGCCGCTGGGTGAGCTATTTATATTATAGTGCTCGCTCTACCGAATCCACTTCCTAGACTGCAACGGACTTACCCGCCATCACGGCCACCACGTATGAAGTACCGCGTCACCGATCGAGCTAACTGCTTGCAAGAGATTAAAACCTTTAACCAAAGGCCCTAACTCTTGCAATAATGAGCACTGCAGCTAGCTCTATATGCTCCATGGAGCGCGATGGCGGTAGCACACTTGGATGGGTGTCAGAATATCATCACCATGTTCATGTTCCTCTGAAATAGAAACTGACAGAATGAATTAAAATGCGGTGAGAGGCCCTGATCCTCAGAACCTTACTGCCAACAATGTACCCCGACACCCGACTCCAACATCAGTCATCCTAGTGCAACACAAGAATGACAGGAGTCCGCAGGAGTGTATCAGCTAAAGTCGATATCAGTCCTCCAAATTCCATAACAATATATATATATATAACTGAGATACATGAATAATAGCAGTCACAATAAAATTCAAAATATTTTTTGTAAACAAAAAGTTTTGAAAAAACGCCCAAGTTCCCAAAGGGAACATTAAGAGCCCAAGGGCATCCCGATAGAGCCTAAGTGTGGACAAAATCCTAAATTTTTGAGCTACCTTACCGGAATAATAATCCATGTGTCCTACAGTATACTACCATAATAGAATTTAAAAAACTACCTATATATGAGGACGCTGACAATGATAACAACATCGATGTAAACAAGACATCAGGCACACAAAAATTCCCAAAGTCAGAATCAATTGAAATGCTATCAGATGCAAAGCTAGATCTTCTATACGAAGAAAAAATGATACATCTGATAGAAGATGCAAGACTAAATGGCCTAACACCCCTAGGGCGAGGACGTAACCCTGGGAAAGAAACAGAATAATATTCTGTAACAAATGTTAAACTCCCAAGAAATTTAATAAAAAATTTCAATAAAAATTAGCCAAAAAGCTTAAGAGTTTAACAGGAAGGGTTCGTGGAAGGATAGGGAAGGAATACTTAACAAACAGTGGAATAATCATTTTCAAAATTGGGAAACATAAAATAATTTTATAATTATTATAAAGTTACAGCCCTGAACATCCAAAACCACCAATGAACACTTCCTTCATCCAATAACAGCCTTGTATCCACCAATTCTTGCATTGATTTGTGTCTGGCATCCTCAAAAAAGGAGATTTTAAAGTACAGATGTCATTTCATTGTTGAAGACTTCAGGGCCAAACAAAGAATGAAGTTGGCGCCAATTCCGGTCACTTCCTGACGTCTGCGCATGTGTGGAGAGTAAATGTATGGAGGGCCAGATGGGACTTTTATTTTTCGGTTTTGCAAGCAAATTTTGGGGATTGGGGGGTTCAAAATTTGTGTTTGGCCCTTAATAACTTTGAGTTAAGCACCAGCTTGTCTGGGCCATTGGTTTACAGTGTAAAAAATATGCATTTTGGAAAAAGCATTTTGCATTTTGCACTGTTAATGCATGTTGCTACATGCACATGTATTCACATTTCCTTAAAATGCATTTTGCTATTCGCATTTCATTGTTTACAAAAAACATTTAAGCAATTCGTATTTTGCAGTCAGAATTCTCTAGTTAGAATATCTGAAAGGAAGGCATTGATTGGTTGTTCCCAAAATGCTATCTGTAATAGGTCAATATAAGCAAAAAGCATGTTACAACAGGCTTTCCTCTAAAGCACTCTAAATTTTCTTAAAACAACAAATGTGCCTTTCTGCTCCAGGATCTTGATTTCTCTGTTCTGTATCCCACATATTTGGAGTTATTCAGTTATTTGTCTCTCCTAAAAAGTTGGAAAATTTTAGATATGACATTCTGGAAGCCTGCCAATGATAAACAAATAGAAAACAAATAAGCGAGTTTTGGAATTTACCCCTATGAAGCTCTGTCACTACATTTTGAAGAATTATAATTTCAAATCTTTGTTCTTGGATATCTGAAGCACATTTAGCTATGAGCTGATCTGTTCTGGTACAAATACGGTAGATGACTTCCAGGAGCCATTGATGCCTGCTGTCACCTCTGTGAGTTGATTGTATGTACATGTATGTTTCATGTTCTATACATTATATATGTAACCTTCATTTTGATATATAATTTATATATATTTAATTAACATTTATGGAATATCTGACATGGAAATTTCAACTTAAAACTAAATTTCCTTACTCATATAGCATCTTCGGAAAGATCAGAAAGGTACATATACATATCCATTTGTAGTTTCAAAGAACATTTAGAGTGCATTAGAGGTGTTTTCTGTGAAAATAATGACTTTTAGGTGATGATATGTCGTAACAATATTTTGAGAGTCAACTTACTATAATGGAAATTATGCATTCTATACATCACAACCTTTTTTTGATGTATAATTTGTGGAAAATTAATTTGAATTTATGGAATATCAGACGAGGGAATTTCAAAGTAACAAATTTCCCTTACTTATATAGCACCTTAAATCCACAAGGTAAGTCATTTTTCAACTTTTTAAAATTAAATATTCATAATGATACATGAAAACAAAAATTGTTAACAAAAACAAATAACAAAAACACCCAAAACAGCAAAATTTACTGGGGGATGATTTGGGTCATGTGTCTGGGGGACAGGTTAGTAGCAAAGATCATCATTCATGCCTTGTATGGCGATGCCACATGTCGCTAAAAGATCTCAAGTGAAAGCTGATCTGAAATGAATAACCGAACCCCTTCTCTTTTTTCAAGTAACAGGAAACAACACATACATGAAAATAACTGGTTACAGTTGTTGATAAAAATTGGACTTTAATATTTTACCGTCTCATGACCGAAGCAATGTAATTTTCATCAAAAATGCTGACATATGCAGGAATAGAGAGTACTTCTGAGTTATTCATTCATTTTTCTGTGAGAACCTGTTTGAAAAAGTGTGTGACATATGGTGATTATATGTGTATTTGATCTCAGAAGTGACACAGTACATTTTATGAAGAGGATGTAACCCTGTCTCTGAATCACGGAATGTCGCAGTTGAAATCGAAGGCAGATTGTTGAGATTACTTTGTTTCATGCAAAATGCTGAAATATTGTCATCTTAACTGGTTGAGTGCTAAAAGCCACTATCAGGGCTTTCAAAAAATAAGGGTACCAGAGTAAAAGAAAATGTTTTCCTTGGTCATGTTTCTTATTCAGTCAAATTCAACTAATATTCTGTTTATATAAATTTGTTCTATTACATATTATTGGAGAGTGCCTTTGGGCTCTCTCCAATAATTTGTAACAAAACAAATTTTGAATAACAATTTCAGACCACCAAAAATAATCTAGCCCTCAACCAGTTAATGATGGTTTCCCACAACATTATTGCACAGTGTCTACATATTGATTTTACACCCTATAAGGTGCTTGGAACAGTTAATCATGGTTAAATTAAGAGTTTGTAGTTGTTATTGTCAGCATCATTTCCACCCATTGCAAATCTTCTTTCTCCCTTGCTTTTTATTTATCATTTCTCTCTCTATCTGCGTGCGTGAGGGTGTGTGTTGGTGTGGTATTTGCTTTCTTACACATTCTGAAATTACTTCGCCACTTGATCTGAAATTTTGGAAAGGGCTGTCACAATTTTTTAATTTAGGAATCGATTAATCGTCGCAAATAATCAATAATAATTGATTAATCATACCTAGATGACACCCCCAGCTTCTCTCTTTGAAGTCGTTATAAATGGAGGTTCAAGTCAATAGACATACCTCAAGTAAAAAACGAGGACGATCCTCTTTCAGGTACATTCAAAGCTTTGAGGTTCTGAACTTTTGAACCATCAGTGTAATAATCAAGACCAGTCGGCAGTTGCGAACTTCACAAGTTTGCAACTGCCGACTGGTCTTGATTATTACACTGACAGTTCAAAAATTCATAACATCAAAGCTCTGAATGTACCTAACAGATGTATGCTTCAAACGGCTTCTTGAGGTTTAATGTCAACGTTCTTGACCTTTTACCTTTAGAAACAATAGTTTTTCATGAAACTTTTTAAAAAATTATTCAACGTTTAAAGCGGGGTAAAATTTTCCAATTCTTCAACAACGAAAAATACTAATCGATTTTGGCTGATCGGCAATCGATTAATCAATTAATCATGACAGCCATAATTTTGGATGCACATGTTTATTGAATCCTTTATGCAACGTAACAGTAAAAACATGATTCATGATATACCATAAAATAGTAATTCATATTTTGTTATATTTTCGTTTTTCCTTTGAAAACACAGCACATTGAGTGCTCAAGCAGAAAATTTTGGAGCAGGTTTCTGCTCATTACGGCAGAGCCTGGATCACAAAACCACTTGGCCGGTGCCACACCAATCTGAGATGACGTTTTGACGTATGACACCACACTTGTATTGGAATAGAAAATAGAAAATCCTGGTCATATCATTCTTAAATTGGTGATGGATATATGTTGCAATGTAAGGTTATTATGGGATTTCTTACAGTGTGCTTTCTCAGCTTTGATGTTAAGATGCCAGGTTCACAGCGGCATAGACTTTCCATGAAATCTAGAGGGCAGCTTGTTCCTAAATTGGTTTTATCTGTACCGATTTGATCACATGAAGTAACAGTATTTTTCAGAATTTGTTTAAGTGACCCCCACCACAGACACCATCGATTGCAGGCCTCAAAATAAGGATTTTTTTTCGTAAACTGTTTTTTGTTATGCTAACTTAACAGTCATAACTTGTTTACAGGAATTACATGAGAGTCGACTGAGAGTAACCTGTGGTAACCTAATTCAAAGCATAACTTTTATGGGTGTGCTAAGACTATTAAATTGATTTGTAGTTTTGGACCAAGGTTAATTAATTTTCAGTTTATTGTTATGATTATCCAACCCATTTCGTCTTATTTTCATACGAAATACCCTGCTGTGCACATTTCTTCATCACTGGCACCTAAATTCATGGCTAATGCTGCCCCCACAATTCAGAAATTCTGTAAACAGGGCTCCACTGTACAAGCAAACAGTGGAGCCCTGTTTACAGAATTTCCCTTCTGTAACAGTTTGCTGTAGCAAATTTCATGGGTTTAACACTGACAAAGGCATTATAATGCAGTTCAACATGCATTTTTTTTTATGAGAGCATATCACTGACACACTAATAAGACAGTAAGTTTGCTTACCTCAATTTACTTATTCCCTCAAATCAACCTGTGTCACTTGTTTGTGACTGAAACTTCAAAGTTTCAGATCAAAGTTTGAACTGTACACATGCACAGTTGTTGTATTTTCCTGAACATGCTCATGTTCAAGAAAATCCAACATAAATACAACAACTGCACATGTATACGGCGCAAATTGTTTCTAGAGGAATTACATGTACGGTATGAAAAACTATCAGTGACTCCCCCCACCCCCTTATAACATAAGTTCCCAAGTCCAGATACAGATACTTTGGACTTAATCAGGTTTAATTCATGCTTACAGTGAATTGTTTATACCTTGTCAGGTTTTTAGATGCATTATGGGCATTAAGCATCTGAAACAAAAGTGTCAAAAATGTAGATTCCACCTTAAGCATGGTCAGGAATCCACTTGGATTACTGTATTTTTGTTTTACAGGAAATTACGGGAATTGGATTCCCATCGAAAAATGAGTCCTGGGTCGTTTCTGAGTAAACAATTCTCTACGGAGCATCGTTGTTATCCATAAAAAAATATGTTTACCATTGAAAATGACTGCGAATGGTCGGCAGGTTACGCATATTTGAATCATCATAACTTTCACATAACCTGAACGACCGTTCGCGACTTATTTCAAGGCCTGCGATTGTGATTCATTAGTTGGAAAGAAATGGATGAGCACAAGGTATTTGATGTATGCACATGTACATGTATATATATGGAAATGGTCAATTTTCAGTATTTCACTTACTGGTATCGAAAGATGCCTACTAGTGTATGGGAGTAATCATACACTTTTTCCTACTCTCATTTCGATGGGATGGGAAAGACTATATCTATTATTCTGGGGGTTACATGAAACCGTGCTTGATAAGGCTTCAGAAACTTTGTAAGATTCGTTTTTTATCATGATGTACTTTAATGCAACCATGACAAAAATAGCCTCTGCCCTCAAGAATAAAGGGCTGCTTCAGCTATTTTTCACCCCAGATAAGTTCTTGCATGCTACATGCACGTGACAATGAGAAAACATTCCAGGCTTAGCTGGGTTCATTTGTCTTTTGTTGTTCAAGCGAGGTTGAAATTTTCTCATTTTCTGTGAGCAGGATGTTTTAAATCTTGTGTACCACATCAATGTAAGGACCCCTCTGGTGGACTTTTTGATGAATCCTGGCCTACTCATTGCCGATTTATTCATAACCGATATATCAGAGCTGAAAACAGTTAACCGATTAATCGATGATCAACATCTTGATCGATCCAAAAAGTAATTGATCGATTAATCGTTACTTTTGAACTACTGTATTATATAGGTTAACAAAGGAACAAACTTGCTCTGAAACAGGCAAATATTGTCACACTGACTCACATCAATTATATGAGACAGATTAAAGCATGCAAGTTACTTGCTGACATACTTGTTTACTTGCATGATCATCATACTGTATCAGTGGCTGGAAATGGTCATTCTTCACCCTTTATCCATTGCGGGTAGCAGATGATACTTGCAAAATAAATTCATGAATTACTAAAAATTATCAATTCTTTTCTCAAAAACATGGCTTATGATCCCTCATAAGAACGAGCTCATTCCAGTGAGGGGTCATAAGCTATGTTTTTGAGACAAAAATTGAAAACAATAAATTTGAATGGGGATTTTTGTATATAGGCCTAGTCGGTTTGTTATCAATTATGATCAATTTTTGATACAGAAAATCAAGTTTGATGACAATTATCAGGATGTAAAAGGGAGGATGTTGTTATCAACAGATGTTGTTATTATTGACACAGTATCTATGCTTTACTTAAAACTTTTTCGACAAATGAACACAATTTGTAAGGTGATAAGAGGGAATCACCGAAATGTTTTTGGAGGCATCCAGATGATTTTATGTGGAGGTTTCTTTCAGCTGCGAATGTGAATGTCAATGACTCTGGAGACATCATATCTGCAGAAGAACTTAAGACTCCAGTGTTTAAACTGACAACTGTGTATCGACAATCTGAAGGAAAGTGAACAATTCAATTTGAATAATACTGCAAAGGATTTATTGAATATTATTTAAAAACTGAAGGAGAGGATTTTCTCAAAGAGCTTAAGTCTTGACATTTTATAAGTAGAAAGAACAAAACATCTAAATTTCAGCTAATGGACCCCACCCCTTGTATATGTCAAGAGGTCTGCAGAGAGCAGAATGAAACTTTGATTCAATTTGGGCAATAAATGTAAGATGCACTGTCACTGATAAACAGTCTAATGGGCCCACACAAAGTGGGATGTGAATGTTTTGTACATATGTGTATGTGGTGGCAATTGGGGGGGGGGGGGGGGGGGGGGGGGGGGAGTGGAGCGGGGTTATTAGTAACTGATAATCACTAAGGTTGCAAGACAAAATATCCACAGAAAAATACCCATGAGCAAAATGTCCACAGACATAATGTTCATAAGCCATATAATTAATCAATATTTGAAATTTCTAATTAAGTTCAGTTCCATATTCAAAAATGCATTCACTTCACCATAATTTAAAAAAATAGAAACATAAAGTTAAAATTTAAGTTCAAATTTAAAAGCTTTTTCAGAATAATAATATGAAGTTTAGCCATTTATTCTAAAAATAAGTGGCAATCAAAGAACTGAGGTTGTTTCTATAAGAATAAATTTTTGAGAAAACTTCTTTGTTGGGGAAATTTTTTATTTCTGTGGCACCCAATTGGTCAACTAACAGAATAAAAGAATGTTAATTGGTTGTATGTTCAGGTAAATGAAAGCAAAGGAAGATCAAAGTAACCACATTCAGTTGATCCACCACATAGGGCACAACTTAATACTCAATACACACATGTTGAATGAATGTAGGACAGAAGGAAACAGGACACAAAGAAACAAACAAAACAAAACATTAATAAACATAATTATTTTTATACCTATTCCTTTTTGGCGGGCAAGGCACTTCACCCTGATGTCCACTTGGGGGCACGATGACACCGTGTACTAAGGCATACTGCACATCGATGGTGCACATGTCTTCAACCAATCTAACCCTGCCTGTGCTGCAGTGCAGAGTTACGATGTTGGGGAGCTGGCAGGTGCTCGTCGTTGCTCGGTGGTTCTCTCTGGGTACTCTGACTTCCTCCACCCATAAAAATGTCACGGTCACGATTAGCCATTGTGCAAAAGTATGTGACCTTAAACACCAATAAATAAATATAATATTCCTTTTTGGCAAATAATACAACTTGATGTTTAAATTTGAATGTAGGTATATTTTCTGTCAGGAAATATAACTATTCATATATGGTAACAATGCCCCCCCCCCCCCCCCCCCCCCTCAAAAAAATAAAGTAAAATAAAAAAAAATCAAAATAATAAATTGATTTAAAAAGTATTGTTTCGAAGGGGTCATTTTCTGTTAACAGTAAATTTCAAAACAGAAAAAATTGTATTTTTTTCTGTTCTGTTTCCTTTTGTCCATTTCTTTGGTTCTTGTTATCTTCTGTTCTGCATTCTATTGAACACCCAGGGGTTCACGAGCTGAAAACTTGCTTGTGCTTAGTTGCCCTAAAATTTCGAATCATCAACAGACACGAAATACACTCTACTATTATTTGGTAGACATCTGCCCTCTGCATAAGTACCATCTGAAATAATTTGTGGGACAACCACAAGAAAACTTTCATTACATTTTTCCCTTGTTGATAATTCCAATTCTTGACATCATTTCCTGGGAAGCTCTCAGAGAGAGCTTCCAATGAAATGATGTCAAGGTTCAAATTGTATTAGTAACAGGGAGAAAATGAGATCATATTTTTTAATGGTTATCTCTCCAGTATCTTATTTCAACTTATTCTGTTCCAAAATATTCAGTTCACATGCTGTGTAACAAAAGAAAAATTAAAATTTCATACTCATCCTATACTTTGTATACAGGAGTGGGATTTGCCATGGGGGTGAGGCCTGAGGGGGTGTTGAATCATTTTAATCTGTAGTCCTAATCTATCCATACCTAAAAACCTTCCTTAGAATGCTTTACACAAATAATAAAAGCTGTTCATATCAATTTGAATGCAAACACTGTTAAAAGTGGTCACTTCATTTTTCCAGCTGCCATAATTTGTGATTATATGATTCACAGCTATTATTTTAAGGCCATACAAAGTTGATTGTCTGTTTCTCAGGCCATTTTTCCAAAAAAGCATGCGGGCGGGCAGGTTTTTTTTTTTCTTTTTATTTTCTCCCCGAGAGGTTGTTTGTGGTAATTTGACCCCCACCCAAACGCCTGGTGGACCATGCAAAATTTCGCAAATATATTGGTTATTCACCACAGGGGTGTTGGGTCGTAAATGAAGTGGGGTTTGAATGTTTGTTTTTTTCAGTGAAACATGAAAATTATAACACAGGACGAAAGTCACGAAACGCCTCGTGGGTGAAACGTCTCGGGTTGAAACGTCTCTGGGACAAATCAAATGTCGAACTCGAAGTGCCAACTTTCAGAGATTTATTTGACCAAAAAAAAAAAATCCTTTCACAACCTGCCTAATAAAATCGTGAATCACAATTTTTCCCCATTATAATCAAAATTATCACAACCCATTTGAACGGGCAGTTCATCCATAAATCATATTTTTTTGAAATCTGAAAATGAAATACAAAACGAATGTTTGCGTGTTTTTATTAACCAATTTGACCGCACATACCTGCCTATATGCGATTTATTTTCAGCTATGACTGTTACTTTTATATCAAGCAATGGTTATTATTAGTTATCCAATTATCCTGCATCTCAAATGCATTTATTTAAATTAACTGGGAAACTCGTAACGGTTTCAAATAACAGTACACAAATTCCCAATGACGGCCATTTACAATACAAATGTTACTAAAAATAAATGCCAGGAGACTGTGTTCCATTCAACATAGCACCTGACTTTGCAGACTTTCTGAGGGTTGGTGCGAATCAAACGTGGTGCGAATCGACCATTCCCCTTTGTGACTGTTTGTTGTCAGACTGAAAGACACCTTCCTTCTTGCTGTCATTATGACTTACCTTTTACAGAATAAAACACTTTCTGTCGTGAATATTGCTAGAACCCACCCACTTCATTAAGGTATGATGTAGAAAAAGCTTGAAGTGTGTTAATTTAAAATTTGCGAACGCATCGATATCGATTTACCGAGATGAGCACAATATCTCAAATTTTTTGAAGATTTTTTTTTGTGTCATAAAAAGGTTGCATGCGCACCAAAAATGACCATGCGCGCAGGCCTGAGAAACAGAGGTTCTTTTTTTGATGGCCTAATAGACATTTTGTCCAATGACATTTTTCCCAGATTTGAATGTTCATGAACATTTTTTTGGCTACCACTAAAAACAAAAGATATTGAGAATGATCTCTGTCTCTCTGTTTCTCTTCAATACCAGATGATGACAATAAACCTTGGTAAGTGATACATGTAAGTAAGAGCTTTCCAAGACTTAGTGTCA
Source organism: Pictodentalium vernedei (assembly GCA_031216915.1). NCBI lineage: Eukaryota > Metazoa > Mollusca > Scaphopoda > Dentaliida > Dentaliidae > Pictodentalium > Pictodentalium vernedei. The sequence continues at coordinate 153,666,992 of CM062292.1, forward strand.
GGAAATGGTGGCATTAATGAGGAACCATATCAGAAAGACATTTCATCGAAGGAATTCCACAAGTTTACATTTGCAACTGATTTTGTAAGTTGTTGTACATGCAGAGTGATTTCCTTTGAGGCTTGTGGAGAATGAAATGTCTCTGATGTGGATGAATTGTAATTGGTGTGAATAAATTACATAAGCTTTATAACAACTGGTGTCAACTTATATTTCAGAGATTTCACCACAGGTTGGAACAGTTTTGATCAAAATGTTGGTTTCTTTAACCCTTTCCAAGCAATGGTGATTGTTGAATACATGCAGAAAAACATGAAACAATAAAATTGACTTAAAATGCAACATATGCTATTCATCATTCAAACTTTTATATATTTTCAGTTTTTGTTTCATAAAACAGTCCTTATGGCCCCTCAAGTTCTTTCCAATATTGGCCATAAGCTCTGATTTGAAAGCAAATAATGAAATTCTTCAGTTATTCAGGAAATTAATTAATTTATTTATTGGTGTTTAAGGTCACATACATATGCACAATGGTTAATCGTGACAGTTTTATGGGTGAAGGAAGCTGGAGTACCCGTTTAGAATCACCGAGCATCGACGAGCAACTGTCAGCTCAACATTCTAACTCTGTTCAAGCTCAGCTTAACCCTTTACCCAACGCAGACGATATAAAAATTTATTATTTTAAATACCATTGTTTTAAATTTTTCAAAAAATTTCAACAAAACCATATCATGTGACCCCTCGTTGGAACGAGCTCAACGAGCTCGTTCCAACGAGGGGTCACATGATATGGTTTTGATTCGCATAGTAATTTATATATTTTTTATACTTACCAATGACCCAGACTTAGCTGGTGCTAACTCCACAAAAACCAGGGCCAAACACAAATTTTGCCCCCCAATCCCCAAAATTTGCATCCAAAACAAAAAGAAATCATGTCCTAAAGGACCTCCATAGTACGACTCTACTGCGCATGCGCAGTGACGCAGTCGTCCCGAAATTGGCGCCAAATATCATTCTTACTGGCAGTGCCTGGTCAGCGCTATGTACTCAGCGGGGAGGCAAGAGTTCCCAACTCAGGGAGGGCCATCCCCGTCTGGGTCATTGGTAAGTATAAAAAATATATAAATTACTATAAATTTTTTAACATTTTTATACTGTACCAATGACCCAGACTTAGCTGAATAGTAAACAGGCTGGAGGGCCTAGGACATAGAGGAAAATCCAATAAGCTCAATTATATAATAAAGAGGTAACCCCTTAAGGAGAAAAGGAGTATTAGGCTTTACATGTATCTTTCTTATTTAATATTAAATTAGAAAGATACACTACCCTTAATAATTGAGCACAATAACATTCATGTTCTCTATTAACATCCAGTATAACCCTTATACTAATTATTTTTAAAGCAAGCCAATAAATAAAGTAGTCCAGAGAATTGAGACTCTTTATAATCATTTAAAAGTGTCCGAGTATTGTATATTAAAGCCCGTTTGACACTTGACATATACAAATGCTTCACACCGAGCTACACTTTAAAAATAAGACATGAATGAAATTAAACATTAATATTACACTTTAAAACCATCCCGGAAGCGACTCAGAAATACTGTCTTGGAGGAGGCATTCCCTTGCTTTTCACTATAAAGCAGGTGACCTAAGGGAACACCCGCCCCCCCCCCCCCCCCCCTTGCCCTTGCCCTGGGTCAAATAGCCCAGAGCGAAGAGGGCAGCCGGACGGAGTCACTGCCGGAACAGAAAGCCTGCATAACTATAGTTGCAACTGTTTAGTGGACGACATTCTGAGCAACAGATAACGGACCTAAACAATGCAGGTCTCCAGAAATGGACTCAATATTTCTGAGATAAAAATTAGTAAATGTGGAAGGTTGAGACCAATAAGCAGCCTTCATTAAATCTGTAATAGCAACACTATTAGCATAAGCCCAGGAAGTAGAAAGAGCTCTTACTTCATGAGCAGAAATCTTAAGCACAGATTGCTGAGAAGAAGATAAATCTTCATACGCAGTACGGATAGTTAACTGAATCCATCTAGCAATAGAATGGACTGAAATGTCCTTTCTATTAGGCATCAAAGACAGAAAGAAACGTTTCCGTCCCTTTCTGATGAACTGAGATCTCTGTTTATAGATACGTAGTGCTCTAACAGGACAGAGTAAAGGCCTACGCCCGTCTGAAGACGGAAGAGCCTTAATAACAATAGGTTCCGGATATTTATTAGGAGCCTGATTCTTAGCTAAAAAACCCACATTAGTAGTGAAGGTGATAGTGTTCCCAACACTACGATAATGAGAATCATCCACCGATAGTGCATGAAGCTCACTGACTCTTCTGGCAGAAGAGAAAGCTAAGAGAAAAGCTGTCTTATAAGATAAGAATTTGAAATCTACTGTCCCAAGAGGTTCAAATGGCTTTTCCTTCAATTTAAGGAGAACCCAAGCTAAATTCCACTTAGGAATTAATCTAAGAGTTCTGGGTCTATTTATCGAAAAGTTTCTAACCAATTTCGATAAAGAGACATTAGATCCAATTTGTAAACTATCATGATGTGCATAGGTATCAGATAACATAGATCTATAACCCTTTATAGTAACAGGCTGCAGTTTGATTTCGTCAAACAAGTATACTAGAAAGTTTGCAATGTCTGGTATAGAGGGATCAAATATATCTACAGAATGATCCCTACACCAACGACGGAAAACCTTCCACTTAGCCGCATAGTTTAGCGAAGAGGAGGTCCTCCTACAGTTAGAAATCGCGTCCACTGCTCGTCCTGTAAAGTGCTTGCCATGCAAGAAGGACCGCACAACGGAAAAACGTGAAGGTTGAGACCTTGCGGGTTGTGATGGAGTTGGCGCGATTTCCCCTGCGAAAGAAGATCCTCTCGTGGAGGAAGCTTCCGCGGTAGGTCCCACAACAGACACCTGAGTAGATTTATCCACGGTCTCTGTGGCGACAGAGATGCTACCAACAGAATCTTGCATTGAGATTGTTTTATCTTTAGCAATACTTGTTGAATTAACGGCGCTGGAGGATACGCATATCCTATCATTCCGTCCCAAGGGATCGACAGAGCGTCTACTGCAAATGCTCTTGGATCCGGACACGGGGACACATACGTCTGCAACTGATTGTTGAGATGTGTCGCAAATAAGTCTATCATTGGCCGTTCCCATTGGTAGCAAATCTGATTGAATACTTGTTTGTTGAGAGTCCACTCCGACGGCAACAAGCGACCCTTTCGTGAAAGGGAGTCTGCTAGCACATTCAGACGACCCGGTATGTGACGGACCGAAAGAAGAACGTGATGTTCCAATGCAAACAGAAGGATTCTTTCCGTTAGATTGAACAACGGAACTGAATGAGTGCCTCCCTGATTCCGTATATACGCCACTACTGTCGTATTGTCGGATAGGATTTGGACATGAGCATCGTGAATAATGTCCATCCAGTGACGTAACGCAAGCCAAATTGACATCATTTCCTTGATGTTTATGTGCTTGCACAGGAATTGCGGATCCCAAAGACCCTGGCATCTCGAATCCGTTGGGATTAATGATGCACCCCAACCTGTTTGACTGGCATCCGTCATAATGGTAAAACTCGGATCCGGCAACTGCAGCGGAACTCCTTGAGTTAACCACTGAATGTTTGCCCAAGTCTGAATCTCTTGTTTCACTTGATCTGACAAGAGAACGTCTACATCGAGCGAATGAATTTTCACACTCCAATTCTGAGTCAGGAAAATTTGAAGAGGCCGTGTGCGTAGCCGTCCCATCGGAATGAGATCCGCGGCGGCTCCGCACAGACCTATCAGTCTCATAAATTCTCTCACCGTGACTTTGTCTGCATTCAGACAATAGCGAGCGTAACAACTGACTAATTTCGCTCTGGTTAACGGCAGACGAACGAGATTGTTGTGCGTCTCGAAGCTCATTCCCAGATGAGTGAATGACTTGGACGGCACCAGATCCGACTTCTCCTCGTTTACTATGAAACCGAGACGTCGGAGCAATAGAAGAAGATTCTGAACATCGTTCTTAAGCGTTAACTCGTTGCCGTACCTCTGAAGAATGTCGTCCAGGTAGGCCGACGTTACCGCAGACGAATGAGCTCGGAAGTAGATCATTACCGAGTTCATTACCCGAGTGAAAGCCCAGGGTGCTAGATTCAATCCGAAGCACATGGCCCGGAACTGATACACCACTCCTAGGACTGCGAAGCGTAGATACTTTCGGAATGTCGGATGTACCATGACGTGAAAGTACGCATCTTTGAGATCTATGCTCGTTGCATAATCGTTCACCCGAATACTCGCTCTGACCGATCGAATCGTCTCCATATAAAACTTCGGAGCGACGATCAGCTTGTTTATCCAGCTCAAATCTATGACTGGACGGAACGAGCCGTCTGGTTTCGGAACCAGAAACAGATGGCTGTAGAATCCCAGCGATTCCTGGTTTTCTACGACCTCTACCGCGTTCTTCATTAAAAGAGACTGCACCTCTGATACCAGAGCGTCTCTTTTCTGAGGATTTGACGGAAGATGAGTCCACTTTGGACTTCGAGTTAATGGAGGCTTTCGTTTGAAGGATATCTTTAGACCTTCCGAAGTCACTCCTCTCACCCACGGGTCGTCCGTAATCGACGCCCACTCTTGAGAAAAACTCGACAACCTTCCGCCAACCGGAACGCGATAGAGGTTTAAGCCATCACCTCCTGGATCTGCGAGGCCTGCGGTAGGAGAAACCACGTCTTCCACGACCCGCACCTCGCCTCGTCGACCTCGGGGCGTCCGACCGATTGTCCCGGCCTGAAGGACGTCCCGAACGAGAGTCGCTATCCTGACGGTCTCTCGAATAAGAGCCAGAGGACGCACCGGAACCTCTATAGGAACCTCTCTTGGGCGCATAAGACCCAGAAGTGCCCGCCTTATTCGTGTCTGCTGTATCCGACCTTTTAGGAGCGGATCTGAACAACAGAGAATCACTAGCTTTCTTTTTAATATTATCATAAATAGCGGAAAGCTTGCCGTCAAAGAGAAGATCTCCTGAGACCGAAGCGACTCTAAGAGAGTTCTTCACCTTAGAATCCACTAGTGTGGATGTAGCCAGGGCTGCGTCACGTCTAACCAACTCCAGATTTGCCACTGAAAGGGCGGAGTTACACGTGGAATAAGCTACTGCCCTTGAAAGAAGTCTTAAAGAGGATTGTATATCCTGAAACTCTTCCCCTTGAAGGCGCAGTGATAACGCCTTAGTAAGGTGATCTGCGTAAGATAAGACATCTAAATTGGCTCTGTTAGACGCAATAGCTGTTTCCAACACTGCGGTTGGAATAGAAGCTGACGACGGTAATGATAGCTCTAAGTCTTCCGCCTCGTCGTCCATACGCAGAGGAACTCTCGGTATACCCTGACCTGCCGTGTCGAATTTATTCCTTGCATTAATGAAAGGCAGGTTGAGAGTATTTGCGGACAAGAAACCTGCTTTCCCCGTCCTGGAAGCAAGTTTAAAAATAGCGTCGTTCAATAATTCAAATGTTCTTGCAACATTATTGGACTGCGACGGAAACTCGGGAGCGATGTCCCTGAACCGCTCAAAAAATTCAGAGTCCAATGACGCTATAATTCTCCTGTCCGGAAGCGCAGCAGTCTGGCCCGACGGAACAACTTGAGGAAGAAAGTGCCGGATGAAGTCCACGGCAGCTTTATGTTGTTCCGAAAGGGATAGCTCCAATTCATCCGTATCCCTTTCACCATCCGGTCGGACCTCCCGATGTTCCCGGTCGTCCGCCCCCGATGCTTCGGCGGAGCGTACCGACCCAGCGCCGTCGGATAATTCTCAATCCGACACCGTTTCTGTCGGCTGCTGGGATGCTGCGATAAGCTGTGCTATCTGCACTAGAATGTCCGACGTCGAGACCTGCGGAGGCGCGGTCTTTCGCTGCTTCGCCGAGGGCAGCTCCGCATCAGATGGCTCCCGCATACTTTTCCTATGCGAACGTCCGGAGTCCATCGGTCTCGAATCCCTGGCTGCCGGATGGTGTGACCTGGTCGCCGAAGAATCCTTCATCGGCGAAGCTGGCAAAATATCGGAGGTCACGCAGCCAAGGTGCGGTCGTGTGCGCCGACGAGAAGAGGAAGCCTTAACAGTCTCTGCGGACTGCTTATACAACGGGGCGTCCCGAGCGACGGACGTATGCTCCGCTAAAGACACATTTTGTACCACAACATCTGGTCCCAGATGTTGTTGTACGAGAGAGGGGCCTCTCTCGCTCGCGGCCCGGCTGGACCTGGACGAGCTAGGAACCGGACTAAAAGGCTTCCTCCGTTCTCGTTCACTATCCGCCGTCACTGGGTGTGCATCTATTATTTTTATAGTGCTCGCATCACCCAAAATTTCCTCTTGGACCGCATCGGACGAACCCGGCTGCCGAACCATTCGGTGAATGGACGCTACACCGGGCGAGCTAGCGGACGACATTTGTCTAATCTCCATGAGCACTTTTGCCGCTAGCTCTGAATTCATTTGTGACGACGGACGCACACTTGAAGAAGATAACATGGAAACATCACCCTGTTCTGGTTCCTCTGAAATAGAAACTGAGAGAGTAGAGTGACCTTGTGGAGAAAGAGCCGGCATCGCTCTTTCTCCAGAAACAACATATCGTGACACACGTTTCCAATGTTTCTCATCCCAATGTTCACATATAGGACAGGGATTAATGCGAGAACACTGACTACAATTAATACAATGATCATGAAAGTCAGAGGAAGATTTCTTCCTATTACAATTTGAACAATGTCCCTTCATTGTGAAAGAACAACAATAAGTCCTAGTTACTCGCAAAAACCCCTGACACAAAGATACATAATAACATGATCCATTAATAAATGAAAAAACAATTGCAAAACAAAATAATTTTGAAAAAATATTTTTTCAGAGAAGCCCAAGTTGCTGAAAAGTAACGTTGAGCCCCGATGGATCCGATGGCAAAGTGTGGTCAAAAATTTTAAAATTATATAAAATAATTAATGAGACACTTTCGGATAATATAAATGTATCTTATAATGAGATAAACTACCACAAAGGCAAACAGCCCCCCTCAAAAAAGGCTGTTGCCAATGAAAACAAACAGTGTAAACACACTAGAAAACATGACTCCAGGCACTGAAAAAACTGGCCCGGAATCAGTCATCAATTACACTCTATCTGATGCAAAACAGAGACTCCCAGGGGAGAATCTGCAGAACATCAGATGGAAGATGCAGAACACAAACGTTATACACCCATGGGTGAAAACGTAACTATGGGGAAAATAACAGAAAACATTCTGTAACCAAGCAACTCTCCCAGGAAATTTTAGAAATGAAACTTCTCAAAAATATGCCAAAAGCATGGGAGAATTGCAAGGGGGGACTTTAGAAGGCTAGGGGAGAGGAAACACTGAATAAGCAGTGCAACAATTAGCAAGAATGACAACAAGAGGCCCATGCCTCGAAAATAGGCAACTTAACATAATTTCAACAAAAAATTTTAAGTACAGCCCTGATTATTTTTTGCCACTTCTTTTTTCCTCTCCTCCTTCTATCCTCCTTAGAATCACATTTTCTCCAAAAATTACGTGTCTGGCATCCTTTAAACTGAGATTTACAAGCACAAAGATCAGTGAGATGTTGACTGATGAAGGGCCAAACAGAGAAATGATATTTGGCGCCAATTTCGGGACGACTGCGTCACTGTGCATGCGCAGTAGAGTCGTACTATGGAGGTCCTTTAGGACATGATTTCTTTTTGTTTTGGATGCAAATTTTGGGGATTGGGGGGCAAAATTTGTGTTTGGCCCTGGTTTTTGTGGAGTTAGCACCAGCTAAGTCTGGGTCATTGGTACAGTATAAAAATATACTATTTTTTCAAATGCTGAATTTGCATATTACGCGGGCGGATGCGGGCGATTCGTTGGGTAAAGGGTTAAGCAGGGTTACAGCGATTGAAGACATGTGCACCATCGATGTGCAGTACTCTTTAGTACACGGTGTCATTGTGCCCCCATGTAGGCAAACGGGATAAAGTGCCTTGCCCAAGGACACAATGCGGGTTGTCCCGGACAGGGATAGAACACGGGACCTCTAGCATAGAAGTCCAACAGTCTACCACTGAGCCACCACACTCCTATTCATGTAAAGTATGGCAAGAGTTCTCCTTCTCTCGCTTGTACTAGGTAAAGGATTATGACAGCACTCTATAAGGGATTCATTCCTGCCGAAGCCCACCTGACTAGGGGGGTATGGATTTCAAAAATGCCCCATGGTACAAAATGCCCCCACAGCACCAAAAATCCCATAGAACAAAAAATAACCATGGTAAAAATGACAAAAGAATGGTAAATATTAAAAAATGTAATTAATTAATTTATTTTGCTTATTTATTTATTTATTGGTGCTGAAGGTCGCATACTAAAAGTGAGCAAGTAAAATGCACAACATGCAAGAAATACAGCACTAGTAGAAATAAGTTGTAGGATATCCACTAGATAATCTCTGATAATCTGTCTCCAAGAGTTCTAGAAGTATCACTGTACAAATTTGATAAGGTGGGGTGGGGGGTCTTAAGGGAGAAAACCTCTCGCTGCCCCCTCCAATTTTTTTCTTCCCACGTAAACTACACGTATTTATGGTGTAAAGATAGTAACTATGGCAATAGAAACTAACTGAAATTCTGATTCGGGGTATAAGGTTAACTTGATCTATCAGTAAGCAATCGGTTATCAGCCAATAAAAGCCTATCAGCAATCGGTATGACTAGCATGAAAAATATCGGCTCTTGCCGATTGTCGAAAAAAAATTATTGGGTACCAATTCTAACTCTATTTCACAGCCATTTTAATGTTCTGCTAATAACTAACAAACATGCCGTGCATTACACTGTGTAGATCAGACCCCTGACATAACATTTAAATAAGCATATGAACTTTGTGACAGGTCGCGCCACTTTTTTCCACTGACAGTGATTACTAAACTTCAATCATTCACATAAAAAATCTGATGACGTTTTAGCCTTCGTAAGACTGTGGCCCAGCCGTCTAGAGACATGGGCCACAGTCATACAAAGATTACAACGAGGTATGTGTACTTTCAACATCCGGGTGTGCACTTTCAACAATCAACATCTGATGTGGAAATTGGCAAATTGCACATGTCAATTCTGATCACGAGGACCATACAGCAACACACAGAACATTTTTACGGAAAGGGTTGTTTTACTGTTTCATCAATAAAAGTCCTGTGGCAAAACATGGGTGCTAAATCCGTGATATATTTTTGAATGTTATCTCGTAACTTTCTATGATTATGAACATATTCCACTTAACAATTCTTACTGTATACAAATAAAAGAAATGAATGTCGTAATGACAAGGGGTGACAGAACCATATTAAAAGGGGAGAGGCACAGTTGTCAGACCCAGGAGAAACTGAGCCGACCATTGTTTTGACCCTGGCAGCTGCTGAAGGCTTTCGCTCTCAGAAATTAAGTACCTAAGGGTCTAACTGCTCATTGAAAAAAATAATTTAGCCCCCCCCCCCCCCCCCCCCCCCCACCCCCAAATAATTAGAATTTTTTTGGTCACAAGTAAGGCTGAAATACAATAATTTCTGATGTTATATGCTCCGCGGAATATATAGCATTGAAAATTATATTAGTACCTACATGTAGGGGTCTAACTGCTCATTGAAAAAAATAATTTACCCCCCCCCCCCCCCCCCCCCACCCTCTCAAAAAATAATTTGGGAATTCAATTTTGACGATTTTTGAGTCGAAGTACACTTTTCAGTGAACTAACTGATGTTCATTTTACAAAACTATTTCCCTGTGGTGAATATGAGCACAAGGATAGAGCAGGCAATACTTTCGCAACATCGCCCGCAAGAACAGGAATGGGAGAGACAGTGTGTTCCTCAGGAAAATAGTTTGCAATATGATGCCAATATCACAGTCGAGCCGAGTCAAAAAAAAGTGAAAGTATTTTTACGATTTTATGACATGAGCTACAACTTCCGACGACTTACAGTAACTAATAGCATGAGGGCTGGACTTTCCTGTTACCAAACACCTGCATAATCATGAATGAGTTCTACAGTGCAGGTCACATGTCAGTCGTGTGACGAAGTTGTTGACATTGTGATGTTTTCGTATGCGTTCTGGAATGTGGACATTGGAGTATACTGAACAGTAATTAGTAAACTACACCAGTGTATGCTTGCTTTGGCCAATTTAAATTATCTGTTGAATGACACATCCTATCACACCCCACTTATACATCGCATAAAGTGTGAATGTATCATGCATGCCCCTTTTCAACTGAATGTTTCATGCTGGAATCTTGCCTGGTAAAAGGTGCACGCAAGTCTTAAATGACGAGCGCAGTGCGGTGCGCACATGGTGTTTTTCAAAATTGAAGGTCTGTTGGCATACATCAAAGACAAAAAAGGGCGAGTTTGATATCACCACAAGAACTAGGGTTGTGTACCTTTTGGCCCAACAGGCGATACATCTTATTGTGTATGATAATAGCAGTGACGCGGTGTGTTTACCGTTTAACTATCGTAATATATTTTCTTTATTTATTTTATTACTTGCACCGAAAGTATATTCAATATTGTCACCGCACTTTTTTCAACCATTTTTACAGTAATAATATAGGTGAACAAAACTATTTGGTATCGGCATCGGTATCAGCCACTAGCAGCGTGGCATTCACTATTCGATTACCAGATAACAGCTGGCATGGATAGCCATGCTTGTCATTTCAGTTGATAACTAGAGTGATGTCACGCATGCAGTCCGACTGTCCCAACAATGGCAATGCGTAGACACAAAATAGTCTGAGCCAGAGACCAGCCGACCAGGTGACTGGGGCGAAAAAGTCACCTTGGATTGGATAACTTTGCTCTGACTTCACTAAAAAGCAAAATCGTATCGCCCTGTAATTTGTAAATTCCCAATTGACCCACCTTGCAATTAGGTGAATTCGCGTAGAATTTACAAAGTAATTTCCATCTGAAAATAGTATTATTGCTTGCGTTAATTGTTATTGTGATTAATTTTCATAGTAACTAAAAATAAAATCAGCATCTAAAAACAATGCCCGATTAATAACGTAATCGCGAACCGTCTTGGCTGAATTGAAATTAGGTGACAAGTCGTCAAGTTAAGACAAGATTTTCTATTTAAGTTATCTTTAAAATAAGTATTTTTCACACTCACTGACTCAGAATTTTTTTTCTGGGGAGAAGTTTTTCATAAAACAACACTTTTTTGTAAAAGCTGAAGTTTTAATTCCAATCTGGATTTTATTTTTGTGCAAGACGTTTTGAAAACCAAAACAGTATGGTCTCGTTTCCTATTAAAAGGTCATTTCCGAGGTTATTGGATATCCTCAGCCAAATGACTATTTTGAGCTATAGTTTTAGTTTATGGTGGTATGGATTTAGTAAATAATTCTCTTTAATGGTGATATGGCCAAAATAATCTGTTGATGGTCTTGATTCAAACTGTGTATTGTCAAGTGCATTTCAATTGGGGGTCAAGGTCACATGGAAGTGTTAAATGACAAACTCAGACCTGTTTGGGACTTGACAGTTTGCAGTTTAAAAATGGGACAATTTTTGTGTAAATTTGCTTTGAGAAAGCCTTCTGAAAAAATGAATAAGAAACCCATATGTTTTTTATTTGTCAGGATGATCATGTTATGCTGTAAAATCCTCAGTGGAGGAATGAGGAATTCCTATAACACAGTTTTATCACTATCGATGCACGGAAATTGGAGATTTATCCCCAAAATGAGAAAATTTTGACCATTTTGAGCCATTTTTTTAGCCATCAACTGTGTCATTCGGCTGAGTGTATTTGAGTGATATTATAAGATTTTTATTGTGTACAGTTGTCTCCAGAAAGGACCATATTCAGAGCTGCCAGAAACTATATACATTGTGAGTATTGTGAATAGGGGAGGTAATTTAAATGCGAAATATCCTGGGCCGTGTCAATCAGAAGCAGAACATTTCTTGAAAAGCTGACATTTTCACCTGAATAACTGTAACGAGACCTTATGTAGAAAACAGTGTTTGCTTTCGTTGCAATTTCTGGCCTCCAATCTCCATAGCAACCAACTGTATTAGTGGGAATATGTTGTAGGATAACTAAAAGAAATATTAAAGCATATTTTTCTTTTTTCAGTTGTACCCTGTACAGATATAATTTCCTAGAAAGTTCTCCCTCTTGAGGTATTTTAAGTCCAGTAATGGTGTTATCAAGAGAATTATGTAGGTTTTTTAACACAATTTTATTTGAAAATGCTGTTTACTGGTACAGTTATATGGAAAACTCTTTCTGAGATCTTTCCAGGGAATTATCAGAGTGTAGTCTGATTAGTAGAGATAATTTGGGACTGAATATTCTTAATCGTTACATTTACACAGCTCTTTTCAAATAGCATATACTTCAAATGTCAGTCTTTTGGATCAGGTCAGGAACTGAAATGGGTCTATTTTTAACCCTTTAGCAAACACAATGTGTGCTATGCAGGAAAATGTGGTTACAAGAGATTTGTAGAATTTTTTTCTTTTATGATTACATTATATTATAATTGATAGAATCAGTGAATGATGCTTAGCCAAATGAGGAAAGTGAATTGAGAATGCTGTGGAAAAGAGTGGGTGGGTGGGGACTGAAATATGCATTTTGAGGGAAGATGAAGTTTACAAATGAATGTAATTTCTGAGTTTTTTTTAATTTTATCAGTTAATGTGTGATCCTGATGTAGCTTTTGGTGCTGAAAGTGACTGTGCACATCAAAAATAAATCATCCATCACCATTGGTTTAGTCTGACCATTGGCCAATATACCAACACAGCTGCCATGATAGCTATTGTCCATGGTGTTACAGCTGTGCATCCATCTAAATTGAAATCTAACTTCCTTCTCTCAGGTTAAAGCATACTGCCTTGGTAGAATAGGGGAACCACTGATGTCACATGCTTTCATCTAATGCAAAATTTACTCTACAGAGCTTTTATCAGAGTCAGAAATGTGAAAGAACAGGCCTTCTCTCACTGAACATTACTGCGTAAAGAAACGTAAAGAAACTGGCTGTCAGAGTGCTCGGTGTGCCGCTATCCATGGGGCTTAAGGGCACTAAGTTAACAATTTTTTCATATGTGCCATACATCATTTTTCTCAGAATTAAATACAGATGCACATTTACTGTTTCTGAGAGTGTGAAGAATTTTTTATTTTTCACTTAAGGTCTCGTTTCCTATTAAAAGGTCATTTCCGAGGTTATTGGATATCCTCAGCCAAATGACTATTTTGAGCTATAGTTTTAGTTTATGGTGGTATGGATTTAGTAAATAATTCTCTTTAATGGTGATATGGCCAAAATAATCTGTTGATGGTCTTGATTCAAACTGTGTATTGTCAAGTGCATTTCAATTGGGGGTCAAGGTCACATGGAAGTGTTAAATGACAAACCCAGACCTGTTTGGGACCTGACAGTTTGCAGTTTAAAAATGGGACAATTTTTGTGTAAATTTGCTTTGAGAAAGCCTTCTGAAAAAATGAATAAGAAACCCATATGTTTTTTATTTGTCAGGATGATCATGTTATGCTGTAAAATCCTCAGTGGAGGAATGAGGAATTCCTATAACACAGTTTTATCACTATCGATGCACGGAAATTGGAGATTTATCCCCAAAATGAGAAAATTTTGACCATTTTGAGCCATTTTTTTTAGCCATCAACTGTGTCATTCGGCTGAGTGTATTTGAGTGATATTGTAAGATTTTTATTGTGTACAGTTGTCTCCAGAAAGGACCATATTCAGAGCTGCCAGAAACTATATACATTGTGAGTATTGTGAATAGGGGAGGTAATTTAAATGCGAAATATCCTGGGCCGTGTTAATCAGAAGCAGAACATTTCTTGAAAAGCTGACATTTTCACCTGAATAACTGTAACGAGACCTATATTAACCTACTTTTTACTCACTCTGGACCAAGAAATGGACACACTTGAATTGTTTAATTCAAGGCTGATCTGTCTCTTCTAAAAAGTAAATGCCCATTTGAATTTGAATTGTAAACTTTTCTTTTTATAAATAAATTAATACACAGAGGTATGTTTTTTTCTCGTAAACAATTCTTTGTACAAATAAATTTACACACAGAGATGTGTTATTGCCCAATTGTAGTGATTTATTTTTGTGAGAGATGAAAATATAATATACCGGTAGATCATGCGAATGCAGAATCATCGCTCAACATTTGCTTTTCACTTCTCCCTGTTTCATCTGACTTCTCCCTAAAGTCAGTGGAGGGAGAAGTGACTTCTCCCTCAAATTACCCTCCAGGCTGATCCCTAGTCTGAGCCATTTTTTGTTAACTGTTTGTTTACCTAACGAATCTGCCATATCTGCACTCACGATATACAAAAATTGCTATTCAAATTTTATTTTTTCATTTCTCTGGTGGTGTGTTATAGTAGGCAATATTTTGTTTATTTGCATTTAATAACTCCCAATCCTTCAAAATGCACTTTTGGAAAAAATCAAATAATCAAAGCTGGAGTTATTGGATCGGAAACCAATTGTTTACGGACAGACATACTGACAGACAATTTACATAATATTACCGTTTTTACAAATGGTTGTATTAAAAAGTAGGGATACGGAGATTTGCCCCGCGGACATTTGCCCCGATACAAAAGCGGATATTTGCCCCGATCTCTTTTTTCTTAGGCGGATATTTGCCCCGATCTCTTTTTTCTTAGGCGGATATTTGCCCCGATCTCTTTTTTCTTAGGCGGATATTTGCCCCGATCTCATTTTCCCGGGTACAGTATTTTCCCGTCAACAAGGTCTATGAAAACAAGCGGCCAATATATCAATGAGTGTTTTCACTGACTCGAAAGCCAATATATCAATGAGTGTTTTCACTGACTCGAAAACAATGAGTCAAAATTATTCAGTGGTGATTGATTGTCTATGAATTGTCAAAGAAAACAAGCAGTTAATATATCAATGAGTGTTTTTAATGACTTGAAAACAATCAGTGAATATCATAAGTGTATTTACTGACTTGAAAACAATTGATCAAATGTATTCAGTGGTCATGAGTGACGCTCATGTTGGAGTTGTTGGATAAACAAAGTCGGCTGCTTTGCTGCTTTTTTGTATATAAAGGGAATATGGATGGCAAATGCATATCACATTCAATATGGAGTTTATACGTACTACACGTGGTGGTGAAAAGTTGTGTTTAGAGGGATATTCATATACTTTGAAAAGAACAAACAAGGACAGTATTCGTTGGGAATGTTCTTCCCGAAGAACAACAAAATGCAATGGTAGTTTGTTGACTGATTTGAATAAAACGAAAGTTATTACTTCGACCGTGCATAATCATTCCCAAGATCAAACAGCCATTGAAGCATTGAAAGCTCGCCAATCAATAAAAGATTCAGTATCTTGCAATCGTGGAAAGACTGTTCAAATAGTGAAGGACAAATTATCCGAGTACCCTGTTGATGTTCGAGTAGCTGCCGGGTCAACAGAGACTGTGAAACGTGCTGTTAGAAGGTACAAAAGGGGCACAGCTCCCAAAGAGCCAAAACAACTCGCCGACCTCCAACATCCCCGAAGAGTACACAACAACTGGTGGTGTCGACAATCTTCCTTTTCTTTTCTATGACAATTACAAAGATGATGGCTCTAATAACAAAAGAGTGCTAGTTTTTGGTACAATTGATAGTCTTACATTTTTGTGTGATTCAGATGAGTGGTTCCTGGATGGAACGTTTGGTGCAGCCCCAAAAGTTTTCCAACAGTTGTTTGTCATACGTGCAAAGAAGGATGGATCGACAGTCACATGTGTTTATGCATTCCTTCCATCAAAAGAGCAAATTTGCTACGACGAGATGTTTGCTGCAATAATGAATGAGTGTCAGTCATTAGATCTTTATCCGAATCCATCGACTATCAGCTGTGATTATGAAACAGCTATTCACAACTCCATACGGACAATGTTCGGTCTTTCAGTTCGCATTCAGGGATGTTTTTATCACCTGTGCCAAAATACATGGAGAAAAATTCAGAGTTGTGGACTCAGTGTTGAATACAAAGACAACGATGCTGTTAAACATTCAGTTGGAATGCTAGATGGACTAGCATTTCTTCCTGTCGACAAGCTCAAAGAGGGTATGGCCATAGTAAGATTTAGTGCACATGATTGTCTTCATGAGGTTATTGACTATTTCGACAACACATATGTCAGTGGGCCAACAAAAGTCAGCATGAAGGATGGTAAATTGACGCTGAAATCTTTCAACAACCCACGCTTCCCCCCAACCATTTGGAGTGTTCATGAAGCCACAATGAACAACCGTTCAAGAACGAACAATGAGTGTGAATCGTGGAACAATGGATACAGTCATCTTGTGGGACATGACAACCCAGGTGTATGGCACTCCATATCATGCATTCAAAAGGATCATCTATCTGCACTGACTGATATTCGTAGAATCACAGTTCTAGAGCCACCGACAAAACGAGTTCGACGAGAGACTTTGAAGTTGCAAAAAAAACTTAAGACACTATGTACACAAATTTCAACTGGTGAGAAAGACACCCGCGCCTTTCTAAAAGACATTGGCCATTGCATTAGATTCTAATATTTGTTAACTGAAATGTTGAATGTTGAATGAATTCTTTGAAATGTTCTGTTTTCGGACCATGTTACTAGAATATTGTGCTTAAATGTTACGGTACATTCTGATAGATATTTAAATGTTATTATATGTTACTTTTAAATAACATAAATAAATTGTATAACCACTATCCAAACATTCGTCTGACAAATGTCTGGAAAGTGGTTATACAATAAACCCTCAAAATATTTTTGAACAGGCAGTTTCTCAAAATTAATCTTGACTTGAGGATTCGCGTGTAGGCTGTTTCAATGAATTGTGCTATTTATATATGTGCTTCACTTCGTTTTTTTTGTTGTTGTAAAATTTTGGCTTGAATAAAAGTCAGTTTAATCTCCTTAAGCGTTGTTTTTCTATTGCCATATCGTCCATAAGCATGGTCCGAATCGTCCAGAAATCTGGGGGAAAAAATTAATTTTACTTTCTAAACGACAAAATTTTATCGGGGCAAATGTCCAGGAGAGAATTTTTATAGCGGGGCAAATGTCCACTATGTAATTAGCTGATCGGGGCAAATGTCCACTATGTAATTAGCTGATCGGGGCAAATGTCCGTTTTCTTTAAAAAGTGATGCGGGGCAAATATCCTCGGGGCAAATGTCCGGGATTCTAAAAAGTAATATCAAATTTGAAGAGAATCATATAATTAGAACTGGATTTATCTTCTGGATAACATGGGAAGGAGGGAGGGGTGGATTGATTGCACCCATCTCCCCCAAAGTTTTGGAGACAGCATCAAAATCCCTCACTCCCATTTCCTTCCAATCTGTATTACTTTTATAAAACAACAGAAGTATGCTGCAGAAGGCATTTCTTTATATTTCAAACTGTGAAGCTCAGGTAATGAGAAAAAAAGCTGCATACAAGTAAAAGAAATCAGGTCTGTAAATGCAATTATTAAAAGTTGTATTGATCATGCAAGAACAAAAAGTGACAAAGTATGTGTTAGAAGCCCAATTTCAAATTTAAAGAAACTAGACCTTGCCCCAAATGAAAAACAATGACGTTGTACATGTAACACAGTGTTTGAAGAATAAAAGGTAAAACCTTGAAAAATAAATCTTCAATCCAAAACTTTAAGCTGGGAACACTAAGTAAAATTGATTGCAAAAAAGGGTTAAATATTTCCTAAAACAGATAAAAGAAATCACTGATGTAAATGCAATCATTAAGTTGTATTTTCCAATGCAAAGAAACTAAGTCTGAAAACATGTTAAAATGGGTTAAAACCCTGTCAACATTCATTAAAATCACTGTAGAAGCATGGGGTCAGTAGATAGTAGACATTGTCCCAAATGAGAAACAGTAACATTGCAGTAAAGTGTTTGAAGAAATAAAGGTGTAACTTTGTAAAGTTTTATTGATCATGCAAGAACAAAAAGTGACAAAGTATGTGTTAGAAGCCCAGTTTCAAATTTAAAGAAACTAAATTTGAAAACTGTTTTGAAAAGGGTTAAAATAATGCAAATATTAATTGAAACCACTGTATACAGCATCAGTAGACCTTGCCCCAAATGAAAAACAATGACGTTGTACATGCAACACAGTGTTTGAAGAATAAAAGGTACAACCTTGAAAAAAAATCTTCAATCCAAAACTTTAAGCTGGGAATGCTAAGTACAATGTAAAATTGACTGCAAAAAAGAGTTAAATATTTCCTAAAACAGATAAAAGAAATCACTGAGGTAAATGTAATCATCAAGTTGTATTTTCCAATGCAAAGAAACTAAGTCTGAAAACATGTTTAAAAGGGGGGTGGGGGGTTGTTGGAGTCAATTTTTTTCTGCATGCTGTCACTCTGTGCATAATTGGCGCTATGTAAAAATGGTCTATTACACAACATTTTGTCGTTTATTTGAGCAAGATCAGCGAGGTATTCGCTATTTTAGAGATTGCTGAAAATTTTGATCTGGGAAGTGTCATACCTTTACTTTTTTTAGTATTGATTATATAATATTTATCTTATACCTGTTGAAGATATAGCCCATGTGTTATAGATTATCTATAACACATACCCCTATGTCGTATAGATTGGAGAACATTTTGAGTCGACATTTTGACACGAAATCATCCCCAAAACCCTTTTAAAAATGCAGAAAAGAACAAAAATGGTCGGTATAAGATAAATACAACAATACCATAGTGTGTTTTGATATGTTTGATATCTCAACTCGTTGAAAGTGAGTTTTGTTCGCTCGGCAAGCCTCGCGAAAAAAACTCACTTTCAACTCGTTGAGATATCAAACATATCAAAACACACTATGGTATTATCGTATATATATTTTATTAAAATTGATAACATCTGAGAGTGATACAGTTGATGCGGTGGTATGGGGTCATTGGTGGTAACGGATCACTTTGAAATTTTATTTTGAATAACAATAAAGGTATCGTTTTTCTGTGAACTAGGCCATATTTTTGAAGGCAATTTATTTCTTGCACCAAATACCAAATATTAGCTTCTCACTCAATATAGGGGTACTCGTAAACAATAAATAACTTTTGTGCATGCGCCGTAAGCTCCTAAGTTGCAGAAAACGCGAAAATACAAAGACGGCAAAAAGTTGTTTGTTTTCTGTAATGACATACAGAAGGAACAAATTCCTATTATGAGTTACTTCATATGAATACACGTGTGATTTCCTAAATCAGAAAAAAATGCTGTGTTTCCATTTTAAGTTATAACAGTAACTTGTCTTAAGGCTCCCTTTTCCTTGTGTAGCGGATCACCCATTTCTGCGCTGTTCATCGATATGGACACACATGGTCGCACAAAATGTTAACAAGAATAAACCGCTTCCCACTCCACAAACGATATTAACTGCAAAGATGGCGTGGATGGCTGCAATGTCATTAAATCCAGTAGCAGGGTGTTAACCCCATCGGTACTGCCCTTAAAACAGGGTTTCCGCTAGACTGGCTGCGGGTCTATCGACCGGACCCATTCCCCCCTCCGATCATACTATGATCAGTCAGAAAAGCTGGTGGTTAAAATGTTGAGTACAATGCTGTATCGTAACGACACTCAGGGTCCTTTGTTTCCACGTAATATAGGCATAATTATGTTGTATACTATGCCTACTATTACTGGCGACAACCTGATACTTTATAACCCCCAGACGAGAGGGGGAAACAAAGTTCAAATCCTAAACGTCTCCTATAAACTTTCGGACTCAAATTGTCGTGTTTGATCCGAAATCACTGGCTTTTACTTCGAGAGATAAATGATGTAATTGCACGTGCATGACATCACACGTCCGCATCATGGTTCTTTTCGAATATTTCGTTCTCTCTGCATTTCCAATTATTTACGTTGACACATATCGGGTTGTATAAAAAAAATTGGGGTCAAGCGTCGCAGTCACTGTCAGGATTCATGGATTTTGTGTTGTTTTGGGTTTGTATTTTTATGAAACCTCCGACCAGATGTAGTATTGTGTATCCCGTGGGAATTTAGAGAATTGTAGAAGGAAAAAATGCATATTTTCCACTTCAATTATTTAGCATTTTAGCGACCAGAATGCCCCCAGAGAGCACCTAAAAATCAAAATATTCTTCCCCCAGACCCCCCTCTTTTTGCACGTGCCTTCGGCACATGCGGCAGACACCTTCGACGTCTGAGGTTCAAATTTTCCCCAAGCGGAAACCCTGCTTAAAATAGCACTACAGCTGTGCAGACCGGGAAGAGGTTGGAGAGGGTGGAAACTGTCAAATCTCGGACATTTCGAGCAAAAAATGAACAAAATCCGGGAAACTGATGAATTGCAGAATGCACCCCCCCCCCCCCCCCCATGTCGGGGACTCCGGCATTTTCGTCGAATGACTTTACTCATCTTGTGGGCACATTCGACAAATGGGAAATGCGCATTCCGAACCTTCGCATTCAAATGTATTGGAGATATCACTGGGTTCTTTCAGACCTTGGTTGGACTAACACTTACCGGGTAACACCCAGACAGAGGGTTGACAGCGGCAACACTGGCAAACACAAAGTGGGGCGGGGGGGGGGGGGGGGGGGCTATGGGCCACGCTTCGACATGTTAGATCACAGATTCAACATGTCAAAGCGTAGCCCCCGTCGGCGGCAGAGTAGCCCCCTCCCCTTTCGAAAATTGGTGCGCTGGTCTATTATGGCAGAGGTCCTATGTTGCATCTCTGGTTGAGCAAAATTAGCGAGGTTTCAGAACAGGCACTGACAGCATCAACTTTGCCATTGGTGAAGTTGATTCTGCCACGGCGTACTATCCCAATGGGTGGGGGTGCAAAGTGGCTGTATCCCGTATGCAGGGAGAGACTGGAGTACAGGATAAAGATTCCCCCAGAGTATTTGAGAACAGGAGGGAAATGAAACTACCCCACCCCCTGCATAGTTCGCCACAGTTATCTGTGCCAGTGGGCAAAGAAGAAATTTTAATACAAGTTGTAAACCGATAACCCTTGTAAAACATTTCTAGCCTAACTAGCCTTTTCAGTAAAGTAGAAAAAAATCCATGATACTCTAATCGTATTATTATGCATATAGCGTAATAGCAAATACACTGTTCTTGAGTTTCTAAACCGATGCAAATGGGATTTAAATACTGCCCACATGTCACGAAAAAAGCAAGTCACATCAGCACGCGTAGGCCCTGCCGTAGAGGTCTTGTATAGGTAATATAGATAGTTAGGCCAGGTGATACTGTGGTCGGGGGTAATGCATGGGGGTTCAGTGTTAGTATTTAGTACTGTTATTTCCTTTAATGCTTTGTAATATAACTAAAGTATATAGTCGGTAATGTTGGGCCAAGCCGTATTCAAAGGGAGGGGGGGGGGTGGTGTGGGGGGAAAGGAGCAATCGCAGGTAGTTTAGAAAGGCGGTATTGTATGGGTGGGCTATACCCTGAAAGGCCCTTGATAATAGTAGCTTATCGACTGTGTGGTATTATTCTATAACTGGTATAGGTAATTGGTAATGTAAGGGTGTATTGTGGAGTGGTGTTAAGGCCTGGTAGTTTAGTACGGTGGTATATCATGGGTCGACTGTACCATGTAAGGCCCATCCAGCCCTTGGTACTATTAACATACCCGAGGCAATGTATTATCCTTTTACTGGTATATGAAGTGTAAAGCCAAACAGTGTTGTGAAGTTGTGTATAATGCGTAATAGATTAGAAGGGTAGTATAGGCTATAGTGCGTTTGTTGTCCTCTCGACTCCCTCGTTTCACTTCACCCTGGCCTCTGGCTAGGCCAATCCTGCCTGTCTGCTCCCCACCGGTCCTGCTTGCCTCCCTGGCCCCTGGCCAGGCCTAACCTTCCTGCCTGCCCCCGGGGGTCCTGCCTGCAGGGCCCACCTGCCTAACCTGAAATGAGTCGAAGAGTCATTGAGTCACTCAGTCGAGTGACTCTGCATACGACTCGAATGACTCCACATTCGAGTCGTTTGAGGAGTCACTCGATCGAGTGACTCCACCTGACCGGAACGACTGCCTCTGTGGGTCCTGTCTGCCCCTGCAGGTCCTACCTGCCTGCCTGAATGACTCTTTGACTCATTTCAGGTTAGGCAGGCAGACAGGCCCTGCAGGCGGGACCCCCAGGGCAGGCAGGAAGGTTATGTCTGGCCAGAGGCCAGGCAGGCAAGCAGGGCCCTGCAGGCAGGACCTGTGGGGGGCAGACAGGTAGGCAGTAAACCCAACATCATGGTTTTCACACTAAAGGTGGCTCCCCCAAAAGTAGGGAATTTAACACTGCTCCCCCAAATTGCTCCCCGAAAAATCTCCCAAATAGGGCCTGATTCATACGACCTATACTACTAGCATGTTGTTGAGCTGCCAGTTGTTCATCTTTGTTGATTTATTTTCTCCCTGTACTCTAAATTCCATACATACACTGTACATGTAGGCTTTCACGGTTACAATTCACCAATGAACCCTCAAACACCAACTGATATGAGCATGGGTGGACTGGAGTAAGAATATTGAGGAGTTGACAATTACTTGTCTCTGCTTGGTAGTTCTCATCGATGACTCTGACTTTCTCCACATATAAAACTGTCTCCGACACGATATGACCCTGGCTGTCGAAAAAATCGCTAAACCCCAAAACCAATAAACAAATAAATATCAGTAAACAAGTTTTAATCCCTTACCCAACGTAACGGAAAAAATCGGCCAGCGCTATACACGAAAATCGCTATTCAATCTTTTTTTTATATTTTCACTTTTTGCTTCCAAAACATAGGTTCTGACCCCCTCATTGAAAGGTGTGCATTGCGCACATTCCAATGAGGGGTCATAACCTTTGTTTTGGAAGCAAAAAATGAAAATTTTTAGTTACACGATAATTTTTTTACGAGTGTCATCTGCTACTAACAATAGGTAAAGGGTTATACCCTGACAATTTCTACACAGATCACAGTGAGCAAGTAAATCGACAGCTACATGTATCTGTAAACTAATTCGGCGTTTGCAGGAGGAGGGGGGGGGGGGGGGGTTAACAAAAATGCTTCTTATTTTATACAACAAAGATATAAGCCAGACCTGTCACTTTACAATCCTGGGATATTCTGAAAATGATTTTTATGTGATTTATTGTAATTTCTTTGAGAAACCGTTTTTTGTTGTGGCCATTAAAATTTATATCACTTTTATTTTTATTACATGTTTTTGGTTGAGATTTAGAGTTACCCAAGAAAGAAATACGTAGTTCCTTTGAATGCTTCCAATGGGGAATACTTTCATTATTACCCCCAGACTGCAGACAAGGCATGTCCCCCATCTGCGTACGATATCTCAAGCGCAAGTGTACAATGGGATGCGTGATCCGACATCGCCAAAATTGATCCGGTACCGCTGCAATCAGGTGGGGCCGGGAAGTTTCTTCCCCGGGAAGTTACGTCCCCAGTTAGTGGGAAGTTTCGTCCTCTGTACTCGTTAAATAATAAGCTTAGGGCTGGCGTGGGATTGTAAGGTTAGGTACAAGTAATAGTATCTTTTGATTAATCACATTTTATTCAATTTTCATTCAATGATTCACAGGTTAAAAGCACTGATAAGAAAAAAAAACATCCAGTAAAAATATAACACGATGAAAGATCTAACATTGGAAAATTAATATTCACCAATAATTTGTCACAAAACAAATTTAATGAACACGCAATAAATATTTTATACGAGGAGTTGTTTCTCGCAAGCAGTGGAAAGCTTATTAAATTTGTTTTGTGACAAATTATTGGTGAATATTAACTTTTTAATGTATAGATACCTTTCATCTTGAATGAAATCAACAGCAGATGATTCGCCTGTAGGTTCGTCATAGATATAAATTGCTGAGCAGACTCCTGATTCATTGCAATTTTTGCAATTGAAGAAATAAAAATCAGTGGGCAAAATATTTTGCATATTCATTTAAGCCTATAGAGTCACTAATGTATATATATAAACATGATAGTACTTAATTAAATTTTGTTTAAAATATGTCAGAATTGTATACAATTTATCATTCAAGTGGGAAGTTTCGTCCTCTCGGATAAAACCTAGTTTGGATTAATAAACTCTTCCCAAATGTAAGGAAATACGTGTACTATCGATTGCAGTCGGTAATAAGGGCGAAAGCATGATATATATTCCTAATTTCGAGTTTTGAGTTCCCATAAAAACTTGATGGGAACTTTTTCTATAGGATTGAATGGGAAGAATCTGAACGTAGAGGGGTAGCCACTACGTTCAGATCGCTGAACTAGTGGTAGAGGTGCAGGCTGCAAGCCGTGAGGTCCTCGGTTTGAATCCCACCTGTGGCAACCATGCTGTGTCCTTGGGCAAGACACTTCACCCCCATTGCCCACGTGGTGGCACGGTGACACTGTGTACTAAGGCGTACTGCAAGTCGATGGTCCACCTGTCTTCAACCAATGCTACCCCTGCTTGTGTGGAGTTGGTATGTTGGGGAGCTGACAGTCGCTCGCCGTTGCCCGGTGGTTCTCTCCGGGTACTCCGGCTTCCTCCACCCGTAAAACTGTCACGGCCATGGTTAGCCATTGTGCAGAAATATGTGACCTTAAACACCAATAAATAAATAATACTAGATTGATATAAAAGTTATTCACTAATTTACTAATTTTCACTTGCCTGAAAAACGAATCTTTCACTGATTTCTCCCATATTCCACCCAGGGTGTACATTATTACTTTCATACGGGCACACCCACTTCCTCCCGACGAGTGAGAAAGAACAAGCCAACTGCAATGGTGACTTCGAGTCGACTAATTTTCAACGGCGCAATAAAATAGTGTAATTATTAATAAAATATGAATATTTTCATCAAAAAAGTATGCGCTTTTGTTGGAAAAGTGTTTTAAAATGGTAAAAAAACAAAAAGAAGCGAGAAAACATTAACGGCGCAATAAAATAGTGTAATTATTAATAAAATATGAATATTTTCATCAAAAAAGTATGCGCTTTTGTTGGAAAAGTGTTTTAAAATGGTAAAAAAACAAAAAGAAGCGAGAAAACATTGCCTAATTTCGAAAAAAAAAACAAAACCCGCTATTGAAAGGATTACCGGACAAGAATGTAGGAAAAAAAGTAACAGGAAAAAAAGTAACAGGAAAAAAAGAAACGGAAAAAAAGAAACAGGAAAAAAAGTAACAATTATAATAATACAACAGGAAAAAAAGTAACAGTGTTTTTTCATTATTTCATTTTTCATTATAATAATTATAATAATAATTTTATTTTTTATTTTTTTAATTATTTTGTAATTGGAGATCATGTGTGCTATGACAATGTTGTTACAAGGATATCCATCATGCTTTCTTTGATGTACAACAATGTTCTTGATATAAATGAACACACATTGTAATAAACACACAGCAAGTGTGGTTACTTTCAAGTATTCTCTTCTTTGATGTACAACAATGTTCTTGAAAAAATAAACACAAGCAAGTGTGGCTACTTTCATGAATTCTCTTCTTTGATGTACAACAATGTTCTTGAAAAAATAAACACACAGCAAACTATATATTGGACAGCAGTTTGAATTAGTCATTAAATGTTCTTGAGTCATCATGGAAGTCATTGAGAGTAATAAGAGGGGCAAAAAACTTTGTCATGAAGGTTTCATGTACACTGTATCTGTAAGAAGGAAGAACAAGGTCTGGTGGAAATGCACTAAACGTGCTAAATCAGACTGCCGTGCAAGTCTCTGTACTACTACAGATTTCAACAATCCAGAAATAGTTAGACAACACAACCATCCTCCAGAAAATGTCAGTATCGCATATACCAAATTGAGAAATGAAATGCGAAAACAAGCAGCTTCTTCCTTAGATAAGCCATCACAGATCCTCGCAACAGCTGTTTCAAATGCTGAAAGTGAAGTCAAGTTGATGCTGCCAGACTTAGATAATGCCAAACGGAGTCTGAGATACCACAGAAGTCCTCCTGTCCCCAAAAGTCTGTCTGAGCTGACCATTCCAGAAGAGTTTCAGAAAATATCAGACTCTGAACAATTCCTTTTCTTTGATAATGGACCTGATGCAAGTGAGCGTGTGGTTGCATTTGCAACAAATAGTGGACTCAATTATCTTGGCAGTGCAAGTACTTTATTTATGGACGGTAATTTTGCAATGGCTCCTCCACTATTTCAGCAAATTTATGTTGTTAGGGTTAAGTTTCATGACAGTTTTTTATCTTGTGTATACGCTATATTACAGAGGAAGACACGTACTTCCTATGAGACTCTGTTTCAAGCTATTGTAGATAACCTGACTGAGCTAAATATTGACTTGAATGTAAATACTGTTGTGACTAATTTTGAAGATGGTGTGTTACGAGCTGTGAATGCTGTGTTTGGTAGACATGTACAGAGTAGAGGTTGTTTCTACCATCTGACACAAAGCACTTGGCACAGAGTGCAGAGTTTAGGTTTAGTGCAGTTGTATCGGGATGATGCAGACTTCAGACTGTTTTGTGGGAAACTGGATGCACTTGCATTCTTGCCAGTTTCAGATGTGCGTGATGGTATGAATCACCTCAAAGGCATTGTTCCAGAAGAAGCCGAGGAACTGTTGAGGTATTTTGATGAAAATTATGTCACTGGTAGATACAGGCAACCTCGCGCCGCACCTTCAGATGTGTTGGCACCATTACGACTTAGATTAACTCCTCCAGCTACATGGAATGTTAATAGTGCTACGCTGGATGGCGAATCTCGTACAAATAATGCATGTGAAGGCTGGAACAACAAGTTCTACAATCTTGTTGGCCACCAGCACCCATCAGTCTGGAAAACTATCCAATGGTTTCAAAAAGAGCAAGCTCTGACCAATACAATTATTCAACAGGTGTCAGTTGGTTTGCTGCCTGTTATCCGCAAACAGAAGTCAGCTGAATCTGAATAGAAAACTGAAAAATCTGTGTGGTTTATATTCCCAAGGTTCACTTACTATTTCAGCTTTTCTTACTGGCATTGGCCAGAATATTAGATTACACAAGGTGTGATATGTAATAATCTAACTAAATCATTAAGTTAGTTAAATTATTTTATAACTATGTACTATGTAGTACTTATACTGATATGTAATAATCCAACTAGTTTCAAGGTGTGATATGTAATAATCTAACTAAATCATAATTAAGTTTGTTAAATTATTTTATAACTATGTACTATGTAGTACTTATACTGATATGTAATAATCTAACTAGTTTCAATAATATAACTAAATCATAATTAAGTAATCTATCACTTTTATGAAATAAAAATAAGAAAGTGTTACTTTTTTTCCTGTTTCTTTTTTTCCTACCCAAATCTGTTACTTTTTTTCCTGTTACTTTTTTTCCGATTACCACCGGACAATTTGGTCGGCGGACAGTTTGGTTAGGGGATCGGGAAATTTCGTCCCTGGGAAGATTCGTCCTCGGGAAGTTTCGTCCCCGGGAAGTTTCGTCCTCAGTACTTGTTAAATAATCAAAAGCTTAGGGCTGGCATGGGATTGTAGGGTACATGGACAAGTAATAGTATCCTGGTTAATCACATTTTATTCAATTTTTACTCAATGGTTTACAGGTCAAAAACTGATAACAACAAAATATACAGTAAAAACATAACACGAAAATACATGGTAAAATAAAAACACCAATAATTTTCACAAAAAAATTTAATGAACATGCAGATCATATTTTATATGAGGAGTTGATTCACGCAAGCAGTGGCAAGCTCAAGTTTCATTTGTATTTTAAATTCTTTATCTTATTACTTCTTTGTCTGGCCCAGGCGGTAGACTTTCCATCACTTCCATCAAAAAGTCTGTTGTTCTGAGGTCATTATCCTTATATCTCATCCAAAGCTGGTCTATATCTTTGTCAATTGCTGTGTATTTCCTCCTTACTTCGGTTTCTAGGTCGCGAGCCTCTACAGACAGCCGGACATGTTCTGCTTCCTGCTGGAGCGCCATCACTAGCTTGTAAAAGGACAGTCTAGTTCCCTTGGCATTCATCCTACGGTGCCAAGCTGAAAGTAAAAAAAAAGCATTGTTATTGATCACAATCCCTTTGTTTTGACAGCACATGAACTTATCTATAATTTTTTGTATAACAACTTGTGTTTTGACAACATTAATTTGACGTGAAACTAATGTGTGAACTAAAGAGTGTGAAACTAATTGGGATTTGATTTAATGAAGTTATTAACAGTATTATACACACCTTCTATAAAATAATGAAAGTGTCAGTGACATTGTAGCTCAACTTGTCAAGACAAAGACATGTACATGTATAGTATGTGACACAGCAATAACAAACATCTTGGTAATGACCTGATAACAAAGGTACATATAAAGTATTGTAACGGTTTGTACATAAATACTGACCGTTGCCTGTAAGAAATGTATAGGTGAAGTATTGTAGAGGTGGGTGACAGTCAGATGCTAAACGAGAAAAAAATCTTTCCCAGAGTGGGTCTGACTGAACCCCAAAATATTTGTTCTCATAGCACAGTGATAACAAAGGTACCCCAAAACACACTCAATCGGGTCCCAAGGTGAAAACAAAGGTACCCAAGAAGTTTCGTGAAGATCAGTTCACAAATATGAGCTGTGTAGAAGTTGTGACAAAAAACTGATTGGACCTAATTTCGGTACAAAATGGCCACTGGCAGCCATCTTGAATTTTGGACCGCACCCAAAAACACTCGTTCTCGTCCAAAGGTGATAACAAAGGTACCCAAGAAGTTTTGTGAAGATCGGTTCATAAATACAGCCTCTAGCCCAAGCCGTATTGACATGTGCACTTACAGTGTATAAGTAGCACTGAATAAATCAAAGCTCATCTAATTTGCATAATTTCTGCACGAGAAAAAAACCCGTACTATATGTGAAGTATTCCATGTTACTAAACATTAATACAAAAATTTATTCAAATCAGAACTTTCATACAGAAGTTCTGTACAAAAGACTGATTGCACTAATTTTGGTACAAAATGGCTGCTGGTGGCCATCTTGAATTTCGGACCACACCCAAAAACACTCGTTCCATCCCACGGTGATCAAAGGTAGCCAAAAAAAAAAGTTTCGTAAAAGTCAGTTCATAAATACGGCCTCTAGCCTGAGTCGTATAGAAGTTGTGTACAAAAAACTGATTAGACCTAATTTCTGTACAAAATGGCCACTGGCAGCCATCTTGAATTTTGGACTGCACCCAGAAACACTCGTTCTCGTCCCAAGGTGATAACAAAGGTACCCAAGATGTTTCGTGATGATCGGTTCATAAATACAGACTCTAGCCCGAGCCGTATTGACATGTGTACTTACTGTGTGTAAGTAGCACTGAAAAAATCAAAGTTCATCTAATTTGCATAATTTCTGCACGAGAAAAAAACGTGTATTATATGTGATGTATCCCATGGTACTAATAAATCACATAAAAAATTATTCAAATCAGCGCTTTCATATGGAAGTTCTGTGCAAAAATCTGATTGCTCCAAATTTTGTATAAAATGGCGGCCATCGGCCATCTTGAATTTCGGACCGGACCCAAAAACACTCATTCTCGTCCCACGGTGATAACAAAGGTACCCAAGGAGTTTCGTAAAGATCGGTTCATAAATGCGGCCTCTAGCCCGAGCCGTATTGGCATTTGCACTTACAGTGCTGAAAGTAACACCAAATAACATCAAAGTTAGTCTAATTTGCATACTTTACGCACAAGAAAAAAACCCGTATTATATGTGATGTATCCCATGGTACTAAACATTCATACAAAAAATTATTCAAATCAGAGCTTTCATATGGAAGTTCTGTACAAAAAACAGATTTCTGCATCGTCGGAACAAAATGGTGGCTGGCAGCCATCTTGAATTTTGGACCGCACCCAAAAACACTCGTTCTCGTCCCACGGTCATAGCAAAGGTACCCAAGAAGTTTCGGAAAGATCAGTTCATAAATACAGCCTCTAGCCCGAGCTGTATCCAATTGTTGACAGACAGATGGACGAAGGGCCATGGCATAAGCTCAAATTTGACTTCGCCAAAGTTGAGCTAAAAATCAATGGGCCTGCGTAAAGCAAAAAATCAAATGTCTGAATTTATTATTAAAAAAATATAAGACAATATAAAAACAATATAAATATTTACTTTGTGGAATGCTGGTATTGCAGGTTCGATGCTGCCAACGTCCGCAACCATCACAATCAACGGCTTGTTGTCTTGGTCTAACATTCCTTCCACATTCTAAACATGGGTATTCTGTGGAAGAAGATGGTTCTCTAAGGTTGTAAGGCATGTTGGGAGATATGAGGAAATAAGTGAATGCACGCCTTAATATACCCCAGATAAAGCCATGCCTTTCAACCTGACAACATATAGTGCAGTCCGTTAAAAAAACATACCGGTACATGAATGAACACCCCTCCCTTGAACCCGACAATAGTTCAATCAGTTGAAAAAACACCCTAAGATCCATCCGACTGTACCAGTTAAAAAAACACCGTACGATCCAACCGAGTGTATTTACATCAAAAGAATTATGCAAACATATTTATATCAATAGGGAAAAATAAAGTCAGAAGAGTAACATTCCATGCATACATAACATATATGAACATGATACACACAGGTCCTTGATTAATTTTTTTATTAAAAATATGTCTATACAATTTACCATTCAAGTGGGAAGTTTCGGCTATCACTAAAAAGTGTATACCGAGGCCGAGTCCGGAATTGGTGTATACAGAAATCAATTATTCAAATATCTCATTAATGCCGAGGTGTTGACGAGATATTTTTATCCATATGTCATATAAACCCATTTTCTTTCGAAATAGTGAAAGAAAATCCAATGTGTTTCCATTTTCTGACTTATATCGTGAAAAATGTCTTTCACTAAAAAGTGTATACAGAAAGACTATTTGGTCATGTGATTTGTCTCTTATTTTGATTGGCGGTGTTATGAATCTTATCTTTTCGGCAAGTTCTGGAAGGAAACTGGCTCGAGTTACACCCGTAAACTTCGGTAGTAATTTTGTTTCATATATTTCTGACGTGTGTCCAAATTTTAATGTTGTACACAACTTATTTATCGATTTATTATCGATCGAAGCGCCTGAGGCGAAAATCATCAACAGTCGAGCCCAAGTCCGGGAAGGTGTATACAGAAATTAACACTAAAAAGTGTATACAGCTGCCGAAGCCGGATTGCCGAGAGAGAGAGAGAGATTATCTACAATTACACTTCAATTGAGAAAGCGTCCAAATTCTGCATGTGATAAACGGAAGGAAGGACAAGACTACAACACTCCTTTTTCAATAACTTATTCGCAGTGTGGCCAAATTTTAATACTTATTTATCAATTTATTATCGGCAGCTGTATACACTTTTTAGTGTTAATTTCTGTATACGCCTTCCCGGACCCGGCTGTTGACGATTTTGCCTCAGGCGCTTCAATCGATAATAAATCAATAAATAAGTATTAAAATTTGGCCACACTGCGAATAAGTTATTGAAAAAGGAACGTTCTAGTCTTGTCCTTCCTTCAGTTTATCACATGCAGAATTTAGACGCTTTCTCAATTGAAGTGTAATTGTAGATAATTGTAGATACCCTCTCTTTCTCTCTCACGGCGATCCGGCTTCGGCAGCTGTATACACTTTTTAGTGTTAATTTCTGTATACACCTTCCCGGACTCAGACTCGTTTGTTGACGATTTCGCCTCAGGCACTTCAATCGATAATGAATCGATAAATAAGTATTAAAATTTGGCCACACTGCGAATAAGTTATTGAAAAAGGAGCGTTCTAGTCTTGTCCTTCCTTCCGTTTATCACATGCAGAATTTGGACGCTTCTCAATTGAAGTGTAATTGTAGATAATTGTAGTACCCTCTCTCTCTCTCTCTCGGCGATCCGGCTTCGGCAGCCGTATACACTTTTTGGTGTTAATTTCTGTATACACCTTCCCGGACTCGGCTGTTGATGATTTTCGCCTCAGACGCTTCAATCGATAATAAATCGATAAATAAGTTGTTTACAACATTAAAATTTGGACACACGTCAGAAATATATGAAACAAAATTACTACCGAAGTTTACGGGCATAACTCGCGCCAGTTTCCTTCCAGAACTTGCCGAAAAGATAAGATTCATAACACCGCCGATCAAAATAAGAGACAAATCACGTGACCAAATAGTCTTTCTGTACACACTTTTAGTGTGTTTGAAAGACATTTTTCATGATATAAGACAGAAAATGGAAACAAATTGGATTTTTTTTCACTATTTCGAAAGAAAATGGGTTTATACGACATATGGATAAAAAATATCTCATCAACACCTCTGCATTAATGAGATATTTGAATAACTGATTTCTGTATACACCAATTCCGGACTCGAACTCGGCCTCGGTATTAGTCTTTGTAAGACTGTGACCCGGGGCCCTCACAGTATTTGAGAGACCCGTTCAAATTTCATCTGACTAAAACTGAAAGAAACTGGCCGCATTTGGGTCGACTCAGTTCACGCTTCATATCGAAGACAAAAATCACATAATCAACATTCTACTTGTCGTACTCAGCCCAAATATAATTTATTTACGTGTCTGCATCATTTTTTAATGCAAACACAGCATCAAATTCAAGAAATGTAGAAAAATATCCGACTTCACCACGTTAAAAAACATGTTTCAAAGATAAACAAATTGATCTACGCATGCGCACAGATACTTGCGCATGTGTAGTACAATTTGTTTATCTTTGAGATCGATGTTTTTTAACGTGGTGAAGTCGGATATTTTTCAACATTTCTTGAATTTGATGCCGTCTATGCATTAAAAAATGATGCAGACACGTAAATAAATTATATTTGGGCTGAGTACGACAAGTAGAATGTTGTTTATGTGATTTTTGTCTTCGATATGAAGCGTGAACTGAGTCGACCCAAATGCGGCCAGTTTCTTTCAGTTTTAGTCAGATGAAATTTGAACGGGTCTCTCAAAGACTGTGAGGGCCAGGAGGGCCCCGGGTCACAGTCTTACAAAGACTACCTCGGTATACACTTTTTAGTGATAGCCGGAAGGGGTGCGCCTTTATACCGCAGTCCCCGATTTTACTGCAGGCTACCGCAGGTCCCTCAAAATTACCGCAGGTCCCTTGTTTTGCGGGGTATTATCTTTGTTTTAACTAATAGTTCGAGGCAACTGTCGTCTCGTTGATATTTGGGGGTATTTTACACCAAAAATCAATAATAACGGAGCATACTTTTCCATTTACGCTATATAAACAACATAAACTTATCACGCTCTTCGTGTCAAAACAACGTGTGCAGACCTATAAAACTATAACTAATATAAAAACTGTCTTCTATTGTACATAACATTCCGATATGCAATTCATCAGGCTTTCAGAGCTTGCCATGTGTCAGGAAAATTACCCATGATGGCATCCCACCCCATGTGGCCCCCTCCACACTCGGGAACATGATTCAAAATATTTCAGCGTTGCAACTTTTTAACACTACTATATCGTATTTCTTGGTTGCGGCTTTTTGGTAATTTATTGCATTTATTGGGCATAAAAGGCAGGCTGTCGAGCATGACCACAGGTCCCAAAATCTACCATAAACTACCACAAGTCCCTTCTTTCGCAAAACAAGATGGCTGTTTCTTCCACAAATCGAGGGACCTGCGATATATTAAAACTTTATCACAAGCTAGCGCAGGTCCATATGAATTATTTCTCTGCCCCCCCCCCCCATCCCCCAAAAAAACTCGGGCAATGTACCAGAATTTTATGGGCGGGGGTGAGAGAGGGCTACCGCAGGTCCCTTTCAGTTTTTCCCCTCATCTTCACTATCTCCGTCATTTACTGCAGGTTAATACTGATAAATGTTTTGTTTCGCGGGGATTCAGGGATGAGACCGGTCTGCGCCGTGGGGGTATCCTTCCCACAGGTCACTAAATCCTTCGCATATTTATTTTTAATATACCGCAGGTCCCTCGTTTTGCTGTTACTCCCACAAATCGAGGGGCCTGCGGTATATTAAAAACGTTACTATCACAAGCTACCGCGGGTCCTTTTTTAAGTATTTCCCTGCGGCATGTTAGAACTATCGTGATCTAACATAAGTCCCCTGGTCATCCCACTCCAAGCCTCACTATTAGGGTGAAAAATCCATGAAACAAGGAACCTGCGGCAGAACAAAACTATCAGTAGCTATTGGAATTGGGATGCATTACCATGTAAAAAAATTATAATGAAACTGTTTTTTAGTTGATGATCAAAACTGGTTATCTTAACATATTTTTAATATACCGCAGGTCGCTTGTTTTGCTGTTACCTTCACAAAACAACGGACCTGCGGTAAAATAAAAGCTAACGCAGGTCCCTTTTAGTTTTTCCCCTCATCTTCACTCTCTCCGTCATTTACTGCAGGTTAATACTGATAAATATTTTGTTTCGTGGGGACTCTGGGATGAGACCGGTCTGTGACAGACTTACTCGCATGATGTGATGATAAAACAGTTAGACTGTTAGCTGTCAAACTGGAATTATTACTCAGCTTGTGACCTTCAGCTTCAATATTAGCTGTTTCTTTCGGAGATGACGTCATAGGGCCGACCGAAGCAAGTGAAGGGAGAGATGATTCAAAGTTCTTAATTGGTGATAACTCTACGAGACTTGGGAGAGAAGTGGTGATATGTTGAGAGCTGTTTAATTTATCCGTGTCCGATGACACGTCATTCCGAGAAGAGCTGCTATAAGACAAATTGACTCTATCGACATCAATAAACTCACCGCCCGTAACAATTGATTTTGGTTCCACACCTTTATTAACATCTATTACTTTACCTCTACCTTAATTTAAAGCATTTATGTCAGATGTTGACACTGCAGCGTCGTTGTCTTTACACTGGGTACCCTTGACAGATTTGGTAATTTCACTAACATCTACAATCTTACCTTTTCTCTTGCTCAACACATTTGGTTTAGGTTTGACAACAGTCACCTTTACACCTTTAAGTTTACCCTTAATGCGTGGTTTACCTTTATCCACATCAACAACATCGCTTTTATTATCACTGACAGAAATTTGCTTTAAATCATTAATAAATGGTTATATACATTATCTCCTTAAAAGTTTCATTGTTTCGTTGTCACTGATTAGATATCCTTGTCACTGATTAGATATCAAAGTTCCAAAATATAGCTTCATTATTTTTTTTCATGGTAATACTTCTGACACCAAAGAATACCGGGTCGCAAGAGATTTTTAAGACCTTTCATTCATCATTCATGGTAATACAATAGTTTCTGACAGTTTTATTGTACCGCAGGTCCCTTGTTTTGTGAATGGTCGACCGCATTGCCTAGCATTTTGAGGGGTGGGAGTAGGGATCAGGGAAATAATTGAAAGGGGAACTGTGGTAGCTTGTGATAGTTTTAATATACCGCAGGTCCCTCGATTTGTGGAAGTAACAGCAAAACGAGGGACCTGCGGTATATTAGAAATAAATATGCGAAGGATTTAGTGACCTGCGGTACAGGATACCACTACAGAGTAGACCGGTCTCACCCCAGAGTCCCCGCGAAACAAAACATTTATCAGTATTAACCTGCAGTAAATGACGGAGAGAGTGAAGATGAGGGGAAAACTAAAAGGGACCTGCGGTAGCTTGTGATAGTTTTAGGTCCATTGTTTTGTGAAGGTCACAGCAAAACAAGCGACCTGTGGTATTATTAAAAATATATTATAATAACCAGTTTTGGTCATCACTAAAAAATAGTTTAATTTTTTTTTTTGTCTTGGTAATACATCCCAATTCCATGCAATAGCTTCTGATAGTTTTTGTTCCACAGAACTGGCAGGTTCCTTGTTTCGAGAGTGGTGTGGTACATTGCTAGAATTTTTTATTTATTTTTTATTTTTTTGGGGGGGGGGGGGGGGGGGGGCAGGGAAATAATTCATATGGCCCTCTGGTAGCTTGTGATAGTTTTAATATACCGCAGGTCCCTCGACTTGTGGAAGAAACAGCCATCTTGTTTAGCGAAAGAAATCTATTTGAAGGGACTTGCGGTAATTTACGATCGATTTTGGGACCTGTGGTCAGGCTCGACAGCAGGCCTTTTATGCCCAATAAAAGCAATGAATTACCAAAAGCCATGCCCCGAGAAATACGATATAGTAATGTCACAAAGTTGGGCTAACCTGCATCGCTGGAATATTTTGAATCATGTTTCCGATTGTGTGCGTATGTGTTGTTTAGACACGAAGAGCGTGATAGCGTGAATAGAAAAATACGCTCCGTTATTATTCATTTTTGGTGTAAAGTACCCCCAAATATCATCGAGACCACATTTGCCTCAAAGTGTTAGTTAAAACAAAGATAATACCCTGCAAAACAAGGGACCTGCGGTAATTTTGCGGGGCTGCGGTTGTTTAGACGAGAAGAGAGTGATAAGTTTATATTGTTTATATAGCGTGAATAGAAAAATACTTTCCGTTATTATTGATTTTTGGTGTAAAATACCCCCAAATATCAACGAGACGACAGTTGCCTCGAACTGTTAGTTAAAACAAAGATAATACCCAGAAAAACAAGGGACCTGCGGTAATTTTGATGGACCTGCGGTAGCCTGCGGTAAAATCGGGGACCTGCGGTATAAAGGCGCACCGGCCGGAAGTTTCGTCCTCTTTAGAGGACGAAATTTCCTGGGGACGAAACTTCCCACTAACTGGGGACGAAACTTCCCGGGGGCGTAACTACCCTGACCCTTGGTTAGGAGACGGTTAAGGTGTTATTCGCACAATCCAGTTCTCGTTTGGGTTCATTTGATCTCTTTGTGGTATCGTTTGGTTCTAGAGCTTCTTTTGGGTGAATCGTCGCACGTGTACCGGTATGTCAAGTTGGAAAATTTCTTTATTTTCTACCTTCAGTACAGTCTGGTACATTGAACACACGGTTGCCTGCAGATGTTAAAGAAATAAGTCTCTGGTTGGCGCCAGTCAATAAGATGCCAATGCAATGTCTTGTCAATGAGGCTGTAAGTTTTCGAGCGCAGCCAACAATCATTCCACTCCCGATTGTTTACAGACGTCCGTGAGTTCTTCTGCAATCGGCAGACTTCGGCAAATTCCGTTTTATTGTATTTCTCGGATTTGATTGTTGCATCGAAGATGATTTTCGGGTTTTTTTACTGCAGAAGACAAGATTTCCGGAATTCTGGGATGGTTTTTGTTAATAGGTACGCTGTCATTAATACCCGCAGCTCATCCCGTATATGCCTTCGTCCTCGATTATTTCACCCATGAACGCCTCCACGGCGGATTCCGTGCTGTACAATTCCTAAGCAGAGCAATGGTCCAAAGAGGCCGGAGCAGCAAGAGCTGGAGGGGTGGATGGTGTGTCGTCCGACACAACGTCCTGCCTCCTCAGACAAATCTCTCTCCTCATTCTCCTCTTCAGATGAAGAGTCTGATGGGTTGGAGTAATGATTGGTCACCAGGCAACCAACTGTCCTCCAGACCCTCCTCCTGCGAGGGGGTGCTGGGTTGACAGAGGTTGATCAGAGGTGACAGGTGTTGATCTTTCAACGCTCTCACTTACCTCTTTCTCTTTCAGGTTTCTCCTTCGTCTTTTTCTCCAAGACTTCTGTCATTTGGCGAATATCACGTCGTCTAGCGGAGGGTCCCTTCTTTCGCTTTCTCTTCTTCCTGGCCTCTGTTATTTGGATACGGCGGTCATCATCCAGCTTCTCCGGATCAGTCGGAGGTTGGCCAGTGCGGGAGGACATCCTACACGAAGGGTGCTACACCTCTCCAGGGACGTCGGTTCTGTTTCGTTCTCAAAATCCGCTGTCAGGTGAATTGCACCCTTGCGCACTGGATACTCCAGGTGGTAGCAAGGGTAGCCTTCACTCTGAGCAGTGTTTCTTGCATCTCAAGTGGGAGCTCCATTATCAAGTTGTTAGCACCTCGGAGACCAAGGTGCTAAATTGCATCGAAGATGAAGAATGAAAGGTTTCGCGCGCCGAAGGCTCGCAGGGACGATTTAAGACAAGCCCCTTTCGACCCTTATTTGACATTTTCGGCAGACCACGACCATGGCAGGAGACAGCAGAAAAGGAAAGACTGGGAGAGAAGGCTTTGGCGTTCTTCTTGATGTTCTGGTTGAGGTTATCTTCCATCGGGTGGGGACCAGTGTGAGAGGGGGACCTGTCTACAAAGGCGCAACCTCTCCCCGAGGGTGACATGTAGAGTCTTCATGCAGGCAAATATAATCTGCCACTTGTGTTCGTTTCTGATTCTGAGGCCACCTTTGGCAAGTATAGTCTGCCTCTGGAAATTCTTGGAGAGTAAGAGCAATTTTCGGCTTCGGCTGCCTCGCAACTTTCACAACTAACGGCCCCTTTCGGGGAGCCACTCAAAGAAAGGCTCGAACTTTCTTGGTTCGGGGGTAGGCCTGCATGTTAACCTATTTGACCGGGGCCTGAATGAGCAGAAGTGGTGTTTACAAAAACGGTAAGAAGAGGGACGCAGGACCAACGCTCGCCTCTCCGGAGGTGGTTGACCACCTCTGGGGATGCAGTGAAGGATGATCAGACCCCATAACGGTTTCTAAATATCCATAGCGGGTATAACAATTCCGTAGCGGTTATTGGGGGAAAGAGAGAAAAAACAAAACAAAAGCGGATAAGAAGTGTGATTGTGTTAGGTGACTGTCATCGAGGTCCTGTGTCTTCTGGCAAGTATAGTCGGCCACTTAATGTTTGTTATTCCTTGAAGCCGTCGTGGGAAAGTATAGTCTGTCTCGGACTCATCTGTTTGTCTGTTGGTGCGTTCAGTGGCATTAGTTCCCGTGGCGGCAGTATTTGTGGATTGCCGATGTACTGTGTCGTCCAGTGGTCTTGGTGCAGTCTGAATCCTCCTGAAATTGGAAAAGGTAGAAGTGTGACAATCCCCCCACCCACCCATCCCAGCACCCCTCCCTCCCGACGATTCCCTTTGAATGAATCGTGGTTTTACAGAGAGAGTTTCCAGAACCACCGCAGTTCTGACGTGGTGATTGGTGAAGGTAGTTCATGATATCACATAGTCGCACCGATGTGTATCACTAGCTGTTTTTACCATAGGTCTCTCGTGCTTGGTGGAGGCAGTCCAGGATTTCACATAGTCACACCAAAGTGTATCACTGCCTTTTTCTACCATAGGTCTTTTTTATGGTAAATAATCATTGGTTTAGTGGTTTAATGAGTATTAACTGATTGGGGGGGGGGGGGGGGGGATTTAGTAGGAATTTTGTTTCGATTTTACATAGTCGCACCGAGGTTTATCATTGCCTGTTTTTTTTTTTTCACATGTCCCTCGCGATTGGTGGAGGCAGCCCATGGTTTCACTTGGTCGCACCGAAGTGTATCACTGCCTCTTTCCACCACAGGCCAATTCGCGGATGATTTAGCTAGGTTATAGCGCGGGGATTGATGGTTTAGTGATTTAATTAATATTGAATGATGGGATAGGAGAGGGGCAGACTCAGATTGCTGTTCCGCGCTGAGATTTTTATTTATTTATTTGGGGGTCGGCCTATTTGGTGTTATTCATTATCCTATTGTTTGACCATGATTGGCTTGGTTGGGTGCAAAGGCGAGTGTGTTTTGATAGCGTGTTAAAACCCGCTCACGTGGGCGTCCAAACAAATCAATTATGGTCAAGACTTTTTATTGATCGGTTTTTGGCAGGTCTTTATTCTTTTATGTTTCTGAGTTTTTGTCGACTTGCACAGACATCGTTTAGTTTGGATATTAGTTTGCTGCCCTTGAAGCGTTCCCGGTTTTTGACAGCAAGACTGGCTAGGCGGTCTTTCGTGGTTGGGCGATGTCGGCCCATTCGTGGAGTAGTTTCGTTGGGGTATCGCGGGGGACACGAAGAGCAATTCTGAGCGCGTAATTTTGGACCTTTTGAAGTTTACTGAGGTTAGTTCTGTGTGTTTCGCTGAGGGCAATGGCCCGTATTTCAGTACAGGGTGAACGAATGTTACCCCCCCCCCCCCGCCCCCAGGATGTTCCTCGTAGCATTTGTAGCAGATTAATTCGTTGGATTGCTTTAGTGGCGATGTTGTTAGTGTGTTTAGTGAAGGTCAATTTCAAGTCAAGGAAAATACCGAGGAATTTAGTTTAGTTTAAACAATATTTATTTCCAGTTCCCAAATATATAAAATTATATCAGTTATAGTAAGTGTGGATCCAACAGTAAGCTGTAAGCTAAAACGAGGTTGTTTCCACCAATAGAACACTTGAACATAATACTGTCGAGAAGACAGGAACACATATAATCAAGATCACAGTCCAAACCCTATAATGATGAATTATTCATTACACTTTCAAGTTATAGTTATGATTTGATAGTAGTTTTGGTAAAAGGGGAAATAAGAGATAATTGTATATGTTGTTAACTAAATAATGACGATAAGAAGAAAATGGGAAGAAATGGTAGAAAAAGTGTTTTTGTTTAAATGGGTATTAACTGCATGCTGCAGAACCACCTCCGTTCCGTACTTTATTCAGTTGAGGTATCTGGATAATTGTTGGTTTTTTCTATAGTTTTCCTTAGGTAAGTAACTTTCAGTAATGTTTATCAAGAAGTATTGACTGCTGACCCAGGACAGAAACATAAGAATAAGAATGTCAGAATGAGACAGTAGTATTCAAATAGGCACGTGTATTTACGTAGGAGAGAAGTGTCACGAATTTCAAAAAACTAGATGCACTTTTGTACCATTTGCAGTACAGTCAAGAACAATAATCCAGCCAGTACAGGTCCAAAGGTCACATAATATAACTCCCACCGGTCAGGGAGAGTTAGGTATTCTGTGATAGACCAAACTAACAGCCATTTATATATAAAGTATCAGGAATGGAGTGGTTCAGCAAACTAGCTAGTATTTTACCGGATAACTGCAGCACGTGGAGAGCGAATTGCAACCAAACCAATCACAGAGCGGAACTAAAATCCAATGTGTCACTTCAAGTTCTGCACATTACGACATGCAGCACAAGCAATACTCCGGCCAACGGGACTCCGGGTTCAACCCGGAGGTCCGTCGGCCGGAGCCTTGCCTGCTCTTACCGTGCTTTGCAACAGATTTGCAACTATTGCTTGGGCGGAATTTCTATTCTACGGGCGATCCATCCACAACACACCATTCACGCATTGAGTCATGTAATATAAGTATAGTGAAGACAGTTATTTGAAAATACTGTAACGTGGCGTCCTCTGCTCTCGAGACTTTTTGGGATCGAAGCAACCCGTGTTAACGCCATGGTAGGAGTGGCCATGGGGGAAGAAGGATCTAGGTCAAAAACGCAGCGAGGCACCATCATTTCGATTGATACTGCTTTTTCGGTAACTCGATCTCGAGGAGCAACGACGTTGGGTGTCCATATTTACAGAAGCAGTCCATCCTCCGACCTTTTAAGGTTATTCAAACATTAAGTGAAGCGCTCAGATTTAAGAATAAACTGATGCACCGCTTCAAATATAATTCGATTATCGCAAGCACTGTAAAACTCACAGCCGTACAGCAAGGTATTACGCCAAGCATGAAAGGAAGTAAGCACAGTGTATCACTTCTTATTCGATTATAATTTGGACATTTTAGAAGAAAATGTTCAGTTGTCTCGCGTTCATCGCATATGCAGTTTGGCCAGGTGGTTCACAAAGAGGTGCTCATTGAAATGGCTGCACCCTAATCGTAGTCTGGAGTGATATACCTGCTCTTTACGGGATCTCGAATTGTAAAAGAATGGTGGTGCTCGGCGGATGTTCTGATTTAGATAGCTTTTGAAATCTGTAATGAGGCTATTTTCTCTGATATTGACAGGGATATCATTCCATAGGTTGGTTGTTGCTGGAATAAATGATAGTTGATAATTTTTAGTTCGACAGAAAGGGACACGTCGATTTTGAGCATTACGTAAATCACGTATTGATTCATTGATATTGGTGTGTGTGTGTGCGGGGGGGGGGGGGGGGGGGGGGGTTCTATTGGAAATATAAGACGGAACAAGATTATGATACATTTTAAAATACTGTATTAGCTTATGTTTTTCTCGCCTTGACTGCAGTGATTCCGAACCAGTTTCTTCATATAATAAGATTTTGCTTGCACTTAGTGTGGCACCAGTAATAAATCGGGCGGCTGCAATTTGAATATTTTCAAGATTCTGTGAGTCATTTTCTGAACAATTGTCCCAAACAGTATCCGCATATTCAAATCGGAGCCTCACGAAGGCAAATTTTCTCAAGTGTTTTACGATCTAGAAGAAATTTATTTTTCCTAAGAAGGTCCAGTCGAGACCAGGCTTTTGCACAAATATGTTCTATGTTGTTATTCCAGGTACATGTACAGCTAGAGTTGAGGATTACACCTAAATGCGTATGTTCTTTGACTTCTTTAATAGGGACATTGGTCATTACAAGCGGAGGGTAATCAACCGGGGCCCTCTTACGTGATGTGATCACGATTTCGGTTTTTCCATGGTTGAATTCTACTAACCATGAATGAGCCCACTGTTCTGTTGTGGCTAAATCGTTATTCAAAATACAGGATGCCTGGTGAGGATCTTCAACAACTACGTAAAGAGTTGTATCATCTGCGAACAAGCGTATGCTGCTTGCTAGGCCTACAGTTATGTCGTTAATATAGGTCAGGAACAGAAGGGGACCAAGAATGGAACCCCGTGGAACGCCAGAAACAACTTCTTTCCAGGAAGATGAATTAGAATTTACTACAACTCTTTATAGGCTAACACTGAGATGGGACTTGAAGAAGGTAAGGAACTCTCATGTAATATCTATTTTATTCAATTTATAAATCAGTCCTTTATGCCAGACCTTGTCAAAGGCTTTACTGACATCACAACTACCCGCACATCTTTACCTTCATCAAGTGCGCAGCTGAATGCATCGTAAATGTCGGTAAGTTGTAGAACTGTTGAGTCACTCGCAGTACATCCCGACTGGCAGGGACGTAAGATTTTGTATTCGTCTATGAAACACCAAACTTTTTTGAAAATACATCTTTCAAAAACTTTTCCTAAGCAACTGATCAGGGATATTGGGCGGTAATTTGACAATATGTTGGGTGGATCTTTTCTAGGACAGGGGTAACATTTGCTTTTTACCAGTGGGCGGGATAGTACGATTGTCCAAGCAAAATATTAAATAATTTGGTGAGGGGTTCGATTAAGGAAGGGCAATATTTCAGTAGCCGTGGGCTTATTCGATCAGGCCCCGATGCCTTAATATGTTGAGAAACATCAAAGAGTCGCGCACATCCCTTGGAGTTAATTGTATACTGCTGAGCGTCGGGCGTTCGGGGAATATCGCACGAGGAAGACACGCGCGAGTATCATCAACAGATGAGATTCCACAAAAGAAGTCGTTGAACGCTTCGGCTTTGTCGGCATTCAATGGTAATATTTTGTTGGAATGTAGTATATTTGGAATTTCAGTCCGGTTATTTCCCAGGAGCAGTTTGAGTGTCTTCCACCAGTTGGAAGAATTGGTTGCACTACTGTCCAGGGTAGCTTGGATCTTGTTATAGTAATTCATTTTGGATTTTCTTATTGCAGAAACAACTTCATTTCTTATTACACGATACATTTCCCAGGCCTCGAGGCGATTATTGGATTTGGCAATACGGTAAAGACGTTTCCTACGACGTATTAAAAGACTAATTTCGTTGTGCATCCATTTAGGTTCTTTTCTCCTAACAGTAATTAATTTATTTGGGATATAGATTCTAACTCTAAGACTTTGGAACTGACGTTTTCGACCAGATTATCTAGGTGAAGATTAGAAAAAAGAGAATTCCAGTAATAGCAGGAACGTGCGTTGTTAAGCCCATCAAAGTCACCTTCACTGTTCAACCAAATTTGGAGTTTGAAACTTCCATGTTTTTTTCGTAAAATCGACTTCAGCTGACACTGGACAATGATACCTTATTAGATCAGCAAGGAAGGGTTCGACAGCTTCACAGGAAATCATTCTAATCGAGCCACTAACAGCGATTACGTCCAGTAAGGTTTCTGATGTTTCTGTGAAGAAGGCGGGCTCGGACACCAACTGTCTCAGGTCAAAGTATTCGGCAAGCTCTTTGAACTTACCTTTTAGAGGGGAGAGTAAGTTATCATTGAGATCACCGGTAATTATTATATCGGAAACACCAGAATCCTTGGCCCTCAATAGATGCAAATATAATGTCCCAGAGTACAGCGTCACTATTGGAGGTCGGTAGAAAACCCCCAGCAGAAACGACTTAGTGCCAGCGAACACCTCAACCCACAGGCATTCAAGAGGAGATATTTCTAGATCTGGTTTAGGCCTAAATGTGATACCAGATTTTTAGTAAAGAGCCATACCCTCTCCCCTAGTTTGTCGGTCTTTACGTAGTACCTCATCAAAACCTTCAAGACTGATATCAGAGTTGCTATCGGCAGAGCTTAGCCATGTTTCAGTAAATGCACAAATGTCATGGTTTATCATTTCACATTGAAGAGTATCAATTTTTGGTTTTAAACTTTGAATGTTCATTTGGCAGATTTTAAACCCGGCTAATGACGAATTACAACTTGATGGAGTCGTACTATTTAGACTAGGGGGTGGGGGGGGGGGGGGGGGGCAGGATTTAATTCAACATAACCGGAAAGGTATATCAGCAGA
Organism: Pictodentalium vernedei; assembly: GCA_031216915.1. Taxonomy (NCBI): domain Eukaryota; kingdom Metazoa; phylum Mollusca; class Scaphopoda; order Dentaliida; family Dentaliidae; genus Pictodentalium; species Pictodentalium vernedei. The sequence continues at coordinate 153,711,959 of CM062292.1, forward strand.
AGAATCCAAGGGAGAATGGCAGAAAAAGTGACTAGGATTAACAGCGTGAAGAGTTTTTTTATAAACTGAGGATGTCACTGTTGAGAATGAGGCTATATCTGGCTTTTTGTAAGAAGGTCCCTCTCTTTGATAAATACAGATTTCCTTGAGTCCTCTCTGAGTGCCCTTTAAGTGCATCAAAGCCAACATTAGAGTGACTCCAATGATCCTGTATAACAATACGGGGTGTATTAATAAGACACAGTAAGCGTCCAGTTGATACTTTCTGTGTACACTCCCCAGGAATTTAGCCTCGGTGCATTCTGTGAGGACTTTATCTTTTAGTTTATAATCAAAATAGCGGTTTTTAACCCTACGAGTGAAGATGATTCTTTAGGTTCTGTTTATGTTGAGTTTAATTCTCCATTCGTCCAGTGCATTTGAAGGGATTTTTGGAGATAAGAGGGTTGTCTATTTGTCATCCGCGAATTGTGAGATTTGGACCCTTTTCTGGGTGATGTTTAGGTCATTTGCATAGATGATGCAGTGGAGTGGGCTGAGGACGGACCCTTGGGGGTACCAGCCTCCAGGAGGACGCTGACGAACATTCCATTGTTGACCCTTACTTTGATTTGCCAATCGTTAAGGAATGAGGAGAGAAGTCTTAATAGTTTCATTGGGAGGTTTAGTTTGGAGAGTTTATAGCGTACTCCAGTGTGCCAGACGGAGTCGAAAGCTTTTTCGACGTCTAATAGACAGCTGCGCCGTCTTGTTGATTTTCGATTGCAGTTTTCATTAGTTCCACAAGGCGATGGATATGTTCCATGCCTTCCTTGTGGCTCCTATAGGCTCGTTGCTAGTCATTGAAGAAATCAGAGATGCTCCCTTAGCCGAATGATAACGATTCGTACCAATGTAGCTGAGGAGGCTGATAGGACAGTAGTTGGCTGGAATGGGTATCATGACACCTGTAGCTGATTTCCGGCATTTTGGAAAATTGCTATGGGTGAGACATGCGTTGTAGAGAGTTGCAAGCCTTGAAATGAAGGAGTTGGGGCTTTGTTTAACAATCTTGTATTGCATCATTATATTCGGGCTTCGTGGGGACGGTGGCTTTTCTTGAAGAGGTCGGCAAAGGTGCCGGCATTTTCCTTATCACTTGCAGCGGCTGAACCGTCCTGTCTAGTTAGGGGTTTGGGTAGTCTCTTTGTTTTATTGAGTTTGGATATGGCCCTTTCCCAATTAGCTTGCTGTTCGGCCTGAAGGGCCTTTATTTTACCTCTCCATGAAGGCGGTTGTAAGTTTTCTTGAGGTCCACTTTTTGGCTGGGTCACTTTCTGTTTTAAGTGCGCGGAGGGCTTTCCATTTTATTTTTTATGAGTGAGAGTGTGTCCGCTGAGATTGTTCTCCAGGGGTTCACCTCTTCTTTGGGGCATATTTCATCTAAGGCCGAATTGATTGTAATTTGGAGGTCCGGGCATTTGGCTTCGAGGTCAGTGGTGTTGGAGGGGTATTGTGGGTAAGTTTTGCATCGATTATTTCGCGGTAAAGATGGTCAGTTGATTTTAGCCAAGTTCCTGCGGATAGTGGGGGCAGGGGGCGGGGGTATCTGAGGAGACCATTGCCTATTTTAATATAGGCATGGACTGGAAGGTGGTCGTCTAGATCGTCATCGCCGACCCTGTGGCAGTCGATGTAGTTAATGAGGGGGTTCGTGATGATATTAAAGTCAAGGATATCCGACCTATGCAGCGGATTGCTGCTTATAGGTCGCGGTTGGGTCATCGGTTAGAACATGCAGGTTAAATATTTCGGTGATGTCAAATGGGGAATCACCGTTGTGGGTTGTAGACTTGCAGCCGAAGTATTGATGTTTAACATTGAAATCCCCCATGAAGATACAATGATTGTATTTTCCTGTGAGGAATTCAGCTACTTTCCCGTTAACTATTTTGCTGGGATCATTGTAATAACACACTATCGAGATGTTTTTTATGTCGGCTGTGATCTCGATTGCAACCACCTCGTTGTCAAGATGGTCTGTTTTGGTAGTTTTATATTTGATGTTTGTCTTTATTAGAAGAGCAACGCCCCACCCTTGGTGAGCTGGCGGTCTCTTCTAACAAAGCTGAATCCGCTAAGTGAAAAGTTGTTATCTTTTGACATCCACATTTCACAGGTACTGATTATATCGTGTTCTTTGAAGTAGTGGTTCATTTGTATTTTTATTTTTTTTGTTATTAACGCACATGGCGTTCCACACTGCTAATGGAAGGTTATCCACAATACATGCCAATTAGTTGGGGTGTTGTTTGAAACTGTTTTAAGTTGGCGTATACTTAATTGATGGCGGGTTTGATTAGAGTTTCAGATATTTGGATTTTTGAAGAGTCTTATAATAATAATAATAATAATAATAATAATAATAATAATAATAATAATAACACTTTGGTCAACCGCAGATTTGTCGCGGTTCTCGAGCGAGAAGGCCTTAGTTACCCCTGCGCTCCCAACTGCCTCCCTATACCCACGTTTCTTCTCACCTCCCAACACTCGGGGACGAACTGCTTGATGACATCCCTTGCCCCATTCTTCCCAATCTTTCCGATTAGCATATTAACACTCTCCTTTGAGTCACTAATTAACCACTTGTCCTTCATTCTCCCATCCCACTTCCCCATTATAATCCGAGTAAATATTATTCTTTTAGACTGGTATTTTGGGCATTCTGGAAGAAAGTATTTCAGGGTCGCTACCACGCCTAAATTACACATCTGTCATCCTTTTCACTGTTTTTCCCAATTTTTTCCCTCAACTCCAGGGACCGCGACCTCAGCTTGAACAACAGTGACCCCCAAAGGTGCCATCAAGGTACTCTTCAAAATCAGGCTTCTCTTTCTCACGCAGTCCACCCAAATACTTCTAGAAGCCGACCTGCTGACATCTTTGCATATGTCATTCAGTTTGATGCTTAGGCGTTTATTCTAGACAGCGTGAAGAGTTGCCGCGATGAGGGAACTATTTATATGGAGGAGGAGGCGTTGTCGGGACTTTTTAAGTTGAGGTGTTTCAATTCGATGTTAGCCTTGACTGTTTTGAATTGAGGGCACACTTGATTGTTGCTTGGGTGACCCCCTTATAATTAGGGCAGATTGGAGACTCAGATCTACAAGATTATGTGATGTGATTTCCACCACATTTCATGCAGGTTAGTTCCCACCTTCCATTTAGTGGAGATATGCGCGAACGTCTGGCGTTTGTGGCGTTTGTGGCACTTCCGGGAGGGGGATTTGACCTGTAGTCCTCCGCTGCGTACCACCTGTCATTGATAGCTAATCCTTTGGCGATAATTCTTAGTTTTTACTTCTCGGCCCGGACAGGTCACCTTTAATTTCCACGCCTTCCTTGCAGTGGCCTTAGAGGTTATCCTGTCCCAACAGCAGTCAGGGAGGCTAGCGCTTATAGATGCAAGAGGGTGGACCCTGGTCACGACCGTGATAAACTGAGTTGTGGGGAAATTACCCTGACTCGTCTCTTTCCAGTATTTTTCGACTTTGCTATTTATTTATTTATTTATTTATTTATTTATTTATTTATTTATTTATTTATTTATTTATTTATTGGTGTTTAAGGTCACATATTTCTGCACAATGGCTAATCATGACCGCGTCAATTTTGCGGGTGATGGAAGCAGTAACTCAGAAACGGTAAGCATCCTTGACTTATATCGTCATAAAAGTCGAACTTCAATAAAGTTATCTCCCTTGAAATTATTAGACGAGCAAGGAAGATCCAATTAAGAAGCAAGTGATTAAGAAAACTCCTCTGACATCAGAAGAAAATAAAGTTAAGTTCTTTTGTTACTTTTAATAAACGAAAACAACAGACACCACTCTGAAGCACGTGGTTGCTATGAGCCGGCCTCCAACAGGAGGGTATACTGAATCACTGAACTAACCGACAACAACCACAAATCACCCAAATGTGCATGACAGCTACCCAGAACGACCCAAATGAATTCCGAAACACAGTTTCATATATGCCATATGCCCGAATGGTCACGGGGATGTGCGTTCGGTTGGGTTGGAGTATATGTAATCACGAAAAACCACCTGACAACTACCACAGATTACCAAATAGAGTTTATCCGACACAAATTTTGCTATTCTGGGTCAAAATCATCGTTTATACCTACGACCACCTACTGCCCTTCCTCCCTTACTTCTTGGTTTATAGCAGTACTGTTCGATTCGATGGGGGTATGCGGAATCACCGATAACGGCCCAAACATTATCGGAAAATACCGAAATGGGCCCGACATCTACCTAAAATACCCCAAATGAAATCCCGAATTCCATCATCGTGGGTAACATATAGTGCTATGGGGCTGGGAGATATCTATACCGTGTTCAAGCTGCCTATTTTTCCCCCACTCCTAGGGTTATAACGGTACTGTTCCGGTCTCCTGTAGTTTTTACTATTTTTCAGTATTTTCGGCTGTTCGTCTTTTTTCGTCTACTTCTGGCCTCATGTGTTTTACTAATTTGGATGAAACAGCCAATCGGATCACTTCTCCAGGATTAAACAACCAATCAAACCCCCCTATTTACCCTAATTCCTGCCCATCATCTTGTAATTTCTGTCTACGTATGAGCTTTTACACATGAGCACAGGCCGAAAGTGGTAATATGTTCCTTTGTCAAGTGCACAATGTGCGCACAACACATGGGCGGATGTGCGTATTTGAGGACCAGTGGAGACCACTTCTTGGGGACTAGTGGGGGCCAATGATTGGGGACTAATGGGGACCAATGTTTGGGGACTAGTGAGGACAAGTATCAGAAGTATCATTGCCGTTGAACTACCGTCTTAATCCAGTACTAAAGTAATTCGTCACTGCTGCTACTGACATTTGTTACACCATTGTCTGATGTTTTATTTTTTCATGTCTTCCTCGATATTCTCAGTAATTATGAATAACCCAAGAATGCCCAATAGTCATGTGATACATCAATGTAAGGCCTTTTGTCTCGACATTCACTCGACACAAAGTATAGGGAATACTTCAAGTGGTTAACTTTGAGGCGAATAGAAGGGTCGTTTAGTTTGTTTTGAAAAGTGCAATTGTTTACCGAATTATATATTTGTTAAGAAATCGAAGTGAATCAATAAAATTAAGCTTTCAAATGTTTTTTTTTTTTCGAGTTCTCAGCTTGTGCCGAGTACCTGTGTGATAGGCTGTGTGTATGACAAAAGCCCATGTATCAGATTTTTTACCGTTAGATAGTACATGATAAATAACAAAAGTGAATCGACATCTCAGACTCCAGTCCAGTCTAAAATTCCCCGACAGAAAAAAATATTGCCCTCGCCCCCCCCCTCCCTCCAGTTCCTGAAGCGTCGCCAATGGAAATTAGAGATGGGCAGTATACCAAAAAACCCACAAAAAACCCAAAGAAAACAAACAAAAAAAAACCCAAACCGATATCATGGGTATATCGAAAAACCGAACCGAACCAGACATTGAATACCGAAACCATCTGTATTTTCATATTTTCCTACATTTGCTATTTATAAGACCTTGTTGATGCTTGGTAGCAGTTGAAGTGTTCATTATTATGAAAGAATTGACTGATTTCTTTTTTAGTTTTGTTAACTCTTAAAGGCCTGTGCAATTGTCCTGAATTCCCACTGGACTGCAGGCTGTAATGCCCAGTTGCTTAGCTGTGATTTCTAGTCAAGTCTTGGCTGACTTGGAATCACTGAACGTGTGATTTATTTATTGTCGACAGGACCTCCCAATGACAGCATGTGAAGGTCACATGTTCCGAGATGGCAAAATACGGAAATTGGCCTTTAAAGGTTAAGGTGTTTTTGGAACAAGTCACAAAATTACTGTAGACCTCTATATATGATTTGTGTTGGCAAAATAATGCCAGTGTTGTGCTCATTGGCAGTGGCATTTGTGGTGCTGTGGTAGAATGAACAACTCATTCTGTCTTTTTCTGATGTTAATTCCCGTTGGAACTATCAGCAAATCTCAGTCAAATCAGATACAGGATACCTAACCGATACCGCAGTATAACCCCTAAAAATACCTAAACCGATACCTAACTCAAATTCCAATACCACCCATCTCTACTGCAAATACAAAAAATGGAAGACTCATTGGAATCAACGCAGACGAAACGTATCAAGGGCCATAACTTATTAGAGAAAACACATGAAGGAGTATAACTTTTGCGAATGTTCTTTCAACGCCTTTGAGATAACAGCATTTAGTATTTTCTAATAGGAGTGTAAGGAGACCATAGTAACGGTGGTGTGAAAAAAATTTATTACCGCATCATTTTACTTCGAGCATTCAAACATCTCTGCGAAGTGTAGCCCTTCGGGCATTTTTTCTGTACGAAAATCTGAGTTTTACAACAGATAAGAGAAGAAATTTGATGGAGACGAAACTACCAGTGGCATGCATATTTCTGTCTGGGAATTCCCAACAAAAATACTTCAAGTGTCAATTGTATTTTTTGGCCTCCAAATTTATACATGGAAATTGTTAAAGCAAGAGATTTTCTTCGAAAAACAAAATATTTCAAACTGATCTTTACACATCTAGATTGCTCATTGATATATGATGGGAAAGCGTCTCACCGGTTCCGTCTTGGGGGATTATTGCTTTTAATAGACAATACTCAATAAATTAATATTCTCAAAATGTTTCATTTATCCGACACCAGAGGTGGCGGAGCCAGGGGGTACAGGGGGCACGGGCCCCTCCACTTTTTTCTACAGATATGTTTCGCAGTTACACAATGAGTTAAAATGGGCGCATGCACACGTGTCAATATACAGGCATTCCTGTAACATTATTTGCAAATCCAAACAATATTTAGCCAAAGAATCCCACTTTCGCACGCTTCTGCCCGTTTCTTCTACTTCATCTATCTCCCAACGCGAAGGCTGGCCTTCGGGTTGGAAGATGGTTGAAGTAGAAGAAACGGAGAGGACGGTGACAACACAGCGGCATATTCATCTAAACGGGAGACGAGAGCGAGTCATGGTACATTCACCGATATACGATTGTAACCTTTCTCATACTGGGTCGAACCATGGTAGAATTGTAAATTTGTGCCCCTCCACTTTTATCGAGCTTCCGTCGCTCCTGTCTGACTCTTTGCAACTGCCGTTCGCTTTTTAAAGAATATATGTTGATGTCTCCGAAAATGAATATGTAAACGAGGTACACCTTTTTCGCGGAAATGCATTCTTAGTCATTATTGACAAAAAAACAACAAGTGCTGATATTGCAATGCTGATACCGTGTTACTAATTTTCGAACTAGGCCTTCGTTTATCGGCTGATGATGTGAAAGCTGTCACGCCGTAACAGGGCAACAGTTTTCACGTCATCACACGTTACAGATGGGAGTAGTATTGACCTAACGTTATCTTGGGGTGGGGGCAGATTGAATTGCGACGTTTTTCGCTGACATTCCAGAAATCTACTTATACAGAGATCAGTGGTTCTTTCCGACACTTGGAACATAATATCGAGATACCCTCTGTCAGCAGCTACACACAGAGATTGGTCAAGATTTCACGGAGACATTGTACCAGAACATAAATCACCGGATAATAGTCGAGACATTGTCTTTACACACCTATACACCAATGCACAAAACGGATACTTAACATTAAAATACCTATGTGCGAATTAGACAGAGTATAGGCCAACTGTGTCGTTATTAACCACGGCAAAAACTGTTCAACACCTTTGCAGGAAACGTTCAGCTATTCAGTCTTTATGGGAACAATTGCTTCCGGCATTGAAGATACGATAGTTCAAGACAAACAACATTCAACTTCAATATAAACATGCTTTAATTTGCCTTCATATACAAAAAAGAAACACCACAGTTCTCTTCAAAATACAACCAACTCTATATAATTTCCTTAGCAAAATATATGAATAGATGAACGTCAAAATGCAAAGTCAAAGCAAATTTAAAATTTTTTGAAATATCATTAGAGTTTGGGAAGAAAAGGCGAAAGGGCCACCTTTAAACTGATATTAAAGAGACATTGCGAAAAGACGGTGGCGGCAAGAACTCTCTCTCTCTCTCTCTCTCTCTCTCTCTCTGCGTAAAAATGGTGGCAGCAAGAACTCTCAGTCCCCCCTCTCTCTCCCTTGAATGGGGAGTGTATATGTAATGCTTTACCCAAGGAAACCAACAGTGAGTTTAAACTTTTAAAAGAGTATTCCGAAAACTGTATTAATAAAAAGGCAATATACAGAGCACCGGAAGCATGCGCGGAAAGTTAAAATTATGATTTTCTTTTGATAAAAAACCTAATCCCTGTAATGCAGTTTGCACAGTAGTGTAACCAATGGCATAATCAGAGAAGGTGTGGGGCCTTGACCATAACATTTTCGCTACCACCAACTCCTGAAAAACATTGGCCCAGTACAACTCACACATAAGATAGAGTCCTAAATGGGCTACAGTATATGGCTATACGTTATAAATGCCACATATTCCCCCTAGGAACATTGAATACTGCAAATTGCCCTCGGGGTGGGGGGGGGGGGGGGTTCCTAAAGGGACCCTCAAGTCGTTACTCCCTCCTCACACGTCACCTCGGAGAAGTGGGGGAGGGTAACAACAGAGGGTCCTATTTATTTATTTATTTATTTATTTATTTATTTATTTATTTATTTATTTATTTATTTATTTATTTATTTATTTAGTTATTGGGGCTTAACGAACTTTTAATAGCCAGAGTCATCTCATGACCGGGGAGGGGGGTAGTAAGATTAAGGGAGTCCCTCTCGAGTCCCGCCTACCACGGACTTTCAAGTATAATGCCCCCCCCCCCCCCCAAAAAAAAAAAAAATAAAAAAAATAAGAAAAAATGGATAGGGCACCCGTATTATAGAATGCTGGCTTCGCAGCCGAGTGTAATAATCAATGACGTCACTTAGGTATCATGGCAAGCAATGATCTTCCTTTGTACACTACAACTATGACGCAGGTTTATCCTCCACAATCTCTTACAAATCTCTCCCCTCCTGCTCTCCAGAAAAACTATTTACATGGCAGAATCACTCCAAACCACTTAATCCCGATTGCCTACATGGGGGCACGATGACGCTGTGCACTAAGGCGTACTGCACGTCGATGGTGCGCATGTCTTCAACCAATCTAACCCTGCCTGTGCCGCGGTGCAGAGTTCAGAGTTACGATGTTGGAGAGCTGACAGCTGCTCGTCGTTGCTCGGTGGTTCGCTCCGGGTACTCCGGCTTCCCCCACCCGTAAAACTGTCACCGACATGATATGACCCTAGCTGTTAATGTGTCGTTAAACCCTAATAATAAAAAAAAATCACTCCAAACACTCATGTTCGCATGTAAAATCTCACGGAAAGCATATATTATGTTAATATCACACTACCAAAATAAATTTCTTCTGCTAAGTTAATCAGAACTTGACAAAAGCGAGTGCCTTGTCTTCATTTCTTCTAACGCTCGAAATTGTCTTATTCTGAAAAAAGTTAAATTAACTGGCCCAAGACGTACGGAATCGTACGTTACATCGTCCCTCGAGTGCAGCAAGCATCACAGATGTTGTCTTGTTGCACTCAAGGGACGATATGTTGTGAGTCGCACTTATGATGGACCAGAATTAAACTGCCAGTATTACAAATGCGATAATAAAGTAATCCAAATATATACTAATGGTCGGGAAATTTACAAATATACTATGAATGTACAAATTACTAAGATCTTGGCATACGACCCTCTTGAGCATTTCGTTTATAAATCGGCCATATCCACAATGTGATATAAATTATAAATTTCTACCACTTCATCGGGCTATCTCTCGTATATATCAGCAGAGTTTACCCTGGTAGTAAAACTCCTTAATACATGGCATCATGCAACCGGAAGAGGGTGGTGGGTCGTCAAGGGAAAAAAAAATCATTAACGACCCACCGTGTGCCTCCGGTCATTGTAATAATAATGGTAATAACACGATTTTATTGGGCGTCTGGGTTTATTAACGGTCCGCGAGAAATGAATAACAGCCCACTGGCTTATTAACGACCCTCGATTTCGTCTCGAGTCGGTAATAAACCCTCGGACTGTTATTCATTTATCTCGGGCCGCTAATAAACCCTAATGCATCCCGAACTCATGTTATTATTATATTAGTCCTATGCCTAACACGTCTCGGAGATAACACCTGCCAAAAATGATTGAATAACCAAACCGCTATCATTTGCGCCTAAAAAAAACATAGCTCAGTACCCCCCCCCCCCGCCCCCCCCCCCCCCCCCCCCACACACACACACACTCGTTGGAACGTTCACGGTTACCTTGTTCCAATAAATGGGTTCTACGCTATGTTTCAGATGCAGAAATGAAAAAAAAATATTACTGTGATTGGATGTTAATTTTTGTGAATATCGACGGGAAGACATAACCGCTACGTTAGGTAAAAGGCTTAACAGCCTGCAGCATTTATTTATTTATTTACTGTTTTTTTAGGGGGGGGGGGGGGTGTAAACTGGATTTGTCCCAACTGGGACGGCTCATGTCCTCGTCTGATCAAATAATCCAACTACATCACCAAGGCATGCCTTCGTTGAAGGCCTGTCTTGGTGATGCAGTTGGAATATTAATCGGTCGTGCTAATTGATAAACAAAATAACTCCAGCCTTCTTTAATTTTATTTTTGAATATATAAAAAATATATGTAGTAGTCGCAACGCAACATATTATCCAATTAACACATACCATACCAACACTCCACAGTGGCCATGCCGGCCCCACAACAGCCCGAATCGGGTATTACATACGTCCATTCATATGACCGACTGTTGGTGTGGCATTATAAGTTATTGTGGTGAATTGACGGTAACATGGTCTGAAGTTTGCGGCTCGGAGCTTATCTTCGCAACTCGGTTGAACATACGCTCCGAGCCGCAAATCTCAGACCGTGTTACTGCCAATTCATCACAATAGTGTATATATTCCAATAGGCAAATTGTCTGATAACAAATTTAGTAAATAAACCACTCGTGTACCCCGCGACGTCACTGAACAAAAAAGAAATCAATAACCTAGATAACTCCATCTCAGTTCAAATCATGAGCTTGTAAGTGGGTTGTAAATATATATTTATAGAGTGATCACTGGTCTTGAAAAATACGATTTTATAGGCAGTATGCTTTTTGAATCTCTTATCCTCTTTTCAAATATTGTGCATTGTGGTGTCAGATGGTGCATTGTCAGTGTGGCATCAGATGGTAACACATGTCACTGGAGCCATAAACATGAAAAAAATAACTTTGAATCATCTCCCATTGTTTATCAACTTTTCAAATAGTTTATGCGGTGATGTCAGAGGTAACATATGCCACTGGAGCCGTAAACATAGAAAAAAACTAAGCGAGCTCTCGTCCAATCAGAGGGCGAGGATTTCAGTCTTATTGGAACACAAGTTCAGTTATTATATGACTACCACAAATAGCCCCTTAATACCACTGTAGTTTGCCCATCAAATCCAGCTCTCTGGGAGACAGGAGTCTCAAATCTTCCAGATCGTTATCATGCCTGTCTTTAACAAGGTGCATATGAACGGACTATTTCTACCAGTGACCTATAAATAAATATAGAACATAAGCACAGAACATAAACACGAGTGTATCCTCATGAAACTCCGTTGACAAACATCCCAGTCGAGGTCTATTTGAAAATGCCCTGCTGAACAAGTGCAAAATAACGATTAACAACTATTTTCAAGATGCGAATCCAACAAAACATTGGAGAATCTGTGTTACAGAAAGCGATTCCGATTGAAATTCCCGTCTTGCCCTCATTGTTTTGACTTTCTCAATTTTCATGTTCGATACGAACATTCGATATTACTACGCGTTTGGGATTCCCCAATTCCACAAATTGTTAATGGTTATTTGGCTAATATAATTCTTGTTGTATTTGATTTTTCAGGTGTTGTGATCAGCTTAAAATACTAATTGTCATATAATAATAATTAATAATAGTAATTTTAAAGCCTAGAATCCACACACGGTGCCCAATGGCTGTACAATAATTGCATACATACATATACACACATACACATACATTCTCTCACAGATACATTGATACATGGATCACTATTATCATTTATTGGTGCCCAACGCCACATCAGCAACCAAGGCTATATCGTGGCGACAAGCGAAAGAACCAAAAAGAAAAAGGGTATTGAATTAAAACAAAATAAAAAAAAAAAAACAAACTACAACTTTACCAAAACAAGTATGTAAGTGTGACTTGACGAGTAACGAGGCAATCCTCACTGACTCAGTCACACCCACGCACTTGGTAGTGTCGGTTTATGACCAAAATTAAATTTTTTTTAAACAATATTTTATTCTCTTGAAATGGTTCGGTAAACAGGCTGTAAGCCTATATAAATACCTTACCGTTACATATAAATACTTTTTTGAATTACAAACGATGGTGTATGAAAATGTGTGGAAATCTGAGTAGAGTCATAGTTTACGCTGGCGTCTCATAAGGTTTGGTATTGAATCTGATCGTCTATGACATTACTTCAATAATTACATGTGCAAGTGGATATAAAACAAGCTATGTTGGGGAACAAAAACAATATCAATATGAGGGAAAATGAAAAATAATAATTATTGCCATAACAAAAATAATAATAATTATAATAATAATAATTGTAATGGGCAATTGAACTCAACAGTCTTGGAAGATCTGTTAAACATTGAGTTTTCAGCGAAATCTTCCTGTTTTTATAATAAAGTTCTGTGTAGCTATGAAGATATTCCTATTTTCTATATCTGACAACATGGAGCTGCCAGATAAAAGTACTTCTGTGTCACATATTGTATAATCAATGCTTTCAAATAATATTTGTCGCTGTGTGATGAATTTTGGACACGTTAGAAGAAAATGCTCGGAATCTTCATAATTGAATCCACATGAGCATCTTGGATCGCTAACTAAAAATCGTTCAAACATATGACCTTTTAGGTCACTACACCTTTGTCTAAGTTTGCAGTGCAGCATCTGGCCATTCCTCCCACCGGTATAGTAATACTTCGGAACCGCTATGTCGTTCCTTTTTAAATATCGCTTTAGGAGTTCTGTTGATTCACAGGATCTAACATTTGGGTCCAAAGCATTCCAAAGCTTTACCGCAGATGGCAGGAATGAGTCTGCAAAAAGCGAAGTGCGACATAGTATTTCCCGAAGATTGCACGAAGAACGTAGCGGGTAAGTCGTTATTTCAGACACTTGGCGGGGAATCATAGACGTTAGGTACAAATAACCTCTGACCTTTTGGTGCCAGACTTGAATGATTCAAGTGATTTACTATTTTTTATGTCGATTGGAAGATAATTCCAAAGCCTTGGGCCAGCAACCGCAAAGGCCCTATCACCAGCACCAGTTATGTTAGATACGGGCTGAACCAGATTGAGTTGACCCGATGACCTAAGAGACTTTGGTGTTTTGTGGATGGTAAGCAGATCGAACAGGTAGGATGGTGCAGATCCCGAGATACACTTAAACACCAAAAGGACAATTTTAAATTGAATTCTTTGCTTAACGGGTAGCCAGTGTAGAGTACTGGTGTTATATGGCAGTACTTTTGAGTTCTGGTTATGACCCGTGCAGCACAATTTTGGATGTGCTGTAGCTTTTCAAGAATAGATGGTTTAGAGCCAATCAGAAGAGAGTTGCAGTAGTCCAGGTGACTGATAATAAAGGACAAGCTGTTGTGACGTCTGCGTATCAATGAAGGGTCGAATTTTGCTAATATTTCTAAGATGAAAAAATGCACTGCGAGAGACATGTTTGATATGTTCATCAGCGACCAAATTTTCATCCATGAAATAACCTAAGTTTCGAACACAGCTGCTGGGTTTTATCGCAGAACCTCCAATATTGAGGGACAGTTTGGATATTTTTGAAAGTTGATGAGGTAGACCTATATATATTACACAATAAATCAATTACTACAACAGTCAATTGATCTGTGTTGTGTGGTTTTATTCCGTCACGTTGACGGAATCTGTATGCATCAAATCTAGTCTCATGAGGAAGAGCATGGTTACAAGCAAGAGCGAATCGATGTGTAAGACTCCAGTAAAAATGTTCCGACTGGAAGAATTATTGGGGCGTTACAGTCGCATAGCGACACCCTTGACAAACTATATGTTCTCCTCTATATTCACTCTTTTTTCCAAAGAATGGGTTGTTGTGATACCCACTGATGTATATTCCTTCAAGACGTCAAAATAAGAGGCTCCAACTATTCTCAGGGGAAGATTTAGTGTTTTGTTCTCATATTTGGAACCATTTCATTGTTGACACAATTCTTTGTTTTGATTAAGCGGATGAGAACTAAAAGTGACGATACGAAACCTTCGTTTCACAGCAACAGTAAAAACGTTGGAAAGGTAACATTGAACAGGAAAAGACGTATGGAATGCAGAGCCAAATGTCCTGGCGTTATAATACTAAAGCAATTGTTTTAAGATGTATTTGAAACTTCTAAATTAGAGAAGTTTAAACAGGAAAATACATATAGACATTTTTTTGTTTTATTTTTCTGACGTATACCATTTGTATACTGCTCCGTGGATGCCGCCGATTCGTTAGGTAAAGGGTTAAAAGAAGGAATGTCGGTATGCATATTGCGTTCTAATATTCAGGCGGTTGAAAGAAAGAAATATTCGCCATGATGAAGGTGCAAACTCGAACTCGAGGACGCGATGGGTAAAACGACGAAAAGCATACATTCTGTAAGCGACACTCCCTCTCCAGAACAAATTCCAGCATGGCTGTGGTGCGCTACTCTAAGTTTGACCCTGCCCCGACCAACTCATATGAGATTTATAAGCACGGCAACAAACTCTATTTTTCCATGAGGCATTTTACAATTTTGTCCAACCTTAGAACACCGTGTGTGGAGCTTGACGAACTACACAATTATTATTTTTATTATTATCTTGGAGCGTAGAAATGAATTTCCCTGTACGAAAAATTATCGCCCATGCCTCACAGCCCGCGGACCGCACAATCCAGCTATTTGTTTCAATTCTACGGCATGTCCGCAAGTCAGACATACTAACCACTGCTGATTTTATCCCTCTTATTTCAGCTGTTCATCTGGATGAGCCGAGCCTAGTACAGTACAGTCGCCATGAACTGGTCGTAATCCCCGCGTGGACAGTGATGCGTTTTCTCGGTGCTTCATTAATTAAAGTTTGGAAGATTATTCCAAAAATTAGTGTTTGGAATCTAATATTATTGCGACCGTGGAAATATTGCCCACACGTGGAAAGTGACCAGCCGAAGACGTCCGTACTGTATCACCTCATATATGTGATCATATATTTCTGGCATCATTTTTGATCGATTTCATATATTTTTGGACCAAAAAAAAACCCCAAAGCAATCAAGGTTATCTTTTTTTCAGATTCGTCCAATATTACAAGATCCGGGTTTTCTTCTCTGTATCACATATTGCCTTCCCAGTTCATAGCCTCCTTCAACGATTCGTTGCATTTCTTGCTGACAATAATTATTGTTCTAAACCTCGAGTCACTTCCTCATAAACTCAAACTGTTTGAAGTAAAGGAACAAATGATTACTGGCGTATGTTGTCTCTCAGGTTTGTCAAGCTCAATCACACTTTGCTTCTGTTCCGACTCAAAGAATTACTTGCCTGATTTTGCGCAGCACAATATACAAAAATCGTTATTTATCTGCATTTTTCTTTGGAAGTTTAGGACCCTAAGGTATGGAAAGAAAACAAATAGTTTTAAGTTATTTGCCAAAGTTTGGAAAAATCAAAGCTATCGTTTTGAACTTAACTCTTAGAAGCCGGGGAATCAGAATGAATTTATTAAACATGACATACCGCGACAAACTTACAGTAAGCAGGTGCTTCTAGTCAAGTGTCGTCTGCCTATTCAGGCAGATGACACATGACTACAAGCACCTGCTCAGTGTTTAGTTCTCCCCCAGTCCAAAGGTAGCCAAACCATCACAGCCAGATTACCTGCCGTATTACACCACAGGCAAAACAACTCGACTCCTGACTTCTAGGAGTTAATAGCAAAAATGTGTTTACAGAATATCGTCGCTGTTTTGGGTTGAATATGAAACTTATTTCTTCTTTTTTTTTCGTTTTCTCCGCGGGAAGCCCTCAAAGTGAAGCAGTGCTTGCTTGATTACTGTAGTTAATATTTGCTGTTTTGCTGGTGTAATGAGATCCAGTAACCGATGCCCCGTGTGAAGTATTCTTTGTTAACCCTTTACCCAACGAATCGGCCGCATCCGCCCGCGTAATATGCAAATTTAGTAGTTGAGAAAATATTATATTTAAAAAAATTTCAACAAAACCATATCATGTGACCCCTCGTTGGAACGAGCTCGTTCCAACGAGAGGTCATATGATATGGTTTTGTTGAAATTTTTTGAAAAATTTGAAAAAAATTATATTTAAAATAATACATTTTGATATCGTCTGCGTTGGGTAAAGGGTTAAGCAGAATGGATATAAAAATAGACTATATAAACTCAAGTTGGTATGAATAGAAAAAAATAAAGTATGTGTAGAATCGTTCTTTCATCCCTCGTCTTCGGACCAATACCAAACAGAGGTCAATACATGCACAAATTCTTGAATAATTAACATTTTGAATTTTTTTCTCACAAAAACACAGTTTATGATCCCTCATTGGAACGAGGTCAGGCAACTCGTTCTAATCTAATGAGGGGTCATAAGCTATGATTTGAGTCAAAAATAGACAAAAATAATAACATTTGAATGACAAATTTACAAATGGCGATTGCCGGGTATGGCAGTTGGTACAGAGTTAAATTGTAATCTCTTGGATGGAAACGCGCTGGCTCGGTGGTTAGAGCATTTGACTTTAACACTTACTCTGCCGAAAACGACTATTGTCACCTACTTTGTGGTGATTATCTGTACGTTCTGGTATGCGCAGATAAAACATACCGCCTGATTAATTGTTAGAAAGGGCTCTCTGAGCCCTTTCCAACAGTTAATCAGGTGATAGAGTTTCAAGTATATTATAAATATTTTTAAACTTTCTCGGGAGCATAGTGGCTCAGTAGATAGAGATGCAGTCTGCAAGCCGAGAGATCCTCGGTTTGAATCCCACCTGCGGCAACCACGTTATGTCCTTTGGCAAGACACTTAATCCCAATTGCCCGCGTGGGGGCACGATGGCGTTGTGTACTAGGGCGTACTGCACGCCGATGGTGCACTTGTCTTCAACCTATGCTAACCCTGCTTGTATGGCGTTAGTACGTTGGGGAGTCTGACAGTTGCTCGCCGTTGCTCGGTGGTTTCTGCGGGTACTCCGGCATCCCCCACCCATAAAACTGTCCGACACAAGGTGGTGACCCTGGGCTATCGAAAGTGTCGTTAAACCCCCAAAATAAATAAATAGAAATAAATTAAACTTCGTCATCAATAGGCGTACATAGAGGTCCTCCATATATGGCTAAAAAGGGCGTGGAAGTAAAAGGGTTAATCCGAAAGGTCAGAGGTTAGACTCAGGCTAGTGGTAACTGCGTTGTGTCCTTCGGAAAGACACTCACTCACCCAGCTGATCACTTGGGGACAAAGTGGTACTGCGTACTAAGGCGTACTTCACGTCAATGGTGCACTTGCCTTTAACCATGACTAACTTTGCTTGTGCAGAGTTAGTAAGTTGAAATGTCTGACAGTTTGTTGCCGCTGCACGATGTTTTTTCCGGGTACTTCGGTTTTCTCAACCCATAATACGGTCCGACAAGATGTGACCCCGGCTGTTGAAAGTGTCGTTAAACTCCAATAAACAATAATCTCTGAGATCACAAAAAAACTATTCAAGAATTATTGCAGACAAACAGAAATGTCCATCAAGGCATTTATATTTTAATTACCTTTATTATTTACTGTTAATATCATTATTAGTTCAGGCTGCTGGGTTCTTAAAAATGGTACTAAGATCTTATTTGATAAACTTAATGCCGTGGTCATAAGATAGTCATATCACATATAAAGGACATAGAAAAAGTACAAATGAACACGCTGGTACGGGTTCTGGGTTCACCAGTCTAATTCTGCAAGGAATTCGACCTTGTTATGGCCTGGAATCACTCTACCCCTTAAATAGTCCATCACATATGTTTAGACTCACTCGTCTGGAGTATATTAGTTTGCTTTTCCGACCAAGATGAATGAATCTAAAAAAATACCATGAACACTCATTTTCTTTGGATAAACGCTAGACATGTTGCTCAATCGAGACTTCATTTGACAGAATTTTGGATTTACCGCAGTCGTAGTTTTATGATTACGCCGCGAATTTCCTCTGACTTTGTTAAAAAATCGATGGTTTAGAGGTGAATTAAATACTTATTGATTGGAATATCTATAACTGGAGCAAGAAAGAATACCCGTATATCTCTACGAATGAAGAAACATCACATTACATCAACGATAGTCAGTACGCAAACTCAACAAAATGTGGGTAAGCAAACAACCCATAACAGCGTCGAATTCCTTAACCCTTTACCTAAAAAACAGACGACACTTGCAAATAAAATTCTGGAATATTTTTTTCATTTTTGTGTCAAAAACATGGCTTATGGCCCGCATTGGAACGAGCTCAACAAGCTCATTTCAATAAGGAGTTGTTAGCTATGATTTTGTGACAAAAATGAAAATTGAATTCCGATTTCTGTGAATAACGCTGGCTGGTTTTGTTGGGTAAAAGGTTAAACGCTCGGACTGGTAGCTTGAGTGCTTAATATTGGTGTTGTTTTCAATTTACCCTGGTATACACCTGCAGAGTAATAGCCTGGTATAGCAAAATGTTTGGCGACAATACCATGGTGCACCGTGCTAAGTTTTCATAATGGAGATAGCGATCATTAAATAAACAAATAGTTTCAAGCGTTCAGTTGTGACGCAACCTTCAGTCTTCCCAACAGTATAATAGTATTTTCTCAGGCACCATTGCCAGCAAAGCACCTGAAAACGATATGCATAATGTTTCACTGCATTGTGACTGACAGCGAACGCCTCCTTTGTCCATATCTCACAACCATCTCACATATTTGTTTCTACTTCAACTTCAGTGGAGTTGTTACCCTGAAATTTAAAAAAATCGATTGAAATCAATCCCTGCAGCCTGCAAAGGAAAAGACACAACAAACACAAGTAAGGTTACAACAAATGGGCCTCTGAGTTCATCTTCTCTCTCCCTCTCTTTCTCTCTCTCTCTCTCTCTCTCTCTCTCTCTCTCTCTCTCTCTCTCTCAATGTCTGTCTCTCTGTTTATGTGTGGTGCATTTTGTAGGGCACAATCTCATGTTTTAGAGGAATTTAGAATGTTGGTTGCTGATCCCCCGCTGGAAATCGAGCACTCTGCAACCCCACCTGGCAATCGGGAGTTCAACACCTGAACCACTAGACCATTGCACACCACCAACACGATGGCTGGAATCTAGTATTTAAATGAGGTTCTCATTTAGTTCACTTTCCTTACGGGAGCAATATGAACATATGGTACGCGATAGACATAGTGCGATGAAAGTGCTGTGGAAAATCTCAAACGAAGACTGACACGAGCCTGTGTGTCTATTTTGGAGGATACAGTCTGTTTTAGACGATTTTTAGAATCTTGCGTGCTGATCAACCGACGGGAAAATCAGGAGGGAATCGAACCCTCGGCGCCACGCCCGCCATACCTGAAACAAGGCCATTAACGGTTGAAATCTCTTAAAGACTTTAATATGAGGTTTGTTTTTTCACTGGTTGCACTCACAAGAGTATAATAGTACTCTCAAATTCTGAACTATTTTAGAACTGAAGCTTGATGCACGTAACAGGGGTTCACGGGAATCAAAACAGATTCTAGCGACTCGCCACAAATTTTAAGACCTGGCTTCCTCCTTCGTCTCAAATCATAATGTTTTCATAACAGTGTCGTCTGTGAAAATAACTTTGATCTCTGCAGAAACCATTCTTATATTTAACTAAAGACGTATTTTCTCCGCAACATTACGGGACATAACAAGGAACCATCAAACGATTCGATTTTACCCCCTTCATAGATTTGTCTAAATGTCGGCACAATCAGTTATGAGACTTTAAGAAAAAGCAACACAGTTTCAAAGTTTTTCTCAGAAATATGAAACAAGTGGGGTTGTGGTTACTGAATCCAAAGATGTTAAAACCCAGAGTTTAACTCATTATCATGTGAACTTCTTTTGGTTCAATGTTGGAATCTCGACAAGTGGAGCAGGAGGTGTTTACCGTAGTAAACATGTTTTTGTTTACTCGCGAAATACTGCTGTGCATCACTCGTTTAAAAAGGCTGTATAACTTTAGAGCTATAAGTTTCAGCACTCATAACGCCCGATTGTGCACGACTTAGTATAGGAATTCTCATATGAGGGTACCAACATGTTTCTGGATATACTAATAACTATTTTGACTCCACTATCGAAGATATTTACTTAAATATACTATGAACAATCCAAAATGGCGCCCATAACAACTTACAAAGATTCGTCGTTCATGTTTTCCGAATAAATCTGTCCATTTTTAAAGAACTGTTTGGATACAATATATGTCAAGAACATGTAAAATATGGTACTTTATCAATATTTTGTGACCATCCCACGATGCGTGTTTAAAATGGGAGAATAGTGTTCTGAGAAGGGGAATACATTGGACTACACGTGTGTGCAGTCTCCTTCAGTGTCAAGACGCGTACTACCTAAGTCACAGCAGTTAATTCCGTATCTCTTACTTAAGGTCCATGAATATTTAACTCAATTTTGATGTCAGATCCAGAACTGGGAGTATTTTATCTCGTTTTCGGTATCATTCAACTTGAAGGGCTATTTTCAATTACTTGGCTATAGCCTTAAATCATTACCCTACGAACGCTCCGCATTCCTCCACTTATTTTGCAAATCTAGCAGGACAAATTTTAAGGTTTGACAACACCCCACTGATCCTATTAGTTGTTACAGTTTCTGCCCGACAATGTGCAACGCATTTACCCCTACTTTCATGTTGTTTTTGAATGATTTTTGAAAATGATGGGCATAAAGAGGAAGTTAACCCTTACCTAACATGAAAAGAAGACGACACTTGCAAACAAAATTCTTGAATAACTAATTTTTTTCATTTTTTTTGGTTTCAAAAACATAGGTTTGACCCCTCATTGGAACGAGCTCGACGAGCTCGTTCCACAGAGGGTCATAACCTATGTTTTTGAGACAAAAAAGAAAATATAATGATAATTAATTGGCGATTTTTGAGAAAAGCGCTGGCCGGTTTTGACCGTTACGTTGGGTAATTGGTTAAAGAAACATCTCGTTATAACGAGAACCTGTTCTCGCTCAAAGCAGAAAACATTTCGTTATAACGAGTTAAGTACTTGATCTGGAGTGTATACGTGATGAAGAATGAATCAGTACTTGTAGGCCGTGTGGAGGGCGGTAAGAACAAATAAAATAGGGCTAATGTGGAAGGGCTGAAAAACAAAAGAACAAGTTTATCGATTACCCACATACAATTAAATTTGGAATCAAGGCATCTACACGGATAAATGGTAACATTCAGTTTAAAATAACCATACCACAACACATCTCATCAGCTCGAGACCGATACCTCATTCCCCGTTCAACTCTTTGTCCTAGAACAACTGATAACACGTGGGAATATTACGCATACTGTAAAACAATTCTTGCAACGGTATTAGAATACTGACGTGGTTGTCTCTTTTTGTCAAACCCTGCATACAACAGAACGGATTTCATATTTATTCATTCAAAATGGGTATTTATCCATTTAACAGTGGGATGTGCAAACATCATACTCTTAGGAAGGCGAATAGCCGCGCCCACCTCCAAACTATGTTACGCTTCTTATATAACATTATATTGTTTTCTCGTTCTAACGAGATACTGGCTCGCTATAACGAGATGCTGAGTAACTATAACGAGATATTCTCTCGTTATAATGAGAGTATAACGAGATGTATTCTCGTTATAATGTGTTTTCTCGTTATAATGAGATGTTAAGTCGTTATAACTTGATGTGTGCTCGATATAATAAAATGTTTTCTCGCTATAACGAATTGTTATAACGAGATGTCTTCTCGCTATAACGAGAAGTCTTCTCGCAATAATGAGAATATAACGAGATATAACGTTATAATGAAGTGTTTTCTCATTATTACAAAATGTTAAGTCGTCATAACGTGATGTGTGCTCGAAAAAACGAAATGTTTTCTCGCTATAACGAGATGCTATGTTGTGAAAACGAAATGTCTTCTCGTTATAACGATATGTCTTCCAGTAATAATGAGAGTATAACGGGATGTATTCGCGTTATAAGGAGATGTTTTCTCGTTAAAACGAGATGCTAAGTCGTAATAACGTGATGTTTTATCTATATAACGAAATATTTTCTCGTTATAATGAGATGCTAAGTCGTAATAAGGAGAATCGTTTCTCTTTGTAATGAGATGTTTTTATCTCGCTGTAAAAATCAGATAAAAACATTTACCTTACGTCCTAAATCAACCACCATAGAAAGGAAGTCTCCAAATAATATAATATTAGAACGTTCCTTTTCATGTTCTATCGGTCGATAGTACCTGAGTTTGTGTGATTTTTGAAATAAAACCTGAAACAGCCAAGCTGCTGAAGGTTTTATTTCAGAAATCACACAGACTCGGGTACTATCGACCGATAGAACATGAAAAGAAACGTTCTAATTATTATTTTATTATGCTGAACAAAAAATAACTTTCATTGTTAAGCGTTAACTGCAACATGCCATCAATCTTGTAATAACAATGTAGTCGAATCCCAAAACATAACGTCATTTCGAACGAATGACGTCTCTTCGAAATGACTTGTCACAAGTGCCGTCGCTTTGGGAGTTTCTATATACCCAAATGCCAGTGTTTACAACTGCATCATGCTGTTCATGTTATAATTCATTGTGAATGCTTGTGTGATAAGTGGTATAAATTAATGGAATATAAATTCATGTTTCTCGGACGACGACAGTTGATAGAATTAAACGGAGTGAAACAATTTATTTTGAACTTGGGGCGGAGGATCAGTGAGGTCGAGGAGTACTAAACTTGTGGAAATATAATTGATTGTGAAGTCATAACTCATATTCAGGATTCACTGAAGTGGTGAACAACGCGTGAGTTTTTAATATTTCTGATTCTTTTGAATTCATTGTTTGCAGTTAAAATTGAAAACACATCCACTGAAGATGATATATTTGTTGGTAAGTTTGTGTCTACAAGTGACGAAAAAATTTAAACGGACACGGATCCAGCGTTTGATGTTGAGAAATTCCAATCGACGCTGATCAATGGAAGTGGAGCTTACATTTTCTTCGTTCTCTTGTCTCCAGGGAAAAACGTTCCGATAGTACCCGTGTTTTGCCCCAAAACTCCAGTACTATGACTTTTAGAAGGTGTCAAATTAACCAATCACGGCTGATGTTACAAACGTGATAAAGTTAGTTAGGACATCTTGTTCCGGTTTATATTACGTGACCAAAGAGAGATTTCTCTGAATCCATCAATGAACTGTCAGGATGAGGAACTATCAGAAACCATTTATTCGCTCAACCACATGTGCCGAGCTCACATTGTATGTACGTGTGTCTTCTCAAACAGTTATTTTTGAGGTTTCTGCAGAAATTAATCGCAAGTGAATAAACAAAATCTTATTTTATTTACATTAATCGGATATCGAGCTTGAACTCCAAAATGTCGTGCCCTGGATATCAATTTTATGAAGAATGGATTATATATAATCCGTTTATTAAAACTTGACAGTTCGAGAAACTACCTACCCTTTAGCCTCTTCATATGCGCAATTTTAGATATCCTACCCGCAAATGCACAAGAGTACAGTGACGTGTCATGCCCGCTGGTGCGGTACTAACTGAACGAGATATCAAAAAGCCACACACCGCCTGTTGCTTCATGATACCCTACCCACAGGTGTTGACATCTGTTCTCCTGAGGGACCGGTTGTTTAAAAATCAATCGCCTATGAGCGCCCCTTTTCGAAAGGAATTGTACTTTTTTAAAACAATTTGTACATTTCCAGTAATTCCACACCATTGCGCAATGTATACGCTTTGTATTTTTGAATGACAAAATGAATTATCCCAGTATTTTGTGCCATCTCCCCCGGAAAGTTATGGTGATCTATTGTGTCACATTGTTGATCTGCTTTCACATTGTTGGCCAGCAGAGATGCAAAGAGTCCAGATGTCTGAACGTAAGGGCTGCTCCTCTCGAACGTTCAGGCCGCTTAACAATAGAGAGGTTAAAGAGCCATACGCAATATTCAGGACACTTTCCATAACTGCAAAAGAAGATAAAAATACAGAGGCGTAGCTAGAGACGGGGACATGGGGTTGGGGTGGAGGGGTCTCACCCCCAATTATCAACTAAAATATCAAAAGTTGGAAATTCTGAGACGTAAATTCCTTAAGTTGGAAATTCCATCGATGTCAATTCAATTTGCTCTTGTCATATTTTTTCGGTCAGACTGAGAGCCAAAGTGATTTTCCGATTTTCGATCAAATCCTCTGACTTTTCCAATACGCTGACAAATTTTTCTGAAATTCCAACTCGAATCTGTGACTGGTCCGATTTTTCGAATTCACCGTTCCATTTTTCCGACTCGGGTGAATCTGACTTCAGACTTAGCCGACAAATGCGTATATTCTTCAATGCTTTTGAGGTACCATACAGATGGCTGGAGTAGGTAATTGGCTGTAGCCTGGCCGATGAAGAGAAAACTCATGGACCTACCTGGGGAGATGCATTTTTCTTGTGGATAAAACGACTAGATTTAAGCCAGAGGGATGCTTCAGAATCAATCTCAGGGGTTCAAAAATTACAATTTTTTCTCGGGGAGGATCCTTCCAACGAAAGGGGGAGACCCACCCAACTCAGGCGGCTCTCAGGACATAAGTAGTATGTCAGTGGCTTTATACTCAAATTCTGCTTGACCTCGCCCCGGACTTCGGAAGTGACGTCATGTCACGTGACCTGATGGTGACGTGTTGTGTTGTCATGGTAGCCTACGAGAACAGCCATGTTGTGACGTCATTATCTTAATGGTATGTGATGTTAGTGCGCATGTGCAACGCGTATTGTTAGGGTGATACGTGTATCCGTCGTCCATTTTGTATACTGGGGGCTGCCATCTTGGTTTCTACAGCAGCTCGTGGTTGCTAGGGCCTGAAAGGCTTTTTTACTGGAAAGGATTATGTTCGGAGGGTATGTTCAATTGAATAGAAGTTTTCTGGCTCGTTTACTTCGCAGAAATACGACAAACAACCCGACAAGTTGTACTAGTTCGAAATCTTTCAGAATTCTCTGCGTCTATCTATAAGCTGTGCTATAGTTTTTGTCTACCTGACCCTGTTTGTTTGTTCTGTAAGTTTTAGAATATGACAGTTTAGAAAATTACAATTAAAGGA
This sequence comes from Pictodentalium vernedei, assembly GCA_031216915.1. Classification (NCBI taxonomy): domain Eukaryota; kingdom Metazoa; phylum Mollusca; class Scaphopoda; order Dentaliida; family Dentaliidae; genus Pictodentalium; species Pictodentalium vernedei. The sequence goes on from CM062292.1 coordinate 153,737,552, forward strand.
ATCCAAGACAGCAACCTCAGATTCATTTTCATGAAAGGCAGAGTATCCAGAAAGAGAAGTGTAGTAAACCCTTTCAAGGCTGAAGTTACGAATACAACTACGCGTCGTTTAAATTACCAAAAACACAACTTTTTTCCCTTCTCATAATTTTGTAACTGACAAATGTTTTACACACTATCCTCGCAGAAAGTTGTAAAATATTTTCAGGCAGTAAAATTCAGGTGCAACGTTAGGGTGTATAAAGTGTTGGGGTGGGAGAGGACAAAATAGTTTCCACACACACACTCACTCTTCATTTCACATCAAGCTGAGAGTATCATCCCCCAAAGGCGAAGGTTCATTTGCTTCTTGGAAAAAAGTTTTATTTCATGCCAAGCGGAGCACCATGATGGGTACACTTTGACTGTGGGATTTGTCCCCCTTTCAACTTTCAGTTTTAAAAATAAAGGGTTTTGGCCTGATACGTCTGTAAGAAAAAAAAAATATATAATAAAAGAAATTACCATACATATGATATGTGCACACATGCCTATATATATGAGTGTATGTATGTGTGTATATATCTGAATGTATGAAGGCGGATTGATCGCTTCAATGTTAAATGCATTAAGTCACTTTGTTAGTGCCTTAAATTTCTATATTGGCAAGAGAAAGAAAAATGGGTTAATCACTTCGGCTGGTCGACACACTTGGTGTTTATCGGAGTGAAATAACTCATGCGGTTCATTATTGGTAAGCGCGCACGGGTTTTCTGTGGCCGAGAAGATATTGTGTATTGGTTTGTATTCCAATTCCGAGAGAATAATTTGGACTTTCAACGAGGTAAGACGTTTTGATTTTGTCTCCTCCGGGTTTTCGGATGTACTAACATCCAAAATCCCCCCCCTCCCTCCCCCAGGGCCGGTCACTAGATTATACAGTCTTCCGATCCTCGCCGTGGGCCGAAACATTCATTTGTTGAAGCTTTATTAATTAAGCGTTTAAAATGTATTCACAATTATCCAGAGACATCTTATTTTGCTATAAGATGCCTCGGCCTAATCGACGAACATCGGCCTAGGGCGAGTTTCGGTGGGCCGACAGATTTGGACTTCCCCCCCCCCCCCCCAATTGGCGACCTCAGTCCCTGGAAAAATACTTTTGATTTAAGAGGGTAGAAAAATGATAGTTGACAGATAGGCTGTTACGGTGCAACGGCATATTTTCGGTGTGTTGATAGTAATTCTGGGAGCGAGGGATTTTGGCTGATTCACCTTTAGTGAGAAAAGGTGTGGATATTTATGATTGGTAGCCTAACCCTTCCGTCGGGGAAGAGTGTTGGGTTGTTGGAACTTTAGATTCCAGCCTGTGATGTGCTCCCCTTCTTTAGCCAAGGGTAGTAGCAATTGTGAATATTTATAGATATATTTGGTATGTAAACTCTTCCGCCGGGGAAGAGGACTCGGATGTTTGAATTGATAAGACCGGCGTGTTAGGAAGATTGCCTAGAATTTTTTTGGGGGTGAAAGTGCAATCTATGGCGAGGTAGAAGTGTAATTTATTTCTTTTTTTATATGAGTATAGAAGGTGCAAAGTAGCCGCTGTTGGAAAATAGATATTTGTGAGATTCCTGTGGAAATGTTAATGAAAATATCCCCGACTCCTTTTATACAATCTGGGAGAGTTTGTAAATATATAAATGGACAATATATATAGACATTCAAATTCGCCACTTGTTGTTATTCCTTTCTAGGATATAGCCCTTTCTATGAAACCCTGCTCTGATCTATGAGGCCAATAAACGCGGTTCAAAGTGGAATTGAATCTTGTCCCTTAAGATTACACATGTGTATGACTAGTCCTTGGTTGACTTTTGCGGCGAGGCTCTCGGGGGGAACTCATTTCATGTAAGTCAGTTCGGGCCGAGAGCATCGGCGCGAGAGGAGTGCCAAGGCGCGTGAGACAATTTTACACAGGTCCTGGGTAATTAATTAAGGTAATCAATCTCGGTTTGGAAAGACGATCTTGTATCTAACCCCTCGACAACAAATCTGTGTCATGGCTAGACCTTGGTTGACGTTTGTGGCGAGGCTGTCGGCCAGAGCTCATTTCATGTGAGTGGGTTCGGGCCGAGAGCATCGGCGCAGGGGGAGAGCAAGGCGGGGTGGGTCAATTTCGTTACAGATTTTAGGCGTCGCCGACAGGATAAATTTTAAATCGACTTGATTGATTGGTTGGACTGGATTAAATTTGAATTGACTTGATTGATTTGGATTGACAAGATAAATTTTAAATCAACGCGATCGATGTGGATTGACAAGAAAATTTATTATTTTATTTCGATTCTGTGGTGCTTGAGGACAGGGTTGTTATAGTGCTGCAGTCGGTAAAGCTGAAGAATAGGGGACTTTTCATTTTATTTAAAAACAACGCGTATTTCTCACCTTTTTTCTACATTTTCCTATTACTAGTCATGTTTTCGATAAAATGACCGAAAGATATTCACTTATGACTAAGATTAGAGATAATTTGGACTCTTTTAATGTCACGGTGCCGGAGATTCTTCTGCATTCTCGCCATTTTGAAGTGCGCGTTTGCATAACTTTCGTTTTCTCTTTGGCTGGCGATTGTAGGTCTAGGGTCAGTTTAGTGAGGGTTAGCTTACCGGTAAGCTAACCCTAACCCTCACTATACTGACCCTAGACCATGTCGAGAACAGAACAAACAAGTGTACCAAAAACAACCAATACACAGAGCAGACTCGAAAAAACACAAAAAAAAAACATGGAGCCTCCATGTTTTTTTGTGTTTTGGAGGAAAGATGAAAGCGAATTTCACAAATCGCACCGGTAAAAAACGTACGTTGGGCGGTTATAATTGCCAGTAAAAGTGAATATCTTTTGGTCATTTTATCGAAAACATGACCAGTAATAGGAAAATGTAAAAAAAGGCAAAAAAGTGCGTTGTTTTTACGTAAATGGAAAAGTCCCCTATTCTTCAGCTTTACCCTGCAGTCGAGTCATTGTGGTAAATTGTCATATTGGGGTGAAGCTATATTTCTTAAAGATGGCTACTGGAATTAGTCATGAGTTGGATGATTATATGTATGCCTCGGAAGCTCTGACCGCTGATATAACGGCCAGATGTGCTAGGCCTAGGGAATTTCGGAATGTTCCCCCTACTCCTGATCCTACTCCTGGGAGAAAACGTAGTAAGGTTGATTCGACTATTTTGAAATGTCAACAGTTGAGTGATGAACTGCAGAATTCTATTGTTGAGTTATGTAATCAAACCGGAGATTACACTGAAATGATTAATACGTCTGGGGCAGTTTCGGCAGATCCACTCCACGTCGAGCTTTTGCTGGGCGCGCGGTTGATCCGGCGAAAGCGCCCAGGGTGGTTCAAAATAATAAGATTTGGGGGGAGAAGCAGAAAGTATTGAGTTTGCCTAGAACTCAGCTTGGAGCGAGAGTTTTGAGGTCGGATGATAGTGATGGTAATCAAGCTTATCCGCGTAAGCCAATTGTTACGCCGGATACCATTAATGGAACCACCAGTGTAGCTGATTGGTTATCCCATTTTGAGAAATGTGTTGGGATTAACCAGTGGTCTGGAGACCGGGCTCGTCAGTTTTTAGTGGTGTCCTTGAGGGGCGCCGCCTTACATTTTTATGAAGATTTGGACCCGGAAATTAAGGCCAGTTCACATAGAGTTATGCAGAGTTTGCGAGATCGTTTTGATCCATTTAAGGGTACTGCAATATATAGGGCCCAATTAAGATCCAGACGTAGGTCACAGCGGGAGACTTTGCATGAGTTAGTGGGAAATATTAGGCGCTTAGTAAGAAAGGCGTATCCAGGGGTTCCCCTAGATGTTAGGGGCGATTTGGCGAAGGATAGCTTTATTTTGGCGCTGACGGACAATGAAGTAAGGATGGAAGTGTTGAGGGCTAAGCCTGAGACCCTTGATGCGGCAGTACGGGCTGCTTTGGATGAAGAGTCGTATAAGAAGGTAGAGGTACCTTCTTCGGTTAGTGTGGTTGGGGAATCGGAGGTTTTGAGCGGAATTGGTGCATTAACTCAGGCGGTGGAAAGCTTACAAGGACAGTTGAGAGAGATTCAGATTGAACAGAATAAGTTGAGGGAGGAAGTTTTCAGGCAGGGTCGAGGTCAGGACAGCAATAATTTTTATAGAGGTTGTCGTGGCCGAGATGGTTACAGAAATAGAGGGGGTAGAGGTAGGAATAGAGGTAGAGGTAAAGGTGATTGGTCGCACAAGTCTGAGTTTGACAATAAACAGGATTTAAACGAATAAAGACTGGGGTAGGGGTCGAACCTCAGTCTATGATAGAAAGGACCCTCCCATCTGAGAGTATCGGTCATAGTTATCTGACTCTTAAAGTCTTGAATGAAAATGTTAAGTTCCTATTGGATACGGGTTCGGCGGTGAGTTTAATCAGTACCAAAGTGTCACATGAGATTTTGAGTATCGAGCAGTCTCGGGTAAGAGAGGCTCCTCGTAGTGTTGTGGGGTGAATGGGCAGCCCCTTGATTTGAAAGGGATAATTGATTTGCCTGTTACTGTTGGTATGTATGAATGTGTACAAATTTGTTTTGTGACTGATTTTTCATTTGATGCAATCCTGGGAATTGATTTTATGAATAGAACTAATTCATTGATCTCCTTACCAGACAAAACTATTACGATTTTAGGGGTTAAATTTTCCCTTGAGTTTTTGAAGGAAAATAATAATAAAATTCATGTATTGCTGATTGAGGGATTGACAGTACCTCCCTTTTCAGAAGTTATCATGAAGGGTCGTGTTGACGGCTCACCAATTGGACAGAGTTTGTGTGAACCCGACTCAGGGTTTATGAAAAACCATCATGGATTAATGCTGGGGCGAAGTATTGTTGATGTTAGTCAACCGGAAGTTCCTGTTAGATCAATAAATGTTTCTCAGACCCCACAAAAGTTAAAAGGTGGTGAGCCTGTGGCTGTTCTAGAGAATATTGAAATTTTAGATGAACAACCCAATGAGACCTCCACTTCAGAGGATGGGAAGTACTCATTGTCACAAACTTTTGACCCAGAGGTGTTGTCTAGAGCTCAAGTGGAACAGGCCAATGAGTTATTAGAAAAGAACCGTGATGTATTTATCCAGTTTGAAGGTGATTTGGGCCGTACGGATATCATCCAGCATGATATATGTACGGGCGACCACCCTCCCATTAAACAGCGGGCGTATCGGCTCCTCTTTCATAAAAGGCGTGAGGTAGAACAGCAGATAGATTCTATGCTCGAGCAGGGGGTAATTCAGCCCTCTTCTAGTCTGTGGACGGCTCCCATAGTTTTAGCTAAAAAGAAAGATGGTAGTCTTCGCTTTTGCGTGGACTACCGGAAATTAAACGCCATTACAAAGAAAGATGCATACCCCTTACCCCGTATTGATGAGAGTCTAGAGGGTATGGCGGGGGCTCAGTGGTTTTCCACGTTGGATTTGGCATCGGGGTACTGGCAAATGGGCCTCACCCCTGATGCCTAGGAGAAAACGTCCTTTTACTATGGAGTTGGGCTTTACCAGTTTACGGTGCTCCCCTTTGGTCTTTGCGCGGCACCCGGGTCCTTTGAGAGGCTCATGGAGCTCGTGCTAAGAGGGTTACACTGGAAAACATGTCTCATATATCTTGATGATGTCATTATATATGCGCGGTCATTCCAGGAGCATATTGAATGATTGCAAGAGGTTTTTAGCAGAATAAGGTCTGCAGGGTTAAAATTGAAACCCTCTAAGTGTGCGTTGTTCAGAGTCGGGTTTCATTTTGGGTCACATTGTTTCCGCGTCGGGCGTGTCAACTGACCCAGAGAAAATTGCGCGTGTAAAAGATTGGCCTGTTCCGACTTGTCTGAAAGATCTACGGAGTTTTGTCGGGTTATCTGCATATTATCGGAAGTTTGTACCCCATTTTTCCACTTTGGCTAGCCCTTCAACCAAGTTAACTCGTAAGAACGAGAAGTTTGTCTGGGGCGAGGCCCAACAAGAAGCTTTTGATGTGTTAAAAGGCAAATTGTGTCAAAGCCCAATTTTGGCTTACCCGAATTTTGAGCATGAATTTATTTTAGACACAGATTCAAGTGATTTCGCCTCTGGCTCAGTTTTGTCTCAAATTATAGAGGGCAAGGAGCGAGTAATAGTTTATTTTAGTAAAGCCCATTCCCAGCAGGAAAAAAATTATAGTGTTACCCGGAAAGAATTATTAGCCGTAAGTAAGAGGTCAAACATTTTAGACATTTTCTTATTGGTAAGCATTTTACACTGCAAACCGACCATGGGTCCTTGCAGTGGTTGTTCAATTTTAAGGAACCTGTTGGGCAGGTGGCACATTGGCTGGAATACCTCAGTGGGTTCGATTTCACGATGGTTCATCGTCGTGGTGAACAGCGTAAAAATGCAGACGCCCTGAGTAGGATTCCATCATGTAATAAAAACGATATTAACAGAGTAGAGTTTGAATCTGGAATTAAATTGACTAAGGAAAATCAGCGGGTTGATCCCGTTATAAAAAAAATTTCTGGAAATTAAGTTAAAAGGAGAAAAACCTAGTCTTGAAAAGTTAAAAGGAGAGCCCCGGAACTTCAAATGTATGTGAGTCAGTGGGAACAATTTTCTGTGGAAGATGGCATTCTTTTTTGAGAATGGACACAAATAGGGGCCCCCAGTAAATTTTTGTGGGTGGTCCCAAAAGACTTAAGAAGTCAGGTGTGTAAGGAGCATCATGACTCTTTAGTGGGTGCACATTTGGGCGTCCATAAAACATATTCGAAAATTCGAGAACGGTTTTTCTGGGTAGGCATGCGTCGTGACATAGAACTCTGGGTACAGTCCTGTCCGAGTTGTCAGCGTCATAAACCACCTGGCAAGGCCAGTCGAGCTCCTTTGGTAACAGATAAAGTATCAGAGCCTATGGAACGAATTGCTTTAGACATTTTAGGGCCATTACCCGAGTCCGTTCATGGTAATATTTATATATTGGTCATATCAGATTATTTTTCCAAATGGACAGAGGCTTTTGCTATTCCGAATCAAAGGGCAAGTACAGTAGCCGATGTTGTGATTCGAGAGGGGATTAGTCGGCATGGTATGCCGAAATTTATACATTCAGATCAGGGATCGAATTTTGAGTCGGATCAATTTCAAGAAGTTTGTCGCTATTTTGAGATTAAGAAGACTCGTACCTCTCCATATATGTCTCAAAGTGACGGCCAAGTTGAGAGGTTTAATAGAACCTTAGCGGCTATGTTAGCCTGCTTTGTAGAAGATAATCATGGTGACTGGGAGTATTATCTTCCATTCGCCATGATGGCTTATAGAAGCGCCAAACATGAGACTACTGGGTTCACCCCCTTTTGTATCATGTTTGGTACAGAATTTACTTTACCTACAGAGTTAATTGCTGGTAAGATTCCTGATAGAGATTGTGCTCCCTCTCAGTATGTAAGTGATTTAGAGGGTCGTCTGGCCCACATTTTCCAATTAGTTTTGCGGAAATGTTATTCAGAAATTAAGAGAAGGAAGAAAATCTATGATAAACGAGTTTTCGGCAAACCTTTGACTGTTGGGGATAAGGTTTGGCTTTACTTACCTAGAGTAAATAAAGGCCAAACCTCAAAATTTGGGTTGGTCCCTACATAATAAAAAACAAACTCTCGGACGCAAATTACCTCGTGGTTCGCGTCGGGGGTGGTAAACCACAAGTGGTACATTTCAACAGACTGAAGAAATGTTACACACGTATGTCAGAAGTGGTTAATTCAGATTTGGGTGCCCGCATGTGTCCCACTCCTGATGGTCCTAGTGAAAATATAGTAGACCGGTCCTTGGTGGAGAGTCCTGGGGAGGAGGAGGTGTTCCTCGATGAAGGTCCAACTAGGAGGCGTGGTTGGACCCTCCGGCAACCAACCCGACTAGATTCTCAGGAATTTGTTTTTTTTTTTAATTATGTTCTTTTTTTTTTTCTCTTTTCCGTTTCTTTTTTTTTTTTTGACAACCCACTTGATATTTGGGGATTAGGGTGGCAGTTCGCGTAGACCTGGGGTGTATATTTTGCATTAAGCATGATAGCTATGTATAGATTTGAGTTTTGATTTAGCGCTTACAAACCGGCCTTCGATATAGAACTGCCTCCGATAGGTATTTAATGTAGAACCAAAAGTTCATGTTTTGTAGATATTTGGTCAGATGAGCCATTGGCTCGTCAGTATTATATGAGCTGTGTTTGGCTTGTATTGCATTATTTTAAATTGTGTCACTTCCCTGGTGTTGGGGATTGCCGCTTTTGATATGTGGTTCCGGGAAACTGTTTTTTTTTTTGTTTTTTTTTGTTTTAGATCGGTCGCAACAAATGACAAATACAAGTGTGGTTGTCTCCTTTTTCTCACCCGTCAAGATCGTTCTTGAGCCCGCTGACTGGTTCATTTTTGTAATTCGGTGCGCGAGAGGGTTGGGATTCGTTGTATGGTTTGTTTTTTTTGTGCGCGTGTTTGACGAGGGTGATGCGGGTTATATGATAGGCTATGCTTCAGAATATTAGAGTTATGTAAGTTAAAGACGGTACCGTTTAAGTATAATTGGATTTTCGTAAGCGATGTGTCCGTGGTAGCAATCTAAATTAATAAACAGGTCAGCTTGGTCGAAAGAACTATCTCACGGAAATTTATGAAGATGGAAATTTTTTTTCTTTGTTTTTGTGTTGGTTTCCCGTTACATTTACATGTAAAGATATGTATAATCTTTTTGCGGAGAGAATGTTGTTTGTGAAAATCAAATACTGTTCTCTGTGTCATTGTTCTCCTTCTAGCATAATGGAAATGGTTATGGGACACTCGTTTGTCAAAAGAATTGGAAGTTGGAAAGGAAGAATTCCGGCACGACTACGTTCAACAATATTTCATGGAATACCTGGAGCCAAAGTGCATCATTTTGAGAGGATTCGGGTTGTTGATATAGAGACTGTCGTGATTCAAATCGGCGAAAATAACATTGATTGTGACACTTTCAATTTAGAAGTTTTTAAAAGAGAAGTAGAGAGACTTTTAGACTCCCTTAAACACTTTGGCGTTAACTTTATTGTTTTATTGGGACTGTTTCCCCGTTTGAAACCTAAGGTGTCTATCACCTTATATGAGCTGAGGAGAGCGACTGTTTGCGAGTTTTATAGAGCTCTTGAGGGTCCTGAATTTTTTTACAAGCCACTATTCAAAGTGTCCCGTGTTAATTTTGCAAAAGATGGAGTACATTTGAATAATCTAGGTCAGCATCTTTATGCAAGACATCTTGCCTCAGTTTTGGAGGAACTAGGTTCACATTGAGTAATTAATTATACAGTTAAAAGCATGACGCTTTAAATAAACATATGAGATCTATGGGAGCTTGATGTTGTAGTTAAAGGCATAACGCCTAAAATAATAAATAAGTTCTAAAAGAACGTGGTTTTATAATTGATAGAATAACGATCACGTAATAGTACATAAGTTCTGAAAGAACTTAATTCTTATGAATACATAGCGTCCCTTCAAATATTTATACACGTTATTTGTGTCAATGTTGATCGATGTTTTATGCTGGGGTTCTGGATAGGACCATAAAATTAAAACCAAAAGGTTGTTGATTATGCTTGAATAGATCCATTCTGACGATTTCCATCTCCTGCGGCATGACTTAGTCAGCTTCTGGCAGTACTTAGTACTGGTCGGGGACCTATTTCGGCCTAATGCTATATAACATTTGGTCCTGAAAGGAACCCTATCGTAATAGAGCATTATCTAATGTGAAAGTATTTAAAATTGTAGTTGGCTCACGGGGAACCAACCAACATTGACTAAAACTCAATACTAGATGTGTTTTTTTTATTTCTGCTGTTTTTGTTTTTTTCTTATATATGTTTTTTTCCTTTCTTCTTCGGAGGGCTGTAAATAACTCTCCATTTTTGTTTTTTCAATGGGGACGTTGAATTTTGTGGTGGGGGTAATGTAAGAAAAAAATATATATAATAAAAGAAATTACCATACATATGATATGTGCACACATGCCTATATACATGAGTGTATGTGTGTGTATATATATCTGAATGTATGAAGGCGGATTGATCGCTTCAATGTTAAATGCATTAAGTCACTTTGTTAGTGGCCTTAACTTTCTATATTGGCAAGAGAAAGAAAAATGGGTTAATCACTTCGGCTGGTCGACACACTTGGTGTTTATCGGAGTGAAATAACTCATGCGGTCCATTATTGGTAAGCGCCCACGGGTTTTCTGTGACCCAGAAGATATTGTGTATTGGTTTGTATTCCAATTCCGAGAGAATAATTTGGACTTTCAACGAGGTAAGACGTTTTGATTTTGTCTCCTCCGGGTTTTCGGATGTACTAGCATCCAAAATCCCCCCCCCCCCCCCCACCCAGGGCCGGTCACTAGATTATACAGTCTTCCGATCCTCGCCGTGGGCCGAAACATTCATTTGTTGAAGCTTTATTAAGCGTTTAAAATTTATTCACGATTATCCCGAGACATCTTATTTTGCTATAAGATGCCTCGGCCTCATCGATGAACATCGGCATAGGGCGAGTTTCGGTGGGCCGACAGATTTGGACCCCCCCCCCCCCCCCCCGAATTGGCGACCTCAGTGATTAACAAAAATCCCATTTCATTGCTATGGCTCTACCCCTGGAAAAATACTTTTGATTTAAGGGGGTAGAAAAATGATAGTTGACAGATAGGCTGTTACGGTGCAACGGTATATTTTCGGTGTGTTGATAGTAATTCTGGGTGCGAGGGATTTAGGCTGATTCACCTTTAGTGTGAAAAGGTGTGGATATTTATGATTGGTAGCCTAACCCTTCCGCCTGGGAAGAATGTTGGGTTGTTGGAACTTTAGATTCCAGCCTGTGATGTGCTCCCCTTTTTTAGCCAAGGGTAGTAGCAATTGTGAATATTTATAGATATATTTGGTATGTAAACTCTTCCGCCGGGGAAGAGGACTCGGATGATTGAATTGGTAAGTCCGGCCTGTTAGGAAGATTGCCTAGAATTTTTTTTTTTGGTGAAAGTGCAGTCTATGGCGAGGTAGAAGTGTAATTTATTTTTTTATATGAGTATAGAAGGTGCAAAGTAGCCGCTGTTGGAAAATAGATATTTGTGAGATTCTTGTGGAAATGTTAATGAAAATATCCCCGACTCCTGTTATACAATCTGGGAGAGTTTGTAAATATATAAATGGACAATATATATAGACATTCAAATTCGCCACTTGTTGTTATTCCTTTCTAGGATATAGCCCTTTTCTATGAAACCCTACTCTGATCTATGAGGCCAATAAACGCGGTTCAAAGTGGAATTGAATCTTGTCCCTTAAGATTACAGATGTGTATGACTAGACCTTGGTTGACTTTTGCGGCGAGGGAACTCATTTCATGTGAGTTCGGGCCGAGAGCATCGGCGCGAGAGGAGTGCCAAGGCGGCGTGAGACAATTTTACACAGGTCCTGGGTAATTAATTAAGGTAATCAATCTCGGTTTGGAAAGACGAACTTGTATCTAACCCCTCGACAACAAATCTGTGTCATGGCTAGACCTTGGTTGACTTTTGTGGCGAGGCTGTCGGCCAGAACTCATTTCATGTGAGTAGGTTCGGGCCGAGAGCATCGGCGCAGGGGGAGAGCAAGGCGGGGTGGGTCAATTTCGTTACACGTCTTCGTGTGTTGTGAGTTTTGTCCTATAACCTATAAGTTCTATGTGGGCCATTGTGGCATCTGCATTGTTCTATGCATTTGTGTGCACAAGTAATTTTGTGTGGTAATTCGATGCTCCACTTCCAACTAAATGCAATGGAAAGTCTGATACCCATACAGGGTGTTTGATGTTTTAAAACACTTGGTCAGCTAGTTTCATGCGAGCTTTCAGGGAATGTGAAGTTTAAATGACAGAAAATGGTTACAATTTGGGCATTTGATATGCAAATCCAGTCATCAGATGTCCCTACATGTCAGGGAAATTCAGGGTCTTTGATGGGACATTGCTGAAAGTTAATTCAAAACTCGAACACGAATTGTTGAACACACCGTTTGTACTCTTCGATGCACTACGGTATTTAATACTTTTTCCCTTTTTGTCGTAAGTGCAGACGTTCTGTTTTTATTACACGCCTGTTCTATGTAATCCCCAGCAACACTAAACCATGTGGAAAATGAAAATCTGTACAACATATATACAACATATGTGCGGAACGGAAACCGTTGACGGACTATTTTTAAATAGAAGTGAAATTTCACTTGAATTTTCTACAACTCGTGCAACACAATTACAATTTGAATCGCTGGCGATAGCTGAAAATCGTCCCCTGAGTTGCACAAAGAAAACATTGGAAATCAGAAGACGAAATAGTAACACGGGTTCCCCTCACAAATTTGGTTGGTAATAAAATGTGTTCTTTTTGTTGATAGTTGTCAAACGAATTGCAGAATGTCATAATAACTGTTTTTTTTTATAGACGCGAATGCGTGTAATAAAGACAGAACGACACACGCGTGTGAATGGGCTGATCAGTGTGCCTGTGCCTCTTGTTTTATCCTAACGCTGGCACTCGTGCCATATCGATTAACCCATTCACACGCGCGTGTCGTTCTCTGCATGTATTGTTCGCTGCTATTTTTACGTAGTTAAAACATGGCGTTGACTATGACGTACGGACAGGATAATAAATCAGTTAATTAAGCGTGATGCTAAAATAATAGAGCATGATGCTAAAATAATATAGCATGATGCTGGATTAATAATATAGCATGATACCAAATAAATTAAGCATGATGCTGAATTACGGGAGGATCATGTACTTTAATTTAGCATGAGACTTAATTATTTTAGTATGATGCTGAATTAATTTAGCATCATACTATATTATATTGCACGATTTCATGAATGCAGCATAAATAATATAGCATGATGCTGAAATTAGGTCCGCGTACGGGAGGGTCATAATTGTATTGTTTTTATAGCATGATACTCTAATAATTAAGCATGATGCTATATTATTTGGTATGATTTCATGAATGCTGCATAAATAATTAAGCATGATGCTTAATTATTTGAGTATGATGCTGACTTAATTCAGCATCATGCTATATTCTTTAGGTATCATGCTGTATTATTTTAGCATCATGCTATATTATTTAGGTATCATGCTATATTATTTTAGCATCATGCTATATTATTTAGGTATCATGCTATATTATTTAGCATCATGCTATATTATTTAGGTATCATGCTATATTATTTTAGCATCATGCTTTATTATTTAGGTATCATGCTATAATATTTAGGTATCATGCTATATTATTTAAGCATCATGCTATATTATTTAGGTATCATGCTATATTATGTTAGCATCATGCTATACTATTTAGGTATCATGCTATATTATTTTAGCAGCATGCTCTACTATTTTAGCATCATGCTTAATTCACTGATTTATGATCCTGTTCGTACGTCATAGTTGACTTTCGCACTGGCGTTACAATTATGCCTATTCAACTCACGCAAGTGTGCACTCTGTTCTTTCCCTCTTCTACTGTATTCTATGGCAATTATCAACTGTATTCTATGGCAATTATCAGCAAACACGCAACAATTGAACATGTATTTGTTTTGTCGGTGGGATATTTGCTTGCAAAACTTTCGGATTACAATCAGTTCATCACTTATAATGGTTTTTTTTTATTTAAATCATTTGTAGATATTGATGTATCGCGTTCGTGTACTCGGCAAAATCGTATTCACACAAATATGAGTTGTGCGATTGCGATTTTACAACCACGGACTTTCTCTTATTTTTCAACTTATTTGAGGAGGTTTCAATTCGGGCAGATTATTATTATTAATACATGGAACGTCTCTTAATTTTGACTTGATACTGCCAATATAACGATGGACCCACGACATTTTTTATTTGTTCATTCTTGCCGTGGCGATTTGATCAGATTTTAGAACTCGGCAGTTGATTAGTACAGGGAGCGTGTCTTACTTTTTTGACTTCATACTGTCAATGTAACGGCATCCCCTCGGCACTGTTTATTTATCTAATCTCGTAGCAGAGATTTGATCAGATTTTAGAATTCTGCTGGTTATCAGTACAGGGAGCGTGTTTTAATTTTTCGACTTGATACTGTCAATCTAAAGCTGTGTTCTCATTTTTGATTTGTTGGTGTCGATACAAAAATCTTTCATGGCTGCTGCATTATACAGTAATTTTGCCAGCCCGGAGAAACGGTCAAATAAATTCGATATACCAATGATAAGCGAGATAATGAATAACGAAAACAATACACACTCTTTTATGGTAGATAACATCATCACTAAACTGGAGAATAACTATATTTCCAATTTCATGGCAGAAGTAGTTGATGACGATAGACCAAGAGGAAAGAACATATAGAGAATTTAAATCTGATTATGAATTAAAAGTATATTTGAAAAATGTTAAAGATATGGACTGAAAATTCTTCTGAGAAAATACGAATTAGTAGCCAATTATTGGAAAGTGAGATAGGGCGACATAAGCAACCTACAGTACCTCTTAATGAAAGGAGTTGCAAAAAGTGTAATTCAGAAATCGAAACAGAACATTTCATCATGAGATGTCCAATATATACTGAACTCAGAAAACAATATTCTGCTGAAATTGGGAAACTAAATCAAAACTTTACAAACATGAGCGACAAACAAAAACTGATATGTATAATGAGTAACAAGAGAAGTGATACATGCAACGTCATCTGCAACATGGTTAGATTATTTCTTCGAAAAAGAAATGATTCACCTAATAAGTGTTGATTATATATATGTGTAGAGTAATAGATACTGAAATATATGGTTATCTTTATATTGTTTATTGTTATTATTTATTGGAATCTATCTCATGTGGACGTTATTGTCATTAAACAATCTATCAGCTTGACTGTGGCCCCTCCACATTTTTTGTTCATTCAATCTTGTAGCGGTGATTTGATCAGATTTTAGAACTCGGCATTTATATACCACTCTGTCTCTTGATTTTTGACTTGATTAGAATCCAATCACTCAGTGTACTGACGCTATTGTACCTTTTTTTTAACTCGGTGAGAAATTCGTCAAACATGCCATTGTGACTTGATTGGATACTTACAATTACATCCGACACGAGGTGATCCTGGCTGTCGAAAGTATCGTTAAACCCAAATAAATAAATAAATTTACAATAACAAGACATGAAGGAAGAAATCACAATTTACATCTTTCCTGAAATAATAGTCTCTGAAAGAAAGACACAGTTCCATTCCAACCTCCCACACATAACTTACATGGCATTCACACATTCCTTTTTTACTGTGAGTGATTGTTGGTATTGGCATTGAGTGTTTTGTCAGTGATGGTATTGAGTATTTTGATAGTGTTGATATTGAGTGTTTTGTTGTAACAACAAGAGAAGTAGAGACAAAATATCCTGAGAGCAGTATGGCGTAAATTGTATCCCACTATCTTAACACCAATTTTACGCTATACCCCCCCCCCCCCCTCCCTCCACCCCACCCCACCCCATTACTATTCATGGACTCATGCCGATACATATATCAAATGGTATTTTGAGTATACTACCCAGCTATAGTTCACTGTTTTACAGCAGACAAAACTGCCGAAGTGTTGAAATGTTGGAAGCTGCACAGACACTCGCCATCGGTCATTTGATATAACAAAAAAGCTCTCAGCTTCTTTGATACATAAAATGACCAGTGTTGACTGCCTTTAAAAATACATAATCCATGTGATCTTCTTGTCAGTAATTTTACGTAATGTTCTGTTGTCCTTTTATTTTTTAACTGATGTCGGGAATATTTTTGAATATCGAAATTTCGGTATTTTGAGATTCTTTCGGTACGGTAAATTGGTCTTGGCTCGATACCGACACCGAACGATATTTTCGTTATACCCACACGTCTCTAGCAGAGAACCCCCAAAGTTCGATTGTAACGGCTGCCACGGCTCCAGCGAATTTCTATAAGGAATTCGATGCTGTTATGGCCTGGAACCAGTCGACCTTTAAAAGTCTATAGTTAGTCAGTTACTAATAATGTTATTGCGAAAATGTGTGATGAGAATGTAAGGTCAGAACTTAGTGGCACGCAGTGACTGGAAGAAAGAAACTGGACCCACAAGAATTAATTCATCCGAACCATTTTGCGAATCAGTTAGCGTTCGTGAAAAGCTGGAAGTTTCCTTACCTTCTGTTCAGTTTGCTCACGTGGTCTGACAAACACTCAGGTCACCAATCTAATTCTGTTTGGAATTCAAAACTGCCATGGGCTATTTGTTTATCCTCTTTTCTTGGAGTTTGCGCGTAGACTACCGTTGATTAAATGTGATGTCCCTTTACCCACAAAAAGATAGAGATTTCCTTTCGTGATGCAGTGATAGACATTCCAGTCAAGAAGTATTTAACTGACATTGAAACCATCGAGATACAAACACAATTACATGCCGATGAACTCCGCTACGTAATAATAAAACTACGGCTGTGGGAAGTCTTCGTTTCTAAGGGTATTGCCACCGGTAAAATCAAGTCTCAGTAAAGCAACATTCTTCTGTTGAATTGAAGAAAATAAATATTTATGGTATTTTTATTTAGATTCAGTCATCTAGGATATATCCGTTGGTCAGTTGGATCTGCAAACATCATCCGACCAACTGAAATATTCTAGACAACTGAATCTAAACAAAGACGATGGACGATGTAAGTAGTCCAATCAATCTGATACTTAACTCACAAGAAATTGCTTCACAAAAGATTTCGCTTTTGAACGAAGCATATATGTCTAAATAACAACATACTAAAAATCCCTCAAAGGAAAATTATGTTTTCGATGACTTATTTCTTCGCGATAAAATAAAAATAGTCAAATTATATCCCAAAAGCTAAGAAATTGCTATACAAATGTTTGTATTGTTTTGGGGCAGGAATTAGTATACAAAATAACAAATGAAAAATCCCCATTAATCCCATCACAGGAAAATGGTTATTTTGGGGTGAAAACATTGAAAAATTCAATAAAATCAGCGAAACTAGGAATTTGCTCAATACTCATTAAAAGAGGTCAAATAACAATAATGTCCGTGGTACGTAGATCAAAATAACCGTGTGCAATATTATACTTGAAATCCCAGTAACTGAATACAAAACAATGTGCAATTTTGAGGTGAAAATTGTGAAAAAGTAAATAAAAGGTACGAAAATTGGAATTTCATCATTACTCGTTCAAATAGTTTCAAGCACAAACACTGTCACCCTATTATATACTAAATCGGTAAATAACCTCTCTTAAACTCCAATTAAATGGTAGCAAGATAAAAGAGTCAGTGACACTGTAGCTCAGCTTGTCCAAGATGGGACTAAACTAAATAGAAAGCTTCATTAATAATAACTCATTTAATTAGGTTTCTACAGAAAAAAACATCACGCCAAAGCTACATGAAATCTGAAAAAGATCGGGTGAGGGATGCGACCTGTCGGGTGTACTAACGGAATTGAAGACAATTTATGTGCCAAATCTAAGATGGCCATGTTTTTCAATGGAATTCGGAAAAATTTCAATCGCTCCCATCTGGACATCACACCAAAGTTAGGTATGGAATTTGAGCAAGATAGGGTGAGAGATGTGTCCTGTAGGCTGTACCAATTGACTTGTTGACAATTCATATGCCTAATCTAAGATGGCCGCTGACGGTCATGTTTTTCAACGAAATTCGAAAAAATTCAATAGCTTCCATCTAGACATTACCCGAAAGCCACCTATGAAATTTGGAACTGATCGGGTGGGAGATTCGGCCTGAAGGGTGTGCCAATGGCATTTTTGACAATTTATGTGCGAAATCCAATATACCTACTGGCAGTCATGTTTTCAAACGAATTTCAGAAAAATATTGATAACTCCCATCTAGACATCACCCCAAAGCTACATAGGAAATTTGAAAAAGATTTGGTGAGAGATGTGGCCTGTGGGGTGTACCAATAGAATTGTTCACAATTTATATGCCAAATGTAAGATGGTCGCTGTCAGCCATGTATTTCAACAAAATTCGGAAAAATTGATAGCTCTCATCTTGACATTTCCCTAAGGCCACGTATTGTCTTTGAAAGTGATCGGATGAGAGCTGCGGCCTGGAAGATGTGCTAAAGGAATTGTGGACGGACAAAGAAACGGACAGACAGACGTACGGATGGACAACGGATCGCAACCCATTCCAATAGCTCATACTTTACGTTGTCAAGTTGGGCTAAAAATGTGATTTGGAGGGTAAAAATCTTTTAAAAATTACCGTTATATATCAATGTCATATATAAATAATAAATATAAATTAATAACTGCTGCAATGTCAGTGCAGATAATCTGGAGATCTGATAGATGGTTCTGCCACAATGCGAAATCAGATTTTCTGATTATCTGCACTGACATTGCTGCAGTTATTATTTTCTTGGCATTTCCCACAAGCTTTTAAACAGGTGGGTCTGGGTTTTTTTTTCAACTGCACCTTGACGTCTCAAACCCTGTGGCAAAGTTACATTTTTCATCTTCAGCAAGAGCTTCGGTACAGGTGGATGGTCACTAGTTATTTTGATCTAATTACCATGGAATTGATTGCCGGTTATTTGAGCATATTCCAATTTTCACTGATTTTATTGAATTTTTCAATGTTTTCCCTCAAAATAACCATTTTCCCGTGTTGGGATTAATCGGGATTTTTAATATGTTATTTTTTTCATACTAATTCCGGCCCCAAAACAAAACAAACAATTTGTATACCAATTTCTTGGGAGTTGGGGTATAATTTGACTTGATTGACTGGACTAAAGGGCTAGACTGGTTCTAGGCTGCAACAGCATCGAATTCCTTGCAGAATTAAACTGGTGATCTGAGGGCCTGGTAGTCTGAATGCCAACTTTTTTATCGAGGTTCTGTCCCATCGAATTGTTTTTTTTAAATCTGCAAATGGACAATTGTTTTATTATAAGCGTTAAAATCCATATCGACTGACTGAAGTCCACAACAGGATGTATTGGTTTTTCAAACACTTTAGTTTCCGAATTCCTGTTCCACTTACCCTGTGTTCTTCTGTAAACACCCATCTCTTCTCTGTAAACACTCGACTCTATTGTCACCGTAGATACGGTATTTATAGAGTCTATTCGGAACTTGGGAAGTTGAACTCTGTGGATGGTACGAAATGTCCGCGGGAACCCATTTGCTCAATATCATCCGTCATTTGGTTGCATTAATTATGATGTGATAAGAATGATACTTGCTTATTCGCAAACATTGCATAATACCAACTTTTTTCGACAGTAGAATATTTTATCTATTATTGAGAAGGGGAGTGTATAATTCCACCCAGCTAGAAATTCAAGTTTTCATTATCTCCCTTTGCAATGCAACTAGAAATAATCGTACGTCGTGGGGCCGGGGCTTCCCTGTTCTGTACGGGCCTTCCGTCAATTTCATTGATCAATTTCAAAACTAGACAATTTGCTTGGCTGAACAAAATACAACTGGGCCACATTTTCATAATTTGCATAATAAGAGTTGGGAGCTTTCATTGGTCAATTTCAAAACTGGACAATTTGATTGGCTAAACAAAATACAACTGGGTCACATTTGCATAATTTCAGTAGGGAGAATTTACGTTATCTGTCCTATTTATGGTGGGTTATATTGTATTAATCTTTTACCTACAAGAAAAACGCCATTCATTTTTTTTTATATTTTCACTTTTTGCTTCCAAAACATAGGTTATGACCCCTCATTGGAACGAACTCGTTCCAATGAGGGGTCATAACCTATGTTTTGGAGCAAAAAAATGGAAATATTTAGTTATACGAGGATGTTTGCCGTCGTATATTTGCCGTCTGCAACTCAAGTTAGGTGATGGGTTAAAAAGTCATACTAAGTGGCTATTTGTGCGTGTGTGTGTCATATGATAAATAGAATATGAAATGAGTGTTTTTCTCATATATTTATGAAACTCGTCCGAATTTTCCGTTTGGGCTCGCCAGAGGCTCGCCAAAACGGAAAATTCTTAGAGAAAATTCTAAGAAAAACACTCATTTCATATCCTCTATATATCTACTATGATCAATCCAAAGTGGCACCCTTAACTACTTAAGACGATTCGTTGTTTATCTTTTCCAAATAAAATTGTCCATTTTTAAAGAACTGTTTAGATACAATATATGTCAAGAAAATGTAAAATGCAGCACTTCTATAAATATCATGCGACCAAATGCACAATGCGTGTTTAAAGTGGGGAAATCATGTTCTAAGAAGGGCAGTACATTGGATTGCATGTGTGTGCAGTCTACTTCAGGGCTCAGATGTGTACTCCCGAAGTCACAGAAGTTAATTCCGTGTCACTCACTTAACCCTTTGAACTCTAGTGGTATCTTCCATGCCAGTTCAATGGCAGCAATTAGAAGAGTCCATATTCACTATTTGGGGTAGACTAATCAATATTTTCAACGTGCAGCCCCAATATTGATTGGTCTACCCCACACATTTACTGAACAGCCATCTTATTTAATGACGTTATGACGTATCATGTTCCTGGCCGGAAAAGCGGCTGCTCGGGTTCAAACGGTTAAGATTCGGGAATATTTAACTCAATTCTGATGTCATATCCAGAACTGGAAGTGTTTCAGTTTGTTTTCAGTACTCTCAAATTCTGATTTATTTTAGAATTGAAAAATGATTCTCACAGCAGAAGTTTGCGAGAATCAAAACCTATTCTCGCGAATCGGGCCAGATTTAAGGTTTGGCAACATCTCACTGATCCGTATTAGCCATACTGTATTACGGTTTCTGCCCGACAATGTGGAACGCATTTTTCCAACTTTCGTTCATGTTGTTAATGATTGGTTTCTGAAAATGATGGTAAAAACAGGAAGTTAAAGAAACATCACGTTATAACGAAAACCTGTTCTCGTCCTAAGGAGAAAACATTTTGTTATAAGGAGTTGAGTACTTGACCTGGAGTGTATACTTGATGCAGAATGAATCAGTACTTGAAGGTGTGGAGGTCGGTAACAACAAATAAAATAAGGTTAATGTGGGAAGGGGAGGAAAACAAAAGAACATTCAACAACGGGAAGTTTACCGTCTACCCACGTACAATTAAGTTTGAAATCAATGCATCTACACGGATAAATGGTAAAATTCAGTCTAAAATAACCAAACCATACCACGAGTCAGATACTCGCACCTCCACCCCCCTCATTTTTTAACCTCGTTGCCCTAGAACAACTGATAACACGCGGGAACCTTACGCATACTATTTCAAACAAATTCATGAAATTGTATTGGCGTGGTTGTCTCTTAGGATCAACCCCGCATACAACAGAACTGATTTCATATTTATTCATTCAAAATGAGTATTATTTATCCATATAACAGTTGGATTTGTAACCATCATACTCTTAGGAGTGCGAATAACCCACAGCTATGAGACTCCTTATATAACATTATATCGTTTTCTCGCAAAATAATTATAACGAAATATTTTCTCGTTGTAATGAGTTGTTTTCTCGTTATAACGAGATGCTAAGCTGTTATAACGAAATGCAAAGTCGTTATAATGTTAGATGTCTTCTCGTTATAACGAGATTTCTTCTCGTTATAATGAGAGTGCAACGAGATGTATCATCTTTTTTATGAGAGGTTTTCTCGTTATAACGAGATGCTAAGTCGTTATTAGGTGATGTTCTCTTGATTTTTCGAAATGTTTTCTTGTTATATATAAGGCGTAATAATGAGAGATAAAAAATTACCCAACGACCTAAATCAACTACCATAGGAAGGGAGCATCCAAATAAATTTATTTAGGACATCATGTTCCAATTTATATTATGCGACCAAAGAGAGATTTTTCTAAATCCGTAAACAGACTGCCAGGATAAGAAACTCTCTCAGAAACCATTTATTCGTTTCACCCATGCGCGGTGCTCACACTGTATGTATTCACCTTGTGTCTTCTTAAACAGATATTTTGAGTTTTTCAGAAATTAATCGCACAGGAGTAAAAATCTTATTTTATTTTCATTAATCAGCTATAGGGCGTGAACTCCAAAATGTTCTACAATTATCTCTGTCAATTTTAAGAATATATATAATCCATTTATTAAACTTAACAGTTCGAGAAATTAGCACGCATGAGATGATGTATTTTCACTCCATCACTATCTGCCAGGCAGCGCGAACAAAACCGTATGATGTGCGTGGGCGGTAGGGAAATGGGGTGTTGTGGTATACCTGATTTGTCCCAACTATGTCCCAAAGTGGTAATGACGGCACGTATGTCGGAAGATAGTTGCGGTCACCTGGACACATATTTAAAAAGGATGCCTCTTTCTTTCTTCTCCCGAAATAGGCGCTGTCCATTAACCCCATCGCCCCTTTCCGTGGGCGTTAAAATATTTGTTGGGGATGTAAGAAGCAGTTTGAACGTGTCTGTGTTTGACTTTGAAGTTTCGGTATTTTGAGATTCTCTCGGTACGGAAAATCGCTTTTGGCTCGATACCGATACCGAACGGTATTTGAGGTATACCGCCCGTCTCTAACAGAGACACCCCTAAAATTCGACCGCAAGCTGTCACGGCTCCAATTCTACAAGAAATTCTATGCCTGGAACCAGTCTGGCCTTTAAAGAGCCCACAGTGATTCACCGTGACCTAGTTAGACAGTTACTAATAACGTTATTGAGAAAATGTGTGATGAGAATATAGGATCAGAAGTTAGTGGGATGCGGCGGTTGGAAGAAAGAAACTGGATCTACAGGATTGATTTCATCTAAACCATTTTGCGAATCAGTTAGCGTACGTGAACAGCTGGAAGTTTCCTTACCTTTTGATCAGGTTGTTCACGTGTCTGACAAGCACTCAGGTCACCAATCTAATTCTATTTGGAATTCAACGCTGTTATGGGCTATTTGTTTATCCACTTTTCGTGGTGTTTGCGCGCAGACTACAGTTGATGAAATGTGATGTCATTTTACTCACAAAGATACAGAGATATCCTTTCCTGATTTGGTAATAGATATTTCAGTCAAGAAGTATTTAATTGACATTGAAACCATCAAGATACTAACACAATTAGAGGAACCCGGCGGCGTAATCTGAAAACTACGGCTGTGGTGATTCTTCGTTCCTAATGATACTGTCATCAAACATTCGGCAAAATCAAGTCTCAGTTGAGCAACATGTCTTCTGTTGAATGGAAGGAAATATATATTTATGCTATTTTTTATTTAGATTCGATCGTCTGTGATATCGTCCCTCGAGTTCCAAAATGTTCTATGTGCCTACTGGCACATAGAACACATTGGAACTCGGGGGACGATATATCAGTTGGTCTGTGGGATCTGCAAACATCATCAGACCAACTGAAATATTCCAGACGACTGAATTTAAACATATTCTAGGCTATAACAGCAACGAATTCCTTGCGGAAACTGGTGGCCTGAGTGCGTGGTAGTCTGAATGCCAGTTTTTATCCAGGTTCTTTCCTATCGAAGATTTTTTTAAAAACGTCTGCAAATGAACATTTTTCTTCTCCGTTTAGGCTATTTTATGATGAGCGTTAAAATCCATATCGACTGACTGAGGTCCACCCCAGGATGTATTGATTTTTCAAACACTTCAGTTTCCGATTTCCCATTCCAGTTACAATGAGGTCTTCTGTAAACAACCCTCTCTCCTTTGTAAACACTCGCCTCTATTGTCACCGTAGATACTGTATTTACAGAGTCTATTAGGAACTTCGGAAATTGAACTCTGTGGGAAACTATTTGCTCAATATCATCCGTCATTTGGTTGCGTTAATTATAATGTAATAAGAATGATACATGCTTATTCGCAAACATTGCATAATACCAACTACATACGACAGGACTAGTAGCATATTTGATCTATAGTATATAACAAGTAAAAAGTTGGCACAACCAACATATGCTCCCCGAAATGCAAATTGATGGAAGCATCACACTGATTTTTTCAAATGCAGAACTGTGAAATGCTTTAAGCCATATTAAAAAAAATACAAAAACGCGTGGAAGGACAAGGGTAACAGTACACGGTAAACATTTATTAAATCTCATTGGGGAGGAGATTAAACTGGCCTTTGAAGACAGGCCACTGCTTAATTAGGGTAAATGTATAAGGAGGTTTGATCATACATGCCCTGGGCATTTAATAATATACCACAAGAAATGTTTTACCACATTTTAAGGAGCATAACTCTGGAACAATAAATGCCATAACGGTGAAAATCGAACGTGGCCTACATCTCAAGGTAGGTAGTAAAGTTGCAGAATTATAAGATCGTATATCAAAGTGAACTAGAGTTATCATCCGGAAACCATTGATTTTACCACGCTGCGACTTTTCAAGGGGCATAACTCCGGAAAGGTAAGTACAATAACAATGACAATCGAACTTGATATGCATTTCATGGTATATAGTAATGTTGCAAAAGTATAAAGTCGTACATCAAAGCCAACTGGGTTATCATCCTCAAACCATTGATTTTACAATCTTACCACTTTTCAAGAGGCATAACTCTGGAACGATAAATGTCATAAGGATGAAAATTTAACTTGACCTGCATTTCACGATAGATAGATAGAAATGTTGCAAAATTATAAGGCCGTGCATCAACGCAAACTAGAGTTATCATCGGGAAACCATTGGTCTTACCATTTTACCACTTTTCAAGGGGCATAACTTGGAACTGTAAAGCCATAACGGTGAAAATTCAACATGACCTACATTTTACGGTAGGCGGGAAGGTTGGAAAATTATAAGGTCGTACATTAAAGCAAACTAGAGTTATTACCCAGAAACCATTAATTTTACCATTTTGTCACTTTCAAGAGGCATAACCCCGGAACGGTGAATGTTATAACGGTGAAAATTGAACTTGACCTGCATATCGCGGTAGGTAGTAACGTTGCAAAATTGTAAGGCTGTACATCAAAGTAAATTAGAGTTATCATTGGGAAACCATTGATTTTGCTATTTTGCCACTTTTTTCAGGAGGCGTAACCCTGGAACACTAAGTGCAATAACGGTAAAAATTGAACATGACCTGCATTTCACGGTAGGTAGTAACGTTGCTAAATTGTAAGGTCGTACATCAAAGTAAACCAGAGCTATCATCCGTAAACCATTGATTTTACCATTTTGCCACTTGCCACGGGGTGTAACTCTGGACTGGATGGGTAAACGTCATAACGGTAAAAATTGAACTGGACCAGCATTGCTAGGTAGGTAGTGATGTTGTAAAATTATAAGGTCGTACATCAAAGCAAACTAGAGTTAACATCCGGAAACCATTGATTTTACCATTTTGCTACTTTTCAAGGGGCACAACTCTGGAACGGTAAATGCCATAACGGTAAAAACGAAACTGGACCTGCATTTCATAGTAGGTAGCAACGATGCAAAATTATAAGGCCATACATCAAAGCAAACTAGCATTATCATCCGGAAACCATTTGTTTCAGATGGACAGACGGACAGATGGTCAAAGCGGCAACGGTATGCTCCCCGAAATGTTTTCGGGGAGGATAATAACTGGGGAGTGTGTATTTCCGCCCAGCTAGAAATTCAAGTTTTAATTATCTCCCTCTGCAAGGCTACTAGAAATTTTAAAGTCGTACGGTCGGGGCTTCCCTGTTTTGGGACGGGTCGATCCGCTAGGTTATTTATACCATCTGAAGGTCTCTCCGACAAAGTGTAAATTGTTTATGGAAAAAGTTTCATATGTAGGTCATACTGTGTCTGCAAATGGTATTGAAGCTGACCCTTCTAAGGTTGACAAAATAGTGAACTGGCCAACAGCAAGTGATGCTGAGGAATTGAGAAAATTTTTAGGTTTTGCTAGTTATTACAGGAAAATTGTCAGAAATTTTTCTCAAATTTCAAAACCATTAACAGACTTGCTTCCCCCAACTAACATTTCCAAAAAGAAAAATAAAAGAAGGTAAAATTATATTGACAAATGAAAATGGGGTAAAGAGCAGGATTTAGCTTTTGTGAACTTGGAAATTGGTTGTAAACTCTACCAGTATTGGGGTATCCAGAATATAGTAAGCCCTTTGAGTTGCATACTGATGGAAGTTCTTGTGGATTGGGAGCAGTTCTTTACTAGAAGCAAAGTGAAAAAAAAAGATTTATTGCTTATGCAAGTCGTGGAGTCAGTAATTTGGAGAGAAACTATCCGGCTGTTGGTTTTAGCTCTTAACCCTTTACCAAACGAGGGCCGCATCCGCCCGCGTAATATGCAAATTCTGCAGTTGAAAAAATATTATTTTTCAAAACATTTCAACAAAACCATATCATGTGACACTTCGCGCTTTCCAACGAGGGGTCACATGATATGGTTTTGTTGAATTGTTTTGAAAAATTTGAAAACATTATATTTAAATACTAAATTTTGATATCGTCTGCGTTGGGTAAAGGGTTAAGTGGTCCGTTACTGACAAGTTCCACGATTACTTGTATGTACATGAAATTGTTGTGTATACAGGCAACAACCCTTTAACGTAGTACTTACTACCGCAAAGTTGGATGCGACCTCTCAAAGATGGTTATCTGCATTGGGAACGTTCAACTTTCAAATCGTTTTTCATCGTGGTAAGACGAATATGGATGACGATTGTCTGCTTCGATTGCAAGAAAATGTAAAAACAAATCCTGTATAAGAGACAATTGGTAAAACCTCCATCCAGGCTATTTGCAACTCTCTTCAGGGTGCAGCAGCCTTATGTTGAGAGTATGTGTAGCTCAGCAGGAGTATGGGATTCCTTTGATGAGTCAACAGGTCAAGATATTGATGATATGGCATCAAAAGATTGGCGAAGATTACAAGAGAAAGATCCTTTTTTAGGTCCTTGGATGAAAGCTGTTAGATCTGGTGTTCGTCCAAGAAGATCACCATTATCTATGTTCAAAGCCCACTTTGATAAGTTGAAGTTACAGAGAGGAGCATTCAAAAGAAAAACCACATTTAATTCTCGTGTTTATCTTCAACTTGTTTTACCATCGACTCATATCTGAACAGCTTTAATATCATTGCACAATGATGTTGGGCACCCTAGAAGAGAACGAACTACTTCAATGATCAAAGAAAGATTTTATTGACCTAGTATCGATAGTGCAGTTGAAACGTGGATCAAGAACTGCAAACTTTATTTATTTTTCAACAACGTTATAATTCACTATGGTTTCTCTGATCACAAACATTCAGACCAAGGTGGCAGTTTTGAGAGTGCTCTGATCAAAGAATTGTGTGATTTATGTTCCGTACAGAAATCTAGGACAACACCATAACATCCAATGGGAAATGGACTACGCGAGCGGTTTAACCAGACGCTTCTACGCATGCGCGGTACTTTGGAGCCCAAAAAGAAAAAAGACTGGAAGAGTTATGTTGGACCGTTGGTACATACATACAACTGTACCAAACATAATAGAACAGGTTTATTTTATTTGGATTGAAGAAACCTCATTCCGAAAGTACTTTTCTGAAGATGTTTCAGGACAACGAGAGCTATTAGTCTCTTCCTATGACCTTGCAACCTCTGCTGCTCTCAAGGTACAGGAGCATTAAAAGAATAGGTATGATCTCAAGGCGCGAGGAGCCCTTGTTAAGCTTGGCAACAGAGTTTTAGTAAAAACCTGGCTTTTGCTGGCCGTTATAAGCTGTCAGATCACTTCGAACGCGCGATCTACTATGTTGTGGAAGAACCCAACAAAGAATCCCTGTGTTTGTGGCAGAAAGGCAGAAAATGGTTAAGTGTATTAGAAAACTCTGCACAGAAACTATATACTACCCGTAGGTTCTTTGCCATTTGAAATGGATGCTGAATTGCAAAATGGCCCACAGCAGTCAGAACCAGCACCACACCCAGCTCCTATGAAGCAAGAAAAACCGGTGCCAACAAAGCATCGTTCACACACTTCGACAAAAGCCAATAGCCATAATAATAGTACAACCTCTGATGGAGACTTAGTAGAGGTTTATACTGCATTTCCAAGATATTCCTTGGTTCTTTCGACTATTTTTTGTGAGAAAGAGATTGTCTAGTTTGGATCAGGTGCGATCGAGTGTTGCAGACAGAGACAGGTGAGACGTCTGGTAGTGACGCCTGCCATACCAGAAGTTAAGTAACAAAAGAAGTTAAACCTAGCAGTTTAGAAGAGGATCGAGTCTCTTCTGGTTTGAACTTGGATGGTCAAGTTGAAGACTCAAGAGTATTGTCAGGTGACAATACTAATGTGCAGATTCGTCCTAGAGCTGAAACAGAGAGATAGGATCAGCAGAGAATTGCTTCGCCTGTGTTGGAAACTGGTCCTACAGAAGCACTTCCTGCTTCTGGTGTGATTCCACCTACACCAGCACAGCGAAGGTCTGAGACAGATAATACCTATTTAGTGCAATACTTAATTATTTTTATTTTTGTTTTATATCATCTAATGATTATTTTTATAAGTATTTATGGACTCAACAATTCCATGTTAGATTTTACATTGTAAATTAAAGGTTTTTAAATATACGGTATAATGCCCCTGTTACACTACGTTCCAATAAAAGTAAAATCCTCGCCCTCTGATTGGATGAGAGCTGGCGTAGTTTCTTTTATGTTTACGGCTCCAGTAGCAAATGTTAACGCGAAATATTGGAAATGACGTCGCCCATTGGTAATTGCTTCACCAACGGAGTGACTAGCAAGCCGCTTCATTTTTCTGGGTTATTCAAACGTGCAGCAGGTGGTGTTCCGCATAAAGTGTTGTTGAAATTACAAACCGATTTACGATTTGAACTGAGATGGAATCTGGCTTATTGATTATTTATCCAGTGCCGCCGTGGGTATACGAGAGGCTTATTTACTAAACTTGTGATCGTTAAAGGTTGTCTTGAACAAGGCAACTTTTAACGTTCACAAGTTCAGTAAATAAGCCTCTTGTCTTTCACGATGTAGGTTTTGGGCTATAGGTAGTGTCTTATTGGAACATATACGTTACTGGGATGAATTGACGGTAACATGGTCTGAGGTTTGCGGCTCGGAGTGTATGTTCAACCTCGACGCTTCGCATGTCGGTTGAACATAAGCTCCGAGTCGCAAACCTCAGACCATGTTACCGTCAATTCATCACAATAACTTATATTATAGTGTTATTTTCAAGAACATTTGTTAGCTTTTTAAAAGTATCCTTGCATCAGATCTGTGTAATGAATCTGATTCATGAATAGCTATTGAATGTTTTGACTTTGTGGTGTTCGATAGATCCAATTTTGGTTGAATCAGATATAACTGAAATGTTTTGTTTAGTCACTGATGTGATTAAAGAATTAAAAAAAACTTATATTGATTATTTTAGGATTTGGGGCTTATTTCCAAGTCACTGATTCATTAATCAGTTATTACGTTAATGTATTTCAGAAAATGTATTATGCTTCTTTTTCTGTGGCTATCCTTATAGGAAGAGAATAAGTTATAAGCAAACAAAGTAACCTAGCATATTTACTTTTCAGGAATAACTCTATTTGTTTCGGTTTCAGATTTATCTTCATTCAATATTTCAATATAAATTTTTTTCAAGGAGGAGAGAATATAGCAGTGTGCAAATTTAGCTTAATTGTTTGAATAACATATTTACAGGTAGACTCTGAATGTTAAAAAACAGATTTATATATTTAGTCAAAAATGCCGTCTTTCGCAACGAAACTTGGAATGTTCAAAACAATTTTAACGAGCTTTATACCACAGTTGGGAAATGTCACCAAAGAAACATTTCAATTGCGAGCGCTGCGTCGTTGCGACTTAGTTGCTTTTTGGGTTGACCCTTTAATAATATGAAAAACATGCGACACTTGCCAAAAAAATTCTTGAATATATAATTGTTTTCATTTTTTGTCTCAAAAACATACTTATGACCCCCCCCCCCCCCCATTGGAACGAGCCCGTTCCAAAGAGGGGTCATAACCTATGTTTTTGAGACAAAAAATGAAAAAAATAATGAAAATTAATTGGCGATTTTTGTGAATAGCGCTGGCCGGTTTTTGTCGTTACGTTGGGTGAAGGGTTAATGAGGTTTCGTTAGTTGTTCTCACCCGTGCTGCTTCAGTTCGGTTTTGTTTGCGGTAAATTCTCTTTTTCGTCACTCGGATCTTGGCTGTCGGTTTGTCAGTACCTATGTTATTGTGGGGGCTCGCTTTGGAAATATAAAGACATTTGTCAGTTCGATTTGTTAAGATACTTTATGTAATTGTTTATAAAAAAGTATATCAATAGTATGTACATATGTGGTGTTTCCAGCACCGATCAACCCACAGATGAACATACATTGAAATACAGGAGAATTCTTCTTTTTGGTGATTCTCCTTTTTGCAATTCTTTCTAAAAAGCCTTTCAAACTAAGTACTGATGTTTGTTATTTATAATTTTCATGGTCATGTTTGATGTGTAAACATTAGATGCCATTAGAATGACGGTTTGTTTGGAATGATCATGTGTACAAAAATATAAATAAAGAACTGCGATATTGAGTAAATAAATATGTGAATAAAAGCTTCTGAAGTTCCATAAATATTTTATCGCACCAAGGATGAATCTACATCCCACTCTGCGATATATTTATTGATCTTTAACCCTTCAACTACCGTCACAGGCATAACAGGTCGCCATTCAATTACCTTTTTTAGTTTTTGCTTTTGATCTCCCATTAGAACGAGCTCAACGAGTTACTGTTTAAACTGTGGAAGTGATTAGTTTAAACAGTTCAGAATAGTGTTATGTGTATGACTTACGCCATTTTGCTTCCCGTGATTAAAATGCATGCGAGAATCAGAATAGATTCTAGCAAATGCTTCTCACAAGGAAAGCAATGGGACTGAAGGTTTCGTAAAATATCCAGTTGATTCTTGCCATAGATTCTCGAATTGTCCTTAAAGGCCTGGCGAATTTTACTTATTTTTGTCCCCTCATAATAAGGTGACACTGCGGCTTATCACTGGCATCTGGTAAAGTCTTAGCTGCCTGCACAGGCAGCGAAGATTTTACTAGAAACTAATACCAATGTACTGTAACGAGCACACCAAAAGTCTGTATGACACGACACGTATTCTACACGTACACATAACACAAGGCACTCACCAAAAGGGGAGGTAGGGCTTTAAGGGGTAACCTCTAGTAAAAATGAGGTTTGTTTTTTTTACAATGGGATATGTACCGCTTGTACTCACAATTGTGTAACAGTTCTACCAAATTCTAAATTATTTAAGAACTGAAAATTGATCAAAAGTGATTCTCGCGATTCAGGACAAATTTTAACACCTGGCATCCCCACTCTCCTCAAATATTTTCATAACACTGTCGTCCATGAAAATAACTTCGATCTCTGCAGAAACCGGTGTTCTATATATAACTAAATATGCATTTTCTCCGCAATATTACCCAACATAACAACGAACCATCAAAAGATTCGACTGTACCTACCTTCATAGATTTGTTGAACTTTCGGCACAATCAGTTATGTGACATTAAGAAAAAGTAAATCAGTTTCATGGTTTCTTAGAAATATGAAACAAATGAATTTGTGGTTACTTAATTCAAAGATGTCAAAATGCAGAACTTAACTCATTGTCGTACGAATCTCTTTTAGTTCCTTCTGGGAATCTCGGTAAGCGGAGCAGTGGGTGTTCACCGCAGTAAACACATTTTTGTTTTAGTAGCAAAATAATGTTCATTTAAAAGGGCGCTCTAAGTTTGGAGCTATAAATTTCAGCTCACGTGACGCCAGATTGTGCACCACTTATTATAGGAATTCCCATATTAGGGTACCAACACGTTTCTGGATATACTAATAATACCTATAGCGACTCCAATGACGAAGGTAAAAACTTAAATCTACTATGAACAATCCAAAGTGGCGCCCCTAACTACTTTCGAAGATTCATTGTTCATGTTTTCCGAATAAAATTGTCTATTTTAAAGAATTGTTTGGATACAATATGTATCAAGTACACGTAAAATACAGCACTTTTATTATTATTTTGTGACTACCCCAAGATGCGTGTTTAAAATTGGGGAATCGCATTCTAAGAAGGGGAATATATTGGATTACTTGAGTGTGGATTACCCCTCAGTGTTAAGCCGGGTACTACCTAAGTCACAGCAGTTAATTTCGTATCTCTCGCTTAAAGTTCATGAAAATTTAACTCACTTTTGATGTCAGATCCAGAACTGGAAGTGTTTCAGTTCGATTACCGGTATCATTCAACTTGAAGGGCTAACTCCAATGATTACTTGGCTAAAGCCTTAAATCATTATCCCACGAACGGTCCGCATTCGTCCACTTAATTTGCAATTAAAAAAATATTTGTTAAAATATTTCAACAAAAACCTATCATATAACCACCTCATTGGAACGAAATGGTTCCAATGAGGGGTAACTTGATATGATTTTGTTAAAATATTTTGAAAAATATTGAATAAAAAAATAATTAAAATAAAAAATGTTGATGTCGTTTGGGGGTTAAAGGGTTAATCCTGTACCTTACTGGAAGAGATTATTGCCGAAGCACCGTCAATGGGTAACATAATCACTTCAAACAAGAGAATGTGAAATACATGTATTTCGCCGAAGAAGTGTCTTATTGTCATCAGCATTGCCGACCAATGATATAAGTAAGAGGGCACGGTGGCTCTGGTTTTAGGGCATTTGACTTCAAACCGAAAGGTCCATCCTTCGATTCCGACCAGCGGTAACTGCATTGTGTCCCTGGACAGGACGCTTAATCTCGATTGCACAGGTGGGAACACGGTGACGCTGTGTACTTATGCGAACTGCACGTCGAGGGTGCACTTGCCTTCAGCCAATATTAACCTTGCTTTTGAGGAGTTAGTACCTCGGGGTATTTAACAGTTGCTCGTCGTTGCTCGGTAGTTCTCGACAGGTACTCCGGCTTTCTCCATCCGTAAAACTGTCCAACACAAGGTGACACTGGCCGTCGAAAGTGTCGTTAAAACCCAATAAATAAATAAATGTAAACGACTTGTGGAGATGGGTAAAAGACATGGCAAAAGACATAACTGAGAAGCATTCCGAACTCGGCCGTCATTAAGTTTATATGCAAAACCCAAGTTCACCTTTCCTGATTATTCTGTGGATCTCAGTACGTAACGTTTGAACTGTTCGACACAATCAGAATCCAGCAGAATTTGCTTTCGATATACCTTTTGGACTTGACCTCTTAATTACGAACATGGATTTGAATGCCATCTCCTTCAAATACAGGTTTTATGAGAATATGTTATATGTACATTTAATTTTGTTGCCTTTTCTTTACCGTGCAGTAACAAAGATGATATCTGCCCTGTAGTGGATGAGCACCGGGTCGGTAATTGAAAAGAAATCTTCTGACAAAATTCTTTGGGTGGACGACGGCCGATCGAAGATGACTGATATTTCTAGCTTTAGAAAATCAGTAAATTCATCCATCGTAAATTGTGAACCGTTATCTGTTACTATCACTATCGGAAAGCTCTATCGGCTACACATACATTCTAAAAACATCATCAACAGCGATAATCGTAACAGTTGAAACAATTCTAACTCCAGTCATTTACTGAAATAATCCTAAGTAGCTCGTTCAAAAGGACCCACTTTGTAATTTAACTGGCCGTAATGGAACCGAATATGTCCTAGCCCTCATGTTGGTTGCACATGTCACAACATTTGCTTACATACTACACATCAGTTTCAATTTTAGGTGACCAATACAGATATACGGGGGCCGGGGTGTCCGAACACTCTCAATCAGCATCAATTGCTGTTGTCATAACGTACCGTCTTATCGAGTACGGACGTGACAGAACTGCCTCACTGTGCGGAGAGACACACATTCCTTGCATGCTAAAGACCCCTTCATAGTATTTGAGAAAGGCCACGAAGATCACCCACTTACCTGTGACATTGGACAATAAGAAGCGTTGAGGTGAGTAACAGAACTTGCTCGCCAATCCTTGGACAATGAATAAGCTTTGAAAAAATCAATTTCGCTTTCCGGGGCCAATATAGAGACGTTTGATTACGTAATTAGTTGAATATTGAAAAAGATTCGAAGACATTAAGAAATTAATTCTCAGACACTACCCCAGTTTCATTCAGAATAGCAATACCTTCCCTGTTATGAGATACCTAAACACTGTATGGTCACTGTTTCTCAATAAGTAATTCTTCGGACTCGCTTTGTACTCTTTATTACTCCAGGTTTGGGTTCCTAATTATGGCCGAACCCGGTAAAAAATTAGAAAATTCTGATATTGGTGTAGAATTGAAGAGACCTGTGTCCTGGACAACATATTCAAAATCCGATAAAATCCGCTTCGGGGATTTTTTTCGAGCGCTTTGAATGGAGGAGGTGTTTGATCTTCGGAGGTTAATTTTCAACAAACGTCAACTCTACATTGAGTACCATGGCGTGTATAAATAGCATGAACAAATGTTCTGAAAGACACGATGATGCAATGAACACACTTAGTAACACGAGGTTCAAATGTATTAGCAGTACATGGACATGCACGCGATAATACTGATATGGCAAAAATACAAGAGTGGTTTGACCCACACGAACCATTCGACAAAAAGGAAGCGCAATTACGTTCTCTGTCCTGTGGACTATCGGTAGTAAAAGGAGACGGCGTCAACTGCGACGAAAACTGAGTCAGTAGGAGTGAAAACCACAAGAGACTGACAATGCCAAAGTTTCGGAAGCTTCCATCAACAGGAGTGAGCATGTCAATACTCTAGAACATGATCTGATCCCGGGCATCATGCTTGAGAGCTAACGAACACATTGCCCACAGCAGTAATGAAGAAGCTGATGCTTTCATTGTAAAATATGCCACCAATCTTGCAACCGATGGGAAGGCAGTTGTAATTGTGTCGGATAATACCGATGTCTTGATTCTTTCCGTTCATCAATGGAAGACTAGCATGGCTGACCTCAACATTAGATCAGAAGCACGCAAGGGTCACAAGGGTGGTGATATGTGGGACATTTGCGATATTGTTGAAAAATTATAAACGTGGAGACAACCCATCTTTTATTCATTCATGCATGGTTTGGGTGTATATCACATCCGCAACATATGAACATGGACAGACACAGCTTAATAAGCTTGACAATTCTTCGGAAATGCAGCAGATATCGAGTGTGATGCACGATGTCACTGTCTCGCAAGATGAAGTTGGCAACAGTGGTGTTACATTGTTTGTGAAGTTATATTCTCAAAAAGAGTTTGATACATTGAATCGACTGGGGTACTCGAGGTTCATGGACATGATAACACAAAGAAAAAAACTACGATCGAGTATCAGAAACTGCCACCGATTGTACATGCAGAACACTTCTGCAGCCTGCTAGTTCACTTACAAACTGTGGCGTGGAAACATCTCAGTAATATCATGGACCCTGAGAAATGGGGTTGGGAACTACAGACTGATTTGGTTTTTTGACTGCCAGTCTTCAGAAATTCGTCCGTTGAAACTGCAAAATGGCATCCATGAACCCTTGTGGAACAAATGTGTGCTCTTGCAGGAGGAACGGTATTAAATGTGTCAAAGTGTGTAGAGACTGTCAGGGAGAAAACTGCAAGACTGCTGAGGAAACCGCGTTTGAGAATGAAACTAACGCCAGAACCCGAGTCTCAAATCATTTCTTCGGGAGCCATTTGGAGCTACTGGACGCAAACCAGATCCAGTGACCAGACATTTGCCAACCACTAGCATTACATCTCCTTCCGTTTTTTTCTTGTGGTATCAGGACTGTAAATTTAATTATCATGACATGCTCTATACAGTATTATTGTGGCCTTGATAGACCATAACGGATATCTCGACGCCGTCCAACGTGACAATTAGCCCAATGAAGGATTTTTCGATTTTCGGACTGCAGATATGCTCTTGGGTGTTTGTCACGCACGATTCTACCATATGCAGCTTTTATTGATTTTGTTTCGTCTCCTACCCTCCAATAAAAGAGAAATATACGAAAATCACACTCTCCGCAATATACAACGGCCAATTTTTGCGGCAATCTTAGAGGCGGACTGGCCATATGGTTTCACCGCGAAAATTCATTGGCGTTGGCAGTACACAAAAACATTTTGGTATACCAGCACCTAGTCTGCATTTAATCGCTCAGATGCAAGGAAACGGCGTTCTGTCAGTTTGAAAAATCCAAATTTTCTCCCACTGGGTCGAACTATGGTCGCTCGATGATTGCAAGCACCCCCCCCCCCCACCCCCCCCCCCACCACCTCCGGTGCAACCATTTTATTCCAAATGAGCGACGAAGATGATATAGATATTTCATTGAATCTATCACACAGATGCAGGAAAGCAGCGTTCTTAAAAATTTACACCATCTTGGATAGAGAATTTCTCCAAAGCGGATTTTGCACATATTGCTCCCGAGGGTTTACTACTTCGAA
Source organism: Pictodentalium vernedei (assembly GCA_031216915.1). Taxonomy (NCBI): domain Eukaryota; kingdom Metazoa; phylum Mollusca; class Scaphopoda; order Dentaliida; family Dentaliidae; genus Pictodentalium; species Pictodentalium vernedei. The sequence continues at coordinate 153,774,160 of CM062292.1, forward strand.
TGACACTAACATCAGCTTGCAGCTATTTTTCCATGTCAAAACCTTCAACGTCTGGATTATTGTTGTTAGTAAAATACAATAATCTGCCTGGTCTTATCTAGCTATGCTCATACAAAACCTATTGTTTGTTGCCTTCAAATGAAAACGAAGTGGCAAGAGATGTTCATCAGTTCGAAAAGTGAAACTTGTCTCCAGAGCAATGTACTCTATTTTTTTAATATCTCCTATACAAGTAGTGCTTCTTTTTAGACATGGGGTATTTTCTCGCATTCAGTGTTCTAGAAGCACAAATGTGACACTGTATTTCAGTACCGTCGGGATTTCTTTGGGTAAAGACCTCGCCAATTCTAGGATCACTGGCATCGGTCGGAACGATGCTATATAAAATAGGGTTAACAATGTAAGAGCAGCACTTTCTGAAATCATTCTCCGTACTTTCACAAAACTTATCTGGGCAGAATCTGCTGGAAAGTCATGTTTCGAGGAGTAAAGAGTTTGCGTTGGTTCAACAACTGACATGACTAGCCAAACAAAATACACAATATAGAACATGTTAACCATCAGCATACAACAAGTTCCAAGAGCAGTCAAGAAACCTGCTAATCACGTGCAAGTATTCGTTTCAAGTAGCTCTTAAAATAAATAAGTTATTTATCTGTACACAGTTTGCCGTTTCCACGTTATGCAGATTATCCATGTACCAACAGTTAGAGGCTGGCTGAATATATGAAACAGACTTTGGAATTTTTGACCGGGTTTCTTTATTGACTCATCTATTAGTATTGTTATTGTAAGAGCTAATCGCCAATACCTTCTAATTTGTGTAACTAATTTACAGACATTTTAAAATATCTTATTTGTTGCATCTGTTTCTAGAGATCGCAGCATTATAACAGAGGAAAGGCTGTTTACCAGTGAAGTGTAGATTGGAACCGAGGAAATGCTATTTTCCACTAAACTGGAGATTGCAGCATTATAACCGAGGAAAGGCTATTTACCTATGAAGAGGGGATTGCTTCATTGTAACAGAGGGAATGCTATTTTCCACTGAAGTGGTGCTTGCAGCATTATAATCGAGCAAAGGCTATTTACCACCGAAGTGCAGATTGCGGCATTATAGCTGAGGAAAACCTATTTACTACTGAAGTTATTCGACTTACTTCCTGAATAGTAGTTTTTGATCTGTTATTGAAAGAACCTGTTTTGGATGTGGTACAATGACAGTTTTCTTGGAATCTTTCTCTTAGATGACGCTGAGAATGGGCTCAGTGTAGTTATTTCATTACGGCCAGTATGCTGCCTTCTACAATATCCTCAAATAGTGAACTCGATCGTAAGATAAGAATTTTTAAAGAGTGTTTTCTAAATATTTTTCATCAAATCTAGTCATGGCTGCTATGAAGCAGCCATGAGTAGATTTGATGAAAAATTCATCTCAATTTAATTAAAAAAATCATAGGTGAACAAATCCCTTTAATTTACAAGAGGGAAATTTTATTAAATGTTCCCAAAACATACTTATTTTATTGACAAGAGTAATCCTGTCACGGCAAAAATATCCGGCAGCAGCATATAAGGAGTTAATTTGTGCTATACAGAGGCTATATACGTTCCAGAACTCAGCGTTTGTAACGCAAGAAATGATCCTATTTCTTAGCGGAAAATCAAATCCTCTACAGAGCGATTTTGTAGACGGTGTTTTTGAGACATGTCAAAATTCCTGCATAATATTTAGGACGAGAAAACACAGTCAACTGATAATTTCAAACAGTCATTTAGTTTTATTTTTAGAAAAATATCACTTGAAGGGTTGATAAGAAACTACCTTATCAAAGGACAAATTACGCAACACATTGCGTGAGACAGTGCTTCATAAATATTCTTCGGTTACACAGAAGACAAACATTCAATATTGCCGAAGAACATATTCATTGTAGTTGGGTATAAAACAAAACGTACATTTTTGTCTTCTCTGTGGGAATGTTTATCATCATTCATCAATGTTTCATGGCAAATCATCCCCGGAGTTCCAGTCTGTCCTATGCGCCTACTGGCACATAGAACACATTGGAACTCTTGGGGCGAAATGTTGTTTTGGGGTTTGTCACATGTCTACGATTAAATGGTAAATTTGACGACTCGTCAAGTTTGGAACATTTCCAACTATTTATTGGCGGAATGCCAAAGACAATGTTTTGCATATTGTTTAATACAATATCAATCTTAGTAAAATACGCATGAGAAATTTCGTTATTGGAAGTGATTTTCTAGGAAGTTAGCTTCCCTTAATTTTCTAAAGCTGTCAGTAAATGTAACACTGAGGATATAGGAATTTAATATAAAAATTGAAATTCCGAAATGTTAGCGAAGTTGTATCATCGATGTGCGCTTCATTTCACAAACGTCTTGCATTCTCCTGCAGAGTACAATAAAATACAGAAGCGGGCATTTTACAATTTTTTCCAAATTGGTTTGAACTTTTGACTGTTATTCTCTGTTGAAACCCATTTTAAAATAAGAAGACGGCGCTTTCATCATCGTTTGATGTTCTGTAACTATTTTCTGTTCATTATATGAAAATTATACGCATCGTGACTTATAATAGAGACACCGTCCTTTCCGTTAATTTAAACTTTTAGGAGGTACGATTTGCTCACTTTTTTTCCTGTTTCCTGGGAAGCATAAAAACATGCAAATTACTGTAAAAACACACTCGTTAAACAAACAGTCCAAGTGGACGCTTACTTAGAATTGGTAGGTGTGATACTGATAAATATTCTTAATGGCGGATTACCTGTAATGTTGTTGCTTCTAATCAGCTAGCCATAAAAACAAGTTTCCTTTTGTAACTTTTAGAAAACGAAAACAACAGAGAGTTCCGAGAACTTTTGTTATTTTCGATTATTAAAACTAATAAAAGGAGACTTGGGTTTTATTTTGGACTGATGTCATAGATGTTTTCTCAACGATTACTTGCTTTTTAATTGGACCTTTCTCGTTCTTTTAATAATATCAAGGGAGATAACTTAATCGAAAGTAAATTTTTATAAAGATATCAGCCAGGGATAGAAGTCACGAGAGTGAATGTGTTCTACTCGCCATGCAAAATGAGTCTTTTAGTATCTAGCCCAAGCACTTTGGCAGAGGAAGCGATCAAGATTGCTCGGGAGTGATTTCAGCCATTTCCAATGAGAATTATTTTCCATCAAGTGTGGAGGCGGGACCTTCTTGTTTACTTAAGAATTAAAATTTATTACACACCTATTTTTTTTCCTCCAGTTCCATACTTACAACAAATCCGTACTGAACACGTGTTTCAAATGGATGTCCGTCGAAAGACTATTTTTCCACTAGCCATCATAGCTCCACCAAAAGAACTAAACATAGCCCATTTTCGTAATCGACCAATCGAAACGTCGCATTCAGACACAGATCAATTCGGAATCTGCGGTGACAGACGATAAATCGAACGTTTCGGTCAATAAATTACAAAGAGTTTTTCAGTTTGAAATTCTCTGTGTGTGATGTTTGAATTTTTAAATGAATGGACCATGTATCCTAGAGGCCTGTAATAAACACAGAAGGCCACGATGTGTGTATGCGTTCGTCAACACGGTACTGTGTCTCTCGTTCTATCCCTGCGGGCTGGCAATCCTGTCGTATTGACAAACGCATTCGAGCGTGACGTTCTGTGAACATACACTCGGACATGTTCTGTATGGTTCATTAGGATTCCTCACCATCGAGAGTCGTGGCTTTGTTGAAGTCTGACGTTTTGAAAATTACAAGCAAGTAACGAGTATTGCCCACCTGGGAAAGGTTTCAGGAAGACGACTGTCCTTACAGTGTAGGCTTTTCTTTAATATCATCCATTGGAAGATATTAACTTTCGAAGGAACACCTGACTTTGACAAACTCTGCAGTCTGAGAACAGGTACTTTAACGTACGATCAAGAAGAGGTCATGTGCACAATAGATATTAGAGTGGCAGTGGTCTCTTGTCCTGTCCTAGCTGCCTCTAGAGGCAGCCAAGAATTGGCTAGAAACACTGCTAAACTGTTCCTCTCAGAAGGCGTGGTGTAGGAGAAAGACTGGAACATTACCCAGCCCTTTAGGGTTAAAAGAAACTCTGTATGTGCCCCTTAGATTTATTGTGCGAACACTAATTTTAGAAACCCTGAGTTTATCAAGATTTTCTAGGTGGACATTGGCCATTTTCTTATCAGTGTTCAAGCTGGTCCGAAATTGTTTGGTGCCAAATAAACTATTTTAGTGCCAAATGGAATCCGACTGTATATGAGAACAAATTAGCCATGTATCATCCTTTGAGGGCAACACGGTGCTATCTGCAGTGCTATGCATGGAGATGGCACCTTGTTACACTTCACATACGATGTTTTAATCGAGTATTTCTTGGCTGTTTTAAGTATTTTAGTTGTAAAATATACCACACAAATGATAAAAATATTGATGATAAAAAATAAATAAATAAATAAATAAATAAATAAATAAATAAATAAATAAATAAATAAATAAATAAATAAATAAAAGGCCCCTAATAACGTTTACAAAACTATTTCATGATTTACTCCAAATAAACTACAGCAAATAATTTATTATCTTCCAGAGGGGTGGGTTATGAAAACAATTAAGCAAGATAAAAAAGATTCAGCAACAAAAAATATTTTGATAAGAATCAGATTAAATGGATAACATGTTAAATCTGTTAAGAAAGAGGCATGATTGCATATTTTGACAGGTGTGAATTCTGTCTCGCCTGAGTTGTCAGTCGCATTGGCACCCGACATCGTGAAAACCTTATTTACAATTCGGGTTGGCCTCAAATCGACAGGCTCAAGTAACTATATTCAGAGAAAGGTCAGTCAATGAGGGTTCAATCACTGTAAAAGTGGAACACGTTATTAATTTACATGAAATTCTCTTTTCTTTTCCAGTTAGTAAATCAATTTACCCTGGACACAGAACCAGGAATAACTCTCACAGTCTCATATTCTTATAGATCAGGTATATAATTTGTAATAGTCGTGATAACAAACGTCGTACTGGGTTCCAACAAATGCTTGGGACATACATTCTGCAACACATGGACAATTCTTCTTGTGACACCAACTGGTGACACAGATGGAAATATATTCAAGACGTGACGCCAGATTAAACCGCGCAGGTATTCGACCTCTGCTCATTGTTCGATACGCCTGGTTCGCACAACATGGATGAAATAGATTCTTGTTATTTTAGTAGATAGCAACGAGACTGTGTCCAACAATTTTTTGGATCAGTCATCTACGATATATCCATCGTTACTTTTGAACTACTGATTTGTGCGTGTGTGTGTCATATGATAAATAGAATATGAAATGAGTGTTTTTCTCATATAATATTTATGAAACTCGTCCGAATTTTCCGTTTGGGCTCGCCAGAGGCTCGCCAAAACGGAAAATTCTTAGACTCTTTTCATAAATATTATATGAGAAAAACACTCATTCCATATCCTCTATATATGGGTTAACAAAGGAATAAACTTGCTCCAAAACAGGCCGACATTGTCACACTGACTCACATCAATTATATGAGACAGAGTAAAGCATTCAAGTTACTTGCTGACATACTTGTTTACTTGCATGATCATCATGCTGTATCAGAAGCTGGAAATGGTCATTCTTAACCCTTTACCCATTGCGGGTAGAAGACGATACTTGCAAAATAAATTCAAGAAAACACTACAAATTTTCAATTTTTGTCTCAAAAACATAGCTTATGACCCTCATTGGAACGACCTCAACGAGCTTGTTCCAATGAGGGGTCATATGCTATGTTTTTGAGACAAAAACTGAAAACATAATAATTTTGAATGGAGATTTTTGTATAGTATATAGGCCTAGTCGGTTTTGTTTGTTACGTTGGGTAAAGGGTTCATGCTGTAAATCATCAACGGTACGGCAGTTATTCAGATACCTATTTGGACAAGTGATAATCGGTTAACGAAGTTTAATCCACGTGATTAATCGATCAAGAAAACCCCTTAACCGTTTCAGCTCTAGTATTTTCCACAAATCAGACTGACCGTGGCAATGAAAAGGTTAGTAGCTATAGACAGCAAAAACACGTTATTACACCGAAAGACTGCGTCGCATGTAGCCGCCGGTTGACACTTAAATCAATATAAATAATTTTTCTTTCTTAATAAAGGATCCCACCTTTAAAGCTTGTTTGATTAATGTCCGTGTTCTTGCCTGAAATCAATATCTGCATTCTTTCATCTATCAATAAAAATGCAAAGCTTGAATACTTGGAGAAGCATGCTGTACACAAGATTTTATGACAGTGCTTCAAAACTTATATGGAGGTAAATCTGTTTAAAATGGGCCCCTACTAGAAACTTGTCTTCATTGTTGCCAACAAATAGACATCGAATCTGAATTTATATATTTGTCCATCGCAGGAGCTTTATAGGAAGGTCAGCTCCCCTTAAATTCCCCAAGCTGTCAGTAAATTTAACACTAAGGGTTTGAGGGTTTCATATATAAATTGAAATTTTGAAATGTTAGCGAATTTTTATTTTGATTTGAGCATCAATTCACATATTTTCAGGCATTTTTCTGCAGAGTGGAATAAGTATACTGAAGCTGGGTTTTTCCAATTATTTTTCCAATCACTTTGAACATTTGACTTATTCTTTGGTGAAACACTTTCCCGTCATTAGTATAAACGTCTAGGGGAGAGATTTCCAGGGAATAATAAAAACTTGCAAATTACTACAAAACACATTCGCTAAACAAAGAACCAAAGTTGATACATAGTACTGGTAAGTGTGTTACTAATAGATATTCCCAATCTCGAGTTAAACTAGTTGCTTCTAATTAGCATTACATTGCAACAAAAAGCCAAGTTTCCCTTTGTTACTTTTAATAAAAGAAATTAGCAGACAGCCCAGAGAGCTGTCTGTTGTTTTCGTTTATTAAAAGTAACAAAGAAAAATTGGCTTATTTTATGCTGAAGTGATAGGTGTTTTCTCAACAGTTACTTGCTTCTTAATTGGACCGCCCTCGCTCGTATAATAATTTCAAGGGAGATAACTTTATCGAAAGTAGATTTTCATGACGATATAAGACAGGAATGGAAAACAATGGTGAATGGAATTACAACACACTTCCAGGTCAAACCTATAAAAAGAAAGAAGAACTGACCTTGAACAAAATATATTGAGGGTCCATTTTGTCCATGTTAACGAACCAAAGACTTGTGAGTTTGGATCAGTGTAAGTTGGAATGTCTATCGTTGACGGAACCAAAAGGCCACAAGGCTTAATTAACCAGGTCGAACATTTACAGGGCCCCCAATAAATCCCACCTTGTGAATTATACTGAATGGAAAATATAGCAAAGACAACCTTTTTACGACTGATGTGTGTGTCTTCAACATTACCCGATGCAATACAGATATTGAGAAATGTTCTAGAAATGTAAGCACGCTATGCAAGAACGAAACTGATTGGTCGTTACGCATTTTATTGACATTATGACGTCAATCAAATTCTTGAGTGGTGGCCGAGTGGATAAGAGCGCTGGTCTCCCATGCCAGAGGTCCCGCGATCGATCCCCGGCCGGGAAAGTTCTAGAGGTGTCCGAACACTCTCTTCCAGCATCAAGTGTGGGGTTGATACTGTCACAGCGTATCGTCCTATCGGGTGGGGACGTAAATGGTTGTCCTCTGTGCGGAAAGAGACACACTCCGTGAAGGCTAAAGATCCCTTCCTAGTATTCGAGAAGAGCTACGCCACGAAGCTGTCGCTATGAAGGTCATCCCATACTCCTATGCCATTGGGCCAAGGAGAGGCGTTAATATAAGTTGCATAACTTGTTCGCCAATCCTTGTAAAACAAATAAGATTAAATTAAATTATTTGACACAAAACAGCATCAAGTAAGAAAGTAAACAGAAGTAGTAGTGCCCGGATGAAAATAACACTACCCTATATGCCCTAAATAAAACCGCCACTTCTTTTTGTGGAGGGAACTTATTGACCGGATTTCCCTATATATTCTGCAAAAATCTACCATCTTGGTTTTTGTGAGATTTTTTTGACCCGATTTCCCTTTATGAATCTGCCATCCCGATTTTTGCGGAGAGAATGTTTTGACAAGATTTACCTAGATACTCTATACAATCCATCATCTTGGTTTTTGAAGAGGGATTTTTGGACAGTTCACACAGGTAGACCTACTTTTTAACAAAACAGGAACAAGAGGCCTGCAACACGAAGCGCTGCTAATCATCCTCACGCACCCCCAATTGGGGAGGGGGGCATAGATGGGTTTTTCCCCCATATAAAATCACTCTAAATCCGGCCAAACCCATCTTAGAGCAAAAATGTTTTTTGAGGCCTAACTGACCTAACTGACCCGGTGGGGGGGGGGGGGGTGGGATAGGAGAAACTTTTTTTTGGCATGTAATCACTCTAAATCCTTCCAAATACATTTTGAAAATGAAAAATGAAAAAAAAATAACCAATTGACGCAGAGGTGGGGAGTGGGGAGTGGGGAGTGGGGAGGGATCGTAGGAGTAAACATTTTTTTACGCATGTACGTACTCAAAATCCTTCAAAATGCATTCTACGCCAAAATAAATTTGCCTAACAAGGCACCCGGGGGCAGGGGGTTATAGGGGCCAAATTGTTTTCCGCATGTAGTCAGTCTAAATCCTTCAAATGCATCTTGAACTAAATTGCCTAATTGGCACGGGGGGGGGGGGGGGGGGGGGGCAATGGCAATAACGCCGACAATTTTCATTGGATAATAGTGGTCATCGAACTTGAGGTAGACATTGTTCCCAAAGAGTTATATAACCCCAAAAAAATTTGATATTTGATTACTAATGTTTAAGTTAGTCCATAAACAAGCATTACGCGATAACAAACGGCAATAACTCTCATAATTTTCATCGAATATCGCTGGTCATCGAAGCTGACGTAGACATTGTTGCTACAGAGATATATATAGAAAAGAAATGAAATCCGGTTTTTATTGTTAAAGTTATGCCATAAACAAGCATTACACTATATTTTTATTAAACAAAGGGCAATAATTCCAATAATTTTCATCGGATATCGCTGGTCATCGAACTTGACGTACCATATGAGTTATAATATATAATACGTCGAAAAAATAAAATTTGTCCGATTTTGACTAAGTTTAGTATGTTGTAAAGTTTAAAAAAAATTGGACAGTAATTTTTTGTTTTTTCAATTTACTGCCATTTTCGACTTTTTTACGTCAATTTCATGGGAGCGCGGTGGCTCAGTGGTTACGGCATTGGACTGCAAACCGAAAGATCCACGATTCGATCCCCGCTAGGGTAACTACGTTGTGTCCTTTGGCAAGGCACTTAATCCCGATAGCCTATGTGGGGGCACACTGGAGCTGTGTGCTAAGGAGAACTTCACGTCGATGGTGCACTTGTCATCAATCAATGCTAACCCTGCCTGTGCAGAGTTAATACGTTGGAGAGTCTCCACACATAAGACTGTTCGACACGAGGTGACCCTGGCTGTCGAGAGTGTCGTTAAACTCCAATAAAACAAAACAAACAAACGTTAATTTCGGTGTTTTGACAGATATGGGTCGAAGACGCGCCCGATGCCATAACAATAGAACTTAGAGGCACCAAATTTCGCATATACACGCAACGATAACAGCAGGAGTGGGGCGTCGCGGTTTGACCTTGTTACACCTGAGACTCCCGATGGTACAGCCATAAAAAAGTCAAAACACCGAAAAATGGCTTAAAATTATAGTTCACTGGATAAAGTCGAAATCAAGAGACATTGCAGTTGGGTTTAGTTCCAGTGACAATTTAGTATGTATAATTCCCAAAACAAGGTGATTTTTTTTTAAAATCCAACAAAATACCAGAGATATGACGAAAATACCGTCAGGCATATTACTTCATACTTTCGGCCATTTTGTACAGTTTTCGTTAAAAAGTCTAATTTTATTACAGTACAGTTGCCATGGACGGGTGTTTCATTAATTAAATTTTTGATCTCGACAGCCAGGGTCACCTCGTGTCGAACAGTCTTATGTGTGGAGACTCCCCAGGACACAACGTAGTTACCCTAGCGGGGATCGAACCGTGGACCTTTCGGTTTGCAGTCCAATGCCGTAACCACTGAGCCACCACTCTCCCACGAAATTAACGTGAAAAAGTCGAAAATGGCAGTAAATTGAAAAACAAAAAATTACTGTCTAATTTTTTTTTAAACTTTACAACAGACTAAACTTTCGTCAAAATCGGACAAATTTTATTTTTTGCGACGTAGACCTCAAAATTTTAGAATTTCGGTACAGGGATTTTTTCCGTCGGGTGAAAAGTAATTACATTTTTTTGTATATAGTTTTGTTTATGATAAATACTTCCGAAATTTCAGAAGGGTTTAGGAGTTACAATGCGGAAGTAGTTTTGCATAAATATTGTCACTTCCGTTTTATTTTTTTTTTTAGTGGTCTAGACAGCATTGTGAGGAGTGTTCTCATTGGATTGACCATTGATATTCAAGCCACTGGGAATACTGTTCTCAAAACTGTTTCCATTGGTCAGCACTCCTATTTATGACCATGTTTTGAAGGTCGCACTTCACTTCGTGTTTGGCTAATAAACCTCCAGGTTCGAAAACCAAACTCCCGCTGAAGGACTTCCAAGTCCATTAATTAAAATTTTGCTGGTGATAATTTGTATTAACCGGTAAACACATGCGTGGACTTCCCTGCTCACGCGTGGATTACGACCAGTCCACATCGACTGGACTGTATCTAGGGCAGGCAGTGTAAAACTATTTTTTTTCGAAGACTAGCAATATGTGATTTTGAGGCTGTGAATCGCAATTATTTGCTCATATGCCTTACCTTCATTTCTCCATTGGAGGGGAGGTTCTATTGGAGCATTTCTCTCGGACACCTGTTTCTGTCTTGCTGATACTGTCTTTAATAATCTCGGAGATTTCATTTAATGTGAGAGCTAGCCAAGCCATTCCTGATATTATCCAGAGGCTTACAAATATTTTGTATAATTCTCTTAAATTGCCACCTTGCATTCCTGTAAATAACAATAAATAACTGCATAGGTGCCATTATTACAGGCAACACCCCCCCCCCCCCCCCCCCCCCCCCCACACACACACACACGTACAAATACACTTCTTCGGACCATATTATTTTAATATTCATTTAACCCTTTACCTATCAGGAATAGCAGACGACACTTGCCAATAAATGATGAAATAACAGGAAATATTCTCTTTTATTTTACCTTAAAAACATTGCTTATAGCCACTCACTGGAACGAGCTCGTTCCATTGAGGGGGTATAATCTATGTTTGTAGGTCAAAAATAGAAAAAGCGTGATTCTTGTTTCCCCTTCCCCCAATCCCAAACATCTTCATTTTATTTCCGCCGCCTCTGCTATGGAAACTCGTATTACATGAACAAGGATGATTGTCATCATTTGACAACGAAGAAACAAAATGGATTTAGACCGCCAGTACAATACTACCAGAGTAGTCTGCTGAACTAATCCATCTATATCGCTGTTCACTATGTTGCTCATCTTGTCTATACTGTTTGCTATTGGCCTGTCTCATAAGCGTCTCGGTCTCTCTTGAATTCTCAAAACTAAATGGCTTTCTGCCCCCCCCCCCCCCCCCACACACACACCCAAGATATGAATGTTAACGTTTAATAGTGCTTTGTTTTCAAGTTTATTACCGTATTGTGGACATTTCAATAAAAAGTTTTAAGTGCCAACACATTGATTTTATTTTAATAAAGATATCAGCGGGATCTAACATTCAAAATAAGCTCCTAACATGGATGTCTATGTTCGTATAAATTGCCATATTCTTTTTATCCTCGTGTTGTCTGACTTGAATTTCTTGTTGGAACAATAAACTTTGCGCTGTGATGGGGTTTCATACTTAATCAAGTTTCATTTCAAATATAGTTGCTTTAAATCCATGCTAAAACCTTTGTTGAAGAATTCAAGCAACGCTATTGTTTTCAGATCCCCTCAAAAAAAGGACCAGTCATTGTAAATAACTTTTTTATAGGATCTAACCCTTCCCCCAGTTATTAAGCCCATTCACTAAAAATGGTAATATACAGCCATGTATTAACAGAAATAGCGCCAGGAGTTCTTTAATATATGTATGTATCTTTTTTTGCGATGTGTGGATCATTTAATAAATAGAATCTTCAACTTTTCGCCAGTTTATATCGCAATTTACAAACCACGTCCGTTAAAGCTAGCACCAAACCTTCAGTACGGCCGCCGTGGACTGGTCACTTTCCACGGGTGGGCAATATTTCTACGGACGCAATAACATTACATTCCAAACACCAATTATAGGATTAATCATCAAAAATTTAATTAATGAAGCACCGGGTACAACCTGGTGCTTCATTAATTACAATTTTGCTGATGGTGATTTTTATTACTTGGCAAACGCATGTGTGGACATCACTGCCCTCGGGTGGATTACGACCAGTCCACGGCGACTGTACTGTAATTTTCTGAACTCGTTTGGTAAATCCCGTTATAAGCTGGGGGCTCGTTGGACGTCCTCTATATCCTTATGATGTGTTAAACTATTCCTCAGTCATTCATTTTTACGAATCTACTGCTTAGTCGACATAATCTACAGTATGGGCCTGTGTAATATATACTGAAGGAAAAAAGAAACGCAAGTTTTGTTTTGGTTTTATCCGTAGACCAAATGTAATAATAGCTTCCTCAGTGCATTGTCCAAAGAGTCTTTGGTTAAAATTCAGTCAACCATGAACATGTGCGGCGCAGCATGCTTTCAACAGATTTTTCGACAAAGCGTGCATCCCCACGTGCTGTGGACTTGAACACAAATACCAAATCAAAGTCTTGAACAGAACACATCGATTGTACAACATTTCATTTCAACTCGATTGAAAAGCAAAATGCCGCGAATGTCCGAAGTTGATAGGGGTACGGCTAATGCTCTAATTATGAAGAGCCAATAGCAACGTCTCATCGCCCAACAATTTGGGGTCCATGAGTCAACGATAGCTCGTTAAGTGGTGCGTCTCAGAGCCACAGGAAGATTAGATGACCGTCCCAGGAACGGGTGTCCGCGCGTTACGTCGCCATGTCAAGATAGATGAATAAGTTTCTCGCACCTTTGTAAATGAGGAGCGAGGGAGTGAGGATTTCTCATGGCGTGAAAACACCTCTCGTTGTCATCCAGGACAATCTTACAGCAGTAAGATATCGGGATCAGGTCCTCATGCCCCACGTCCTTCAACTTATCCATGCGCGTAACCTTACGTTCCAGCAGGTAATGCGAGGTCGCACGTTGCTAGGGTTTGGTGTGGCTCCCTCAACCAAAACATTGTCCCAGTTCACGATTGGCCACCATGCAGTCCAGATTTGTCCCCGATCGAGCATTTTGTAGGACGAGCTGGACAGGGACAGGAGGGTCTGGTCAGGAAGCGCGTAAACGCCAAAAGAACGTCGCTCTGCTCACGCAGGCCCTTCTTCAGGAGTGGAATAACATCCCACAAAGGACCATAAACAACTTGCTGGGGCCGATGGTAAGAAGAGTTGGAGCAGCGACTGAAGCCCGGGTTGGGTACACCGGCTATTGATTCTGATCAGGAAATGGCGTTGGGTACCCACGATTGAACGTTATCCATGCAAACGCCGCCTGTGTTAAGACAACAAAACCCGTCAAAAGTTAATCAGTAATGAAGAAATAACATCAAGATCCGAACAATGAAATAATCATCCATAACACATTTTAAATATTTACCACAGAAAAAAAACTTGCGTTTCTTTTTTCCGCTGGTATATAGTTAGCGAAGAGTGGGAACCACGACGAGTACTAAGCAGTACTTGTTCAGTGTGGTGAATAAGTTCTGTTTGACTTATAAAATAGGAACCGGAAACCAAAGCATGATTTCTATGAAGCGGACAGCATAGCTGTTAACAACTGGCTCAAGTTGACCGTATACTTCTATTGCTGCCATGATATAGACATGGAGTCTGCAAGTGCCTTCAAACACAAATAAATAACCAAATAACGCTACAGTTTCCATCGATTTTTTATTCCCAGACGGAATATTTGAGGTCGTGGACTGGACATGGAATGCTCCGATTGACCGATTGCAATGGCTGACGAGCGCCTCGGTTATTGTAATCGGAGAATCTACACCTCTCTACATTCCCATTAACACGGTTTACACTTCCTTGTTCATTCTCCTTAACGTAAATGTTCATTATTCTACCAGACCACAGGACGTTACTTACACAATGAAAGACATTTTGTGCTGGAGATGAGAAAAACTAATAAGTTTAATTAGAGATGCCGGAAACACGCAATGGACGCTGAAGGGCATCAGCGCACTGAGGCCCTGAACGTGTTCTACGACTGTGAACATCAGGCTAAAACAAAACAGTTACCGAGTAACTTCTGTCTTCGGATATTGACAATCACTTTAATAATATTATTTTCTCGGTCACTATTTTCAGCCCAGTAATATGGATCCAGAAGCTTTTAATTATTTCAGGTGTTATATTAATGATGTTGGCTGATAATGAAGTGTATCGACCTCAAACATTAAATTATTGCTATGTGAATCGTAAGATAAAACCTTTGTATCGTATTGTCTTTGTTAAAACTCCATCGACCAATGGGGCGGTGCAGCAATTTTCACGTATTTAGAACAGAGCACAAACAATTTAGGCTCTGCCTAATTCCTGGCGTTGGTATGACTATTATCGTCGGCACCGCCTGGCCAATATTCAAACATTTTTCTCTGATGTATTCAGACTTTGACCATTGCAGATGTACTAAATAAGAGGTGACTTCATTTACAACAGTGATGTGACTAAACATTGAGAAATCTATCATGACACGTGCATGATGAATTTCACAGTCACTGAAGTATGCTGAAGACGCATACAAAAGCAATTTGTGATTATACGTCCATACTTCTTATTTATTTATTGATTTATTTATTTATTGGTGTTTAAGGTCACATATTTATGCACAATGGCTAATCGTGACCGTGACAGTTTTACGGATGGAGGAAGCCGGAGTACCCGGAGAAAACCACCGAGCATCAACGAGCAACTGTCAGCTTCTCAACATTCTAACTCTGTTCAAGCTCCGCTCAAGCAGGGTTACAGCAGTTGAAGACATGTGCACCATCGACGTGCAGTACGCCTTAGTACACGGCGTCATCGTGTCCACATGTAGGTAACCGGGATAAAGTGCCTTGCCCATGGACACAACGGGGATGGTCCCGGACGGGGATCGAACTCGGAACCTCTAGCATAGAAGTCCAACTGTCTACCACTGAGCCACCGCGCTCCCCTCCATACTTCTTATGGCCAAGTTGATATAGAAACATTCTGCCGGGTGACAGGAGCACAGTGGCTCATTGTTTAGAACGTTGGACATCAGATTGAAATGTCGTGGCTTCGACCCCTGACTCGCCTCGTGTGCATTGTTGGCCTTGGGTAGGACAAGTGATACCAATTACCAGTCATTCAAGTGAGGTGATCTCCTCTCACAGTTAAACAAATTTACCTTTGCAGTGAGGAAATCGTGCATCAGGATACTGACGTGACAATCGTTACTTATTCCCAGTTCCTTCTTCGACATTCGTTATCAACCGGTTTTATCGGTTGATAACGAATGTCGAATATAGGAACTGGAAATAGGAAATGGGGTGTCGCTTCCCCAATCAGGATATGGGCTATCTTTTATTAGCCGTTTACTTTGTGCAGACGCTCAAATTGACACGCTTCATGTTTGAATGTTTCCGCTTGTAAAAGTTTACATAGTTTTAAGAGTTAGACGGGGGAACGGAAAGAAAGGCGGATGCAATTCTCAAGAATCGTGGCTGAGTCGACAAACAAGGTGCCTAAAAGAATTGATACAGATGATTTTCATCACATGTAAAGTCGACTGTGTCATCTCAGTTTTCCAAACAACCTCGTATTTACGCAGTGAATATTGATGAAAGTGGGTGGGAAAAAAGCTATTAATGACAAAACAATGTGTGGTGAAGTGTCGGTGGAGTGAAGAAATACAAATATCTAGTTGGTTATTATTGATATAGCATGTCTTCAAGAACTACTTGCGATAATAATGTGTGTACTGGAGAGACAATGAAGTGATGAATGGGCCCTATTTCTTCTCGAATAAGGTGTTACAACACCCCCTACGAGACATTGGAAAATCACATTTTAAATTCTTGAAAATATATTGCTGAAGTAGAAATATTCTATTCAGAACAACATTATGTAATAGTTACCAACCTAGCTGGAGATATTCTTGGATTTGGACAACATGACAGCGTGCGACGAGTGACGCCGAGTCGCGTAGCAGCGAGGTATTACAGCATGCTGGTAGGGTATTCAAATTCATGAATACTGACAAGGATGGTAACTGACTTACATCCTGTCTTTTGTTCAATCAATAGAATGCACGGACTCGGGAAGATACAGTACATGAGAGGTATTCAAGTGGCGTCGCTTGAACCCTCGGTCTATTGTTCCATCAGGTATTTCAAGTAGGTAACTAGCCCCCAAAGGTATAGGAGACAGGGTGTAACTACGAATACCGACAGCTATGTTGGTAACTGACTTACACCCTGTCTTTTGTTCAATCAATAAAATGCACGGACTCAGGTATACTCAATGGTTCTAGAGGTATGCAAGTGACGTCACTTGAACACTCGGTCCATTGTTCTATCGGGATTTTCAAGTTGGCAACTAACTAACCCCGAAAAGACAAAAAGAGCGAGGATGAAAACACAAGGGCTTGACTTCGGGAACACTATACCGGTAACGGAAGTGTTGTATTTTCAATTTTAATCACGATTTAAGGTGCTATATAAGAAATAGAATTTTGTTTCTTTTGAAATTCCCACCCCTGATATTCCTTAAATTCAAATTAAATATCCACAAATTATGCATCAAAATGAAGGTTGAGATGTATAAAACACGAAACACATTTGTAATTCTGTAAGTTTGCTATCGTATTCGTACATGAACTGATAATACAATAATATTTCCGGAGAACAACTTGTGGCCAAATGTGCTTCACATATCCAAGAACAAAGCTGGGCATTCAAAACACTTGAGAGTGCTGCGATAGGATTGCATTTGGGAAAAGGACAACACTGTCTGTAATGTCCCAACAAACCCACAATTATACGATGTTTGTGACTCAAGATATAACCAACTACCAATCCATTTCGTTATTTTATTATGCATGCCGGAAGTGGGTATCTACAAAAAATAGGAAGCATGAAATGATAACAAAAGTGGAACGATACATGACAATTATCACCGCCAACAGAAATAATTCAGTACAGGTATATTATGGTGATACCAAATTGAGATTTCCATTTACAAGTCAAGCCTATCTGGTTTCTTACGAATTCTACTTGTTCGTCGCAATAGTGAAGTGTTAATCTGACTTGATGTGACATCATCAACTTCAATAATCGGCTCACTTGTCACAACATGTCTTTCTAAATTGTCTGCACTATTCTCACTTACATCCATACTTGGAGACATTTCCAAGCCAATTGACGATTGGGGACTCTTTTCTACTATTGGAAATTTAGTTACATCAGATATATCATTACCATTCTTTTCAGATGGAATATTAAACTCAGAATCTACAATCTTATCCTCTGAAATTTGTTCTCTACTTCTTAACTGATTGACATGTTTACAAACAACACGCCCTGTACTAAGCTCAACATCATACATGACATTTCCAACTTTACATATTATCACCCCGGGTATCCATTTAGGACCCAAACCATAATTTCTACAATAAACATTGTCTCTTTCTTTGAAACTTCTAATATTTTCAGAACTTCTTTTATAAACTGAAGCTTTTTCCTCAATCCTATCACTCATTGAAGGTGAAACCTTAGTTAAAGGTGATACCAGGGTTTTACCCATGAGCAATGTGGATGGAGCCACCCCAGTGGTTGAATGTGGGGTTATTCTTTGCCAAAAAAGAAATCTTGAAACTCTAGTATTGAGTGAACCTGATGTAAATTTTTTTAAACCTCGTTTAAAAGACTGAACTGCTCGTTCAGCTAACCCATTTGAGGCTGGGTGAAATGGGGAAGTGCGAACATGTTTTATACCATTTTTAGAAACAAACTGTTCAAATTCTGAACTTGTAAAGCATGATCCATTGTCTGAAACAATGGTATTAGGCAATCCATGACATGAAAATACTTCTCTGAGTTTTTCAATTGTAGATTCAGAATTACATGAATTTGTGATCTTCACTTCCAGCCATTTACTATAGGCATCAACGGGGCGCGGTGGCTCAGTTGGTAGAGGTGCAGGCTGCAAGCCGAGAGGTCCTCGGTTCGAATCCCACCTGCGGCAACCGCGTGGTGTCCTTGGACAAGACACTTCACCCCGATTGCCTACATGGGGGCACGATGACGCTGTGTACTGAGGCGTACGGCACGTCGATGGTGCGCATGTCTTCAACCAATCTAACCCTGCCTGTGCTGCGGTGCAGAGTTCAGAGTTACGATGTTGGAGAGCTGACAGCTGCTCGTCGTTGCTCGGCGGTTCTCTCCGGGTACTCCGGCTTCCTCCACCCGTAAAACTGTCACGGTCACGATTAGCCATTGTGCATAAGTATGTGACCTTAAACACCAATAAATAAATAAATATAGGCATCAACAATCACAAGAAACATTTTGCTATTCATTGGTCCTGCATAATCGATATGAATCCTCCACCAAGGTCTCTTTGGTGTATCCCAAGGACTTACACAAACCTTTAGGGGTAATTTAGCCACATTTTGACAAGTTGCACATTTTCTCACATAATTTTCTATGTCAGAATCTAAATTGGGCCACCAAATATAAGACCTTGCTAAAGCCTTCATACCAACAATGCCTGGATGAGAATCGTGTAATAACGATAACAACTTTGATTGTGCTTTTGCAGGCACAATCACTCTTGACCCCCAAATAATGCAATTGTCTTCAATACTGAGCTCATCTTTCCTGTTTATATAAGATTTAAATTCAGGCCCCACATTGCAAGGCCAACCTAATAAGATAAACTGTTTCACTTTTGAGAGAATAACATCTTGATTAGTCCATTTAGCTATCTGACTGCTTGTGATCGGTGAATCAACCAATTCCATCAAATTCACAAATCCTGCTGAATATTCAGGACTGTCAAAATCTTTAGGCTCTGGTTTTTCACCATCACAAGGCAATCTGCTAAGAGCACCAGCGTTACAATTTTTATAACCTGGTCGGTGAACTATTTTGTAATTATACCCTGACAATAACAAAGACCATCTTTTTACCCTCATTGAAGCAGTTTCAGGTATGTATTTAGATTCTCCGAATAAAGTAATCAGTATATATAATAAAGGGTTCTCTTGCACCATACAAAAATTCATGGAATTTTCTCAACGCAAACATAACAGCCAAACCCTCTTTATCAATTGCACTGTAATTTCGCTCAGGTGGCGACAATGTTCGTGACGCAAAAATAACTGGCCTCTCTGCTCCATCTGACATCACATGACTTAATACAGCAGAAATACCAACAGAAGAAGCATCACAAGCAACAGTAATTCTTTTCTTAACATCAAAAAAGTAAGTACCCTTGCAGAAACAAGAGCCTTTTTAGCAGACCTAAATGCCATTTTTTGTTTTTTTTCCAAAACCATGTTTGACCTTTGTGAAGAAGCATATGTAATGGTTCCAAAATCTGAGCCAAATTGGGAATATACTTTCTATAATATTCCAACATACCCAGAAAAAGCTTTTAACTGGGGACCATTTTCCGGATTAGGGCATTTTGTGATGGCATCCACTTTGCCCTGTACTGGTCTGACACCATTAGCACTAATTTCATGACCCAAATAAACTACACGATCTTTCATAAATTGACACTTATCTCTGTTAACTCTCAAACCAGCTTTTGAAAGTCTATCAATCACTAATTTAAGTGTTTGAATGTGAGATGAGTCGTTTACACCAGTACACAAAATGTCATCCTGGAATACAATACAACTGGGAATATCCCTCAGCAGATTTTCTATGTGTCTCTGAAAAATAGGCCCACTTGACTTGTAACCAAATGGCATTCTGTTATAAATATACAACCCCCTATGTGTATTTATTGTGGTAAATTTCTTAGACTCTTCATGCAACGGACATTGAAGAAATGCCATAGATAAATCAAGTTTTGTAAACTTTTGACCCCCTGACAAAGACGCCAATAAATCTTGAATCCTCGGGACTGGATAAGGATCAAGTTTGCAATATTTATTGATGGTTACTTTATAATCTGCACAAATACGGACTTTATTACAACCTTTCGGAACCACAACAATGGGCGAAGCCCATTCAGATGAATCAACAGGTTCTATAATATTCAATCTTTCCAATCTATCCAGTTCCTCATCAACTAACTCTTTTATTGCATATGGCACTGGACGTGCACGATGGTATTTAGGAATAGCATCTTTATCAATATAGATTTTTGCCTCAACATCCCTAAATGTACCAAGTTCATCATGAAATATTTCACTTTCTTTCTTCAAATTATCTATTTCTGCCTGACAGGACTTCACATCAACAGTATTCTGGATGAAATTCACATTTAACTCATTCCAATTTAATTGAATATATTTTAACCAGTTACGTCCAAACAGAGTTGGTCCTTTATCGACAATAATCAGTGGCAACTTATATTTTGGATCATTATAAAATATCTCTTCTTCAACTTTCCCCACAACTTCCACTGATGATCCAGTATATGTTTTCAATTTAATTGACGTCTTTTCCAATTTCTGTTGATTTCCTGTTAAATTTTCATACATTTTTTTATCCATCAACGATACAGATGCACCTGTGTCCAATTCCATTGTTACCGGGTTCCCATGAATTCTTACGTCAATAGTCAATGGGTCAACTTTTTCTTCATTTACCCGATACAAATAATGGGTTTCTTCCGACTCTGATTCAGATTCAGACGTTTTCTCAACCACAAGATTTGTAGGTTTTTTAAATGTACGTTTTGAATTAACTCTTTTCGTGCTGCATGCTTTTCGAACATGTCCAATAGACCGGCACCGAAAACATTCGCTATCTTTAAAAGGGCATGAATCGGGTCCATGAAAATTAGACAAACACCTATGGCATGGCTTATTCACATTTTTGTCTCTCTTTTTTTCAGTTCGGACAGTTTTAATACCAGTATCTTGTTTTTCTACATTATCTTTTGGACATAAAACCTCGGCTTGTTTGTCAGCTGTTTCCATCGCTACACAAATGTCTAAGGCGGTTTTGAAATTTAAATGTTTTTCAGACAATAATCGTCTCTGTATTCGGTTTTGACGTATACTAACTACCAGTCGATCACGCAGCATCTCCTCCAATCTATCACCATATTCACACCTCTCCGCTATATGCCTCAAAGCTGCAACATAGTCAACCACGCTCTCAGCTTCGGCTCGATAACGGCTATTGAATTCATATCGTTTGACGATGGGAGACGGTTTTGGATATTTGTGTTGCTGCACACATTCCACAATTTCTGAAAATTTCAATTCTATGGGTTTCTTGGGAGTTATTATATCTCTAATCAATTTATAGCATTGTTTACCACAAACACAGAGCAGTATTGATCTTTTTTTCGCATCATCCTTTATTTCGTTGGCAACAAAATAATGTTCGATTCTTTCAATATACTGCTCCCATTCTTCCTCTTCGGCGATAAATTCACCCACTTGACCGACAGTTGATAATGCCATACTTTATTTATCTCGTCGCCATAATGTTATGTCCCAACAAACCCACAATTATACGATGTTTGTGACTCAAGATATAACCAACTACCAATCCATTTCGTTATTTTATTATGCATGCCGGAAGTGGGTATCTACAAAAAATAGGAAGCATGAAATGATAACAAAAGTGGAACGATACATGACACTGTCTGCATTTTTTTATTGAAGATGGTTTCCATGTTCGACGGACATGCGGAAATCACTTGATACCACAAATTTCCATCGAAAAACAAATCGTAATTCTAAGAAGTTTCAACAGGTGTCATGATACTTTGCACAGAATATGGCAACTGTGCAGTCTCTATATAATAATAGTATTCTGTATTAAGGGCCTATATAAGTAATGAAATTTTGTTTATTTTGAAAATTCTCACCTCTGATATTCCTTCAATTCAAATTAAATATACACAAAATGTACATCAAAATGAAGGTTGGGATGTATAGAATACGAAACACATGTGTAATCAACTCATAGAGTCGACTGTAGGCACCACTGGTTCCTGGAAGTCTGCTGACGTATTTGCACCAGAACTGATAATTTAATAATATTTCACGAAAACAACTTGTGGCCAAATGTGCTTTACATATCCAAGAACAAAGCTAGGGGATAAAAATTCTTCAAAACACGGCGACATAGCTGCATTGGGGAAAATTCCAAAGCCTTTGCTTTTGTTTACGTATGAGTATACTTTCGATTTCCAGTCGACGTCATCGGACAGAAAAAAGCATGTAAAAACAACGCCGTCTAAAATCAAATAATGAAAAAGATCGCCTTCATACAGTATACTGTTATTAGATAGAGATTGCACAGTTCCCATATTCAATGCAAGGTATCATGATACCTGTTGAAATTTCTTAGAATTACGATTTTGTTTTTCGATGGAAATTCGTGGTCACGAGTGATTTGCGCATGTCTGTCGAGAATGGAAACCGTCTTCAATAAAAAATGCAGACAGTGTTGTCCTTTTCCAAAATGCAGACCTATCGCTGTATTCCAAAGTGTTTTGAATGCCTAGCTTTGTTCTTGGATACATGAAGCACAATTGGCCACAAGTTGTTCTGATGAAATATTATTTTATTATCAGTTCTGGTGCAAATACGGTAGCAGACTTCCAAGAACCAGTGGTACCTACATTCGACTCTATGAGTTGATTACATATGTGTTTCGTATTCTATACATCCCAACCTTCATTTTGATGTATAATTTGTGTATATTTAATCTGAAGTTAAGGAATATGAGAGGCGAGAATTTCAAAATAAACAAAATTCCATTACTTATATAGGCCCTTAAGGTGATCTTTCTCATTATTTGATTTTGCACGGCGTTGTATATAGATGCTTTTTCCGTCCGATGACTTTGACCGGAAATCGAAAGTAATTTGCAATGTAAACAAAGGCAACAGTTTTCGCTCTGCCGCTGTGTTTTGAAAACTTTTGATGCCCTAGCTTTGTTCTTGGATGTGTGAAGCACATTTGACCACAAATTGTTCTCGTGATATATTATTTTACTCTCAGTTCTGGTATGAAATCGGTAGCAGACTTCCAGGAACCAGTGGTGTCTGCCGTCAACTCTATGAGTTGATTACATGTGTTTTTGGTATTCTATACATCTCAACCTTCATTTTGATGTGTAATTTGTGTATATTTAAGGGCCTATATAAGTAATGAAATTCTATTTATTTTGAAAATTCTCACCTCTGATATTCCTTCAATTCAAATTAAATATACACAAAATATACATCAAAATGAAGATTGAGATGTATAGAACACGAAACACATATGTAATCAACTTATAGAGTCGACTGTAGGCACCATTGGTTCCTGGAAGTCTGCTGCCGTATTCGTACCAGAACTGATAATTTAATAATATTTCACGAAAACAACTTGTGGCCAAAGGTGCTTTACATATCCACGCACAAAGCTAGGGGGGATCAAAATTCTTCAAAACACGGCGACAGAGCTGTATGGGGGTAAATTCAAAAGCCTTTGTTTTAGTTTACGTATGAATATACTTTCGATTTCCAATCGACGTCATCGGACGGAAAAAGCATGTAAAAACAATGCCGTCTAAAATCAAATAATGAAAAACATCGCCTTCATACAGTATACTGTTATTAGATAAAGATTGCACAGTTGCCATATTCAATGCAAGGTATCATGATACCTGTTGAAATTTCTTAGAATTACGATTTTATTTTTTGATGGAAATTCGTGGTATCGAGTGATTTGCGCATGTCTGTCGAGCATGGAAACCATCTTCAATAAAAAATGCAGACAGTGTTGTCCTTTTCCAAAATGCAATCTTATCGCTGCACTCGAAAGCGTTTTGAATGCCTAGCTGTGTTATTGAATATCTGAAGCACATTCGGCCACGAGTTGTTCTTGCGAAATATTATTTTATTATCAGTTCTGGTACGAATACGATAGCAGAATTCCAGGAACCAGTGGTGCCTGCTGTCAACTCAATGAGTTGATTGCATATGTGTTTCGTGTTCTATACATCCCAACCTTCATTTTGATGTATAATTTGTGTATATATAGTCTGAATTTAAGGAATATGAGAGGTGAGAATTTCAAAATAAACAAAATTCCGTTACTTATATAGCCCCTTAATTTGAATTTAAGGAATATCAAAGGTGGGAATTTCAAATTAACGAAATTGTATATATCATCTTGAGGAACTTGGATGAAATTTATGGCAATTAACATTGCAAATGGGAGAGCGGTGGCTCAGTAGGTAGAGGTGCAGGCTGCAAGCCGGGAGGTCCTCGGTTCGAATCCCGCCTGCGGCAACCGCGTTGTGTCCTTGGGCAAGACACTTCATCTCCATTGCCCGCGTGGGGGCAAGATGACGCCATGTACTAAGGCGTACTGCACGTCGATGGTACGCATGTCTTCAACCAATCTAATCCTGCCTGTGCTGCAGTGCGGTGTTACGATGTTGGGGAGCTGATGTTGGGGAGCTGGCAGCTGCTCGTCGTTGCTCGGTGGTTCTTTCCGACGGGCACTCCGGCTTCCTCTACCCGTAAAACTGTCACGGTCATGATTAGCCATTGTGCATAAATATGTGACCTTAAACATAAATAAATAAATAAATAACATTGCAAATAGACACTAATTAACAGCAGTTGAAAATGAATAAGCAAGACAATTTCACGATCTCACCGCACACAGCAGTAAAAAGGATAGAATACCGTGCACAGCAATATAAAAGATAGGTTGACACACAATCAACAAAATAGGTGCTTTCAGTGGAACGTTCACATTACTAACTAACCAGGTTTAAACTCATCAATCAGTCAAAAGGCGATCGAGCGTCACAATGAATACAGCTCATTGGCTGGACCTCTGGGCGATTCTGTAACATTTCCCCCGACATTATTTGAGAACTGAATCTTAGTTTCGAAATAATTAAGTACATTTCTGGTGCTGCTGGAAAAGTAATGAACTGGCGATGAAGCAATCATCTCATCGTTTTAAAACCGAATGATCATTGGACATAATTTGTATGTAGATATATTTACAAAGTACAGCATTGGATTAAGCAAATACCCTCATCAAATACATGAACATAATGAAACATTTGAACACATACATACACAAGATGTGTTCACTTACCAAAAAGAAGGGAGCACAGTGGCTTAGTGATTAAGGTCTGTAGGAACCGGTGAATTTCCCCAAATGGTAAAAAAAACACCAAAAGAGTTCTAAAACAAGTAAATTAAACGATTTTCGTACAAATGGTGACACTGCTTTGATCTAAAGAATATTTTGTTAGCTGAAGTTTTAAACTAAAAAGTAATTTTATTGTTGAAAATCAACTTTTAAGGGCCTATATAAGTAATGGAATTTTGTTTATTTTGAAATTCTCACCTCTCATATTCCTTAAATTCAGATTAAATATACACAAATTATACATCAAAATGAAGGTTGGGATGTATAGAATACGAAACACATATGTAATCAACTCATAGAGTCGACTGAAGACACCACTGGTTCCTGGAAGTCTGCTACCGTATTCGCACCAGAACTGATAATAAAATAATATTTCATCTGAACAACTTGTGGCCAAATGTGCTTCATATATCCAAGAACAAAGCTAGGCATTCAAAACACTTTCGAATACAGTGATAGGACTGCATTTTGGAAAAGGACAACACTGTCTGCATTTTTTATTGAAGATGGTTTCCATGCTCGACAGACATGCGCAAATCACTCGTTACCACGAATTTCCATCGAAAAACAAAATCGTAATTCTAAGAAATTTCAACAGGTATCATGATACCTTGCACTGAATCTGACAACTGTGCAATCTCTATCTAATAACAGTATACTGTATGGAGGCGATCTTTTTCATTATTTGATTTTAGACGGCGTTGTTTTTACATGCTTTTTCTGTCCGATGACGTCGACCGGAAATCGAAAGTAGACCCTTACGTAAACAAAAGCAAAGGTTTGGAATTTTCCCCAATGCAGCTCTGTCGCCGTGTTTTGAAAAATTTTTATCCCCTAGCTTTGTTCTTGGATATGTAAAGCATATTTGGCCACAAGTTGTTTTCGTGAAATATTATTAAATTATCAGTTCTGGTGCGAATACGGCAGCAGACTTCCAGGAACCACCGGTGCCTACAGTCGACTCTATGAGTTGATTACACATGTGTTTCGTGTTCTATACATCCCAACCTTCATTTTGATGTACATTTTGTGTATATTTAATTTGAATTGAAGGAATATCAGAGGTGAGAATTTTTAAAATAAACAAAATTTCATTACTTATATAGGCCCTTAAAATGTAGATCGCACTAACAACAGAGCGGAAAATTCACACACGGCACTCTTAAATTAATGAAACGAAAATTAATCCAAAACATATATCTATAGCGCTTTACCGAGAAATGACCTTTGAGGTGATTTTAAAATTAATTAAAACATGTTTTTAATGTCCATTCCAAAATATTTTTCCAGTAATGACACCAAGACGTGACACCTTAAGCGACAAATGGCACATGCAAGATGTACATAACACCTTGGCTGATGTACTTGGTACAGATATGCATGAATGTTTGTTGACACTGATTGCTAAATCCAAACATCCAACACTGACAGAGTTGTACAATGTTGAACCTTCTTATGAAATGGCAATACAAGATACAGCTGACTGGTCAAGGATAAATACACTAATTATTTTGTCTCTAACACTAGATGGACAATCATTGTTCAGTTAATGGTAAACAGAACTAATGAAAAATGTAAAGCTCCAGTGAATCCTAAGCATGCATTCTTAAGGCTACACATCTTTATCTTGATACTGAAAAAATCTTTCAGTGTGGAGATTAAAAATGTGTTTTAAATAATTCAAAAAGCACCTCAAAGTTCATTTGTCGGTAAAGTGTTGTAGATACATGGTTAGGATTAATTTTGGTTTCAATAATTTAAGTGTTCCAAATGTGAATTTTTACTTCTGTTGTTAGTGCAATTTGCAATTTAAAAGTTGATTTTCAACTCCAAATATTCGTTAGATCAAAACAGTACCATTGCTTGTCATTGCTTGTAGGAAAATTGTTTAATTATCGTGTTTTGGAACCATTTGTTTTTGTCTATCTGGGAAAATGTGCCAGTTCCTATAGACCTTCAGACATTGAACTTCAAACCGAGAGGTTCACGGCTGGATCCCGCCAGGAATAACAGCGTTGTGTCCTTGGGCAGGGCACTCAGTCCCGATTGCCTAAGCGGGGCATGGTGACGCTGTATACTAAAGCGTTCTGCACGTCGATGGTGCACATGTCTTCAACTAATGCTAACCCTGCTTGTGTTGAGTTAGTACGTCGGGGAGTCTGACAGTTGCTCGCCGTTGCTCGATGGTTCTCTCCGGGTACTCCGGCTCCCCCACCCGTAAAACTGCCCGGCGCGAAGTGAAACCGGCTGTCGGAAGTGTCGTTAAACTCAATAAATAAATAAATACCAAAAAGAAATACATTTTCAAAATTTACTGGATGGATGCTTCTGTATTCAAATCTTATATACACAAAGAATACAGAAATTATATGAAGAAAACTAAAGTGGTAATCTGTTCAAAAGTTCCAGGCAGTGAAACAGAAAATTTCAGGCACTGCCCACATGTTTGACTAGGAATAATCTTTAAAAATGTATGTTGTCAGCGACTGACTTTAATTCAATAACAGATCTTGGTATTTCTGAATTTCTGAAGAGAATAAAATTTAAATGACAATTAGATGCAAGATAATTTATGTATTTATGTTATACCTCATCAAATAAAGCAAATATTTTTAAATTGTGAATAGAGTAATGGATGTTTTTTTAACATTCGTGCCAATATAAAGACATTTTTTTTAAGATTCTATGTCTGAGATGCTTCATTTTCAGGTTTGGTCCAAGTTAACCTCACAATTTAGAAACACAACAGTAGCAGAGAAAGCATGGATAGAAACACCATTAATGCAGTGCCTTTTACTGTGTTGTGATTTTGTGAGTTAACTCGACAAGCAGTTTTGTAGAAGTGCTTGAGGTAAGACCATATTTGAGAAGTGAAATGTTCTGTTTAACCCTTTACCTAACACAGTAAAAATACATTAAATTTCACATTTTTCGAACAAAAAATTTCACAATTTTTCAATAAAACCATAGACATATGGATATCGTTAGAACCAGCTCGGCGAGCTGGTTCTAATGATATCCGTATTTCGATGGTTTTACTGAGAAACTTCCGAGATATTTTAGGTTGTGGTAGGCTTTATCTCGTTAATATTCAGGCCATTTTTGGCAGCTATGTTAGGTAAAGGGTTAACTGAACTACATGTAATTTTGCAGCATTGAAAATTACCAATTACCAACTTGCCGTAAACACTGAATCAATATCAAAGAGATGTTCTGGAAAAAGAATAAATTGAGATCTGTGTTTTAATAGACTGAAAGATCAATTGCTGCAGGAACCAGCTATTAGAATAATTATTGTGATATCTGAATTGAACTATAATTTCTAAACTGCGGGTTCGGTAACTGTTGAGTATATTTGTATTATTAATTTCGATCCTGTATTATCATTTACAAAATAATTTATAATATATTTATTTTTTCCCCAACTAATAGAAAGACCAAGTCTTATGTGGATCTTAGATTTATTACACAGATCTCGGATTTATCTGTTTGTCTCCGGGGGCGCGGTGGCGTTGCGGTAACCGGTTCTCGCAAGATCACTGAAGTTAAGCAACGTCGAGCTCGGTTAGTCCTCGGATGGATGACGGCCGTCTGAGCGATCGATTCGGACCCCCGCGCTGTGTCCGTGGGAAAGGCACTTAACCCACATTGTCCATATGGGGGCATGATGACACCGTGTACTAAGCCGTACTGTACGTCGATGTGCGCTTGCCTGCAACCATTCTAACCCTGCCTGTGCTGCAGTGCGGAGTTACAATGTTGGTGGGCTGGCAGCTGCTCGTCGTTGCTCGGTAGTTCTCTCCGGGTACTCCGGCTTCCTCCACCCGTAAAACTGTCACGTTCATGATTAGCCATTGTGCATAAGTATGTGACCTTAAACACCAATAAATAAATAATAATAACGTTAGTCTCATGACACAGCTGCTAGCAGACAAAATATAAAGACACCAGTAATACTGCAGCTGAATTGTGTGGTGATTAACATTGACAATCAACTGCAAGCAATGTTTGTAAAATGGACCTGATGTGAGCTTACAGTTGTGTTTCAAATATAAAGTGTGAAATAGGGAACAAACACGAATATCAGTCAAACAGGCTACATTCTAACAAAACGGACTAAGAAAAGTGTATAAGCCAGTTTACACTTTCGATTGCGCAACTCCGGAAATAAAAGTAAATGGGATAAACAAATCCACGTGTTCGCGCATAACGCGTTCGAGTGACATTGATCGTTCCTGGAGACAATTAAAATATATAGCAGTTTTGTAGAAATATATCCCCAGCTGGCGGCCCGTTGCAATGCGATAATTCTATACCTTTTCCCAATTCATTTATTCAGTCTTTGTTGCTATAGCTGTGTAGTAAAGGTCAGACAGTTTTACGTGTATATGAATTATTTAGGTACACTGAACACCACAAACGAAAACCATGCCTTTTTCTTTGTGAGTTCCAAAACTGTTCAAATGGAACATATTAGTTGAACATTTTGAATACGAATTATGCAGCATTCACAACACCAAGCATAAGGGCAGCTCGTGCTCACCACTATTTGTCCTATCCCCATCCCCAACGGATAAAAGTGATCCCCAAATTTACTACACCAGCCTGACTTGTAAATATGTAGCTCCAGGGTACAGTACTGGAATTAGCAGAATTAATTTACAGACTAACAATTGCGTTTTCTTCCTTAATTTATCCAACGAGGCCCTGATACCATTCTTTGACAAGCCTGCTGTGAGAGCTTTCCAGAAAATGGTATCAATCCCATGGTTCAATGATGGTTTGTCAGGTTACATCATTCAGCTTAAGTTGAAAATGGTTTTGTTGTTACCATTCAACTAATTTAACACTGTACTACTGATGTAGTTATCATGCAGCTTATTTCTGTCTGTACTGTACTAACCATTACATTCACTATAGAGTGCCAGCTGAAATAAGTTGTAGGATAACCACAAGAAAACTTTCTGAATTTGAAGTAAAATTACACCCCTACTTCCCATGTACTTGCTATATAAATAACACAATTTTACCTCTAAATAGTAGAATTACATGTTTATTCAATAAAGCTCATTTGAATCAGAATATTAATCTGAAAAAAATAATTGTAACACGGATGTTCTGAAATAACCGTTTGAATGTTACTTGGATAATGGCAACAATAACTGATTTATATAACATGGTGCCCCCGTGGGAACCCCGAGAAGTGAAGCAGTGCTTGTTTACTGTGGTAAACAAGCTCTGTTTTACTGGTAAAATAGGACCCAGTCACTAATGCTTGGGGTGCGAGTCCTCTAAAATAGGCAACATGGGGTATAAACGATTGACTGACCTTGACTTTATCTCCATGTTGTGGTCATGATTAGCCATTGTGCAGAAGTATGTGACCATAAACAACAACAATAAATAAATAAATAAATAAATAAATAAATAAATAAATAAATAAATAAATAAATAATATAACATGGTGAGGGGAGGTGTGCTGGGTATAATTTACTATACAGATTGTAACTTAAATTCTATGTAAAAGCATAATTTTTATTTAATGGGTCTACTGAGGCCTGGGTCATCAGTTGAAGTCTTGCTTTGACTCATTATGCCTTTACACATAGGTTAATATTCATTGTCTGGGTAGAATGGATGTTTCAGAATCGGATCTCTCTCCATGCACAGTATTCCACTGAAACCTTAAAAATATTGATGTCTTTGAAACTAATATTTTCAGTTTGTTGATTTTTTTTGCATTCATCTGATTATACAATTTATACTGCTAATGTGCTAAAACATTTTTGGTTCTTTTTTAAAGTACATTATTATCGCTAGTCTCACTAACTGAATTTTGATGACATCTTACGAAGATAATTAAAATGCTTTACAATTTACAAATCCATTAAAAAAACAATTACTGTAGTACTAAGTAGGAGAGGAGACTTGCCCAAACAACTCTTGCAATTGCATAACTAAAAATTTTCATTGTTTGCTTCAAAAACATAGGTTATGGTACCTAATTGGAACGAGCTTGTTCCAGTAAGGGGGCTTAACCTATGTTTTTGAATATAAAAATAAAATAAAATAAAAATAAATAACAAAGCCGTGTACAGATTTTATGAATCATTCTCATATGCTCACTAGGCCTAGACTGAATTCTCAAAAGTTGGTACAGGGTATGCTCCGTGACGAAGTTCATTCAGAATTTTGTGCGAGCGAATGTAAATGACTTCGAATGGAAGAGCGAAATTCACAGTGGAAATAAAAGAAATTGGGTTATTTTGGCGATTTATTTGAAATGGTTGACTACATTAAACTTCGAGTTGAAAAGTTCGAAGGAAAATGTCGAAATGCCATAAGAAAATGAACATTTCGATTCGAATAGAAAATATACACTGTTTTTGTCCAAATACCCGCAAATTATTTTTAATTTCAAACAGGAAAGAAAAATGTATTGTGAAAATGAAAGCCGTTGGAGTAGTTTTGCGAATTATTAGTCATCTACCGGCATCGCCGGAGGGGACTATAGGTTTGCACTCTGTCCATCCGCCAGTATGTCAGTCCGTTAGTCTGTCAGTCTGTCAGTCACACTTTAGTTTTCCGGACTATTTTTGGAAATGCTTCAACCGAATGATTTCATTTTTGGTAACCTACTATAGAACGATGACTTACAGATCAAGTTTGAGTTTCATGCTGATTACATTATTCTTGTGTGAGTTATGGCCCTTGCAAATATGGAAAATGTCAGTCACACTTTAGTTTTCCGGACTTTTTTTGGAAATGCTTCAACCGAATGATTTCATTTTTGGTAACCTACTATAGAAGGATGACTTACAGATCAAGTTTGAGTTTCATACTGATTGCATTATTTTTATGTGAGTTATGGCCCTTGGAAATATGGAAAAGCAACAAAATATCAGTTTTCCGGACTTTTTTGGAAACGCTAGTAGGTGTAAAGTGCCGATTCTAGATCACTTTTCCAAAACACTGTACACGTACACGTACATGCACGTGTACCGCCATAAGGATTCAGTGTTGAATCGTGTACAGAGTGTAAAAAATGTCGTTTTTGCATGGTGGTCTAGAATCGGCAATTGTTTTTGAGGCTCTCGGATCGCACTTTTGACCGTTCAAACATCCGTTGGCGAATGAGTACATTCGACACATCGCTCAGAAGTGAAAAAATGTATGAAATTTGAAGAAAATGTAAATTTAAAAATTTTTCTTGACGTTCCCATCGTGGATCAGACCTTCGATCTATCGTTGGTGAACGCAAGCAAAAAACGTTTAGCCAATTCTAGACCAGCATCAAAAAAGCGGTTAGCTGATTCTGGACCACCTACGTTCGCCAACGGCTGTTTGAACGGTCGAGGGTGCGATCCGATCAGTGAAACCTCTTTGACGATTCTAGACCAGGAAAAAATCGATCTCAAAACGTTTTCTAGACGTTCGCCAACGGCGAGAAGTGGGTGTAAAGAGCAGTTACTCATCGAGGATTTTTTTTTAAAACCGATTTCGGCTTCCGGTACATCGAAAAAAATGCGGTTTGCGGGTTCTGGACCACCACATTCGCGATCGCATTCCGGATGGTCGAGGGTGCGATCCAATCGGCGAAAACGATTTGTCGATTCACCTCGCGAGTTTTGTGAGGTGAATCGTAATAGAATCGGTTTTGTTGAGAGGAAATAAAAAAGTGATTGATATATATAGGAGAGAAAAACAATATATAAATAAATAGTTATTTAAAAAAAAATAAATATCAAATCGAAATAGATAATAAAATATACGTAAATCATGAACGATTCCCAGATTATGAGAGCAAGGTTTCTTTTAAAAATGCTGATGAGAGCTTACGCATTCTGCGTGAATGATCAATTAGGTCGCCTCTTATTAGAACGATGCATCGGGTGTCGGGATCATCTAGACTTCGATCACGAGGATCATTTGTGTCTGATGATGGAAAGGGAAGATACGGTCCTCAAGTATTTCGAACCGGCGTTCGAATCGATGACGTGATCAAGTTTTGGAGGAGATTAGTCTTCTGTAAGGGGCGAGACAAGCCCGCCAATTCGGAATAAATGAAATTGGCGCATTGAAGTCTGACGTTAGAAGACAAGGGATGCGTCTTGAAATTATTGCTGGAGGAAGCATACTTCTAAGTTTTCTCGTTGATATAAATAAGGAGAATAGAAAATAAAAAAATAAATACACACATAAATTTTATCTAATATTAGAAAGAAAAAACATAAAAAAAATGAGAACCAGAAATAAATTGTATCCGACGAGGATGAGAAGCCAAACGGCGTTTTGCCAATGGCATCGTCGCCAGAAGAAAAAGAAAGAGGAGAAAGGTATCGCATCGATCAAATCAGTAGAATCCAATTGTATCTGACTCGAGAGAGAGATTCTCGTCGTTCTCTCAAGAAGAAGGATTCGTGTCACGTGAAATTCGTCAACGTGGTCGACACGACACTCATCATGATTTCCTTGGGTTTACACGTGGCCGGCATTGGATTGTTGTCGACCGCGGTCGGCGTTCCAATTGTGTTGACCATAGAAGGATTGGCTCTCACAGCCGGATTGTTTAGCACGCTCTAAGACTTTTTGAGTAGGAAATTATATCTGAAGGCTAGGAAACACAAAAAGATTTGCGTCTTGGCCGACTCCAAGATCGACACGATATCCGAAATGATCTCGATGGCATTGAAAGATGGTAGGATATCGGACTGAGAATACTTCACAATATTGGGCGAGAAAACGAAATATCGAAATATGATGCTATGAAAGAAGCCATGAGAATGAAAACTCATCAGATCATCAAGGAAGAGATGAAGGATTATCTCATGGAAAGGGGGAGGAAAGAGGCCAGGGAGGAATTCGGTAAGTTGATAGAACTCAAGAGCAGCGATTGAAAAAAAATATATATATATATAATAAGAACAGAATTTTTAAAAAAAAGAAAATAATAAATTTATATATAAAAAAAAAAATAAATACAAAATTAATTTAAATAACTCTCAAAAAATGTATTGCGTAAAGTGTAATTCTCGAGAAGTACGAACTAAAAACGACAGACAGATGCTTCGTGGAATTTGCAACGTGTGTGGTTCGATCAAGACTCGATTCATCAAAAAAAAAAAAAAAAAAAAAAAACGAGCAGAGGCAAAGGCGTCGTGAATAAAATGATCAATAATCTACTGTCGAAATGCATCTGCCAGGTCACAGTTTCACCCGGATCGAAATTGAACAAGAGACTGAACGCCGATCTGACTCCGAAATTTTGGCGCAAACCCATGAATAGGGTGGACGCAGTCGCGTATGATCATGATCTGTGCTACGCCGGACATCCCGACACCAAGACTCGCAACGACGTCTGCGATAAAAACATATTGGTGAAATTGAGAGGCATATTGAATCCGACCAGGAGAGAGAAGATCGAACGTTCGCTGGTCGGCAACCTGATCTTTGCAAAACGTCGATTTGGATGGGGCGTTCAGAAAAAAAAGCGCCTCGGAAAAGAAGAAGAAACGATTATTGACAAGCGAATTGGCCGAGGAGTTACACAAACACATCGTGCATAAAGTTTGAAAGAGAAGGGTGTTCGTGAAGGGTTTGGATGACATTTGGTCTGCCGACTTGGTCGACATGAGATCGTTTTCGAGGTGGAACGAGGGTGTCAAATATCTATTGACGGTCATCAACGTGTTTTCCAAAAACGGTTGGATCAGAGCTTTGAAGAATAAATCGGGACCTTGCGTCGCCGAGGCTCTGAAGAGCGTGTTCGACTCGTCTTCTTGAAAACCGAATAAATTGTGAGTGGATAAGGGGAAGGAATTCTACAACAAGGACGTTCGTCGATTGGTCGACCTCTCCTCGATCGAAAACGAAGAGAAAGCCAGCAGCGTGGAATGTTGGAATGGAACGATGAAGGAAAAGATGGACAGATACTTTACGGCGAATTCGACCAAGAAATACATATACACTCTGAACAGTTTGGTTGAAGATTACAACAACAATTTACCTCTTAAACCTAACTGAGTTAGAACGAAAAACCTTTCATTTACACCGGAACAAAAAATGAAAGGATTTGCAAAGATTTCATAGTGTCAATTAAAACTCAATTTACCTCTTATAAACCAAACTGAGTGGAACGCAATTTTATAGTCGATTTATTAAATGAAAAACCTTTCATTTACACCATAACAAAAAATGAAACGATTTGAGAAGATTTCATAGCGATTATTCTCACCCCCATATCATCAAAGAACAAAATACTGTTTGAAGTAAACAAAAACAATTTATCATCAAAAGAACAAAATACTGTTTGAAGTAAACAGATGCACTTTTGTGAATAGGAATAATTTAGAAGTGTGTCTCGTCAAAAGGTGTTTTTATTGATGTCTCTTGAACCGAGACGTGAGTCGATTAAAATTTCAACTTACCTCTTAAAACTCATCTAAGTGGAACGCAATTTTACCGTTTGATTTTATTTGAATGAAAAAACTATTTATTTACACTGAGTGCAATATTGAAAACTCCACAAAATTGATCTATTATGATTTACCTTAAAACTCGCTATGACAAAACGTGGACGGATGATTTCCATCGGTTCTAATTTTCCAAACTCGAGTTTTTCACTTTTGGTTTGAAAAAAA
The DNA here is from genome assembly GCA_031216915.1 of Pictodentalium vernedei. NCBI lineage: Eukaryota > Metazoa > Mollusca > Scaphopoda > Dentaliida > Dentaliidae > Pictodentalium > Pictodentalium vernedei. Next base: position 153,810,387 of record CM062292.1, read on the forward strand.
ATCCTCGACGAGTGACTTCGCTTTACACCCACTTCGCGCTGTTGGCGAACATAGAGAAAACGTTTTGAGATTTTCCCGATATAGAATCGGCAAATTGTTTTCGCCGATCAGATCTCACCCTCGACCGTCCGGAACGCGATCGCAAACGTGGTGGTCCAGAACTGGCAAACCACAGTTTTTCGATGTACCGGAAGCCGAAATTGGTTTAAAAAAACAAAAAAAAAATCCTCAACGAGTAACTGCGCTTTACACCCACTTCTCGCCGTTGGCGAGCGTCGAGAAAACGTTTTGAGATCGATTTTTCCTGGTCTAGAATCGGCAAATAGGTTTCACCGATTGGTTCGCACCCTCGACCATTCAAACACCGTTGGCGAACGTAGGTGGACCAGAATCGGCAAACCGCTTTTTTGATGCCGGTCTAGAATCGGCAAAACTTTTTTGCTTGCGTTCACCAACGATAGATCGAAGGTCTGATCCGCGATGGAAACGTCAAGAAAAATTTTTAAATTTACATTTTCTTCAAATTTTATACATTTTTTCACTTCTGAGCGATGTGTCGAATGTACTCGTTCGCCAACGGATGTTTGAACAGTCAAAAGTGCGATCCGAGAGCCTCAAAAACAATTGCCGATTCCAGACCACCATGCAAAAACGACATTTTTTACACTCTGTACACGATTTAACACTGAATCCCTATGGCGGTACATGTACGTGTACGTGTACAGTTTTTTTGAAAAGTGGTCTAGAATTGGCACTTTACACCTACTAACGCTTCATCGGAATGATTTCATTCTTGGTAAACTACTATAGAACGATGACTTACAGATCAAGTTTGAGTTTCTTACTGATTGCATTATTCTTGTGTGACTTATGGCCCTTGGAAATATGAAAAAGCGCCACAATATCAGTTTTTCGGACTTTTTTGGAAACGCTTCAATGGAATGATTTCATTTTTGGTAACCTACTATAGAACGATGACTTACAGACCAAGTTTCATTTGCACTCTGTCCATCCGTCAGTTTGTCAGTCAGTCTGTCAGTCACACTTTAGTTTTCCGGACATTTTGTGGAAATGCTTCAACCGAATGATTTCATTCTTGGTAACCTACTATAGAACGATGACTTACAAATATGGAAAAGTACCAAAATATCAGTTTTCCGGACTTTTTTTTGGAAACGCTTCAACGGAATTCATGCTGATCACATCTAGGTTATAACATTTGTATATTTATTAATGCTCATTAGTCCGGTAGGGGGCATTGTATTGCTTCAGCAATACGTGAGCTCATGTTTTAATTAGTGCCTCCAAAAGTGTAATTATATCGTCGTTGTTTATATTCCTGTTACTGTTCCATGTTACCACGTGTATTTGTTTATCCCAAAGCTTCCCCACAATTCCACGCGCGTGATCGAAAGTGTAAATTGGCTTATTCTTCCCACACTTCCTGTGAAAGATATGCACGCCTCATGTGAGAAGGCCATGTGAGATTGATATCTATCTCACATGACCCACGTGACCGCATCTTATGTTTCGTTGGTATTCAAAGTATTGTTGTTTGTTGTACTTGATGTTAATAATAACAGTATACTGTATACAGTTTGTTCAATTTTTTTAACTTAATTCCTATCACTACAGCGTCCATCGATCGATTGATGCGCACGCCCAACTGGCGTCATCGGAATGTGTCAATGTTCATATGGCTACAAATCCCCAATCTTGCCGGCGTTGGAATTTGAATTAGTGGCATATACCCGCCGTATACACATAACTTTTGTGCGCTCTTTCCGATAAGCAAATCAGTTATTTTCAGAAATGGACAACAAAACTGTTCAATATAGCTGCACGTGCCCCTGGCTTACTTTTGATGACGTCAGAGTGTTTTAGTGGGGGAGACAAATTGTCCCTGTTGGGTGGGCGTGATATGGGGAAATCTCACCCTCTGGACAAGATATGTGGTCCAGACACTCGGCAAGCCTCGTGCCAGGTCCAAATATCCTTCCCACGGGTGAGATTTCCCCATCTGACACCCTCACCCATCAGGGATAATAGTAGACTCGAATAGATATGAGTAATGTCACAATGAAGCGAATAAATTCATTGTTCAGCTCAAAATAAGGGCTGGAATCATAGCTTGACAAGATCATCCATTAGAAATGTAAAACACCCAAAGTCACTAATGATGCTAATAACCTCCTTGGGGCACGGTGGCTCAGTAGGTAGAGGTGTAGGCTGCAGACCAAGAGGTCATCGGTTCGAATCCCAACAGCGTTGTGTCCTTGGGCAAGACACTTCACTCCCATTGCCCAGGCGGGGGCACGGTGGCTTTGTATACTAAGGCGTCCTGCACGTCAATGGTGCACTTGTCTTCAACCAATGCTAACACTGCATGTGTGGAGTTAGTATGTTGGGGAGTTTGGCAGTTGCTCGCCGTTGCTCGGTGGCTCTTTCCGGGTACTCCGGCTTCCCCCACCCGCAAAACTGTCCGACACGAGGTGACCCTGGCTGTCGAAAGTGTCGTTAAACCCCAATAAATAAATAACATCCTTATTTTTCCTTTCTGGGGATATTGTCATCAAATAGTTCAACACATTCACTTACAGTCTCGTGCGCCTTTTACAGGCGGCAGAAACTTTATCTCTATCTTGAGCGAAAACTTGTCATAAAACTCAACAATTTTTTCTTCTGGATTTTAATTCTGTTGCCCTGCCGATATCCATTCAGGGGTGTGTTAAATACCACCACCAAGACAATTACTTAGGGGTTGCATTTTTACAAACTCTCTTTACCAGTTTCATCAGTGGGAACATTAGGGAACGTCCTACTCTGTTCTCTTTTAACTGGGGGTCTTTTTCTGGTTTAAGTGTAATTTGTGATCTAAAGAGCTAGGAATGTGGGGGTGAATCTAGGGACTTGCTTTCAGAATGGTCCGTCGCTCTTCTTTAATGGTACTTTCATTTGCGAAATCTGAATGAACCAAAACCTGTGGCTGCAAGCCAGTACTTTCCCCGGACGTCAGTTCACTTCTATCACAGTCGTTATTGCCATTACCTAAGTCATCACCGGGTCGGCTCAAGTCTTCTTTAAATTCACATACATGTTCACTCACTACTTCATCACCAACGGATGCAATAAATGACTGCATGCCTGGTAATAGCGGGGTGTATTAAGGTTGCTGATATTCAGGCTCAGCTGTTGAATAACTCGATGGTAGAGGTGACGTAATCACGTCTGGAGGTGGATATGATGCAGGTGGAACCGAGGTAAAAACGTTCATCTGACTCATTGAAAAGGTTGAATATCAGTTGGCAGAGTCGAGGTGACGAATGATTCCGCCACAGATTGTGTCATCTCGGTGCTTTGTAATGTATACTGGAGAGCCTTTGAATGACATAAGACATCACTAATAACTTGTGGAGTTGTGTTATTTGACGGTGGAAGATCGTGACGTTCTGACCTCATCAGGCTGGTTATCCTCTCATTAACTTTTGCGAGTTTGGCCTGCACTAACTCTCCTCGTCAATTTGTGATATCATAATACTAGTAACTTTCATACGAATATTCGCGTTTTCATTTGGAACTAATATCTCCCAACATTTCGCCGATTTCGAGGGTTTCCAGCATCTCTGTTAAACAATCTTGTTCTTCCAGAAATCGTTTCTAATTCATTCTGCATTTGCGCTGCTTCAAAGCATTCTCTGTTTGTTGCAAGGATTGCCTTGGTTGAAAGGTTTGTCCGATAACTGAACTGCTGGCACCCGAGTCTTCGACATTTTCTCATCGCACACAGCAGTAAATACCACAAACAGCAGTATAAAAGATAGAATACCGCACACAGCAGTATAAGATAGGTCGACATACAGTCAACAAAATAGGTGCTTCCAGGTGAAAGCTCACATAATAAAACGTTCACATAGTCAAAGGGTGATCGAGCGTCATATTGAATACAACTCATCAACTTGACCTTTGAAGCTCGTGTCAGCTGGAGCGATTCTACAACAGAAGTGTACTAACCCTTTACACATATGTCGAATTTGCAAGCTAGATTGTTTTCTATAATGCAGCCAAGGAACTTGACCAATTCAGTCTTGTTCGACAAAGCTTATTGAGCTCTGTTAAAGAGGACTGGGTTTATTAAATTCCTACTTGCATTGTGGGAAAAAATTCCACTTGAAATTTCGACATTTCCACATCAGTATGAGAGAGATTTTTTGAGGGACAATGGCGTACACGGTCCAGTGATAAGACAGTAATAAGTTGGAGTACATGGGCCTGAATCAACTACCCAAGTTGGAGTTTTTCTTGTCTTTCATGTAAATACAGTAAAACTCCAGCAAGGGTCGTTGATTCCCATCCTCTGTTCTCTACACGAGTTGTGTTCTGTATTTATACTACGATTACATTTGAATTAAACGGATGAAGCACTATTTTTAAACAAAAATATCACCTTCGGCGGTCTGCTTACATTCTAGCTTGACACTTTTGGTTCGAAGCATTTCATTCACGCAATAATGCCAATCAGATGCGTGACGACCAATTAGACGGGGTTTTACGGGGCGTCCTTACCTGTAAGCCAGATTCCACGCGTAGTGCATCTACAACATTTCTTAATGCCTGTATTGTATCGGATAACGTTGAATACACATAGCAATCGAAGTATAAATGTATTTTCTATTTGCACAGATGGATATGAAAACGCGAGAAAGCCTGATTATGAGAGTTTATTGCAATAAATTTACTCGCCTTTATTTTTAAAGCAATAAGATACTTAATTCAGGTGGTGAAGGGAGATAATAACCCCCTCGGAAAGTGTTCCCCTATAGTCTAGTGTGATCAGGGATCAGATGGCGTGCGTTTATTGGTCGGGCATGTGGCCTTACCAAACATCATTATGACATTACCGTAGTTAATGACAGAATAGGAGTTACACGCCTTAAAATGTGGCAGTCGGAACTGATGGAATCTCCGAAACTGACCAGCCTTTCAAAAATATATTGCTTTGAAAAACCTTTGGAATTTCCACCAAGATCTTGCATCATTGCTGAAAATTTCAGAAAAAGGGATAATTTGATGGATATTTGAGTCTAAAAAACACAATTGACTAATGGCGTGTTTTAGTGCGATTCCCCGATAAAAATGTGCACGTGGCTGGAACTGTAATTGCTGTCAATGTATTCGTCTCTTGTTTGTTCCATAACCCATGTTTTAGGACAGAAAGAGTTGTCTGAAGAGCTGTACTCGATACAGGTATTTGATGAATAAAGCAAGCAAAGTAACAGACAAAGCCAAGCTTCCAGCGTTCACCGAACGAACATGTTTAATCAAGAACAAAGACCAAACCAGAGTAAAGCAACTGGAAGAAGTTCCATTGTAGACCAACAAGAAGTCGGTGATAAGATGGTTACGAAGAAAGTATGACCAAAGAAAAAGAACTACAGACAACTCAAAGATATTTTCGGCGAAGAAGATGCCTTGGTCAATTGGACTGTAAACGAACATTGTATACTGTGAACAATGCATCAGAATAAAAATGAATGGAATGTTATATATTCTCATGCTGTTGTCTTTTTATCACCTACCCAACAGAAGTACCCGGAACAAGAAGTCCAACAAGTATCCTCCAACAGTCCCTAAAATCACCACTGTCTTCACTCTCGAAATGCTGAGATGAGTTGTAGAGTCGTATGTGGAATCACTCGATCGAGCAATTGCTCGATAGCTCATTTGCTTGATAAGATTCGAGCCCCAAGAACATTTCCCCATGGAGCAATTACTCCCAGGGCATTTTATCCCATTTGATCAGAATCAGAATCCCCTTTAGGACATAGAACCACTTTTTACCGAAATGAGTCGAATAGTCGCAAATTTGCTCATTGAGAAATTGCGAGCAGTTGCTCTACAGCTCATTTGCTAGTTAAAAGTAGAAGTCCTGTCATGAAATGCGCACAAATAGTTATGACCATAGTAAGGATATCAAATTCTGTACATATGGCCTGTGCACAAGCAATGTTTCAGCCAATGGACCTCCGGATAACCTGGAGGTCCATTAGCAGAAACATTGCCTGTCTTCACTATGAGAAACCAGGAGACCCTGCCGTGCTTTGGATGCCATTCGATATGGCAATTGCGCGCAATTAAGCCTAGATAGGCGCACAGTTCATAACAGGAATTCCAGTTTTAACTGTAGATACGATTCGAGTCGCAAGAGCATCTGCTCATCGCGCAATTACTCTTATGGCTCTTTAGCTTATTCGATAACATCTTCAAACACGTTTCTCAGCACCCCACATATAGAATTCCCTTTAGGCCATAGAATCCCTTTTTGTCCAAAATGAGCTGAAGAGTCGCAAGAGCATTTGCTCATTGAGCAAATACTCGATAGCTCATTTGTCGATATGAAAAAAAGTATGATGGTGATATGAACTAGGGACCTCAGCGAAAGTAGTGTACGAAGAGCTTACTAGTGCTATGAGTTATATTCGGTAGTGTACTAAGAGCTGTGGTAGCTGTGGTAGTGCCACACATTAATAATGGTACAAGGCTGCAAGAATGGTAGAACATTCTAGCACAGAATAGTGGTACCGAATAGTAATGGCACAAGACAGTAATGGTACAAGACTGCAAGGGGGGTAGAAGTCTATAGTAACGGTAAATTCAGTGAAAGCTTATAACAGGACAGGTGGTAGTGACTAGGGACAAGTCGGCAATAGCGGCTTGGCTTGGAGATATGAAGATCGTTGGTGTGGTCCAGAAACCATGTGCTGAATATGGTTAGGAGCCATAACTATCTTCAGATAGATATCCTCCAAAAGGTATCCTTCAAAATGTATCCTCCACACGGAATCCTCAAAATGTATCTTCAAAACGTATCCTGAAATAATACACTACCATGTCATAAGTATCCTTAAACAACGAAATGAGTCAAAGAGTCGTATGTGGAGTTACTCGATCGAGCAAATGATGGCCCATTTGCCCGATCAGATTCGAGTTGTCCGAGTGATGCCTGTTGACTCTTTGACTTATTCTTACGATCCCTTGTATTAGATAACGATGTGACAGTGGGTGGGGTTTAGATGAATGGAGTGATCTGATCGGTTAGTTAGCTACAGTGACGTGAACTGATTGGATGATCTTGACAAATAAAGCATGGCTTATGTTGTTCAAAACAAAAACAAGAGCAACCAGAATAGAGTTAGAACTAGCCAGAACAGGCCAGAAAAGCTCAATATCTTAACAATAAGCAAACTGTTCCGACTGATAGGATCTTCTACTCTACTGCGGTATGTTCCAGAACAAACGAATAGGGTTGGAGAGACAGAAAAACAATAACGTAGATACATAGACAGAAGCAGAGCAGAGGATTTGGGAAAAATCCGAACTAGTAAAACTTGTTTGTGGTAATTAGATATATTCCTATTCAATCGAACACAACGTCTGAACGCACCCCTGCTTTATTAAAAGGTTTTAGGTCACACAGCAATCACTTGCTACCATAAAACCAAGAATGCCAACCAGAGTTTTCATAAGCTCACACAAACGGGATTTCAGTTTCAAGAAGCAAGGTAACGAAGAGCAGTATAAGTGAAGCAAGAAACTTCTCACTAAATTTTAATGGGGTTAAATTTCACCTGTTCATTGATTCGGAGAGTGGAAAATAAAAAAAAATCTCTGGGTTTTTAGGGAAGGTATGGAGTAACTCCAGTAGAGACAAAGACTAATACAATTGGATGATTCAGAATGAGAAACGTATCTGCAAGGCAGAAGATGGCATACAAAGGAAGATAAAACAGTAAGTACGGTATCCCGAAGAGAGTGTATCTTAACATCATAGGTGAGATCGAGCCTTCGCCGATCAATGAGAGACTGCGGGGAAAACTGGTCTCTGTTTTGCATGCGGTAAGCCAGGTCACTGGAAACGGTGTGTGATGCAAAGTCTTCGGGTACATTGGGTTTGGATAAACCGAAGAAAAGTATTTTATCTAATATAACTATACTATTCAAAAAAGTAGGGGAATTTGATAAAAGTGAGATATATGAAGAAATATATTCATATTTTCATCAAAAAGACAGTTGAGGCATTGCACTATGACATCTGGTGAATGATTTAAGCGATAGTTAAGTGTCTGTCAAGCACATATTCCACGCACTGAGCTGTAGATGACATGGACGGTCAGTCGGGGAATTTACCACATTTAGTCCAAGACGTGCTCGATTGGTGAAAGGTCTGGACCCAGTTCTGGCCAAGGCAGTATAGTGATGTTCTGCCCCTGGAGGAACTATGTAGTGACACAGTCCCTGTGTGCTCTTGCCTTGTCATCTTGGAAAATGAATCGACGGCATTGACGTCGCACAAATGGCACCACATGAGCTGCTTACATGTTGTCACGGTAGTACTGCCCTGTGACACGACATTGGATGACATGTAATGCTGTTTCTGCTTGTCATGGTTATGCCTCCCCACACCATAACCGATCCACCACCAAAACGATCGTGCAAACCTAACGCTTTCCTTATGGCATCGTTCGTTCCGCCGCCGCCACGCTCTGTTTCGTATGTCGTGGAAGTCGAGAGTGAACCTCGATTCATCGGAAAACATGACGTTGCTCTACCAACGATTGTCCCAGCGCTGTCGTGCTCCACACCAATTACGCCTTGATGAGATGTGACGTTCAGTCAAACGTGGAATTATTCAAGGACGTTGAACGTACAAATTCCAACTGTGTGGGCGATTTCGTATAGTCTGACCACTTATTCGTACATCTGTCACTCGGTGCAGATGCTGTTCAATTTCTGAGGCACTTTGATGGCTGTTACGTAATGCTACGATGCAGATGAAACGACCCTGGTTAGCAGTTGTCACCCTTGGACGACCTGACCGACGTCTGTCATCAACACTGCCTATCTGACTGTAGCGTGATCACAACCTGCTAATCACCGACTGAGTAACGTTGAGAATTTGAGCCACTACAGTCTGTCTGTTGCCAGCTTTCAACATGCCAACGACACGTAAACGTTCGTCACGTATCAGTCTTCGGATACCTCAAAAGTTACGTTTCGACCAGTAACTATTGATGAACGAGTGGATACCAAGAAAAGAACGATGAGACCTCCGAAAAAGCCGGTCCAGTACAAATGAAAATTTCAAAACGTACCCCACAGACATTAACACGGCACTCGTGCGAAAAACCTGCACGAAGTTTTTGATGGGCCTGTGGCATTCATGATGGACGCAAAACTTGGTAACATACTGATGTGTCCAATCACTTGTATCCAATACCATTTTTCCGAACATATCAACTTTAGTTTGGATATCCCTTACTTTTTTTTAATAGTATATATAAACAGACTATAGGTTTGGAAAACGTCTCATGTATTACTATTTATTTATTTATTTATTTATTTATTTATTTATTTATTTATTTATTTGTTTACTGGTGTTTAAGGTCACATACTTATGCACAAGGGAAAATCGTGACCGTGACAGTTTTACGGGTGAGGGAAGCCGGAGTACTCGGAGAGAACCACCGAGCATCAACGAGCAACTGTCAGCTCCTCAACATTCTAACTCTGTTCAAGCAGGGTTACAGCGGTTGAAGACTTGTGCATCGTCGACGTGCGATACGCCTTAGCACACGGCGTCATCGTACCCCATGTAAGCAACCGGGATAAAGTGCCTTTCCCAAGGACACAACGCGGGTCGCCCCGGGCGGGTATTGAACTCGGAACCTCTAGCATAGAACCCCAAACAAACAGTCTACCACTGAGCCACCGCGCTCCCGTCTGGTGTTACTAACTCATCCGAGCTTTGTTCTCGGGTATTTGAGGTAACTTCAACCACAGATGGTTTATAATTTGCCTCTGTGTACAATTCTTACCAGGAATCAGGGAAGCCAGCTCGCTCTAGTTTAGTAGTTGACAAGCCCTTTGCAGGTTCAAAATAACAAATTAATGTGTGTGTTGATGTAAAATGCGTGTGATATTCAAAGATAAGTCGAAATTCAGAATCAAGACGTTTTGTCAAGAATATGATAAGATTACCTTGATATAGCCTCAAGTGTTCTTGGAACTGATGGGTTATTGGGTATAATTGATGAATGTATTCAAATAAACGAGATGCTTAGTGGAAAAACATTCACGAGATGATCAGGTAAAAACGGAGATTGTTGATGATCAAAAATTATGTTTGATGAATGAACAGTCAAACACGGTTCGGGGACCAATAAACAGTTAGTGCTAAACGTGAACGAGGGAAACAAAAGGTAAATCGACAGATCAATATAGTGGAAATATAAAGGTACTCCCAATTATATTTAAAAAAAAAAAATTCGGAAAGTTAACAATTACCATGCTTAAACCTTCCAATCTAACGTTCTGAATGATGCGTCTTAGGGGACGTGGCAACCGTTACTCATTTTCAGTTTCTTATTCGACATTCATTACCAACCGATGAAATCGTTTGATAACGAATGTCGAACAAGGAACTGGGAATAAGTAACGGTTGTTTCGTAAGTTCGTCTTATACACAACCATTTCCAGCGAAATGCGAGAATCTATCTTATATTTTTCAGGCGGTTGAGTATTAATATCAGCCCACAGCCTAATAGGGCTATAGGATTTAAATTATCACTTATCACTCTGCCCATTAACGACTTATTATGTTCTCCACCCATGGACTCCCAACTTTTGCTTCACTTAACATTGTATGCATACCGGGTCTAGGATGGGTTCTCTGAAACCTAACAGATGTGCTTTGCTTTAAAAAATAATAAGTTTGTTTGTGATGAGATTATAAAATTGTTTTTAAACTTGATTGCATCCTTGCCTCAAAACCTTTTCGGGAGGGGTTAACCCTTCGATGATTGCCTTTGTGAAATTGGAAAGAACGTCTGGTTTTAGATTGTCGGCATGATGTATCACCTTGGTAAAATCTAAGTCTTTTTTAGAAGACGGTGCAGTCACGGAACAGATTTTCATCATTTCAATTTAATTTGAAATCAGCTTTTCCGGGAGTCTGCCGCGGAGAGACAGATTCCATAGACATACATCCAAATGACGCATTTTTCTTGGAAATTTGTCAGTTAAACAGCAATATTTTTCTTCGCGGTACATCCATTTGGTATTTCAACTGCAGCTTTCTTTTTAGCAAACACAACTGATGCGAGTAGTCACTATATTGTGGCATTCTAAAGGAAAGGGGGACATAATGTGTTTAGATGACGGTTAGGTGGGGCGGGGGTGGGGGGTTCAAACAGTTTGAAGAAGGTAATGTTTTAAGTGAACGATTTGAGAAAGATTTGCTTGACTTCGTTTTTTTATAGTTGTTGATAAATATAAATGGGAGCCTCCATTACGCGCTACTTGGAAAGCCCACACTATGATTGTCATCGACGACTCCAAGCTAAATTTGGTCAAATTTCAGGAAATTGTCTCCAAAATGGTTAGAAAGCAATAACCCCAGTAAAGTTTGTACCGAAATGTTTGGAAAGAAATATAGAACATGTGGAAACAGAAATTTGCCACGAAGCGTCTGCCATGTAGTAGATAGCATTTCCTGAAAGTCTACTGCGGCATAAGTAAGAGACCATCCTTTTGACAATAAACTACCTAAACATAACTGAATGGTTGCATTTTGCAATCCTTCTATACAGACTCGGAGAAATATTTTTGTCATTCATGACAAGAATGAGCAGTAACACTAATTCCAATCCATGGTATATACAATTCACAAATGCAGCCATTTTGTTTTGTTGTTGTTTTGATGAAGAAAGTTCAGCAGGGGTCAACTCCATACAGGTATGGAGGCACGTGTGACTTTATGAATGAAAAATGAAAACAGCGTAATGTGAACATTTTGTAGTAATTATACCTGATAAGTTTGTTGAAGATGGTTTAATATTTTTAGGCAAATTCACAACAATGATTTCATTGATAAACTAGGGAAAAAACTACCCTAATTTATTTATCTGTTATCATGTGTTTCAATTCTGGTGTTCAGTTATGGCAACTGCTACTTAAATGCACAAATAAGGTGAACTACAGAAACAAAGATTTGAACAACCATTAATACTAACAGTCCTACATTAAAACATATTGTATCAACCCACTGATTTGGTTTAGATTGTATGATTGTTCATTCTGTGTTTTACTTTGCATAATTTGTTTTGAAACTATTGTCCCCCTGTAGTTCGTTTCTGGAAAGGTGGACTGTTATTAGAACCGACCGATTTTACAACAATAATAGCTTATTTGTTGACTGAATCCAATCTGATAGGCAGTCCATGAAACAAAACCATGATTATTTCGGTTAATGATTTCATTTATCTGTAATTTCAATCAGCGTTCCGGCCTCATTTCGGTACTCTACTAGTTCGAACTTCGAACCACGGCACGAGGGAATGTTGTCTTGTTGATGTTGTTGTGGATACAATGTTTAACCTGTATTTAGATGGCATCTATTTTATATTAGAAGGCTTAATGATAAGATCGGTGTCGATCTATTTGACACCGAATATAATTGCGTGGCAAAGAGGGGTTAAAGATACGATTTTCAAAAATTTCACTGAAGATAGACAGCCAAAAGCGTTGCTGTTCTCTTCTTTTGAAATCATTTGGGCAGCAGACAAACATGGAAATGGAAACAAAAAGTTGTGATAAATAAGAGTTCGACCTTCAGGCAAATGATATTTTCGTACAAGCACTGTGACAAGTATGACGATTGTAAAAAATGTTTGTGTGGATATATTTTTGTTTTTAAACCTGTTTATCGAGTTTAATATTTTACATATCGACAACAACCAATTTATAATATTAATAAACAGGCGCGTAGTGATCCAGTTCTAAAAATGGCATCTCTGGATAAGGAAAATGAAAAGTTGTCCTGCAATTTCGACTTTATCTCGCATTGTCAATGTAACTTTCCCCCGTCAGTGCATTGAGCGTTTTCCATTCCATCGCCTTGCAGACTTGAGAAAAGTGTGTCCGTTTCACCAGTTCTCTGATCTTTGAAAACAATATTTTCTCAAGTTCACGATTTACCTTATATGGTGATATGCCGTCATGTGACAGATTTGTCCGCATGATTTTGAAATGGGAACTTATTTCTTTTTCGTGTATTTTTTTTTTTTTTTTGGGGGGGGGGGTGCGGGGGCGTTTATAACACATCGGAGACGAAATTGTAAAATGTGCTTTCTCCGAGTCTGAAGTTCGAAGTCATTTATTTGAAACCTTGTAACTGAAATTGCCGATCTACTCGTGATTTTTGTAATTCGTTACTTGTGCCATTGGAAACTTGTCTGTCGTCAAAATCGTAAAAATATATTTTTTCTTGAAAAAGCGAATATATTCCATTTCCTTGTACTCTGGTCATTATTGTGATAAATAATATGACTTTATTTAATTATTTTATCAGTATTTTGTGCACTGGTGAAAATTTCCAAAAATTTCCCAAAGTTTTGTTGAACGACCCCTTAATGAGATGTGCGACAACAGACTCGGAATATGCCAGTTTTCACTGGGGGTCGCATCATAGAAATCTCAGTGGCATATGTTTGGCGCAGAATCTATTCAACAAGCTAAAATAGAACAGAACCATGAATTCAAATAGTCAGTATTTTGTTGTATCTAAAACTCCTAGTGATCAACAAAAATCAGTATACTAGCGCGACAAATGTACCTGCATAACACCAAGAAGTTTCTAGAGGCACATCACTGAAATTGAAAGTGATTGTGTCGGTGTTGAAACTGAGGTTCGTCCTTTGGTTTCCATGGAATCCCCAGTGACATCTGGACATGACTGACTGAACGTTTCTCTCCATGTGTGGTTTCAGATTAAATTGTCTTGAGAAGATGTGATTGCAAAGTGAACACAGAAGAGTATACATGTTGTCAGAAGATAAAATAGTTTAGTCACGCCCTCCATCCCGATTAAGATCTTTTTCCCGTTAGAAGTAGCTTTCTCTTATACCTTTGGGAGTGAGGCCCGTCAGCTGATACATTGCTAAAAAATCTTATTGGGGGGGGGGGGGGGGCACCTACTATGTCCATGTTCTTTTAGACGTTCGCGCCTTCTTTTTCTTCAAAGTTTGACCATTTCCCAGCACTCATAGTCGGGTTTGTGAAGCATCCATTTGCTTGACTTTGAATCGAGGTACTCTCGAGTGCCTACTAATAGTACAGGTGGAAAATTTCTGAAAATTAATAATACTATAGGGTCGAATAATAGTATAGGGTGGAAAATTCCAAGATGTGAGTCACTCGCTATGCTCAGAGCCGTTTTTATAACACAGATGTCTGATGCTCTTGAAGTGGTGAAGGGCTAAATTACTTTTGGTTATCATAATTTTCACATTTGAAATGTGAAATGTTGGCACTCTCCCATAAATTGCAACAAGTCAAAAACTTATAGACTAATTCATTTCTATTGATTCTGTTTCGGCGATGGCATGAAGCACATCCACTGAGTACTAGGTCTTAAAGTTATGGTAACAGTACTTCAGAATAAAGCCCAAATGTATGCTTTCAGATCTCTACCCGTTAACATTTCCATTGCATCCTGTGTTTGTTTGTACATGTACCTTACTAGTTTGTTTTGGTGAACTTATTGAGATAAGTGGCTGCTCTGCACATTCAATTGCTGAAAATTAATAATCATACAGGGTCAAATAAGAATCATACAGGCGGGAATTTTGTTGGAAAAAGAATAATCATACATGTATGATTATTTGGCACTCAAGAATAGCCTTTGTAGCTACGGACTGGCCGTCGTGGATATGCTGCATAATGGTTCCATCGTGATACACAGGGTGCGGTGCTAGATTGGACACGCGTGTTGAAAAGTATGAACAGTACGAAAAGTACACACATGTACGGATGCAGCAGGGCGTTAATGGATTAAAATAATCAATGTGACCCTTAGTAGAGGTTGCTGAAGGGAGGTGACAGTTGTCCTGGAAGACAGTGTTGACATGTGAGTCTTGGGTTACATAATACTGCAAGAGGCATGTTGAGACTCCTGTAGCGTCATTGATTCTTTTTTAAAGACACATGTTTTGGAGAGTATTGGATGGGCATGGTTCATTGGTTGCGTAATACTATGGGTCATTATTTGAGACGCATTCAAATTCTTGTGACGTCATTTCATATATAGCAGCATGGGATGGGTATGAATCATGGGTTAATCAATACTATGAGTTATTATTTGAAATGTGTTGAGACTCTTGTGACATCACGGAGTTGTTATCGAAGCATGTTGACAAATAATCCAAGAGTACGGAATGGATCACGGGGAATGTTGAGACACTTGTGACGTCATGGCTTTTTTTTTAGATCTGTTGAGACATGTCCAGGAATGTGGAATGAGTATGTGCTATGGTTACATAGTACTATTTGAAATTGACACCCATGTGGTATCGTGGGAATTTTTTGTGGAGACATGTTCAGTAGCTTGCAATGACTATCAGTCATTATTGTAACTGAGACTTTTGTGACGTGACGTTATGAATGTTTTTTGAAGTGTATTAATACATTTTTAGTAGCTTGTAATGGGTATGAGTCATGGCTTAAGTAACACTATTTGAAGAATGTTGAGGGACTTGAGAATTCTTGAACTTAAACAATGTCTGAACAGCTAGGCCATAGTCGGGTAAGTCATTATATGTATGTAATAGTGGGTCAGTCGTATATTTAGGCAATACTGATGTTTTCGGTGCCAATCAAATCATAACAAATCAAATCGTGGCTCCATATTCGTAGAAACATGATTTAACAAGTATTCCATTATTGTGGCTGTAATTAATACGGGAGTTACCATGACAAGCCAGGGTATTTCCTATTTGACCCAAAAGTTGCGGATGAAATAAAGCTACTCTGTTACTGGCACACTCCTGATAATCAATACAGTATAATGGATTTAAAACATATGGGACGGAAGCAGGTTTTAGGGTTTTGACACGCAGTTGTCCAAATTCTATAAAGTTCATTAAAAATACCAATATACAGGACATGGAGAGTGGATTGTTAGTTACTAAACCACCCGTGGGGTGGTGTTTCCACTCAGACAAAAAGGCACAAATTTCCTATCTGGGAAAAAACATTAAGAACGACGAGCAAAGTTTCAGCCAAGAGGCCTCCGAGTAGAACCCGGAGGTCCCTTGGCTAAAACTATGTTTGTCTTTTCCATGCATTATCACAGGAATCGACTGTTATTGTCTGAGTGGAGACGCCACCCCACGAGTGATTTAGTAACATCTCACTTTCCACGTACTGTAGCCTAACTAATACGGAACGGTGAACTTGAAAATTATGGGAGGGAAGCAGGTGTCTTTGCGTTGACACGCAGTTATTCAAATTCAATAAAGTTGATTAAAAGTACCAAACCTAATTAATATGAGACGACTGAGGACTCAAAAATGGTGGGAGGGAAGTAGTGCTTTTGACTTTGACGCGCGGCTGTTCAAATTCAATAAAGTTTATTAAAAATACCACTGTAGCCTAATTAATACGGGACTATCATAACATGCGATGGTATTTCCAATTTGATCCCCAGATGCCATGGGTCAATAAACTTGATTAAAATTGGTGGCCTGATACGCCGTCTGTAATGAAAATGGGACTGTTGAGGCACACGATGCTTGACCTATATGCGACCACCAGTGAAACGTTCTTTGCCTGATCCGGGTTATGGGCCAACGGTAATGTGATGCTATGAGTTATGGGGCCATCCATAACGTACTTGTGTGACCAAGATTCGCACATGCATGCCCTGGGACATTACGTAATACCTAGTGACACCTGCGTGGCATAGCTTTGCAAGTGCATGCCATGTGGAGCGAAATGCCCCAAATCGACCACCTCAACTACTTATATAAACCATATTGTATCAAAAAGCATTATTTCCTTCGGAAAATTTTTTTTCAATGAGATCCCTAGAACCATTTTAAAATTATAACCCTTTAGTCTAATAACCCATATTTTGGTAAAATTCCCCCAAAACATTATGCGCCGAGAATTCTGTTTCTCAGAATATTCCGCGCCAAAAAAATTAAACAAATACGTGTATTGTTACTGGAGTTTTCTTGTTGAAGTCTTGTTGTTTATCATTCTGTACTCATTAAAACACGGCCAGCGTTTCATCGCCAATACGGGATCAGCAACCTCGTGGAGTTTGGTCCATTGAGACGTTAAATGCGTGAAACAAACAAAGCATTATAATTGAAACTTTATAGTATTGTGTGCAAATCACACCAGGAGACGGATCAATGGGCTTACGAGATAGTGAACCTAATTTCAACAAAGAGGCAAATCTACGAGAACAAGTGCACAAATGAATATCTTCGAAAATACAATCCGGTACAATTCACTTCCCAATTCCGAATATGAACTGAAAAATCTCCGACATTTTGGCGCTAGAGTTAAAAGTGTCGCGACAATCTTCCTGGGGTCGTTTAGGGTTGAAACAAATTTGAAACTTAACTCCATATACTTATTCAGAACAATAAACGAAACAGGCCTGAATTATTTGTTCATTCTTATTATTTTAAAGAATTACGTGCGTCTAAAGAATTAATTCTTAAAAATAATAATAATAAATGAACGTTTTTGAAAGAGGCAAAACATTCTCACTTTTAACCCTTTAAACACTAGTGGTATCTTCCATGTCAGTTCAATGGCAACAGTTAGGAGAGTCATTAATCATTATTTGGGACAATTAATATTTTCAACATGTAACCTTGGGGCAGAACGTTGAAAATATTAATTGGTCTACCACCTACATTCACTAAGCAGTCTTCCTTCTTGATGAAATTATGACGAGCGATACGTATGATGTTCCTGGGTCGGCAAAGCGACTTCTCGTGTTCAAAGATTTGATTTAATTTATTTAATCGGACAGAAGGCTTCCGTACAAAGAATATATGAAACATAAGGGTATTTTTGCAAAAAAAATTTGTAATTTCGTCAAATGTTCAACTTAATTTCAAATTGGTGGCTTTCAGAGAAAATACTGGCGTCCAGCCGGCCAACAGTTTTTCCGACAGACAACAAAACTTCCCGACAGATAGGGTAATGGAGTGAACACACACACACACACCACCACCACCACCACCACCACCACCACAAATATTTTCCCTGCTTCGAGCCTGTACACTAGTTTTCGATTTAGTCATTTGTCCAGTTTACAGCCAAACTGTACTCACTGGAACGAACTTGGCGTGCTTGGAGAAATCGCTCCCATGAGAGACCACAACCCTGCCTTTATATTTTGTGCATACAAGACATTTTGCTAGTTTCAGAAAAGGTGCGGTGTCATTTACAAGCCAATCTAAGTAAAGTGTCGACATCATTTGGCAATATTGAACTTTCTAATAAGTCTGCACCTCTGATCAACTTGGGATCGCGGTGACTCAGTGGTTACGGAATTGGACTTCAAACCGAAAGGTTCGCGGTTCGATCCCCGTCAGGTGTAAATGCGTTGTGTCCATGGGCAAGGCACTTAATCCCGATTGTCCACGTGGGAAATCGGTGGCGTTGTGTACTAATACGTACTGCACGTCGATGGGACACTTGTCTTCAACCAATGATAGCCCTGCTTGCGTGGAGTTAGGACGTTGGGGAGTCTGACAGTTGCTCGACGGCTCTCTCCATGTACTCCGGCTTCCTACACCCACAAAACTGACCGACATGATGTTACTCTGGCTTTTGAAAGTGTCGTTAAATCCCAATAAATAAATAAATAAATAAATAAATAAATAAATCTTTTATCAACCAACACAAAGTTTTGAAATTTATGATACGGTATAAAGATTATATACATGTCGCACTGGGTAAACTTTTACTTTCTATTCGCGTATATATATTCGACTGCTTCAACTGTTTGTGCTGTATATTTTCAATTACTCGCCCATTTTAGGATAGTATGCACTTGAGAACAACATCTTGTCGTACCTTGTAAAACTCGCGATCAAGAATCAACCACCCGGTTTTCTCATTAAAGGGTAGGTAAATAACGGAATCAATAAAGTGGAGAAGCGTGTTTTAGTGGTGATCACAAGGCTTGACTCAACTGACATTGTAAGATACAAAATCAATCTATTGTTGGTGATGGAGTTATTTTCCGTCTTTAACTCCGTGCATGCTGCTGTCGGATATTCCTTCGCTGGACACAAAATCTCTCAACTGAAATAAGTATAATTTTGGCAAATTTAACCAAATTTTGCTCTACAATTTCAATGTACTTCTTGACCAAATATTTTTCTTGAGTTAAATTTAGATGATTTTTTTTCATCAAATGTAGTCATGGCTGCATCACAGCAGTCATGCCTTGATTTGGTGAAAAATATTTTGAAGATAATCAGCGGGTTTAGAGTTAGAAAGTACCATGATATATAGTGGCTTTGTTTCTAAATCCCAAAGGTACACCATTCTTCTCTTTCATAGGGAAAGTAATGTGTTTGCATCACAAACACATATTAGTAAAATAGCTCATTGATATTTTATCGCACTTTACATTCGCGCTGAAAAAACCCTGTGATCTTTTGAATAAACACCAAATCAAAAAGAATAAATATTTTTTTAACGAAGCTTTTACCGTGCACTCGTGCTTGTTTGATTAAGAAACAACAAGAGCAACGCGAAGCGTGGCATATGCCACCGACAGTGTCCTAACGCCATGGCGGCCATATTGAATTGGCTGTTTGGTCCAAAATCG
This sequence comes from Pictodentalium vernedei, assembly GCA_031216915.1. Lineage (NCBI taxonomy): Eukaryota > Metazoa > Mollusca > Scaphopoda > Dentaliida > Dentaliidae > Pictodentalium > Pictodentalium vernedei. The sequence continues at coordinate 153,830,086 of CM062292.1, forward strand.
AAAGGAACCATTGTCTAGTCGCCACAATTAACCCCTAAAATGATGATTTGATCAAATAAGCGGTTTTCAAATCCAACATGCAGTGAATGCAATACAGAGATCGAGAAAATTTTTCCAAATAGTGAAAAGGGGCAATAACACTGGGAAATATAATTGGACGGAACCCTTCCTTGTGAATATCCGTTCCCCTATGAGGGTCTATCAGCATACTAAAGAAGATCCGAATCCGACCGATGGCTTTGAAACTGCAATTCAAAACGTTAGTACGGACAGGCGGACGGACGGTCGGGCGGACAGACGGACGGACGAAGGTCTCAACTAGATACCCCCGGAGTTCGGGGGCATAATAAATACACGTGTTCAGGAAGCTACGGCCACCATGTGCGAAAATGTTATTTAAGTACCTCCCTTACATCGAGTCGAACGTTTGATCAACAACATACAAACATGCGTTGAAGTAACAGCAGTACTTTAAGAGCTGCCTTTATGTAGCAGCCAAAAGATAGATTTGATGAGCAGAAGCAAAGTTTAGACAGTGCTCTTTTGGGGTGGGCAGGAAAGTGCACAGGCTAAATCTTCGCTTCGCTTGCTTTTGCACAAGTATCCTCTCTGATTGAAACCACGGCCAATGGAAAGATCTGTACGTCTTATCAGTTACAGAATTTATTGGTAACCTGATATTATTATATATACAGTATAAGTTATTTTCATTGGGTGCTAGCGCTTCACACTTGTCCGTGAAAGTAGCAAGAAGGGGGTGTACAGACTCTTTGCTCTTAAGATATGACCAAAGATTCACTCATTAAATTTGTCATTGTATGGTCTTTAAAGTAGAGAAAAATGCTCATTTTAGCTCCATATTCGGCCCGATGAGGAGACATGTTAAATAAGAAGCCAATGCAGAGAGGCGCGTGAGTCCCAAACATTGGTTTTTTTTGTATTGTATCCTACCATGCCACATATAGGGCCTATCAGTGTGTGGACGCTCTTGTGTGTATCCCCCCCCCCCCCCTCTCCAGTTCCAAATGCTGCCTACGTCCCTTCTGATCAGCTGATAAATGATTTTATCATACAATCAATGGATGGATTATCCCCCAATACAAGCTAAAACGTCTTGATTAATACAAATTTTATCAGCCACAGTAACATCTGCGAACACGTACGATTCATTCGAGCGAGCGTTTTTTACCTGCACTCATCGAAATCAGATTACACATGTTGAGGTTAATAATTACTTGATAAATCAATCACCAACTCAAGGAAATAAATTAGACAATATCATTTTTATATTGGACTACCATGCGTTAACACTGAAAAACAAAAACAAAAAAGCACACAGCTGAACACTACTATAAACTTCGGCGGTTACCATACAAGTGGAATGCTGAATGGGGATTATGTCATGTACAGCTCAAGAACGTAATACCATGACGTCATCGTGATCTTCATTCATAAGACGCAAATTCAGAGACGCTGAATGGTTGTCAAAATATATGCGACAAAGTCAAGAAAGAAGGGAATATTGTAAGCTAAATTGGTTATCCCCACCAAGTGGGTTTCCGAGATGATAAGATTATTATTATCCCTGATGGGGGATGGTGTGAGATAGGGAAATCTCACCCGAGGGGAAGATATTTGGGCCAGACATGAGGCTTGCCGAGAATAGCTTTCTGCCCCCCCCCCCCCACACACACACCAAAACACTCTGACGTCATCAAAAGTAATCCAGTGACACTTGCAGCTATATCGAACAATTTTGTTGTCCATTTCTGAAAAAAAAAATGATTTGCTTATCGGGAGGAGCGCACAAAAGTTCTGTACATACCATATATATGTTCTATATATACAGGTATATACCACGAAATTAAACAGGGGTTAAAGATTTGTAACGAAATGAACACTGACACATTCCGATGACGTCTGCAATGTATTCGGATAACTTTCCGATGGGAATTTCGTGCAACTCTCTCCACTCATAATGGCGTTCGCCCAAAAATTCTCATAAAAGAGTCAAGTGTTCTTTGGTTTTACAGTCTGTGTTTTTATTTCTATTTTCTTCGACAAACGTTCGTCTGCTAATATTTTCGAAACGCGACGCCATGTTGTTTATGGAAGAACATGCGGTGATTAAATGATGATTCAATGTGCTCAATAAATATGCTAATAAGACGGTCACCTGGGTCATGTGAGATAGATAGATTTCTATCTCACATGGCCTTCTCACATCAGACACGCATATCTTGAATAGGAAGTGAGGGAGAAAAATCACCACAATGTGTTGATAGAGAAACTTGTATCAAGCCTCGGTTGTTTTCCTATTACGTATCACAACTTGCCCTAACAGACTCGCCGCGATACCCAGTACGAACACCATCTCGGCATGATAAAGTTTCTCGATCAACACATAGTGGTGACACTGATAACATATATCCATGTCTGATAAATAGAATATACCCATAGTAGCTTGGTGTACCAAATGTTCACCACGAGTGGTGAAGTGGTGTTAACCAAAAGCCTTTGGCGCGCGGTTAACACCACTTCACCACGAGAAAAATCGAGAAAAAATAATAGCGACTCATAATAATCTGACGATCATGGTATAAATAAAATATACCCATAGTAGCTTGGTGTACCAAAGGCTCGCGGTTAACACCACTCGTGGGTATGATCGTCAGATTATTATGAATCGCTATTATTTTTTCTCGATTTTACTGAGCAGCAGGCGTACAAACATGCGAATCTGTTTTTGTTTACATATGAGCATCGGTGGGCGGTACTTCCGCTGTCAATTTTATCGCCGAAATGAAATGGAAAAAGAAAAGGGTCCTTTTTGATTTTCATAACATATTATTTCGAGTTATGGATGCGTTATTAACATGAGACAATGCATGTTTGTTAATGTTTGGTGTTTTATGGGGTAAACTTATTTAAAAACGTAATAAACAATTGCCACGTTCATTTCACTCTTCGCGAGGCGACGTGTGATAAATTTAGACAAGTTCGCATTCAGGTCGACGTCACCAAAGGTCAACTTGGATGTAGTTCCACTGTAGGTGTATATTTTAACTACTGAAATCCCATTGCTGGCGTGTTCACCCCGGGTGGTGTGTAAAGCTAAAATTTATGTCGTAAGCTTTTCATATATAGTAGAATATGTAATCATGGTATACATTTCAATACTAAGATTTTATTGAATGTAGCATATTTCTCACTCTCTCAGATTTATCTCTGTAGAATCATGAAAGGTTTCTCTTGTGTGGGTACATTCTGATGAGCTGTGTGCAGATTAAACATTAAAGTTAGAAGTATTATGGAATCAACGAGGTGTTCTTAATTTCGGAGTCCACCAGAATTCGCCGCCATTTCTCACAGGGATTTATCAGAACAGTTTGAAAGGTTCTATTCAATATGTCGTTATTTTCAGCGGTTTTCTTTCTAATTTTGTTATCCGCTTTCGGCACCCTATTAAACTGACCGAAAATCTAACCTGAAAGAATTCAAATATGGGCTTGCAAATTTAAGACAAAATTAATCATTGCTCGGCGTCGATTCCTATATGAAGGATAGGAATGAATTAGGACGTACATATATGATATCTGTAATTATCCACGTGCACACTGTAACGAAGTGTGTGCTATCTGTCATCTGAGGGGTTAACAGTATTTCAGAAAATTAGTGAAAATGTTATCACTGTATTTCATACTGTGAACATTAAACCTATCAGTTCAGCTTAGAGTAATCTACACTGAATTATTACGTTTAGTTTGAATGCACAGTTATGTGTATTATTGTTATGTGAACAATAATACAATACTGGGAGTTGAACCTTGAATCGCACCAGCATTATTTGTTGGTGCTGATACAGCATTAGAAAAGTATGTAACCGAATTTCGTCTATTAACTGTCATATGATTGGCTCTGTTGACTGGCTTGTGCGCATAAAGCTCCAGAATTGAGAGCACAAGCGTTTTGTTGCTCGATTCGAATGTCCAGGTCGGAACCTCTCCTCCTAAATAGGACGGTAAATCCTAACGGATGGGCAAAGTAAGAAATTACCTTTTAATGCAAAGAGCGGTCAACTCTATCCTATTTTTCATTGAACTTTCCTTGAGGAAAATTATTGTTGGGCAAGGCAAGTTAACCCTTTCGGGGCATAGGACGGTACATTCCAGGAATTGTTCTGCATAACTTTAACCCTCCAAGTTCTACATGCTACAAGTAATGACTGACTGCCTTGTTGGCTTTAAGATGTTTATTTAACCTTTAGGATGTGGAAATAAAGATCACCATCGGTGGTTCTTAAAATTGATATTACTTATAAGATTTCTTGGAAAGTATTTTGACCACAACATTATTTATTAATGGTCACCTTTGTTGGCTATTAGTCAAGCATTTTCTTAAGATTATAATTAAAGTTTAAAATAATATGCTGCCTCTTTTATAATCTTATGCATGCAGCCTTTAAGAGTCTGATATTTCTTAGGTTATCAAAAATAACTACAACGTGAAGTCTGAGATATCCATCTCATACCTAGACCCAAGACCAAGTCTTTATCACTGACCGATCTTGACCATGGAGAGACGTTAACCCACTACGGTACATGTGATTGAATGATGCCGTTGAACTCTTTCATGATACTTTCTTAGGACGTTGGTATCTATTTCTTAGGACATTATCAATTGTTTTGAAGACATTTGTCAAAGGCTTATGACGCAAACATTTTCTTAGAAATTGTTTAATTAATTTGGTGGTTGCTTTGGATGCTGGTGAGTGGTGATTAGAAGCTGTCGAGATTACTGAATCCTGTAAGCCTGGGACACCTTGAGACGAGCATTGGTGGCGACAAATTTCCATAGAGTTTGTAGACCATGGGTATTGAGAGGTACACAAGATTGCTCAAAGCATAGAATTTGATGTGCTAGTCACAGCAGACGAGCTGGATACACTGGGTCACAATAGTATTTGACAAGATCACTGGGACAGGTTTCGTGGAGTATTTGTCAATTTATTTAGATGCAGAAAATGTGGAACTAAATTTCAAAGACGTAATATGTGCAATATGCATGTTCGGTTTGCAGATAAATGTATGTCTGAAGACGTACAAGCTAAGATCATTGTGGTGAGAAAAAAATGATCACTATGTCGAGCCTTGTGGGATCTACATGCTGAAAATCACTCTGGGCCGGTTGAAGGCTCGTAAGGAAGCTCAGAGAAGATAGGTTGCGAGCTATACTCCTGTACAATCATCACAAGGGTAACTCTCCCATGTGATGAGCAAATTTCCGTTGTTATTAAAGATAGGGATGTGCATGCGGTCACTGCAGATGGTCCCAGCTGGGTTTCTGAGACTACTTCTACGCAAAGGAGTACACTGTCCCTAACAAGATTTTACACAATTTCAAGCAATAACTAACTTATTAAACTTATGACTGTGAAGTACTTAAAATAAAAAAGTTTGGATTGAGGGACACCAGAAGTTCTGACCCGGTTATAAATGGTTTTATGTAGCCCCGTTTGTTACCGTTTGTTGGTGAAGCTCTAGGTTTCCTTTTCGGAATAGTTTCAGAATCAGATTTAGATAACATTAAGAGTAATTTGCAAAGACTTTTGAGTAATCAGGTAAAGATTCAGCATGCCTTGAGGCATGAGGCAGAGTTTCTCTATGATAAATATTACGCAAGTCAGAGAAAACAGACATGCTATAGTAGATTTGATAAATATGATTAATATTTTAACACAACAGATTAATGCTAAATTTGATGATCATGAAAGACGAATAACTTTTTTGAGTTAAATGTTTCAGCTTGCCATGAAACTGAGCTGATCATAGCCTTGGTACAGTTAATGTTGGGAGAAGCACGACACTACCTCCAACAGTTACATTCACAAATACATACCCTAATCCAGTTTGAAATTAACTCCTGAAGTGGTTGGTCCAAGTTTGTTTGTTCACCCAGGTTTCACTTGAACTCTCGAGATAACTTGCGTGACGATACCAAGTTACCGCTTGATCCGCGCAGAGATATATGGCTGTATTATCATAATTTACAGACCACTTCCATCTTAGGTCGAAATGCTTTGTTAATCATGATTAAAATGCCATTGGTAACCGTACACTTACATTTCGAAATTTATAAAGTAATTTCATTTCCAGTGCCTTTGTCTCGTGGAAATAAGACGTTTTCCAAAGATTTTTTGGGTGAGTTCAAACTTGCAAACAGATGTGCTAATTATAAATAAAGAACGAATTATGTTTGTTCCCGGTAAGGTGCACACAGAGTGTGTTGATAACCCTACGTTGTTTTGGTCTTTGGTTGGTAACATTAGAATCATCCATTCCAGTGATAACCGTTTGATAGCTTTGTTTCTGAATGATAATCAACGAGTGAGTGTCTAAGGTCTGTCAGACTGAGGTCTTAACGCTATTGACGTTACCACATGCCAAACAAGTTGGAAAAGTTACATGGTACATCAGTAGAAATGGCCCGATCTGATTTTCACTGACGTGCCCTGAACGCCAAACATCTCATGCATTAAGAGTTCGACCTCCAGTGGGTTTTGTGCACCTTAAACCATTAGGTATTGCCACAGATGGAGGTTTGCAATTGAGCAGTTATCATCATGGTTATGACCCTACCTACCACCGTATCTTAACGAACTCCGCCTTGCAGCACTTTGATAATGTAACACAAATGATATGGCACCCTGCAATTCAGAAAATATTTTTTTGCAGAACTTAACCCTTTCTCCACGATTGATGGACATACCTCATTTACCATTGGACTCATTAGTTGCGGAGTTAGTCTAAATACACAGATTACAGAGGAGTTTGTTATACCTAAATGGGCCTAGGCAATGGGCATTCGTTTTGTACTAGTCCTGATTGTTTGTTGTATTCGATGTTTTCTAAAGCAACAGCATATTGTTTTCCGGAATTATCTCCTGCAATTACTGCATAAGCGCAAGAGCCACTATAACCTTCATACTGATGTTTCACAAGATAATTCCAACCCCAATATGTCCGAGGGCCTCTCACTTTTCTACATCTTGCGGTAGCAGATTCTGTTCCTTCTATTTACCCAAGAGTTTTATATAATCCCCAAGGCGAGTCTGTTGAGTTCGGATCTGCAATGATGTTGTTTGGGCAGGGAAGGGGTAAACCTTTAGAGTGTTCCAACTCACCTTCTATGGGTTAGCAGGCAGGATTGATCGTATATCTGGCTTGCTCTCTGTAGTTGTTCCTCTAGGCTCATGAATAAGATTTTAGGGTTATAGTTATACTGTGTATACTTTATGCCTTTATATCTGCGATTCTTTTGAATTTTTGATGTGATTTCCTTTGTACCTACTTATTATGCGTCCTTTGATTTTGTGACTCAATATTTTTATGATGATATTGCTGAGTATTTTATGATGATATCCTTCGTTTGATGATATTATGATTTGTTCTTAACCCTTTGAACCCTGGTGGTATCTTCCATGTTAGTTCATTGACAGCAGTTGTCCATATTCATTATTTGGGGGTAGACCAATTAATATTTTTAACGTGCAGCCTTCGGGCTGCACGTTCAAAATATTGATTGGTCTACTCCGCACATTTACCTTGTAGCCATCCCATTTAATAACATTATGACATAGCTTGTGACCCGGCCGGAAAAATTACCTTTGGAGTTCAAAGGGTTAATTAAAGATGCTATGATTGGATGTTATGTTGATATTTCTGGCTTGACTATCTAGTTTGAGTTCATTTGAAATGGTTTTCATATTGTTATATCAAAAGGTTTTTTTTATGCTTTACACTGATGTATAAAAATTTCCATGATTTTCTTCAAGAATTTTTCTGTAGTATGAAAATTTCTCCTGGTTATGGGAGATATGAAGGAAATTTTATAGTAAGTTAATACGGTAGTCATTAGTCAATTACTAAAAATATACCTTATCTGATTAATGGTTATTTGTTATCGATGGTTAGTTGGGTTTTTTTTATTTATTTTTTAAAAATTCATCGGTGCTGAAAAATTCTTGGAAGTGGAGGTATGTAACGAAATGTGTGCTACCTGTCAACTGCAGGGTAAAACGTGTTTCAGAAAATTAGTGAAAATTTTTTCGCTGTATTTCATAATGTGGACATTAGACCTATGAGTTCAGCTTTGAGAAATCTACACTGAATTATTAGGTTTAGTTTTAATGCACAGTTATGTGTATTATTGTTATGTAAACAATAATACTATACTGGGAGTTGAACCTTGAATCGCACCAGCATTATTTCTTGGTGTTGATACAGCATTAACAAAGTATGTAACCAAATATCGTTTATTAACTATCACTTGCTTGGCTCCGCTGACTGACTTGTGTGCATAAAAGCTCCAGAATTGAGAAAGTAAGCAATTGTTGTTCGTATCGACCAGCCAGGTTGGAGCTACTCCTAAATTGGACAGTAAATCCTAACTGTTGTGCAAAGTAAGAAATTACCTTTTGGTGTATAGAGCGGTCTTGTGCATGCAGCCTTTTAGAATCTGATCTTTCTTGGGTTACCAAAAATAACCACAAAGTGAAGTCCGAGATACCCATCTCAACCCTAGACTCAAGGCCAAATCTTAATCGCTGACCATTCTTGACCATGGAGAGACGTTAACCCACTACGGCACACACACAACAGTACTACAACACGTTACCAAACGCGTTGCCAGTTCAGCAGTGTTAAATTCCCATAGAAACCTGAGCTTTTCGCCGGTTCAACTTTTCCCTGTAGTATGTCTCACCTCCAGGCTGGGGAACCTCGGCAGGGAATCTCGGAAGTGACGTTATGTCACGTGATCCAGTGGCGCCGTGCTGGGTTGCTGTGGGGGCCCGCGTGAGCGGCCGTGTTGTGACATCCTTACCATAGTGATATGTGGTATTAGAGCACTTGTGCAGCTCATGTTGTTTGGGTGATACGTGTTTCTGTCAACCATTTTGTCTATTGGAGACCGCCATCTTGGTTTCTATGGTGGTACGTGGTTGCTATGTGACCCAAAACCCTCTAATAGGAAAGCGGTATGTTCGGACGGTGTGTTCGATTCAACAAGAGTAAATCTAATTACCACAAACAACCTCACAATCACTCTAAATTACAAAAAAAATTCTAAAATCACTGAAGCGGACTTTATTTTGTACGGATTCCCCATTTTGGGCTTATAAGTGTAGCCCGTACTGCTATAAGGCGCGTCCCATTGTATAAGAGTCCATCTAATTACAAAAGCAGGCCCCAAAGCAACAAAAACTGTTTATTTGGCTCGGAGTTTCCCCAAATCCTATTTTTTCTGCTTATTACAGGTGCTATTCTAGCTAGTCTATCCCTAGCAGTTCATCTAGTCCTAGCTACTATTGACTATCCATTGTTATGACCTTTGGCCTCGTCCAAGTCTTATAATCAGCAGTCAAATTGCTTGATTTCCCATAATTTGTACTAACCATACAGAGTTATCCCCTTTGTGTACACCGAAGGGCTCTATGATTCTGAAACCCAAAAGGCAATCGAGCAGGAATAGGTATTCCTCAAACGACTCGAATCTTATCGAGCAAATAAGCTGAGTAGTGACACAAACAGGCACCACTTGGAAGACTCGAATCCCATCGAGCAAAAGATCTCTCAAGCAATTGCTCAAACGAGTGACTCCACACACTGCTAGACAACTCATCTCGGTATTTGAGGATACCTATGACATGGTATTGTACTTTTTGATAATACCTTTAGAGGATACTCTTTGAGGATATCTTTTGCATGTTATCTATCTGAAGATAGTTATGGCTCCAAGCTCCTATATGACTCTTAGCTCTTACAGCTCCAAGCTCCCATATAGGTCTTATACAGCTCATAGTAGCCTGCCCTTGGCTTCTTGACCACACGAGACTTTCATACATCTAAGAACATGGCTGCTGCTGACTTGTCCATGGTCTATCTGTCCTGAGATCAGCAGCCACTTGCTTCACCTAATACTTTAGTATTCTACCACCCTTTCAGCCTTAGTAGCCCGATGTGGTGCATATTCTGCCTGCTGTAATATAATAAGGTGTATATTATATGCATGGGTATAGTTTGGGGTATATAGTGTAGATATGTGCATGAAGATTGTTGGGGAAGTTGAGTTTTCTTGAAAGATTTCCCGAGAAACGGTTAATGTTGCCAATGACATTGTACGCATGCGACGCTATAGAAACGTTCACCGTTGTTGATGTCCCTTATACAATCCGACATTACGTCATTTGGGTCAAGATGCGTCGGGCTCCTCGTACTAGCGCGACACGGTGTTATAGTATGGGAGATATATACCCCGTTTGTCTATTTCTACCGTTTGGTACTACTAACCTGCTGAATACGCTGTACTATCCTATTACTGGCATAGTTACTACACAATGCTATGCCAGGCAGTATTGTGGACCAATGCACAGTTGTCAAGTGCAGTTGTATAAAATGTATAGCCTGTTCCTCTGCTGGTTCAATGTTAACTTTTAGTACTATTGCTCCACTAAAGACGTAATACTGTCTTACTGCTATGCCAGGTGGTATTGTGGGCAATTCATAGTCTAGTGTAGGGTGTACAATCTGCACTCCTGTTTGTATGCTGTCAGTTTTTGGTATTAATAACCCATTAAATGCTTTATATTATCCTATAACCGGTTTAGGTAGTGCGCAATGGTAGGCCATGCAGTATTGCGAGGTAATGCTTCGTTGTTTAGATCAGTAGTATAGGATGAATGGTCTGTTGGTCTATTATTCTCTTGGTTCCACTAACCCACTGACTGCGTTTGGGTAGTTGCTGTTGGTAGTGCGAAATATTGTGTGGGACTGTCGTGAGCCTTAGCGGTGGTTTAGAGACTATTGTGAACTATTGGGGGTGTATAGGTGCTAGGAGCTGTATATGAGGCATGTTCTAGGTATGCTCAAATATCTAGATGAGTCACAGAGGAGTATGTGGAGTCACTCGATCGAGAAATTGCTCTATAGCTCATTTGCTCGATGGTATTCGAGTTGTCCGAGCAACGCCTGGCCCAGTTACTACTTGAGTGACTCTTGGGTTTGAGAATCATAGGGGCCTTCCTTGTACACAAGAGAGATAACTCTGTATGGTTAGGTACAGATTTTGGGAAATCAAGCAACCTGATTGGTTAGTTGTTGTAGTGTGAACTGATTGGATGATCTGGATAAATGAAACATGCTGTTCGAAACAAGAACAAGAGTACCCAGAATGGGGTTAGAACCAGCCTGAACAGGCCAGGAAAGCTAAACATAGTAGCAATAAGCAAAAGTGTTCCCACTTATAAGCTCTTCTACTCTCCTGGAGTCTAATCCAGAACAAACAAACAGGGTTGGGTAGACAACAACTAGCATCGTCGTGACATTTAGTCGTGACATTTTCGTCGGGATTGAAGTCTAAGATAGCAATTCTCTCTTGCTAGTAATCACGTACTTTCTTTAAAAATATGATGTGTTATTTGGACTTGAATCAGGCACATAGTCGGTCATACAGATGGAGGTCTGTAATTCCGATTCGGGTTGTTGGGGGCCCAGCATGACCATTTTTGAGTATCGGTACACTGTATGTATATTTTATTTACTCACCAATAAATACACAGAACAACACACATGTGTGAATGGGTTAATCGATATGGCGCTTGCGGAAGAATAAACCTCGAGGCTGCAATAAGCACTCCTTCACGACTACACAAACCATTATTAGAAGGACACTCAGCAATTCATTTGACAACTATCAACAAAAAAACACACGTTTTATCGCCAACCAAATTTGCCTACTGGCACATAGAACACATTGGAACTCAGGGGACGACTTTTAGCTATCGCTAGCTATTCAAATTGTAATTGCGGTGCACGCTTTGTGGAAAATTCCAGGGAAATTTCGCTTCTTTATTAAAATAGTCCGACAAAGATTTCCGTTGTGCGGAACAGATTTTCATTTTCCGCATGGTTTAGTGTTACCGTAGATGGGGATATCATAGAACAGGCGGGTAATAAATGTACAAAAAGTTAGAGTTTTTCTAACTATTATTCTGACTGACTAATATTCCAACTACATCATCAAGACATGCGTTCGCGGTTCGGGGGGGGGGGGGGGGGTCGGGTCAACATCATAACTTGAGCAGCAACACACAAACTAGCTTTGTATTATTAAATGATGTTCTAAAAAAACTAACGATTGTGGCAGAACAGAGAACTTAAACTTACTGACCAGGCAATTAAAAAAAAATAGTTCTGAAATAGTTCTGACAAATCCCCCAGTCAACCACAAAAAACAGACAGATATTTCCTGCCGAAAATCTTCTCAAGACGAAGAAAATAAATGGTATCAGGCACTATCTTATTAAAATGGGAAGAATATCAGCACATCGCATGAACCAGATGAAAATATTGGTCCATTTTTTCTTAAGGGACCCGTGGCAGTAGGATTCAAATTACTAGCGTCTGGTTACATTTTTTGAAAGTAAGAAATGTTCTTGAAAATTGAAACACCATGATTTGTGCTATAAATCGATCAATACCTCTTTGATTTTTTTCCATAACGAAACATTGGATGAGCAATCAACTCTTCAACTCGGATTGGAATTAAACTCGTCATTTAGTTCAGGCAATATTTATTTCCCCAAAATAGTCGCATAAGCAGAATCGAACAAGTACAAGATTTGGTAGATCGACAGTAAGCCGAGAGCTTATAAGAGACAGTTTCCATACGTAGAGAAAGCATTAATACAATAAAAACAAGAATGATAGGTACTAGTTGATTAACAGTGTAATATGCATCAGTGACACCAACTTGTTTTCCAATAGTATCTTTTATTACACATCCATTAAACTTTAAACCCTTGCATTTAACAGAATCGCCGCAATAACATAAATGTTTCTATATTCACCTCACTGTATGGAATCCACTACGGGCGTTTTTGTTTAGACTCTTCCGATTGAAAGACAATGACAAGATCGGGCGCGACGGGATGTTTGTTTTATTGATCATTTTCGGCACATATGTTACCAAACTTTCACAACCATGTGCATTTGTAGATGTGCAATCTACCTTCACGCTCTGCGAGCTAAGCTCAAATAGCTTATTTTATCTCTAAAAAAATCAATTTTTGTCTACCTTGAAATTAAAAAAAACATGCTTTTTCTGCAGTTTGTTGTCGTTTTCGACTGCAAGGTGGGATTTGTCAGCTCTGTAGCTGTTTAGTTGCAAACTTCAACCATTCCTCCTTTCAAATTTTGTCTAACAGAACGACTGCGTCAACCATCCATCCCCTCTTTTTCCGTTACTTTTCTGCGACAAGTAAATGTGCATGGTGTTCGTGTTTCGTGGACCTTATAAACAACGTGTGTACGGGTTGATCTGTATGTCACTACAATCGCATGGGATCCTGAAACGAAACTGAGCACCCAAGTCAATCTGGGCTACAAAGGACTTCATACTGTCTCTCCGTCTCACCCCCAGAGGCGCCGTATGCAGTGAAACTGCGTGTGAGTTTGAGAGGGGGTTAAGGACACGATCTTCTTAGAGATTACGATAGCCTTTGGCGAAAAAATAATCGATTTTGCGTCTCCACTAAGATTGGGAATATTATTTTCTCTCCCACTTCCAATGCAAGGTATACGTGTCTCATGTGAGAAGGCCATGTGAGATAGATATCTATCTCACGTGATCCACGTACCCGGCTTATTAGCATATTTAATGAGCGCAGAACTATTCAATCATCGCACGTTATTCTGTAAACAAACACCGTGGTGTCACGATTCGGAAATTTTAGTAAACGAACGTTTGTCGAAGAAAATAGAAATAAAAACACAGACTACAAAACCAAAGGACACTTGACTCTTTTATATGAATTTTTGAATGAACTTCATTATGAGTAGAGAGAGTTGAACGAAATTTTCGTCGACAAGTTTTGCAAATACATTGCGAATTCATAATATGAGGTCATCAGAATGTGATGTTGGGGGGGGGGGGTGGATTATCGCTGATGGGTGTGGGTGTGAGATGGGCAAATCTCACTCTCGGGATAAGATATTTGGGTCGGACACTCGGCAAGTCTCGTGTCTGCCCCAAATATCTTGCCGACGGGGGAGATTGTTCCATCTCACACCCTCACCCATCGGTAATTATTATTATCCTTGATGAGTTTGGGTGTGAGATGTAAGTGTAAGATGGGGTGTAAGTATCAGACTCCAACTCTGTGACCAAAACTTCTAGTGCTCTTGTCAAACAAATAGCCCAATGAAATCACATATCAGGCACTATTATTATCCCTGATGCGTGAGGGTGTGAAATGCGAAAATCTCACATGAGGGAAAGATACTTGAACCAGACATTAGGCTTGCCGAGTGTCTGGACCAAATATCTTGTTCCGTGAGTGAGTTTTACCCATCTCATACTCACTCACATCAGGGATAATTTTTCTCCCCCAGCAAAACACCCTGATCTCTTGAAAAGTAATTCAAGGGCACGTTCAGCTATATCAAACAATTTTGGCGTCCATTTCTGGAAAACAAACTGATTTGCTTATCGGAAAGAGCGCATAAAAGTTCTGAATTTTCCACAGGATTTTACCACGAACTTATATCCCAACGCGGACAAGACAGGGGTTAAGGATTTGTAGCGAAATGAACACTGTCACATTCCGATGACGTCATGTTATGCATTCTGAAATGTATCCGCATAAACTTTCGACGGGAATTTCGTGCAACTCTCGACTCATAACGGCGTTCAAACAAAAATTGATATAAATGAGTCAAGTGTCCTTAGGTTTTAGCTGTCTGTGTTTTTGTGCATATTTTCTTCGACAAAAGTTCGCCTGTTAATACTTCCGAAACATGACACCATGTTGTCTGTTTACAGAAGAACGTGCGATGATCGAATAGTCCGGCGCTCATTAAATATGCTAATACGTCAGTCACGTGGATCGTGTGAGGTAGATATCTATCTCACATGGTCTTCTCACATGAGACACACACAGAGATCTTGCATAGGAAGTTGGGGGACGTCTTTCCATGTAGACAACGTGTCTAGTGAAGAGATGGTACCACATAGTAACGGAAAACAAGACTGTCAAAATTAAAGTAGACCCATATCATGAATGTGTCATATCCGTGGAAAACTCTTTGCTAGAATGCATAGTTATTCTAAAAAAATGTTGCCCAACACTGTGAATGTTATCATTTTAGTGGAGCATATGTGATCCAGTTCCGCCCCACAACTTCCCAAGCATTTATAAAAATAGGCCCTTAAATGGCATACCATACATTACCTTCAACCGCGAATATTCATTAACTTAGTTATCTAACTCATAACACTAGCTACAGCGCTGACAACCCCCCCCCCCCCCCCCTTGCAGTCAAAAACGACAACGATCTGCAGAAACAGTATGATCTTTTCAGTGTCTCTCAACCGGAAGAGTCTAAACAAAAACGCCCGTAGTGGATTACATACATTGTAAACGGTGCTGGGAACAAAGTCCAGGCTTATACACCACCACTTGAATCACTGTATGGAATCCACCACGGGCGTGGAGGAAGCCGGAATACACAGAGAGAACCGACGAGCCACTGCCGGGCTCCTTAACATAATAACTCCACACAAGCAGGGTTACCATTGGTTGAAGACAAGTGCACCACTGACGTGCAGTACGCCTTAGTACACAGCGCCACCGTGACCCCACGTGGACAATGAGATTGCCGCAGGTGGGTTTCTCAGATATATATACTCAACTGAACATACGTGTAGTGACTGTAAAAACAGATTCAGTTAAACGAAGCACCGAGCTGACCACTGGGCATATATATTGATAATATATATACAGGCGGGAATTGCGAAAGTGTTAGAAAGACTAGAATCGGGTGGTAGTGGTCGATATCACCACTGGACATACCAGAAGTGTAAGTTCCGTCCACTTGAACAGGATGAAGGATGAGCGCCGCGTTGGTTTAAAAACTGTTGGATCGCGTTGTACACACACCGTTAAGATATTGACCATTCTTTCTGTTGACTGCGTTACCTAAAATATATCGTGTCCAGATAGAAAAGAACATTGTATAAAACGAATGTCATAAAAGTAAATTTGGAATGAGCAAGACTGATCACTGCTACCCGACTTCCTTCCAAATAACGCCCATTAAACAGACGACTATGTTTCTGGTAATCCAAGCGAGACGTGGGGCTGTAAGGCTCTTTTTAGTACTGCGCGAATGTGATTTCAACTTCTTATTTTTGACCAAACTCGAGCGCTATCTAAAACTGAGATTACAATCAGTATATCAGTATTTTCCTGATACTGGAGTTGACCTCGCATGTGATCGTTTTGTTTGTCTCTCACTGCAACGAGCAACCCACAGACATTACATTTTACGTTCTAATCGCGCTCAGTGGTCCGGTGCCCAGTTAACTCGTAGAGTGCTGGAAGCCCATATTTGGGCTTTAGTCTGTAGTGCATGTGCCATAACTTAAAGGCTTCATATTCTGTGGATGCACATCATATTATTTTTGAAATAAAATCATTTAGTCTGTGAGGATTTGCCTTGTTACAATTTATGGGAGAGTGCACTCTCCCATAAATTGTAACAAGGCAAAGAGACGTGGAAAGATTTGTATGACCAAAAATAATTCAGCACTCTGCCAGTTAAGGAACTTTTATAAGAATAACGGGCCTTATAATTTTGGCATGTGGAAGGGTGTGTATCGTGATGACGACTGGCGAGCCCTTTATAGTGGTGACGTTCCATGAAACCCTGTCCTCCGTTCTACAGTTTCGCACTATTGCACAGATGTAAAAGTCTTAACAAAGGGCATCTGCTGAAACTGATACCATGTAAGTTGGAGATGTATTCTAATTATCAGATATTTGTTGGACAAGAGCACTTGAAGTTTTGGTCACAAAGTTGGAGCCTGATACATTATTGTAATTACCAGAGGAATTATGAGAAACAGTGCCTTCGAAAATTACATACGTTTAAAATTGTTAGTTGTTACCAGGTATGTAAAAATGAGACGGAAATATATAATTTTTGGGGTCGAGTTTTGTTAACAACCCAGATCTATGGTTTGGCGACTGAAGGGGTGCGTCCGGGCGGACGTCCTTACACTGTTAGCTCAATAACTTCAACAAACGTTCTCGATTTGACTAAAATGTGCCATACAGGTCGTTTGCAATAATATCTCAAGCAAGCTCTAAAACTGGTGCGGCCCGATTTTTGTTACGTTGTTATGGGCCTTTATTAGTCAGTTTTTACGAATTTTGAGCTTGTAATAGCGCAGTAAATTGAACAAATGTTCTCCGATTTGACTAATATTTGTCATACAGGCCATTTGCAGTAATATCTCAAGCAAGCCCGAAAACTCACGAGGTCCGGTTGTTTGTTACAGAGTTTTGTGCCTTAATTAGATCAATTTTTACGAATTTGGAGTTCGTTTGCGCAATGACGTGAACAACTGGTATCCGATTTGACAACCGGCATGACCGATAACCGGGTTATAGACATGCAACACTCTCCGATTGCCACCATAACTGGACGCCAGCATCTCGGTCTCGGATGCGCACCTCATGTTTTCATGTTTTGGAAACACGAGGTGATATGTTCCAGGGGTAGGGAAGGGTGGGGTCGTGGGAAAATTCAGTCATTGAGGCTGCTGGGCGGCTGAAAATGACTGGCTTCGACATTTTTCATGCAAGTTTTCAGGTTGAAGTATTGCATTAGACAATATATTACATCACCATCATGCAGATTTATTTCTGCTTAATCAGATAGTGTTGTATGTTTTTAGTGGATTTTGAAAATGTAATTAGTGCTATGAGTTAAATAACTAAGTTAATGAATATTTGCGATTGAAGACATTAAAACGTTCACAATGCAGAGCAACATTTTTTAGAATAACTATCCCATCTAGCAAACAGTTTTCCACGGATATAACAGATTCATGAATGGGCCCACTTTAATTTTGACAGTCTTGTTTTCAGTTACTTCGTGATATCGTCTCTTCCCCAGAGCCGTTGTCCACGTGGAAAGACGCCTCCCCCCCCCCCCCCCCATCTTCATATGCAAGATATCTGTGTCTAATGTGAGAAGACCATGTGAGATAGATATCTACCTCACATTACCCATGTGACCGTCGGATTAGCATATTTAATGAGCGCCGGACTATTCGATCATCGCACGTTTTTGTAATCAGACAACATGGTGTCATGTTTCGGAGATATTAGCAGACGAACGTTTTTCGAAGAATTGGCACAAAAACACAGACCGCTAAACCTGAGGACACTTGACTCATTTGTATGAATTTTTGTATGAATGCCGTTATGGATGGAGAGTTGCACGAAAATCCCGTCGAAAGTTTATGCGGATATATTTCGAAATTCATAACATAACGACATCGGAATGTGTCAATATTCATTTCGCTACAAATCCTTAACTCCTGTCTTGTTCGCGTTAGGATATATACCTGTGGTATATGCAGAACTTTTGTGCGCTCTTTCCGATAAGCAATTCAATATTTTTCCAGAAATGGACGCCAAAATTATTCGATATAACAGAATGTGCCCCTGAATTACTTTTGATAAAATCACGGTGTTTTGATGGGGGAGAAAAATTATCCCTGACGGGGTGAGTGTGAGATGGGAAAATCTCACTCTCGGAACAAGATATTTGGTCCAGACATTCGGCAAGCCTCGTGTCTGGTTCAAGTATCTTTCCCTCGTGATAGATTTTCCCATTTCACACCCTCACCCAACAGCGATAATAATAATCCCTGATATGTGATTTCATTGGGCTATTTGTTTGACAAGAGCACCAGAAGTTTTGGTCACAGAGTTGGAGACTGATACACAGAAGTAAATTATACCTCATCTTACACTTACACCTCACACCCAAACCCATCAGGGATAATAATAATCACCGATGGGAGAAAGTGAGATTTCCCCATCTCACACCCACCCCATCGGCGATAACCCCCCCCCCCCCCCAACAGAACACCCTGACGTCATCAAAAATAATCTCGAGGCACGTGCAGGTATATCGAACAAATTTGTTGTCCCTTTCTGAAAAAACTGATTTGCTTCTCGTAATGAGCGCACAACAGTTCTGTTTATACCACAAGTTTATTCTACAAAAGCAAAATTAAATACCAACGCCGGCAAGACACGGGTTAACGATTTGTAGCGAAATTATATTGACACATTCTGATGACTTCATATTATGAATTCGCAATGTATTTGCAAAACTTGTCGACGGAAGTTTCGTTCAACTCTCTCCACTCATAATGGAGTTCATTCAAATATTCAAAAACAAGAGTCAAGTGTCCTTTGGTTTTGTGGTCTGTGTTTTTATTTCTATTTTCTGCGACAAATATTCGTTTACTGGAAACGTGGCACCACGTTGTTTGCTTACAGAATAACGTGCGATGATTGAATAGTTCTGCGCTCATTATTATTTATTATTATTATTTATTGGTGTTTAAGGTCACATACTTATGCACAATGGCTAATCGTGACAGTTTTACGGGTGGAGGAAGCCGGAGTACCCGGAGAGAACCACCGAGCAACGACGACGAGCAGCTGTCATCTCCCCAACATCGTAACTCTGAACTTTGCACCGCAGCACAGGCAGGGTTAGATTGGTTGAAGACATGCGCACCATCGACGTGCAGTACGCCTCAGTACACAGCGTCATCGTGCCCCCATGTAGGCAATCGGGGTGAAGTGTCTTGCCCAAGGACACAACGCGGTTGCCGCAGGTGGGATTCAAACCGAGGACCTCTCGGCTTGCAGCCTGCACCTCTAACATCTGAGACACCGCGCCCCCTCTGCGCTCATTAAATATGCTAATAAGCCGGTCCCGTGATCATGTGAGATAGATATCTATCTCACATGACCGATAGATATCTATCTCACATGGCCGATAGATATCTATCTCACATGGCCTTCTCACATGAGACACGCATACCTTGCATTGGAAGTGGGAGAGAAAATAATATTCCCAATCTTAGGGTAGACGCAAAATCGATTATTTTTTCGCCAAGGGCCATCGTTATCTCTAAGAATCTCAAAGAAGATCGCGTCCTTAACCCCTCTCCTCGTCAAACTCACACACAATTTTACTGTATTCGGCGCCTCTGAGAGAAGGGACAGAGAGACAGAAGGAAGTCTTTTGTACTTAGTAGCCCAGATTGACTTGGCTGCTCAGTTTCAGTATCACATGCGATTGTAGTGACATACAGATCAACCCGTGCACACGTTGTTTATAAGGTCCCCTAAACACGTACACCATGCACATCTACTTGTCCCAGAAAAGAAACGAAAAGAGAGGGGATGGTCGACGCAGTCGTTCTATTAGACAAAATCTGAAAGCAGAAATGGTTGGAGTTGGCAACTAACCAGCTTTTGCGTTGACAAATCCACTCTCGAAAACGACCACGAACTGTAGAAAAAGCATGTTTTCTAATCTCGAGGTTGACAAAAATTGATTGTTTTTTAGCTTAGCTCGCAGAGCGTGAAGGTGAATTGCACATCTAGAAATGCACATGGGATAGTTTTGTGAAAGTCTGATAACATTTGTGTCGAAAATGATCAATAAAACAAACATCCCCCTGTGCTCGATCTTGTCAGTGTCTTTCAACCGTAAGAGTCTAAACAAAAACTCCCGTAGTGGTTTCCATACAGTGGCTTGTACTAGTTCATTTCCCGTCGTGTCATCAGCTACGCTTCGAATAGTTTCCAATTTTCGTTATGCAATTATTGATCGTCTGTCGCGTAGCGTGAAAATGAAAAAGTCCAAAGCAAAATAAAGTCGATTCACAAAAAATTAGTTAACCAAAAATGAGATAATATCAAAAAGCATTAATTTCCAACCACAACATTAACCCAGTCCCGTGGCCGTCTCATCTGCGGATCCCAATTATCTAAATTGGTCAACTTTATTTCGGTAAATCTTCGGACATCCTGACATGCTTCGAACTTCGTTTAAAAAAGTTTCTCCTCGTTGTTTTCCAAATCTGCCCAAATTTGTACTTCTAATTTTGCTATCAGTAATAGCCGAAGATAAACAGAAATAATCGGGATTGTGAGTGGATGAGGGTTCAACAGGAAACCATAGGCTTATATAAGTCATCTCCTTTGTTCAAGAGAACTTTTCAAAGGATGACGGCATGAATCAGCAGTGGACCTCGCATATCGCTGCCCAGGGTCATGATCCCAACTGGCAACGAATCGCACCATCAGTTCTTCTTAGCGTGCGGGAACTCGCAACAGGCCTGGAAAGAGCTCACATCGTAACCCGTTAGAAGGTTACGCTAAATAACGTGGTGGTAACCTATGGAGATAAGAATCCGGGACATCTGCCCTCCCAGGCATCTGCCCCCCCACCCCGCCCCCTATTAAAATTATCATACGGGGACATCTGCCCCATGCAGTTTTTACCAAGGAAACCTGCTCTTGCAGATGAAAATATGCCACCTGGCAGATGTGCTAATATGTATCGCAAGTGATAGGTTTTCATCTAAGAAAAACCCTAGGTTACGAACTGACTTGGATGATGAGATACATACATCCAGGATATTTAAGGGGACGTCCAACCTAACTTTGGTCAAATTTCAAGTAATTTTCTTTCAAGTCTAAAAAAGGCCCAAAATGAATAACCCCAATAAATTATATACCAAAATGCTTGGAATGAAACATAGAACATGTGGAAACTGAAATTGGCCATGGAACTGCTACCATGTGTAAATAGCACCACCTGAAAGTCTGCTATGGCATAAGTAAGAGAACAAAATTTTTACAATAAAATACCTCAAAATAAAATAACAGCTGTATTCTATAAACATTGAAGTACATACTCGAAGAAATCTTTTCCTAATTCATGAAAGTAATAAAGATTGAGACCAAATGTTATAAGTGGAGTGCTCACTGACTGAAGGCAGACATTTTTTTTGTTTATGTTTTGATTTGGGGAGTTCAACAAAGGTCAACTTGAAGGAGTCCACCAGAAGAAGTATGGAAGGACAAAAGAGTGTCTCCCAATATAAAGATGTATGTGTCACTGTGGTGGTTTGGAAAGAAACTATGATATTCTCCTATGTAGAAAGAACTGCAAAGTCATACATTGTAGTTGAATAAATATATTTACAAACCCGTTGCACTGTAACCCATTTTATCCCATGCATCAATTTGATAGTGATTAAATTGTTAAATTTGTCTGGTTTATCAATAAGTATAATAGCTTTGTTTACTCTTGGACACCAATACACTCATGATATCTGTTGGAGAAGAAATAAGAGTAACTGTAACCTGTCACTACAATGAACCATCTAATGTACTTAAAAGTACATTGTTATTCAAAACACATCAAATCAGCCTGACATAACCATTATTGCATGTACTTTCCCCAAGGAGGCTTATTGGCATATTGAGATCAGAAGGGAACATCCAGAGGGTCTCACATATTATTTTCACGAACGCAGTACACAAAGCAATCCTCAAAAGGTGACAAGTGAGCTCCATTTGACACAAAAAATTTCCGGGGGGGGGGGGGGGGGGGGCTCTCTTCCTTGTATGACTCTACCTCCGGCACTCAAGGCATATGCCTTTTTTCTCAAAGTTTAACTCTTTTTTCTTTTTGAAGATCCTGGCCACACATCTTCCAAACACTATCAGACAGTTAACCCTCCAAATAAGTGTATCTGCAAAAATCATGTTACATTGCAAAACATTCTTTTTAGACTTCAAGTTCTGGACCTTTCATGCTTCTTACTTCCAACTATAACACTTAATTTATCGATTAATGGGTGAATAGAAAAGTCCTGCCACAATCAACATTTTGAGTTCCATAAGCCTTCATAACAGCTCCGATAAAAGTGTCAAACATCAGATTGGTGGCTTTATACAGAATATTCATTAGGTTGTTGCTTGATAAGTAATAGGAACAAAATCTTCACCAGAAATATTTTGTAGCAATACATTTGAGGGTATCAGCAGGCACTTTCCAACAAATTGTAACAAATCAACTAGTTATAAACAAAATTGTCTAACTCAAAAGAGTGAAAAAGTACCTCAACTCTGAAAAAATGTGGGAAGAAACACATGCTACAGAAGCTTCACAGGCATTGTTTCCTCATGATGCTCGATCACAACACCAAATATCCTTCAACTGGAGTAGCAGGGGTTGAGATACAAGGGAGAATGTTGGTACATGTAATGATGAATGGGTAAGACTAAGAGGACAGATGTCACCACTGCACGGCCCTAGATGCACCTTTGATTTCACAACTTCCAGGTCTAGGGCATAATAATCGCAATACACCCACCTTATCAATTCATAATTCCAGTAAAATAAAAGGATTTATCAATTTTAATTAATTTATAGATGATGGGAAATATTTGGCTTCTTTCGCCTTCTCGTACTATTAATTACCACAAACAATATCAGTTTGATGCCGACAAACGAAACTGAACGCATGTGGTCTGGTTAAAAAGTAACTCGGATTGGATAATGAAGAAATTGCGAATATTTCGTGTATTTCATTTGTTTAAAAGCCAATTGCAGCTAATTTTGACCGTGGATTCGATAATTCGTTTCGGTTTTGACCACACGGTCACGCTGACAGCGGTTATGTTTATTATGATAATATTGATATGCAAATTGGGAGATAGTTTCCGGTGAAGGAGATTTGTCACATTTGTCAGTGTAAAACGATGACAAAAGACACTGATCGACGCTTGTGTTAGTATTGCTGGTTGCAAGAAAAAAATAAATTCCAGCATCGTCCAAACACACCTTGTTTAAAAGCGCGAATGCATCATTTTCAACCCATCTTGAATCGGTCCTTTGCGACATCAACACAGTCTGAGGCGAAGATCCATGGTAACTGTGAAGTAAATAACTTCACATCGGGGGAAACCAACACGCTCAATATAGTTCCAGGTCACTTGGAATATACTTCGTGAAAAAGTGATTTCTGAAGCATTCTGCTTACTTTGTTATGAATATTGCCTTATTTTTTTCGTATCGCTGTGTATCGTCCCGATTTTATACACTCGGTTATTTTTTTACGAGTGGTTCATGTTGTTTTTGTAGTGCGTAATAATTCAGATTTTTTGTCAAGAAAAAAGTTCAGACGGCCTGTAAACACGAGAGGGAATTTCGAACCATATTTTGCAGTTATGACATTAACAGCTCAAGTATTTGCTGTCACCTGTTTGCAAATCCGCTCATACATTGTCTCGAGCAAATAAAGGGCGTGATCAAGTCCTTGCATTCTTACGATCGCCCAAATTGAGTATTTCTGCAAGAACCACATCGTAATCACATGACCGGAATAAACATCATTGAAACATGGCCACATCCGAAACATCCAAAATTTGTGTTGGTGTTATTACATTCAAACATCAAACCCCACCAGAGTGTGTGTCAAAAAAATGCTTTCTCCGAGTCTGTAGTATGTTATCATTATATTGAGGACAAGGCTTTCGAATTACCGATTATTTTGTGGTTTTACCGGTTCGTTACTTATGCCATTGGCAAATTAATCTTCTTCAAAGTCATAAAATTCACTGCTTTTCCTGAAAAAATTATATGTACCTTTTCTATGCACTTTACTCATTATTTTGATATATAATTTGCCTTTCCTTACATCTCTTATCTGTTTCTGAGGCATTGGGAAAAATGTCAACAAATTGACCAAAGTTAGGTTGGACGACCCCTTAGATCAAGTTTGGGCAAATTACTTAATTGCTGTGGACTTCCAAAGAAGATAATTTCTGTTTTGTCATGGTTCAGTTTCAGAAAGTTAACAGTCATCCAAGATTTTATTTCCAGAATGCACTGTTATAACTGATGTACGGAGCAGTGTTGTGATGTTTTTCCGTCTCCTCTATTTTACTCCGCCAGCCATGTTGTTTTCGTCTTAAAAGAATTTCTGCCACATAAAATAGCAACAACTAAGTGCGATCTCGCTTTGACGAGATCTCGCGTTATATTTTGCTATTTATTGTGACACGATATGCCATTGTACTCATATATGGATGCAATGCGCAACCAATAAGTCGAGCTCGTCCTGAGATCTGTCAGACAAAACATGCCGAATTAGGAGTTTAATTTATCTTGTATTATTTTGCCGTTGTATTAATTTGTCTTAACCCTTAACCTAACATGAAAAGCAGACGACACTTGTAAAAAAATTCTTGAATAACCAGCTGGAATAACTAATTTTTTTCATTTTTTGTCTCAAAGACATAGGTTATGACCCCTCTTTGGAACGAGCTCGTTCCAAAGAGGGGTCATAACCTATGTTTTTGAGACAAAAAAAATGAGAATAGAATGAAAATTAATTGGCGATTTTTGTGAATAGCGCTTTTTGCCGTTACGTTAGGTAAAGGATTAACGTGTAGTTCGTTCGCGTATTTCACAATTGACGTTACCCCCGCGCAACCTAAATGATCGTCCGCGGGTTGTTTCCTGGCCTGTCGCAAGTAGTTATTTTATCATTATTTATTTATTTCATAAGTTATTTTGGGACTGTGGGGCGGGGTATGAACAAAGTCGTGATGATCTATATTTTCCTCTACAGACCGCAGCTACTAACAAGCACCAAGATAGATCTCAATCTCAAAGCATTAACCCATCAACCCGAATATCATACTTGCTCGCATATGATTGGTGAACAAGCCAGAAAATAAGCAGACTGTCATCTGCAAAATGAGGTCCCCAGAAGGTGAATATAGTGATGCTATCCTGCACAGAGGATTAATTGGCCCACTGAATGGGATAGCATCATCAAATTTACCCCCTGGGGATCTCATGTTGCAAATGTCAGACTGCTTATTTTCAGGCCTGTTGGTGAAGATGACTTTTTTCCAAACTCAATGAATGTTTTTCCTGTTGCATGAATGTGTTTGCCTTTCCTCTGCCCATCTGATGAAAAATAAAGGCGTGCTCAATCATGCGATTACACTGCAACTGCACCAGGTGGGCTGAGAAGTCGGTGAGTTTCATCCACATATTAGCCCAAAACAATCATTAGTAATTGTTTCCCGAAAGGTGGGTCTATCTATGTTGAAAGTGAACAAGGCTCACAAATAAATTAACAAATTAGTATTAACCCTTTTGAACCCCAGAGGCCGTTTTTCCGGCCGGGTCACAAGCTACGTCATAATGCCATTAAGTGGAATGGCTACAAGCTAAATGTGTGTTGTGGACGAATCAATATTTTCAACGTGCAGCCCTAAGGCTGCACGTTGAAAATATTAATTGGTCTTACCCCAAATAATGAATATGGACTCTTCCAATTGCTTCCATTGAACTTACATGGAATACACGCTGTCTCGGATACGCAATGGAAAACTAGTGTGAACAACTCATATTAACCCTTTCAACACTGAAATTCGATTCGATGCGAAAGTGTCTCGATGATTCGATTCGAGTTGATTCGGAAACATGATTCCAATCGTGGATAAGTTCTCAAATCCATACCACGTATCTACTCTTGAACGCTTCTTCTATCATCGGGTCTCCTGTATTTTACAGGAGACCCGATGATAGAAGAAGAGTCCAAAGAGGGCTCCGCGTCCGAAGCTACTTCGATCCCGTCCTGGGCTATTCCACATTTTTGAAAGATTTGCCCCAAAACAGATGAGTTGCAGTTAAATACAATTACTTGAGTGGAGACTGACAATATTTACGGTTGTAAGAAGTCGCAACATCTTCATTGTCAAGAACGGTGAGAATCGATTCGTGATTCGATGCGAAATTCTCTGCCTGGTTCGATTCGGGATTCGATTCGATTCGATTCGAAATTTGAGATTCTCGGGACCTTACTGAGTTGAGGGTAACATTACCGATTGTCTACTTGGGGAACCAACAGCCGAGGGAGGCATTGGTTCCAATGGGAGACACTCGGCAATATTACCCTCAAGCCATGACATTATTATTTTTATTATATCGAATAGTTTTATTCCCTCCCCAGCTCCAGTCAAATGAATTTGAGAAATTATAGAATATACACATAGTAGCTTAGTGTACCAACTGTTCACCAAGAGTGGTGATGTAGTATTAATCGCGAGCCTTTGGCGAGCGGTTAACACCACTTCACCACAAGTGGTGAACATTTGGTACACAAAGCTACTTTGGGTATATTTTATTTATACCATGGTCGTCAGATTATTAAGAGTTTAAATGTTAAATAATACAATATTCAATATTAACACATGCGAATCTGTTTTTGTTTTCATGAGCACAGGTCAACTTGGATGTAGTTCCATTGTAGGTGTAAATTTTAACTATTGAAATCCCATGACTGGCGTGTTCACCACAGACATACGTGTTCACCACAGACATACGTGTTCACCACGGCTGGTGTATAAAGGCTAAAATGTATGTCATAGGCTTTATATATATAGCAGAACAGCTGATCACGGTATAAAAACTGATATCCAACAACTCTATACTAGTACTTCAGCACTTCATTCCATGTCCAACTCAAGAGTTTCAACTGGCCAGGAGACAATATTGAATGAAGGAACCTTAGATAATTTAATTTGAATGGTTTAAGATAGGTTAATTTGAATGGTTAAATTCAATGATCATCATTCTGAGAGAATGCAACATGAAAGCTTCTTCTTTTTCGGTCGTTTCCTGTATCATTTTTGAGGAGCCTCGTCCCGAGCGGGAGACATTGCCAGAATTGCCACACGGAATATTACCCGCAAAAGGAATATTGCAGAATAGCAAATTAAATCCAACGGCAGATTACTTTTGGCTTTTAAAATAAGGTATAATGATACAAGATCACATCTTTGCTGCACTCGATCTATGATTTTGTTTGCACTGCAATTGCAGACTTGGCATCAAGGCTGGTTTGATAATAAGGATCACCCTCATCTACAATACCCTTGCAACACTCTCATACTTAAGTAGGTCATTCTGATATCGAGAAAAGACGCCGTTCCTGGTCCTAACACACTTTCATTTCAGTTTCGTGTTGATACATATTGAATGATTTTTATCTCGAAAGAGAGTTCTGCGCTGTTAAATGCGTTCTCCGACAAGGATGAGACATTCTTTCCGACAATTCCCCCAATAATTTACAAATAGTAGTGCATTACAGAATCCCTTAAGTACTACAATGTCTCATTCTATGCATGTAGATAATAAGTATGGTGGAGGACTTAGACATTCGGGGATCGTGGACTATTTTACACTGAACATCTGTTCTTGTATTCCAGTGTGTGCATTTATAGTGTTTTTCGGTTATGATATCAACGGTACTATTCGATCAATGGGCCTCCATCTTTATGTATACCACATCTATACTTTTGTCCTGAGTAACGAATGAGTAATATGTATAGTTCTAGTTAACCTTTTACCCAACCTGAATAGCAGACGACACTTTCAAAACAAAGCTTTGAATAGCTAAACATTTCATTTTTATGGGGACGTGACAACCGTTACTTATTCCCAGCTCCATATTCGACAGGTGCTATCAACCCATAAAACTGGTTGATAACGAATGTCGAATAAGGAAATGGGGATAAGTAACAGGGATCAGAAACCAATATTCTAAATTTCTCTAAAATATGATTGTGTCATTCGAAAAAACACACACGGGCCCGAGCCCGTCTTCGTCTGAGGCCAACCACAGCAGTTTCGTCATAATGTAGCCAGCGCGTTCCACACTTTCATGCAGCTGTCGAAAAGAAGATGAACCAAGTAATCATCATCTAAAAAACTAGATTCCAGTCATCGTTTTTGACGACGTGCAATGGTCTAGTGGTTTAGGTGTTCGTCTGCAGATTGCCAGACGGGGCTGCCGAGGGCTCGACTCCCAACAGAGGATCCGAAACTAACATTCTAAATTCCTCTAAAACATGATTGTTTTATTCGAAAACACACACACACACCACACACATCCTCACAAAACACACAAATCCTTCTAATTTCAACACGATAAATGCTAGCTGAGAGAGAGATTATCGCTCACCTGGTACAAAGTCTCCAAATCCAACTGAAGTCAAAGTAACAAAACAGTAATACACAGAATCTCCGAAGTTCCATTTCTCTACCTCATCAAACACGACAGCTGGCACGATAATGTGTAAGGCATATCCTAATATCAATACTAAGGCACTCTTGAAAACTTTTTCTGCTTTAATGTGGTCCGTGTATAGTCGTTTTCTCCATTTTTTCATAGGAATAGCTAATTTGGACCCAACTGCCGCTAAGAAAACCGCCGTGAAAGGTATACCCAAAAGCGAGTAAAAGACAAAAAATATTTTTCCTCCGGCGGTATGTGGCGCAATGTTACCATACCCTGAAATATTGAAATATACCATCAACACACACATATACATATAAACAATGGGGGGTGCCTCGACAGGGGAGGGGCATTCCTAGGGACCTCCACATACTCTCGAATCCAACATAGTTTTATTGTTTTAACACTTATCATTTTAATGCACAAAGCTTCACATTGATCAATGAGTTCTGCCTTCAGTAATGCACACATCCATCAACTTAATCCGTTGACCAACGCACATAATATCAACGTTTATTATTTAACCCTTTACCCAACGAATCAGCCGCATCCGCCCACGTAATATGCAAATTCAGTAGTTGAAAAAATATTATTTTTCAAAAAATTTCAACAAAACCATATCATGTGACCTCTCGTTGGAACGAGCTCGTTCCAACGAGGGGTCACATGATATGGTTTTGTTGAATTTTTTGGAAAAATTTTAAAAAAATTATATTTAAAATAATAAATTTTGATATCGTCTGCGTTGGGTGAAGGGTTAAAATTTTTGTTTTCAAAAATATTCAACAATACGATATCATGCGAACCTCTCATTGGAACGAGCTCGACGATATCTCTCCAATGAGGGGGTCGCGTGATATGGTTTTGTCGAAATTTTTGAACGACTATCGTTTTCAATTGCTCATTTTGTAAATTTCGTGGACGGATGGTGGCCGATTCGTTGGGTAAAGGTTTAAGGCATCATGCATTAAATGAGATGCGAGTATTGCGGGTGTTTTCCAAAAAGCAATAAATATCAATGTTTAATTTAATTTTTCAATTTCTGTACGACGGGGAGCCTCGAATGTGAGCTTCGATGTACAACAAATACAAATAAGACTACAATGAGGTCGATGTGCAGACGGGGGCGCGGTGGCGTTGCGGTAACCGGTTCTCGTCGATCACCGAAGTTAAGCAACGTCGAGCCCGGTCAGTACTTGGATGGGTGACCGTCTGAGCGATCGATTCGGACTCCCGCGTTCTGTCCTTGGGCAAGGCACTTAACCTCGATTGTCCACTTGGGGACACGATGACGCCGTGTACCAAGGCGTACTGCACGTCGATGGTGCGCATGTCTTCAACCAATCTAATTCTGCCTATGCTGCAGTGCTGAGTTACGACGTCCGGGAGCTGGCAGCTGTTCGTCGTTGCTCGGTGGTTCTCTCCGGGTACTCCCGCTTCCTCCACCCGTAAAACTGTCATGGTCACGATTAGCCATTGTGCAGAAATATGTGACCTTAAACACCAACAAATAAATAAATACCTTCTGTAATAATTCTAAAGAGACCATCTTGCACCTCTTTTTTGAATGTTCCTTTTCGAAAACTATATTAATAAACTTGAAGGAAAAATTAGAAGCGGAATCATTCGACCGCTCGAAGAACAAGAAATAATTTTGGGGTACAAAAACAACGAGAAAACGGAATCAATAATAGAAAAAGGTATTCTTATCTATAAAAAATGCATTTAGTCCTGCAAGGTGAGAGTGTGCTCTCCAGCTATCACAGGCTTCATTGAACAACTGAAAGTGTACAAAATTATAGAATTAATGTCCATTGGTGTATACTCATCTAAAAAGGCATTTGAGCTGAAGGCGCGGTGGGCCGGATTGTCAACTATCTTATGATAGTTGAATGTTTGGTCCAGCTCGCTTTCAGTTCCAGAGTGACTAGCTCAAGCGCTTTAAACCTCTGGGAGGCGCGGCGGTTTGTGCTTTACCATTCCTCCTTGAGCTTACAAAACTACTTCAGCAACACTCTTTTATCTAATATCTTGATAGAATTTAAGTCCTACATTGTTATACTCATATTCACTGTTTATTAGCTACAGAACCTCGATTGTACGAAGTCACACATGTATAACTTTATGTAGAAACCCATGTCCAGCAGTGTCTAGTTGTATTATATACATGTTTTTTCACATCTGTGTCTGAATAAAAAAATCTAAAAAACAAAAATAAATGAATAAATATGTTCCGACTGAAATATGAGGAATCACAAAATATAATTTTGACGAAACGAAACATAGCGTCAAAATTAAATTCAGTGATTTTATACCACGATTTCTGTGTTTATTCAGTCACATTGCAGACATTGAGAAATGTGCTAAGTACACCACGCGTGGAATCCGGCCTACGTTTAAGAATCAGGTACATGTATCTGATTAGTTGCTAAGCATCTGACTGGCGTTATGGCGCAACTGAAATCCTTTTACACGAAATAGTGTCAAGCACGAAAGTAAACAGACCGCCGAGGGTGATATTTTTCGTGACAATTCTAGCTTCATTCTCTTAATTCAAGTTTAATCGTAATATAAATTCAGAACACAGCTCAGGTAGAGTACAGGGGACAGGAATCAACTACCATTGTAGGGAGTTTTTCAAAGATTTCACTTGGAGTCGTTGATTCCTGTCCACCGTACTCCACCCTCGCTGTGTTCTGTCTTAACCCTTTGCATACACGAAAAGCAGACGACACATGCAAACAAAATTCTTGAATAACTAATTTTTTTTCATTTTCTGTCTCAAAAACATAGGTTATGACCCCTCATTGGAACGAGCTCGGTGAGCTCGTTCCAAAGAGTGGTCATAACCTATGTTTTTGAGACAAAAAATGAAAAAATAATGAAAATTAATTGGCGATTTTGTGAATAGCGCGGGCCGGTTTTGACCGTTACGTTGGGTAAAGGGTTAAAATATTCCATAACTATTTGTCATTGATCATTGTCTTTGTTCCATTGCAAATAAAAAGTCAGAACCAAAACTTTATGTCGATATTGCAGAATGAGAACAAAAATTATTTACGTTACTGGAAAGCTCGAATCGCACAAGGGTGAAGAGACCTCAGATGGACCACTGGGTAGGGCTTCTTCCAATTTGAAGAGATAGTACACAGCAAATTACAAAAAATAAAACTTTTATATTGACAAAACCCCCAAATTCTTTGTGCTTTTGTACTCTCCCACGCCCCGTTCATATTTAGCTAAATTTCTCCTTCCAACTGTGAAATGAACTTGAAAATGGCCAAATGTGCAGTATTAGTACTAAGTAGAGTTTACCACGCCACCTGGAATTCTTGAATACTTTAAGATTTGGAAAAGAAAATTCCAGGGACACTAAAACTACTGTAGTATCTGAACCTCCTTTAATCTCATTAAATTTATTATTATTTATTTCAGTTCACATTTTTGGGTCTTAAAATTGAGTTGCCCAATATTGTACCGGTGGAATACTTTTGTAATCTCTTTCATAGCAAACACCAATCTAGCAAAGAATTCACCGAGGCACCTTGTGCTGATATTTGATTGTTATTAATGCACTTCACGTAATTACGGTAGTGTATTGGCGTCATTGAAATTTAATATTCCAAATTGTTTAACTGTTATAACAGTTTACTAAACTGTTACAACAGTTTAACATATTAAATTACAATGCACTAAAACGCTGTCAGGTTGGTTAAAATGTTAAAACTGTTTAGTTAAACTGTTATTATAGCAGTTTAATAATTCGGAATATCAAATGTCAATGGAGGTAATACGACGCCGCGCGTAATCTCATCATTATTTCATGGCATATGATTTGGTGATAATTGATATGATTTTAATATAACGATATTTTTTTAACTATAATGATATCTTCAGATAGATAACTCTCGTAAAAGTATTTTTTTTATAAACTTTTTTAATTTTGCTAAGTGTGGGCACCATATGTTAGAACAACCAGAGTAAAGACCCCCTGGTGAGTTGGTTAACATGTTTTCTGGAAATAATATTTTATTTCTTTTATGAGAAAACGGTTTGGCGAACAGGTTGGGCCTATCCTAACGCCTTACCTATACATGACAGTGCTTTACAATTTTTTCGTGCTGGTGCAGCTTTGCAAAAGTGACAGTAACACAATCTTACATATAAAGAAATCACCTTAACTAAATAAATAAGTAAATTAGTTAATTACAAATAAATAAGTAAATAAATATCCACAGTAATACTCTGTTGTATCATAATATAGTGCGAATCTCGAGTAATGACAGTGATGAAGGTCCCTTTTGCCGGCAGGATCATAGAGTGAAGAAAAATGCAGGACTCCTATTTTTTTTTGTCTAATGTTTGACTATTTAATTCTGAGAGATGATTTCCAAATATCAAAACGTAAAGGGGGGGGGGGGGGGCCTTGAAGAAGAGACACGTAAGGATAGAATAACGGCTAGTGTTATAAATCCAATCTTGAAATGTTTTTTATATATTCCAGCACCGTTTTAATCAAATGCTCACTATGGGAGTGTGATTCATGTAGATCCCCGTGGAGCATAGATTGAAGGTTAACATCTTCAGTGCCCAAACTGTCTAGAATGGATTGACGTTCAGCTGAATAAAGAGAACATGCGATTAAGAAGTGTCCCGAGTCCTCAAATCGATACCCATCACCAATGGATCTGTCAAATTTGTGTCCATTTAGATCACTACACCCCATTTGAAGTTTACAATGGAGTATTTGTTCTCTTCTGTTTCCAACATAATCGTAGCTAGGTACATTGTAATTATTTAGCGCTAGTGTGTTTTT
The DNA here is from genome assembly GCA_031216915.1 of Pictodentalium vernedei. Lineage (NCBI taxonomy): Eukaryota > Metazoa > Mollusca > Scaphopoda > Dentaliida > Dentaliidae > Pictodentalium > Pictodentalium vernedei. The sequence continues at coordinate 153,863,954 of CM062292.1, forward strand.
AAATATTTCCACACTCTCGAATTTTTAGTACTTTCGTCTAATCTATTCCAAAGCTTCGCAGTCGATGGCAGAAATGACTTAGCAAACCTGTTTGTATTACATTTTATTTCGCGAAGTGGATTGAAGGATCTTAATGGGTACCGGCTTATATCAGATATGGTGCGAGGGACAAGTAATCGAATATAATTAGATACTTCTGTGAACATAATTTTGTACAATGTAATAAGTTTATGCCGTTCCCGTCGTCTTTTTAGAGGCATGAATCCAGATTCCCTATATATTAGAGCGTGGCTGGTTCCCCTTGGCGCCCTAATAATGGTACGCAAAGCATCAAGCTGTAAATTTTCAAGAATTTCGCATTTGCTCTCGCTGCAGTTATCCCATATAATATCCGCGTAGTCAAAGGGAGGTCGGATAAAGTATGTATAAAGTGTCTCAAGTGCAGATCTAGAAAGTCGATATTTCAAGCTTCTGAGACAGTTTATCATAGGACTAATTTTTGTACCTAGATTATCAATATGAACATCCCACGAACAAGTTTCAGAGAATGTTAGACCCAAGTGTTTATGGGTGCTCGTGTCTTTAATTTGTTGTTCGAGAAGATAAAGAGGTTGGCTTTTTGTAAAGTTTCGTTTGCATGACATATTGAGGGTTTCAGTTTCCTGTGGGTTGAACAGGTCCTGCCATTTTTTGAACCACAGAGCAATTTTACTGAGGTCGTCATTTAGTATTTTAGCCGACAGTTTAGTATCTTCAACTGCAAGATACAAAGAGGTGTCATCTGCGTATAACCTTATAGTAGATATAATATCCTTCACAATATCATTTATATAATTATTAAACAGTAGAGGACCTAATACCGAACCTTGGGGTACCTGCCGGTACAATTCTCATGTTGGACTTTTCTCCAACTTTTCTCCATTTTTTGAACCACAGAGCAATTTTACTGAGGTCGTCATTTTGGTATTTTAGCCGACAGTTTAGTATCTTCAACTGCAAGATACAAAGAGGTGTCATCTGCGTATAACCTTATAGTAGATATAATATCATGCACAATATCATTTATATAAATATTAAACAGTAGAGGACCTAATACCGAACATTGGGGGTACCTGCCGGTACTATTCTCATGTTGTACTTTTCTCTATTTACTACAACATATTGGGAGCGATTAGTCAGATAGCTGTTAAACCATTCTAGCAGATCACCCCTTATTCCAACTGAAACGAGTTTATATAGTAAACCTTTATGTCAGACTCTATCGAACGCCTTACTTATATCACAGAATACGGCTCTTGTGTCTTTGTTCGAATCTAGATTGCTGCAAAAATAGTGATCGATATCGAGCAATTGATATATAGTGCAGTCCCCCGGTACAAAACCAGATTGTAGTGGGGTTAATAAATTATTGTCGGTCTAATACGAGAACAGGTATTTGAAAACTATTTTTTATATAATATTTTACTAACACTACTTGTTAAAGAAACCGGTCGATAGTTGGTTTTGTTGTGAATCGATTCTTTTTTATGTATTTGGACAACATTGTCCGTTTTCCACATCTTGCTGTTTGCTGCTTAATAAAAAAATAAATAACCTTGTTAACAAGGTTAACAGGTTTACATAAGCATGCACTGATATTGTGAAATGGAACGTTCCCATGTAATTTCTCAATAAATAAACTTTTCTGCATTGATCAGATTGTTACATCATGTTGACCAGTAATTTGTTTTGGAATGAATTTAACCCGTGTTGCGTTTCTTTGTTTGTATAATATACATACACAGGTAAATTAAAAGAATAAGGATTATTTGTTTTACTTATGAAGTGTTCACTATAGATGAGGTTAAGTTCTCGTCTACCCGATAGATGAGAAGACTGCCTGAGGTGTCATCAATTAGAAACAGACGTCAGTTGGTAAATGTTTGATGTGACGGATTATCACACTTCTCCCTTCATCGAGTGAGCGAGAAAACCCCAGAATTTTTTTTTTCAAGTTTAAGGGTTCATAAGGTATGTTTTTAGGCAGAAAATGAAAATTTTAGTTATTCGTGAATTGTTTTGCAAGAGCCGTCTGCTATTCCGGCTGGGTAAATGGTTACAATTATCCAATCAGAAGGAGCTATTTGGTTTGAATGACCCTGGAAACACAAGAGTACTCTTGCATATACAATTTACTGTCTTTATCACTTCAACAAGGATTTTGTATCAGATTAATTTTGCGGTGCATTTGTGTCTTTCAAAAAACAAAGTTCACGATTCAACACACACAAGATCGAAACTTAACCATTTTCAGAAACGGAAATTGAAAGTCCGTGAGTTTAAAAAATCGCTGAACCCACCTGAAACCTTTTCGTTTCGAATCATCCGTACTTAGCGAAACTCGTCCAGTTAAACTGTATTATGTTTATCTTCCGAATAACAGATATGTTTAGTCATCGCAATTAGTTCATGGGATCATGGCTTTTGATTTTGAAAGAGAGAAAGTGAAAATCTAAGGATCAGAAAACGTTATTATCTGCAGACTGTGTTTCGTGAAGGGTTCGGGATCAATGGAAAAATTATTATATATAGATCAAAGGTAACTTCTCTCCGATATGCTGTTATTTTGCCTGCAACCCAATAATGCGTTAAGAATAGAACATTCAGAAAAGTGACACGTATTGATTTGTGCACGGACTGGAATTCAATGATTGGAGCGAATATGTGCCTCATGGGAGTGCGCACCGGAACGCTGCCCCTGGGCACTCAACAATTATTTTTTTATATATTGAGCCGCAAGTTTAATTTGGTATGTCAAAGTACGCTCCATTTAACAGTTATGTCACTTTGATCATCCCACATACCACTTATCATTGATTTAATACCTTGAACTCCAGACGTGCGGGTGCTAATCAATCAGCTTGGAATTACATACTCGTATATAAAAACACGGGAACTCAAGGACCTAGAACTGAACAGAAAAGACAAATAATTCAAGAACTTAATGAACAAGGAAAACCAGATCCTTTAATCAATCCCCCCACAACCTGTCGACTCCCCAGACACCATCCAAATCACCATCCAAATAGGAAGTCACCCAGAAGACACTAACTGGATTTTCGACGTCACTTTTCTAGAATCTCTGATTCTCTATCTGCGATCAGATAAAGCCCTAAAATTATACATCCACAAAGGTGTTTTTTTGTAAGGGTACTTTGTCCCACATCGTCCGTGCGCGAGTTCGGCGCATCAGGAAACCAATATTTCGTAAGTCACTTTCAATCGATGTGATACAGGTGATCGAATAATTAGTTTTCTGTAAAGGTCCCACCGTATGTAGGATAACAGGTCGGTGATGGATCACGAAATACATGGTCAGTTCAATTTGGCCATTTTATTTTCAATTTCACATTGATAGGCCTATGGCTGTAGATCTTCGTCCCCTCAAAGAGCTTGGATTCAATCCCGAGTCAGTTTTGAGACGCATTCAGTTCAAACATTTTACGAAATGATACAACTGTGCTAAACATTCCGGGGCACATAGCTCCTTACTTTCGTTACGAAACTATTCCATTGTGGATACCTCACAAAACATTTACATGGTCGCACTGAAGACAGGGATAGGCCGCCACGAGGCCTGGCAAATGGTGCCTAGTTTCGATTCGATATCGTAGCATTGATTCGATTGGAGTCGCGTAGATTCGGCGTTCTCGAACTATGGTGTCCCTCTACTTCCTGACTTCCTATCTGTGACATTATTCCATCTCGGGATTTTTTCAAATCAAAAGTGTGCTACACCAGAACTGAGATATTGAGCCCGTAAATCGATGCAACGAAGTTCTTAGCTAGAAATGAGAAGCGTGATGATTTGCGTAATTTAGCTGTAAAACAAACATAAAGATTAGAAACACTCTTGTGATCACAAAAGCGGACAGAGAATTTCGCGATCCGCTTGAAGTCCACTGTCCGCATGAAATCTACTATCCGCTTTTCTCTCCACACAACACTGTGGAACCTCACCTGTCGAGAGAAATGTAAGAACATTGAATTTCAGGTGCCATTCCCGTACGTTTTTCTTGATTGGGTCATGATTTTATAGAATTTTATTAAAACTCTCGACCCCTACTAGTGGATGTCTACCACGACCAGATTTCAAACTAATCGAGAACGAGGCCACTTTTGTGATCATAGTTCTGGATAATAGTGCGCCGAGAATACAACATACAGCCACGAATTACGACTATTTTGATGTAATGAATCGTTGCATCAAAGCATATTCCATGATAGAAAATACATTAACTTTTTACATTGATCTCAATGTACGACTTCATTTACATATTGCAAAAATGCGAGTTCGCATCTAAGCTGGGATGGATTGTAAAAATGAAGCAAGTCCACGAAGAACAATGACACTGACAAAAATACTTCGAATACCACTTGCATTGAGCATGGGACTAGACATCTCGTCCACTGAGTTCCAATGTGTTCTATGTGCCTACTGGAGATGGAACTCACGGGACGATCTATCTATAAGATACATTTGCATACCAAATAGGATGTCATTCAACCAAGCATTTTAAAAATTATTGATTTTAAAAACTCGTTGGTAGAGTTCGACCGATAGACCGACAGACAAACCGACCGACTGGCCGATCGACATTGCCACATGTAGAGCTGCTTATCGCTGCTAATTATTACGTTTTTGCATCACGTGGGACCCTCACATCACATCTAGTGTGCAACAGCCTTGAATACCTGGTCAATTGACATGTGATTAAGTTACAACCCCTCTGAATTGTCGGTTTTGCTGCGTTCAAAGTGGTGCTTGTCTTTAACCCGAACCTCAAAGTATCACTTTAATACGTAATGTTTTGAAATCGTGATATACAATCGATAAAGAGAAATTTAGTGACACGCCGATTCGTTAAACTAAGCCTTGATAACTTGATCAATGAGCCTGGCTACTACATGTATCCAATTGAAACCTCTGCGTTCTGTCCTGCTTGCCCTCCAATGTTGACTTGCACCCTATCCGCCCAAACTCACGGTATCCCTGTATATGATTTGCAGAATTGCATTAGTGATTGTGTTCGAGTCAGAAAAAAAGATTCACAAGGCCCTTGGCCATAATCACAGAGAAAAGGGACGGGCTGTCTGATTCGTGGCAAATCGCCACCCTTTACCACATTTTCGGTTGTAATAATCGAGAGCGAAACTTCGAATGTTTTTGTTTCTTGCAGCTAAATTCACGTCAAAATTGTCGAACATGACCTTCTCAAGCCTCATAAGAGAGTTGGGGCACCAACTGTTTAATTATATTGATCTGTTGAGTTATTTTGTTTCTAAATGTTAGCATGGTATCAAGAGGTTTCCAAAAGAAAGCCCGGAAAGCAACATTACCAATGTTTGTCGAGAAGCAGCTTTTCATCTGAATGGGACTAGAAACCTTTACGGAGTAAACAATACGGATGTCAAGCCACGACAAAGAGCCACGATAATTTTTTGCAGCAGGCAGCAGGAGATTGCTGTGTGGAAATTGTGGTTGGTTTTCCAGGATGCCATGGGTGAAATTGTTTATGGTTGTGCGAGTACTTATCCAAAAAGCTCAGCTGTGTATCATTGTGGATCATATAACCTGTAAGCCTTGTTACATCTTACTCCTTAATCGTGCTTTAGTACTTACAATTTATTATCACAATGTGGGTTTCTGAGATGGTGTATTGATATCGATACCGCGTCTCTGGACACATATCAACGAGTCCGTTTTATCTTGAGGAAACGCGCTATTGTCGTAAGATAAATCATTAGATTATCATACTCTATATTAAAAAAAACCAGGGTAGGTATTGTGATATAACATCGTATTGAACTTCAGGCCAACCATGCTCTACATACATATTATCGCTACAGTGAAGTAATCGGGGTCAAAGTATCACGTCGAATTGAGTTGGCCAGATCGCCGGATCAAACGAACTGCCGCAGCAGCGAGTTTTCCAGCGATCTGACCTCCTCAACGAGACGTGATGTGATGACCCAGATCACTTCACTGAAGCGATAAAAAGTTTATTATATGACTATAATTCAACATCGCATGGCAACGCTAGCATTAACAATTCCCCCAAACATTTTTTGGTAAATTGGATAGAAGTAAAAAAGAACTATTTTTGTTTACGCTTTTTTGTAACAGGTGCACACTTCCGGGTAATCCCCCCGATGCGCATGAATACGATAAAAAATATCATGAATACGATAAAAAAAAAAACTCGGACCGCCGTTCGAGCGCACCCATTTCAGCTCGGAGTAAAGTCCTCTCTGCGACCGGAACAGCTAATTATGAGAATTCGAATGCACCCGTAAATATTCCGTCATACTATAGTAATTTGGAATCGGATTCCATACTGTGGATTTTCCGGGAACCAGTAAAAGATCGCCAAACAGTAGTGAAATTTAGCGGTTAAATTACAGTCATATAATAAAGATTATTATCAGTTGAGGTGAGTCTTCGAATTCCGTCGAGTTGATGATACCGGATCAACCAGATCTGCCGTCGTCTCTAATACAGAATATGACAAACCAGAATCATTGACAGCTGTAATAATTTATTTATTATATCAACGATGTAGCCGAAATGGGATAATGTGCCCCCCCCCCCCCCGCCCCCTCACAATGTAAAATGACTACTTTTAGTCCAAGCTTGGATCCACAGGCCATAAAATAATTCTTTTGGTGTGATACGTCCACAGAACGTACCACACCCACAATTATATTACTGCCTTTCGGTACAAATTCGGAATAGTTAAACATGGAATAAGATCTCCAGGTAATATTTATTGGGGTTCAACGACACTTCCACAGCCAGGGTACCATCGTGTCGGAAATACTGTAGACAACCAAATGGATTTTATTTCAATCAACAAAATTTACTTATTCAAATTCCATAAAAAGGGCATTTAGGTCACAGATTCACTGTCATCGGCTTGACATTTCAAAACATGTCCTGGAGGGGGTCCCCTAGGACCCCCAACCAACAGGATGGGACACCCTCCCGTGTTCTTCGCAGCATTTGCCTTTGGCAGTCGAATATGACCTTCGGTGCTCGATGATCCATAAACCCAACTCTTGGCTACACCCCTATTTATGAAACTAACTACGTAAATATTGAATACGACACCTGAAATGAAAACAAATATGAAAATTTATTTCTGCTAAACGATAGATTATCGAAAAAATTGCGGATAGACAGAAATCGTATCCCCCACTGTGAAGATATAGAAATTTTCACTTTTACGGTATTAATCAAAATGGCGACTTTCAAAGCATCACTTCAAGGTGAATACGAGTCAAATTATCACTGGAAATGATCAATTTGTTCTAAAAAACGTATAATGAAAAGAATATCTAGTGTTTTTGGAGTGGATACCGAATATATCAAGCAATAATTCAACGCGTATTCACCTTGAATTGAGGAATCAGATCGCAAGACGCAGCTTGTTTTGAGTATAGATCAAATCACTTCCGCGTATCAATGCTCGACGGAGGCCGGGTTATTATAGGCAGCGATCAGCTGTTTACTTCCATGCATCAATTCAAGATTGAAACGAGTGGAATTATCGATAGGAATGATCAGATTCCTATAAAAAGCGTATAATAAAAAGAAAATCTAATGTTTTTGAGAGGATACCGAAAATTATCTCACTCGTGACCGAGACAAATGTTTTTTTTTCGCTCGCGTAACCGCTCGCGAAAATTAAACATTTATCTCGGTCACTCATGATATAATTTTTGGTATACACTCTAAAACACTAGATATCCTCTATTTATCTTACAACAAGAACGTATTTCGCTCAATACAAGTAAAACCATCTGGACTAAATACAAATATGTAGTGAGGGTAGCAACCGCACGTGAGATAATTCGATTCAGAAAGAGAACGTTTTTACCTGCTCTCATCGAAAACTAATTACACATGTCGAGGCCACCGTTTTTTGAAAACAGTCATTAAATGATAAATAAATCACTAACTTAGCGAAATAAATTAGTCAAGATCATTTTTACAATGAAGATTTTTTATATAGACTTGTCATACATACCTGAAAAATAGAAGCACACAGTTGAAACACAACTATAAACTTCAGCTATAGAACAAGCAGAATAATGAATGGGGATTACGTCATGCACAGATCAAGAATGTAATACCATGACGTCATGATTTTCATTCATAAAAATTCAATTCATAGCCGCTATTTATTTATTTATTTATTGGTGTTTAAAGTCACATACTTATGCACAATGGCAAATCATGACAGTGACAGTTTTATGGGTGGGGGAAGCCGGAGTACCCGGAGAGAACCATCGTGCAACGACGAGCAGCTGCCAGCTCCCCAACATCGTAACTCCGCGCTGCAGCGCAGGCAGGGTTAGATTGGTTGAAGACATGCGCACCATCGACGTGCAGTACGCCCTAGTACACTGCGTCATCGTGCCCCCATGTGGAGAATCGGGGTTAAGTGCCTTGCCCAAGGACACAACGCGGGGGTCCGAATCGATCGCTCAGACGGTCACCCATCCGAGGACTAACCGGGCTCGACGTTGTTTAACTTCGGTGATCTGACGAGAACCGGTTACCGCAACGCCACCGCACCCCAATTAATAGCCGCTGAATGCTTGTCAAAATACTTGCGCAGAAGTGAAGAAAGGGAGGAATATTGTAAGATAAATTGGTTATTACCAGCAATGTATATCTGGTTAATATGTACAGTTATTACCACCAAGTGCGTTTCTGCGATGGTGTATTGAAGTCGAGACCTCGACTCTGGGCATACATCGACGGGTCCGTTACGACGAGTCGATATATGACACAAAGGCGAGGCCGAGACTTCAATACACCATCTCGGAAACCCACTTGGTGTTAATAACATATATATATATTAACCAGATAATACATTATAACTCATGCGATAATATATCACAAAACCTGGCAGTCTAAGATCAGTTTTACCGCGAATCTCATTCAATAACTCATTTTGGGTGTATTAGCCTCACATAAATTATAAAGTAAAGTGTTATCAAATAGACATCGAATAAATTGTTTGTGCAAAGGCATTAGAGTTTTTAACTCTCGAGTGTAAAATAATCGCCTCGATATTATGCGCATGTCGCGCGATACACTTTGAGTCAAGCATGGTATGAAGTAGGGAGGTCACGATTAATCGATTTTCGATCGGTCACGCCAAAATCGATCAGTATTTTTCGTTGTCGAAGAATCGATAAATTTTACCCCGTTTTAGACACTTAATAATTAAAAAAAAATTGATGAAAAAACTATTTTTTTTAAAGGTAAAAGGTAAGGAACGTCGATGTTGAACCTCAAGAAGCCGTTAGAAGCATTTGTCTTTTAGATACATTCAAAGCTTTGATGTTCTGAACTTTTGAGCCGTCAGTGTAATGATCAAGACTGGTCGGCAGTTGCGAACTTTCGAAGTTCACAGCTGATGACCGGTCTTGATTATTACACTGACGGTTCAAAAGTTCAGGACATCAAAGCTTTGAATGTACCTAAAAGAGGATCGTCTTCGTTGTTTACTTGAAGTAGGTCAACTGAGTTGAACTTCATTTTAACGACTTCAAAGAGAAGGAGAGGAGGGTCATCTAGGTACGATTAATCGATTATTTGCGACGAATAATCGATTTCTAAATTCAAAAATCGTGACAGCCCTAGTATGAAGTTGAACAGATGCCACTCTCGTTATCCAGTACTCTGTATTGAAGGGTATACGACGGTGATAAGATATTGTTATTTATTTATTGGTGTTTAAGTTCACATCTTTACACACAATGGCTAACCGTGATCGCAATATGCGTATAAAGTTAATTTCAGCCAATCGTTTATACCTATGTTGCAGACTTCCACTACAACAATTGGTTACCGGGTTCTATTATTTCCGTAAACAAGCACTGATTCGCTCCCAGTGGTAATATTGAGCTATCTGTGATAGTTATATAATAAAAATACTAGTCATTGTAATTGTATCATTGGTAATATTGGTATTATAATAGTATCAAAGACTGTTACACGCTGGTTGCGACTCAAACATTCCACGTGATGCGAAAATCTAATAGGAAACGATTTTTAGCGGCGACAATCAGTTACAATGACTCGTATTATAATGACTGTCATTTTTAATGTCATTATAGTGCCATAGTTCTCGAACCCCAACCAATCAATAATGCAATAAGCAATTCCATGCATCCGTTGACATTAGTATTGTTCTTTATTCTTCAAGTAGTATTTTACGACAGTGTTGACAATATTTGAGGACACTCTCATTGATTCTCATCGCCAAGTACATTCATATATTATACATGGAAAGGATCGCGCTGCCATTGCGATAACCGGTTCTTGTCAGATCACCGAAGTTAAGCAGCGTCGAGCTCCGTTAGTTCTTGGATGGGTGACCGTCTGAGCGATCGATTCGGACTCCCGCGTTGCGTCCCTGGGTAAGGCACTTAATCCCGATTGTCCACATGGGGGCATGATGACGCCGTGTACTAAGGCGTACTGCACGTCGATGGGGCGCATGTCTTCAACCAATCTAACCCTGCCTGTGCTGCAGTTTACTATATTACTATGTTGGGGAGCTGGCAGCTCGTTCCTCGGTGGTTCTCTCCGGGTACGCCGGCGTCTTCCACCCGTAAAACTGTCACCGACACGATATGACCTTGACTGTTAAAGTGTCGTTAAACCTTAATAAATAATAAATAAATAAATATGACATGGAAATCCATAAAGTTAGATTCAAATACTTTTCTCGTCCTAATGGTGCTACATACATCCAACACGAGATGTAGTGTGTAATAATACAGTACAGTGATTAAAATCGCCGACAGAGGATTTCGAACGGATCGTGACCTAGTCGCGATCCGGTTGAAATACTATGGCCGCTTTCATCCCCCACACACTGCGAATCAAACCTGTTCAGAAAAAATACGTCAGTGTTCAATCTCATGTGTTATTTTCGATTGTATTTCTTGATACAGTCTTGAGTTTACAATTTTTGTATTAACCCTTTGAGCCCTGGTGGTATCTTCCATTTCAGTTCAATAAAAGTAACGGGATGACTCCTTATTTATTATTTGGGGGTTGACCAATTAATATTTTCAACGTGCAGCCTTAGGGCTTCACATTGGAAATATTGATTGGTCTAGCCCACACTTGAACTAAGCAACCGTACTACTTAATGAAAGTATGGCGATCATGTTCCTGGGCAGGAAAAAGGCCTTTCGAGTGCAAATGGTGAAGAACTATCACCCACAGATATAACTCTGTTGTGGCCAACTCGCGATTTGATCGGGAAGAAGACCACTTTTGCGATCACAGTGCTGCAATATCTATTCATAAATTCAAAACATTGAATTGTCAAAAATTTTCATTCCCCCTCACAATCGTCCATAGAATGTTAGGATAAAAGCGATAGCAAACAAGCCAACTCTCAAACAGAAAGTGATAATACATTTGTTGATCTCGCAGTAGGTCCATCTCATCTCACAGGGCGCTGTGCTTTGGAAAATATATATTTAGAGTCCACATGAAAAAATGTGGTGTTGTTTACAAGTACTGTTGAGGTAAATTATAGATTTATTAGGTTGCAGAATCGGTATGAACAGCTTCGTAGAAGTTTGTTAAGTGTTGTGGTGTGGTGAACTGAAGTATGCTCCAGACCTCTCCGGGTACTCCGGCTTCCCCCACCCATAAAACTGTCCGACATAAGGTGAGCCTGGCTGTCGAGAGTGTCGTTAAATCCCGATAAATAAATAAATGTTCCAGACCTCAACACAAGGCAAGTGTGCAATGTGCTCTGCGTTTGTAACGAACAACATTTCCTCGTGGAAAAATCAAGAAGGTATTTAAGTGCGTGTATTAACTCTTTACCAAACATGATAAGCAGACGACACTTGCAAAAAAAAATTCTTGAATAACTCATCTTTTTCTTTTTTGCCTCAAAAACATAGGTTATGACCCCTTACTGGAACGAGCTCGACGAGCTCATTCAAACGAGGGGTCATAACCTATGTTTTTGAGACAAAAAATGAAAAGAATAATGAAAATTAATTGGCGATTTTTGAGGATAGCGCTGGCCGGTTTTGACGTTACGTTGGGTAAAGGGTTAAACCGTTTGGGCTCCTCACTTTTGATAATTTTTCATAAAAAATATGAGGTTAGTCAAGAAACGGTCCTATGCAAGGCCATCGTCCGTCGATAGGCGATCTATTTTATAAAGAGAAAATCCCCCCAACGATTCTGCAATCTGCGGTGAAAAATTCGAATTGGTTTCAGTAAACTAGGCAAGGAAAGAGTTATTGGTGAAAACCAGAACTAATTGCGTGTTCTGTGCGGAAAATAGTGCTCAACGGGCACGAATGGATCAAATCAATATCTCTACCGCCAGTACAGAGCCCACCACCGGCTCAACAATCTCAAACTGGTCATTGCCGCATAAATCTTTTCCTTGGTGATATTTCGTTCCACTTGAAGACAACCCAGTTAAAGCCTTTGGCTTGTTGCTGAATCCATTTCCATGTTTGTTACGTTTTTGTCAATTTATGCTTGTTACTGTATAATTTAAACATACTTTGGAAATAAATATTGTTTAAATTAGAACTAATTTACCGGACGAGTTTCGGAAATTTCCTAATAAACCAGGGTCGATTTGAATTTTATATTTATCACAAGATCCAAATCCGATGAAAGATGCCTAATGGATCAAGACACAAACAACGCTTCCTTTAAGGCATCGAATTGTGTTGTCAGAAACAATGCGTTGTTTAGCAGATTGTACGATCGAAAAAGTTCCCAATGTCGTAGATATCTGAATCATTCAATAATAAAATTTTTATTAAAAGAACGTTCAAAACTCAAAAAGCCATGTCTTAAATATGTAATTTAAACAGACGACCAGAGGACAGGGCTCAGGTTTCGCGCAAGAATACAACGGCCAACACTCGGTGTTACTTCCAAAGTTTTCTAGGTTGTTCATCCTTTTACGGGCTTTAAAGTATGTTCTTTTAGCTTAAATTGTCCATGTACTTCTTACGCTTTTTCACAGAATGCGGGTTGTTTCCCTTGTAGCACAGTCACACTCCGTTTCGATAGTTTTCGTAATGCCCTCCATTCCATGCATTACAGAAGAAACAATATATACCATGACTATGGATACCAAGCTCTCAATCCACCAGTCAAATTCTATAAAGAATTGGACTCTGCTAAGACTTGGAACCAGTCTAGCCATTAACCCTTTACCTAACATAAAAAGCAGACGACACTTGCAAAAAAATTCTTGAATAACTAATTTTTTCATTGTTTGTCTCAAAAACGGTGGTTATGACCCCTCGTTTGAACGAGCTCGACGAGCTCGTTCCAGCGAGGGGTCACAACCCATGTTTTTGAGACAAAAAATGAAAAAAAAATAATGAAAATTAATTGGCGATTTATCTTTTGTATTGGTGGTGAGAACTCTGATATATTTATCTTCAGTCAATACAGGTTATTTATCTTACAGTCAACATGTATTTTGTCTGTATTAACTCCGCAACTGTCGTGTATCCGACCCCCTGGTACAGATGTTTGTACCAGGAGGTCGGATACAAGCACGCTCCTTTCGCGTGAGTTCCATTTTTTTTTCTTTTTGTTCATCCGTACGAATAAATAGTTCGTTATGTATTCGTCTACATTTTTTATTTATCCCCAATATATTGTAAGATAAAATGATTATTACCATTATTACCAATATGTGGATGTACAAAATATGTATCCGAGTCTCGCGCCGGGTTCTAATGGTAGATCTGGCCTTAGAACCCGGAGCTCGACTCGGATACATATTTTGTACATCCACATAATGGTAATAATCTCTATGTAACACAACTCACCAATTTTCGAACAAATTGTTTGATGACCATAAGATCATAACTAACTGTCAAGGTCATAACTTAAAGTTGCGATTTTCTTGTTTAAAGGTGTATATATTTTTTATAATTTTTCTCCTTCTATCTAAAAGCCAAAGATATGTATATGACGGACCCCGAAAAACCGATTTGTTAAGAAAGCCATATGTGAATCTAAACAGTAATAAATTATATGAAAGTGACTACTGTTATGGAGAGGAATCTCATTCGGAGTCTTTAACGCCAGTTAGCGATTTTCTAGTCTGAAACAATGACCTTGCCTTATAAGCTTTAAACATAAGACATTCGTTTAGCCATGCAAGGTAATCAGTCATCTAATTATATGGTCATCAGTGCCGATAATCTCCTAATTATAATGGCGCGCGTAGGGTGCCTGGTGTTGTACGGGACGCAAATTGACTGTCAGAAATGTCTAAGTATAGCAAATTTAAAAGAATTTAAAAGAGAATATTAAATTAGGATAGATCGAAGTTCAAGAGAAGCAATTAAAACGCGAATTAATGTTCTGGCTATCGCAGGGTGGGGGGGGGGGGGGTGGAAAAAATTTGCAAAACACTGATGCCGGGGTGGGTGGGTGGTCAAGGAGGACAAAAACAAATTGTTTCCGATGCTTGCAATTTTTTTCCTCAGACACATTTGGCCAAAATTGTATACCATAATCAGTGAAGTATCATTCAAGAACCAATAAAAAGACATTCAAGTTATCGGGGGTACCTACCATGGGTTATATACGATTATAAAACTGTTATTGTGGCTGAGTTATGATTCGGCTTATAGTGATAAAATGTATGAGATATTGAATAATGCAAGTTAAAATGCATCACTAATTGCAATTATCAAACACTGCACTCTAAGGATAAGTTATCTTGAGGGTGTTCTGTTTGATTAAATTTCTAATATGTTCACCCTGGTGAGATCGGCTGGCTTAGATGAGGAGCAAAGACAATTATGTGAAGTCAGGAACAGTTACAGATTTCAGCTGCAGGAACAATTCTGTACAACGATGTATCCAGACCTATTACGAAAACACCATTGACTCTCATTGCCATTGTAGGAAGTATGCCACACAGAAACTACTAAACATTGAACCTGATTGAACTGCTAATTTATTTCAAACACATCTGAGAACACAGGTGTCAACAAAATCATGTACCAGACCTTCTAGGGCTGGACTTAAAATAAGTAATAAATCCCCTCCCCCCAACCTAGCCATGCCCCACCCAAACCTTCGTCAAAAAAATAAACAAATACATAAATGACTAAACTCATTGCTTTTTGCATACACATACCGTGGAACCTCTCTTGAGAGACCAACATTTTTGCCAGACAAAAGGGGTCTTTCAGACAGGTGGTCTGTCAAGACCACCTGTCTTGAAAGCCCACTTTTGTCTGGCCGAAATGGTATGTTGTCCTGTGTTGTCCACATAAAACACGCTCTAGCACAAAAGAGTTGGTTCCTCAAAAAGGTGGTCTCTCAAGAGACGTTCCACTGTATATATGAATGGAGAACACAATGGGTTCTGATGGGTTGAGTAATTTATGATATTTAACCCTTTACCTAACATTCTTTTGTAAAATACAAAAAAATCAAAATTCTCATATAACCAGTACGGTTCAATAAGGTTACTTGAAATAAACACATTTATGGCTAACATTAGAACTGGCTCGAAGAGTCAATTCTAATGTTATCCATATTTGTGTGGCTTTATTGTGGGTTATATTTGGATATATAATCCACTTTGGATGTTGTTGGTTTATTTTGGTTACATTTATTGTGGCCACTATGTTAGGTAAGAGGTTAATGCCTCTACCTGAGTGTTACATGAAATTTACACAGATTGAAATACTTTTAGGAATGACTCAGAATGACCAAGCTGCATAGAGATTTTTTTTGGCTACATAAACACCCTTCACTTTGATATTGAAGTATACTTTCTCATCCGCAATTATCTCTCTTCATGTCAGTCCATGCTGGTTCATGCATGTAGTCAAAAAAATCAACAATTTGTATGATATTTTACAAAGCTCTCTGAACTCGGTCGAATACCATATATATTGTTGGTTTCTACAACATGTCTGAACACATGGAGAGATAACTATAGGTACAAAGTCAATGATATGACATTCAAGAGTGTTAATGAATTACAATAGAACATGCCTTAAGAGACCGATGGCTTTGGAGACCATGTTTTATATGGACATACCTGGAAATACCAGCTTTAATCTATATTTGATTTGTTATGGGAGACCATCTGCCTTAAGAGACCACTTTGGTCTGATAAAACGGATGTTCTTTCTAGACCTGTCCTACTGTACAAGGTCAATCACTCAATACTGTATGATAAAATTGGTTATGGCGCAGTATGGTGGGATGGATGATGCAGAAGCATGTATTTAGTGGGGGTGGGTGGTTCAGATAACCCCGGAAAAAATAGTAAAACTGGAAAAAAATTACATGGGGTGGGTGGGTCCTCCGACTGGTCAAAAACAAAAAATCGGCATCGGTGTCTGCAAATTTTTTCCTAACCCCCCCCCCCCCCCCCCCCTGGCTATCGTAATAAAATCGGGTGATTTCTCGAAAATGTCATTCCAATATGAAAGCGTGTAAGAGTGTGGGTCGTAGGTGAGGAGCTGGTGAGTCCCATGCTATAGGTTAGAAGAGGTGCCGCATCGGTGTGAAGGTAAAGGCACGTTGCAATGTTAGGGAAGCCACAGAGTTCATAGTTAGAGTATGAACAGTGGCGGGCACAGTCGGTGGCCACATACGAGTGTAGGAGTAGTACGAGCCCCTTGAGCTCACGGGCTTGGTATTTGGGAAGACGGCATACCTGTTGTAGAAGGCAAGCCATACGTAGGCAGAGTAGGCTTTGACTGCATGAAGATTATTCTGAGACAAATGGAGGGGAGCGTTTAACCCGATAAGTGGCGACTGCTTGAGTGAAAAGCGTCCAATAAAGCGACAATAAGCTAGTGGCCGTGCGACGGGAGTGGTAGAGTGACATTCCGACACTTCGTAGAGGGAAGGCGATATAGTAAAGTTACAATACGTTAGTGGTCGTGGGTCGACAGTGGAAGATTGAAGTGAAAAGGCGACCAACGTCCAAACACCAGCGACAAGGAAGGGAAACCAGCGTCAACAGAGATTGCGGGTCCGCAAATGACTCACAAACTGTGTGGGTGGGGTGTGATTGACGTTTTGTTTTTCTGATTCATTGGATTTCATGTAAGTCACAAAATAACATATGTATTTATATATATATGTATTACAATTGTTTTTAGTGAACCCCTGTTGATTTAACCTTTTTGAGGAAAAGTCATTGATCCTTCAGGATAAGAACCATCCCAACAAAAACGAAACGGGAGGGTTCGTCACGGTGAGACATACATTCACGCACGAATTCAGGCGAGTTTTGGCTGAATACGCGGCGTGAATGTATTTCCCCCAGCAACGACAAAGCCCGGTTTCCGACACTAACGCAAACATACTACTTGTATATATCCAGGCACAGTTGCGGCTTTCTACCTCTTAAATTGCCTCCCATAAACAACTCCGCATTTTTCATCATTCTTTTCCAGGCGATAACAGGCTATCTTTTCTCCTTACAATATACATGTTATCTACTTTATTATAAATTAATTCGATTCAATTCAAGACTTTATCCCGCAATTATAACAATGTCAATGAGGTGAGTTGAGGTGAATTCTGAAAGACTTATATAAGGATGTTCAAGTAAACTTAGCCTGGATAACACAAGAACAAATCGTGTGCCTATGGAGATAGACCTAAAGCAGGGGTGTATCCTTCCGCCAATTCTTTTTGCATTGTGCATCAAAGATTAAGGGGATGAACTCCTGCAAAGCGACGAGGGGGTAGAAGTGTGGGAACTGAAAATCCCATGGCTATTTTTCGCAGATTATTAATATGGTCCTAGTCTAAGAAAGCGAAGGAGGTGGGGGCAATTGTTCGGAGATATTGGAACAAATGGAGACTCGAACTAAATGAAAGCAAAAGAAAAAAATTATACTTGTGGGCCGTAAAGTGGAACCTACTCGAAAGTGGAGAGTGGGGTAGTTTTGTATTCCGAAAGGTCTTAGTGTGGGAGAGACATGTTACAATGAGTATTTGGGGGTAAAGATAAACATTATGGGAAAAGGCACCTACCGAAACCACACGAATAACCTAACTGTGAAGGGGAAGTGATCGTTACTCAAACGAAACATACAGGGAGAAACAGCTTCATCAAGGTTTTCGTGGGGAAACAGTTTGGGAAATGGTGGGTGTACCAAGTATAGCATATGATACGGAAGTTATACCTTTGAACCAAATGACTTTAATGAGCTTGGAAACCCTGCAAAACGATGCAGGCCGATGGATAACGGGGTCGAGTAATGCCACAGCACTAGAAGCAATGAGGGGTGAGCTCGGGTGGATGAGGATAAAAGACAGGATAGACTTAATGAAACTCTGCTATCTTAACTATTTGGTAAATCTCCCCGGTACCCGATGCTGTAAATTAATGTTCCAGAATATTTGTAATTCAAACACAAAGACAGGTTGGGTAGACCAAGTAAGGGAGTTAATAGAGAACAATTCAATGGAGATCTCGGACTTCGAAGTGGGCACAACCCATGGTGAAAAAAGAGAAAGGGTCATGGCGGATTGTAACCATACTTGGCAAGATGGGATAAAAGCAAAGAGGTCTATGGGTGCCCTGCGTGATAAAGAGAAACCAGATTTTGAAGAGTACCTTAATGGCGCCTTTGGGGGCAGTAGGGGGGCACCGTTTTTCAAGATGAGGTCGCTGGAGCTGGAGCTTAGGGGAAATTTAGGAACGACAGTGAAAAGGAGAGCCAAATGTGTAATTCTTACGTAGTTGAGACCCTGGAACACTTTCTATAAGAATGTCCAAAATACCAGTGTATGAGAATCAGATTCACCGTAAGTATAATGGGGAAATGGGATGGGAGAATGAAGGTATTGTGGTTAGTGGGTGATATAAAGAAGAGGGTTAGTATGCTTATTGAAGATATTGGGAAGAATGGGGTACGGGATGTCATCAATCAGTTTGCCTCCGAGTGCTGGGAGGAGAAAAGAGGCTTGAGAAGGATAGGGAGGTATTTGGGAGCAGGGGAACTAATCAAGCCCTTCTCACCTGAGAAGCGCAACAAGCCAGTGGCCGGTCAAAGTGTTATTAATATAATAATAATATAACTTTTTCTGTGAAGGATTTGTGCGTCTTCTATTACGTCGACTTGTATTTAATTATTGGAGTTTAACGACACTTTCGACAGCCAAGGTCACCTCGCGTCGGGCAGTTTTACGGGTGAACGAAGCCGGAGTACCGGGAGAGAACCACCGAGCAACGGCGAGCAACTGTCAGACTGCCCAACGTACTAACTCCACACAAGCAGGGTTAGCATTGTCTGAGGACAAGTCCACCGGCGGCGTGCAGTAGGCCTTAGTACACAACGACACCGTGCCCCAGCGTGGGCAATTGAGATTAAGTGTCTTACCCAAGGACACAATGCGGTTGCCGCAGGTGCGATTCGAACCGAAGACCTCCCGACTTGCTGCTTGCATCTCTACATTCTGAGCCACCGCGCTCCTACGTCGCACTGAATAATCGCAGAAAGCAATCAAGTGTGTGAATTTTTCAGATCTTAGAAAAAACAACTTTTCCAACATGAAAATATGTAATCACGTGACCAGATCCAACACGGTCCCATCCTCGGTGTTCACTTTTCATTTATGTGTTCTGCTTTAATTATTTTTTGCTTAATGGTCCCCCCCCCCCCCCTCGGTGGCCCAGTTTATGTTAATTTCAAAGCCAATTGGTGCTAAATAATGACAGTTTCTGAACTGTTTAGTTGTTTACTTAGTTTATTTCTCACAATATCGTGATTGATAATTATCAATCAGAACAGATTATGACCCATCATTTATGTATTCATGTAAGACAAGCATTTATGCCACGTGCATGTGCTGTTGAGTGCCTTTTCGTTAACTATTAAAGTCCACATTCGATTGCGATAGCAAGAGAGAAGATGCAGTGAAGATGCAGTTAAGAACCATCCTAAGTGAACCATCGATTTTAAATATTCTCTTGTTCATATACATGTAGGATGGATCAAAGACTACCTCTCGTGGGTCCTGTTATGTGGTTTTGTTTATTTTTATCGATTTTATTATGTGATTTTGCCTGGTTTTGTTTCAATGAATATTATAAAACGTTATTGATTAGAATCTATATATATTTACAAGCCTTTGCCCTGACCCTTACGTCTATAGTGACATGACAGTCTTAACTATTGCTATTAATACTTGAATCTGACAATTTTTCAAGTTAGTTTAGACCATTTAAACAATTCAGAATGTGCTCTTGGACAAAACTAATGCAAATTCCTGAAACATCCGCAACATTCTACAAAATCTGACCCGAAACATAAAAACATTTTTAAAAAATGAAGGCAAAGAAATTCTTCTCCAATACTGGTACCCATCCCTATGAGATGACTCACTGAAACCAATTTTTCTTCACAAATTAACACGTATGGGCTACACTATAACGAAAGTGGATGCATTACTGCATTTCTCGTCACAGGCAATCATTAAAAATAACAAATATGATCAAGTAGATCTGAAAAATTTTTAATAAAAAAATTTGCACAATCCTGAAAAAAATGTGTTTTTGCGGCTCAGGTAAAATCGCACTCATCAACCCCTACCGAACGTCTCGCAAAACATCCGGCCTTCTCCTAATATAATATGCCTGAATTCATTCCCCTAACCCTATTGGGGGCACTGGTGCAAAATGCAAGTTTTGTTAGAAATCCCCTTAAATTGTGGGGACGGTCTGATAATATAGAACATCCTCACCACCAATGTAGATGCGGATACATGTGTATCCCTCCTATCTCTCTCCCTCTCCCCAAACCTACAACAAAGCTCTACATCACACAACTCAGTTTGAAAGATAATATAGATAAGCAATAACAAACGTGAAAGGTTTGAAAAACCAAATATGACTGGAGATGTTTGTGATTCGGAAAGAACTCTGAAAGCACCGGGCACGTAGCTGCATGCAGCAAACGTGATTCGAACAATACGATGGAGATGTAATCAGTAATGTTTCTTTTCAATTGTACTTTCGATCAAACGTATTTTAATTGCACAATCAACAGGAAGCAAAGTGTACTATAGACCTCTTAAGTTCTCCCCCCCCCCCCCCCCACCGAGATATTCAAAATACACGTAACAATATGTCAACAGCGTATATCAAAATTTAAGAAAACAATAACATTAGCTTAGTAAAATTAATAGTTTATTGATAACCCCTTGTATAGTACGTCATTTGGAATATCTATTTAAAACAAGCTACCAAATCGCGTATTCTCTCTTCAAAACACAGCTCTCAACAATTCACAAGAATGTGCTACATCGGCTTATTCCAGTGAGGACCACGGGGTATGTTTACAATTAATCAGTAAAAAAAGAGAAGCGACTTCGTCAACGGTAGTTTTAGCTGATGCATTTCGCAAAGTGTTTAAGGGGACGTCCAACGTAACTTTGGTCAAATTTCAGGTAATTTTCTCCAAAGTTCAGAGAAGGTCAGAAAGGAATAACTCCAATAAATGATATATCAATTTGTTTGGAATGAAACACAGATTTTGTGGAAACTAATAATTGCCATGGGACAGTTACCATGTGGCAGAAAGCACTTCCTGAAAGTCTGCTATGGCATAAGTAAGAGATCGGATTATATACAATAAAATACCATAAATTTATTAAGTAGTTAACTTCTGCAATCCTTCTAGTACAGACTCGGAGAAATCTTTTTATCATTCTTGCAAGGAACGAACGAGACCAATTGTAATTTAGGATTCCTACATTTCAAAAGGTCTGCCATTTTTCTTGTGTTTATTTACCTCTTATGAAGTTCACCATGGGTCAAATCCACGCAGTTCAGAAGAATAAGTATGGAGTCATGAGAGAGTGCATCAATGAATGAAAGTGTCAATGACACTGTAGCTCAACTTGTCAAGACATGTACATGTATAGTATGTGACACAGCAATGACAAACATCTAGGTAATGACCTGATAACAAAGGTACATATAAAGTATTGTAACGGTCTGTACATAAATACTGACCGTAGCCTGTAACAAATGCATAGGTAAAGTATTGTAAAGGTGGGTGACAGTCAGATGCTAAACTAGAAAAGAAATCTTTGAGTCCCAGAGTGGGTCTGACTGAACCCCAAAATATTTGTTCTCATAGCACAGTGATAACAAAGGCACCCCAAAACACACTCATTCCTGTCCCAAGGTGAAAACAAAGGTATCCAAGAAGTTTCGTGAAGATCAGTCCATAAATACGAGCTGTATAGAAGTTGTGACAAAAAACTGATTGGACCTAATTTCGGTACAAAATGGCCACTGGCAGCCATCTTCAATTTTGGACCGCACTCAGAAACACTTGTCCTCGTCCCTAGGTGATAACAAAGGTACCCAAGAAGTTTCGTGAAGATCGGTTGATAAATACAGCCTCTAGCCCGAGCCGTATTGACATGTGCACTTACAGTGTATAAGTAGCACTAAATAAATCAAAATTCATCTAATTTGCATACTTTCTGCACGAGAAAAAAACTGTATTATATGTGATGTATCCCATGGTACTAAAAATTCACACAAAAAATTTTCAAATCAGCGCTTTCATATGGAAGTTCTGTGCAAAAATCTGATTGCACCTAATTTGGTACAAAATGGCTGCCATCGGCCATCTTGAATTTAGGACAGCACCCAAAAACACTCGTTCTCGTCCCACGGTGATACCAAAGGTACCCAAGAAGTTTCGTAAAGATCGGTTTATAAATACGGCCTCTAGCCCGAGCCGTATTGGCATTTGCACTCACAATGCTGAAAGTAACACTAAATACATCAAAGTTAGTCTAATTTGCATAATTTACGTACGAGAAAAAACCCGTATTATATGTGATGTATCCCATGGTACTAAACATTCATACAAAAACTTTTTCAAATCAGCGCTTTCATATGGAAGTTCTGCGCAAAAATCTGATTTCACCGAAGTGTGTACAAAATGGCCGCCACCGGCCAACTTGAATTTCGGATCGGACCCAAAAACCCTCGTTCTCGTCCCACGGTCATAACAAAGGTACACAAGAAGTTTCGTAAAGATCGGTTCATAAATACGGCCTCTAGCCCGAGCCGTATTGAATTGTTGACGGACAGACGGACCATGGCATAAGCTCAAATCTGGCTTCGCCAAAGTTGAGCTAAAAATGAAGAATGTCCAATGTGACTTTTGTGAGTCTGCTGTGACCATACCCCCCCCCCCCCCACCTCCACAATTCTGTGCCATTTTGCATGAGATATGTATCAAATTGGTAAATTACGATGCGATTGATACACCAAAAAAGGGTAAACTGCCAAACTTTCTCATTTAGTATTATATGTGTCCATTTCAGGGGTTGCATGAGCAATAAGAGCTGCCAAGTGTCATTTGAATATTCAAGTGTGGCCAAAACAACCTCAAATGACCTGTCCTACATGCAGAATATTTTCACCAATCGGCCACACTGAGAAATCCTGGTTTCCAATTCATGTATGTACATGATTTGGTATGCTTCTTTTGTTTTGGAACTAACGGCCTCCCGTAGTTGCATGTTTGGGGAGGCTTGGCTGTTGTTTTCTTATGAGATTTAAGAACATTATTAACTGATGTGTTTACCAATACTAATTTCATAGGCAGAGGGTTACCGACCTGAACAATATCGGAATTGTGTTTGTAATTAAATTCATTTATCTAAACGCTTATAACACGTTGTGGTCTCATTTCGGTAATTCGTATGAATTTTTGGCCGCCGAGCGGAATGTTTCTATTTCTGTCCACAGATTGTCAACACAGATAGATTTTCACAACCTTTTGGTGCTAACAGCGCTCAAAATCGATGCTGATCCGTCTTATACACAATGCGGTTGTGCGAGGGAGATATTTAAATTTACGATGGTACGACATTTCGCTCTATGTGGTGAACAGGAAGAAATGTCATGTCATTTGATCTGAGCCCACCTTAATGTTTAAGTCTTTCCCCGTGACATCATAAATTCTATCTGTGATATTTTTAGTATTCTAGTTGTATGGACGCTTCTCATTGGACAATGATGAGTTGATGAGTTGTTTTCGTGCAGAACGGCGGGAAGAGAAGTGAATTCAGCACTCCATTCTTTGACTTGTCATCGTGTGGATGTCAGTTTTGGATCTTGGAAGATCTGCTTATCCAAGTACGTTGGGCCAAGACAGAAGCTTTCAAAGCCATCAAGACTAGCAACCTTGATCTCCAGTACAGCAGCATACTTGGGTAAGTTATAGTAGAATTGCATTCTATTTAAATATAGTAATGACATTTCAGTGGCGACGAGAGATGTTCTTTTGAACCTTTGGGGAGATTATTGTCCTCCACTCGTTCAGATATATATTTGTTCATTATTTTGCTTTTACAAAATATGAAGTAATCGATTTTTTGTCGATTATGTAGGATTTTGATCGATTTGTTATCGATCAAGTGGTTGATCCATACTTTGCTTTGGGTCGAATAGTTCATGTGATAAAATTTCCGTTTACACGGTAGATCACGTGAATTGAACTGTCACATTTTTTGACAGAAGGATATCCCCTGATCAAATAATCGGGATCTCCTTGGATTACTGAAAGAAAAATATTTTTTTTTCTCTCAGTTGTAATTATGTTAAATTAATTTGAACAGATGTAATTATGTTGAATTAATTTGAACATTTTTGTACATAAAAATAGGATATTATTAGGCTACAAAAGTGGATTTTGTAGTCACAGAATTAAAAATTTGAAAGAATTTACAAAGTATACAAGTTTGAAAAGAAAATGGCTTCTAATTTTCAACTTAGTATCAATACTTGTACATGGGAAGACTTCCGTCTGCTCCCAGGGGTAGCAACCAAAAGGGCTGATATTATTTTATAGTACAGGCATAAGTTTAGTTTTTTGACGCCCGAAATATTTGAAGCTCTGCCCCTGAGAATGAATATAAAACCTCTGACAAAACTGATAAATTTTTCTGTTTGTTCTGACAACATGAAATTTAATTCTTCACCTAGAATGCAAGACAAAACAACAATAGAAAGACTTGTATACGTTTTAGACATTTTTGACAGCCATCCTCCCACAACGGATGATCTAGAAATTTTGTGGTCTGAATGAATTTTGTATTAAAAATCAGAAACATTCCAATTTCAGTTCAGATATACAAAGTGGAAATTTGTTGGGGTTTTCCCAACCCAAAGATAAACCAATAAATAAAAGGGAATCGGCATTTGGGGACCATGATTCAGAGAAATCAATAGATTTTAAAACTTTAAGTATTGGTTCGATGGTGTCTTCTACACCAAAGAAAAATGAATCAATGGATTCCAAAATCAGTGATCTTTCAGTCGGTGATCAGATTTCTCTGTTAAAGGTAGAAAGAATTAAATTGGAATCACTGTTAAAAGATATTGACTCCAAAACTAAATCTTTGGAAGAATTCGAAAGTAGGGGTTCCCAAAGGCCGATTTTAGGTAAAAAATCTACGATTGGGTCTCTATTCGACTCAATAGATAGGTTCCCAGTGGTACCTAAAACTGAACCAGTTTCGCAATTGGATATTAATCCTGATGTTGGTCATTTGCTTCCTCGACGAAATATAACAAGACCTATTTCGAAAACTCCAGAAGCCATAGTAGCAAAGCAGTCAATGCAGAAATCTTTTATCCCAACAAATAACAGTAGAAATACCTGGAATTTGCCGTCAGGAATTAAATTTGATGGTAAATCCAAGTTTTCAGGTTTTATGGCCAAATTTGATAGATTTATCAATCAGGGATACATGGATGATAGTGATAAGATCACTGCATTGTGCTTTTGTTTACAAGACAAGGCATTGGACTACTATGCCTTCTTAAATAAAACAAACCCTAATATTGAATTTGATGAATTAATAAAAAAAATTCAAAATAAAATATGATTCACAGCAACCCCCTGAGGCATTGAGTGCTCAGTTTCACTCAATGGTTCAGGAAAAAGATGAACCAATTACAGATTGGGCTGATAGGGTTTTGGAATTGGCTGTGAAAGTATGGGTAGGATCTCCCCAGAACATCTTGTATGGACATGCCGTTTCACGGTTCTGTCAAGGCTTATTTGATAGGGTGACTGGTGACTATGTTAATGACCTGCAGTTACCGTCTCTTGAGCTGGCTGTTAACAAAGTCCGTTATATTCAAGCCAGCCAAAATTTAAATAAGAAGGTCAGAACTGTGAAATTCCAGGTAAGTGAACATGAGGGGAGAATTGGAATACGAGAAGTGAGTAGAAATAACGATAAGTCATCTAATACTGACAATGGTTATAGAGTGCTAATGCAGCAAATACAGGAATTAAAAAAAGAAGTCCAGAGTTTGAAAATTAGTACAGGGACACAAAAAAAGAAAATGAAATTTAGATATACAAAATATGGACAACCAATATGCAATTCTTGTGGTTCTGCTGGGCACATAATGAGGTTTTGCTCTAGTTTAAATATTAAAAACCGAATGTCAAGTAAAAATCAAAATGGCAGTTCGGGAAACTAGTGAGAGACGGGCCTGCAGGCCGAGGTTCGGCTCAAAATGACCATTTGAAAGGCCTAAAAAACATCTTTCAAATGTTGAAAATAATAGTGTTCAGGGTGTTTTGGTCCCATCCCGATCGGGAGGGGAACAGCAGCCTGTGCTATTCCAAACCAATTTACAAATTGAAAATGAGAAGGGAAATTCGGCTATGGCACCGGTTACATTGGGTGGGGTGCAGTCTCCAAGGAAATCATTCAAAGATTCTGAAAATTTATCGGCTACTTTGCGTCCATCCTATTTGGGAGGGATGCAGTCGCCTGATGAATTGATGAATATTTTTTATTGTAATTTGGATTCTATGCGTTCATCCTGGTTCGGAGGGATGCAGTCTCCACAAAAAGTCACACAAAAAATCGGTGATCCTTTTATGAGTCTGCTTGATTCGGCAAATGAAGACTGTTCCCCAGTACTAATACCGAAAAATAATGCCATTCAAAATCAGCAGGAAAACACAGAGGTTGTAAATATGTATAAAGCAAAAAAGTGTTCATTTTATCCTGAAAATAATAGTACTTCCAATGTTTTCTTGTTAGATTGTGCATTAGAGGAATTGGCCGAAAAGGGTGTTGTTGATTCGACTCCTGTATTGAATCCTTCCATTGTCAGTGCTGCAGGTAGTATTGAACATTTCCACGATGAGAGTGTCCTTGATTCAAGTTTTAAAGTGTTAAAAATCCATAGGGCTCTTATAACTGTACCCTTGAATTTAAATAACATTAAAATTGACGCTATCATTGACTCTGCAGCAGAAGTGTCAGTAATTTCGGAAGAAATTTATCGTGGGTTAAATCCACAAACTGCGATTGTCAAATCCTTGAGTTTGCGAGTGGCTGCTAAAGACAGTAGTATGCCTCGGTTATATGTAGGACCTGTGAACTTGGGGTTGGGTGGCCAGGTATTTGAAGAATTCATATATGTTGCTCCCATTATGGACGACATGTTATTGGGATTCAAATTTTTAAGTAAACATGGTATTAAAATAGATTTATCAAAAAATGAACTTTTGTTAAATCATGAAAAGATAACTCTGAGTTGCGGGGAGATTCAGGATTTGATGAATCCTGGTATGTCTATTGTAAAGAATACAAAAGTTTTAAAGGAGTCATCTTTCGAGCATATTTCTGATGCATCATCTGAGGAAATTATTGACACTAAAATTGTGGATTTTTCACCAGATCATACTGAAATTCAGTCAAAACCTCAAAAGTCATTGAATTCTGTTTCTTCCTCGGATTCTTCAGTTCTTTCGGGTATTAGAGACTCGGAAAATAGTTCTGAAACATCATTACCTGACCATTTAACTGACTTGTTCAATAGATCAATTAAAAATTTGCCTGAATCTCAGCATGGAAAAATAAAAAAAATGCTTGTTGAGTTTCAGGATGTTTTTGCCAAACATGATTTTGATTTAGGGAATTTTCATGCAGTGGAACATTCCATCCCTACTAGAGATGCAAAGCCTATTAAACTCCGAATGCGAAGGGTCCCCGATGCTTTTGCTGAGGAGGAGGAGGCAATACTGAATAAAATGCTGGAAGCTGGAATTATACAGCCATCCACTTCTGAGTGGGCGGCTGCCCCTGTTTTGATACGAAAAAGGGATCAAACTGTTAGGTGGTGCCTTGATTATAGGAAATTAAATTCTGTAACCACCAAAGATTCTTTTCCACTTCCATTATTGACAGAGTGTCTAGATGCCCTGACTGATAATGAATGGTGTTCTAAATTAGATTGCAATCAGGCATATTATCAAATCAGGATCAAAGAAGAGGATCGTCACAAAACAGCATTTGTGACGAAATATGGGTTGTTTGAATTTGTTAGAATGAGTATGGGTCTTACTGGGGCAGTTGCTAGTTATTGTCGAGCAATGAATCTTGTTCTACAAGGTCTTCTATAGAAAACCACGTTGGCTTTTGTAGATGATTGTATGGTAATGGGAAAGGGGGTGGAAGGTCATTTAAGTAACTTACGGGAAGTTTTTTTAAGGTTACGAAAATATGGACTGAAATTAAAACCCCGTAAATGCATTTTATTCCAGAAAGAAGTACAATTTTAGGCAGATTAGTTAAGGAAAATGGGCTGGAAATTGGGAATAGTGCAATTGATGTTATAAAAAATTGGCCCCGCCCTGAAAATGCCAAACAAGTCGAGAGATTTATGGGTTTAGTAAACTATCATAGAAGTTTTTGTAAAAATTTTGCAGAATATGCTAGACCCTTGTATCAATCAATCAGGAAAAAACCATTTGTTTGGACTGACGAACTGGAAAATTGTTGGCAAAAACTTAGGACTGATTTAATGAATCCCCCAGTGTTAGCCATACCAAATAAAACGGATCATTTTATTCTGGACACAGATTGTTCCCAATTCTGTATGGGAGCTGAGTTAATTCAGGTCCAGAATAATGAAGAAAAGGTTATTTCTTTTGGTAGTCTGGCTCTTTCCAAAGAACAACAAAACTACTGTACAACCCGTAAAGAGTTATTGGCCGTTATTGTCTTTACTAGGCAGTACAGGCATTATTTATTGGGCAGGCCATTCACATTGAGAACTGATCACAGTAGTTTGACTTGGTTAATGAGTTTCAAGGAGCCTGAAGGGCAACTTGCCCGATGGTTCCTTGAGCTCAGTCAGTTCGACATGAAAATTGAATATCGAAAAGGCGATAAGCATTCAAATGCAGACGCATTGAGTAGGATTCCTTGGGAAAATTGTTGTGAACAGAAAAGTAACCTTAAGTATTTACCTTGTGGAGGTTGTAAATTCGGTGAAAGGGTTGAATTAAAATGGAGACAATTCGAAGAGGATGTTGATGATGTTCTTCCCTTAACCACACGACCAGTGATCAGAATGGTGTCTGAAGCACCCTCTGCTTTGGACATTATTACATATTTTCCTGAGGGTCCGTGTGATTTAAATTTCAATAATGAGTGTTGGAATAATTCTTCCTCTGATTGTTCTTTGAGTTCCCTCAAATTTGAGGTGAATTCAGGGCATTCGGGCATAAATCTGGATTCTCCTGCACTCATTGAGTTAAATAGTGAACCTGATTTCCATACCGAAACCCTTAATTTGTCCGATTGCAAGCCTGATGATATCCGGATAAATTTGGTAGGACAATTAAAAAATTCGGTAGAGGAATTAATTGAGAAACAAAGCAGAGATCCTGATCTTGAAATAATTCTAAACTGGTTGAAAAATAAAGTTGAACCTACTGATAGTGAATTGTCAATATCCAGTCCTGCTTCGAAATATTATTGGCTTAACAAAGAATTGTGTTCTCTTGACAAGGGGCTTTTATACCGTGCCCGTAAAACGGGAGCTAAAGCTTTAGTAGTTCCCCTTTGTTTGAAAAATGATGTTTTGTATTTATGTCATGACATCCCCCTTGCAGGTCACCGGGGTATGTTGCGAACACGCCAAAGAGTTAGACAATCTTTTTATTGGTTTTGTTTAGCACGGGATGTAGAAAATCATGTGCGTTCATGTAAAGCCTGTAATGTTTCGAAGAAACGGACTCGAAAAAGTAGGGCTCCTTTGACATCATTTCAGTCAGGTGCACCCATGGAGCGAGTTCATTTAGATTACTTAGGACCACTCCCTAAAACTCATCGTGGAAACGAATATGTTTTGATGATGGTGGACCAATTTTCAAAGTGGGTAGAGTGTATACCCCTACCGTCACAAACAGCTGAGGATACTGCCAGAGCAGCTGTCAATGAATTTTTCTCCAGGTTCGGATTTCCATTTGAAATTCTCACAGACCAGGGTAAGAATTTTGAAAGTGCACTATTCAAATCAGTATGTGAGCTTACTCAGGTACACAAGGTGAAGACAACTCCGTACCGACCGTCTGCTAATGGACAGGCTGAAGTTTATAATAAGACCCTAATGGGTGCCGTTAGGTGTTTTATTGATAAACAAGATCCGAGGAACTGGGATTTGTATATTCCCCAAATTGCTAGCGCAATTAGGTCGTCTGTCTGTCAGCAGACGAAATGTACTGCTAATAAAGTCATGTTGGGGAGAGAAGTAAATAAACCGGTAGATCTTGTTTTTCCAACTAACCAAGCAGTTGGAATTACTAATCAGACTGTACCTGAGTATGTCACACAGTTAACTGGTTCGATTAGATCAGCTCATGAAGTAACTCGGGACAATTTGAAGCAAGCACAAGTGAGAATGAAAAGAAATTATGACCTAAAAGTTTTGACAAAATCTTATAAAGTGGGAGATGCAGTATACCTTTTAGATACTGCAATTATTAAAGGTCGATGTACTAAACTTGCTTCAAATTGGAAGGGTCCGGGAGTAATAGTTAAAGTTTTAACTTCCAGATTGTTCCGTGTTAGGCTACGGACAAACGAAATGACTCTACATCATGACCGATTAAAGTTGTGTCGTGATCGTGAGTTACCTAAATGGGTCAGAGCTTTGAAAAAACACCTGGAGAGTCAAACTGATTCAGCTTCAAAATCAGATGAGATTTTATATTGTTTATGTAATAGACCTCAATTAAACAAATTTATGATTCAGTGTGACAACTGTTTAGAATGGTACCACGGGGAATGTGTTAGTGTTCACCGAAAATGGCTAAGAAAATGAAAGATTATTTTTGTCAGGAATGCACAGGCTAATTATAAAATTTGTTTTATATTTACAGAACTTTATTTACATAATAATGTATCAGTTGTCAGAGAAAGAGCTGGAAGCAGTTGAGGGAATCAACCCTGGTGAGTTTATGTTAGAATCCTCAGGGTCCGATTCTGGTGATGTGACTGGGGAACAGTTTGGCCCTGACTTATATAGTCAGGTTCACTGTTTGCCCAGGGAAGAAGTAGAGTCTGGTCCCACCCATTTAGGGAGGGAACACTCAAGCTTCAGTACAGTTGTTGACTATGGCCTTCACAGTGGAGTTGAGTTTGGGCCAGCCCATATAGGGATGGAACACTCAAATTCTAAAAGTGAAGTTCATGGCCATAGTCATGATGGAGATTGTTCCACCTCCAAAATAGTGGGCACATGTGATAAAAACACCTCTTTTAACAAATACGCAAAAGTTTTATCTTATTTATTGAGGCACAGCAGTATTGTAAATAAGGATGGTTTTATGGATGTTAGAGATGTTTTTAAACACCATCGATTGAGATCCCTGGATCTTGATACGTTAAGAAGGATAGTGGCAAAAGATAAAAAGCAACGCTTTACCCTGATTGAGACAGGGGATGGGAAGTGCAAAATTAGGGCCAATCAGGGGCATTCAAAACCTGTCCCTAATCTGGAGATTACTTCCATTGTTTGCCCGTCCCACGTTCCAGTGGCGGTTCATGGGACAAGCAGAGCCAACTGGGAACGTATCAGGGTCGAGGGACTCAAACCTATGGGTAGGCAGCATATCCATTTTGCCTCTTCTGATGTAGAAGGAGGTCCTGGTGGGTTGAGGCCTGGTTGTGAGGTGAAGCTATTTTTAAATATTGAAGAATGTTTTAAACAAAAAATTCCTCTTTTTAAAAGTTCTAACGGAGTTATACTTTCTCCAGGTGATGGAAATGGTGTAATTCCAAGCAATCTTCTCAGCACCTCGCCACCAGCCTCAACTAGCAAGATGATGACAGTTTCCCAAGCCAGCAGCGTAAAGGCGTATCGTCGCTTCGTGAAGAAGCAAAATAGAAAGAAGAAGGGGCTTGGAAAAGCTAAATCATCTTGTTTCCTTTGTAGTTCTCAGGTTTCTCATCTTCGTAATCATTTTATTTTTAATCATGCTCCAGAATTTTTATGGGATATGTCCAAGTTGGATTTGTATATTTCTGCAGTTTTTACTTTGTTGAAATTGTTTACCAATTCTAATAATGTAGGAAAGGAGGAACTTGAGGCTGCAATCAATTTTGTAAATAGCAAATCTTTTATTCCACCCAATGCTACCGTGGATTCAAGTTATATTCCTGTAATGCAGGAGTTTTGTGGAAGGTTGAATGTCAACTTCCCTGCCACTTTTGCCCTCCACCCTGTAAATTCACCTGGTTGTTTTGCCCACTGACGGGTGTACATGGTTTTGATGTCATCGCTGTCAGAGGATCAGTGTTCTACCCTTATTAGAGAATGTAAAGGTCCAGGCACCCGTTTTGAAAATTGGGGATATCTGACTGCAGGAACAGTTGAGGAGGAGGACGCTTTGGTCCTATCCCATTTGGGAGAGGAACAGCGAACGGTGGTCGAGGAGGATGACGCTTTGGTCCCATCCCATTTGGGAGGGGATCAGCGTATAGTGGCTGTGTCCTCGACCTCTAATTTTCCTCTCCTGGAACTGCACGATGATAGCCTTGATGCCTGGAGGAAGGAGGAAGGGTTTGAAGCGGAAGCAGAGATGGAGGATGGTGGTGACGTCGGAGCCATGTCCAGCTCCGGTGGTGCTGTGAAGGTGATTGACAGCCACTCTCACATTGATAGGATTTTAGAGAAAGTTTGGGGTCATCGGGATGATGAGTATACCTGGGATCAAGTCTTTGGTTTTCTCCCTGGTGGTGAGACGGAATGTGAAGTGGTGGGTGGAGTGGCAGTGTTTTGTGATCCTCCCACTTATCCTTCTGTTTTGGAGTTAGGTGAGCGGTGGAAGGTGGCAGTAGGGTTGCATCCAAAAAGGTGAAGTTATTTACTCCTGAGTTGTTTTTAAAATTGAAGAAATTTGTAAATAATCCCTTGGTTTGTGCTATGGGAGAGATTGAACTTGATCACACGCTGCATTTTAATTCTTTTATGTTACAAGAAGATGTTCTTTTTAATTTTGTGAATATTACTCCTTTGGATAAGGTCATTATTTTACATTTAAGAGGAGCAGATCGAACTGGTTTTTTAGTGAATCGCAGGGCGATGAATATTTTAAAGGCTGCCAATAGGTGTAATCAAAAGTTACATGTACATTGTTGTGCCTCTGAGGTAGAGACAGTTGAAGCCTGGCTCAACGATTTTCCGAATGTTTATTTTGGTTTTACTGGATTAGTGAAATATTTTAGCAAGGAACAGAAGGCTGGTTTGAGGGCGGTGCCACATGACAAGCTGTTGTTAGAAACGGATGGGCCGTATTTCGGCGGTAAGGGTGTTGTTACTAACCCCAAATTTGTTGCTGATGTTGGGGTTGAGTTGTCGAAGGTTTTAGGTGTGTCTGAGTCGGAGGTCTTTGAGCTGACTGTAAGGAATGCTTGCAGTCTCTATGGTTTTTAATCAAATCAAAATTTCTTTTGACCTGTGATAGTCAATGTTTTTAATTGGATTCTCTGTTATCCCGCCTTTTAACAAAACGGGGAGGAATGTCATGTCATTTGATCTGAGCCCACCTTAATGTTTAAGTCTTTCCCCGTGACGTCATGAATTCTATCTCTGATATTTTTAGTATTCTAGTTGTATGGACGCTTCTCATTGGACAATGATGAGTTGATGAGTTGTTTTCGTGCAGAACGGCGGGAAGAGAAGTGAATTCAGCACTCCATTCTTTGACTTGTCATCGTGTGGATGTTAGTTTTGGATCTTGGAAGATCTGCTTATCCAAGTACGTTGGGCCAAGACAGAAGCTTTCAAAGCCATCAAGACCAGCAACCTTGATCTCCAGCACAGCAGCATACTTGGGTAAGTTATAGTAGAATTGCATTCTATTTAAATATAGTAATGACATTTCAGAAACCTTTCTGATAATTCTCCTTGGCACTGGTCTTCTTTTTTCGTAGCAGACGTCATCAAGCCTTCTTTACGTCACCGATATAGTTCGGCGGCAGTAAAATTATTTTTCGTAAATATACAATTGTGAGAACTGTAATGTGTGTTGATGTGACTATATTTTTGTTTTCAAATATAATTTTCCACTTTTATGTTTTGATCATCGTCACCAACCAAATAATAGTAGTTCGTATCAGTGACGTTTTAATCCCTTGCTGACACTTGCGTCACATTCTACAGTTTCTGATCTCAACGGCGCTACTATGGACTTAGCTCAAAATGAGCGTAGCAATATTATGGTATCCACCATTGCTGCGCTCAACTTTCTTCCATATACCGCCCATAGAGCAAATTTTTAAACCGTGCGAGGGAAGAATATCTTTGGGCGGGGAAAAAAGTCGGTGCATATTCGGATACTATATACCCTAATCTATAACCATCCACAGCCACTTTTTTTCAAACCTACAAAATCTTGACTTAATTCGACTTTTATTGTCTCGAAGCTATCAGATCGCACAATTTGTTTTCAAACCAGAATCACGTGACACCATCAGAACCGATCTCGAGCACTACGCAACTTTCGGGATATAATTTTATCTGCATGTTTTCGTGCCCGGGCGACTCGGCACCAACTTTGTTGGAAATCGGCAGCTTGCTTAAACCTGAAGTACGAAACGTTTAATTCGCTGTTCTTTGTGGAAACTTACATATTACATTCACTGCTGTCTTGTAACTTTCCTTTCAACGACGCGCCGCCTCAGATCGACACGAGAGGAAAGTTCAGCGAGTTTTCCTAAAAATTTCTTTGGGTCGGCAAGAACGGGCTCAGACAAGCCCTTGAATGTCTTCAACGGCGCACATTCACTATCAAATGACATAACATTCTATGAGATTTCCAACTCCTAATGTATCAGGGCAAAATGTTTTCTTTGTCTTAATTCTGTACTCTCCACATGCCCGATCGAAGGTATACGGTATACGGTTCTAGGTCTGAGAATTAAACAGACCCCGAGCCCCATCCAGTGGCGTTCTTCCCGGATTCCTAAAAATCTGCCATCTGAAGTCAGACCTAAATCTACCATATCGCAATACTTTGAGAACATATTTCTAAAATACAAAAATGGCCAGAGTCAGGAAATTGCCTCTGAGAGATTTTTTTTCCTGGGTGAGGGCCCTAAACGCCCACTCACATCGACCCATCCCGGGCCCACAGCCTTAGGGAGATGTTTTTGTCGCCTCATACTGCGACCCCCCCCCCCACCCCCAATGGTACTTGGGCCCCTCCACTTTCGAAAATCAGCCCTTGCTCCGCTGCTGGATTCTACCCTCAGATTTGGCCCTTGAACTGGGAAGATTCGGCCGACATTTTCCTGTAAGTATTTGAAAGTATTGTTTGCTACATTTTTGTTAAGTTGGGTGCATTTTATCCCTTCTTTTTCCACAAAGAACAGTGAATTAAACGTTTCGTACTTCAGGTTTAAGCAAGCTGCCGATTTCCAACAAAGTTGGTGCCGAGTCGCCTGGGCGCGAAAACATGCAGATAAAATTATATCCCGAAAGTTGCGTAGTGCTCGTGATCGGTTCTGATGGTGTCACGTGATTCTGGTTTGAAAACAAATTGTGCGATCTGATAGCTTCGAGACAATAAAAGTCGAATTAAGTCAAGATTTTGGAGGTTTGAAAAAAAGTGGCTGTGGATGGTTATAGATTAGGGTATATAGTATCCGAATATGCACCGACTTTTTTTCCCCGCCCGAAGATATTCTTCCCTCGCATGGTTTAAAAATTTGCTCTATGGGCGGTATATGGAAGAAAGTTGAGCGTAGCAATGGTGGATACCATAATACTGCTACGCTCATTTTGAGCTACTATGGACTGTATCTCGCAATTATCACATTGTCAGTTGAATATTTTCTTATGAATGTGTCGTCAGTTGTGCATTACATCACCTCCCAGATTCAAAAACAGCAGTGAAATGTTTGAAGATTTCAGACCGTGGGAAACCAAATCATTTCCCAACTTTGACCAAAACCCATGTGATCATAACAAACAATGTCACCCGAACAGAATCAAGCATTTGTTGTCATCCATTTTCCGCTGCGCGTTCTCACCGCGTTGGCGATGAAATGATAAATATGCTTTCTCCGAGTATGGAGTCTTTCATTTACAACTCAGACATTCGAATTAACGATTTATTCCTTGTTAATCCTGACGGTTACTTATGCGGCTGGCCATTTCTTTGTCATCACAAGCAGAGAAATTTTAAAATGTTTTGAAAAAGTGGATAAATTCGTGTTTTGTATATTTTGTCATTATTTGGTATATTATATGCTGTTATTCACAGCTTAACCCCCTGCACACTGATGTCAGAATATCTAAATTTTAGGCAGAAAAAATTTCCCATAATGCAACTAGAAATTCAACCAATTCAATCTCGTTTGACAGAGCTCATTGAGCTCTGTCAAACGAGATTGAATTGGGTAAATTTCTAGATGCATTATGGGAAAAAAACAGCTTCCTGAAATTTTGGTGTTTTGACATCAGAGTGAAGGGTGTTAACTTCGTATTTATGGCATTGTGGAAATTTTTTAAAAATGCCCAAAGTTACGTTGGACGACCCCTTAAGTACATTAGGGTTTGTATGGGGTTGTATGTTTTTTAAATATTTTTGCTTTCAGGTCGCTAAGTAATCCAAAAGACCGAGAAAAAACAAAGCAGTTAATATTTATCACTATGTTTTCTCATTACTTTTGACAGGCCAGAACCTTATTTCATGATTTCAGTCAAATTATTGTTGTCACCCACATGAATTTTATACACTACCCAAGCGATTTATAATTGTCTCAATCATACAAGACTAGATTGCCATTACATTTGATTATCTGAAGCAGGCGTTCCTACAGCTTGCAGTTTGGGCACCACGATCTATAATCGACTAGTGCCAAATACCAAATTAGATTATTAGTTACCCCGTGTCTGATCACGTGGTACGGGTTTTTACCTACCCGAAGCCAGCCGTATCCCATGTGGCCGAAGGCCGCATGGGATACGGCTGGCTTCGGATAGGTAAAAACCCGTACCACGTGATCAGTCACGGGGTAACGAATTTATCTATTGACTTTCCGTTTTAGAAGTACAATCTATTTCATGTGTGAACACACACAGCATGAGATCTTTTATCTTCCATTGTTGAGCCATACAGGTTTCTGTGGAATTTTTGTGCAAAAGAGTTTTTGTGAAAATATGCCGATATGACTAGTACAAAAAAAATTATTGAATTTCTTTTTTTCTTTATTGTCTCAAAAACATAGCTTATGAACCCCACATTGGAGGGTACTCGACAAGCTCATTCCAATAAGGGGTAATGAGCTATATTTTGGAGATAAAAATTAAAATATAATACATGTACACTGTAAAACTGGAATGACGATTTTTTGCGAATAGTGCAGGCCGTGATCAGACATGGGATAACAAATTTACATGTATCTATTGACTTCTACGGGGTATGGACAATTTGTAGATTTCGGAACGAGGCTTCCACTGGGTATGGGAAATTTGTCAGTGGCTAGGCGGACGTATCGTGGGTTTCAATGAATATGGTCTCATACCACGTATCTACCAACCAATCGGATCAAAAAATTCACTTTAGTCAGTAGATAATGTTTCTTATTCCAGAATCTTTTTGATTCCGATGTTGTGAGATATAACTTTCCGGGAGACGACAGGTAGAAAGCCAATCTAGCTATGTTGTCTCCCTGCGGTATACAATTGTACAGTCCGAATTATTGTGGTATGTCTATATTTATGTTATTTGTATACTGCTGAATAAATCAATCAAGCTTACATCAAGATCAATGTTCAAATTTAAATAAAACATGATTGATTTTAATACTGACATAACCATTCGTCGCGTTACTAATACAGTCAGTGATTTTAGGAGCAAACGATATCACAGAGTGGACTCAGTTCCATAGGGTGATATTTAGCTCTTTCTTTAAACTCTAAAATCAGATGTATTAACAACCAACTGGGATGAGTGAATATGAACCCAAATGGGTTCATATTCACTCAACCCAGTTGATTTTGGATTAATTTTTAACCCAACTGATTTTAGTGTGTACTCAGAGGAATATTACGACATAGTGTCATAATCAGTGACGTCATATGGCCGATTGGGTAGTCGGGAGGGTGTAAACTTGATTTGTCCAGGCTGTGATGGCTGAAATCCCGAATAATAAAATATTCCATCAAGATATATCTTCATGATGTTGTTGGATTATTAGTCAGTCGTGATAAAAGTTAAAAAACGCAAGACTTCTCGACCACCTTATATTTGGATATATAGAATATACCCATGGTAGCTTGGTGTACCAAATGTTCACCACGAGTTCTGAAGTGGTGTTAGCCACGAGTCTTTGGCGCGCGGTTAACACCACTTCACCACGAGTGGGGAACATTTGGTACACCAAGCTACTTTGAGTATATTTTATTTATACCATGATCGTCAGATTAATAAGAGTTTAAATGTTAAACAAATCAATATTCACACGTGCGAATGTGTTTTTTGTTTACACGAGCACCGGTGGGTGGTTCTTCCGCTGGCAGTTTTATCGCCGAAACGAAAGAGAAAACGAAACGTGCAAATTACGGTGCCTTTTTCATTTTAATAACACAAGAACATACCATTTCGAGTTATGGATGCTTTATTGACACGAGACAAAGTGTGTTTGTTAATTTTTGGTATCTTATGAGGTAAACTTATTTAAAAACGTAATAAACAATTGCCAGTTTTATTTCACTCTTCGCGAGGTGACGAGTGATAAATTTAGATAAGTTTGCTTTCAATGCGAGGTCACCAAAGGTCAAGCTGGATGTAATTCCACTGTGGGTGAAAATTTGATCTATTGAAATCCCATTGCTGGCGTGTTCACCACGGTTGATGTGTAAAGCTAAAAATTATGTCACAGGTTTTTTTATATACAGTAGAATAGGTAATCATGGTATAAAAAAATATACATCTAGTAGTCGTGACGCTACTTCTTGTTTAATTAACACGTATCGTTCACCAAACTGGTCACACTGACCCCCTGAACCGTACAGACTGGGCACCGCGGCCCTATGTTTGTACGAAACATTGTGTGTATGACCTAAGTCCAAGTATCAAATCTAGTTTCGATAGAAAGTACAAGATCACTAGCAAAGCCGTGGAGAAGGTGGGGGCGAGGCAGTAGCACCGTGGCCCGGAATCTTGGGGCCCGGGGTTAGCTTAAGAGTCTAGGATTCTTTGGTCGGGCCTGGGTCCCCCAAGGTTCTGACTCCCGTGCCAAGTCTGTCCCCCAATCCCCGAGCGAGAATCAGCAATGTAAGTTGCCCGTCGTATTGGAGTACTAGTTGCCAGTCATGCAAAGAAGGAATGGGAGTGTCCCGTGGAGATTCTTAATCTGTTAACCCTTTATTAAACTGAAAAGCAGACGACACTTGCAAAGAAATTATTAAATATCTATTTCTTTCATTTTTGGCATCCAAAATATAGCTTATGGCCCCTCA
This sequence comes from Pictodentalium vernedei, assembly GCA_031216915.1. Taxonomy (NCBI): domain Eukaryota; kingdom Metazoa; phylum Mollusca; class Scaphopoda; order Dentaliida; family Dentaliidae; genus Pictodentalium; species Pictodentalium vernedei. The sequence goes on from CM062292.1 coordinate 153,903,850, forward strand.
TTGGAACGAGCTTAGTCATATGCTATGTTTTTGAGGCAAAAAACTGAAAAATAATGAAAATCGAATCTGATCGAATGGCAATTTTTGTGAATAGTTTTTCCGTTACGTTGGGTAAATGGTTAATAGATTAGTAACTGTATGCATATACACCAGAGCCGGTGTCATCACTTCAAAAATTTTCCACTTCAAGAACTTCGGTCTCTGCATCAGTATCCCGACACTTTCGCAAGGGGGCCTTCACAGAATTAACCTTAGGGCCGAATTTCCTCTCCCGGCACCGATCAATAGAACGAACGAATCGATATTTTAGACTTCAATATGCACGAAAATGTCAAATGGAAAAAAATCAGTTGAAGGTGGGTGTTTTCCAAGGCTTATATTTCGCCGAGAATTCATTCACGCAAAGATTCGCGCAACAAAACCTCTGCTAGGATTCGCATGAAAAGAATTGAGTCAATTTAACCCTTTACCAAACATAGCAGCAGCTTAATCAAATAAGGCTAACATGACCAGAAATAACCTGACAATGTATCTGTAAAATTGTACAAATATGGCTGTCCTTGGAACCCTCTCAATGAGCCGGTTCCAATGATATCCATATTTGTAAGGTTTTATTGGTTAATATTATTTATTTTTTTAATTTCAGTTGATGTTTTAAAAATTAAAAAGCTCTGTTGGGTAAAATGTTAACATGTGTTATCAGTATACAAGAGGGGTTCAACCACGTTGGCCTCATGGGATCCTGGGACACTCATAGCAGGTGTGGATTCTCGCAACCATTTTGGAGAGAATTCAAATGGATTCTCCCAAATTTAGATGAAATATAAACCCCGGTGTTAGCCCCTCTAACTTCACTTCGCTATACCCCTAGCAATATCCTACATTTGAGCCTTTGCTTTAAAACAAACACGAATATTGACTGCACTGATACCATGTGCGAATTGAAACTGAAATTCATCTACAATAACTATACAATAACTAATGCAACGAATCGTTACATTCAATAATTGATTGCTTGATACCGTACATCGAAAAACTGTGTACTATTTGTCTTTGTTCTACTCGTGGATCAAAGCAGAGCCATCGAATTCGCAAGTTGTGAAAACCAATCGCAAGTTTATCGCGTCGCCATCGCACGCAACGCGATGTAAAGACCTCAAACTTTTCAATCCGGTCCTATTTGTTTATTTATTTATTTATTTATTTATTTATTTATTTATTTATTGTTGCTTAAGGTCATATATTTCTGCACAATGGCTGATCATGACCACGACAATTATACGGGTGGAGGAAGCCGGAGTATTCAGAGAGAACCACCGAGCAACGGCGAGCAACTGTCAGCTCCCCAACATACTAACTCCACACAAGCAGAGTTAGCATTGGTTGAAGACAGGTGCACCATCGACGTGCAGTACGCCTTAGTACACAGCGTCACCGTGCCCCCGCGCGGGCAATGGGGTGAAGTGTCTTGCCCAAGGACACAACGCGGTTGCCGCAGATGGGATTCGAACCGAGGACCTCTCGGCTTGCTGCCTTAACCTCTACCTACTGAACCATCGCGCCCTCAATCCGGTCCTCATAAATGTTTGTTGGCCTGTCTTTCTGACGCGAGCAATAGATCTCGACTGCCTGGTCTGAAAATCAGGAGAGGGAAAATCTCGCATAGATATTTTTTTATAAACGAAGGGATTCCAGAAGACGTGTTTCCTCAACAAATTTAACCCTTAGCACTCTGGTAGTACAAGAGAATATTCTACAATCACTTTGTTTTTCTCTTGGTTAACTATGAATTATTTAACCATTTATATCTTGTTTGACAGAGCTCATTCTCAAACAAGGTATATTTGGTTAAATATCAAACTGCATTATGAGAAATATTGCTGCTGAAAATTTTAAATTTTGACATCAGTGTGCAGAGGGTTAATGGAAACTTTAGCAGTCTTGTTTAATCCTTACAGTAAGGTATGAGTAATCTTCCAGAGTTTTTACTGCACATAACCTTGTGGGTCTTTTTGCTTAGCAATGATTTCTGGCCAAGCCTTGGCTGCCTCTAACAGCAGGCAAGGCTTGACTAGAAAACACCATCAAGGTAATTAGACTATTCCCCACAGTACCGCTTCTTGAGTGTGTGTTAAAGTATCTGGTCTGTGACTACAGAGTTTGTCAAAGCTGGATACAGTACTTTAACGGTTAACACTTCCAAATTGGCAGTACAGTGGAACCCTGTTAATTGAATAAAAACTTTGCCAGTGAAAATTATTGAACTAGCAGGAGTAGCCAAGTAACAGGGATATTGTCATTTTCCTGCAGAGATAAATTTGGGCATTTAGTCTATTGTACCTTGCTTGACTTTAGCTCATTGGGCTCTATCAAGCAAGATATAATAGATTAAATGTATGTATTGTATGTTCTGGGGCCAAGTTGGCCAGAAAACAAGGGGAATTCGGTGATAGGGCAATTTCTCGGCATATTTTTTATTCAATTAACAGGAGTTATCTCTATAACCTTTATGCCATTAACAGGTTAAATTTGTATTGAAGGTATGGGAAATGGTTTTGTCATTGAATTTACATTCAATTTAAGAGGCTGTTCAATTAAGATATATACAGTTAAGTGGGATCCGCTGTATTAACGATAAGCCTATGCCACACGATTCCCACAGTAAAACGACCATTATACTGCAGGGAAAGTCTCCCTTCTGAAACATTTCCCAGGAGATCATTAGTTGCACTCCTGTGATTTTCAAAACAATAAACCTGCTTTTACGTTACAAAAAATAGACAGTCATCTGGACCGAGATGTTGTAAGCAACAAATCAGAGTAGTGGCGGAGTGGATAAGTGTGCTGGTCTCTCATGCCAGCGACTCCGGCATCGATACTCTGTTGAGGAAAATACTTTGGCGGCATCAGTTGTGGGGTCGGTGCTGTCACAGCGTATTATCTTATCGGCTGAAGACGTAAAAAGGCCGTTCTCTGTGGAAAGAGAGACACACTCCGCGCAGGCTAAGCATCCCACCATAGTATACGAGAAGAGCGAGGCCACAAAGTTACCGCTACGAACGTCACCCAACGTACCTGCCCCATTTATTTATTTATTTATTTATTTATTTATTTATTTATTGGTGTTTAAGGTCACATATTTTTGCACAATGGCTAATCATGACCACGACAGTTTTACGTGCGGAGGAAGCCGGAATACTCGGAGAGAACCACCGAGCAAAGGCGAGAAGCTGTCAGCTCCCCCAACATACCAATTCCACACAAGCAGGGTTAGCATTGGTTGAAGACAAGTGCACCATCGACGTGCAGTACGCCTTAGTACACAACGCCACCGTGCCCCCGCGTGGGCAATGGGGACCTCCCCATTGGGCCAAGGAGAGGCGTTAATATAAGTTAAGCATAACTTTCTCGCCAATCTTTGTAAACCAAATTAGCTTCGAAACTAAAAACATAAGCAACGAATTGGAAAAGAATATAATCCTCTCTAGTCTCCATAAATAAAATGCTGATTCGTTAACACTACTGTGGCCCGTATTCTGAACGGTATTACCATGCCACCTGTTTAATTTGACCAATCAACATGCTCTAATAGCATCGGTGGACTATTCGATATTAGGTTATTCAATGCAAACCGGCTATCGGGTTGAGTCCATACACTGCCAGTGACCGTGTATGAGCCCATACATCCCTCTGCTGGGCGCCATTTTGTTTCCGAATTAATTTTCCCACCTCAAGTTTTCACCTATTTTTTGTGCAAATGAAAGACAGTTTCCTGATAAATATTCAAAATAAAGCGATTCGGATCTTTTAATTTATCATTTAATTCGTTTGGTGGCATGATAAATACGTTTCAGGATGTTTACTTGCCAGGTATAGCGTCATGTGAGGCTCATCGCGATCAATATTAGGCTCGGCCTACAGCCTCGCCTAATATTAATCTCACTTTGCCTCACATGACGCTATACCTGGCAAGTAAACGTCCAGTAACTTATAATGCCGTTCAGATGGGGTGTCGGTGTTGAAAGGGGTTACACATTCATTGTTGTTTGATACAGTCATCACCGCACGCTGTTTTGCTAGCCTGTCGTTTTGACGCGAGTGTCCAAGTTACAATCAGATCAGTGATTTTACGAGACTACAGGGTTACAAAGTTCTGCAAATGTACTGTACTTACGAGTACTTATGAGTGGATATGTACTCGGTTGTGTACCATCCAGTTATTATTTGTTTTACTACATCAAGGAATTACAGGCAGTTGATTATGTCTAAAAACTGGTGCATCATAGTAACTTTATCTCGTTGTTTGCATATGCCACCTTGCAAGTTGTGCGCCGAAAATGTTAGAAACCTAACAAGTGAAGAGTTGGTGATTCTCGTAATTATCCCACGAGTCAACAGCAACAGCAATCGCAGACGAGGAGCCACAGAAGGATGTAGAACCTTCATCTCATGATACCAGAAAACCTTTTCTTATAGTGGCAGATCACGGCATTTTTCTTTCTATCTAATTATTTGCCGCATTCGTAAGGGTAACAACTAACTGGCATAATATAATTTTCTTGTTTTCTAATCTTCTACTGGGCGTTTTGGTTCTCCCATCCACTCGGACTCCAGAATGGGGCTTAATTTATTCACTCCCTCGCCGCCATTGTCAAAAAAATGGAACTTCTAACGAAAGCCCCCAGATGAACCGACTCTATGCCGCAATAGACGCAATCAGATTCGTGGATGAACGTTTCAATTCGTCTTTTTTACCAAGGCAGTCGGTAATAAATCGCGGCGAGACGTGGCACGTATTACAGTTCAATATAAAAAAAGTTATAACTATAAAGTAATAACTACACCCACCGCAGAGTTGAGGGGAACACAATATTTTTCCCCATTTCATTTCATTTCCAGCAGGGTTAGGAGTGTGTATTTCCAGTAGGTGAAGGTCCATGGTATTCAACTGGAACATCCTGATTATGTTTTAAATCTCAAGTACCCAGAAAGTGAACGAATAACTACTAGCAAAATGGCCCAAGAAATATCAGGATAACAGAACACGAACTAGTTTTAGGGTTTTCAGACATGAATATATTAATCCTGACATTTTTAGGAAACGTGTGGGGTGGGTTCCCAACCCCCTCCCCACCACCACCACCGCCACCGCCACCATGGCTAAGTCGATTGCCAGTATTGACGACCGCAAAGTGAGAAAGTGGGCTATACTGTGTCGATAGTCGACCCCATGGCCAACACTCATGACTGTCTGACGAAGTAACGAGCTATTTCAACACTTTTAAAAATATAAGTGGTTTTGCTGCAAATGTTATGTAGTCCAAATCACCCAAAGTCACCTTCTCAATTTCAAGCCTACCCATAGAATATCGACAAATTGAGTGAGTCTTACCTATTGTGGTCACCACTGTCGTAGCAAAGAAAAACGAACTAGCGAAGTCCCAATTGGGAGGGGATTTACTCCTCTTTGTTGCAGTCACTCCACTATCATATGCCTGCAGCAACCTTTGAATGAAGTCTTCGAAATCATCATCTACCACACACGAGTGATTCCCTGCAACAAGAGAAATAACGGGAAAGTCAGCCTGTCTGTATCTTTTTGTTTTATTCCCTATAACATCCACACGAGGCTGATGCTAAATCATCTACATATTAGATACAAATAATAAGTTTGACTATATATATGCGAAAACAAATAAGGTGACTTTGTATCAGGAGTGCTTATTCTCTCTTCAAGTTTACAAACCATATTACAGATGATGCATATATTATGGTCTTTCATTCATTTCTCTAAACACTGCTGTTCCCGTGTGAAGTTATATACTGGACATATACAGGACATCTTATGAAATGTTCCTTCTATTCAACGGCGTTTGTGGCACATTTTCCGCATATTCTCAGTTTTCTTGGATTTGGAACCTTATTTTTTTCATTCAACTAACGCGCAAACGTATGTTTTTATTTCAGTTCTCTATTATATTCGTAGTTTGTTCTTACTATCATCTTTCTCGTTATCAAAGATCTCTCGTTTAAAAATTTATTTTCAGGGTCGATTTTCAGTTGACTGCGGACAGTATTCACTTTTCTGAATGATATCTGATCACTTGGGGTTTGATTAATTTTTGGTATTTCCAACTCAACCGAGGTACTTTTTCGCTACTTTTTATATCACGGATTGGCTGTCTGCACCGGACAGTTTTTCCATGCATTTAAAAGCGTGAACAAATAGCCAAATGAGCTAATGTAAATCTCAGTTTTGCTCGAACTGCATGATTTGAAGACATTCTGTTTGGGCCAAGAGAATATTTTCATAATTTCACATGCGTTACTTCACACGAATTTGCATCTAATCTGTTCAAGATGATATCAGACGCCCATATTTCACATCCATGTAAATGATGGGCGTGATTAGTTTATCGAATAGTTTGATCCACAAATCGATGTATCACATATGATGATGATATAGCGACTTAATGAGTGCGTATAATCATATAACACTTTTGAGCCTTTATTAATGAAATCAATTTGTGCTTTCTTGAACGAACCATCTGCATAAAATTGTATTCAATGCCTTATACTCTTTCACATTTTCAGTTACTGTACCCTCTAAAATCAGCTGAGTAAAAACTCAATCCAAATCAACTGGGTTGAGAGAATATGAACCCAACTGGGTTCATATTCACTCAACACCATTGATGTTTTTTTTAATTTTTAACCCAACGAACTTAAGAGGGTTTTATCAATACAAAATTTTTACTCTAATTTAGGGGTCGTTTTCGAAAAAATACGTACTTAATTTTATCTGTTTTGATAGACAATTTGTGTCTATGCGTATAATTTCCCAAGTTACTTTTCCCTACTGTGTTGACTCAAAGAAAGAACTAAATATTATGCATATAAAAGGTGATTAAGGAATTCGTTTCAGACGTATATTGGGACACGCGCTCTGTCGAATGCTTATAAATACAGTCAATAACAATATTGAGGAGTGCGGGTGGCATTATACATCCTTGTCCGACACCAATATCTGATCACTTCTTATCCGCGTCTCTGTACTATACGCTCGATTTATACATAGGAACCAGAGTTTTGAAGATGTCCCCACGGACACTAATATTTTTCTATGTTCCTGTGGTTTCATCGTTGAGAACTGGAAAATGTGCCTGTTATTAGTAAGGCCAATGTGAGTGGAGTTATTTTATAGGTACTTGGAAATGGTAATCCTGTCACGAGCCGGTTAGTTTCATGTTTAATTTACTTGTGGGTGCCTGAGATATTTTACATCTAATATGTTACGTCATTTAAGATCAGATCTTTTATTACACGTCCATTAAACTTTAAACCCTTGTATTTAACGGAATCTCTGCAATGACATAAATGTTTCTGTATTTAACTGGTGATGTACAAGCCGGAATTTTTTCCCCGCACCGTTTAGACTAGTTCTTTTCCCGTCGAGTCATTAGTTACGCTTCGAAAAGTTTCCAAATTTCGTTATACAAATTATCGATCGTCTGTGTCTCTCCCAGCTGTTTTGCAAATCCGCCCAAATTTGTTCTTGTATTTTCACTATCAGTGATAGCCACCAAATGGTTAGGCGTGAATGTACACCAGCCAAAGAGAAACAGCGATACGAATTCTAACAAACACGCCCAATAGAAAAGATAACGAATGAAATTTTGACTGGTTACCTAAAGGTTGTTTTGATTTTCGATCGATCCATTTGATCAGTACCGCTTCAAACAAAAATAACGGACTCTTTATTTTTGGGTTTAAACATCAGTTTTAATTTTTTTTTTTTTTAATTTAAATGAATTTTAATGCACGAGGATGTGTAATAAACATAGAACGCCACGTATGTTTGAATCGGTGAGTGTTTTTACATTAACTCGTTGGAATGGCGTTGTTATATTTCGCTCGAGCCTACGGCTCTCGTGAAATATGACTACGCTATTCCAACTCGTTATGTAAAACACTCATCGACTCAAACACATATTGCCTTCTGTCTATTTATCCCAAGATTGTTGTGCGTATTCAACGTTATGCGATGCAATACAGACATTGGGAAATGTTCTGGATACACCACGCGGGAAGGCTGGATTACGCGTAAGTACGTCATGTAAGAACGCATCTGATTGAACGATACGTGTCTGAGTGACATTTTGGATGAAATGCAAAAAAGTTATTAGACCACCGAAAGTGATATGTTTCTTTGAAAATATTAGCTTCACTCACTGAGTTTGAGTTTAATTTATACATAAATTACAGACATTGTGGTATTTCAATAATGCATGTATTAAGGATCAGTAAGTCTTTATCATGGTGTCTTCCCACGTAGCCAACATTTTGAATTTTAGGGTAATCAGGTAAGATTAAAAATGTTGGCTGAATGGGAATTGATGTTATGGAGAACAATAGGCGCTAATCCCCAATGAAGCTATACTCTGTTTCACATTTTACCTGGTCTCCTAAGAATTTTCTCATAGAAAGAGACCAGGTATATTTAAAATAAAAAACCTTTATCCACTTACACTTTCTAAGAATTCTCTCTCTACAATTTATTTTAAATATACCTGCCTGGTCTTCTAAGAATTCTCTCATAAATTCTTTTTGAGGAAACCAGGTATATTTAAAATAAATTGTATTTAAAATAGATAAACCTTTATAAACAGCAGTAGATACACAGAAACACTGAAGGTGAAGTAGAATGGGGGACTCTACAATTTATTTTAAATATACCTGCCTGGTCTTCTAAGAATTCTCTCATAGAAAATTCTGAGGAAACCAGGTACATTTTAAATAAAATTGTAGACTTCCCAATTCTACACTTTTATCAACAACACTGAAAGTGAAGTATAACACAAATTTTAGTCTAAATGCACTAAATCCGAAGCCTTATCAGCATATGTCCTAATGTAAATTTCTCCCATTTGAAGGCGGGTTTTCAACAAAGAAAGACGAGAATCCAATTGTCTGTATTTTCTTTTCTTGCGGTGCTGTATTCCCCCAGCTTGCAACTGAATAAATTTGGCCTCATTTGTTGGCTGGATTTGTTTTTGCCATCCTTCAACGTTGTTTGTCGTACGAGCGCCGTCATTGTCATGATGGTTCCATCTCTCTAAGGGTGAACCTTCAACCCATGTCTCGGTTACAGAATCTGTGAAATGACCCACTTCTACACTATTGTCTGCATTGCTCTCCAAAGCATTGAATCACACATCCTCGACCTGGTGGATTGGAACTAAGGGAAGAACTGCTGGCAATTTTATGTTCTCATCATTTCTGTATCCTGAAGCCAACCGAACGGCCTGTGTTTTCTTCCATATGCATTGTGCAAAATGAAAATAACATCCTTTTGGATGCTACCTCAAAATCCATTAGAAGTGTCACTGGTGATAGGGTTAACTTTCGCTCAATGACAGCGTCTTTTAGTGACGAGAAAAATGGCGGTAAGTATGTTTAGTTTTGTTAGGCAATAAGCCAAACACTAATGGAAATACTGATCCATCAATACTACCATGAAGGGTATACAGCTGATAAAATAAGCCAGGACATGAATAAAATGTTCCATCTCCAAACATGATTGGTGAATCACACCGTTGTTCCAAATGTTGGAATTTTTTTGATGACGTCCCCAGTCTTCTAATCATAAAAGATGAAAACAACAGTTTATGTTTAAGTATTGAAGTCATCTCTTTAACTTTAACTTTACTTTATTACGCTCAAACCATATTTAAGGTATATGGGGTACAGAAAATAAAATATCATCAAACAATTAGAATGGAGCAGGTAACCAAAGTGTAGAGGGACGCAATGTAAATAAAGGGGTGCCCCTATATTAATGGTATTGTTGGTAGGTGAATTATAGTGAGGTGGGTATGGCGTGCTGTCAGAGTTTTACAAACCTATATTCCATGAACCTGGTGTGAATTTCGTGTAGCAATTCGCCCCATGAGCGCACCAATGCGCTACCGGCAGTCCCAAACTTCCAGATGTCGTCCTGGTGCACCCAGGGGGGGGGGGGTGGGCGAATTGATTCTGTATGAGGACAGCCGCTTAATAAATGTCACGACCACTTGTCAGGTTGCCAACAGTGTTGGAGAGGACGAAGGGGGAGGTTGAATATGAATTAGAGATACAACGGCATAGTTTCTACTCAAGTATATTCAAATCGGAAATGATAGCACAGCATTTTCCCAGTCACCCAATCTTGGTTGAAAACGAAAGGTCGTCCATCATGACCGGATCTACGTTCAATATCCGACTGCCAGGCGACGAAAGTCAAGAAACTGGACGCTAGGGAATGCTATGGCTAAACCTTTGTCCTTTTCAGCACATGTGGGGCATCCTAAGTCAGTGGTCTTCTCTCGACTGTACACTCTAAAATCAGTTGGGTCAAAAATGAACCCAAATCGACTGGGTTGAGTGAATATGAACCCATTTGGGTTCATATTCACTCAACCTAATCGATTTGGGTTGATTTTTAACCCAACTAATTTTAGAGTGTATACAACACATGTGCGATCTGGCACTACAGACCAATCAAAACGTATCAAACCCTTATCAAAACTTTGTTAAAACAGTGGCTAGGTTCAAAGAGCACCTCTGTTTTTACTACCAATAGCCAAGCCACAAGTCTTTTTCACTGAAAACAATTCAATAAAAATACTGATAAATGTGTTAAACAGTTAACAGTTTTGAAAAGTTTTATAAAAAGTTAAAATATTATGTGTGAGTAAGTTGAAGATGATAATGTTAATCAGAAACAGACCACAAGCAAATTTCCTGAAGGTGTGAAATCAAGAATGTTGGCTTGATGCAACTTGCTAATTTCAAAATGTTGGCTGAGTGGGAATGAACCTTTATCATTGACACGAAGTGTGAATTTGTTATCTTGAATCAATGAACTTAGATCCGTGGAAACCTTGTATTCAATATGATAGTTCTTTGGCTTAAAATATAGGAAGTACTCAAAAAATATTCAAAATGTATTTATAAATACTCCTCAGATTTGTATGTATTTGAATACGAATATGAGTACATGTATTCATAAAATTCAGTGAATGCGGAATACGACTGAATACGAATACCGCCACCGCTGCTCAAAATATATCAGCTTTTGCCATAACCAAACGAACGTCTGAATGGATTGCAACAAGATCAAAAAAACGGTCTGAATGGAAACTATATGTCATATAATACTTTTGTGGGGAATTTTGTTTTATTTAAGCCGTTACCTAACGAATCGCCCACATCCGTTCGCGTAATATGCAAATTCAGCAGTTGAAAAATATTATTTTTCAAAACATTTCAACAAAACCATATCATGTGACCCCTCGTTGGAACGAGCTCGTCGAGATCGTTCCAACGAGGGGTCACATGATATGGTTTTGTTGAAAGTGTTTGAAAAAATTATATTTAAAATAATAAATTTTGATATCGTCTGCGTTGGGTAAAGGGCTTATTTGTTTTACAAGAATTGGCGAGCAAGTTATGTAACTTATATTAACGCCTCTCCTTGATCCAATGGCGCAGGTGTGTGGGGTGACCTTCGTAACGGCAACTGCGTGGCCTCGCTCTTCTCGAATACTACGAAGAGGTCTTCAGCCTGCACGGAGTGCCTCTCTCTCCACACAGAGGACAGTCATTTTACACCCCCGCCTGATAGGACGGTACGTCGTGACAGGATCAACCACACAATTGATGCTGACAGAGAGTGTTCGGACACCCCGAGAACTTTTCCCGATCGAAGATCGATCCCGGGACCTCTGGCATGAGAGACTAGCACACTTACCCATTCGGCCACCACTCTCTTATCCTTTAGAAATGTGTTGTGATGCTGTGGGGAATTTTTAAAAAAAAATCATCATTCAAATTGTTATTTTATTCAACGTTTGCCTCGAAAACAAGTAGCTTAACTCGTCACCCGTTGAGTATTTTCAAAATATTTTTCATCAAGCCATCAGCCATGACTAGATTTGATGCAAAATTCATCAAAACTTTTCTAAAGAAATCATTGGTAGAAAACTTCAGTAAACTTACAGAGGAGAAATTTGGATAAATGTGCCCAAATTATACTTATTTCAGTGGCAAGGGGTTGTGTATCCTGGGCAAGAATATCAGCAAGCAGCATGCAAGGAGTTAATAACCACTCATTGGAAATCTGTTTCCATGCAGGGTCATCGGCTATATTTTCTTAGGCAGACAACAGAAAATAACCCGTGAATGATCGTTTGGGATACGTGGTGTGGGGCTTACTTCAATTCTAAACTATCTGTACGAACTATGGGTAACGGCACAATGAGCAAAACATAAATTGAATTCCTAGCTCCATAAGTCTTACTATCTTTCAGGATTAACACAACCCAAAAGTTGAACATTGCATTCATACATACACAGAACGATGCGCTTGTGTGAATGGGTTAATCGATATGGCGCGAGTGCCAGCGCGGAAGGATAGAACGAGAGGCCACAGGCCTCGAGTTATATCCTTCCGCGAAAGCCCAAGTGCCATATCGATTAACCCATTCACACAAGCGTGTCGTTCCAGTGAAATTTCGCTTCTATTTAAAAATAGTTCGTCAACAATTTCCGTTTCGCACATACGTGCGGGACAGATTTTCATTTCCCGCACAGATTTTCATTTGATGTTGCTGTAGATGGGGATTACATCGAACAGGCGTGTAATAAAGGAATAGACCGGTATGCTGTTTACATCTTAACAGATTTTCTGCCAAAATGAATAGCGACAACTAAAGCGCGATCTCGCTTTGGCAAACAACATGGCTGACGTTGTAAAAACAGAGGAGACGGAAAAGCATCACAACACACTTCTCCTGAAGGTTTCCACCATGTTGTATAATAATCTGCTGATGGGTTACGATGTAACCTCTTTATTTCCAAGCTTGAAAAAATAAAAATATTTAGTTAGCAAAAACATAATACAAGTGTCGACCCCTAGCTGTGTTACTAGTGGCATCGGTTGCTCTTTCCGATGGTGGGACAAGACCATAAAGTTTTCGACAAAGGGAAGCAAAGCAAAACAGAAGAAGGTATTATGAGACGATGTCGCTCCCCAAATTTGGAGAAAAAAGCCTAAATTGGTGTCCGAAAGGCTTAATTTCTTTGATTTGGGCTCTTCGTAAATTCGTTTGTTGCTTCTAATAGCGGGGATGGGAATTATGTATGGAAAACAAATCCAATGGAACCTATTTGTCCCAACAAAACTATGGCCCTCCCCATCCAAGATCTAGTGTGTTAGCTAAAGTTATAAATACTTTATTAATCCATATTAATTTCCTTAGCAACAGATTAAATATTTTAAGGCCCCAAAGCTCCCCATCCCCAATCCTTTTATGGTTCTTTTTTTGATAATAGCAAAAATAATAGTTTATTGTTAAGCAACAGCTTACGCTTCCAAAACCATAATAGAAAACTTCAGGCAAATTTGATCGCTGAATGATGCATGAGCTGTGACGCAGAAGTAAAAAAGAAGAAAGTATAACAAAATGACCATTTTTGTGAACATCGATTGCAATGTTTTAGCCTATCGTTGAGGGTTTCAAACAGACAAATTGGTAACAAGGTGATTTTGTTGTCATTCGAAGTGGAAGTAATAATTGAACGATATGTCAAAAATCCACGGAAATCTGCTTTGGGGATTTTTTAAATTTAAGATGGCGTCCACGATGGCTGCCAGATAAACATATTCACACATTAGCCTCTGGGACGCAAGATGGCTGCCAGAAAAATACATTCCTACATTAGCCACTGACAGGTCAGGAAATCTCACCTGGTGTATATAAATCGTGTTCCTGGAGCTTCGGTAATCCATTTGATACCAAAGATGACGACCTGAATCCATGGGCCACAAAAATGGTGTTCCATAATGGTCTGTTCTTGGGCCTTTCTTATATTTGGTGTACATAAATTATACTGCTAACAAAATTGACTCGGTTCTTAAACTGTTCATGGACATTACCTGCCTAACAGAAAATACGTCAGACAGACCTATGTTATATCGAATCCAAACTTAACTGGTTGAGTGCTAGAAGCCACGATCAGGGCTTTCCAAAACAATGAGGGTACAAGATCAAAAGCCAACATTTACCTTGCTCTTGTTTCCTATTCAGTCAAATGCAAATAATATTTTAAAGAACAAATTAAGACCACCAAAAATAATCTAGTCCTCAACCAGTTAATAATTGACTAAAGAAAATCAATGAATCGACAGATCCGTGGTTCGTGACCTTTAATGCTAAGAAAACAATATAATGCTATTTACTCTAAATCGGAAAGCTCTTTCTCCAAATATCGTTTTTGGCAACGAATCAGTAGTGTTAGTAAGTGCTCACAAGCATCATGGTCTAATGTTGAAGTAAAATCTTCCGTGGGAATCTCATGTTGATAACATTTGTAAGAAAGCACGTACAATGTTATTTCACTGAACTCAGAAACTGAAATACACGCGGAACCGTAGAAAAATGTGCATCACTTTCATCCTCATCTTAAAATATGGTAGTCCAGTCTGGAGTGACGCCGCACAATACTTAATGAAACGGAGAGAAGGCATACACTGCGATGTCGCCCGGGCTGTAACGAGTTTGAGCAGGTCCGTGCCGCGGGATAAACTACTTCTTGAAGTAGGAGAGCAAACATTTTAAGAGAGAAGATTTATTAAAAAATGTAAGTTTGTTTTACAAAATTGTCAACAATAACGCACCCGCGTATTCTTTCAAGGCTATTGTCATAACGTGTAAGCGATATATCTTAATACAGTCTTTGGACAAATCCCGATTTCAGTGTTACATTTGGAGTCTGAGCATATCAGTATCATCTGCTACGACAAGTTCCTCTGATTCGGATGCTAATTCGAGTGTTCCAGCAATTAGGGGTTTGTCGGCATCACCAGGACAGTTATGAAGAACATGACCATCGGCTCTCAACAGTTGACTCTTTGATAAACTGATCTCTATTCCTCCCGTTTGAGCGGAAAGCCTGTTGATTGTTCACACACATGTATATCAGCACTTACCAACTCTTCTCCCCTGTCCACGGTTTTTGATAGAATGGCCTTGCTTGCAACCATCAAAACAATACAACTCTTTCCATTTTGTTCCGAACACACGGCTCATATTGACAAGTTACATCTGAGAATGTTAATTGTTTGGGGTTTTTTTTATCTGCTTCGAGCCTTCGAATGACACCAAAGCTAACTTGTTTCTGATTTGTTCCAAGTCGAAACCTTTAATTACCAAGCCATTATTTTTCTCGACGAAATACCACCCAATTTCAAATCTGTATTAAAAAAATCGGCTCAAAACCAATTTAGTGGATTTTGGATATGTTACTGGGTAACTCTCCTCTTTCTAGCGATTCAACAGTTAGCCCACTTCCAATTTGTTCCGGATAGGGCCATATTTTGTTATTCAATGAGTAGACTATTTGTGGAGGTAAAATGTTAAATGTTACGCATGGGTTTCTCTTTGTTGTCAAGCCAAGTATATATAATGTATGTTGCTGCGGAAATCAATCACAACTCGGATGACAAGAAATGCTGTAATCTCTATGGGATATGCTCACTATAAAATTCTGTTCACTTGTTTTGCGTTTCATTTAGGTAATATGAATAATGAATGAAAAGTGAATATATCAGATCGCCTTCGTTTGGAGTATTTCCCCCAACGCCAGGACCTTAAATTTAGCATTTTGGGCCGATCAATGTTGTGCCCAAAATACAAAAAACTTCACTAGAAAAGAATGAAGCAAACTTTTCAGTAAAGATGCCATTGTAAAACTTAGGCGAGAAAATATAAATACCAAGATTATCACAGGATTTTTAAAATTGAGGCGAGTGGAGGATTTTTTAATATTTATTTTCAGTCATGCCTACTACAGGCCTATATTTTATTTATTCGCAAATAAATTTCCAGAAGGTCTGGATTTTTTTTATTAATGGTCCCGACTGATTAATTTTTAACTACGATGATTATTTTATTACCCTTTACTCAACATAACTGTCAAATACGGCCAGAGCTATTCTCAAAAATCTCCATTCAATTTTTATTATTTTTTTCATTTTTTGTCTCAAAAACATAGCTTATGACCCTCATTGGAACGAGCTCAATTGAGCTCGTTCCACTGAGGTTTGATAAGCTATGTTTTATGCAAAAAAAAAAGATTCAAGAATTCTATTTGCAAGTGTCGACTTCATTTCGTGTGAGGTAAAGGGTTAACTATAACCCCGACTGATTGATATTCCACCTACATCATCAAAGCATGCCTTCGAGACGAGGCTTGCCGTGATAATGCAGTTGGAAAATTAGGCAGGCGGACTTGAGTTAACACATGCTGTCGGGACACTGTTTACACTCAGCCACCCCCCCCCCCCCCGCCCCCACACACCCACCACAATTCTGTCATCTTCGCGATGCCCTTTATTTCATGGAATTCTTTCATTCCACAGATGATATCTTGCGATGTAGCACTGCACTCAGGGATGGAACAAAGGGTATGTGAGGAGTGTACCACCACCCCCACCAATACGTCCTTTTCAAATAGGGCATTTCGACTGGTTTGCAGTAAGCTATAAGCTATATATATGTGCATTGATTCGCTCTAAGTATTAATCTGACACTTCACAAGACACGATTCGATACTTGGACTTACGTCACACACTCAGACGATCATGCAATTGAAGGTCTGTGGTACCCAATTCGGACTGTCTGGTGGAGGCAGTATAACCAATTTGGAGCACGGTACGTGTCAATTAAAAGAAATCAGGAAGCTGATATGTCATGACTACTACATTTATTCACACACACATAAAAATCCTTCCAAGAAATCCCATTTTTAACTATAATCCCAAGAGACTAATATTCTAACTACAGTACGTGGAGAGTGGATTGTAACTAAATCACCTGCGGAGTGGGATTATCACCCAAGCTATAAGTTTCAAATTGTGTACACATCGACATAAAACACAAACAATGTTTCAGCCAATGAACCTCCGGGTTTAACCCGGAGGTCCATTGGCTGAAACGTTGCTTGTGATTGGTTATGCTTTGCCGCAAATTTGCAATTATTCCTTGGGTGTAATTTCCACTCTGCGGGTGATTTATTGATAATACACTCTCCACGTACTGTACATCACTGAGGGATGCATTCGGCCAAGGCGTGCCTAACATGATGCAGTTGGAATATTTTATTAGTCGGAACTTCAGCCATTATAATCGAGACAAATTCGGTTTTCACCCACACTCGGGCATTTTCACGACACCTCTGATAGTATGTCCTGCATGTGACAACCACTTTTGTTACATCAACCACTTTTGTTACAGATCACCACTTTTATTACAATGTTTGCCCACTTTTGTTACAGATCACCACTTTTGATTCAAAATCAATCACGTTTGTTACAAAATGAGCTCAACACTTCTGCTACAAAATGAACTCACCACTTTTGTTACAACAATCGCCCATTTTTGTAACAAAAAAACTCGCTCACTACTTTTGTTACAACAATCGCCCGTTATTGTTACAATTTTTGTCTGTGAAAAATGATGTAATCTGCAAGTACTTGGACGTGACATTCAGTCATGATTATCAAAACCTAAACCTGTTGCGTATGTCCGGTACCAACATCATATACACATGTGCAAGAGTTCTAAAGTTGACTATTTTCGGAAAATTCTAATCTTTAGGGCAATGGGACTGCTGTTTCTTTCCCGAGCTCTTGGACACAGTCTTCTTGGATGAGGCGTCTTTTACTTTATACAGTAATCTTCTGAAAGTCTCGCCAGTTCTCTTCTTTTTTTATCGAAAAAATTGACTTAGTGGAGTAGGGGTGTAACAACCAATAGTGTAATAATCAACAAGTAGTGTAATATTAACTAGTTGTGTAATAAAAATTAACCAGTAGTGTAATAATCAACCAATAGTGTAATAACCAGTGGTGTAATAAACTTAACCAGTAGTGTAGTAAACATCCATGAAAACCACCAATTTTTCAACAAAATTTTAAAAAATTTTGGAGTGGCTCAAATCATAGTTTGGGTACATCTTATCGATTTTTAATCATCTTATCGTACGTTTAAAGTCGTTTTGCAGGTCAAACATCATTTCATGGGTTCAATACGGCGAGGAAAGGTATTTATATGAATTTTATGTGATGTGCGTATTTTCTGGCGTTTAATGTCACTTTCTGCCACATTTGTACGGGGATAAATAAGAGAATATTTAAACAATTTCATTTGGTTTATTCCATGGAAAGACGAAAGTGTGGCCAGTTTGAAGTGTATTCTCTAAAGTCATATGCTCTTGAGCTCTCTGAAGTTTGACCTTGTCACGAAAGATATATATATACTATAGAACTGCCTGCAATTCACCCTTCATTACCTAGACTGTAACATTTGTGTAACGTTCAAATGCCCAGCAATGTGACTATTTAGTTTCTTCTTCACACATTTTCAGTTCTTGGAAAGGGAAAACTGTGAATGTTACACAGTCGTACATGATTACTGGGATTCCATGTGGGTTACGTTGTATACAGTGCAGTCGCCGTGAACTGGTCGTAATCCATGCGAGGGCAGAGATGTACACGCGTGCGTTTGACAGGTAATAAAAATCATCATCGGCGAAATTTTAATTAATGAAGTACCGGGTTGTACTTCATTAATTAAATTTTTGATGATTATTCTTATAATTAGTGTTTGGAATCTAATATATTATTGCGTCCGTGGAAATGTTGCCCACCCGTGGAAAGTAACCAGTCCACGGCGGCTGTACTATAGATTATGTTCACATAATTCAGAGCCAGAGGCACAGGGGGTACTTGCTCCCACCCAACGATTCCAGAAATAGTTGAAAACAGAGAGAGAGAAAAAAATTATCTTTACAATATCTTTTTACACCATAATAGGGCCTACGAGGGTCGTCACGAAGGTTATCCTTTGGAGGGTGGGGTGTAAACCTGATTTGTCCCAACTGCGATGGCTCAAGTCTCAACTAACTAATATCCCAACGACATCATCAAGGTAAGCCTCCGCCGAAGGCATGCCTTGATGATGTAGTTGAAATAATAGTCAGCCTGGAATATATTTAAAACAAATCAACATTTCTTGGAAATGTATTAACCCTTTACCCAATATAACGGCCAAAACCGTCCAGCGCTATTAACAAAAATCGCCAATTAATTTTCATTATTTTTTTCATTTTTTGTCTCAAAGACTTTGGCTCTGACCCCTCATTGGAAAGAGCTCGACGAGATCGTTCTAATGAGGGGGTCATAACCTATGTTTTTGAGACAAAAAATGAAAAAAAATTAGTTATTCAAGAATTTGAATTTGTCGTCTGCTTTTCAGGTTAGGTAAATAAATAAAATACACATGTTAGAGTTGTGATGCAACTTCTTATTCAGTTAACACGTGCCATACCGGTACTCCCATTTGACCATGCTGGGCTTCCAATAACCCGAATCGGATACTACAGACCTCCATTTGTATGACCGACTGTGTGTGTGACACAAGTCCAAGTATTAAATTTAGTATTTTAACCCTTCACCCAATGCACAGGATATCAAAATTTATTTTTTTAATTATTGTTTTAGAATTTTTTTCAAAAAAATTCAGCAAACCATATGACCAAACCATATGATGTGACCTCTCAATGACGAGCTCGTTCCAATGAGGGTTCACAAGATATGGTTTCGTTTAAATTTTTTTAACAATATATTTTTTCAACTGCTTAATTTGTAAATTAAGCGGGTGGATGCGGCTGATTCGTTAGGTAAAAGGTTAAGAAATTGGAAAAAGAAATCCTAGCAAGAGAGAACTAATATACTAGACTCCACTCCTAACGAAAAGGTCCAGACTGGAAAATTATTAGGGGTGGGGGTGTCACCCCGACGCCCCCATCCCCGCCGTTATTGCATATTATCACTATTGCATATTGTCACAACAGAGAATCAGGTTGGAGCCCTCATGATCCAGATGCCGTCACCTGGAACTTGTATTTCTCATTTGGGTTCCCGTCATTTCAATCTTTTGGGAATTAGCAGGAAGGGATGCACTGTTAAGATGTGACCGAAGATCCCCTCGAATGATTTGTTTCTTCTACGGTTTTTGAAGACGAGAAAAGTACACGTTTTGGCTGCATGTTTATCAAATTCACGCCCACCGTACCCGCCCCTTCCCGAAACAATATTTCAACCCGGTGGGGAATTTATTAAATGTGGAGCCAAGAATGTGATTTATTAAATGTGGAGCCAAGAATGTGTATCCTTCTCAATGTAGAGATCCGTTAGTCCCAAACGTAGCTTTGTGTATTTATTCCTGCCGTGCCAATAAGGCACATGGGTCACAAATGTGTCGTGCCCTAATATCATCGTGACCCCCCCCCCCCCCTCTCAGGGACACGGCTAGAGGCTTGCGGTTGGGGGTGTAGGGTAGTGAATTTCCAACAAGGGGGAGGGACCGGGGGGAACCCCCCTCCCGGTCCCTCCCCACAGTTGGAAATTCACTACCGAGACAAATTTTGAAAATGAAGTCATGAAATGTGGCATAAAATTGATTCCAGTGACTGAAATGCCAACACGTTTATGATAGAATTATCAGGTTATTATTATTTGGTATTATTCTGAGAGTTGAATATGTGCTAAACAAATGCTCAAGCTGAGAACTTTTAGCAGTTCATACTGTCCTAACATTAAATCAGATTTTATGCAGGGAGGCCAATTTTTTATGTTTCATCATTTTGTAACTGTGGATGGTGGAATTAACACAGGATAACGATTTTACGTGATGTGATTTTCTTGAAGTGCATTTTGAGGATTTTTTTTATTACGATAAGTAAACGCACTATTGAAACCTTGTACCGATTGACATCATGCATACTTATGAAGCTCGATATTGCGTAGCCTACACTATAGTTGTAAACGGTAACAGTTGGAATTTTTGCGGATTTGAAACCGAGTTGGGATTTTGGGAAGTAAAGGAGACATCACCAAAAGAAGCTCTAAAATCCAGATAGATTAAACTTCCAACTACTCATGACTTGCCCTCGAATTTCCAACTATCGGAAATTTTGGCCAGGATTGGGGGAATGACCCCCCACCCCCACCCCCCCACCCCCACACACACACAAACAAACACACACACCCCTGTCGCCTCTCCCCGGGTCGGGATTCTTCTTACGACCCTGATATCATTATTACGTTTTCTTTAACCACACTCACCCAAAAATGCATAATGTTCCTGTAATTGTTGTGTTTTTCTTGCAGTCTCTGCTTCCTCTTCAAGTTCGTGGAATATAAATCCTCCAATCAGCAGTAATACAAAGTAGCATGCTGCTAGTATCAGAACTGTACAAAACTTCATCTTCAGTTTCTGTAACACACAGAATCGATTACGTTTAACTGCTACGTGTTTGAACTGACGTAACAAAAACTACGAAAGTCAGGTCAAGTCGGAAAAATCTATTGTCAATTATAAACAGTATTGCCATGAGACTCTGCACACTTCTACTGATAGAGAAACGCGTCGATATTGGAAGTGGAAAATAATGCGCCAAGTGATGTCGTTCCTTACCGGGCCGTGCTATGTCGCGATGTACATGGTCGCGCCACGCTTAATTTATTATTTATACGGAAAGTGGAGATTCTACCACCCATTATTTATTTATTTTTTTCATTCATTTGTTTAGAATGAAATAGTCAATAGTGTTATGTCATTAACCATTTGACATGGGCATATATCTGACCGGCTATCATCGGCTCTGTTTTCCGCAAACCAGGTGTTTCTAAATTGCTGGATTAACCCTTTACCCAACGTAACGGTTAAAACCGGCCAGCGCTATTCTCAAAAATCGCCAATTAATTTTCATTATTTTTTTCATTTTTTTGTCTCAAAAACATAGGTTATGACCCCTTATTGTAACGACCTCGTCGAACTTGTTCCAATGAGGGGTCATAACCTATGTTTTTGAGACAAAAAATTAAAAAAATTAGTTATTCTAGAATTTCTTTTGAAAGTGTCGTCTGCTTTTCATGTTTGGTGAAGGGTTAAAATAATACATTAGCGATAAATAATCGGCTGTAATACGCATCTGCGGTCTAGACAGCACACAACGAGGGTGAAATACGGGGGACTGCAATCAACAACCGGGTGAACCCGATCAATGTATATTATTCAACCATGTAGAGTTGCCAGCACTGTGCTTTGTTGACCCTAAGAATAGAGATTAGGCAAAACAAAATTAAATAATTGATTCTCGGGCAACTTTTTTTTAAAACGAATGAGGGAGGGCGGTTTTTATTTTTATTTTTTTACTCCTGATGGAATGGTCACCGATGCCTAAAATGTTGTCAGAGCCTAAAATTAAATAGAGCTTCCATATTGATTTCACTAATAGTTTTTTCTGTAACAATGATCATACAACACGAAATCAATATATAACAACTAAAATGGAATAATAAGGAGTTTTTTAACTGGTTGAGTGCTGGAAGCCACAATCAGGCCTTTCAAAAAAATGAATGTTCCAGTACAAAGGCCAACATTTTCATTGCCCAAGTTTCGTATTCATTCAAACTTAAATAATAGTTTTCTAATACCAATTTGTTCTATTACAAATTTGTAATAAAACAATTTTTGATGAACAAATTCAGACCACCAAAAATAACCTAGCCCTCAACCATTTGAATAAATATTTATCTTGTACAAATATATGAGAATCGCGTCGCATTTCGCGAAGAGCATAACAATATACTGTATCAATGTATACGACATTTTACATCGCAAATCGCGATGCGATACCGCTAAAATCACACCCTATCATAGTTTTATACATTTTAAATTTTGCCCCGAAAAACGAATGCGCCGCTGCCTGAGAATCAAAAATTAACTTTGTTTAGCCTTGCCTGAAATTTTCAATATTTCTGACAGCGGTTTTCGTATCGTGACTATTTGTTTATGGGGGTGGAGGGGTGGGAGGTGACAGCCGTTACTTATTCACAGTTCCTTATTCGAATTGGAGTTTTCCGTGTATTTCACCAGCGTGAAATTCAGGAAAACGTCCAAGGGTCGTTAACTCTTTACCTAACGGAAACGCCAAGACCGTCCAGCGCTTTTCTCAAAAATCGTCAATTAATTATCGTTATATTTCATTTTTTGTCTCAAAAACATAGGTTATGACCCCTCTTTGGAACGAGCTCGTCGAGCTCGTTCCAATGAGGGGTCATAACCTACGTTTTTGAGACAAAAAATGAAAACAATTAGTTATTCAATAATTGTGTTTGCAAGTGTCGTCTGCTTTTCATGTTAGGTAAAGGGATAATTGCTGTTCCCTGTACTCTACCCTAGTTGTGTTCTATATCCTTTTTCTTTTACTTTTTTTATCTTACAATCAACATGTATTTTGTCTGTAATAACTCCGCAACTGTCATGTATCCGACTCCCTGATACAGATGTTTGTATCAGGGGGTCGGATACAAGCACGTTCCTTTCGCGTGAGTTCCATTTTTTTCTCTTTTTGTTCATCCGTACGAAAAAATAGTTCGTTATATATTCGTCTACATTCTTGACTTATCCCCAATATATTGCAAGATAAAATGATTATTACCATTATAATGTGGATTTCCAAAATATGTATCCGAGTCTCGCTCTGGGTTCTAAGGGTAGATCACGACTCGTCTTCGACTCTTCGTGATCTGACATTAGAACCCGGAGCTCGACTCGGATACATATTTTGTACATCCACATAATGGTAATAATCTCTATTTATTTAACGGTATCTAAAATATTATAATCAATGCATTTACAGAATAATGTTGTAATATATATACATACCGTTGGGGGACAGCATAGCCAGATTAGCTGTCTTCCTGCTATCCCCAAGGTAAAAAATATAATTGGAGTAACATCATATCAGTATTTACTTACTTATTGGTGTTTAAGGTCACATATTTCTGCACAATGGCTAACCATGACCGTGACAGTTTTACGGGTGGAGGAAGCCGGAGTACCCGGAGAGAACCACCGAGCAACGGCGAGCAACTGTCAGCTCCCCAACATACCAACTCCACACAAGCAGGGTTAGCATTGGTTCAAGACAGGTGCACCATCGACGTGCAGTACGCCTTAGTACACAGCGTCACTGTGCCCCCGCGTGGGCAATGGGGGTGAAGTGTCTTGCCCAAAGACACAACGCGGTTGCCGCAGGTGGGATTCGAACCGAGGACCTCTCGACTTGCAGCCTGCACCTCTACCAACTGAGCCACCGAGCCCCCTCATATCAGTATACTGTCGAGAAGAAAGAAATACAGATCCTTTTGAACTAATGTTGAATTGTTGCATTGTTGCATGGTAAACAAGACTCTTAATAATAGCAATGATATTTTGGAATACATTGAAAATAATATTGAAAATAAATAATTTAAATATTCTATGTGTGCGTTCTATATTTAACTCTTACCCGGCTGAGTATTTTCAAGATATTTTTCATCAGATCTAGTCATGGCTGCTGTGAAGCAGACCATGTCTCGATTTTCTGAAAAATCCATCAAAAGTTAACTAAACGAAACATTGGTGAAAAAAAAACATTCCCTTTTCAGGGGTAAATTTTGATTTAATGTACTCAGATCATACTTTTTCAGTGGCAAGAAAAATCCTGTTTTGAGCATAAAGAGGAGTTAAACCACGATCAAACCTGAATTTAGTGGAAGAGACCGATATTACTGCG
Organism: Pictodentalium vernedei; assembly: GCA_031216915.1. Classification (NCBI taxonomy): domain Eukaryota; kingdom Metazoa; phylum Mollusca; class Scaphopoda; order Dentaliida; family Dentaliidae; genus Pictodentalium; species Pictodentalium vernedei. The sequence goes on from CM062292.1 coordinate 153,928,579, forward strand.
CTGGACGCTCAGTTCACAAAGATGTATCCCTTTATCACTCTCCGAACTACATCGAGTGTTTGATGGGACTTGGCGGGAGCACGTTGGCTCAGTGGTAGACTGTTAGCCGTCTATGCTAGAAGTCCCGAGATCGATCCCCGTCCGGGATGACCCGCGTTGTGTCCTTGGGCAAGGCACTTTATCCCGGTTGCCTACATGGGGGCACGATGACAGCGTGTACTAAGACGTACTGCACGTCGAGGGTGCACGTCTTCAACCGCTGTAGCCCTGCTTGAGCGGAGCTTGAACAGAGTTAGAATGTTGAAGAGCTGGCAGTTGCTCGTCGATGCTCGGTGGTTCTTTCCGAGTACTCCGGCTTCCTTCACCCGTAAAACTGCCACGGTCACTATTAGCCATAGTAGGTAATACAGGCCGATTCTAGACCATTTTTCAAAAAACTGTACACGTACACGTACATGTACTGTACCGCCATAGGGATTCAGTGTTAAATCGTGTACAGAGTGTAAAAAAATGGCAAAAATGTCGTTTTTCATGGTAGTTTAGAATCGGCATTTTTTTTTAGGCTCACAGGTCGCACTTTTAACTGTTCAAACATCCGTTGGCGAACGTGTACATTCGACACATCGCTCAAAAGTGAAAAAATGTATGAAATTTGAAGAAAATGTAAATTTAAAATTTTTTTCTTGACGTTCCCATCGCGGATCAGACCTTCGATTTATCGTTGGTGAACGCAAGCAAAAAATGTTTTGCCGATTCTAGACCAGCATCAAAAAAGCGGTTTGCCGATTCTGGACCACCTACGTTCGCCAACGGCTGTTTGAACGGTCGAGGGTGCGATCCGATCGGTGAAACCTATTTGCCGATTCTAGACCAGGAAAAATCGACCTCAAAACCTTTTCTCGATGTTCGCCAACGGTGAAAAGTGAGTGTAAAGTGTAGGCACTCATGGAGGATTTTTTTAAAAAAATTTTAAAACCGATTTCGGCCTCCGGTACATCGAAAAAATGCGGTTTGCCGGTTCTGGACCACCACCACGTTCGCGATCGCGTTTCGGACAGTATAGGGTGCGATCCAATCGGTGAAAATGACTTGTCGATTTACCTCGCGAGTTTTGTGAGGAGAATCGTGATAGAATCGGTTTTGAGGAGTTTTTCAATTTTGTACTCAGTGTAAATAAAATAGCTTTTTTCATTCAATAGAGTCGACTATAAATTGAGTCCTACTTTAGATGGGGTTTAAGCGAGAAATGTGTGTTTAACTAACATTATGAATCTTTGCAAAAATCCTTCCATTTTTTGTTCTTGTATAAATGAAAGGTTTTCGTTCAATGGATGAGATTGAAAACTCGAGTTTTGGAAAATTAGAACCGATGGAAATCGTCCGTTCACGTTTTGTCATAGCGAGTTTTGTGAGATAAATCTTAATAAAACAGTTTGTAGAATTGTTAAATCTTAATAAAACAGTTTGTAGAATTGTTTGATTCAAATAAAAATTCCACTATAAAGCGTTTTCACTCAGATGAATTTTAAGAGATAAAATTGTCTTATAAATTGACACTCATGTTTTGCTCCGGTGTGAATGAAAGGTATTTCGTTTTAATAATGGACAATAAATCGCGTTTTCCACTCAGTCGGGTTTTAAGAGGTAATTGAATTTTAATCGACCTGTGATAATGTTTCGGAGATATGAATGAACCCTTTTAACGAATATAATTATTCTCAAACGTGTTAAATCAGAAACCGGTTTCTTATGCGCTACACTTTCAAACTTTTTAAAGTTCTTCTGTTCGTCACGAAGTGAATAATCGGTGATGTGATCTTTAAAACGTTCGAGGGCAAAACACATTTATCGTGTGAAATGTTTTTCCTCAACTGGTTTTAGTTATTATATATTAAAGACAGAAGATTTTTATTTACTTAAAACATAAAACATAAAAATAATTATACATTTAATTTTGAGAATAATAAAATAACTCACGTTACCATACTCTAAAGGAAATATTAATAATTTAAAAACGAAAAAAATGTTTTTACACATCACAGATTCCAAGCGGAGAGATCAACTTCTCAACGAATATGAACGTGCTAAGAAGAGTATTCAATCAGCTGACAGAAGCAGGCGCTTGGGAGAAATGGAATTAAAACGTGAAACCACAAAGTTATTTAAATCCGTGACGAAGGTTCGGGAACGAAGTAAAGAGGAGATCGTTGACGAATTGAGGCCCTTAAAAGAAAGTTCTTTGAGAATGGGTTCGTTGCCCAGCAGTTTTATGAGGGGTTTTTCCTTTCAAAGATCGCCAGATTACGTTCCCATGAGGATCGAAACCGACGATGCGGCTTCGACTATCACCACTGATAGCGTCGCGTCGTCCGAGGATGGTGGTAAGAGAGATCTGTTGTATGGAATTCATAAGGATTCTGACGGTAGAACTTTTACAGGCAACACCGAAGTGCAAGAGTATGATGATAATTTAATCGTCGGTTCGAATAGGTACGAATTAACTCCTGGACTGCGCAAATTGCTCCTTTTTGACAAGCCTGGAGATTACACGGATTGGGATTTCGACAATTACGGCAACATTCTGGTTCAGACCCACGCCTTGAAGAGAAATAAAGATGTTAGAGAAACGAGACCCAAAGCCAATAGAGGTTACAAGTGGACGAAGGTGGTGAAACCCATATGGGATATGTATAAGAAGTTTGTCGAATCGGTTACTGGGAAAGGGGTGAAAACCACTTTTCTTCCGAGTGATTCTAACGCTCTGTCTCAGAGATTGAGATTGTTGATGGCAAGTAGACGCGCTGGTAACACTGGATTAGATAATGAGATAGTGAGCACATGCGACGAATTGTTAAGGCAAAAGGTTTTGAATAAACATGATTATAAAAGGCTGATGGACGAATTTAAGGATTGATATATATATAATAAGTAGAGAACAAACAAACAAACAAAAAATATATAAAATAAAAACAGTAAATTTTACACTAGAAAATAATAAAAAGTATTTAAACAACAAACGATTTACCAGTGAAAAAACAAAATATATATTATAAAATAAAATATGTTGGTGATAAAGAACAGGGGATACGTTAGAACTTACGTTTGAGGCGGTTCTGGCATCGTTAATTCTATAATGCGAGCATTCACGAGCGATGCAGGTAGAAAACTCACATCGACCGCGTTTGAGGTCGGTAAGAAGACGGCTTTGGATGCTGGTAAGAAAGCTGCTTCCGAAGCTAGTGGTAGGATAGCTTCTGTGGCTGGCAAGAGGGCAGCCAATACATTGATCGACAAGTTGATTCAGTCAGAATCTTTGACAGTAGGGAGGAATTCGACAAAAGTGAAGCTTCTCTTTTGACCATTTTGGACGGTGCGGCGATGGAATTGATGAAAAGAAATGCGTCTTCGAACATTGAGTGTCGATTTTATGAGAACTCTAGCGACATTCCGGATCCAAGAGAATTGAAATCAGAAGATAAGAATCTCATGATTTTCAATGATCTGCTTTTGGAGAGACAGAACCGATGCGAATCGTATTACGTTAGGGGTCGTCACAGCAACGTGGACGGTTTCTACCAGTCGCAGAATTATTTTCGATTGCCCAGACAGATGATAATGGAGAACGCTAATTTACTGTGTCTCTTTCGCCAGAATCTCAATCACATCTACGGTGACCACATCGCAAATGACACGAGCGTGGCGGAATTCAGGAGATTCTGCAAGAGGGTTTGGGATGGAGGACTTTACAATTTCGTCGTGATCGATTTGACTAGCGAATTTAATTGGCGAAAATATCGGTGCGGATTCGACAAGTTTTATGTTTCTGATGATAATAAGATAGAGAGCGAAATTAAAAATTAGAAAATAATAAATTATCAATAATTTAGTTTTGAAAAAATAAAATAAAAATTAAAATATAATGTTCGAACAAGGAGAATTGTTAGAACGGATAGCCGGGAATACGGCTGCAAAACAATCCATTCAAATCGTGGTGAGTGGCGATTCGACTTGATTCGCAACGAAATTCGAACCATCCATCGAATTGAATAGAGAGAAAAGATACGAGATGGCGTTGGTGAATCTGGAGACTTATTATTCCTTTCCCAATGTCACCAAAAAGAATAACTCGTTCAAGTATTCCGATGGAGTGGATTGGTTGGAGATTCGAATTCCCAAAGGAAGTTACGACATAGACGATTTGAACAATTACATTCAGACGTGAATGAAGATGGATGGAAAGGGAAGCAACAAGATCAGACTCGCTCCCAACCCTAATACCCTACAGACGATGTTGGATTTGGAAGATAATTTTCGAGTGGATTTCAACATGGACGATTCTATAGGAAAGATGCTGGGATTCGATCTCGCAACACGACATGGGTCCCTTCACCTACACGAAACAGTGCGAAGACGACGACGTGGCTCATAGCTTCGTGGAAGAGTTAAAATCGAAAATTCAAATTTTATACGACAAATTCAAAACTCCGGCGAAAATGATCATCACGCGAGAGCAGCAGGATGAAAATAACAGAGCCACCGAATGTCACATATTCAGACAATCGTTCAACGAGAATTCGAAGGAAAACAAGAAGGTTAGAGACCACGATCATTACATGGGTCTGTATCACGGTCCGGCTCACAGCAAGTGTAATTTAAAATATCGAGACGCCGTTTTCTATCCGGTGATATTTCACAATCTCTCAGGTTATGACAGTCATCTGCACCTCCAACAGAGAATTAAATTGCATTGCGAACAGCGAAAAAAGATACATTTCCATCATGAAATGGAAGCCCATGGAAAAGAAAAGAGTGATCGACGGAGAGACAATGGAAGAAAAAACGAAATCCATTCATAGAAGCATAAGTTTCATCGACAGTTTTAAATTCATGTCGACCGCTCTGGAAAAATTAGTCAATAACATGCATGAGCAAGGATAAATTTAAAATCATGAGCCAACATTTCGGAGAACGAGTAGATGTCATGTTGAGGAAAGGAGTCTATCCTGACGATTACATGAACGATCTAAAGAGATTCGACTACACTGCACTACCTTCGAAAGAAGATTTTTATTCAAAATTATACGAATCCGACATTTCCGATGAGAATTACGAACACGCTAAAAATGTGTGGAAATTAATCGATATGAATTCCATGAGAGATTATCACAATCTCTATCTGAAGACCGACGTTCTGCTCTTGGCGGACGTGTTCGCAAATTTTCGAGACGTCTGTCGTCGAAATTACGTTCTGGATCCGGCTTGGTATTTCACCGCACCCGGTCTGGTGTGGGACGCTCTGTTGAAGACCACTGAAGTCCAATTGGAATTATTATACATCATGGACATATTGCTCATGTTCGAAAGGGCTGCAAGAGGTGGCGTCTCGATGATTCCCCACAGATATTCTGAAGCTAACAATCCCTACATGAAAGAAGGTTTCGATTCGAAATGATCGAATAAATACATACAGTATTGGGATGCTAATAATCTGTATTGTTGGGCTGTGAGTCATCCTTTACCGATTGGAAATTTCGAATGGGTAACGGAACCGGAAGAGATGAAAAAATGGAGAGACCATCCTTGCATTTTAGAAGTCAATTTGAACTATCCGGAAGAATTACACGATCTACACAATGGTTATCCGCTAGCTCCCGAATGAATGGAACCGATCGAAGGAGACAAGGAAAAACTCATTCCCAATTTATTTAACAAACGTAAGTACGTCGTGTACAGCGAGAATTTGAAACAATACGTCGATTACGGGATGAAATTAGTTGACATACATCACGTCATTTGATTCGACGAAGAGCCTTGGATAAAAAAATACATCGATCTCAACACGAATCTCAGAATTCGAGCCGAGAACGATTTCAAAAAAGATTTCTTCAAACTCTTGAACAACTGCGTGTACGGTAAATCGATGGAAAACATCAGGAAGAGAACCGATGTTCGACTCGTCACGTCTGAGAAAAAAGCTAAAATATTAGTGGCGAAACCTAATTACAGACACTGAACCATATTCAATGAAAATCTAGTGGCCGTTCACATGCAAAAGACGCACCTGAAGTTCGACAATCCCTATTATCTCGGACCGATCATCTTAGATATCAGCAAGCGATTGATGTATGAGTTTCACTATGATTACGTCATTGAAATTTGGTGAGAAAGCCAAACTACTGTTCACCGACACGGACAGTTTAGTTTCCGAGATAGAGATGAAAGACGTCCACCGTGATTTTTCTCCAGATGTGGCCACGTGGTTCGACAAGAGCAATTATCCCGTCGATCATCCGTCCAACATTCAATCGAACGACAACAAGATGTTGGGTAAATTTAAGGACGAGAGTGGCGGTAAACAAATCGTCGAATTCGTAGGTTTGAGACCCAAACTGTATGCTTATCGTCTAGAAGGTGAAGAGATCAAGAAGTGCAAAGGGGTTAAAACGTGCGTGGTGAATAAAAACATCTCTTTTCGAGAATATAAAGATTGTCTGTTAGGAAGTGGTCCAGTGTATAAGACTATGAAATCGATACGAAGCGAAAATCATGACTTGTATACCGAAATAGTCAACAAGATTTCGCTGATGGCCGACGACGATAAGAATAATAATAATAATATAATAATAATAATAGATATTTATATAGCGCTCATTTCACAATAATAAAAAGTTCCATGGCGCTTTACAAGAAAAATCATGGTTACATGTGACAGTACTTCTGTACTGTAGATTTGCATAGTGCTACGCGGAAATCACTCCGAGTATGGTTTACCAAAAAGATAGGTTTTCAGTACCGATTTGAAAGCACTTGGCGCAGTCTGTCGCACTGAAATGGGTAGCTCATTGAAAAGCCTAGGTGCACTATGAGAGAAGGAGCGGCCACCATATGATACCAAGTTGCAGGTAGTCTCTTCAAGCAAGTCATGCATAGAAGACCTTAACGTGCGTTTAGGCTCATACGGAACCACTAGGTCGCTTATATAAGCCGGGGTCAGATCACAGCAGCGAGCCCTGTGTGCAAAAAGTAAGACCTTGAACTGAATCCGTGATGAAATAGGAAGCCAATGAAGATCTTTCAGGACTGGAGTTATGTGTTGGCGCCGCTTCGTCAGTGAGACAATACGGGCAGCTGTGTTCTGTATTTGTTGCAACCTTTGTATCTGCTTGCCTGGAAGCCCATACAACAATGAGTTGCAATAATCTAAGCGTGATGTGATAAATGCATGCACCAGGCACACTGCAGCCTTCTTCGTCAAAATTTTTCGAGAGCGACCCAGTTTACGGAGGTACCAGTTGGCAGACTGACATATTTTGGTAATATGATCAGCCATAGTTAGGTGTCTGTCGAAATAGACACCTAAATTCCGAACCTTAGTTGACGGATTAATCACTACATCACCAACCATGAGCCGTGGCAGAGTGTCTGGTGCGGGTCTGAATCTTGAGGAAAATACTATCAGCTCAGTTTTTTCGTCATTTAATTTAAGTTTGTTTTGTAGCATAAATGCTCTCACTTCCTTAATACAGTTTTCGAGACGCATAAACTGTGTGGCTGTATCTTCATAATCAATGGGGTTAAATTCTACATATAACTGGGAGTCGTCAGCGTAAAAGATGCACTCAATACCGTGTGAGCGAATAATGGCGCCCAGAGGCTGCATATAAAGGGTGAATAAAATTGGGCCGAGAACGGAACCCTGGGGTACCCCAAATTCAAGTGAGGCTATTTCAGATTTGTTGCCATCAACGGTAACACACTGGGTTCGGTTACTCAAATAAGATCGAAACCAATCTAGTGCTGATCCTTCTATTCCTAGCTGAGAAAGTCGTTCAAAAAGAATTTCATGGTCAATCGTGTCGAATGCGGCTGAAAGGTCAAGTAGCACCAACGCAACACCTTTTTTGTTGTCAATAGATTCCAAAACCGCATTTTGGACTGAGAGAAGGGCAGTCTCTGTTGAATAACCAGGTCTATATGCAGACTGCTTAGGGTCAAGTAAACAATTATCGTCCAAATGCGCACGCAGTTGTTGTGCAATGACTTTTTCTATAATCTTGGAGATAAAAGGAAGATTCGAGACCGGGCGATAATTTTTCAGCATTGTGGGATCAAGAGATTCATGTTAAACGATAAAATAAGCACTTTGGCACTCGGACATTGCACTTTGGATATGATTATAGATGATAGGATTCCAGATATGATTAAGGACGATAGGATTCCAGAAAATCAAGAGGAATTAGATGGATTCAAGTTTATGGAAGTCGATAGAGACATCGAGAGAGTTAGTTTAAAAAAGAAAAGAAAAAAAATATAAAAAATAACGTCATTTTAGTGAATTATAATAAAATAAATAAATTTAAAAAAAAAATATACACATTTATGAATAAGAAAATAGAGATATCCATAGAAGCTGTCGTCTTACTTAACGAACTGCTATCCAACATCGATCTGTCGAATGCGGCGAAGGATTTGAAAATCAAAGATTTTCTAGGCGTGTTTTCCAGAGATGCCTTGCTGAAGAGAAGACCTCGACAATCGGAATGTGGAATTTTAAATCTAGACGGTTTATCAGGTGAAGGCACTCACTGGGTGGCGTGGTTCAAGAACGGGAAGAAGAAAAATTATTATTTCTACAGCTATGGAATCTTGCCGCTGAAAGAAATAACAAACTATTTCAACAAATCGATGGTTCGTTACAACACGGAACGAGTGCAATTGCCAGATCAAGTGTTTTGTGGTCACCTGTGTCTCTACATTCTCAAGAGATGGTCTGAAGGAGATCGGTTTCAAGACATTCTCAATGATTTACATTAGAGAGAGATTTTTATAGTATATATAAAGGTAAAAAATTATTTTAAAAATTTTAATCGAATAAAAACGAAAAATAAAAAACAAGTGAAATAATTCATTTTTAATAAACTGCGTTTGAAATATATTTTTTAAAACAAAAAACCTTAAAGCATCATGCCAGTCGATAAATTTGGTAGAAGTGATGACGAAAGTTGACCCAAAAAGAAGAGGAAGACGCTCGAAGTCGCCGATGGTTATGATGTTGCCAACTTGGACGAACATTACATTCGAAGATACGAACTTCGAGAGGAACCTTTGAACATGAACGATAAGAAGCTCTACAATCTTCCCGAGCTGATAGATCTTGCAGATGCGGTGACTAAAAAATACGTCGATAGGGGGAACGTGGATCTCGAACGAATCATGCTAGATAATTACGTGGATAAAGCCATGACTGACGATCTCGATCTGAAATCCAAACGTTTGGTGAACGTCACAAATCCCATAGATTCCACCAATGCAACGACCAAGAAATATGCGGACGACTCTCACACACGATTCAGCGAACATCTGAGAAGTAGATACATTCAGAAAATGGTGCAATCCGAATTCAACGCCAATTCTAACAAGATAACGAACGTGGCCACTCCCACGAATCCCAAGGACGTGGCGACTAAACACTATGTAGATCTGGAACAGAGAAAGTCTGACAGGTGAGAAATGAAATCGGATCTGAACGTGGGATTCAACAAGATATTGAATCTGTCGAAGTTCGACGACGTGGATGCGGACTCCATCACGGTCAACAAGGGCTATGTGGATTCTGCCATGATATGATCTCAAGAATACGTAGAATCACAAGTGGACGATCTCTACCTGAACAAACAATCTGGCGGAACCATGGAGGGTGGCATCAACATGAATGGTCACAATTTATTCGGTCTCATTCATGATCCTGAATTCGATTCCAGCACGGTCAGCAGGAAGTACATGGATGACAACTCAGTCTGGAGAAAGGGTGACATCATGGAAGGTAAACTAGACATGGGCAGACACGCGCTCACGAATCTACCAGACCCCGTGAACATGACAGATACCTGCACCCTGATTTCGGTGGTGGAGAAAATCAAATACGCTAGACAATTGATCCTTGTGTGGGCCAAGGAGAGCAATGCATTAGAGGAGGGAAGAGCCGAATGGTCTTTCGGAAACAGAGGTAGCGGATCGCAACATGGTCAGGTGGGATATCCCATGCCATTGGGAGGTGAAATCATTTGAATGAGTCTGACTTCCAGGGATTTGAATAACAGAGTGGTCGTCAATCTCATGGTGAACGGAGTAGAGAGCGATAAGAGATACAGCATCGAAAAGACCGAGAATCAACACTCGAATGTTAGCACGTTCGGCACCCCACTCAAAGTGAACACCAGAGACAGAATTAATTTTGTTATGAAAACCAATAATCCCGAAGCCGCCATTTCCGTGGTGAGCATACTGATCGAACTAGATCCTCTGAACAAACAGTGAACGCGTGGAAATAATTAATTAAAATATAATGAGTGATTATTAAAAACAAAAAACAAAAAAAAAAGAAAAAGTAATGAGATTTAGAAAGATGTTCAATCTCTCTAGATCTCATTACTTTTATTTTTTTTTGTTTTTTTAATAATTACTCATTACTTTTTTTATTATTTTTTATTTTTTTCACACACGTCTCTCATCGAATGATCAACATCTTATTTCCATCCGATTCAAATTGTAATTCTCTGTCCGACAGGACCAGGGCGAAGGCTTCGGTTTTTCTCAGCACATTCCTATCAAATTGCATCTTGATCTGAATGTCTAAGACGCTACTCTTGAGTCATTCGCTCTGTTTACTGATGTCGAATACGAACATGGGATACATTGACTTGTATACCTGGAGATATATTAGGGTTGCTCATCAATTCGTCTAGACCGTGGTACTTCTTTGTAAAATATGCGGCATCGCCGTACAGTCTGCAGAAATCGTTCTTGTCGAACGACACATTGTAATCGATTGCTGGATATCTCGTGGCATTCAGAAACAATTGCATGTTTCTCAAATTGCAGTGATCGAATAGCACGCATTCTTTTCCTGAGACCCGTCCCTATCGGTCTGAAACGTGACCACAATGAAACGCGGTCTCTCGGAAGCGGATTTCATGGTCAATCTCCAATCGAAGTGATTCGTGGACAGGATTAATTTCGTTATGAAAACCAATAATCCTGAAGCCGCCACTTCCGTGGTGAGCATACTGATCGAACTATATCCTCTGAACAAACAGTGAACACATGGAAATAATTAATTAAAAAATAATGAGTGATTATTAAAAACAAAAAACAAAAAAAAAAAAAAAGTAATGAGATTTAGAAAGATGTTCAATCTCTCTAGATCTCATTACTTTTATTTTTTTATTTTTTTTTTTTGTTTTTTTAATAATTACTCATTACTTTTTTTTCTTTTTTTTTTTTTTTTTCACACACGTCTCTCATCGAATGATCGACATCTTATTTCCATCTGATTTGAATTGTAATTCTCTGTCTGATAGGACCAGGGCAAAGGCTTCGGTTTTTCTCGGCACGTTCCTATCAAATTGCATCTTGATCTGAATGTCTAAGACGCTACTCTTGAGTCAATCGCTCTGTTTACTGACGTCGAATATGAACATGGGCTACATTGACTTGTATTCTCCTGGAGATATATTAGGGTTGCTCATCAATTCATCTAGACCATGATACTTCTTTCTAAAATCCGCGGCGTCGCCGTACAGTCTGCAGAAATCGTTCTTGTCGAACGACGCATTGTAATCGATTGCTGGATATCTCGTGGCATTCAGAAACACTTGCATGTTTCTCAAATTGCAGTGATCGAATAGCGCGCATTTTCCTGAGACCTGTCCCTATCGGTCTGAAACGCGGTCTCTCGGAAGCGGATTTCACGGTCAGTCTCCAATCGAAGTGATTCGTGGAGAGTGGATTGCTAGCCATGCCGCACTGTCTCATTCTAAATCCCACAGGTAATTTACTCTTGGATTCTATGATCTTGTAGAGGCACGTTTTTTCCACGATCGAAGGCTGCACGTGTGGAATGAACCACGATATCTTGTGTAGAGTTAACTTACCCGCATTGGTCACGGGGGGTCTCACTATCACGTCGTCATTTCCCTTTTGAATCAATGTCAGATTGTGTTTGAATCCGTACATGATCTTGTTGTAATCATCCGCGAATCCGAAGATGTGTTTCAAGGGTATCCTGACTGAAAACATTCCTTTGGGTATGGACGTCTTGACGACTGGCAGGGCCAACGGTGTCTTTCATCCACAACTGATTAAGTCCTCTGGATTTCGAAAAATCATCCAGATACGTCAAGAGTCTGAACATCGTGGTGGCCTGACCGGGATGAAACACAGATTCTATCTCTTGTCTGGATAGCAAGTATTTTATATTACTGAATAGATGCATGATGCCATTATTGGCTAGAGTAACCGTGTCGTCGTCGGGGTATTCGGTCCCATCTTCCTTGGTGAGACGTCCCTGCACCATTATGTAACTCTCGCTAGGATGAACAAATAGATCTTGGGTTTCGACATTGATTCTTATCTCTCCCGCATTGTTCAAACTCGTTCCGGTTATCGGTTCGTATTCGTGAACATCGTATTCTTGAATACTTTCATCTGTCACTATGCTTTGTGCGATATCTAGTATATTTGCCATTTTTAAAGGGTTTTTTGTTTTTTGTTTATTAATTAGCTTGCTTTTTTTATCTAAAAATAGTTTTAATTATTTTTTATTATTATTATTTTTCTCTCTTATATATATGTGTAAACAATAAAATGTTAAAGAGAGTAAATAAAAAGAAATTTTGTTTTCTTTATTAAAACTTCGTCTTCTGCAATTGTTGTTCATAAAACTTTCCGATGATCTCTTCGCCATCCAAAGCTTCGATTTCGTAAGTCACCGGATTGGTGTGAAATATTCTGATTATCACGAAGATTTTCGAGGTCCATCGACGAGTGTTACCTTTTTTTGAAGTGCTTCTTATAAGCGTAGATTCTCACTCGATCGCCAACCGCAAATTTCGGCGTTCTAGACTTCTTCCTGATCTTAGATCTCTGAGGATATAGATTCGCGTAGACCTGTTTTTCGTTTCGAGGATCGCTAGCTTCCGTGGGAGTCGTCTTGATCGATCTGTGTCGCGTGTTGTTGTAATCTTTGACCAGACCGTTCAGAGCGTATATGTATTTCTTGGTCGAATTCGCCGTGAAGTATATGTACATTTTTTCCTTCATCGTTCGATTCCAACGTTCCACTACGCTAGCTTTCTCTTCGTTTTCGATTGAGTAGAGGTTGACTAATCGATGAACGTGCTTGTTGAAGAATTCTTTTCCCCTGTCCACCCATAATTTATTCGGTTTTCGAGAAGACAAGTCGAACACGCTCTTCAGAGCCTCGGCGACACAAGGTCCCGATTTATTCCTCAAAGCTCTGATCCCCAACCATATTTGGAAAACACGTTGATGACCGTCAATAGATATTTGACGCCCTCGTTCCACCTCGAAAACGATCTCATGTCGGCCAAGTCGGCGAACCAAATGTCATCCAGACCCTTCACGAACACCCTTCTCTTTTGAAATTTACGCACGATGGGTTTGTGTAACTCCTCGGCCAATTCGCTCGTCAATAATCGTTTCTTCTTCTTTTCCGATGCGCTTTTTTTAACGCCCCATCCGAATCGACGTTTCGCACTGATCAGATTGCCGACCAGCGAACGTTCTATCTTCTCTCTCCTGGTCGGATTCGTTATACCTCTCAATTTCACCAACATGTTTTTATCACAGACGTCATTGCGAGTCTTGGTGTTGGGATGTCCGGCGTAGCACAAATCATGATCATACGCGACTGTGTCCACCATATTCACGGGTTTGCTCCAAGATTTAGGAGTCAGGTCGGCGTTGAGTCTCTTGTTCAATTTCGTTCTGGGTCCAGTGAAACTGTGACCCGGCAGATGCATTTTGAAAGGTAGATTATTGATCATTTTATTCACGATGCCTTTACCTTTGCTCGTGTTTTTTTTTTTGACGAATCGAGTCTTGATCGAACCACACACGTTGCAAATTCCGCGAAGAATATCTGTCTGTCGTTTTTAGTTCGTACATCTCGAGAATTACCTGTCTCAGTAACTCTCTTACACTTTACGCAATATATTTTTGAGAGTTATTTAAATTAATTTCGTATTTAGTTTTTATTTTATATATAAATTTAATATTTTCTTTTTTAAAAATTCTGTTCTTATTATATATATATATATTTTTTTAATCGCCGTTCTTGAGTTCTATTAACTTACCGAATTCCTCCCTGGCCTCTTTCCTCCCCTTTTCCACGAGAGAATCCTTCATCTCTTCCTTTATGATCTGACGAGTCTTGATACTCACGGCTTCTTTCATAGCATCGTATTTCGTTTTCTCACCCAATATCGTGAAGTATTCTCCGTCCGATATCCTACCATCTTTCAACGCCATCGAGATCATTTCAGATATCGTGTCGATCTTGGAGTCGGCCTTCGTGTTTCCTTGCCTTCAGATATAATTTCCCACTCAAAAAGTTTCCGAGCGTGCTAAACAATCCGGCGGTGAAAGCCACTCCTTCTATGTCAACTCGATTGGAATACCGACCGTGGTTGACAACAATCCGATGCCGGCCGCGTGTAAACCCATGGAAATCGTGATAAGTGTCGTGTCGACCGCGTTGACGAATTTCAGGAGACGCGAATACTTCTTCTTGAGAGAACGACGAAAATCTCTCTCTAGAGTCAGATACAATTGGATTCTACTGATTTGATCGATGCGATACCTCTCTCCTCTTTCTTTTTCTTCTGGCGACGGCGCCGTTGGCAAAACGCCATTCGGCTTCTCATCCTCGTCGTCATCTAACGTCGGATACAATTTATTTCTGGTTCTCATTTTTTATGGTTTTTTTTCTTTCTAATATTAGATAAAAAATTTATGTGTGTATTTATTTTTATTTTCTATTCTCCCTTATTTATATCAACGAGAAAACTTAGACGTATGCTTCCTTCAGCAATAATTTCATGACGCATCCCTTGTCTTCTAAAGTCAGACTTCTACGCGCCAATTTCAGTTCTTCCGAAACTGTGGGCTTGTCTCGCCCCTTACAAAGGACTAATCTTCTCCAAAGCGTGATCACTTCGTCGATTCGAACGCATTCGAACGCTGGTTCGAGATACTTGATGACCATATCTTCCCTTTCCATCGTCTAACGCCTCGGTTGGATATAAATTTCATGCAGGGAACGTGAGCCCATGTCCCCTGTCAACAAACAGAATAACTTATAGTGTCTCTATTGTATCAACGCAACAACGTATACCATTCAACCACGCAGGGCTGCTGGTATTGTGCTTTTTTTGACGCGAAGTAAAGAGCTCACCTGAAATTTTCATTATTTCTGAAAGTTTTTGTTTTCGTATCGTGACAATTTATTTATGGAGGCGTGACAACCGCTACTTATTCCCAGTTCCCTATTCGACATTCGTTATCAACCGATTTTATCGGTTGATAACAAAAGTCGAATAAGGAACTGGGAATAAGTAACGGTTGTCACGTCCGTTATTTATGAGTGTTTATTCTCTTTTTGTACTGGAACACATTCCCCTGCAGTCGCACATTCGTTTATGCTCGGGCGCGGATACAGTGAGGAGTCCCACCCCACCACAAGGAGACATTTTGTTCGAAAATTTGCAGACTTGTCGGAAATTGTTTAGGCTCATTGTTTTTGGAGACACATAATATTCAATCGGACGGAGATAATTGCCATTCATTTTAAAGACATTTTCCTTGTTAGGTCAGGTACACTGTCAAAGAGGGTTGGGTTGTCAAGATAATAAGGGGTGGGTTGTCAAGACAATAATATTTCCGACAAATTACCAATGCAACGCACTACTACCTCCTGTCACTTGTGAAACGCTGGCATGGTGTTCATCGCTAATTTCGGTCGGACACTTTATGGCCCTGTCTCGCCCCCAAAGCAGGCTACCTATCTATGGGTGAGGAGTGGGCACGCGGTGCTTGCCTCCCTATTGTTATTACTTCATTTTTTACCATCAAAGAGACGGGGAACAGGGAATGTTGACTTGCGCTACCGGAGGCAGCAGATGCCTATGTATTGCCTCGGACAATATCGTACCCCATGTATACCTATATCGCACATGCGTGAGTCTCCTGTTGTAATAACTTTGCTTCCCTGTTTCAAAAGTTGAAGGAGAATGTGAAACTGCCAAAATATAAAGAAGCCACCGGAGGGTCACACGGACCACCCATTTCCCAAAATTCCCCATGTCTCGACCCATCAACGAAGAGGGGGTTCACCCATCGACCTCCGCACTCGTCCTCACCTCGTCGCTTCGTTCATTGATTGATGCTTCACTTCACGACCCATGGTTGAAATGAATTTTATAGCACTAAAACCTTTTACCCAACGCAGACGATATCAAAATTATTATTTTAAATATTATTTTTTCAATTTTTTTCAAAACTTTTCAACAAAATCATATCATATGACCTCTCCTTGGAACAAGCTCGGTGAGCTTGTTCCAATGGTGGGTGATCTGGGATAACGACGGAGGCTGGTCTATAATCGCCAAATAAAGAAGCTATGCTATTGGTGGGTCTGGAACAACCAGTAGTGTAATAATCAACCAGTAGCGTAATATTAACCAGTAGTGTAATAAAAATTAACCAGTAGTGTAATAATCAACCAGTAGTCTAATACAAATCAACCAGTAGTGTAATAACCAGTAATGGAATAAATTTAACCAGTGGTGTAATAAACATCCATGAAAACCAAAAATTTTTCAACAAAATTTGAAAAAATTTTGGGGTGGCTCAAATCATAGTTTGGGAACATCTTATCGATTTTTAATCATTTTATCGTACATTTAAAGGCGTTTTGCAGGTCAAACATCATTTCGTGGATTCAATACGGCGAGGAAAGGTATTTTTATGATTTTTTATGTGATGTGCGTATTTTTGGTGTTTAATGTCAGTTTCTGCATTTGTGGCT
Organism: Pictodentalium vernedei; assembly: GCA_031216915.1. Lineage (NCBI taxonomy): Eukaryota > Metazoa > Mollusca > Scaphopoda > Dentaliida > Dentaliidae > Pictodentalium > Pictodentalium vernedei. Next base: position 153,945,467 of record CM062292.1, read on the forward strand.
TTATGTAAATTCAAAGTTGGGGGAGCATCGTGGCTCAGTGACAGACTATTGCACTGCAATGCTAGAGTTCCCGAGTTCGATCCCCGTCCGGGACGACCCGCGTTGTGTCCTTGGGCACTATATCCCGGTTGCCTACATGGGAGCACGATGACGCCGTGTACTAAGGCGTACTGCACCTCAATGGTGCACATGTCTTCAACAGCTGTCACCCTGCTTGAGCGGTGCTTGAACATGTTGAGGAGATGACAGTTGCTTGTCGATGTTCGGCATTTTCTCTCCGAGTACTCCGGCTTCCTCCACCCGTAAAACTGTCACGGTCACGATTAGCCATTGTGCACATGTACGTGCCATTAAACACCAATAAATAAATATATTCAAAGTTGGCCAATTATTTATAGTAATGCTGTGCTTTTGGGAGACTGCTTTCCCCGGGCATAAGTTGTCAGATTATATTCATACCAGAAAACTTATGGATGACAAAGTGTAGTATTCAAGGGCTAGAATTGTGTGGTCTTCTACGTTGTCTACATTTATAATATTTAACACGGCTCCGGCGAATCTCTGATGGTCTCTCTCACATCCACCCATTTCAGTCGCTGTATCATTATGCGTGGCTTTTTCAGTCTAGTTGACCGTTTTGAATTCTAAAATTCGTTTTTCTTCTGGGAGTGGTGCTCATCATATTCCTTGAGCATAGACACTCTGCCATATTTTACGAATGTGCGGTGGGGCTGGGGGGGGGGGGGTACCTAAAATCTGTGGTCGGTTATATTTTTCCATCTTGAAGGAGGAGGTCGGTAAGAGAGGAGAGGGTATCTAAGGTGAGGTGAATAGCGTGGGTGCTTTGGAGGTCCACGCTCATTCCCGTCTGCCATGTCAAGTGATTGTTCTCGATTACCAATGGTAGACAGCTATTAGATCCTGTGATGATTTACATTTAATGTAAAAAGCTTGAACTCATTCAACATGTAGAAAATATTGTTTCAGCAGAATTCCTTGATGGGTTAACACAACCCTTATACTACATTAGAAGTGTGTCATGTGGATAATGACCCTCATTTGGGAGAGAATGGGGGAGGCGGAAGAGGCGTCATAGTCACGGGACCCAGGGACGCCATGTTGTGTTGTTATGGTTGTCCGCGTGAGCGGCCATGTTGTGACGTCATTCCCATAGGGATATGTGATGTAAGTGCGCGTGCACTGCGCGTGTAATTAGGTGACACGTGTTTCCGCCGTCTATTCTGTATACTGGAGACCGCCATCTTGGTTTTTATGGTAGCACGTGGTTGCTATATGGACCCAATGGCCTCTAATAGAACAAGGATATGTTTTGAGGGTAAGTTAGATTGGACGGGAGTATAATGAATGCCCAAATGAGACCGACAAATATTTATCTGGCTCGGATTCGCGAAGAAAGCTCGTTTTCTATGTTCTTTGCCTTTCCCTGACCCGGGTTCTCCCAGAATCATCGTTTCTAACGGACATGGACCTGCCCAGAGCACCACGTAGTGCTATGTGACCTTAAAAATGCGGTGTTCGATTGTACTAGAGTATTTTTTACTAAGAGTGGCCTTGGAGGCAAATCCTCGTTTCCACTCTGTTGCAGGATTTTATTAGGTACGGATTTTTCCGGAATCCCCGTCTTTATGTGGCTTGAATTCTGTATAGAAACCTCCTTTTTTAGCTGCTTAGGCCATCTACTGCCCATTCTTAATCTATTTAGGTACCTGACTATGTCCTTATCATTAGCTCTGGTCCTAGGTAGGTATGACACTCTCCCGACTGACATTTGGCACCATTTTTCATCGCACCATGAGGACCATGAGGAAATTCCTTATTAAGGCACAATCTGCTAGTCATCATATCCTCATCTAGGTATTTGGGGATCACCAGAGCCAGTCAATGGGGGACTGGTAAGGACCACTGGAGACAAGTTTTTGGGAACTAGTGGAGATCAGTCTTCGGGGACTACTACCTACTACTAATATCTACTACTAACTAATATTACTAACTACTACTACTACTACTACGACTACTACTACTACTACTACTACTACTACCACTACTACTACTACTGTTACTACTACTACTACTACTACTAACTACCACTACTACTACTACTACTACTACTACTACTACTACTACTACATCTCTTGCTACTACCATCTACTACTACTACATCTCTTGCTACTACTACTATTACTACTACTACTACTGCTACATCTCTTGCTGCTACTACTATTACTACTACTACTACTTGTACTACTACTACTACTACCACCACAACTATCTTCTACTACTACTACTAACTAGTATATACTACTATCTACTAAAATATACTACTACTACTACTATAATCTACTACTGCTACTACCATCTACTTCTATCCACCAGTACTATCCATTAACCACCAGCACTATCACTAGTACTATCCTCTAGTATCACTAGTATTATACATTAGTACCTCTCACGAGTACTATCCACTCAGTACTATCCCCTAGTACTACACTCTAGTACTATCTACTAGTACTATGTACAACTACCACTTCTACTACTACTGGAACTAGTACTAGTACATCTACCACTACCAGTAGTAGTTCTATTGCAACTACTACTAACAGCAGTAGTACTAATTACACTATCTGTGCTAGTAATAGTACTAGTACCACTACCAGTACTAGTACACCTATCACTACTAGTACCACTAACAGTACTAGTACCACTAACAGTAGTACTAGTAGACCTATCACTACTAGTACTAGTATCACTACGACTACCAGTGCTAGCACTAGTACCACTGTCGGTAGTAGTACTAGTACAACGACCAGTACTAGTATACTTGCCCTACTCATACAAGTATCATTAGCTGTACTACTACAACTACCACCAGTAGTTGTGGTACTGCTACAGCTACAACTACCACTATTACTACTAGTCTTAGTGTACCCACCACTACTAGTACTAGTTCAACTACCACTATCAGTACTAGTGCCAGTACCACTACCAGTACTATTACTGGTACCAGTACTAGTGCCACTACCAGTACTAGTACTTGCAATAGTACAACTACTACTACTAGTACAAGTACTACTACTAATACTACTACTGGTACAACTACCACTACTACTACAACTAGTACTAGTACACCCACCACTACTAGTACTAGTTCAACTACCAGTACTAATGCTTGTGCCACTACCAGTATTATTACTAATACCAGTACTAGTGCCACTACCAGTACTAGTACTTTTCCTAGTACTAGTACCACTACGGCTACCAGTGCTAGTAGTAGCACCAGTACCACTGTCAATACTAGTACTAGTACCAGTACAACTACCGCTACTGGTACTACCAGTACTAATACATCTACCACTAATACCATTAGTTCTGAACTAGTCCAGGGCCGTCGAGAGGGGGGTGGGCGGTGTAGTGGCCGATTTTCCCTAATTGCCTAATAGCAGGATTCTGTTACATCCGGGTCCTTCAATGCCCGTCAAAGTTTGACGTGCAGTGAGGGGCCCGCGCGTAAGAGGATCCTTCAATCTCGATGTATTGCTAGCGCACGAAGTTACAAACTTTCAATTTCAGTTTTAGAAGCTTTGAGGATAAATAACTATCACTGGATTGAGATTTGCCACATAGAAAGTTAAAAACAATGTCTCACGCATAACTAATAGAATTAACACTTCTTTAGCAGTCAATGAGATCGATGTTCCTTTACATTGGGTAAAAGTTAACTAAAAATCGTATAATGTCAACAAAAAGATACCCCCCACCCCCCGTAAAGGTAGACGGGTAAAGCGGGAGAAGGGGGTGTGGGAGATCTTTAGTGATCCGTCAGGGCCGTATTAAAAATTATCATTGAAGACAACACGCAGGAAACACGGCCTTGAATATCATACTTCAGCACCAGTAAGTTACCATGGCAATTTATTTTGTTATCATGGAACCTGACAACTTATGCCTGAGGTAATAAGTCTCTCAAAAGCACAACATTATCATAAATAACTGGTCAACTTTAAATTTACATAAATCCACACATGCAGAAAGTGACATTAATCACTAGAAAATACGCATATCACATACAAATCATAAAAATATCTTTCTTCGCCGTATTGAACCCACGAAATGATGTTTGACCTGCAAAACGCCTTTAAACGTACGATAAAATGATTAAAAATTGATAAGATGTACCCAAATTATGATTTGAGTCATCCCAAAAAAATTTCAAATTTTGTTGAAAAAGTGTTGGTTTTCATGGATGTTTATTACATGTACGATGTAGTCTAGTTAATAAATTTGTTACACAGTGTCAAGATTTTTAGTCTCAGTAGTTTGTGGAGTGAGATCCCCCGGTACGAAATATCTTCGCGACCAGTTCCTCCGGTCATAATTTGGTGGAGCAATTCGGGCATACGGTGACTTATTAGCTCACCTAGAGATATAGGAAGGACATTTCCGAGTTAAAAATGTGCAGTGTGATTCCCCTAAACATTGTGAACCTTCTGCGGAGCTTAAACGTGGAGAGACCAGAACTGTCTGGGAACTTCAAGCAGAAACACACGAGACCAGTCTTATGCTTATGTGGAAGAAACCAGCGTCATGTGCCAAGAAACCAAGATCAGCAGCAAAACGTTCCAGAGACCGAAAGCGTCAGGACGATTTCATTATGAGGAAACAAAGAGACGTTTCCGTCCGTGAAAGAAGTGGAAATGATCATAAGGGTATTTGGTATTCTGTTCCGAATACTGGGAAGACACCTGATGTGAGTAAACAAACGTTTTCTTTATCTGCTGTTAACTTGTTCAAAAACACACAACCAAATTGCATTAGTAGACCAACCCAAAATATGTCTGCTACATCAGACACGTCAGCAAAAGTGTTCGTCACGCGAAAGACCACCTTGTTGGGTACATCTGAACTTAGCGCGTTCGGCGCTATGATGTCAAAAAACATAGCGACGAAAAAGGCCGACCAGAGAGGTAGAAACCATTCAGAAGATAAGAACATTTATTCCGTAGGTGACAAAACTGTGGGAAGACGAAATACGCGGAAGAAATTTAGCGTCTCATCCAGGGGATCTAAAATAAATTCATCAAATAAAGTGGACAGGGTTCATGGCAATTTGGTTTCTATGGATTTATCAAAACGTCAGAAACTCAATATTCGTCGCGGACACTTGAACTCGAATAAAATGTTTCGAGATCCAAATGAAATAGTGGACATTTTAAATCTTTTGTGTAGAATATTGTGATGGCGACATACAAGATGTGTCTTTCGAATCGGTACCTGTTGTTATAAGAGACCGAATAGATCCAAACTGGTCTACTGGGTTTAGTGGATAAAATTATATGCACCGATATGTTCATCTATGTTACTTATAGAATGCATTTAGTTTATTTCTTTCGTATATTACAATTACTATAACAATAACATGATTTTGAAGGGCATTACAGTGCATTAACGGCTCAACAGAAATGGTTAACAGCCCAAGAGTTTATTAGCGGCCCTCGACGAAGTCGAGGGCCGCTAATAAGCTCAAGGGCTGTTAACCAGTTCTGTTGAGCCGTTGATACACTGTAATGCCAGACAAAGTCATGTTATTTCTATTATTGCCACTTTAGTACATCGGGTACATTACGATTAAATTATAAGGGAAATAAGATAAATAAATGAAGTTTGACGTTTTAGAATTAAAAAAAAAACAGTGAAACTATCGTCTGATTTGTTGACAAACAAACCGGGTAACATGACTATCGTCCGATCAGTCTACGGCGAAATTTGGAAAGTTAGATGATGAAATATATCTTCGAAATGCGAACTTTAGGCAAAGAGTTTATTCATCAAAGATGTCATCACTTACTTTGTGTGTATCGCTTCCTATATTTGATACATTACCTATCCATGACACAAAGGGAAACACTTGAAACAAATGTGTTAATTGTGTTTACAAATTAAAAAAATCCGAATTGAATTTCGATCCAAATTGAAATCTGGGAGAAATATTGTTGATGGGCTGAGAGATGTGATGTCATTGTCTGTATTTAGACGTGTTGGGCTGTTATTGACGTGTTGGGCTGTTATAGTCAATAACGGCCCAACACGTCACATGACTTGTACTTGTTGAGCATTAAGAGGTTTCAACGCCCGGTAAAACATCGTTAATGTGCTAGGAAAGCCCGCCAAAGTGGTAATAATAGTGCTTAATGAGAACCACTCCTGACTACTAAAATATTCAGGAACAGTGTACCCAAATGCCAGGAGGCATATTTTTGTGAGGCAGCGAGGTATTATGACCAGGCTAAAATCTAGAGTCTATAAACACTGGGTCAAATACTTTGTGAATAACAGATTTATAAATTATGAATAGATGGATTAAAGCTTAGTGATTAAGATGTTTTTCACTCATACGATTCATTACAATGCCCACTTGATTAATACAAGATACTACATGTTATTTTCTGAGCTACCAACGTTGATTGTTTTATTTTAATAATGTTACTTGGATATTGTACAAAAAAATGTTAACTCTGTATATTGGTAATTCGGATAACCGATTGCAACAACGTTGGGCGGAGAGTTTGGTAACCGCTCCCGTCAACACTTTGTGTTACATGTACGCTGCAGTCCAGTTAATAAATTTTTACATAGTGTCAAGACTTTTAGTCTCAGTAGTTTGTGGAGTGAGATCCCCCGTAACGAAATATCTTCGCGACCAGTTCCCCCGGTCATAAAGATAATGAAAATTAATTGGCGATTTTTGAGAATAGCCCCTGGCCGGTCTTGGCCGTTACGTTGGCTTAAGGGTTAATTATGTTGAGTCTAATGTAGTGCCTTCTTGTTAACAGTTAGTATTAGCCAAGGATAGTAGATAAGTGTCTAGAATAGTTAATATAAAGAAAAACTAGCTACCCCCCCCCCCCCCCAGCACTATTATAGAATCCTGGAGACGCGCCTACTCCTATGAGACACAGCATCAACTATTACGAATCTCTCACCACCACTGAGAGCTTCCTGGACTTGTTTACGGCTCAGTTCAGCCCATTTAAAACATTCAGGCCTAAGATTTTACAAAACAACACAACAACACAAATCGTAGAACAAAGTGACATACAAAGAAATGGAACTGCATTAACACCAAACAATGATTTCTCTAAACCAATTAAAAAGCAGAGAGCGTTTCAGCCGATTGGAACTTTTGAAAGAGATATTTCAATAACTCACGGATGTTGAGTCAGTAATTTGACACTGAGTTCACTGCAAAAATAATTACCGTCGCACCCCTATCAAAATAAGATTAGCGCAGAGACGTGGCGACAGGGGTGGGGGTGGGGTGTGGGGGTGTCACCTCCCCCCAATCCTGGCCAAAATTTCCTATAGTTGGAATTTCGGAGAGCAAGTCATGAGTAGTTGGAAATTCCATCTATCTGGATTTTAGAGCTTCTTTGGTGATACTGATGTCTCCTTTACTTCCCAAAATTACAACTCGATTTCAAATCCGCAAAAATTCCAACTGTTACTATTCACTACAGTGTACGTAATATCGAGCTTCATAAGTATGCATGATGTCAATCGGTGCGAGATTTCTATAGTACTTTACTTATCGTAATAAAAAAATCCTCGAAATGCACTTCAAGAAAATCACATCATGTAAAATCGTTATCCTGAGTAAATTCCATTATTCACAGTTACTACCGTACACCCCCAATCGGAAACCTGTAGCCACGTCCCTGGGTTTGTGCTATTCATTCTGTTGCCTTACTTCTTGTGGGATAGAATGTTATAGACCATCACAGTAACAGATTAACCTCCATGTTGAATTTAGCCTCTGTCTTCTGTATCCAGCTCAGTAAGCAACGAAGCTAAGATTTATATTGTACATGGCATATTCGTAGGTAAAACATTTTACTATTTTTATGTCAGCATTTGGACAATCTGAAACTTCGATCATGTCCTACCCTATGACACAAACAGTTTATCCACTTACATGACATGTGCAACGATTTTAACTGACGCGTGTTTAGGTTTAATTCCGTGCTCGAGTACTTTCCAATGTGTCGACATATTATTGGCCACACCTCTCTGGTACTGTACATATTCTCGTTATTAACCAGTTTACTTACGAGAACGGATATCGAATTGTGTGCACGGGTCGGTCATAAACACCCTCAATGGTAATTATATAACACCTGACGCTAAATTAATTGTTTTTTTAAAAATCAATGGAATTTGTTCATTGAACTATTTCACAAGTATTTCTCATATCATGTTTGCTGATGAAAATTATAGCTGTCATCGAACAGAAAGAAAAGTGCGTTTATAGGCTGGATCAATAGTTAATTGATTTACCACTTGTAGTCAGAAATTTTATTAACGCAAATGCTGCAGCACTTCCTTCTAGTAACCTATAAACACTTAAAACGAAGGTGTATTAATGTTAGTGTAGAATACAGATTTTATGAGCGTCTTGTTGGAACAACTTCACACTGGCTCCGCATTACAATATTTCCAACTTCCGTTAAGTTTCTGAGAATTCCATTGTTTTTATCGTCATATTCAGTCAGCTGAAAGTTCATTGCGGTTGACACATATCTCCCTTTAATTCGTTTGCCTTTAAAATGTGAGCAGATGATGTAGAACCACTTCTTTTTTAACAAGTTAGAACGCTATCATTTATTCTTCATCCCTGTTTGAAGCTCAGTATATAAAAGGTATTTAATGTGATATGTTCGTTACACAGTTTGATGGTGAACTAAGGTTATATATACGCCTTTCGTTAATTCTGTATTGGTTGAAGGCGAAGCTCTCGCCAAATATGGATTTTACTGATATCGGATTCAGGTATATCATATTAGGAAACTAACAAAATGTTGTGCTGATAATATTCTACCGGAATGCTGCGCAGTGCACAAGCGAGATTTGTGTGTATGTGTTGGAAGTGAGATTCTGGGAGTGGGGTTGTGAGAGGGGTTTTTACGAGCCATAATGAAAAGAAATTACATCTTATGTAATATTTACTGGTGTTGAAATTCGGCAAAAAAACCACATTCTCGTTTATTAGTATATTTGCACGATCAGTAATGAATGCACTTACCTGTGAATAAAATACTTTTAACCTGCATCGTAATAAGTGAAAACAATCCGTATTGTAAAAACATATATTGTAAAATGTGGACTCCGTCATGGGGCAGCATCAAAATATGAGATTTCTGGAGATATTTTATTTAATTTCATCCCAGACTCCGGTCTCTTCATCAATACACACAATTGTCTTGAAGACGACACACATCCCTGACTGATATCGTCATGAAAATAACAGTTTTTGAGAAAAAACCCGTGACATCTGTTGAAAAGAAAGCCACGTTTCGGCTTGTTACTTTTACTTCTGGGAGCTGTCTGTTGTTTTCGTTTATTAAAAGTTGCAAAAGAAAACTTGGCTTTTCGTGACAAAGCAATTAGAAGCAACCACGTTATCCGTAACGTAAAAGCAATATCTACCTGCTGTCTGGATTTATTCATTTTGCCCAAACCTAACACCTGCCATTTGCCATTCTATTTTAGTCGCTTTTTTATTGTCTAGGGGATGACAAGAAGACAGTCGCTGGACTATGTCATTCCCCACAGTTTACATGTACATGTACAACTATTCATGATATTGTAACCCTGTCTCTTAATCTTTTGTTTGTATCTGTATTTGTGTGCTGTGAAATAAATTGAATTGAATTACCCAAAACCTTCTTAAAGAACAAGGATACGTTCGGAGGGTGTGTCCGATTGAATAGGAGTAAATATAATTACCACAAACAACCCGAAAATCCCTCCAAATCACCCAAAACGATTTTATTTGGTACGGATTCCCCTAGAATACTTTTTATTATGTTAGCACGTAGTGCTATATGACCAAAGGGTCTCCAGGGAGGCGTTCACTTGTTCCAGAGTATACTCCAGTAGCGTAAAGAAGCCTCTAAGTTGGAAAGTTTTAGCTTATCGTTTTCAATTGTTATGCTTCCTGGTCCGTTCTGACCGGTTCTAACCAATGGTATAATTTCATTTGGTAGTTTTACTGTACTCTCTCGTGGCGGAAGAACCTTTAATTTGGAACAATTTTACATTCCAAACCTTGTCTGACACTACCTATTACTACAGGCCCTATTGTAACTATCCTAGCAGTCCGTCTAGTGATATCTGTCTCTATTTCTGACCTCTGCTCTGGCCCAAGTCCAAGCGCTTCATTTCCCGTAATATGTGCATATCTGCACATGGGTATACGAGTCGTATGTGGAGTCAAATCGTTCGAGCAATTATTCTATAGCTCATTTGCTAAATAAGAAAGATTCTGGTCATTCGAGCAATTCAATTCAATTCAATTCAATTTATTTCACAGCATACAAATACAAACATGAGGTGAAAAACAAAGTTACAAAATCATAGACAGATGTATACTGCGGGGAATGACAAAGTCTTACGACTGTCTTCCTTTCATCCCCTGGACAATCTGATAATGTGAATTAAAAAGAACAGAATGGCAAATGGCAAATGTTAAAGTTAAATAAAATATATCTGGATAGCAAGTAGATGATACTTTTATGTTGAGATTGAGATGATTGGAACTTGTTATTATTTTCTTCATCATGGATCAAACTCCAAAATGTTCTATCATTAGTTATTTTGATTTGGCCCATTGAATGAGTAATCGAGTAATTGGTTAATCAATTGATCAGTCAATTGGACAATTGAGCAATCAACTAATCAATCAGTTAATCAATTAATTAACCGATTAACTGACCGTGTTTCTGAATAAATGAAATAATAATAATATCTTTTTGCAAGCAGACCAGTAAGGTAAGGTAATGGGGTGATGTATAATCGGAAAACCGTAAATCGTAAATGGGAGGGGAACATGTTCCTGAGCCCGCGAGGAGGAAAAGAAGGCGATAACGACCCGAGAGTCTACTTATTATGCGATAGTTGGCAATTATGCAATCAACTAATCAATCAGTTAATCAATTAATTAACTGAATGTGTTTCAGAATAAAAGAAATAATATATTTATACTGAGTATATCAGTAAGGTAATGGGGTGATATATAATCGGAAAACCGTAAATGGCAGGGTAACATGTTCCTGAGCTCGCGAGGGGAAAAGGGCGATAACAATCCAGGAGACTAACTATTAGGCAGCAGGCAGTCGGGACATCTTGGGTAGGGACAGCTAATATCGGCGTTATATGTGTTTAGAAATTGATCGATTAATCTTTTTTTTTTTTGAATAACCTGCGGTTGGAGGTTCTTAGCGTTGTATCAAGGTCGTTCCACATTTTAGGAATAGAAAAATATGGAAGAGAGGCTGAGAACTGGGTGCGGGGTTTATGTGTGTTTAGGTTTCCACATTGCCTTGCATTCATGCCGGAAGGGTTTGAGTGCACTTGGAATGTAGTTTCAAAACTGACAGGGAGGTTGTGTTCTGACCAGTCGTGCATGGATAGAAGTGAGTGTAGCTTGTACATGTACGAATCGTTAAATTTGAGACTTTTCAAACGTTTGAAAAGGGGATACGCATGTGAGTTGTACTTTTTGTTCGCTATGATACGAACATCCTTTATCTGTAACTTCAGAATTTGTTTACTTGCTGGTGTATTACCCCATATTTGGATCCCATAAATTAAATGACTTTGAATTAGGGTGAAATAAAGTGAACGTAATGTCTCGAGCGGCACAACGCGTTAGCGTATTTACCCGACAAAATTAGAGTCGTTAAGTATTCAACTGTTAGTAGCAGTGAAACCCAAGTATGATAGTGGTATGAACTGAGATGTATAAGGGTAGTAGTATAATGAAAGATACTGAGAGTCGCGGTGCCACAGGTCAATAGTAATGGTATAAAGCTGTTGGTGGTGGAAGTAAAGAGTGGACGTCCATCATAGGACAGGTAACTAAGACGGAAGCCGATGGTAAGACTATCAGGAGCTGTATATGAGCTTGGAATTCCTCTTATCGAATCCCACTTATGGAATCCTTTTTGTGAAATCCCTACGGAATCCATTTTGGGGAAAAGAAGGTCTGTGGTTATGGAATCCCCTTTTCCGAGATGAACATAAGAGTAGTATATGGAGTCACTCGTTCGAGCAATTACTCTATGGCTCATTTGCTCGATAAGATTCTGGTCGTTCGAGCAATGTCTGTTCAAGTCACAACACTATTAGTTATCCTTGTGTTTTCCAGGGTGTATGGGAATTTGCACCGGTTTGGGAACTCATACACTCTAAGACGAAGCCGAAGGATGTATGAGTTCCCAAACCGGTGTAAATTCCCATACACCCTGGAAAACACAAGGATAACGGATATATTTCCAAAAATGTCTGTGTACTTAATACTTTAACCTACATTGTGGGAAAAAACTGACAGAAAATTTGTACTTTACAAGTTTCTTAAATAAAACCAGACAAATATGGATGTCAATGGAACTGGCTCAATGAGCCAGTTCCAATGACATCCATATCTGTAATATTTTATTGCACATAAATATTAAATTTCCTGTATTTTTATTTTTGTTCTAACATAACCGAGTAGAAGGTATGAATTAATAATTGAAAATGGGTACCTTTTTAGCCATATAGCTTGATCTTGTATATTCTTGTTTTTACACCGTGGTTAAACACGGTGTAAAAAAAGCCACTGTTTATTGCAAGTTACACCATACCTCTCAGCCAATCAGAATGCAGCATTTTGTTTCATTTGGAAATAATATAGGGTATTTGCCTGACTAAATTCGAGCTGTTAAGTATACGACTGTTAATAGCAGTGAAATCCATGTATGATAGCGGTATGAACGGTGATCCCTAAGAATAGTAGTGTTAACGAAAGATACTGAGAGTCGTGGTGCCACAGGTCAATAGTAATGGAAAAGCGCTGTAATGTTGGAATTACAAAGTGGACGCCCATCATATGGCAGATAATTAAGATGGAAGCCGATGGAAAGACTATCAGGATCTGTATATGAGCTTCGAATCTCACTTATGCAATTCCACTGATGGAATCCCTTTTGTGGAATCCCTATTGAATCCCTTTTTGATAAAAACGCCCGTGGTTATGGAATCCTTTTTTCGAGATGAGCATAAGAGTCGTATGTGGAGTCACTCGTTCGAGAAATTGCTCTATAGCTCATTTTTTTCTCGATGAGATTCGAGTCACAAGAACATTTGCTCATGGAGTAATTACTCGATGGCTTATTTGCTCGATGGGATTCTAGTCGTTCGGGCAATCTGAGACAGTTAGCAAGCCTGCAGTAGTGCTACAAGTTAGTAGTAATGGTACAGGGGTGGAAGAAGAATGTAGGATTGGGGGATCGCAGTAGACTGCAGTAGAAGCTAATTATAGGACACACGATTGTGACAATGGACAAAATAGCAGTAGTTGTCTTTGAGCTATGAAGGCCAAGGGAAGGTCTAAAAGCTAGAAAGTGAATAGACGCTAGGTGCCAAATCTGTCTTCAGATAGATATCCTCCTATAGGTATCCTCTAAAAGGTATCCTCCAAAGGTATCCTCCATTACTACATCACCATGTCATAGGAAGGGTTGGTGATTTTGGGGTTTTTCTTAAAATCGATTTTTTTTTATTTAAATCGGATTTCTTTTTATTTAAACCGATTTATTTGATTTTTATTTCCATACTATAAATTTTTTACCAAAAGATACTTTTCCCCACATGATTCCTTTGGAAAAGAGAAACAGAGTGCAGTGGCAACAGATTGTACTAAAGGCTACCCAAAGAATGGACACAAATAACTGACACTAAAACATTTACCCGTGTTACCCATTTCAGTCTTTAGGGTGGCGTGTGGGGAGGAATTCCAGAGTACATTTGGCATAGCATAGACAGCAAAGATGGAAATGGAGGGGAATCATTGAGAGTTAGTTTTTCTCATTGTTACAGTATTGCTTGAAGATGACTTTTTGAAAATCATTTTTTCTTCTTGCAACGTTCTTAAATCACTATCCTTATTCTCGGACATATTTTTAATGGGTTCATTGAAAGTTTATCATACATGTGGCTTAGAGCTGAAACGGTTAAGGGGTTTTCTTTCTCGATCAGTCACGTGGATTAACCTTGGTTAACCTATTAATCACTTTTCCAAATGGATATCTGAATAATTGCCATACCGTTGATGATTTACAGCATGAACCCTTTACCCAAAGTAAAAAACAAAACCGACTAGGCTTATATACAAAAATCTCCATTCAAATTTATTATGTTTTCAATTTTTTGTCTCCAAAACATAGCTTATGACCCCTCATTTGAACGGGCTCGTTGAGCTCGTTCCAATGAGGGGTCATAAGCTATGTTTTTGAGACAAAATTTGAAACTTTTTTAATATTTCACGAATTTAGTTTGCAAGTATCGTCTGTTACACGCAATGGGTAAAGGGCTAAGAATGACCATTTCCAGCTATTGATACAGTATAATGATCATGCAAGTAAAGAAGAATGTCAGCAAGTAACTTGCATGCTTTACTCTGTCTCATATAACTGATGTGAGTCAGTGTGACAATGTTTGCCTGTTTTGGAGCAAGTTTGTTCCTTTTGTTGACACATATAATACAGTATTTTAAAAGTAACGGTTAATCGAACAATTACTTTTTGGATCGATCAAGATGTTGGTCATTGATTAATCGATTAATCGGTTAACCGTGTCAGCTCTAATGTGGTTTAAAATCTATGTTCATTTTTATATGATTCCGTTCATTTTAGCTGAAAATTATACAAACTTGTAAAACTTATTTAGAAACACTTAACTAACCTATAGCACGTTCCAGTCGACACAGAGGGGTGTATATTCCCATTCTATAGATTACTTCTAACCGTCATAAGTACTGTCTAATTACTGTATTTTGATAGTTAATATATATTCCATCATGTTTCAGCTCATTTCCATGTTGTTTTGAAAATATTCCCGACGATTTGTAAATTTTTGATTTAAATCCATGATTTTTTTAATAGGTGTCCTCAAATCCCGAAATAAGTCGCAGAGCAGTAATTGCTCGATAGCTCATTTGCTTTATGGGATTCAAGTCGTTCGAGCAATGACTTTCAGTGAGCGCTCGATAGCTTATTTGCTCGATAATATTCGAGTCGTTCGAGTAATACCTATCCATGCTCGATTGTCTCTTGGGTTTGACAATCATGGAGGACTTTGTTAATCACAGGGGCGATAACTCTGTATGGATATGTACAGATTATGGGAAATGAAGAATTGGTGATTCTAAGACTTGGACGAGGGCAGAGATCTGAAATAGAGACCGATAACACGAGACGGGATGCTAGGATAGGTACAATAGGGTGTGTAATAATAGGAAGAGCCAGACTAGGTTTGGAATGTAAAACTGTTCCAAGTTGAAGGTTCTTCCGCCATAAGAGAGCACAGCAAAACTACAAAATGAAGTAATACCATTGTTTAGAACTGGTCAGAACGGACCAGGAAGCCTAAAAATTGAAAACAATAAGCTAAAAGTGTCCCAACTTAAATGCTTGTTTACTCTCCAGGAGTATACTCCGGAACACTCGAGCGCACCCCGGGAGACTCTTCGGTCCTGTGCTACACTATTAAAAAGGATTCTGGGGGAATCGGTACCAAATAAAGTCGTTTTGTGTGATTTGGAGGGATTGTCGGGTTCTTTGTGGTAATTAGATTTACTCCTATTTAATCGAACACACCCTCCGAACATACCCTTGTTCTTTAGGAAGGTTTTAGGTAACATAGTGACCGCGTGCTACCATAGAAACCGAGATGGCGGCCTTCAGTATACAAAATTGACGAAGGAAACAAGTATTACCCTAACAACATGCGCTACGCGTGCGCACTAAGACCAGGTATCACTATGGTGATGATGTCACAAGATGGTCGCTCGCGCGGACTATCATGACAACCAAACATGCCGTAACTAGATCATGTGACTGGTATTATTCCCCCCGGCTCTCCCTCCGGCCGATGTGGGACTATCTCCACATCTCCTTCTACTTACCTAGTTTACTCAAATTGATCTGAACCGGTGTTTACCGAGGCTCAGATTGATTTTAGTAAATGAGATCGAGGGGACACCAAACATTTGTGAGTCATTTTGTGTGTGTGTGGGGGTGGGGGGGTTGGTCTCATACTTGCGCTAAAAACGTGTGTTCTCAAATTATGCAATTGTTCATAATTTCCTGCAGATAATGCTGTAAATCAACCCAAATAGGTTAACACAAGGAGCCTTATTAGTGTTAATATGAGGTGAAATCTGTGCAAATGTCACAAATAATACATGTTGGTGGAGGGGGTGGACGTCTGGTTCCCAGTGTAGAAATATGCCGGAAATTTGAAGTCATTTTATAGAGCCACATGCTAATAAAACCTCAAAACTCGTCACGGGTACAGTGATGAGTACTACATATGCATTGTGAAAATATAGATGGTAGCACCACACAGTTATTGGTACCGGAAGATAATATATCCCCATGATATATACAGAAAAGACCCTCTATATATTATGGGGCTACATTATCTTCCGATGCCAATCACTGTGCAGCAGTTTACGAGACTGTTTTTACAGATTATTACGAGACTGTTTTTACAGTTTATTAGAAGACTGTTTTTACAAATTAATTTGCCATTCGATTATTGGTTAGTAGTATAGAATGTACCCGATCGCGCGCTATTACCCGGACTTTCGGGGAAGCTGCTATTGTTAAATTCACATAGGAACTGGGACTTTTTGGGTTGCAACCTGACCAGATCCTGCACGTGATGTACGTTCTGCATATATAGTATGCTATGATATGTGCAGTGATATATGTACACACAGGGCTATGGATATATAGTGTGGGGTGTGATGGAAATTAATCCTGAATGTGGGGTTTCTCGAGAAAAAAGATTTCCGCGAAATGGTTGAAGTTGCTATGGACGTCGTGACGTCATTATGCGCACCATGACGTCAGAAAACGTAAACCGCTGTTGTTGAACAATATACAATGTGGTATGACATCTTTCGGGTCACGGTGTGTCGGGGTTCGCGTACTGGACTGATATCGTAGTTTAGTAAGGGTGGTATATACCCCTTTTGGTATACTATTAGCCCTTGGTACTACTAATCAACCTTCATATTATCCTACAACTGGTATAGATAGCACGTAATGCTAGGTTAACCAGTATTGTCGGGTGGGGTAATGCATGGTCATCGTCTCGTGCGGTATTGCGAAATAGTCCTTGCTGGTTTGGATTTGAGTATAGTATGGGCGTTATATATCATTGTAGATCCCATCTTAATCCTTGTTGTGTCAGCCTGCCGATTGCTTCGTACTATCCTATGACTGATATAGGTAGTACGTAATACTAGGTTAACCAGTATTGTGGGTTGGGGTAATGCATGGTCGTATTGCGAAATAGTCCTTGGTGGTTTGGATTTGCAGTATAGTATGAGCGTTATAGATCCCATCTTAATCCTTGTTGTATCAACCTGCCGATTGCTTTGTACTGTCCTATGACTGATATAGGGAGTATGTAATGCTGGGCCAGGCGGTATTGTAGGTGGATGGTGGTAATGCATGGTCGCCTAATATGGCAGTATGGGATGTTCGCTCCTCACCCTAGGGGTCCCATGTTAGAGCTTCGTACTATTAATCCACCTAATGCTTCAAATTATCCTCTGACTGGTATAGATAGTACGTATCGCTGGGACAACCAGTATTGTGGGTAGGGATAAGGCCTGGTAGTTTAGAACGGTAGCAGCGCCATTATCCATCTGGGAGGGTGTGCTGATCCACAGATGGTACAGGTATTGCGTAATGATAGGCCAAGCAGTATTGTTGAGTAGGGGTAATCCATTGTTGTCTAGTTAGGAAGTATAGGACGTGTTTTTTATATCCCTGTTGGTTCAACTTTTCCCTTGGTACTAATAATCGACCTAATGCTTCATGTTATCCTATGGCTGGTAAAGGTGGAACGTAATGCTAGGAGAAGAGCTATTGTGGGCGGGGTAATGACTTCTGTAGTGCAGTAGAATAGTATGGGCGGTATATATCGACTTAGGTCCCATCTTAACCATTGGAACGACAATCCACCTGGGCTGGTGTGCTATCCCATATATGGCATAGGTTGTATGAAATGTACTGCTATGTGGTGTATGCTTGGTTTCCAGTCTCCTAGCAGGGTATGGATGGTTCTTTGACATTCTAAGACTTGGCCTAGGGTAGAGGTAATATGTGCCAGTTAGCAAGCCTACAGTAGTGCTTCAGATCAGCAGTAAGGGTAGAAGTGGAGAAGAAGATTATAGGATATGGTACTACAGTACAAGCTAGTCATAGGATGGAAGGCTGAAACCGATGGTAAGACCACCGTATAGGAGCTATATAGGGCTTGGAATCTCACTTATGGAATCCCGCTTATAGAATACCTTTTATTGAATCCCTACGGAATCCCTTTTTGAAAAAGTCTAGCCTTCGGCTCCACTTTTTCCCGAGCTGAAGATAAGAGTCGCATGTGGAGTCACTCGTTCGACCCATTGCTCTCTGGCTTATTTGCTCGATGGGATTTTAGTCGTTCGATCAATCGGAGGCAATTAGCAAGCCTGCAGTAGTGCTACAAGTCAAATAGTAATAGTACAAAAAACTAATGGTACAAAGCTGCGAGGGTGGTAGAAGATTATAGTATTGGATGACTACGAACGAGGCAAGTTAAAGAACAGAAAATTGAAGACAAGATGGAAACAGATGGCAAGGCTATCTGTTTAGGAACTGTGTTCGAGCTTCAGCGCGTAAAGGTTAAATGAGGTGATCTACTCTTCTCGGGGGTGGGTCTGAGGGTCATCAAAAACTCATATTTTAGAAAGGTTTCGTGTGATACATCATTTTAAGGTCTCGCTGCGTGCAGTCCGAATATTTGTTATTTGTTCCTCCCCGAGAGGGTGGAGCTGAGGGGCATAAAGAAATTCAAGTTTTAGAAAGGCTGACAAGCGATACATCATTTTAAAGGTCTAGACGCGTGTAGTCCGAATATTTGATATCTGTCCCTCTCCAAGAGGGGGGGGGGGGGGGGAGTTTGCTGGGGGCATATAAAATTCAAGTTATAGAAAGGTTGGCATGTGATACATCATTTTAAAGGTCTTGACGCATGTAATCCGAATATTTGGTATTTGCGTCTACCCGAGGGGCTGAGGGGTGGGGCCTCAAAACTTAAGTTTTAGAAAGGTTGTCGGGTGATTCATCATTATAAAGGTCTCGACTTGAATATTTTGAATATAAAGTATCCGACCCTCTCCGATAGGGTGGGGGCTGAGGGGTGGGGGCCTCAAACCCCATGTTTTAGAAAGGTAGTCATGTGATACATCATTTTAAAGTTCACGACTTGAATATTTCGCATTTAAAGTATCCGACCATCCCTGAGTGGGTGGGGCCGAAGGTGCGGCCCCAAAGCTCAAGTTTTAGGAAGGTAGGCGTGTGATACATCAATTTAAAGGTCTCGACTTGAATACTTCGAATGTGAAGTATCCAGCATTCCCGATGGGATGGAGCCGTGGGGTGGGTTTCAAAACTTAAGGTTTAGAAAGGTAGTCGTGCAAATGCGAACGACACACTCTTCAGCATATGACAATGTGTGAAACCGTGTACTGTTTTAGCTGTTTTTTAAGTGTTTCATCAAAGGATTTCATTGATTTGGAGGTGATGTCTCGTATGTGAAACAGTCCAAATTGACAGAAGATGCAAAAAAAAACCCATATATTTTTCCCTCGGTGTTTTCCGGTATCTCTTCGTCGGATGCGATTGGTTTGGTAGAGATCTCTCAGATGAGAAACATTTTCAACCGCATGATATCTTGGTTTATTCCAATCAGTATGTGGCAGACGAACACAGCTTTATGTGGTGTGCTTGTTCGACGGGTGTGGGTCATTCGACAGATTCGAAGGAGATCTAGCAAATGAGAGAGAGGTGAGATTTTCAACTGCGTGGCATGCTGAAGTGTAGCTTGATATCACGCTAAACGAAAGAAAGTCCAAATGAAATGAGTGAAAGTATTATGATACATTAAAGTGTCTGATGAAACCTCTCGAGAAGGAAACCCAAAACACTAACACGACGTCTTCACGAATACATTTTGAGGAAGCTGCACGTACCCTCCAAAAACAATAGCACACAACTAATTTACTCGTTGATCAGAAGCTCGACACTACTCGAAGAACTCATCAACGTTTTTGAATGTAATATTAAGTTTACGAGTCGATTAAATAGGAATAATTTTTGACGAGAGAAATTCATGAAAGTATTGTGACACAATACAGATCTGACTACTTCCACATTTTAATGGAGTGGAATTCGACAAACATTCAGCAAGTACTACGACAGAGAGATCCGTCTGTTATCGTCTCGACATTACGGAAGAATGAAATATGGAAATCCTTTCGCAGAAGTGATTCATAAACACACTGTGATAGAGAGATCCAAGTGCTATCACCTCAACATGTCAAGGGATTGGAATACGACAAAACTTTCGAACAAGTGATTCGTGAACATACTGGGATAGAGATATTACTGCTATCACTTCGACATTACGGAAGAATGAAATATGAGAGTACTTTCCAGCAAGTGATTCGTGAACATACCGTGATAGAGTGACCCACCTGCTATCACCTCGACATTGCAGGGGAGTGGGATATGACAAAACATTCGAGCAAGTGATTCGTGAACGTACTGAGATAGAGAGAGATCTTGCAGCTATTACTACAATATTTAGAGAGAGTGAAACATGTCAAACGTTTGAGCAAACGTTTGAGCAAGTGATTCGTAAACATTTTATGATAGAGACATTTCACCGCTATCGCCTCAACATTGCAGGGGAGTGGAATATGAACCAAGGAATGTTACCTGAATCCGTGCGTGAACGTATGTCTCACCGTGAGGAACCCGACCGTTTCACCTTTGATGGGGCGGTCCTTATCCCGAAAGGGTATGTGACTTTTCGTCAAAAAGCATGAATCAATTGTGGTTAACTGGAAACAAAAATTTTAATACATGTACATATAAATAAATGTGGTAATTTGTGAATTACATGGAATCCAATGAATAAAAGTTAATCACCCCTACCCACACATTTCTGAGTCACTTGCGGGCCCGCATTATCTGTTCTCGCTGGTTTTCCTTCCTTCTCGTTGGTGCTTATTCTTTGGTCGCCTCTTTACTTCATCCTTTCACTGCCGTCGCACGGCCACTAACTTATTGTCACTTCAACGGACGTTCTTACTTAACATGTGACAGAATGTCACTCTACAACTGCTGTCGCACGGCCACTAACGTATTGTCACTTTAGTATGACGCCATCTCTCAGACAAGTTACTGAATGTCACTCTTCCACTGTCGTCGCACGGCCAGTAGCTTTTTGTCACTTTACTGGACGCTTTTCACTCAAGCAGTCGCCACCAATGGGGCTAAACTCTCCGTCGCGGCCAAGTCGATGGCAATTTCTGAATGTAGGATCAGAAATAGGAAGTACGAAGCACAGGGAACTATTAGTATTGAGGAAGACGACATATCTGTTGTAGAAGGCAAGACGTACGTAGGCAGAGTAGGCTTGCCTGTATGAACATTATTCTGAGATAAACATAGGTGCTCCTATTCTAAATATGAGCTCTGTGACTCGCCTACATCACAGCGTGTCTATACTTTCGGCCCCGATGCGGCACCTTCTCTAAGCATGGGACATCCCTATCTACTCTCAACGACCCACAGCCTTACACGCCTTCAGAGTGGAATGGCTGGAATGAATTTTCTCGATCGATTTTTATTTCTTTAGCTAGAACATTAATTCTCATTTTAATTGCTCCTCTTGAACTTGGTAGCTTAGATCTATCTTAATTTAATATTCGCTTTTAAGTTCCTTTAAGTCTTGCATTTCAGTATATCCTGACATTCGTGACGTACTAGATGCATAATATGGGTGTGTGTCTAGAACATGTGCGACGTACTGTATTTACAATAATTACCTATTAACTGGTCATAATTACACAGATAACGACTGCAGGATGACACTGGATTTACTACATTTAATGTTTTATCCAGACCGCCCATGTAGCGTTCAATAAATGCGTCATAATGGACATTAAATTGCATGCCTCATTACCAGCGCTTGAATTACTGCGGGTCTGTTTAAGCGACAAATCGGTTTTCGGGGTCTGCCATGTCCTTATCCTTGTGCTTTATATTTAGCCCAGTGGGAATGATTATCGAAAATATATACACTTTTAAACAACAAAATCGAAAATTCAAACTATCACCTTGACATATATACCCCTGTAGGCCCCTTTGTTAGTGCTTGGTACTATTAATCAACCGATTGGTTTGTTTTATTATATGGCTCATTTGCTCGATGGGATTTGAGTCGTTCGAGCAGTATGTGCGAGTCACTCGGTCGATAGCTTATTTGCTTTGGGAATGATATATGCTTTTGTTATACACAAGGGAGACAACTTTGTATGAATAAGTATAAGTTACGGAAAATGAAGCAATATGATTGGTTAATCAGCTTCCATAATGTGAACTGATTGGATGATCTGGATAAATGAAACAAGAACAAGTGAACTTGGAATAGGGTAGGAACAATTAGGATTACGTACCACCTTAACAGTGAGAGGATGACACCAAATATTCGGTAGGTTAATTCTATCAACGGTTAAGATGGGCCTACAGGGCATATACCAACCATACTATGCTGCCCTTCTGTACTACCAGGCATTAACCCCATCCCACAATACCTCTCGATAATATGAAGCATCTGGCCAATTAGTAGTACCAAGGACTAACAAGAGACCTACAGGGGTATATACAGCCTATGCTATACTACCGTTCTAAGCTACCAAGCATTACCCCAAACCCATAATACTACTTGACCTACTATAACGTACTACCTATACCAGCCATATAATAAAATAAACCAGTCGGTTGGTTAATAGTACCAACCTCTAACAGGGAGCCCACAAGGTTATATACCGCACATGCCATACTATCGTTCTAAACTACCTGGCATTACCTGTACCATCAATACCATTTGGCCTAGAATTACATAATACCTATACCAGTCATAGGATAACACCAGGTGGATAATAGTACTAAGAGCTAACATTGGCTCTGTAGTGGTACAACGCGTACATCCTATACTACTATACTCGGCGACCATGCATTACACCCACCCACCCCAAAATAACGTCTTTCACCGCATTACATACTACCTAACCCAGTCATGGGATGACACAAAGCATTAAGTCGATTTGTAGTACCAATGGCTTTCGGGGCGGGGGGGGGGGGGGGGGCGGGGGCCACAGAGGTATATATCGCCCATACTGTACTGTCGTTCTATAATAATAATAATAATGCGCATCATGACGTCACGACATCAATAGCAACGTCAACCGTTTCGCGAAAAAGAACTTTCAAGAAAACCCAACTTTCCCATCATCTTCCCACCACTTACCCATAATATATACCCAAAGCCCCATGTGTACGTATATCACTATACACACCACAGTATACTACATATGCTGTAAGTACACCATTTGCCAGATCTAGCTGGATGGAACCAACGTTTTCCTCAGGAAAAAATGCTCCGGCAAAAGTCCGGTTCCTATGGGAATTTAACACGAGCTTCTCCGGCAAAAGTTCGGGTTATCAGGGTCGATCGGGTACACGCTATACTACTCACTTGCTGCACACCAAATATGACACCATTTCGCCTAATTGTTGTCACCTAAAAACAAACACATTTGCGAAAAATATCAACTCTATAATAGGACATAACTCTGATAAGACTATGGCAAATAACACCGTCGAGCCGAGGCAGGTTAACGGTAAGATACACTTGCATACTAAAAGTCACGCAGCATGCCACGCAGCATGCCACGCAGTTGGAAATCTCCTCTTTCTCATTTGATAGATCTCCGTCGAATCTGTCGAATCAATCACATCCGTTGAACAGGCGCACTACCTTAAGATGTTTTCGTCTGTGACAGACTGATTGGAATAAACCAAGATATCGTGCGGTTGAAAATGTTTCTCATCTGAGAGATCCTCACCAAACCAATCGCATCCGACGAAGAGATACTGGAAAACACCGACGGAAAAATATATGTTTTTTTGCAACTTCAGTCAGTTTGGACTATTTCACATACGAGACATCACCGCCAATTCAATGAAATCCTTTGATAAAATACTAAAAAGTACTCGTTTTCACACATTGTCACATGTTGGAGAGTCTGTCGTTCGCATCGCCTAAGGTTTTACGACCTTGCCCCACCACACCCACACGAGGAGGGTCGGATACTTCATATTCGAAATATTCGACTCAAGACCTTTAAAATGAATTGTGACATGACTACCTTGCTAAAACGTATTTTTAATTTCCCTCAGCCCCACCCCTCGGGAAGGGTCGGATACTTCATATTCGATATATTTAAGTCAAGACCTTGAAAATGATATATGACACGAATACCTTTCTAAAACTTAAATTTATGCCCCTCAGCCCCACCCCCTCAGGGAGGGTTGGACACTTCATATTCGGAATATTCAAATCGAGACCTTTAAAATGATGTATCACCCGACATCCTTTCTAAAATTTGGGGTTTGAGGTCCCAACCCTTCATATTCGGAATATTCAAATCGAGACCTTTAAAATGATGTATCACCCGACATCCTTTCTAAAATTTGGGGTTTGAGGTCCCAACCCTCAGTCCCACCCCTTGAGGAGACACAAAAACTAAGCTAAAATGATGTATCACATGACAACAAACCTTTTTAAAACTTGAATGTTTTTATTTTTATGCCTCTAAGCCTCAGCCCCTAGGGATCTGGCAAATACCAAATAATCGGATTACACGCATCCAGACCTTTAAAATGATGTATCACACGACAACCTTTCTAAAACATGAGTTTTTGGTGCTCATCAGAACACCCCCCCCCCCCCCCCCCCCCCGACAAGTCGATCATCTCACAGTTCCTACACAGATAGCCTTGCAATCCGTTTACATATTGTCTTCAACTGCCAGTCCTATAACCTCGTTCGTAGTCAACCAATACTAAAATTTCTACCACCCTCGAAGCTTTGTACCATTAGTTCCTTGTGCTATTACTATTTGACTTGTAGCACTACTGCAGGCTTGCTAGCTATCTCCGATTGATCAAACGACTAGAATCCCATCGAGCAAATAAGCCATAGAGTAATTGGTCGAACGAGTGGCTCCACATACGACTCTAATCCTCATCTTGCAAAAAGTGGAGCTGAAGGCCAGACGTTTTCTAAAGGGGATTCCATAATGATTCTATAAAAGGTATTCTATAAGTGGGATTCCATAAGTGAGATTCCAAGGCCCTATATAGCTCCTATACATACAGGTGATCTTACCATCGGTTTCAGCTTTCTGTGCTATGACTAGCTTCTTCTGGAGTCCTCTGTACTATAATCGTCTTCTATCGTTGTGCCATTACTACCGACTTGAAGCACTATTGTAGGCTTACTAACTGTCACATATCACGACCTCTAGGCCAAGTCTTAGAATGTCAAAGGACCATCCGTGCCCTGCTATGAGACTGGAAACCAAGCATACACCACACAACACTACATTACATACTACCTATACCATATGTGGGATAGTACATTGTCCCTCGTGGACTGTGGTTCCAAGGGTTAAGATGGGAACTAAAATGGGTATATGCCGTCCATACTATTCTATTGCACTACACAACAAGGCATTACTCTCGCCCACAAAAGCGCTTGGCCTAGCATTACGTTCTACTTATACCAGTTATAGGATAATATGAAGTATTAGACCGATTACTAGCACCAAGGGCAGAGATTGAACAAGCAGAGGAACAAACAACACAGCCTACACAACCTGACTAGACAGCCATGGATTACCTCTACCCAGCAATGCTGCTTGGCCTAGCATTACGTAATACCTATACCATCTGTTAGCCAGCACACCGTCCTGAGTGGATAATGGCACTACTACCTTTTTAAACTACTAGGCCCTACCCCTAACCACAATAACGCTTGTCCTAACAATACGTACTATCTTTTCCAGTCATAGGATAATTTGAAGCATTAGGTGGATTAATAGCACGAAGAGCTAACATGGGACCTGTAAGGGTGTGGAGCGTACATTCTATACTTCCACACTAGGCGACCATGTATTACCCCCACCCACCCTACAATACTGCCTGTCCCAGAATTACATACTACCTATACCAGTCATGGAATAGTACGATGCAAACGAGGGGCTGATACAACAAGGATTAAGATGGGATCTACAGTGATATACAACGGCTATACTCTACTGCAAATCCAAACCACCAAGTGCTATTTCTCAATACCGCACAAGACGACGACCATGCATTAACCCACCCCACAATACTGGTTTGCCTAGCATTACGTACTACCTATACCATTCGTAGGGTAATATGAAGGTCGATTAGTAGTACCAAGGCCAAGGGATAATAGTATACCTAGAGAGGTATATACCACCCTTACTATACAACGATATCAGCCCAGTACGAGAACTCCGACACACTCCGGCCCGAATAACGTCCTACCGGACGGCAAAGTAGACAACAACAGCGGTCAATGTTTCTCTGACGTCACGGTGCGCATCATACCGTAACGACGTCCACAGTCAACCGTTTCGCGGAAAATTTATTTTTCGAGACACCCCACCTTCACCGTTAATTTTCTACCACATACCCATACAATAAACCCATGGCCCTGTGGTTACATTGATCACAATACATATCATAGCATACGATATATGCAGTTCGTATACCACTTGCCGGATCTAGCCAGATGGCGCCGAAGTTTCGCACAGAAAAACTGCTATAAAGTCCGGTTCCTATCATGAGTATGTGGATTTTACACTAGCAGCTTCCCCAAAAGTCCGGGTAATCGGGTACATGCTATACTACTAACCAATAATCGAATGGCTAATTAATTTGTAAAAACAGTCTTCTAATAAACTGTAAAAACAGTCTCCTAATAATCTGTAAATACAGTTTACTAATCTGTAAAAACAGTTTATTAATCTGTAAAAACAGTCTCGTAATAAACTGTAAAAACAGTCTCGTAATAATCTGTAAAAACAGTCTAGTAATAAACTGTAAATACAGTTTACTAAACTGTAAATACAGTTTATTAATCTGTAAAAACAGTCTCGTAATAAACTGTAAAAACAGTCTCGTAATAATCTGTAAAAACAGTCTCGTAATAAACTGTAAATACAGTTTACTAAACTGTAAATACAGTTTATTAATCTGTAAAAACTGTCTGGTAATAAACTGTTAAAACAGTCTCGTAATAATCTGTAAAAACAGTCTCGTAAAAAACTGTAAATACAGTTTACTAAACTGTAAATACAGTTTATTAATCTGCAAAAACAGTTTATTAAACCGTATAAACAGTTTATTAAATGAAAAGGTCCTGACCCTAATACGCTGCCGTACGATCGTAATAACCACGATTGAGATGCTCCAGTGCTTTGGCCTGCATGCTTCGTCCGATTGGCGTTTTCATGAAGTTCTGACAGTCAACAGTTTTTCTGAATACGATGGCTCACAATTTCGGTTTCATGACAGTTTGTTTGGTCCTTGTCTGTGGCAACCATCCCCGTGGAGACTGACCGTAAACGGTTCTCATTTAACCCTTTACCTAACGAATCGCCCACATCCGCCCGCGTAATATGCAAATTGAGCAGTTGAAAAAAAATTATCTTTCAAAATATTTCAACAAAACCATATCATGTGACCCCTCATTGGAACGAGCTCATTGAGCTCGTTCCAATGAGGGGTCACATGATATGGTTTTGTTGAAATTTTTTGAAAAATTTAAAAAAAATAACATTTAAAATAATAAATTTTGATATCGTCTGCGTTGGGTAAAGAGTTAAATCAAAGGGTTCGTGAACGTCAAACCATTCACGAATACTTATAGTGTCTGAATAATTTCTCTTGATTCGGATGGTACTCATATAAACATGCTGTTCACTTGTAACATGTTTGACGTTTGTGATTGTCGACGTTGCATTATGAATATCAGCAAACTGATGAATGCTGAAAACCCACTGGGGACGGACAGAATCGGATAACCCCTACCCCTACCGCCCTAACTCTCGAGGACCAGGTCGATGTAAAGACCAGCAATGGTCGACTACTTGGTTGAAACTGAACTGAGGTAAACTAGATCGAAGTCTTTTTGGCGACACCACGTCTGCAGATTCGGCTCTTTTTTGTGAGTTTGGGCCCTCTTTTGAAATCTGTGATATCCCTACAGCACTTTGTATGGGCCAGAACTAATTCTCGCAACTGTTTTCTATGATTCACAGGCCGTACAATATCTGATCACCCTCGCGTTCCGCAAACTTTATCAACACCACGACTCCCTTCTCTTTTACTGGCACTGGTTTGTCAGTCATCCGAATCAAAGCCTTCATTACAAATGATACACTGATTTTCGTTGTGACCACTTTCTATCGATCGAGGTTCTGTTACTATCAACAAAATAGGAATGTGACAACAGGAGAAAAATGTTACAACAAATAACAAACTTCGGCAAGAAGAGCAATGTTAATACAGACTGTAGAAGTGATACAATTCCCTCTTGCGCTCGTTGACACCTTTAGGTTTTAGAAGGATGTTGAACTGTATCACAGACAAAATGCAACAATAAGGGACAAAACGTGAGGAATTCGGGATAAATGACCTAAAATGACAATTTTCTAAACCTCGAACTTCAAATAAGGTAAAGTGTCAGTGCCAAACCGAAGCCATGCGAGAACTAAGTCGAATGTTATTCAGAACACAAAGAGCTTTCGGCTATCGATATAGAAAGTGTTAAATGAAATGGTGGATGTTATACTTACTTTCACAGAAATGATCCTATCATTGTTTCAGAAATATGCAAAACGACCCGAGAAAATCCATTTTTTTGCGAATGCTGGCCAGAAAAATGTTGAAAATTGCTAAAAGGGTGGTACTCTTTAGAGTGTTGTAAAACATTTTCCTAAAAGCGAATTTTGGATGTGTACCAGAAGGAATGCACGGAAAGAGGTAATATTCAGCTTGCTACCAATTTTTCTGAGTTCGCATAAAAATGGCTTTATCGACTTTTAATTTCGAGTTTGCTAACTTGTAATTACAATGCAATAACTTATAATTACTATTTAGCAAACAAGTAAATTACAATTTGATGACTTAATTAATATCTTCCATGCGTTTATATTGAGTATGGTTGATTGTCTAGTAGTTGGCAGTGTAGTATAGGCTGGACAGTGTGTATCCCTGTTGGTCTAGTGGTATGCTTGTGATACTCTGTGGTAAGGTTGTTGTGGGTAGTGGGTTATGCAAGGTCATTTTATTGCGTCGTATGCTTGGTTGTTTACACTGGTACCATTGTATGGGTTTTCTGTGCCGTTTTGCCTTGGAGACACCTGTTGGTTGACCAAAACCGAATAATCTATAGCCCTTTGGGTTTTATACTATTTCCCTGTAATTCTTTTGTTTGGTCTGGAGTGTACTCCAGTGCTGTGGAAGAGTCTTTGTAGCTCATATATTATACGCTTCATGATCCCTAGATCCCAGATTATAGCCATCTTTGTGACTCTATAGACCATTATGAATGTGGATGTTTGTGAACTCTTGGGGGTCAATCTTCAAGGAACGTGATTTGGGGATTACTCGGATTGCCGGAGATTGATGTCTGGGGATAGTGATTTGAAGACTGCTGGGGACTCAGTTCTGACGACTGATATACGTGGTTTGAGTACTACTCGAGACTTTTGGGGACTGAAGAGAGTGGTGCCTTGAGGACTTTAGATGAGTACTTGGGACTATTGGGGCTTAAGATAGTGGCTGTTTAAGAGGCAGTTGTTATGGTTGTTGGTATAGTGGTTTGTTTAGTGGTTGGTTTAATAGTTGTAGTGCTTGGTGTAGTAGTTTTAGTCGTTGTTGAGGTTGTTGGTGTCATAGCTACAGCGGTTGCCGTTGATGTTCTTGGTGTCATGGCTCTTTCGGTTGGTGTAATAATTGTATTGATAGGTGGTGTTGTAGTGGGCTTTGTAGACGCAATGGTTGAAGTGGTACTTGTTGTTGGTGGTGTTGTATTAGTTTAGTTGTTTCACTTGTTTGTGCAGTAAAGGCTGGTGTAGCATTTGGATTTGGTAAGGCAGTTGTATTGGCGAGTAGGTGAAAAGTGCGGATACGGTATCGTTTGTACACGATTTTGTACATGTACACGTACATCGATGTACACCTCCATAGGATTTAGTGTTAAAATCGTGTACAAGTACACAAAATGTCGTTTTTTGGTGATATAAAATCCGCAAGCGGTTTCTGAGACTCTCAGATCGCACTTTTAACGTTGAAATACCCGTTGACGAACGCGTATATTGTATACGTCGCTCAAGAGTGAAAAAATGTATGAAATTTTAAGAAAAATGAGGTCGATTTTCTGATCTAGAATCCACAAATGGGTTTCCCCCATAGGATCCCACGTTAACCGCGCGAGCAAAAAACGTGTTGCGGATTCTGTATCAGCATCAAAAAGTGGTTTGCGGATTCTGTATCATCTGTACACGATTTTAACACTGAATCCTATGGAGGTATACAGGGAAACCCATTTGTGGATTCTACATCAGAAAATCGACCTCTGTACGGTACATGGAAAAAAGGTGATACTGAACCCGCAAACCACCAGTGGTTCAGAATCGGCTATTGTTTTTGAGGGAATTTTTCCAAACTTAACAGACTACTATTGGGCGCTCCCATTTCTGACGTAAGTGGGGGGAATACCCATAGTGGATTTTTCCAAACTTAACAGACTACTATTGGGCACTCCCATTTCTGACGTAAGTGGGGGGAATACCCATAGTGGATTTTTCCAAACTTAACAGACTACTATTGAACACTCCCATTTCTGACGTAAGTGGGGGGAATACCCATAGTGGGATTTTCCAAACTCAACAGAAAAAAACTAAGTTTTTTGGAAAATCCCTACTGTATAAACTTACTGAGAACGCCATTTGTCACGCTCGAAATGTATTACGGGTTTTTATTCAAATGAGTGTCAATTGTCAGTTAAATAGTTTAACTGAAAAACTATTCTATAGATGAAAGCGGAAACAGTTCAAAAGATTAATTGATATGGTTTAAACGCGTTTTTGAAAGCCTTACATTACTGATATGTTTATTTGTGATTTTTGATTATTCGAGTTTTCCTTATGGTGAGAATAAGCGTGGTTGCGATTTAACACTTTCGAGAGCAAAACTCATTTAGAGAGGTTTATTTTGTAAATGTTTTTTTTCTCAACTGGAATCGGTTTTGAGGCGAGGAAATAAAAAAAGTGATTGATATATATATAGGAGAGAAAAAAAATAAATAGTTATTCAAAAAAAATAAATATATCAAATTGAATAGATAATAAAAAAATACGTAAATCATGAGCGCTTCCCAGACTATTAGAGCAAGGTTTCTTTTAAAAATGCTGATGACAGCCTACGCATTCTGTGTGAACGAACAACTAGGTCACCTCGTGTTAGAATGATGCGTCGGATGTCGGGATCACCTAGACTTCGATCACGAGAATCATTCGTGTCTGACGATGGTAAGGGAAGATATGGTCGTCAAGTATTTCGAACCAGCGTTCGAACGCGTTCAAATCGACGAAGTGATCGCGTTTTGGAAGAGATTACTCTTCTGTAAGGATCGAGACAAGCCCACAGCTTCGGAAGAACTGAAATTGGTGCGTAGAAGTCTGACTTTAGAAGACAAGGGATGCATCATGAAATTATTGTTCAATGAAGCATACGTCTAAGTTTTCTCGTTGATATAAAATAAGGGAGAATAGAAATAAAAATAAATACACACATAAATTTTTTATCTAATATCAGAAAGAAAAAAAACCCACAAAAATGAGAACCAGAAATAAATTGTATCCGACGTTAGATGACGACGAGGACGAGAAGCCGAACGGCGGTTTGCCGACGGCACCGTCGCTAGAAGAAAAAGAAAGAGGAGAGAGGTATCGCATCGATCAAATCAGTAGAATACAAGCGTATCTAACTCGAGAGAGAGATTCTCGCCGTTCTCTCAAGAAGAAGTATTCGCGTTTCCTGAAATTCGTCAACGCGGTCGACACGACACTCATCAAGATTTCCATGGGTTTACACGCGGCTGGCATGGGATTGCTGTTGACTGCGGTCGGTATTCCAATCGTGTTGACCGTAGAAGGAGTGGCTCTCGCCGCCGGATTGTTTAGCACGCTCAGAAACATTTTGAGTAGGAAATTATATCTGAAGGCGAGGAAACACGACAAGATTCGCGTCTTGGCCGACTCCAAGATCGACATGATATCCGAAATGGTCTCGATGGTGTTGAAAGACGGTAGGATATCGGACGGAGAATACTTCATGATATTGGGCGAGAAAACGAAATACGAAGCCATGAAAGAAGCCGTGAGAATCAAGACTCGTCAGATCATCAAGGAAGAGATGAAGGATTCTCTCGTGGAAAAGGGGAGGAAAGAGGCTAGGGAGGAATTCAATAGGATAATAGAACTCAAGAGCAGCGATTGAAAAAAAAATATATATATATAATAAGAACAGAATTTTAAAAAAAAAATATTAAATTTATATATAAAATAAAAACGAAATTAATTTAAATAACTCTCAAAAAATGTATTGCGTAAAGTGTAAGAGAGTTAGCGAGACGAGTAATTCTCAAGAATTACGAACTAAAAATGACAGACAGATGCTTCGCGGAATTTGCGACGTGTGTGGTTCTATCAAGACTCGATTCATCAAAACAAAAGAACGCGAGCAAAGGTAAAGGCATCGTGAAAAAAAATGATCAATAATCTACCTTTCGAAATGCATCTGCCTGGTCACAGTTTCACGGCCCGGAACGAAATTGAACAAGAGACTCAACGCCGATCTGACTCCTAAATCTTGGAGCAAACCTGTGAATAGGGTGGACGCGGCCGCGTATGATCACGATCTATGCTATGCCGGACATCCCGACACTAAGACACGCAACGATGTCTGCGATAAAAACATGTTGGGGAAATTGAGAGGTATATCGAATCCGACCAGGAGAGAGAAGATAGAATGTTCGCTGGTCGGTAATCTGATCAGTGTGAAACGTCGATTTGGATGGGGCGTTCAAAAAAAAAAAAGCGCATCTGAAAAGAAGAAGAAACGATTATTGACGAGCGAATTGGCCGAGGAGTTACACAAACCCATCGTGCGTAAATTTCGAAAGAGAAGGGTGTTCGTGAAGGGTTTGGATGATATTTGGTCTGCCGACTTGGTCGACATGAGATCGTTTTCGAGGTGGAACGAGGGTGTCAAATATCTATTGACGGTCATCGACGTGTTTTCCAAATACAGTTGGATCAGAGCTTTGAAGAATAAATCGGGATCTTGCGTCGCCGAGGCTCTGAAGAGCGTGTTCGACTCGTCTTCTCGAAAACCGAATAAATTGTGGGTGGATAAGGGAAAGGAATTCTACAACAAGCACGTTCATCGATTGGTCGACCTCTACTCGATCGAAAACGAAGAGAAAGCCAGCGTGGTGGAACGTTGGAATCGAAAGATGAAGGAAAAGATGCATAGATACTTCACGGCGAATTCGACCAAGAAATACATATACGCTCTGAATGGTCTGGTCAAAGATTACAACAACACGCGACACAGATCAATTAAGATGACTCCCGCGGAAGCTTGCGATCCTCGAAACGAAAAACGGGTCTACGCGAATCTATATCCTGAGAGATCTAAGATTAGGAAAAAGTCTAGAACGCCGAAATTTGCGGTTGGCGATCGAGTGAGAATCTACGCTTATAAGAAGCACTTTGAAAGGGTTATACTCCTCGATGGACCTCGGAAATCTTCGTGATAATCAAAATATTTCACACTGATCCGGTGACTTACGAAATCAATGTTTTGGATGGAGAAGAGATCACCAGAAAGTTTTACAAACAACAATTACAGAAGACGAAGTTTTGATAAAGAAAACAAATTTCTTTTATTTACTCTCTTTAACATTTTCTTGTTTACACATATACATATATAGGAGAGAAAAATAATAATAAAAACTAATTAAAACTATTTTTAGATAAAAAAGCAAGCTAATTAATAAACATAAAAAACAAAAACCCTTTAAAAAATGGCAAATATACTAGATATAGCACAAAGCATAGTGACAGATGAAAGTATTCAAGAATATGAGGTTCACGAATACGGTAACCGGAACGAGTTTGAACAATGTGGGAGAGATAAGAATCAACATCGAAACTCAAGATCTATTCGTCCATCCTAGCGAGAGTTACATAGTGGTGCAGGGACGTCTCACCAAGGAAGATGGGAGCGAATACGCCGACGACGACACGGTTACTCTAGCCAATAATGGCATCATGCATCTATTCAGTAATATAAACTACATGCTATCCGGACAAGAGATAGAATCTGTGTTTCATCCCGGTCAGGCCACCACGATGTTCGGACTCTTGACGTATCCGGATAATTTTTCGAAATCCAGAGGACTTAATCAGTTGTGGGTGAAAGACACCGTCGGCCCTGCTAGAGCCGGTGCCGCCGCGATATTAAACTACGTCGTCAAGACGTCCAGACCTAAAGGAACGTTTTCGTTCAGGATACCTTTGAAACACATCTTCGGATTTGCGGACGATTACAACAAGATCATGTACGGATTCAAACACAATCTGACGTTGATTCGAAAAGGAAACGACGATGTGATAGTGAGACTCACTGCCACCGATGCGGGTAAGATAACTCTACACAAGATATCGTGGTTCGTTCCGCACGTGGAGCCTTCGATCGTGGAAAAAGCGCGTCTCTACAAGATCATAGAATCCAAGAGTAAATTACTTGTGGGATTTAGAATGAGACAGTGTTACACGGCTAGCATTCCACTCTCCATGAATCACTTCGATTGGAGATTGATGATGAAATCCACTTCTGAGAGACCGCGTTTCATCATGGTTGCGTTTCAGACTGATAGGGATAGGTCTCAGAAAAAGAATGCTTCGCTGTTTGATCACTGCCATTTGAGAAACATGCAAGTGTTTCTGAATGCCATGAGATATCCAGCAATCGATTACAACGCGTCGTTCGACAAGAATGATTTCTGCAGACTGTACGGCAACGCCGCTGATGTTAGAAAGAAGTATCACAGTCTAGACGAATTGATGAGCAACCCTAACATATCTCCCGGCGAATACAAGTCGATGTATCCTATGTTCGTATTCGACGTCAGTAAACAGAGTGAACGACTCAAGAGTAGCGTCTTAGACATTCAGATCAAGATGCAATTCGATAGGAACGTGCCGAGAAAAACCAAAGCCTTCACCCTGGTCCTGTCGGACAGAGAATTACAATTCGAATCGGATGGAAATAAGATGTCGATCATTCGATGAGAGACGTGTGTGAAAAAAAAAATATATATATAAATAAAAATTAAAAAAAATTATTATAAAAATGAATGATAAAGAAAGAGAATACTTAAGAAACAGACGTGTTTTGATTAAAAATATTTCGCAAGATTCGTTAGCAATAATTCTAGACACTTTAGGCAAAACAAAATCTTTCCTATTGACCGATTATATGAGACGTGAAATCGAAAGTAAAATCTTGATAGAAGATAAGACCAGAAAACTTTTAGACACGTTGATGTATAGAGAACCGACTGCTTTTTGAGAATTTATAAAAGCTCTTCGAAATGCTAAAATAGATGTCGACGCGTGTTTCGAGATAGGTGATCCAATTTCACGAGATGAAACATTATGAGAAATAACGTATTAAAACAAAACCAAAAAAATAAAAATAAAGTAATGAGATCTAGAGAGACTGAACATCTTTTCTAAATCTCATTACTTTTTTTTTCTTTTTTTTTGTTTTTAATAATCACTCATTATTTTTAATTAATTTTTCCATGTGTTCACTGTTTGTTCAAAGGATCTAGTTTGATCAGTGGGCTCACCACGGAAGTGGCGGCTTTGGGATTATTAGTTTTCGTAACGAAATTAATCCTGTCTCTGGCGTTCACTTTGAGAGGCGTGCCGAACGTGCTAACATTCAAGTGTTGATTCTCAGTCTTTTCGACGCTGTATCTCTTATTGCTCTCTACTCCATTCACCACAAGATTGACGACCGCTATGTTATTCAAATCCCAGGAAGGCAGACTCATTCGAATGATTTCACCTCCCAACGGCATGGGATATCCCACCTGACCATGTTTCAGTCCGCTACCTCCGTTTCTGAAAGACCACTCGGTTTTTCCCTCCTCCAACGTGCCGGCCTCCTCAGCCCACATGGTGATCAATTTTCTAGCATATTTGACTTTCTCCACCACCGAAATCAGGGTGCAAGCATCCGTCATGTTCACGGGATCCGGTAGATTCGTGAGCGCGTGTCCGCCCATGTCTAGTTTACCTTCCATGATGTTGCCCTTTCTCCAGACCGAGTTGTCGTCCACATACTTCCTGCTGACCGCGCTGGAATTGAATTCGGGATCGTGATTGAGTCCGAATAAATTCTCACCGTTCATGTTGATGCCACCCTCCATGGTTCCGCCAGATTGTTTGTTCAGGTAGAGATCATCCACTTGCAATTCTACGTATTCTTGTGATCGTATCACGGCAGAATCTACATAGCCCTTGTTGACTGCAGTTGAGTCTGCATCCATGTCATCGACCTTCGACAGATTCAATATCTTGTTGAATCCTGCATTCAGATCCGATTTCATTTCTTGTCTGTCAGACTTTCTCTGTTCCAGATCTACGTAGTGTTTGGTCGCCACGTCCTTGGGATTCGTGGGAGTGGCCACGTTCGTTATCTTGTTGGAATTGGCGTTCAATTCCGAGTGCATCATTTTCTGAACGTATCTATTTCTCAGGTGTTTGCTGAATCGCGAGTCGTCCGCGTATTTCTTGGTCGCGGCATCGGTGGGATCTAGGGGATTCGCGACGTTCACCAAACGTTTGGATTTCAGATTGAGATCGTCCGTCATGGCTTTATCCACGTAATTATCTACCATGATTCATTCGAAATCCGCGTTCCCCCTGTCGACGTATTTTTTAGTCGCAGCATCTGAGAGATCTATCGGCTCGGGAAGATTGTAGAGCTTCTTATCGTTCATGTTCAAATGTTCCTCTTGAGGTTCGTATCTCCAAACGTAACGTTCATCCAAGTTGGCAATGTCGTAACCATCGTCGACTTCGAGCGTCTTCCTCTTCTTTTTGGGTCGACTTTCGTCTTCACTTCTACCAAATTTATCGACTGACATGTTGTTTTGAGATTTTTGTTTTTAAAAATATATTTCAAATGCAGTTTATTAAAAATGAATTGTTTTACATATTTTTATTTTTCGTTTTTATTCGATTAAAAATTTTTTTAAGAATTTTTTACCTTTATATACTATAAAAAAATCTCTCTCTAATGTAAATCATTGAGAATGTCTTGAAACCGATCTCCTTCAGACCATCTCTTGAGAATGTAAAGACACAGGTGATCGCAAAACACTTGATCTGGTGATTGCACTCGTTCCGTGTTGTAACGAAGCATCGATTTGTTGAAATAGTTCTTTATTTCTTTCGGCGGTGAGATTCCGTAGCTGTCGAAATAATAATTCTTCTTCTTCCCGTTCTTGAACCACGCCACCCAGTGAGTGCCTTCACCCGATAAATCGTCTAGATTTAAAATTTCGCATTCCGATTGTCAAGGTCTTCTCTTCGGCAAGGCATCTCTGGAAAACACGCCAAAAAAATCTTTGATTTTCAAATCCTTTGCCGCATTCAACAGATTGATGTTGGATAGGGGTTCGTTAGGTAAGACGATCCCTTCTACAGATATCTCTATTTTCTTATTCATAAATGTGTATATTTTTTTTTTTTATTTATTTATTTTATTATAATTCACTAAAATGACGTTATTTTTTTTTTCTTTTTCTTTTTAAACTTACTCTATCGACTTCCATAATCTTGAATCCATCTAATTCCTCAACTTCCATAATCTTGAATCCGTTTAATTCCTCTTGATTTTCTGGAATCCTATCATCCTTAATCATATCTGGAATCCTATCATCCACAATCATATTTGAAATCCTATCGTCTAAAGTCCAATGTCCGAGTGCCAAAGTGTTTATTTTATCGTCTAACACGAATCTCTTATTGTCATCGGCCGTCAGCGAAATCTTGTTGACTATTTCGGTATACAAGTCGTGATTTTCGCTTCGAATCGATTTCATAGTCTTATACACCGGACCACTTCCTAACAGACAATCTTTTTACTCTCGGAAAGAGATGTTTTTCTTCACCACGCATGCTTTAATCCCTTTGCACTTCTTGATCTCTTCATCTTCTAGATGATAAGCATACAGTTTGGGTCTCAAGCCTACGAATTCGACGATTTGTTTACCACCGCTCTCGTCCTTAAATTTACCTAACACCTTCTTGTTGTCATTCGATTGAATGTTGGACGGGTGATCGATGGGATAATTGCTCGTGTTGAACCATGCAGCCACGTCCGGAAATATATCTTGGTAGACATCTTTCATCTCTATCTCGTAAACTAAACTGTCCATGTCGGTGAACAGTAGTTTGGCTTTATCACCAAATTTTCGTTTGACGTAATCATAGTGAAACTCGTACATCAATCACTTGCTGATATCTAAGATGATCGGTCTGAGATAATATGGTTTGTCGAACTTCAGGTGCGTCTTTTGCATGTGAACGACCACTAGATTTTCATCGAATATGGTTCGGTGTTTGTGATTGGGTTTCACCACTAATTTTTTAGATCTTTTCTCAGATATGACGAGTCGAACGTCAGTTCTCTTCCTGATGTTTTCCATCAATTTACCGTACACGCAGTTGTTCATCAGTTTGAAGAAATCTTTTTTGAAAACGTTCTTGGCTCGAATTCTGAGATTCGTGTTGAGATCGATGTATTTTTTCATCCAAGGCTCTTCGTTGAATAGAATGATGTGATGTATGTTGACTAATTTCATACCATAATCGACGTATTGTTTCAAATTCTCACTGTAGACGAGGTAGTTACGTTTGTTAAATAAATTGGGAATGAGTTTTTCCTCATCTCCTTCGTTCGGTTCCATTCGTTCAGGAGCCAGCAGATAATCGTTGTGTAGATCGTGTAATTGTTCTGGATAGTTCAAATCGACTTCTAAAATGCAAGGATAATCTCTCCATTTTTGCATCTCTTCCTGTTCCGTTACCCATTCAAAATTTCCAATCGGTAAAGGATGACTCATAGCCCAACCATACAAATTATTAGCCTCTCAGTACTGTATGTATTCATTCGATCGTTTCGAATTGAAACCTTCTTTCATGTATGGATTCTTAGCTTCAGAATATCTGTGGGAGATCATCGAGACGCCACCTCTCGTAGCTCTTTCAAACATGAGCAACATGTCCACGTTGGATAATAATTCCAATTGGACTTCGGTGGTCTTCAACAGAGTGTCCCACGCCAGACCAGGTGCGGTGAAATACCAAGCTGGATCCAGATCGTAATTTCGACGACAGACATCTCGAAAATTTTCGAACACGTCTGCCAAGAGCTGAACGTCAGTTTTTAGATAGAGATCATGATAATCTCTCATGGTTTTCATATCGAATGATTTCCACACGTTTTTGGCGTGTTTGTAATTCTCGTCGAAAATGTTGGATTCGTATAATTTCGAATAAAAATCTTCTTTCGAAGGTAGTGTGGTGTCGGCGAATCTCTTTAGATCGTTCATGTAATCGTAAGGATAGACTTCTTTCCTCAACATAATGTCTACTCGTTCTCCAAAATGTTCGCTCGTGATTTTAAATTTATCCTTGCTCATGTTATTGACTAATTTTTCCAGAGCAGTTGACATGAATTTAAAACTGTCGATGAAACGTATGCCTCTACGGATGAATTTCGTTTTTTTTTCAACGTCTCTCCGTCGATTACTCTTTTCTTCTCCATGAGCTTCCATTTCATGAAGGAAATCTATCTTTCTTCGCTGTTCATGATGCAATTTAATTCTTCGTGGGACGTGCCGAGATTTTTCACGAACAGATGACTGTCGTAACCCGAGAGATTGTGAAATATCACCGGATAGAAGATGGCGTCTCGATATTTTAAATTACACTTGCTGTGAGCCGGACCCCGATACAGACCTGTGTAATGATCATGGTCTCTGACCTTGTTATTTTCCTCCGAATTCTCATCGAACGATTGTCTGCATATGTAACATTCGGTGGCTCTGTTATTTTCGTTCTGCTGCTCTCGCGTGATGATCATTTTTGCCGGAGTTTTGAATTTATCATATAACATTTGAATTTTCGATTCTAACTCTTCCACGAACGTTTGAGTCACGTCGTCGTCTTCACACTGTTTCATGTAGGTGAAGGGACCCATGTCGTGTTGCGAGCCGAAAGCGCGTTTCACGTAAATGCAATAGCCTGAAGGTATGTGTTTTTGATATTTTTCAACGTAACTTTGAAGAGCGTTAGGTTGGCAGGAACTCATTTTCGCGGTGAAACATTCAAAATCGGCATATACGACGAATGGTACTTTTAACCTTCTATTGCGATTTTCAAACTTCACGATGGTGTTGGGTTTGGGCATTTCGATGGTGACACCTTGATTTTCGTTGCAATATTCCTGATGTTTCGCTAACGATTTTTTGCTGTGAAACATGTTCATGCAGTTGCAACATAAACATATCTTTCCTTTATGTTTATTATTTTGTCTCGACAGTAATCAGCTCGGATTTTTAACCCAACAATAATGACGATTGTCACCATTCGAAATCAATAATAAAATAATCATCTTTTCTCTTTCGAGATACGAAGTCTGTCTGAGAGGATAGATCGTTCGTTTTTCATCGTCGTATCCCAAGACATTCACCACTGCGGTGGGATTTTGATCCTCGAAACGTTTGATGTGTTTTAACTGCGTTGGAAAAGTCACTCCGGTCCAATCGAGATTTTTAGAAGTCTCCTCGTAATGAGAAACTCTATCAGAGTTCATTTTGACAAGGTATAAAGCGGAGGTGACTGCCCATTTAAAACACTGGTCATCTTTATTTCTCGTGTTGATCACAGCATTTTTTTAGATAAGAAATACGGTAATTCCATGTAGGAAGACCCTTTCAACAAATCGTTTTCAGTTATATGAATTTCGAGTTTCGACACCTCATCGAACATCCAATTACTACCTCCACATTGATAATTCGCGAGAGACGTCAACATCTTGTCTTTCATCTTTTCGAAAATGTCTGATAAATCTGAACCTCGAAATACGGGTTCGACGTTAGATCTGAAAAATGTATTTGTTATGATGCTCTCGCCAGAATTCACATCGATTTTATTCATCACGCAATGGAGTATCATCTTAATTTTTAGTCCCATGTTCATGTGTTCGCGAAACAAATCCAATACTTTTTTCTTCACCCATTCCATGAACAATTTCAGATCAATTTTTTTGAACGAGGGAACCACATCAAAAGGTTTAAAAATGCCTTTGATCACACTCTCCCATTCTACAGGATTTGATTGGAATAGTTCTGTGGCGAGTCATGCTACATATTCTTCTCCTTTCCCTTCGTTGATTGCTTGTCAAATTTTGCTCGATATATCTCGTTTGTCTAGAATCTGAAGTACATCACTCGTTTTCGTTTTAGTTTTTTTCTTTTCTTTTCTTTTGAAACTTGAAGTTCTTCAATGGCTTTTCATTTATTCATCTTCTTATTTTTCACAATCGAAACGTTTTTGTTTTTTTCGACTGAGGAATTTCGATTCCTTTTACTATCTTTTTCTTCTTCTCATTTTTCACAACTGATGCATTTTTTGACGTCATTGCTATCGACATTTCATTTGCCTTTCCATCGTTTTGCAAATATTCCTGTATGACTTCAATTTTTTTTGATTTAGTTCTATGATTTCTGAAATGTGGAATTTTTAATAGTTTACAAATCTCGTTTAACTGAGGTACGGTTTTCTCATTTAAATTTTTCATTTTTTTATTTGTTTGCTCCATTTGTAAGAATATTTTTTTTTCGAATTTTGTATTTAAATAATTTGTTAAAAAAGTTTTGTTTTTTTATTCTTTATATAAAAAAGATTTTTTTTTTAATTTTCATTTTTCTTTAATGTAAATTTTTTTTTTTTTTTTTGATGAAATTAATCAATTTTTTATGTTCCTTAACATGAAAAAAAATTGAATTAATACGAGAAAAAAAGGATGTTAAAATTTAACTTTTTATTTATATATATAAAGAGAAAAAAACTTTTATAAAAAAAAAATTTTACATTAAAGAAAATTAAAATTAAAAAAAAAAACTTTTTATATATATAAAGAGTAAAAAAAAAAACAAACTTTTTTAACAAATTATTATTTAAATACAAAATTTAAAATATATTATTTGCAAGAATTCATAAAACAAAAAAACCAAATAATCAATCATGACAACAACACCTAAAAGATACAAATTGAAATTGAAACGTGTCAAAACGTATAAAAAATTCAGTTTTAAAATTTATAGATTACAACGCGATTCCATCGAATTGAACGAGGTCGAGACAAAGGGCTTAGAGCGCAAATACGACAAATATAACATGCCTTTGAAATTGGACGAAGCCATGCTCGATTTGTTTTACAACTACCAAAGCCATCTACAGAAAATCGTCATCACCAAAGATAGAGAATTCGACAAGGACGATTTGTCATTGTTCTATGGAAGTTACATATATCCAAAAATCTCACTCGAACTCATAGACAAATCGGGTGGTGAGAGCGCATTCACCGATGTAAAAAAACTCAAAAAAGTAAAGATAAACATTCAACACATTT
This sequence comes from Pictodentalium vernedei, assembly GCA_031216915.1. Classification (NCBI taxonomy): domain Eukaryota; kingdom Metazoa; phylum Mollusca; class Scaphopoda; order Dentaliida; family Dentaliidae; genus Pictodentalium; species Pictodentalium vernedei. The sequence goes on from CM062292.1 coordinate 153,988,375, forward strand.
TCAAAAAAGGAGAAGACATGAGTGTCAACATGCTAATAACAGACTTGGAAATATAAACAATAGAGAGATTGATTTTTTAGCGAAGAAGAAGGAAAAAAAAAAGTAATGAGATCATCTCTAGATCTCATTACTTTTTTTTGTTTTTTTTTTTTGTTTTCCTTCTTCACTATTGCCCATATATTATAATAACGTTTCCTTTTTTCTCAAATTTCAGTGTCGATTCTTCTTTTCTTTTTTCTTTTTGTGATATGTTACGTTTTTATAAGAACACATTTGTTTATCCGAATCATAATTATGAACGAATGTTGTGCATCTCTCGGTAACACTCGCATCATTACCATTCTCTTCAGAAGGTAGTGGTGACGCTGGAAAACGTCTCATTCTTTTAAATTTCAACCGCCTATCCCGATCTTTACTTAACTCTTTTATTATTTCTTTCCTAAGATATCCATCATTAGCGTCTAATCGTTTTTCCACATCTTTTTCGCACTCTATCTCGCGATATTCATCATTATCGTCTAATTGTTTTTCCACCTTTTTATCCATTTTATATTATTTTATACTTTCTATGATTTATATTTTATATTTATATAATTATATAATTTTTTTACATTATAATACCATACTCAAAATCGGTATATTCTTAAATGGCGAATTCTCACCAAACAACAAACCCTTGCCGAGTCGCTCAACATTTCGACCACTCTTCAGATAGAGACCGTTTCCACTCAAAGAGTTGTCACCTCTAATGGGTTCTAGATACAATCCTTCACTGCTGTCGTCTACGTGGACGTGACACACGGCTCCTCCCTTCTTCAAAAACAGTCCGCTGCCACCCATTAATTTCTGAACTGCCGAACTTGCGAGTCCCGTGAGAGCTCCCATGCCAAGAGTCTTTCCGAGAAAGGGTAATGCTTTTGCGGCAAAGGGTAATGCTTTTGCGGCGATTCCTGCCAATAGCGGTAGTAAACCGCCTTTCATTCTCAAATTGTATCTCAATTGAGCGGGACTCAATTTCACCGTCAACCCTCTTCCATCACAAATCGCTTTCTCCATGCTTTTGATTTGACTTCTGGTCCAGGCGATCAAATCCTGACCGCCACTCGTCAGATCTTCGTGAGTGAATTTGAATCTCACTGCCTCGCCTCGAGTTGTTAATGCTCTCTTAAGTTTCTTCCTCTGTCCTGCAGATATGTTCACGTTTTTAACCACGTATTGTGTCATAATTCTTTTTGTAAAATATATTTTCTTCAATTGTTTTTTTTGTTTTAATGATAATTATATATATTAAATAATTTTGTAAAATTAATATTGCGTTTATTTTATTTGTTATTTATATATATACACAATATTTTTTTTTTTTTTGCTTTTATATTTCTCTTATGTGAAATCGTATCGTCACCCTCTCTCCGCGAAGATCTAACAGTTCACCATTTTGATCCGTCAACGTGGTTTTGAGACTATACAACGTGTCTAAAATCACTGGTAGATAAACTAAATTTTGAGGTCGTTCCACGATCTTATAACCCGGTGACACGTTTGGAAAGAAGGAATAGATCGTCGGTTGAGCGCTACCATTCACGTAGCTTCCAGCAATCACATCCACGTTTACCAGAATGCTATTGACTGCGAGAATGTCAACCGTATTTTCAGAAGCCGCGTGGCCTTGATACATCCTTCAATCGAATCCCAGCATCTTGCCTATAGAATCGTCCGTGTTGAAATCCACTCGGAAATTATCTTCCAAATCCAACATCGTCTGTAAGGTATTAGGATTGGGAGCGAGTCTGATCTTGTTGCTTCCCTTTCCATCCATCTTCGTTCGCGTCTGAATGTAATTGTTCAAATCGTCTATGTTGTAACTTCCTTTGGGAATTCGAATCTCCAACCAATCCACTCCATCGGAATACTTAAACGAGTTATTTTTTTGGTGACGTTGGGAAAGGAATAATAAGTCTCCAGATTCACCAACGCCATCTCATATCTTTTCTCTCTATTCAATTCGATGGAAGGTTCGAATTTCGTTGCGAATCGAGTCGAATCGCCACTCACCACGATTTGAATGGATTGTTTTGCAGCCGTATTCTCGGCTATCCGTTCTAACAATTCTCCTGTTCGAACATTATATTTAATTTTATTTTTTTTCAAAACTAATTATTTGAAGATTTATTATTTTCTAATTTTTTTTATTTTCACGCTCTGTCTTATTATCATCAGAAACATAAAACTTGTCGAATCTGCACCGATATTTTCCTCGATTAAATTCGCTAGTCAAATCGATCACGACGAAATTGTAAAGTCCTCCATCCCAAACCCTCTTACAGAATCTCCTGAATTCCGCCGCGCTCATGTCGTTTGCGACGTGATCGCTGTAGATGTGATTGAGATTCTTGAGATCTTGGCGAAAGAGACATAGAAAATTAGTGTTCTCCCTTATCGTCTGTCTGGGCAATCGAAAATAATTCTGCGACAGGTAGAAACAGTCCACTCCACGTTGCTGTGACGACCCCTAACATAATACGATTCGCATCGGTTCTGTCTCTCCAAAAGCAGATCGTCAAAAATCATGAGATTCTTATCTTCCGATTTCAATTCTCTAGGATCCGGAACGTCGCTTGTGTTCTCATAAAATCGACACTCGACGTTCGAAGATGCATTTCTCTTCATCATTTCCATCGCCGCACTGTCCAAAATGGTCGAAAGAGAAGCTTCACTTTTGTCGAATTCCTCCCTACTGTCAAAGATACTGGTTATGACGTCCTTAGGCAATCTATGATCCATGCATTCTCGAAGCAATCTGTATTCGGGTTGAAACAAGCTCTTGCCAAACACAAACAATCTGTCGTAATCCAACCAGTCGGGTTGGGACAGCAGATTCATCAACAGATTGGTCTTTCCACAATTCGATTTTCCCACTATCAAGCCTCTTATGCTTTGGGGAAAGAACTCATTATTCGACCTCTTAGTCACAGCGTCGTTCCAAGACATATCTTTAATGTTTATTTTTTTTTTGTTTGTTATTTTAGATTTTTTCAAACACAATTTTTATGTATTTTCAAACTCAGTTTTTAATATTATTATTTATTTATATTACACCATCGTGAGTTCTCTTCAATCCAGATCCACTCGTCATTTTGGCTAAATCTTGTATGGGTACCACAGCATCCTTAAAATTTTTCCAACTTTTCGGCGTTCGCTCTAACATAGCTCGCATCGCCGGTGGACTGATCAACTTGTCGATCAACGCATCAGCTGCCCTCTTGCCAGCCACAGAAGCTATCCTACCACTGGCTTCGGAAGCGGCTTTCTTACCAGCATCCAAAGCCATCTTCTTACCGACCTCAAACATGGTCGATGCGAGTTTTCTACCCGCATCACTCGTGAACGCTCGCATTATAGAATCGACGATGCTAGAACCGCCTTGAACGTAAGTTCTAACGTGTCCCCTGTTCTTTATCACCAACATATTTTTATTTATAATATATATTTTGTTTTCACTGGTAAATCGTTTGTTGTTTAAATACTTTTTATGTTTTTAGTGTAAAATTTACTATTTTTATTTTAAATATTTTGTTTGTTTGTTTGTTTCTCTCTACTTATTATATACATCAATCCTTCAATTCGTTCATCAGCCTTTTATAATGGTTTTTTTTCAAAACCTTCTGACGTAACAATTCGTCAGATATGCTAACTATCTCATTATCTAATCCTGTGTTACCAGCGCGTCTACTTGCCATCAACAATCTCAATCTCTGAAGCAGAGCGTCAGAATCACTCGGTAGAAAAGTGGTTCTCACTCCTTTCCCGGTTCTCGACTCGTCAAACTTCTTATTCATATCCCATATGGGTTTCACCACCTTCGTCCACTTGTAACCTCTGTTGGCTTTGTGTCTCGTCTCTCCGGCATCGTTATTTCTCTTCATGGCGTGGGTCTGAACCAGAATGTTGCCGTAATTGTCGAAATCCTGTTCCGTGTAATCTCCAGGCTTGTCAAAAAGGAGCAATGCGCGCAGTCCATCAGTTATTTTATACTTATTCGAACAGACAATTAAATCTTCATCATCCTCTCGCACTTCAGAGTCGCCCACGAATTTCCTACCACTCGAATCCTCGCGAGTTCCATACAACAGATCTCTCTTACCACCATCCTCAGACGACGCGACGCTATCAGTGGTGATAGTCGAAGCTGTATCGCCGCTCTCGCTCACGTCGGTTTCGATTCTCATAGGAACGTAATCCAGTGTAGATTGAAAGGAAATCTGTTTTGTAAAACTACCGGGCAATGAACCCATTCTCAAAGAACCCTCTCTTATGGGTCTCAATTCTTCAACTATCTCCTTCTTGCTTCCTTCTTGAACCTCCGCCACGGGTTTAAATATTTTTGTGGTCTTGCGTTTGAGTTCCATCTCTCCAAGACGTTTGCTTCTGTCAGCTGATTGAATGCTCTTCTTGGCAGGTACATATTCATTTAAAAGCTGATCTCGGCGTTTAGCATCCATCTGTAAAAACTTTTTTTTTTCGTTTTAAAATTATTAATATTTCCTTTGAGTATGCTAATGTGAGTTATTTATTATTTTCAAAATTAAATGTATAATTATTTTTATGTTTTATGTTTTAAGTAAATAAAAATCTTCTGTCTTTAATATAATAACTAAAACCAGTTGAGAAAAAAAACATTTACATGTACAAAATAAACCTCTCTAAATGAGTTTTGCTCTCGAAAGTGTTAAATCGCAACCGCGCTTATTCTCACCATAAGGAAAACTCGAATAATCAAAAATCACAAATAAACATATCAGTAATGTAACGCTTTCAAAAACGCATTTAAATCATATCAATTAATCTTTTGAACTGTTTCCGCTTTCATCTATAGAATAGTTTTTCTGTTAAACTATTTAACTGACAATTGACAGTCATTTGAATAAAAACCCGTAATACATTTCGAGCGTGACAAATGGCGTTCTCAGTAAGTTTATACAGTAGGGATTTTCCAAAAAACTTAGTTTTTTTCTGTTGAGTTTGGAAAATCCCACTATGGGTATTCCCCCCACTTACGTCAGAAATGGGAGTGTTCAATAGTAGTCTGTTAAGTTTGGAAAAATCCACTATGGGTATTCCCCCCACTTACGTCAGAAATGGGAGCGCCCAATAGTAGTCTGTTAAGTTTGGAAAAATCCCCTCAAAAACAATAGCCGATTCTGAACCACTGGTGGTTTGCGGTTCAGTATGACCTTTTTTCCATGTACCGTACAGAAGTCGATTTTCTGATGTAGAATCCGCACATGGGTTTCCCTGTACACCTCCATAGGATTCAGTGTTAAAATCGTGTACAGATACAGATGATACAGAATCCGCAAACCACTTTTTGATGCTGATACAGAATCCGCAACACGTTTTTTGCTCGCGCGGTTAACGTGGGATCCTATGGGGGAACCCCATTTGCGGATTCTAGATCAGACAATCGACCTCATTTTCTTAAAATTTCATACATTTTTTTTCACTCTTGAACGACGTGTACAATGCACGCGTTCGCCAACAGGTATTTGAACGTTAAAAGTGCGATCTGAGAGTCTCAAAAACCGCTTGCGGATTCTATATCACCAAAAAACCGACATTTTGTGTACTTGTACACGATTTTAACACTAAATCATATGGAGGTGTACATCCATGTACGTGTACATGTACAAAATCGTGTACAAACGATACCGTATCCGCACTTTTCACCTACTCTGGCGAGTTGTAGTGGCTATTTTGGCTGTTGCGATTGTTGCTGTAATTGTACTTGTCAGAGGAGTAGCTAATATCGTTAATTATAGTTAGTTTAGTAGCTGTGGTGGTTGCTGGTGTGGATGTTTGGCTGTTGCGATTGTTGCTGTAATTGTACTTGTCAGAGGAGTAGCTAATATCGTTAATTATAGTTAGTTTAGCAGCTGTGGTGGTTGCTGGTGTGGATGTTGATGTATTTGTTGGCGTAATAGTTGTAATAGTTCCTGTTTTATGACACGCCTGTTCTGTGAAATCCTCATCTACAGCAAAACTAAACCGTCCGGAAAATGAAAATCTGTTCCGCGCATATGTGCGGAATGGAAATCGTTGACGGACTACTTTTAAATAGAAGCGAAATTTCACTGGAATTTTCTACAAATCGTGCAATACAATAACAATTTGAATCACTAGCGATAGCTGAAAATCGTTCCCTGAGTTCCAATGTGTTCTATGTGCACATAGAACACGTTGGAACTCAGAGGACAAAATAGTAACACGGGTTCTCCTCTTAAATTTGGTTTCGATAAATTGTGTTCTTTTTGCTGATAGTTGTCAAGGGAATTGCTGAGTTTCTAATAATGTTTTTTTTATAGACGTGAAGGCATGGCACTTGCGCCATCGCGGAAGGATAAAACTTTAGCCATGCGGCTACTCGTTCTGGCCTTCCGCGCTGGCAATCGTGCCATATCGATTAACCCATTCACACACGCGTGACGTTCTGTGTATGTACTAGTTGGTGTTGTGGTTGTAGCAGTTTGTGCTATAGTTTGTTTAGTAACTGTAGTTGTTGGTGTTACAGTTGTTGGGTCTGTAATTGTAGTGCTTGGTTTCCTTGTTTTTGTGATCGGCATTGTGGTTACAGTGGCTGATGATATAGATTAGTTAGTATGGGCACAAATTGCACAAGGTGGCACTTTGAGATGGAATTTCTGATCATGTGTCTTAACTAGTGCGTCGATTGAGGTGGTATGTGTAGTGTTCCAAAAATACAAAAAAAATTGGTGAGAACCATACGGGAACTTCTAACATTTCATATTTTGCCCCAGAAAAACTGGATCGTGAAACTAGGATAAATAAAGTACAGATATAAAGTGTCCACACAAGTTCAATCTCCAGGTGACACCTTATCTATTTTGGGCCCAAACTACGTATGTGTAGTGTGAATGGTGAAGAAGTTTTGGCGGTTAGTACTGTGGGTGGAGTTGGTGTAGTAGTTTATGTGATTCGTGATGCATCAGGAGTTCTGTGTAGAAGATGTTATGGGTAGTGTAGTTTCAGTTGGTGCAGTAGTTGTTGGTGTAGTAGTTGTGATTCGTGAAGTAAAGGTTAGTGTAGTAGTTGTGATTTTGAGTTGAGGGTAGTCCTAGATTTTTTCACCCCACCTCCTCCGATTTTAGGGGTACAAGTTTGGACTATTACAAAGAAATCACACCATCGGTTCTTATGATATGGCCCATCAAGCTTTGACAATTTTTGTTGAAAAATGGCATGACCGGTCATTTTTAAATTGTCATATCCCAGGAACCACTGAGCCAATCTGGGCGATCTTGTTGTTAGAAGTTACTCGATGATTTCACAAATGTTGATATTTTTTACTTCGGGCTCAATTAAAATGTAATGATGTTTTATCTTTACTTTGACCTTGAATTTGAGCATGTAGATCAGTCGACCTTAAAAGTTTAGGAGACCCAATCGAAAGTCCAGTCTCGTTTCTACGTACTATTAAAACGGTGGGTGTAATATGTTTAGGTAGTTTGTAGTTATGCAGTTAAGAATGCTATTATACTTTTGCTGCTAGCACAACCAGTAACCTAGCTCCACCATTCCTGTCTTGTAATAGCACTACACCTACTACTTGCTTCAACCATTACCTCAGTTATGTCCACAGCATCTAACCCTTATAACTACTGTTAGCTGCACCACTGTCCTCTTCCACAATTGATGTTTTGAGCCACGACTACCACTATCTGTCCTGTGCTAGAAATTTCCACATTACTACTGATTTGGGCTTAGAAGGGAAGAGCGATCTGATTCAATCCACTGACACTTAGTCGAAGTAAGAGGTCAAATCAGGATCAGAGATAGCTAATAGGCCAATAGTAGTGACACAATTCAGCAATAACTCTTGAAAACCCTAGCACGCAACAGTTACAGATAGTAGTAGTCATGGTACAAGTATTGGTGCGGACGCGATGTAATTTGTAGTGGTTATAATAGGGTAATAGTAGGGGCAGTATTACAGACAGACAGTGATGATAGAGAATGTAGCAACAATTGGCTTGCCGTAGAAGTCCACGCGGCGGTGGCAGTATCCTAAAGGGGTGAGTGATAAGGTTGCATGTCCAAGGGTTATATGCGATGTGTACACATTGTAACACACTGTGTACTAATACATAGGCTCGTCTGGAAAATCAGGCATCATTGATCAGGCATGCTTATGGAAACGAAGGCCTTGGTGATGGGAAATGTCGCCTGTGCTGCATTTTTTGCGCGCACATTATGCACTATTACACAAGCACACCTTGACTAACCCAGAGTGTGCCCATCTGTAGCATGCTATCTAGGCATATTGTGTACAGCAAACAGGCATACCTCATAGATCTCTCGCCTCAACTTGTGCAAGGGATTGTATACGTAGAAACGGATTAAGGTGGACAGAGCAGTCTGGCTTAATCTTTCCGATATCAAACGGCGGGACAGGGGCATACATATAAAGGAGTAGCCAGATATAGCCAGGAACAGATAGAATAGGTTAAAAATGTGGAGGAGATGATCAGGGGTAGTTGGGAATGAGGAGAATCCAAGCCATACAAACTGCTTTAAGTTTTGGGATTATTTTGAGTAATTTGGGGTAGTGTCCTTTCCAGTAATTGAATATACTTTCATCCTATCAAACATTCCTTCAAACACACACGCTTACTATTTTATGACTTTCGGTCCATAGTAACAACGTGCCACAAAAGAAACCAAGATGGTGGCCTTCTTTTAACAAAATGGAAGACGAAAACACGCATCACACTAATAACAGATGGTGCGCGCTCTAACAATTACGTCACAAGATGGTCGTGCACTGACATAACAACCCCCATTACCACCCACAATGCATTGCGGTGTGACGTCACTTTCCAGTAATTATTGCCACAAAAACGTAACTTATGATCACTCATTGGAACGAGCTCGTTCTGCTCGTACCAGTAAGTGGTCAAACACTATGTTTTTGAGTCATTTATTTTTATTTATTGAAGAAAGTTCTCTTTCTGCTCAAAGTGTTAATCAAGGCGTTAAATAATAATAATAATAATAATAATAATAATAATAATAATAATAATAATAATAATAATAATAATAATAATAAATGCTGATTAAATAGCCTCCATGGGTACTTTTTCATTCAGCTAATGTTGGGAAGGGTCAAAATAGATTATCTAAAAAAGTGAGGGAGCAGAGTCTTCTGGCCACATCCCCCACCGCCAGTTTCCCCTGTTTGTCTCCGGTGCGTTTGCAATTTATCCCACCATTTTTGCAGTGTCTCGGGGTGCAGACCGGATCAACTTCGCCCAGTCAGGTCCGCTGTCCAGAATCGAACCGGACCAGAAACGACACTGTCAGCATTTTACCGCATTATACTGGTCCATTCTTGACGAAAGTGGGGTTCATTGATGCAGTCGAATAAAATATAACGGGTGCTCCCCAAAAAATCTTAACTACAAAATGTGGACCTGTACATGAAATAGTATGAGACACACAATCTGGAGCAATGCACGACATCCATTTTTCTACTACGACAGTGAGGGGCCAGACTGGTGTTGAAACCATCAGCAAGAATTTTGTGTGGGACCATGCACAATTGAAGGGGAATAACTCTATGTTATAGTTGAGTCTTGCAGAAGAAGCCATTCATTGGATTGGACGTGTTAGCAGCACGTTAAACGGGTAGCACTGACCTGGCAGTCACAGACGTAGCCACTAGGGTTAGAAAGTAGTAGCAGTTGCAGTTGGAGTAGACCACTGCAGTGATATCCAGCAGAGGGTAAGTGTTCTTCCAGCTGTTGTTCACCACAAATACTGGTTCCCCATTAGTCTCAAATGATGCGTAGTAGTTCCCAAATAGTGATCTCTGGTGGTCCCAAAATACATGCATTGGTCGGGGTAACAAACAGATTCCACAATAGCCAGAATCGTATTGGTATTAAATAGGCAAAATAGTGTCGGGAGTATGTTTAAGGCAGTCTCTATGGACAGACGAAGTCGAGGATGGGTGACAATCGACGATTCCGACTCAGATAAAGACAGTAATAGTCAGGAAATGCCCTGCAGCAGACAGAGCAAGTTCAGATGCATACAAATAGTAACTAAAGAAGCGTGCATTACATGAGAATAGAACAAACATTACTAGTCCGAAAAGTAAAGGAGGAATAGGCACTTGTGTTACCGTAGGCAGAAACGAGGAGTGTGACCAACAACAAAAAGAGAGCGAAACAAGCAAGAGACCTCTGAAAACTCAGCAAGGAAGCACAAAAAGAAAACCGACTGGAATAGATAGACCAGGAGTGTGGTGGGGTAATTGGGCATTAGGGCCTCACTTTTTTCCTTTTTGTCACGAAGTGCAACCTGTTAATTTTATTGTGACGGATGATACTTGACTGAAGACTCCACATCACTGGACTAAACCATACATGCTTCCTTTCCTCCACTACCTATGTCAGTAGTCAAAAAGGTCGAACAAGATTAACCTGTTCCGGTCGGAGTCGTAGAAACTGGGAAGATAAAGGGGTTATTACCCATTCCCCAAAGAAAGAAGAAATTCCAAAGGTAGGGTTCATTTTTCATCCGATTTAAACGTTCTTCGGCTAATCTCTTGCTATCGTAGAAACTTGACGTCTAAAAACTACTAGTTAGGTCATTAAAATATGAAAGAGCAAACTAGCCAACAATTAACTTCAACAATCTTGCGTTGAGGACACAAATAAAACCACGCAAGCCAGAAAAACAGTGTCCATACTTGTTAATACGAATAGAGAGCCTTCGCCAACAGGTATTTTTAATTAAATACTAAATAAAATAATATTGAATGAATAAAATAAAATAACCAAATGCAGCTTGAAATCAAATGTTAGGCCTATTTTGTAAAAAAAAACCAACAAAGTTATTAAAAAAAACTTTAAATTAAAGTAGCAATTTTCTCCTACCCTTATGTACGATTTTTTACCACTCGTGTTGGTATTTTTTCCTTCTGGTACTAAAATACAGTGCCATTTTCATTTTTCGGGGAACCTGCGTAACATCTTTATCAATGATGAAATTTGAATGTCCATCTGGAACCATGTAGTTATGACCTTCGACTTTCTATGTTATACCCAGTATGAACATTCTAGTACAGTTAAGTTCAACTATTACAAAGCTGACTTTAAGAAGCTAAGAGAAGGTATGGCACTACACTGGGAGGAAGTACTAGCAGATAAAAGCACTACTGAAATGATGAACACCTTTTTGAGTAAATTTAGTGAAGAAATGGATAAACACATTCCAAAGAAGAAAAACAGTAGCATGAAGAATAGTACTCCTTTGAGTGAATAAACAAGAAAGATTATTAGACAAAAACACAGAGCTTGGGAAAAATATATAAACCATAGGAATGAGACTAACTATAGACAATACACTAGAGTGAGGAACAAGACTAAGGCAACAGTTATCAAGGAACGCAAAAAGGGGGAAAGAGAAATAGCAGAGTCTGCAAAATCCAATTGTAAGATATATATGTATAAATTCAAAGCGGGAGACAAGAAGTGGTATATCAGAACTACATGACAAGGTAAATGGGACTACACAAGTTGCAAGTACGGACCAAGAAAAGGCAGAGGTACTAGCGAATTTTTTCACAAGTGTGTTTACCACGGAAGATGATGGCACAAATGTAACCCTATGGAATATCAACGTCAAAAGACCCATCCAGTGGTCGAGAATGTAACCGAGATGAAGCGAATAAGCTATTGAAAGGACTCAATACATCAAAATCACCTGGGCCAGACAAAATTCATCCTATTGTGCTACACGAGCTAGCAGACAGATTTCAGCGATATTTAAGAAGGGTGACAAAAAAGCTACCATCAAACTACAGACCGGTTAGTCGCACCAGTGTCATATGTAAGACTATGGAGAAACTTATCCGACAGCGTATCGTTGACCACATGAATGAGAACAGTTTATTTAGTGACAGGCAATTTGGATTTATAGGAGGTCGATCAACTAACTTGCAACTGCTCAAAGTCATGGATCACTGGACTAGTATTCTCGATAAAGTTGGTGAGATCGATACTATATACACTGACTTCATGAAAGCGTTCGACAAAGTGCCGCATAGAAGACTCATCAGCAAACTTTCATCGTATGGCATAAGACATGTAACTGGGTAAGGAACTTCTTATCAAATCGTAAACAACGGGTACAAGTGAACGGGAAATTCTCTGAATGGCAGGACGTTACTAGCGGTACCCCCAGGGATCCGTCCCGGGCCCTATCTTGTTTGTCGTGTTTATCGACAATTTAACAGCATGCGTTGACTCTGGTGTTTTCATGTTTGCGGATGACACAAAATTATATAGGAAAATCTCCTACGACAGTGATCACCAAATCGCTCAGGAAGATATAAATAAACTGTTTGAGTGGAGTCAAGAGTGGCTGTTAAGATTCCATCCCGACAAATGCAAGGTACACCCACTGACTACAAAAACACCGAAATATAGAACCTACAGTATGTCTACATATGAAGGCGGCTCTATTAACCTGGAGATCGTGGAAAGTGAAAAGGACGTTGGAGTTACAATAGACTCGAGCCTGAAATTCGCCCAGCATACTCAGAACCAGGTAAACAAAGCCAATCAAATGATGGGACTGATCAGAAGAACGTTTAAATATCTAGACTATAGAGGATTCCGTGTACTATTTAAAGCTATAGTGAGACCACACCTTGAATACGCCAGCAGTGTATGGAGTCCATTCAAGAAAAAAAGACATAGACAGTATTGAAAACGTCCAAAGAAGAGCCACTAAAATGTTGCCAAACCTGAGGGATAAAACCCACGAGGAACGCCTTGAGATACTTAAACTACCAACGTTAAAGTCCCGTCGCCTACGTGGAGATATGATTGAGGCTTATAAAATTCTGAATAAAGTATATGACCATCGAGCTACAACGGGGATGTTTACCATCAACAGTAACACCACTAGAGGGCACCCGTTAAAGATAACCAAGAACAGATGTAGACTTGAACTTCGCAAGAACCATTTCACCAATCGCATAGAAAAGGTGTGGAACAACTTACCTACAAACTTGTGTCGTGACAGCCAAGAATGTTGACACCTGTAAAAGACGATTAGATAAATACTGGACTGCCCACCCAATGATCTATGGGAACGGGAACATTCGACCTCGGGAACTTTCGGCCTGGGAACATTCGGCCCCCGGGAACATTCGGCCTGGGAACATTCGGCCTGGGAACATTCGGCCTCGGGTCGGGTTAAAAGACTAAGATAGACGCGGTTTAGGTAGCAGAAATTATTTATTGGTAGATATTCTAATAAATGTTCACAAATAAATAATAAATTATTCTAATGATAATAGACAAATGAATACATAAACTGATGATAATTAACAAATATTTTACAAAAATGAACTGTGCGGTATTTACTGCTGTGTGCGGTAAGACTGTTATGATTTCCATGTCTTTCTTACTTGATTAACATGGATAACTAATTCCATTTTACACAGCCTTTCACCTCTTAAATGCGGCCTCACTTCAAGCACTTACTTTTAACAAAACTTGTGATTGAGATGTCAGTTTGGGAGCAACATGAGTGTGACTTTGGATGTTAAACCGTTCGGACGTTTATTTCGACTGTGTGTCAACCTCTGTTTCTTAATACTGCTGTCTGTCGTATTCTGTTTGTTATACTGCTGTGTGTGGTATGCTATCTATAATACTGATATGTGCGGTATTTACTGCTGTGTGCGGTAAGGCTGTTATGATTTCCATGTCTTTCTTACTTGATTAACGCCCTTGAATGTCATCCAATTTCATTGAATATTAATCAACACTGAAAATACAACAATACCAATTATGAGAAAAATCAATCGAATGCCTATTACCAACTCGAGTATGGTAAAGTCTTGAAGGGTGTCTAGTGAATTATATTCTTTACTATGTAAAAGCTACTTTGATGTATATATTTTCATTCTGTTCTGTTATTCAATACAGTGGATTTTATACAATGGATTTTATATTTCAATAAAGGTAGGTACGCCGAAAATATTATTCTTTAGAAAAAACGCAACAAAATGAACTAAAAAAAATATTTTTTAAAGTTATTTTTCAACTCCCAAACTCAGAAATTTTCTACCAAAAGTGGGAACATTCGGCCTCAAAAGGTGGGAACATTCGGCCTCGATTGAGGCCGAATGTTCCCGGAAAAATACCTGGGGCCGAATGTTCCCGAGGCCGAAAAGACCCTGACCCTGATCTATGACTACACAATGGAATATAACACATTAATGACCGGAAGTAACAAAATCAGTTTATCCAGTGATGATGACAGTGAGGCCACTACAGAGGTTTAACAACCTGCGGAGGAAAACAACCTAAGGTAACCTAAGGTAAGGTAACAATTTGTCGACAATTTCAGATCATCTCCAAGTCTGCTTTTCGGTTATTGCCCCGCGTCGAGCTGATCATTCAAGGGAGATAATACACAAAAGATGTCACTTGCGAAGATTGTTAGTTTATAGAAACCAAAATGGATTCTGACTGCAATTATGAGCTCTTAACTTGAATGTAAATCAAGCAGACTTCTTCATAAACTAATCAAAGGTCAATTATTTGATGTCAATGTTCTAATGATTATATTCAATAACAGCACAGAAAGGAACGAGTTTTGATGCAACACGAAAAATGCGTCTTATCATTTCAGGGAATCTTTGAACAGGCATGAACTCGTCTTGCAAAAAATGCAATTGCAATTTGCATGGCAAAGTCGGTTGTTAGTATCGATGTAACCCATAGGCATAGCCGCAGTATTCTGGAAATATACATGTATAATATATATTATATTTAAAGTACGTGCCAGGCGTTTTACCACAAAATGCTCGTCGCTGCGGCAACGACAACGGGTGGAAAGTATTAAGGGGCTAGGCCTATATAAGTAATGGAATTCTGTTTATTTGGAAATTCTCACCGTAGCTCCAATTTGGAGCCCAGATGCTCTGATTTTTATAATCGGATATTTATTTGTCGCACTCTGGGCTCCACATCTGGACCTTGTATTCATTATATACCACGAAACGAGAAACAAGTTTAGATAATTGGTCCTTGTTAAATACATGCTGGTCGTTCGGTCCAAACAAAACATTGAATGTGCTCGCTAAACAACACTGAAAAAGAATCGGCTATTTATTGACATGGATAACACCTACTGCATTAAAAAAAAATGTTTTTCTTCCCGTTGATGCGACAATCAGTGCATGTTTCGGGGGAACACTTTTTGGGTAATTGAAAATTGGCAATGGACACTCAGCCGAAACGAAGTCAAGTAACAAGTTTTAAAGAAAATTCTTCATACAAGCAGATACGAGCGCCTTAATATCAAAACATTTAACAGTTTTCCCGGAACATGTTCTAAAACAAAATAAAAACTGTGTTTCAAATAAAATCGCCAACGAGCATTCTACTCTTATTCTCGAATAAAACGGAAATTATATTGATAATAACGAATGATCGATCTCATCAGTGCAGGGCCGTCGAGGAATATCCAGGCCCCGATCGAGAGAAAAAAAGGGGCTCGTGTAGTCCAATCTTGGACCTGAAGTCCGTAATATAATTGTTTGGTGTGATATGCCCCAAAGGACTTATAACACCAAAATAATATATAAAGGACTTTGGGTCCAAGTTTGGACTAGGCCCCGTGTTAATGTCTAGACGCCAGGCGGTGCGCATCATACCCAGTCGTATGGCGACGAGTGGAGGCGAGTACGAAAGGGGCGTCCCTTTCTCGTAGGTGGGGGAAGGGAAAAAACAAAATCGTTTTTATGGATGTCAAAAGATGAGGTTTCCTTAATTTTGACACATGACCATGAATTCTTGCGTGAGGGAGTGGGGGAACGCGGAATTCGCGTAATATTGAAATAACCACCAGAAAACATGGTTTCAATTGCATAGGAGTGCTTGAGGTTGTACTCCAGCAGTGATGCGAGTGGGGCCCATTAACGTCTGCCTCTTGTTACTACATCCCCCACCCCTCCTACCTCCTGTCGACGGCCTGCACCACTGGTAGTGCCGGGTCACTGATATTGGCCTAGGCCCCCTCACCAGGGAAATACAGCAATCCAGCTTCACCCCCCCCCCTCCAACATTTGCCCGTCTATATATGATGTGCCACCCGGACATTCGCCACCAGGAAATAAGGCCCTTAGTTCAGCTCCTGTCCGGGTGGTAAATATTCAGGCGATAACTTCCGGTTGGACAGGTCTCCTGGTGGTGGGGAATGATACCTTGCATTGAATATGGCAACTGTGCAGCCTCTAGCTAATAACAGTATACTGTATTAAGGCGATCTTTTTCATTATTTGATTTTGGACAGAGTTGTATATAAATGCTTTTTCCGTCCGATGACGTTGACCGGAAATCGAAAGTAAATTCATATGTAATCAAAAGCAAAGGTTTGGGAATCTACATGTACCTATGCAGCTCTGTCGTTGTGTTTTGAAAAATTGTGATACCCTAGCTTTGTTCTTGGATATGTATTTAAAAGCACATTTGGCCACAAGTTGTTTTCGTGAAATATTATTAAATTATCAGTTCTGGTACGAATATGACAGCAGACTTCCAGGAACCAGTGGTGCCTACAGTCAACTCTATGAGTTGATTACACATGTGTTTCGTGTTCTATACATCTCAATCTTCATTTTGATGTATATTTAATTTGAATTGAAGGAATATCAGAGGTGAGAATTTTCAAAATAAACAAAATTTCATTACTTATATAGACCCTTAAGGTGCTATATAAGTAATGGAATTTTGTTTATTTGAAATTCAAACCTCTGATAGTGATATTCCTTCAATTCAAATTAAATATACACAAACTATATATCAAAATGAAGGTTGGGAGGTATAAAACACGAAAAATATATGCAATCAATTCACAGAGTTGACAGCAGGCACCACTGGTTCTAGAATCTGACGATACGGTGTTTATGTTTTATAATCACCGTATATGTTAATCCCTTCATAAACTCCATGAGGTTTTACATGAAATTTAGGTCTCATTTCAAGGCTATAGAAATCAATTAATATGCAAAATATTGAAAAAAACGCGATACCTTTATGATTGTCGTGCATTAATCTATGCATATGTATTGAATATTCTACCAGTCATCGCATATTTTTTGGAATAAGAATGAAATTGAGAGCCTTTAAATTCACGCCTGATGTTTACATTTTATAATCGATTTTATAATTTTATAATCGATGATGTCATTGTAAACAGGCACACATGATAACAAACGAGTGTCCCTGCTGCTAAACGAATGTGAACCCCCCAAAGTCTACTTTTCTTTATGTCAGTGCACCGTCCTCTGTTCAATTATTGGACTTTTGTTTTAAGGGTTTATAATAGAGACACTCAACTGATAATCGAGTGTACCTGTTTACAATGACGTCAGCGATTACTTGAAATGTTGAGTTGCAAAATGTAAACATCAGACATGAATTTAAAGGCTCGCAATTCATTCTTATTCCAAAAAAATACGTGATGACTGGTAGAATATTCAATACATATGCATAGATTAATGCACGATGATCATAAAGGTATCATGTTTTTTTCAATATTTTGCCTATTAATGGATTTTTATAGCCTTGAAATGAGGCCTTAATTTCACGTAAAACCTTGTGGCTACATGACACTTTGTCGAAAGACACTTCATCGAATGGACCCTTTATGAATGGATACCTAGTTGAATGGACATTTGGTCAGATACAATTTCGTCTAATTTTCGACGAAAGTTGTTTGAAAATTTTTACTCGTGTTAATTTAATTTTTTTGCTAAACATTGTTCAGTGATTAGGGAATACACGTATGCATGGGAAATATATGTACTTTACACAAATAACTTTACTGGCAACAAAATTTGTGTTTTGGGGCTCAAAAAAATAAAAACAACTTTATAAAAAAAAAATTTATTTTGTACGTTTTCAAAACTAGCATTTGCAGTATATAACAGAGAGCCAAAAAAACCCCACAAAGAAACAAATGTAATAGTTTGCTTTCTTTTTTTTGTAACACATATATGCAGGTTGAATGCTGCAAAAATAGTTTGTTCTATGATAAAACATCTCATGTCTATGGAAACAAGAACAGAATGAACCAAACTCCCGGTCAATTCCGTGTCAAGAAAAATAAATACAATAACGCTTACAAAAAGGTTGAAAAAATAAAAGAAGAGTTGAAATTTTAATTTCGACAAAATGGCCCAATTTTTAGAAATTAAAATTCAACCAAATGGGCAATGATGAATTGTCCTTTCGACCATGAGTCCATTCGACCAAGTGTCGCTTCGACCAAACATGCATTTGACAAAGTGTCGTGCTCCCCTCTTGGGTATATGTTTAAAGTACAGTACAAGTCAAAATAAGTTGTAGCATAACCACAATAAACTAAGTATACTGCTGCTTCTGCACTGATAAAATCAGAATCTGACATCATTTTCTGGAAAGCTCTCAGTGAGAGCTTTCCAGAAAATGATGTCAGATTCTGGTCTGATCAGTGTATGAAGAGAAAGATACATAGCTTATTGTGGTTATCCTACAACTTATTTTGACTTGTACTGTATATGTACATGTACAAGCAATGTGAAATTGCTTTTTCAATGTGATCATCATTTATGGGGATGACAGTCAAGTCTTTATATTATATGATACGGATATAACTATCTACGTATTGATTTCTTGAATGCAGGAGGAGGTTTGGGAGTTATGATGGCCGGGTTTCTATGTGCATACTGTTGATCTACTTCTTTTGTTTTGCACAGACTCATCTGTTGCTTTTGACTATTAATTTAATGAAAACCCATAAATATCTGTCCATTTTCAGACTGTTCAATTTAGTAGTTCTGCATGGTACACACCACGCAAATCATTCTCTTTCTTTTTTTTAAATCCAGTAAACAGTATGAATTGTGAATAAAATTAAATTTAGAAAACTGCTGGCCTGGACGTCTGGAGTAAAGGGTGGACAATAAGTTGCTTTTTCCTCACTTCATTTATGAAAGTTATGAGCTTCAAAAGATATAAATTGTGTGAAAAGAGAAACCCCCACCCGTTGTATTTTCCAGATAATTATCCATGTTCACATCAGGACATTTGTGTGACAACATTGTTGTCAGAATGACTCCAACTACTCGAGGCCTTTGCTCAGAACAATTACTGGTTTTAGCTTTACTGAACACTCCTGTCATTTATTCTCCTTGGCTTCGCCTTCCCAGTTTTGCAGGAATTTTTGAACTACATGTAAGTCAGCACATGACCAAAAGTCTGGGGGTTAATTTCAATAATAATAATAATAATAATAATAATAATAATAATAAGGAAATTTTATAAAGCGTCAAATCACAAAGTGCTCTAAAATGCTGTACAGTTAAATAAACAATGAGCTCATGACTATCAAGGCAATATATAGACTGAGAAAGGTGTGAAGGCCAGCAGGTTACATACTGTCAAAAGCCTCTCTGAAAAGATGTGATTTTAAAAATTAAAACAGATTTAAACTATTTTGGTATGTGGGCTCACAAGATGTTTAAGTAGAACAAGTTTGCATACCAGCTTTGCCCTCCCAGTTTTGCAGGAGTTATGCCTCTTTGACTTTTTCAAGTAATTCAGCATATGACCAAAATTTAACCAGGGTTTAATTTCAACAATTACGAACAGATTTTGATATGTTGGCTCACAAGGTTTTTAAGTGGAATGGGTTTGGATATCATCTTCGCCCACCCAGTTCTTCAGGAGTTACATCCTTTTCACTTAGAATTTTTCAGTTAAGTCAACATACAGTTAAAACTAGAAGTCCTGTCATGAAATGCACACAAATAGCACATCGATCTGCACGTTAATATATGCGTTATGACTGTAGTAAGGCTATCAAATTATGTACATATAGCCTGTGCATAAGCAATGTTTCAGCCAATGGACCTCCGGGTAACCCGAAGGTCCATTGGCAGAAACATTGCCTGTGTTTACTATGAGTAACCAGGAGAACCTGCCATGCTTTGGATGCCATTCGATATGGCAATAGCGCGCAATTCCTACGCGCAATTAAGCCAAGATAAAAGCACAGTTCATGACAGGACTTCTAGTTTTAACTGTATGACCAAAAGAAGTCTTGGAGTTAATTTCAGCAATGTCCAACAGATTTTAAATATTTTTTGTATGTTGACTCTCAAGATGGTTAAGTGTGTTTAGAGTTTGCATCTCCATTTTGCCTACCCAGTTTGTCAGGAGCTATGCCCCTTTGACTTTTATTTTTATTCAAAACAGCATATTTTGAAAGGTTGTCCTGAGATTTTTTCCAACAATTACCAACTGATTCAAGTTATTTTGGGTGTTTGACCTTAGGGGACAAAAAAATGAAATGAGTTTGCATACCATCCTTGCCCGACCTATTTTACCTAAGTTGACCCCACTTTACTTTAATTTTTTAGCTTAACTTGACAAAGTCAAGATAAGCTATTGCCATCACGCGTGCGGAAGTTTGTGAGGCTGTTCACATTTTCCTTTAGCACAGGCTACACCCCGTAGTTCTTGTCTGATTGTCACAAAATTTCATATATAGGTTTGGGGTCATGTCTAGATGAGAACGCCCCCTTTTGGTCGCTATCGGTCAGCCGGTATGGCTGCCCGAGCCCAAAACCCGAAAACCATTAGCACAGTCTACAGGTCGTATTTATGAAGGGATTTCATTGTAACTTGGTAGGATGCCTCTGTATAATATCTAGATGAGAACATCCCCTTTTGGTCATGATCTGTCAACCGTGATGGCTGCCCAAGCCCGAAACCCAAAAACATTTAGCACAGTCTGCAGGTCATGTTTAATATGGAGGGATTTCATTGTAACTTGGTAGGATGACTCTGTATGATGTCTAGATGAGAACTTCCCCATTTGGTCGTGATCCGTCAACCATGACTACTGCCCGAGCCCAAAACCCGAAACCCTTTAGCACAGTCTACATGTCATATTTATGGATGGATTTCATTGTAACTTGGTAGGTTGACTTCATATAATGTCTAGATGAGAATGTCCCCTTTTGGTCGTGATCATTCAGCCGTGATGGTTGCCCGAGCCCAATACACAGGCCTGAAGCCCGAAAACCTTTAGCACAGTCTACAGGCCGTATTTATGAAGGGATTTCATTGTAACTTGATAGGATGACTCGTTTTGAAATAATTTCACTGTTACTTGGTAACTTTTGTTGACATACGTTAACTGTGAGGGCCTCATACATTAACTGTGAAGGCCACATTAACCCACCCCTCACTTCTGTAGTACATTCTACACCTCATATTATTTTTATTAAAAACATAGCATACAGGGTACAGAAATTAACATATTCCCAATTATCACAATTCTTGTCTTATTAGCTCACTGAAGGGAGCTTAACTTATCACGCGTCGTCCGGTGTCAGTCGTGAACTTTAAATTATCGACTTCTCCACCCAAAATAATGGACCAAATTGAACCAAATTTGGTGTGAATGTTCTTTATCATATGTCAATTCAAGTTTGAACAAATAAACTTTCCGAGTCCACAGGGGGCACCACAAGGGGCATTAATCTGATAGCACCCATACATTTTTTTTTAAAATTCAAAAAATCATCTTCTCCAGAACCATCATTTAGAATCTTTTGATATTTGGTGTATAACATCTCTATTGGGGTCAGATTCAAGTTTGTTCAAATCGAGTCCCTGGGTTAATAATTGGGCTCCCTGTAGGAGCCTGAATTTTAACTTAGTGAAATATGAGGAAATTTCTTTAAAAATCTTCTTCTTCAGATCCACCAGTCAGAATCCTTTCATATTTGGTATACAACATTTACAGGGGGGGGGGGGGGGGGGGGTCAGATTCAAGCTTGTACAAATCGGGTCCCTGAGTGAGTATTTGGGCTCTCTATTGGAGCCCAAAGTTTAACTTTGTGCAATTTGAGGAAATTTCTTTAAAAATCTTCTTCAGATCCACCAGTCAGAATCCTTTCATATTTGGTTACAACGTCTATAGGGGGGTCAGATTCAAGTTTGTACAAATCAGGTCCGTGAGTTAGTAGTTGGGCTCTCTATTGAAGCCCAAAGTTTAACTTCGTACAATTTGAGGAAATTTCTTTAAAAATCTTCTTCTTCAGCTCCACCAGTCAGACTCCTTTCATGTTTGGTATACAACATCTATAGGGGGGTCAGAATCAAGTTTGCTCAAATCGAGTCCCTGGGTTTATATTTGGGCTCCCTATAAGAGCCTGAATTTTAACTTAGTGAAATATGAGGAAATTTCTTTAAAAATCTTCTTCTTCAGATCCACCAGTCAGAATGCTTTCATATTTGGTATACAACATCTATAGGGGGGGGGGGGGCAGATTCAAGCTTGTACAAATCGGGTCCCTGAGTGAGTATTTGGGCTCTCTATTGGAGCCCAAAGTTTAACTTCGTGCAATTTGAGGAAATTTCTTTAAAAATCTTCTTCTTCAGATCCACCAGTCAGAATCCTTTCATATTTGATATACAACATCTATAGGGGGTCAAATTCAAGTTTGTACGAATCAGGTCCCTGAGTTAGTATTTGAGCTCTCTATTGAAGCCCAAAGTTTAACTTTGTACAATTTGAGGAAATTTCTTTAAAAATCTTCTTCAGCTCCACCAGTCAGAATCCTTTCATGTTTGGTATACAACATCTATAGGGGGGTCAGAATCAAGTTTTTTTTCAAATCGAGTCCCTGGGTTTATATTTGGGCTCCCTATGAGAGCCTGAATTTTAACTTAGTGAAATATGAGGAAATTTCTTTAAAAATCTTCTTCTTCAGATCCCCCAATCAGAATGCATTCATATTTGGTATACAACATCTTGAGGTGGGTCAGTTTCAGGTTTGTTCAAATTGCTTACCTGGGTACATTTTTGGGCTCCCTATGGGAGCCCGAATATCAACTCAGTGCAATGTAGAGATTTTTTTTTAAAAATCCTCTTCTTTGGACCCTGTAGTCAGAATGTTTTCTTTTTTGGTATACAACATCTCTAGGTGGGTCAGATTCAAGTTTGTTCAAATCGGGTCCCTGGATTAATATTTTGTCTCCCTATTTGAGCCCAAAGTTTAACTTAATGCAGTGTGAGGACATTTCTTTAAAAACCTTCTTGTTCAGATCCACCTGTCAGAATTCTTTCATATTTGGTATACATTGTACCTCCAGTACAAATTTGACCTGTTAATTGAATATAGGTTATAGAGTAAACTCCTGTTAATTGAATAAAAAATCATGTAACCTGTCGAGAAATTACCCGGACTCACCCCAGTTTTCCTTTATTTATAGACCTATTTGGCCTCAGTACATCCAATACAGGCATTCAATCTATTATATCTTGTTTGACAGAGCTCATGGAGCTGTCAAACAAGATATAATAGAATAAATGCTAAGTTTATCTCTATAATATAGGAAAGTGACACAATCCCTGTTAATTGAATACTCCTGTTAATTGAATAATTTTCATTGGCAAAGTGGCTATTCAATTAACAGGGTTCCAATGTACAATCAATCGGCTGATATAACCAACACTAGATTTGTTTGTTTGTTCATCTAGTTGGAATTTTAAACAGCCATTTATTTTGGGACTCCATCAGTCCCAAATTAAATGGCCGTTTAAAATTCCAAGTTCCAACTAGATGAACAAGCAAACAAATCCTTTTTTTTGTTTTGGCATTTTTAGTGGCGAATTGGGGAGAGGCTAGGGAATCTGGGGTTCTGTATATATGATGTGGTTTAGGTGAGCATTTTCGGCCAGCTAAAAATCAAGACTATTTTGATTTTTCAACTAAAATTACAGTACACTGAAAAAAAAATGTTAAAAAAATGGGGAGGACTGAAAAAAAATGTTCAAAAAAGTTGGAGGGGGTAAAAACCAAAAAATTGGATTTGTTTGTTTGTTCATCTAGTTGATATTTTAAACAGCCATTTAATTTGGGACTCTGTCAGTCCCAAATTAAATGGCTGTTTAAAATTCCAACTAGATGAACAAGCAAACAAATCCTATTTTTTTGTTTGGCATTTTTAGTGGCGAATTAGGGAGAGGCTAGGGAAGGGGGTCTGTATATGATGTGGTTTAGGAGAGCATTTTCGGCCAGCTAAAAATCAAGACTATTTTGATTTTCCAACTAAAATTACAGTACACTGAAAAAAAAATGTTAAAAAATGGGGAGGACTGAAAAAAAATGTTAAAAAATGTTGGAGGGGGTAAAAACCAAAAAATTACATTTGTTTGTTCATTTAATTGGAATTTTAAACAGCCATTTAATTTGGGACTGATGGAGTCCCAAATTAAATGGCTGTTTAAAATTCCAACTGGATGAACAAACAAACAAATTCAAGGAGTGTTTAGGGAATGTAAAAGCCTTAGCTCAACTTTTGAGCTTTGTTTGCAGTTTATATTTAAAATCGGATATTTATTGCTGCAAACAAAGCTCAACGAACGAAGCGATTTTTCCAATCAGTTGCACGAATTGGGAAACATGGCCACATTATTGTTCTTCATGAAATATATACGTAGTATTTGACAAATATACAACACTTCGTGTGTAGTTTACACATTACTAAAGAAAGTGTTTTGGTCATTGTGATGTAAAACGTTCAAAATATCAAGAAATCTACTTTCTTATTAATCGAGTCGGCACCGGAATTTTTAGGTGAATTCCGTCATCAAGGAATTCCACGATTGACTGAAAAATCGGTGTAGGGCTGCAGAGCGAAACGAAACAGCTCAGCAGCATGCATACCTGTGAATGGCCACTTCGAAAAAATGAAGTTTACCATTCAAATGAACCCACTAATTCATATTATGAAATACATAAATCATATTACAGAGGGAGTTATCTGTAATATGAATTATATCTGTCGTAATATGAATTAGTGTGTTTTAAGATTCTGTTTATGTTGATTTTGTGTGTAGCAATCGGCCTTTGTTCTGGTGTATTTGCTGAATAAATCTTATCTTATCTTATCTGAGGTACACTATCAAACGATCAATTGTTAAAGCCACTTGACACTGCGTCTACCCCCCCCCCCCCCCCTCCTCCTTGATACATTTATCTGCTTGAAAGTGAATGCTCACTCAACGAGAATAAATGGAAGGGTTAAAAAATTGCTAGCTGAGAATGGCATACATTCGTTCGCCGCTCTCAATGATTTCGTTGCAAAATCTGAACCTGTGCGTTTCAGTCCAAATGTTTTACATGAGAATAAAAAGGGACTCATAATTACGATTAGATAAAAAAAAAATCCTAGAGTGCTGTGGATTAAAGTTACCACTGTTTTCGTTGGCATCAGCGCCAGGCCTGTTATAACACGTCTTTTGAATTTACCGGACTATAAATTGCAAGGTGGAACGGGAAGGATGTGGTGAGGAATAATTTGAGGGGAAAAAAAGGATCGAACGGAAAGATAAAATATGCAAGGAATCAGGGGAGCCGAAAGAAATGATGGGCGAGGGGGGGGGGGACACCTGTCCCCAGGCAAATACATCCGCTAGTGTAATAAGTTTATAACAGCAGTGCTTGGGGCACATATTTAATTTAACCGTAATTGTAATCAACTTATTACAATAGCGGTTAATATAAACCTTTTCATCAAGAGCTATTGTAATAAACTTGTTACCATAACAGTTGGCGCAAACTTTTTCATCAATCGCAATTATAATAACCTTATTACAATATCGGTTGATGGCTCAATGCAAACATTTTCAACGACCGCTGTTGTAATAAACTTTTAACCATTACGGTTGACGCACACATTTCCACCAACCGCTATTGTAACAAATTTATTACAATAATCGTTAATTCAAGTGTCTGTCCTGTCCTTATTCTAATAAGTTTTTTCCATCAGTTTGAGAATAAGCTAACTGTGCATTTCTTCAACAGACAAGCCAGTTTCATTCAAGATTTGATCTCTTTATCCACCACAGCAGCAAAAAAAATAATGAAATTGTCTATATGGCAGATTTGAAGTATTTTGCTCCGGACAATGGCCGAGAAAACCATACAAATACGGATGTCATTGGCACCTGCTTCTTAAGCCTAGCTCCTTTTGTTCTTTCAAATACATCAACATTTGTACGGTTACAATTGTGGTGAAAAAATTTGTAAAATACCATATGAGCCTAATATGATTGACAGAGGTGGAGCACCGAAGATGAATTTGGCGACAGATAGGAGACCGATTTCCTGCAATTAAAATTTCTTGTATAAACTTTTTCGACGCTTAACTTCTGAATGGTGTGAACCAACATTCGGTTCGTTTATGCAGTTTGGAGAGTCTGGAGTGATGAGATCTGAGGGACAATCTATCACATTTCAATCTAAAAGCCCATGAATGAAGTGGGAAAAGAATCTAATGAATGAATTACACGAACTAAGTAAACATTTTTAATAGCTTTATGCCATTGTACAATTCAAGGTCAGAGAAAATGCTAATTAGCTGCTGGCAGCTATTTCGCCGCTGCCCGTGGAATAGTCGATTGGCTTTTTCTCAGGAGCCTGTGAAATAGCCACTTCGAAAAAATGAAGTTTACTAATAAAATGAACACGTAACCGCCCACCCCCTCCCCCAACACCGACATGACCACCACCACATTGCACTTACGTGCTTCCGTTGGCGCTGTCTGTAGATCTCAAGCATATCAACCTCGTGGTTTTATTAAAAAGGGGAAAATAAAACGTCTGAAGTAAATCTAAACGACCAGAAAATCAATGAAAATATTGTAATTCTCCCATACATTATGTACACAATATACGCATCATGTCATTGTTGTAAAAACGCTCAGATATCGCTCCCAGGATGTCCTAATATAAAAGTGTTTTCTAGGGAGATCCCCCAGACCCACCCCCCACCCCACATACACACACAAACGGGAGAGACCTCCCTGCTCCCTAGTTCAGCGATCTGAACGTAGTGACTACCCCCTTACAAGCGGTGAGCCACTACGTTCAGATCGCTAAACTACCCTGTCCTTATCCTCCTCAAGCTCTGGCCTGTGGCGATTGGGAGATGCCTTCAGCATCTCGACCTTGCCCCCCCATATCTTACTCAGGACCCTCTAAATTGAAATAAATTGAAATACTCTTGCCTTCTGCCCTCGCAGACCGGTGGCGGCGCCATAGAGGGGCTTCGGTCCCCCACCCCTTTTCCCTCGGACACCCAAAATCAAACTTCAAATTACTATCTGACCGTGGTTTTCCCATCCAATGTCACACCCGCAAATGGCACACAACACACATCATGTCATTGTTGTAGAAACGCTCAGATATCGCTCCCAGGACGTCCTAATATGAAAATGTTTCCTAATTGTATTTTTTTTCACTTTTGAGTGATCACCAACTTTGGGGGGGGGGGGCGGAAATGACTACTTGGGGGGGGGACTATTTTTGGGGGAAATGACCAATTTGGGGGGGGGGGGTTGTTAGGGGGGGGGGGAAGTGTCCGACATTCGTTCATTTGATCTCTGTGGTTTGGTTCTTCGAGCTTCTTTTGCAAGTTTTAGGTGAATCGTCGCACATGTACCGGTATGTCAAGTTGGAAAATTTCTTCATTTTCTACCTTCAGTACAGTCTGGTACATTGAAAACACGGTTGCCCGAAGATGTTAAATAAATAAGTCTCTGGTTGGCGCCAGTCAATAAGATGCCAGTGCAATGTCTTGTCAATGAGACTATAAGTTTTCGAGCGCAGCCAACAATCATTCCACAGGGCATTCCACGATTGATTTAGCTTAAGGCTGATATGCGGCTACAGTGCCAAATTCGTTGAGAAGGAAAACCCAAGGTGAAGCGTTAAAGTTTAGATTGTTGAGTAGCAGGTATCAGCCTGCAATAGTCAGAAGTGTAGGTTAATTGTATTGTGCGTATTAACCCTTTGAAGCGTCAGACTGACTGCGTTGGGAGTAGTTTGTTTTGCTGTCGAAGCATCGTAATACCGACTGGAGATCGGTGTGAGTGAAAATTTCGCCCAAGCACATAAAGGGGCATTTGTGAATCGTGAATTCAACCAGGAACAGTGAACATTTCAATAGGACTTTCCCGGAGGACTTTCAAAAGGCACATAAGGTATGAGTAGACAATATCTGACCCAAATCAGAAGTACGGTGGCTTTATAGATGACGAACATTGCTGGTCGGAACCCCCCGACAGCCAGAGGTACAGTTACGCACAGACGTTGACATTTGAGCCTAAGCGGGTGAAGCTCTTATGGCGAGCTCACGGTAATAACATTTCAGATTTGTGAGGCTCTTATGGCGAGCTCTCCGTAATATAATTTCAGATTTGTGAAGCTCTTATGGCGAGCTCACGGTAGTAACATTTCCAGTGTGTAGACTATAGTGCCAGTACGGGGCTATTGAATGACTAAAAAACTGTTGGGAATTATTTAACCCTAGCAACCCATTTTCTGTGAAAAGAATCGAATTGTTGATTGTTGAAATATTGAAACGGCTTTATTTTTATGTGTAAATAAAAGAATCGTTGTTACTTTAAATAATTCTTTCCATTACACAGCCTGAAGTGATTAGGAATCACACCTAACGGAAATCGAACGTATCTTAGGCCAATATGGCAGAGGAGAAACGAAATCACAGCGCCGGTCGAACTCAGCTCCCAGCGCCGAGTTCGCGACACTAGGATTCCCACTCTCCACATCGGTCTAATTTTCCCCGCAATTTCATCAGCGGGACTAAATAACCTCACGTCAGCACAGGCCTTAGGTGTCCTGACAGAGACAAGTCCCTTTCGACTCTCTTTTACTGTAGACGATAAGATTTCCGCAACATGTCTGGTGCGTTAAAGGAGGAATAGGAAGCGTATTCGGCGTCTGTGTCTCCGGGGGTTCTTCATGGGAGGAGGTGGAACTGTTGGAGAAATTGATGTAGGTGGTGTTGGTGGGCTAACGTGGTAGAGGACTCTAGAGGGGATCGGGACGTTTCGGCCTCAGTGGTGGCGCCAAGAGGGTGGGGGTGGGGGTCGGGGGGCTACAGACCCCGTCGGAGAGTTCCCCCCACCCCCACCCAGGTCGGAGATTTTTAGTCAGTCCGTCGGAGAGTTTCGTAAACCCGACTTCACGAGAAATTTCCGACAATCGAATGTAGATATCTCGTCTTGCCAGTCTCGAACCCGTGCATCACTGGAACTTTGATAGAGAATAGTGATCCTCACGAAATTCCTTAAGGTCGTTCGTCAAACTGGCTTTATAGATGAAATATTTCCCGACCTTATTATAATATATTTACTTTAACCCTTTACCTAAGGTATAACGGCCAAAACCGGCCAGCACTATTCTCAAAAATCGCCAATTAATTTTCATTATTGTTTTCATTTTTTGTCTCAAAAACGTAGGTTATGACACCCTCGTTGGAACGAGCTCGTCGAGCTCGTTCCAACGAGGGGTCATAACCTATGTTTTTAAGACAAAAAATGAAAAAATTAGTTATTCAAGAATTATTTTTGCAAGTGTCTGCTTTTCAGGTTAGGTGAAGGGTTAAATAATCAACAAACATACTCAATTTGCTTCTATTTTGGTTCTTCAGTTTACCAATTTTCACTCATTTTCCTTCGTTTGGGAGGTCAAATGTTATAACCCCCCCCCCCCCCCCCCCCGTCGGAGAGGTCAGCCCCCACGTCGAGAAATCCCTGGCGCCACCCCGTTTCGGCCTTGAAACGTTTCGGCCCTGGGACTTCTCGGCCTTGAGACGTTTCGGCCGGGGCGTTTCGGCCTCGTTGAAAGAGGGTGTAGAGACGGGTTATGGACTATTCGACGAAAGACAAATTCGACGAATTTTTTTTAGGACGATTCGACGAGATTTTGGACGATTCGACGAAACTTCTGAAAGGTAGCGAAGAGCAGGCTTACACACAGAGCCGCGCCCAGAGGTATTACTTTCCTGTCTTGGCCTCGGTTATAAGTCCTAGTTAGTATTTCCTTAAGTTTAGGCGTTTTGTCCTCAGTTATAGGTCCTAGTTAGAGCTGTAGGTTTTTAAATTTCTTGTTCGGTTTCGGTTTTGGTTTTTCAGGTGGAGAAAAACCTCGGTTCGGTTCGGTTTTCGGTTTGTTCATGAGGCCAAGTAAAATTCAATAAAACTCATTCTTATGTCCAGTCATAACTGAATGGTAGTGAAATTGAGTGAAACTCAATGAATGCCCGAAATAAGCTATAATACATGAAGAATCTGGAAGGCCAATATAATAATTACCTAAATATACAGAACTTTTATTGTGCTTGACTATTTTTCGAGGTCTAACACCTACACGCAACTTGAGGAAAGCTGCAAACACAACTAAACTGAAATGTCGGAAATTCACAGAATGTAGCCATCCCAGAGTAGTGAGAGTACCCAGACACTGCCAATGGCAGTGTCTGGGTACTCCCACTACTCTGGGAAGGGTACATTCTGTGAATTTCTGCAGCAAGAGCTGGCAAGAGAGTATTTAATAAAAAACGAAAAACCTTAGATTACGGGATGTCGACGGTTTCGGTTTCGGTTTTTTAAAAAAACTAAAAACCTCGGTTCGGTTTCGGTTAACCTACAGCTCTAGTCCTAGTTAGTATTTCCTAAGTTTTGACGTTGTGGGGTTTTTGTCTGCTTTCGCAAATTACCTGTAGTTCGGATATTAGTTGGCTATCGGCTAGCCGGTCATGATTTTTCGCGGCTAGAGAGGCAAGGCGGTCTTTTATGGTGGGGATATCGGTTCTGTCGTGGAGTGTTTTGAAAGGTGTATCCCATGGGGCACGGAGGACGACCCTAAGCGCGTGATTTTGGACCTTCTGAAGTTTCCCCATATTTGATTGATTGAGCTCAGTTAGGATGATCGCCCCGTACTTGAGTACTCGATTGCCGAATCAAATGGCTTCGCGCTCCGAAGGCGCGCAGGGACTGTTTGGGGAGCAAGCCCCTTTCGACCTTCTTTAGCTGTAGAATTTTGTAGTGTCAGACCGTGGTAAAGGAGGAGAAGTTGTGGGTTGTTAGCGGCGCTTATGTCTTTTCTGCTTCTTTTTCAGAGATGGGGGTTTGGAAGGAGAGACAGTGGTAGTTGGTGTTGTCGGTGGGCTGCCTGGTGGTGATTGGTGAGGTTTGTAGGGTCTGGTCCTGGACGAGTCTGGAGTGGTTGTGGGTGATTGCTGAGGCTTTTGTTGTTGTAGGTTTCTGGCGTCTATTAGTTTTTTGGTTTCCTCGACTTGTTGGAGGAATAGTTGGTAATTCCTATCCATCTCTTGCTTGTGAAGGTCCCTTGTATCTTGTTTTCCCGTATGATGTTGTCCAGCCTGTCGTCCGCATCCTGGCATTTTGGTTTTGAAGGAAGAGGCGAGTGGGGATCAGGAAGAGGCGAGAGGCAGCTTCTATTTCCACCTCAATCTCCACAGGCTCTTCCACATCTGACAACACCGGCTGGGAAGCCGGCATTTGCATGGGGCTGTCCGTGGGAGTGGGAGGGGAAGTGGTGGCCGCCTCTGGCTCTTTCTTTTCCTCACTGTTCTCTTTGTTCATCTCCAAGAATGCCTCCAAGCGTCGGGCATCCCTCCGCTTGGTGGACGAGCTCTTTCTTCTCGGTTTCCTTCTCTTTTCAGGGCCTCCATACCCCCTTTGGTGAGGACCAGTGTGAGAGGGGATCTTCTCACTAAAGGTACTACCTCTACCCTTGGGGGGTTTCTTCTGTGGAGAATTCCAGTGTCAGATAGACGCTCTCGCCTTTATCCTGGATAGTCCAGGTGATGGGACGAGAGACGCCCAGCGCTAAAATGGTGTTTTGCAGACTTGCTGGTAGTTCCAGTGCTCCCATGTTGTTGTTGTTGCTGAGTATATATTTCTGAAAATGTGAGTACTCGATGATGATGAATGAAAGGTTTTAGCTCGCCGAAAGCGCGCAGGGACGATGTGGGATTTACAAATCCCTTGTGACCCGGTTAACCTTATTTTATTTCACTTGGATCACACAGGCCTAGCTTTCCTATTGCATCAAATAGTGTCCGAGGGGGGTATGCACGCGGTTAGAATTCCTGGCAGTTTACGTTGGAGTGTTAGATTGTCAATACTCAATCCCTCAACGCCATTAAAACTATTAGAGAGTGGGCTCTATTCGGTTCCAGCTCGGTGATGGTACAGGTTTGAGTCCCACCATGGTGGCGAGCCAGAATGTAATATTATGCGATGACAAATTTAAGGGAAGAAGAGAAAAGAAAACCAAACAGCAACGCCGGTTTGGTAGCGGCCCCGGTATATGACCATAGCGATTACAAAAAAGGAGTGGAGAAAGCTCCAACAGTTTAGTTTTGAAAAACCGGGAGTCATCCATCAAGCCTTCTGGGAGATAGGATGCTGTATGTGATTATGAGGTATCTGGTTATCCTTCGGGAATTCCAAATGACCTCCTCCACCCCCCCCCCCCCCCACCCCAGAAAAACACCCTCTCACAGACACACACCCTCAAGCACTTAAAAGGGCTGTTAATTCTTTATTCAAATGTTTATTTATATAAAATGTACACTCGTCCCCAGCCAGACAAGCTTGTTTCAATCCTTGCCTAGTGTTTGGTGGTTTCTTGTGTATGGTGCAGAAAGGTAGGTTGCACCAATTCCTCCTACGCTTTGTCTACCATTTCCATGCGTCTTCTTTTTAAGAGTGTTGCAAGAAAATTTGAGAACGTTCATATAAAAAAGTTATAGGTAGAGAGAAAGATAGGTATCCGCTATTGTATATTGTGCCTGTTGAGTGATTGTTGCTATGGATGGGGTAAGGGGTGTGTTTCTTCGGAGCCCACTCCCCAAACGCAGAGTTGCGAGGCAATCCTCACATACTCACTCCTAAAGATCTCATTGAGTAGCGAGGCAATCCTCACTGACTCTACGCAGTTTAATTCTATTGAGTAATTTTAATTTACTGTGGATTATTTTGTTTTTCTGTTAAGGGTTCGGTGTTCGTTCAGCTTCACCATTGATTCACTATCCCGGAGTGTGTGGAGGGTTTTGTTATATGGATCTTATTAAACGCATTTCAATCGCGCTTCAGCAGAGTTGCGAGGCAGTCCTCACAGACTCTATCCTAAAGTTCTCAATGAGTAGCGAGGCAATCCTCACTGACTCAACGCGATTTAGTTATATTGTATAATTTTTATTTTCTTTTTTTTTCCGGAAACTTATTTTGTTTTTCTGTTAAGGGATCGGTGTTCGTTCATCTCAACCATTAATTCACTATCTTGGAGTCTGTTGAGGGTTTTGTTTTGTAGGTCTTTTAATCGCGTATCAATAGTTTCTATTTTTGCTAGCTCGTGAAATTCCTTTATCGGTGTCCATTTCGGTTTGCATAGTGCCACTTGCAGGGCATAATTTTGAACCCTCTGTAGCTTCTGAATGTTGGTTTTGCTCAGGTCACTTGTTATTATGGCACCGTATTCTAGCCCCGGACGTATAAATGTTTTGTAGAGCTTGAGAAGCACATCTTTGTTTGCTCCCCAATTTCTACCTCTGATCATCTTCAGAAAATTGATCCGTTTATTAGCTCTAACCGTAATGGAGTTTACGTGACTGTTTAAACTGAGATTGCTATCTAGGATAAATCCCCCAAAATTGGCCTCTTTGTTTGCTTCTAGTTTGTGATCGTATAACTGGAGATCCATACTGGGAACTGGTTTTTTCCTTTGCTTTTTGAAGAACGTAACTTTTTGAGTTTTGGCGGCATTGAGTTTGATGAGCCACAGGGCGCACCAATTCTCAAGATCGCGAATGGTATCCTGTAGACGATTTTTAATTATGTTTCTGGACTTGCTGGCCGTCCAAATGCCTTTGTCGTCTGAGAACTCCGATAGTTCAACACAGTTTTTTCTTACTTTTTCTATATCATTCACATATATTATGAAAAGAAGCGGACTTAGAACCGACCCTTATGGTGTTCCCGCTTCGAGTATTACTTCCTCTGACACCTCGCGATTAACCCTCACCTTGATTTTTCGGTCAGTTAGAAATGATGATCCTCAGAATTTTAGTGGGTAATCCCATTTCGCTAGTTTATATCTCACGCCATTGTGTCATACCGAACGCTTTTTTCTACATCCAAGAAAAGCGCTGTTCCGATTTCGTTTTGACTAAATGCTGTTTTCATATAATCGACCAGTCTATATACGTGTTCGATGCCCACTTTCTGACTCCTATACGCTCTTTGCCATTTGTTGAAAAAGTTGATTGATTCGAGATAGCTGCGAAGTCTCGTAGTGAGAATCCGCCCAAATATTTTCCCAACATAGCTAAGCAAGCGTATTGGGCGGTAGTTAAAAGGGTTGGTAAGGTCTTTGTCGGGTTTAGGTATCATGACTCCTGTGGCCACTTTCCAGCATTTTGGGAAGTACCCACAGGAGAGACAGCAGTTTAGGAGTTTGGTAAGTCTGCAGTAGAAGATGTTGGGGCACTGTTTCATTATTTTGTAAGAGACTTCGTCTTCTCCTGGGGACGAAGATGACTTACATTTTCTGATTATACCCATGACCTCTTCTACGCTTATTGGTTCGGTTAATTCATGGTCATCCCCGTCTTCATGCCTTTGGTCGAAGTTCGGTTCATTGAAAATTGAGTTGTTATCTTAGACAAATATATTTACTTTTACCTTAAAATCGTTGTCATATCTGTTCCCTTCTTGTGGACGATGCGCCTTCTTTAGAAGTTCGGCAAAAGCGCTGGCCTTTGCCTTGTCATCCATGGCCATAGTTCCGTCGCTA
Source organism: Pictodentalium vernedei (assembly GCA_031216915.1). Classification (NCBI taxonomy): domain Eukaryota; kingdom Metazoa; phylum Mollusca; class Scaphopoda; order Dentaliida; family Dentaliidae; genus Pictodentalium; species Pictodentalium vernedei. Next base: position 154,023,170 of record CM062292.1, read on the forward strand.
GTCTTCAGCGCATTATTATTGGCAGTTTTGCTCTTTTGGCCAGTAAGAGCTTTAAATGTATCCCAGAACCTCTTAGGTTCTCTCAGCCCATTTAGGTTTTCTGTTGCTTTTTCCCATCTCTCGCGATTGTCGTTAGCTATGGCCCTTTTTACGTCTCCATGTAGGCGATTATACGCGGTTTTAAGTTCTGCTCTTTTCATTTGATCATTCTGTGATTGGTAAGTCCGGAAGGCTTTTCTTTTTTGTTTGATTATTTGAAGAGTTGTTTGGGTTATTCTGTTTATACGCGTCTTTACTGTTTGTTTGGGACAAATTTCATCTAGTGTACTGTTGATAACCTCGTTAAGATGGGTACAGGCTTTTTTCTAGTTCATGAGCATTTAGGAGGTTATTTGCCTTTACTTTTACTTCAATAATGTTTCTGAAGAGGTTCCAGTAAATTTTTGATAGGTTCCTCCTATTCATAAGAGGATACCTTGCGGGACCAGTATTACATTTCAAAGTGGCGTGAACCGGCAGGTGATCACTGCCTAGCTCATCATCATCCCCTACAAATATGTCTTGCATTTGGCTGGTTAGTGATTTGCTGCTGATAATCAAGTCTAGGATATCTGATTGATGGAGTGGGTTGTTGCGTATGTATGTTACGTCTTGATCGTTGTTTACCACGAACAGATCGAGTTCTTCAATGGTGTGGAAAAGGGCGCCACCATTAGGCTCAGTCTTATGGCAACCTCGATATGAGTACTCGATAATCAAATTTTCAGAAATATATACTATTTGGAAAATGGTTATCAAAACATATGCTCATGCGGTAAAATGTTTGTCGGCGACATCAACAATACCACCACAAAGCTATATGGACATCTAAGTAAACAAGCAGATGTTTCGGTTGTTCTTCAAAGAGCGGTTTAACAAGAGGCAAAAAACAAATAGCTTGGTCAGTTGTGTCTTTAATATCATTTTTAAAAATATATTCGTCGAATTGACCCTTTTAAAAAAATTTCGTCGAAATTGTCTCCCGTCGAATTGTCTTCTCGTCGAATAGTCCATTTCGTCGAGTTTGGTTTTCATCGAATAGTCCAGATCCCGCTCCGACAATGTAAATAAAATAGATGAGCCGAAGAATGCTCTGACAATCTGTGTACACTGATTTTCTGCCTGACAGTGCACATACTGGTTACCGTACTATTTCTTGGCCCCACTGATCACAGTGAAAACAAGTCGTGGCTCCCGCTTTATAGGCTCAGTTCATCAATTATTCCATTGGTTGATTATCTGCATTATCAACACGGAAAGTGTTATTTTAAATAATATTCAATCTGAAAAAAGTGTAATAACTTTGTGTTTATTCGTTGAAAACGCTGTGGTTGAGCTTTTTCAATGAATAAGCACGAATTATTGGTGACAGATATATATATATATATATAAATTTGGGTTTGTCTTATCTAGACTTGGTAAAAATTTAAAAAGTGAGACGTTTCGGCCTCCTAAAGTGGGACGTTTCGGCCTTTTATGGGGCCGAAACGTCCCGGCCGAAACGTCCCAGGCGGAAACGTCTCAAGGCCGAAACGTCACGAACCCCTCTAGAGGGGGCTGACTTGATACAAATAGACTGGTCCTTGTTGGTGTGTTTTTTTCTTTGTCTTCCAACCTACTCTGTTTAGATCTCCCTGAAGCAAGCGTTTGGCAATTTGCCGGTTGGTTTCTGTTAAAAGGCACGCCGTCGTTAATACCGGCAGATCATCCCGTATGCCTCCGACCTCGATTACTTCACCCATGAAACATCCACAATTCCCGAGCGGGGCAATGGTTCAAAGAGGCCGAAGCAGCAAGAGCTGGAGGGGTGGATGATGCGTCGTCCGACACAACGTCCTACACCTCAGATAATTCTCTCATCCACCTCCTCTTCAGATGAAGAGTCTGATTGGTTAGAGTGAGATTGGTCACCTGGCAACCCATTGTCCTCCAGACCCTCCTCTTGCGAGGGAGTGCTGTGCTGGACAGAGGGTAGCCAGAGATGACAAGTGTTGAGCTTTCAACGCCCTCACTTTCCTCCTTACCTTTCTTCTCTTTCCTCTTTTTCCCCAAGAACTCTGTCATTCGGCGAATAGCACGTCGTCTGGCGGAGGGTCCCTTCTTTCGCGTTCTCTTCTTCCTAACCTCTGTTATTTGGATCCAGTGGTCATCATCCATCCCTTCCGGGTCAGTTGGAGGGTGACCAGTGCGGGGGGAAATCCCCCCACGAAAGATGCTACCCCTCTCCAGGGACGTCGGTTCTGTTTCTTTCTCAAAATCCACTATTAGGTGAATTGTACTCTGAGCAGTGTTTCTTGGATCACAAGTGGGAGCTCCATTATCAAGTTGTTAGCACCTCGGAGACCAAGGTGCGAAATTGCATCGACGATGAAGAATGAATGGTTTCGCGCTCCGAAGGGACCTTTCGGCCCTTATTTGACGTTTTGGACAGAAATTTTCGGCAGACCACGACCATGGCAGGAGACAACAGAGAAGGAAAGGTTGAGCGAGAAGGCTTTGGCGTTCTTCTTGATCTTGATGTTCTGGTTGAGGTTATCTACCCTCGGGTTAAAACCAGTATGAGGGGGGGGGGGGGGGGGCGGGGCTAAGGTGCTACACCCCCTCCCTCGAGGGTGACGCGGTGGAGTCTTCAATCAGGCATTTATAATCTGCCACTTGTTTTCGTTTCTGATTCTGAGGCCATCTTTGGCAAATATAGTCTGCCTCTGGCAATTCCTGGAGAGAGGAAGAGCAGTTTTCGGCTTCGGCAGCCAAGCAACTTTCACAACTAACGGCTCCTTTCGAGGTGCCACTCAACGAAAGACCCGAACTTCCCTGGTTCGAGGGTAGGCCTGCATGTTAACCTATTTGACCGAGACCTGAATGCACACAAGTGGTCTTTACAAAAATGGCAAGAAGAGGGACGCAGGACCAAAGCTCGCCTCCCCGGAGGTAGTCGACCACCTCTGGGGATGTAGTGAAGGATGATCAGACCCCCATAACGGTTACTACTAAATATTCATAGCGGTTATAACAATTCCGTAGCGTTTATTGGGGGAAAGAGATAAAAAAAAGCGGATAAGAAGTGTGATTGTGTAAGGTGACTGCCATCGAGGTCTTGTGTCTTCATTCAAATATAGTCTGCCACTTAATGTTTGTTGTTCGTTGGAGCCGTCGTGGGCAAGTGTAGTCTGCCTCGGGCTCATCTGTTTGTCTGTTCGTGCATTCAGTGGCACTGATCGCCGTAGTGGCAGTATTTGTGGATTGCCGATGTGCAGTGTCGTCCAGTGGTCTTGGTGCAGTCTGAATTCTCCTGAAATTGGAAAAGGCAGAGTTGAGACTATCCCCACCTACCCATCCCCACACCCCGACGATCCCCTTTGAATGAATCGGGGTTTTACAGAGAGAGTTTCCAGAACCACCGCAGTTCTGACGTGGTGATTGGTGAAGGTAGCCCATGATTTCATATAGTGACAGCGATGTGTGTTACTAGCTGTTTTTACCATAGATCTCTCGTGCTTGGTGGAGGCAGTCCAGGATTTCACATAGCCACACCGAAGTGTATCACTGCCTATTTCTACTATAGGTCTTTTTGTATAGTACAATGATCATTGGTTTAGTGGTTTAATGAGTATTAACTGATTGAGGGGGGGGGGGGGGGCGATTTAGAGGCCTTTTCATTCGATTTTGCATAGTCGCACCGAAGTCTACCATCGCCTGTTTTTTATCATAGATCTCTCACGATTGGTGGAAGCTGACCATGGTTTCACTTGGTCGCACCAAAGTATATCACCGCTTGTTTCCACCATAGGTCACTTCCAGGGTAATTTACTTAGCTAACAGCGAGGGGTAGATGGTTAAGTGATTTAATTAATATTGTCTGGTGTGATAGGAGGGACAGACACAGATTGCTGTTCCGCGCTGAGATTTTTATTTATTTATTTGGGGGTCGGCCTATTTGTTGTTATTTATTACCCTATTGTTTGACCATGATTGGCTGGTTTGGGTGCAAAGACGAGTGTGTTTTGATAGCGTGTTAAAACCCCGCTCACGTCCAAGCAAATCAATTATGTTCATGGCCTTTTATTGGTCGGCTTTGGGTCGGTCTTTATTCTTTTATGTTTCTGAGTTTTTGTCGACTTGCACAGATGTCGTTTAGTTTGGATATTAGTTTGCTGTCCTTGTAACGTTCTCAGTTTTTGGCAGCTAGAATGGCCAGGCGGTCTTTCATGGTTGGCCGATGTCGGCCCATTCGTGGAGTAGTGTCGTGGGGTATCGCGGGGGACACGAAGGGCAATTCTGAGCGCGTGATTTTGGACCTTTTGAAGTTGACTGAGGTCAGTTTTTTTCTGCTTCGCTTAGGACAATGGCCCCGTGTTTCAGTACAGGGCAAACGGATGTTACCCCCAGGATCTTCCGCGTGGCATTTCAGTGGATTGATTCGTTGGGTCGCTTTAGTGACGATGTTGTTAGTGTGTTTAGTGAAGGTCAATTTCGAGTCATGGGAAATACCGAGCAATTTAGCCTCGGTGGATTCTGGGAGGACTTTAACTTTTAGTTTCAAATCAAAATCGCGGTTTTTGACCCTACGGGTGAAGATAATTCTTTGGGTTCTGTTTATGTTGAGTTTAATTCCCCATTTAGTGCACCAGCTCTCGAGGTCGTCCAGTGCGCTTTCGCAGGATTTTTGGAGATAAGAGGGTTGTCTGTTTGTCATCCGCGAATTGTGAGAGTTGGACCCGTTTCTGAGTGATGTTAAGGTTATTTGCACAAATAATGTAGAGGAGTGGACTGGGGACGGACCCTTGGGGGTACCAGCCTTTCAAGGGAACGCTGACGAACATTTCATTGTTGACCCTTACTTTGATTTTCCGATCGAAGGAAGGAGGAGAGAAGTCTTAATAGTTTCATTGGGAGGTTTAGTTTAGAGAGTTTATAGCTTACTCCACTGTGCCAGACGGAGTCGAAAGCTTTTTCAAAATCTAATAGGAACGCTGTGCCGACTTGTTGATTTTCGATTGCAGTTTTCAATAGTTCCACAAGGCGATGTTCCATGCCTTCCTTGTTGCTCCTATAGGCTCGTTGCCAGTCATTGAAGAAATCACAGATGCTCCCTTAGTCGAATGATAAGGATTCTTTCGAATACCTTACCAATGTAGCTAAGGAAGCTGATAGAACGATAGTTGCTTGGATTGGGTGTCATGACACCTGTAGCTGATTTCCAGCATTTGGAAAGTAACCATGGGTGAGACATGCGTTGTAGAGATTGTAGGCCTTGAAATGAAGGAGTTGGGACTTTATTTAAGAATCTTGTAGCTAATTTGATATTCCCCGAGTGAGTAAGAGCTTTTGAAATTTTTTGATCACATTGGGCTTTCCATTTTATTTTTTATGAATGAGAGTGTGTCCGCTGAGATTGTTCTCCAGGGGTTCACCTCTTCTTTGGGACATATTTTATCTAAGGCCGAACTGATTGTAATTCGGAGGTCCGCGCATTGGGCTTCGAGGTCAGAGATGTTGGAGGGGGGGGGGGGGGGTATTGTGGGTGAGTTTTGCATCGATTATTTCGCAGTAAAGATGTCAGTTGATTCTTGCCAAGTTCCTTTGGATAGTGGTGATAGGGGGTATCTGAGGAGACCATTGCCTATTTTGATGTAGGCATGGACCGGAAGGTGGTCGGCTGTGATCTCTATTGGAACCACCTCGGTGTCGAGATGGTCTGTTTTGGTAGTTTTATATTTGGTATTTGTTAGAAAGGCAACGCCCCACCGTTGGTGAGATGGCGGTCTCTTCTAACAACGCTGAATCCGCTAAGTGAAAAGTTTTTATCTTTTGACATCCACGTTTCATAGATACTGATTATGCCGTATTCTTTGAAGTAGAGGTAAATTTGTATTTCTTCTTTTTTTTTATTAACGCACATGGCGTTCCACACTGCTAATTGAAGATTATCCACCATAAGTGCCAATTAGTTGGGGTGTTGTTAGAAACCGCTTTAAGTTGGCGTATACTTAATTGATTGTGGTTTTGATCAGAGTTTCAGATATTTGGGTTTCTGAAGAGTCTAACAATAATAACACTTTGGCCGGCCGCTGATTTGTCGCGGTTCTCGGATGGATGAGAAGGCCTTGGTTACCCCTCTGCTCCCAACTGCCTCCCTATTTTCACGCTTCTTCTCTTCTCCCAACACTCGTAGACGAACAGCTTGATGGCATCCCTTGCCCCATTCTTCCCAATCTCTGCGATTAGCATATTAACTCTCTCCTTTGAGTCACTCACTAATCGCATGTCCTTCATTCTCCCATCCCACTTCCATTATACTCCGAATAAATATTATTCTTTTAGATTGGTATTTTGGGCATTCTAGAAGAAAGTGTTCCCGGGTTTCCACCACGTCAAAATTACACACCCGGAACTCCTTTTCACTGCTTTTCTCAATGTTTCCGCTCAAGTCTAACCTTTGCTTGAACAACTTTGCATATATCATTCAGTTTGGCGTTTATTCAAGACAGCGTGAAGAGTTCCCGCGATGAGGGAACTGTTTGTATGGTGGAGGAGGCGTTGTTGGGTCTTTTTTAAGTTGAGGTGTTCCAATTCGATGTTAGCCTTGACTTTTTTGAAGTGAGGGCTCCCTATATTGTTGCCTGGGTGACCCTCTTAAAGTTAGGGCAGACGAAAGACTCAGATCTAAAATATTGTGTGATGTTGTGTGATGTGATGTCCACCACATTTCATGCAGGTCAGTTCCCCCCTTCCATTTAGTGGAGATATGCGCGAACTTCTGGCATTTGTGGTACTGCACGGGAAGAGGATTTAACATGTAGTTCTCCGCAGCGTCCCATTTGCCATTGATAGCTAATCCTTTGGCAATTATTCCTAGTTTTTATTTCTCGGCTCGGACAGGTCACCTTTAATTTCCACATCTTCTTTCCAGTGACCTTAGAGGTGAAACTGTCCCAACAGCAGTCAGGGAGGCTAGCGCTTATAAATGTTAGGGGTGGACCCTGGTCACGACTGCTATAAATTGAGTTGTGGGGGAATTGCCCTCACTCGTCTCTTTCCTGTCTTTTTGGACTTTGTTATTTATTTATTTATTTATTTATTTATTTATTTATTTATTTATTTATTTATTTATTTATTTATTTATTTATTTATTTATTAAGGTCACATATTTCTGCACAATGGCTAACCATGACCGCGACAATTTTACCGGTGGTGGAAGCAGTAACTCAGAAACGGTAATCATCTTTGACTTATATCGTCATGAAAGTCGACCTTCAATAAAGTTATCTCCCTTGAAATTATTAGGCGAGCAAGGGAGATCCAATTAAGAAGAAAGTGATTGTTAAGAAAACTCCTCTGACATCAGAAGAAAATAAAGTTAAGTTTCATTGACACTTTCATTGGAAAACATAATGTCCTTCCAAACCCCATTTTTAGTTGTATGGGGCCATGACGGCTATCAGAAAGCCCTCAATGAGGCCTCGTTTACTATCCCTCTTAGCCTCATTTTCTATTTTCTTTTGAGGCCATGCGGGTCATGAAAATATATCCCTCAATGAGGTCTCATTTACTATCCCTCTTAGCCTCATTTCAGTATTTGAGGATACCTATCGAGGATATTTTCTGGAGAACCCCTTTTTGTCGTATGAGGCCATGAGGGCCATGAGAAAGCCCTCAATGAGGCCTCATTTACTATCCCTCTTAGACTCATTTTCTTTTGAGTCCACGAGGGCCATGAAAAAATCCTCCAATGAGACCTCATTTATTCTCCCTCTTGGCCTCATTTCAGTATTTGAGGATACCTATGGCCTGGTGTTGTATTATTTGAGGATGCCTATCGAGGATACTTTCTGGAGAATTCCTTTTTTATCGTATGAGGCCATGAGGGCTATGAGAAATTCCCCAATTAGGCCTCATTTACTATCCCTCTTGGCCTAATTTTTTGGGGTGCATCAGGGCCATGAAAAAAAAAACCTCAATGATGCCTCATTTACTCTCCCTCTTAGCCTCATTTCGGTATTTGACGATACCTGACATTGTATTATTGGAAGATACCTTTTATAGGATACTTGTTGTAGAAACTTTACATCCGAGTACTTCCTGCTACATCAGGATACTTCTGTTTGGATAGTAGATAAAAAAAAAACAACAACAGTATATAACATTTCATTCATTTTTATTCGAGTATATAATTCAATGTCTCAAGGTACCATTTTCGCCTTTGTAGTTCTTCTGTCTTCTCTCATGGGCTAACCATCTGATGATCTCATCTTCTTATGGGTTGGAGCTTCTTCCCAGTGTCTGGCTACGTTCTTGATAAAGCATGTTTCCTCATTGATAGCTGGTAGCTTGGTTTTGTTGGTTGGTTTAATTTCCTGTCCGGCATCTTTAGGTTCCCCTTTCTTGTCCTTTAGCTGTTTTATAGTAGTAACTCCAGTCTTCTGAACAACCTTCTTAGTTTTAGTAGAAACTTAATTTGTGGTTTGAGTGGAAACATCGTTCTTGTTTTGGTCCCTCTTTGAATCCTTATTCGTAGTGGTAACTTCATTCTTATTTGTATTGGAAGCATCAGTCAGTTCTTCTGTCTCTATTCTCTTGGCTGTAGTGGCAACTTCAGTGGTTAATGATCGGCCAGTATCCACACATCTTTATTTCTTTCCACCAGCATCCATGTCTAGATTTTTTCTCTTGGCTGCATTTACCACACGATTCACTTGAGCCAGTTCTTGGGAAGTCAGCTTTAATCCAGCATCATTCTTGAAGATCTCTGTATATGTAAGTCATCTTTGAATCTGAGCACTGTTGTTAACACAGATATCTTCTCTCTTCGACGTTCAAAACGGAAATGAGTTTATGTTCATACTAACACACCTTTTATACTTTTTTTCTCCAATCGTCTTCTCCTTCCCGTTCTTCTTCATTATCTTCTACTCTGAATGAGTAGTTCGTCATAAGGCTGTCGAACAGAAATCTTCGCTTTTCCAAGGCATATTTCTTGGATTCTTCAAAGTCAAAATCCTCTTCTTCACAAAGACGCCTGTCTGTTTCTTGAATTTTCTTATGTATTGAGTCGTTGCAAAACTTTCTAATGTTCAGGAGGGTAATAATGTATTTCACACTTATGGCTTCTCTGGCACTCTTTTGGAGTGCTCTATATGCTGTTTCAACTGCATCTTCTATATCCATTCCATCCTCGATATATTTGTTCATGAGGTTATCACACTCGTCTTGGTATTTGTCATAGTCACTTTGGACGATGGTTCCCATCACAGAAACGTCTTCTGCTTCTTCGTCTTCTTCTTCTTCACATTCCATATCTTCTGAAAGTTCCGACGACTCATCGGTGTCCGAATCTCTTGACCAAGTTTTTGGTGCACAACTGGATTACATTGTGTTCGCTCTCTTCGAAGGTCAGATTACAAATAACAAGTTTCTTATGAGCATGGCCCTTTTATATGATATCGGACAGAACACCGATGATGAGTTTTGATTAACTTTCCTAAAAATCCTCCTTTCTGTATGGTCCATCTTCTTTTCCTATAAGATAATTTTCTCTTTGGTAAGGCAGTTCTTCTAATCTGGTGTTTATATGGGATCAGTTCAGCGCTCTCAGATTTGGTTATAGGTACTGCTCCCTTCAAGATATTCGAGACACAATCATATATACATTGTATCAAATCATCAGTGGCCGTCTTGACTATACTCTTGGCTTCATATCAATCCGCATCAGATAGGATTCGCAGTGTATCTGAATTTCTGTCTAGTCTTGCAGTGTTGTTAGACTCTTCTGATTTCCTCACATGGCAGTAAGCATTCTCGTGTCTGTACATGTTGTCTGATCTGGAAAATGCCTTTTCACAATATCTGCAGCAATGGACTTTCATGGCTTCACTCTTTCGTAGTCGTAGAACAAAATGAGCATTTGGTGTTGATACACCCTCTTTTACCCTTTTCAGAGCTAGGACTGGGTCGATAAGCGCCGAGAGAAAGCAACTCTTTCGTAATATACATCTTTTTATGTCGGTAGAAATTCCATCATCTGTTAGCAGCTTCAATACATGTTCGTATTTTCGCAGGTCATCAAATTCAGCCAAATTCAGTGGTATCTTATCTTCGATGATGTTGGAAGCACATTTACACAAACCGGTAATCAAATCTTCATCAGCAGCGCGTAGAACGGCATCGATTTTCTCCTTGTCAGCATCCCGTAAAAATTCTAAAAGTGTTTTATTCTGGTCAGTCACTGAATCTCCAGTATCTCTCTGCTCTTCTGTTCTTCTTGGACAATGATGTCCTTCATGCCTACGAGCACTGAATGATCGGATAAACAACTTCGTACAATATCTGCAGTGGAGCCGATGATGGTTATCCAGGCGTCTTCTGGCATTATCCGATCTCGAAAATAAATTGGAACAGTATCTGCACCGAACTTGCAACATGTCTTCACTCGACGACGGTCAGGACACAAATGAGTTTATTTTCACACCAACACCCTTTTTATACCTTTCCCATCAGAAGAACCCGGATGTAGCATGAGGTACATGATGTAAAGTTTCTACAACCTGTATCCTATAAAAGGTATCCTTCAATAATACAATGTCAGGTATTCTCGAATACCGAGATAAGGCTATGAGGGATGGTAAATTAGACCTCATTGAGGAATTTTTTCATGGCCCCATGGCCTCAAAAGAAAATGATGAGGCTAAGAGGAATAGTAAATGAGACCTCATTGGGGGCTTTCTCATAGCCCTCTTGGCCTCATACGACTAAAAGAGGTTCCACAGCCACGGGCGTTTTCCAAAATGGGATTCCTTGAGGTATACCTGTTAAATACCGATATGAGGCTAAGAGGGATAGTAAATGAGGCCTAATTGAGGGATGTTTTCATGGCCCGCATGGCCTCAAAAGTAAATAGAAAATGAGGCTAAGAGGGATAGTAAACGAGGCCTCATTGAGGGCTTTCTGATAGCCCTCATGGCCCCATACAACTAAAAATGGGGTTTGGAAGGACATTATGTTTTCCAATGAAAGTGTCAATGACACTGTAGCTCAACTTGTTTAAGACATGTACATGTATAGTATGTGACACAGCAATGACAAACATCTAGGTGATGACCTGATAACAAAGGTACATGTAAAGTATTGTAACGGTCTGTACATAAATGCTGACCGTAGCCTGTAACTAATATATAGGTAAAGTATTGTAAAAGTAGGGTGACAGTTAGATGCTAAACTAGAAAAGAAATCTTTGAGTCCCAGAGTGGGTCTGACTGAACCCAAAAATATTTGTTCTCATAGCACAGTGATAACAAAGTCACCCCAAAACACTCGTTCCTGTCAGAAGGTGATAACAAAGGTACCCCAAGAAGTTTCGTGAAGATCGGTTCATAAAGACAGACTCTAGCCTGAGCCGTATAGAAGTTGTGTACAAAAAACTGATTGGACCTAATTTCGGTACAAAATGGCCACTGGTAGCCATCTCGAATTTTGGACCGCACCCAGAAACACTCGTTCTCGTCCCAAGGTGATAACAAAGGTACCCAAGAAGTTTTGTGAAGATCGGTTCATAAATACAGACTCTAGCCCGAGCCGTATTGATATGTGCACTTACTGTGTATAAGTAACACTGAATAAATCAAAGTTCATCTAATTTGCATAATTTTTGCACGAGAAAAAAACCTGTATTATATGTGATGTATTCCATGTTACTAAACATTTATACAAAAATTTATTCAAATTAGAACTTTCATACAGAAGTTCTGTACAAAAAAAAAATGATTGCACTAACTAAAATACAAAATGGCTGCTGGTGGCCATCTTGAATTTCGGACCGCACCCAAAACCATTCGTTCTCGTCCCACGGTGACAACAGAGGTACCCAAGAAGTTTCGTAAAGATCGGTTCATAAATAGGGCCTCCAGCCCGAGCCGTATTGGCATTTGCAGTTACAGTGCTGAAAGTAACATTAAATAGATCAAAGTTAGTCTAATTGCCATAATTTATGCACGAGAAAAAACCCGTATTATATGTGATGTATCCCATGGTACTAAACATTCACACAAAACATTATTCAAATCAGCGCTTTCATATGGAAGTTCTGCGCAAAAATCTGATTGCACCTAATTTTGTACAAAATGGCTGCCAGTGGCCATCTTGAATTTCAGACCGGACCCCAAAACACTCGTTCTCGTCCCACCGTGATAACAAAGGTACCCAAGAAGTTTCGTAAAGATCGGTTCATAAATACGGCCTCTAGCCCGAGCCGCATTGGCATTTGCACTTACAGTGCTGAAAGTTACACTACATAAATTAAAGTTAGTCTAATTAGCATAATTTACGCACGAGAAAAAAAAAAAACCCGCATTATATGTGATGTATCCCATGGTACTAAACATTCATACAAAAAAAAAATTCAAATCAGAGTTTTCATATAGAAGTTCTGTGCAAAAATCTGATTGCACGTAATTTTGTACAAAATGGCTGCCAGTGGTGGTCTTGAATTTCGGAACCGGACCCAAAAACACTCGTTCTCGTCTCACGGTGATAATAAAGGTACCCAAGAAGTTTCGTAAAGATCGGTTCATAAATACGGCCTCTAGCCCGAGCCGTGTGTACGGCGCGACGGGCGGGCGGACGGACGGGCGGACGGACGGACGGACAGACAGACAGACGGGCCATGACAATACCTCAAATTTGGCTTCGCCAAAGTTCAACTAAAAATGGAATGTGGTTGTTGAATACTGAGATGATGGTAAGAGGGTTAGTAAATGAGGCCTCACTGAGGTTTTTTTCATGTCCATCATGACCTCAAAAGAAAATGAGGCTAAGAGGGATAATAAATGAGGCCTCACTGAGGGCTTTCTCATAGCCATCATGGCCTCATACGACTAAAATGGATTCTCCAGAAAGTATCCTCGTTAGGTATCTTCAAATAATACAATACCAGGCCATAGGTACACTCAAATACTGAAATGAGGCTAAGAGGGATTGTAAATGAGGCCTCATTGAGGGACTTCTCAAGGCCTCCATGGACTCAATCGAAAAGAGGTTAAGAGGGATAGTAAATCAGACCTCATTGATGGAATTTCTCACTCATAGACCTCATACGACTCAAAAGGGATTCCATAACCAGAGACATTTCACAAAAAGGGATTCCATGTGACGTGGCCCTTGGATATAGAGGTGATGAGAATCCTACAGGACTTCATTGTAATAAGGGGAGATAACTCTGCATAGAGATTACGGGGGGTGAAGCAGTCCGATTGGTTAGTTAGCGACAGAAAAGTGAAGTGATTGGGTGATCTAGATAAATGAAACAACAAGAGTACTCGGAATAGGATCAGAACTAACAAGAACAGACCAGAAAAACTAATAATAGTAACAATAAGCAAAGCTGTTCCAGTTGATACGCTCCTCTACTCTCCTGGAGGATATTCCCAGACAAACGAACATGGTCAGGTAAACGAAAACTATTGCATAGATAGATAGAAGCAAAGAATTCTGAAAGAATTCGAAATAGTAAAACTTGTCAGGTTTATTTGGGTAATTCGTGATACTCCTCTACAAAGGAACATACCCTCCGAACATACCCCTGTCTTGTTGTTGGCCACTGGTTAACATAAAAACCACGTGCTACCATAGAAACCAAGACGGCGGCCTCCAGTATACAAAATGGACGACGGAAACACGTATCACCCTAACAACATGCGCACTAACACCACGCATCACTATGGAGATGGCGTCACAAGATGGCCGCTCACGCGGGTTTACATGACAACAAAACAAGGCGCCACCAGGTCACGTGACATAAAGTCACTTCCGGGGTCCTGCCAACCGGACACGTTTACCACATCTGCTACTGACAACTACCACAGGTTACCAAATGGAGTTTATCCGTCTCGAATTGTGCTATTCTGGGTCAAAATCCTCGTTTATACCTACGACCACCTACTACCCATCCTCCCTTACTTCTAGGGTTATAGCAGTACTGTTCGATTCGATGGGGGTATGCAGAATCACCGAAACCGGTCTAACAATTATCGGAAAATACCGAAATGGGCCCGACATCTACCTAAAATACCCCAAAATGGATACCTGAATTGCATCATCATGAGTAACAGATAGTGCAATGTGGCTGGGAGATATTTTTATCGTGCTCAAATGTTGTTGAGCGTATTTGGGGTCCAGTGGAGACCACTGCTTAGGGACTAGTGGGGGGGGGGGGGGGGGGGCAATGTGTGGGGACTAGTGGGGACGAATGTTTGAGGACAAGTGAGTGAGGACCAGTATCAGAAGTATCATTGTCGTCGAACTACCGTCTCAAGCCAGTACTAAAGTAATTCCTCACTGCTGCTACTGACATCTGTTACATCATTGTCTAACGTTTTATTTTTTCATGTTTTCCCCGACATTCTTAGTAATTAAGAATAACCCAAGAAAGCCCAATAGTCGGGTGATACATCAATGTAAAGCCTTTTGTCTCGACATTTACTCAACACAAAGTATACGGGAATACTTGAGGTGAATAGAAATAAGATCGGTTATTTTGTTTTGAAAAGTGGAATTGTTTACCGAGTTATATATCTGTTAAGAAGAGGATCGATAAAAATAAGCTTTTAAATGTTTTCTTTCCGAGTTCTCAGCTTGTGTTGAGTACCTGAGTGACAGGCTGTGTGCATGACAAAAGCCCATATATCAGATCCTGTCCCGTTAGATAGTACATGGTTAATAGCAAAAGTGAATCGACATCTCTGACTCCAACCCAGTCTAAAATGCCCCAACAAAAAATATGTTGCCCCCCACCCCTCCAACTCTCGTAACGACGCCACTGAAAATTAGAGATGAGTAATATACCAACAAAAAAAACCCAACAAAGAACGGATATCATGGGTATATCGAAAAGCCGAACCGAACCAATCAGTGAAAACCGAAACCATCTGTAGTTTCAAATTTTCCTCCAGTTGCAATTTATAAGACCTTGTTGCGGCTTGGTAGCAGTTCAAGTGTTCATTATCACGAAAGAATTGACTGATTTTTTTATTGTTTTGTTAACCCTCAAAGGCCTGAGCAGTTGTCCTGAATTTCACTAGACTGAGCCTGTAATGTACAGTTGCTTAGCAGTGATTTCTAGTAAAGTCTTGGCTGACATGGAATCACAGCACGTGTGATTATTTATTGTCGGCAGGACCTCCTAATGACGGAATGTTGAGGTCCGAGATTGCAAAAGCCTGAAATTGGCCTTTAACCCTTTACCCAATGTAACGCTCAAATCCGGTCTGTGCTATTCACAAAAATTGCCATGCAATTTTCATTTTTTGCCTCAAAAACATAGCTTATAACCCCTTAATGGAACGAGCTCGTTGAGCTCGTTCCAATGAGGGGTCATAAGCTATGTTTTTGATGCAAAAAAATTAATTATTCAATAATTTTGTTTGCAAGTGTCGTCCGCTTTTCATGTTAAGTAAAGAATTAGAGGTTGAGGTGTGTCCTGTGCATTTTTTTTGTGTTGGCAAAAGAATGCACAATACTGGCATCCTTTCCTCCAACACAAATCATATTTGCCAACACAAATATGATTTGTGTTTGGCAAAAGAATGCCAGTGTTGTACTCATAGGTAGTGGAATTTGTGGTGCTGTGATAGAATGAACAACTTATTCTGTCTTTTCCTGATGTGAATTCCCTTTGGAACTATGAGCATATCTCAGTCAAGTCAGATACAGGATACCGAACCGATACTGCAGTATACCCCCTAAAAATACCGAAACCGATACCGAATTCAAATTCCAATACCACCCATCTCCTCTGAAAATGCAGAAAAATGGGAGATTAATTGGAATCAATAGAGACGAAACGTATCAAGGGCCATAACTTATTAGATAAAACACATCAAGGAGTATAACTTTAGCGAATGTCCTTTCAACGCCTTTGCGATAGCAGCAATAAGTATTTTCTCACAGAAGTGTTAGGAGACCATTGTAAGGGTGGTGTGTGAAAGAAAATATTACCGCATCATTTTACATCGAGCGTTCAAACATCTTTGCAAAGTGTAGCCTTTCGGGCAGTTTTCTGTCCTAAAATCTGAGTTTTGCAACAGATAAGAGAAGACATTTGATGGGGACAAAACTACCAGTGTCGTGCATACTTTTGTCTGGGAATTCCCAACAAAAATACTTCAAGTGTCAATTGTATTTTTGTCCCCCAAATTAATACATGGAAATTGTTAAAGCAAGAGATTTTTCTTCGAAAAACAAAATGTCTCATACTGGTCTTTACACATCTGGATTGCTCATTGATATATATAATAGGAAAGTGTTTCACCGGCGACGTCATTAGGTTGGGGTGGGGGGGGGGGGGGAGGGGAGTATTGCTTTTAATAAACAATGCTCAGAAGAAAATATTCTCAAAAGTTTTCATTTATCCGACGCCGGAGGTGGCGGAGCCAGAGGGTACAGGGGGCACGGACCCCTCCACTTTTTTGCAGATATGTTTCGCAGTTACACAAGAGTTACAATAGACGCATGCAAACGTGTCAATATTCAGGCATTCCTGTAACATTATTTGCAAATCCAAACAAATTTTAGAAAAAGAATCCCACTTTCGACAGCTTCGGTCCGTTTTTTTTTTAATTTTTAATTCAACCATCTTCCAACCCGAAGGCTGGTCTTCGGGTTGGAAGACGGTGGAAGTAGAAGAAACGGATAGGACAGTGACCACGCAGCGGCATATTTGTCTAAACGAGAGACTATAGCGAATCATGGTACATTTACATTAGTTCAGCGATCCGAACGTAGTGGCTACCCCTCTACGTTCAGATTCTTCCCATTCAATCCAAAAAAAAAGTCCCCATCTAGTTTTTATGGGAACTCAGAACTCAATATAAAACAGTAAAAACAATTGCCCGGTAATGGCGCCGAAACGAATAGACCTTTTTATCGATGCAGAATCGGAAATTCGATCGCAATTGCGCAGAAGGGGGTTGATAATCTGCTCTGTGCGAATGCGACCGAGTTTGATGACCTTCTCTGCGCGAATGAGATCGAGATTCCGATTCCACATCGATAAAAAAGGTCTATTCGTTTCGGCGCCATTACCGGGTTATTGTTTTTACTGTTTTGTATTTATACAAAAACATGGCCAATTTCGAAATCTCAGTTGACGCCTCACGAGTACTCAAATGACGATAATTAAAGAATAAAACATAGTTTGGATCAATAAACTCTACCCAAATTTAAGGAAATACGTGTATCTATCTATTGCAGCCGGTAATATGGGCGAAAGCTTGATATATATACCTAATTTCGAGTTTTGAGTGCCCATAAAAACTTGATGGGAACTTTTTCTATAGGATTGAATGGGAAGAATCTGCGGGGTAGCCACTACGTTCGGATCGCTGAACTACATTTACATATATACGATTCTAACCTTTCTCACACTGGGTCAAACCATGGTAGCATTGCAAATTTGTGCCCCTCCACTTTTATATAACAATCATAAAGATTTTGGCCTGAAAACCATGAGAAACGGTGCATATCACATATTGTGTTCTGATTCCGTAACATACAGACGACTTATTCTCTTTCTGCATCATATAGATGACTCGTTTCCGGGAACGCGACGGGCTATCATAACAGGTGCATGAATACATTCTTTGTGCGTTTCAGTGATCTACTCAGCTGATCGCTTACAAAACAAAACAAAATTCCTCACTGTTAGCGACAGAGCTATTAATAGCCAATGACCACCCCCCACACAATAAATAGAAACTGCAGAATTCAATATTACACACTCGTAAATTCAAGCGTATCATCACATGAAGTGACACTGAGAGTGAATAATTTGACAACACAACTTTGAAAATTGCGGTGACAGCGTCACTCATTGTTAGAGTACACAAGAACATATTTCCATAAACTATGTTTTTTAAACCTTTTTCTTGCCCAACATTATGTCCAAAACCTGTATTAATAATTGAAGATTTAATCTGTTTATGTGACAGAATTGTTAGATAAATGAGATATCATGATAATGTGCATGTCCTGTGATTTCCATCAGATTATCGGTGGTGTCCAAAAATGGGATCACAACTCGCCGGCAAAGCCGGCTCGTTGAGATCCCTTTCTGGACACCACCTCGAATCTGATACAAATCACAGGACATGCACATAATCCTTATAATCTGTATTTATCGAGCTTCCGCGCCCCTGTCCAACGCTTTGCAATTGCCGTTCGCTTTTTAAAGAATATATTTTGAGGTCTCCGAAAATGAATATGTACACGAGGTACACATTTTTCGCGGAAGTGCCTTTTTATTCATTATTGACAAAAAAACAAAAAACAAAAAACAAAAGAAGTGGTGATATTGCAAAGTTGATACCGTGTTACTAATTTCCGAACTAGGCCTTCGTCTATCGGTTGATGATGTAAAAGCTGTCACGCCGTAACAGGGAAACAGTTTTTACACCATCACACGCCACAGATGGGAGTAGTTACACGCGCTGATTGACCTTAGGTTCCGCTCCATAGTTTGCCATGCATTTCCAAAAATGACACGGCATACACTCTCTTTAAATGCAAATATTCTGTAACTTACTTATCTAACCCGTAACATGTATTACATTTCCCAAATCCACAAAAACATATAACACTGTCTGATTAAGTTGAAATAAACAATCTGAATATGGGTGGAATAATTTATTGTCAAAGGCAAGACTTCAACCTGCAACATTGCATGAACAAATGCCGAAACCAGTTATTTTCAGCCACCCAGCAGCCTCAAAAAGCAGAATTTTCCCACCACCCCCACCTATCTACCCATGAAGCATAGCATCTCCTGTTTCTAAAATGCAAAAAAAAAAAAAATTATATGTTTCCATTTCATTTTTTAGTTACATGTCTGGTAACAAACCCGTGTAAAAATTACACTTTAAAAAATAGCCAATTTTTCGAAGCCACTGTTTCCCATAATTCATGTGGTAATTTACCCCAATGTATCAGACTCCAACTTTGGGACCAAAACTTCAGATTCTCTTGTCCAACAAAAAGCGTAATGCAATCATATATCTGATTCTAAAAATATATCTTAGTTTCAACATATTCCCTATGTTTAGAATAGTGCGAAACTGTAGAGCGGAACCGTACGCCATATTGGGGTGGGGGCAGTCTGAATTGCGACGTCCTTCGCTGACGTTCCACAAATACACTTGTACAGAGATCAGTGGTTCTTTCCGACACTTTGCGCATTATATCGATATACCCTGTCAGTCGCTACACACAGACATTGGTCAACATTTCACGGAGACATTGTACCAGAACATAAATCATCTGATAATAGTCGATACATTGTCGCTATACACCTGTACATACACTAAAACACAAAATGGATACTTAAAAACTAAAATATAGGTGTACGAGTTAGAGAGAGTATAGGCCTACTGTGTCGGTTTTAACCACGGCAAAAACTGCTCAGCACCTATGCTGGGAACGTCCAGCTATTCAGTCTTTATGGGAACAATTGCTTCCGGTATTGATAATACGATAGTCTAAGACAAACAACATTCAACTTAAATATAAAAATGCTTTAATTTGCCTTCGTATACAACACTCCCCCCCCCCCCAACTTTCTTCAAAATACAACCAACTCTATATAATTTTGTTAGCAAAATATATAACTAGATGAATGTCAAAATTCAAAGTTAAAGCAAGTTTCAAATTTTTGAAAATATCATTAGAGATTGGGAAGAAAAGGTGAAAGTGCCACTATTAAAATGATATTAAAGAGATATGGCGTAAAGACGGCGGCTGCAAGATTCCGAAAAGCGTATTAATAAAAAGGCAATTTTCAGAGCACGGAAAACATGCGTGGAACGTTAAAATTATGATTTTCATTTCAGATGAAAAAAGCTAATCACTGCGATACAATTTGCAGTAGTGTGACCAGTGGCAAAAGCAGAGAAGGTGTGGGGGCCTTGACCATAAAATTTTCGCAACCGCCAACTCAAAAAACATTGGCCCAACACAACTCTCGCATAAGAGAGAATCCTACATGGGCTACAGAGTATGGTTACACGCAATAAATGCCGCATATTCCCCCTTGGAACATTGAATACTGCAAAATCACCTCGGGCTTGTCCTAACAGACTCTTAGGTGATTACTCCCTCCTCACACTTCACCTCGGGGAAGATGGTAACAACCAGAGGATCCTATTTATTTATTTATTTATTGGGGCTTAGCGAACTTTCGACAGCCAGAGTCATCTCGTGCCCCCCCCCCCCCCCCCCTCTCCCAATACTGCCCCGTGGATGCGGCCGATTCGTTAGGTAATGTGTTAAAAGAAGGAATGTCGGTATGCCTATTGCGTTCCAATATTCAGAAGGAAATATTCGCCATGATGAAGGTGCAAATAATGGCAAACCGTGAAAACAAATTACGAGGATATACGGCAATTGGCTGTTAAAATTTGTTACCGGTTTGCCGTAATGCTTACGGTCATATGTCTGGAAACTAGGTGCCGATCATATGACCGTAAAAAAAATTACGGTAATTGTTTACGGTGCAATCCCGTATCGCATATCGTTCATTATTATCGCATATCGTTTATTATTGTTCATAGAACCTACGTACTGTCCGTTTCATATGTTTTCTTTAAGGTCTGTATTCTCTTTTTTATATTCTTTTTTCTTTTCTCAATCCCAAGGAGATAGCAGGTGGACAGCCAATCTGGCTATGCTATCTCCCAGCAGCATGTGTTATATGTTTCTGTTTATATATATGTTATGTCAATGTACTTTTGTTTTGTTATACCGAAACTCACATTTTGCTGAATAAAATATCTACTTCTCTGGAATGGATATAAAAATAAACACTACATAAACGCAAGTTGGTATCAATAGTAAAAAATAAAGTAATGAAAGATATAATAATACCACTCTATATTCCCATGATAATTCTTGACTACTTTTTATGTGTATAATTGTTCTTTCATCCCTCGTCTTCGGACCAATACCAAATAGCGATCAATACATGCAAAAAATTCTTGAATAATTAACATTTTGAATTTTTTTTTCACAAAAATAGTTTATGATCCGTCACTGGAACGAGGTCAGGCAACTCGTCCCAAAGAGGGGTCATAAGCTATGATCTGAGTCAAAAATAGACAAAAATAATAACATTTGAATGACAATTTTACAAATGGCGATTGCCGGGTATGGCAGTTGTGTTTGGTACAGAGTTAAATTATAATCTCTTGGATGGAAGCGCGCTAGCTGAGTGGTTAGAGCATTTGACTTTAACACTTAGCTGCCGAAAGCGATTATTATTACCACTCAATCTATAAGTTAATAGTCGATTAACATAAGTTTGGAGGCCCGTTAAAACTCCATAATTTCAGTGACGTCATTCGCCGGAGCCGGACCGCGGGCGATAATGGTATAAATAGCCATTAGCGGCCAGCGGCCCGGCTCATCACACATCTGACTTCAGAGCGTGAACATCACCTAGATAGCCATGGAACTACCAGATAGACTAGTGAAAGTCATTTCAGCTCTGGGCGTCTCATGCCCTGTCTCCTGGACTATCCAGGAAATAGGCTTGAGCGTCCACCTGAAAGTGGAGTTTGAAATTGAGAAGCCAACAACAACACCAACCTCTTCGGGGAGAGGTAGTACCCTTGGAGAGAGGATCCCCTCTCCCACTGGTCCTCACCCGAAGGGGCACGGAGGCCCTGAAAAGAGACAGCACAAGAAGAAGAAGAAGAGCCCATCGACCAAGCGCAGGGACGCCCGGCGCTTGGAGGCCTTCCGGAATAGGAAGAAAGAGTTGGGTGAGGGGGTGGAGGCTCTGGAGGCAGCCGCCAGTTCCCCTCCTAGTCCCACTGGTACACCCAATCAACTGCCGGCTCCTGAGCCGGTACAGTTGGATGAGGAACGTCCAGTGGAGACTGAGGAGGAACTGGTATTTGCTTTTTCCCCGCCTCCCACCCATCACTCCCCCCTTCCTTCACTACCGGAAAGCCCGGGGGAGGAACAGCCACCACTCACCAGGGAAGACATCATGAAAGAACTAGAGCTGGCAAGGGCAGAACGGGCTAAAGCAAGAGAGCTCCGAGAAAAAATCAACGCGGGCACCAACACACCACCACCAGCCTCATCACCATCACCATCACCAAGCCAACCTCCACCTAAGAAGAAGAGCCGCAAGAAGGGCAGAACGGGATAAACCTCTTCCCTCCTTCCTTTTCCTCCTTTGACACGCCGAGACATACAAAACCAAAATCATACAGTCAACGAGGGTCGAAAGGGGCTTGTCCCCCATATCGTCCCTGCGCGCCTTCGGCGCGCGAAATCATTTCGTTCGGCCCGGCTATTTTTAGATTCAAGTTAGCTGTAACAGGGAGTGACAATAATAGTAATAACATGATTGTTGTCAGGCATTATGATTCATTAGCGGTCCTGCAGCAATGATGAATAGCCCTTGGGCTTATTATCAAATAATAATAAACCCTCGGGCTGTTCATCATTGCTGCAGGGCTGCTAATGAACCATAATGACCTCCAAAAACATGTTATTGTTATATTGTCACCTACTTTATGATGATTATCTGTACGTTCTGGTATGCGCAAATAGAACCTAACACGTGATGAATTATTGGGAAAGGCTCTCTGAGCCCTTTCGAACAGTTAATCAGATGATCGAGTTTCAAGTACAATATAAATCTTTTTAAACTTCCTCGGTTCGAATCCCACCTGCGGCAACCGTGTGGTGTCCTTTGGCAAGATACATAATCCCAACTGCCCACGTGGGGGCACGATGGCGTGGCGTTGTGTACTAAGGCGTACTGCACGTCGATGGTGTACTTGTCTCCATTTTGTATGAAGGGTGCCGCCATCTTTGTTTCTATGGCGGCACGTGGTTGCTATGTTACCCAAAGGCTTCTTATAGGGCTAAGAGGTCTGTAACAGGTATGTTCGATTGACTGGGAGTAATTTCTGGAACGACTTCCCTGGATAATTACCCAAATGAGCCCGAGAATGGGCGTAAATCACCTCAAACGACTTTATTTTATATGGATTCCCCATTTTATCGGTGTAGCACGTAGTGCTATAGTACCGAGTGGGCCCCCACTTTCAGAATTCTCTGCTTCTATCTATATATGCAACAGTTTTCGTCTATCTGGCCATGTTCCTTTGTTTTAGAGTATACTCCAGTAGCGTAGAAGAGCCTATTAGTTGGAACACCTCTGCTTATTATTACTAGTTTTAGCTATTCTGGTCTATTCTTGTTAGTTCTGACCCTATTCCAAGTACTCTTGTCGTTTCATTTATCTAGATCATTTATATAAATTATAACTAACCAATCAGATTGCTTGATTTCCCATAAACTGTCCTTAATCGTATAGAGTTATCTCTCCTTATTAAAACGAAGTCGTATCCGATTCACATCACCTCTATATCCAATGGCAATATCTCTGGGCACCCCTATTTCGGCAACCTCCAAAAAAGCATGTGCTTATGTGAAAAGGCACATTGTGTCACAATGTGCCCTAGCACATACGCACATACGGGTATTTGAGGACCAGGGGGACCAGTGTTTGAGGACTATTGAGGACCGGGCTTTGGGGACCAAGGCATAGGTACCAAGGTTTGAGGACCAGTGGCAGAGCGAGTGCACAATGTGCGCACAAAACATGCAGCACATACGCACATACGTGTATTTGAGGACCAGTGATTGGGGCCCAGTGTTTGGGGGACTAGTGATTACCAGGCTTTGGGGACTAGTGTGACCAATGTTTGGGACCTGTGATGTATGTTGGGGGGGGGGGGGGCTAGTAAACAAATAACATTGGCATCTAGGTCCTGTGTGGCTCCTATACAGCTCCTGCACAGGTAGTCTTTCCAACAGCTTACATCTTGGGAATGCCTTAACACCTGTGGCTATAGAATCCCTTTTGGTGGTATGTGCCTATGTGCTAGGGCACATTGTGTCACAATGTGCCCTAGCACATAAGCACATATCGGCGCATAAAGCATGTGCTTATGTGCTAGGGCACCTTGTGTCACATTGTGCCTTTTCACATAAGCACATATGACAAAAAGTGGCTCTCCAGAAGGTATCCTCGATAGGTATCCTCAAATAATATAATACCAGGCCATAGGTATCCTCAAATACCAGCATGTGCCTATGTTCTAGGGCACATTGTGTCACATTGTGCCTTTTCACATAAGCACATATGACAAAAAGGGATTCTCCAGTATATATCCTCGATAGGTATCCTCAAATAATACCATACCAGGTCATAGGTATCCTCAAATACCCGTATGTGCCTATGTGCTAGGGCACAATGTGCCCTAGCACATAGGCGCATACGACCAAAAAGGGATTCTATAGCCACAGGTGTTTTCCAAAAGGGATTCTTAAAAAGGCATCTCCAAGATGTAAGCTGTTAGAAAGACTACCTGTGCAGGAGCTGTATAGGAGCCACACAGGAGCTAGGAGCCAATGTTATTTGTTTACTAGTCCCCCAAGTTACATCACAGGTCCCCAAACCTTGGTCACACTAGTCCCCAATGTCTGGTAATCACTAGTCCCCCAAACACTGGGCCCCAATCACTGGTCCTCAAATACACGTGTGTGCGCATATGCTGCATGTTTTGTGCGAACATTGTGCACTCGCTCTGACACTGGTCCTCAAACCTTGGTACCTATGCCTTGGTCCCCAAAGCCCGGTCCTCAATAGTCCTCAAACACTGGTCCCCCTGGTCCTCAAATACCCGTATGTGCGTATGTGCTAGGGCACATTGTGACACAATGTGCCTTTTCACACAAGCACATGCTTTTTTTGGGGTGCCGAAATTGGGGTGCCCGGGGATATTGCCATTGGATATAGAGGTGATGAGAATCGGATTTGACTTCATTGTAATAAGGGAGATAACTCGGCATAGAGATTATGGGAAATCAAGCAATCTGATTGGTTAGTTATAAGTTATATAAATGATCTAGATAAATGGAACAACAAGAGTACTTGGAATTGGGTCAGAACTAACAAGAATAGACCAGAATAGCTAAAACTATAATAATAAACAAAGGTGTTCCAACTAATAGGCTCTTCTACGCTACTGGAGTATACTCTAGAACAAAGGAACATGGCCAGATAGTCGAAAACTATTGTATTTTTAGATAGAAGCAGAGAATTCTGAAAGAATTCGAAATAGTAAAACTTGTCGGGTTTATTGTGGGTAATTAAACGAGGATTCTGGATGCTATAGCACTACGTGCTGCACCGATAAAATGGGGAATCCATATAAAATAAAGTCGTTTTTGGTGATTTACGTCCATTCTCGGGCTCATTTGGGTAATTATACAGGGAGGTCGTTCCAGAAAATACTCCCAGTCAATCGAACATACCTGTTACGGACCTCTTAGCCCTATAAGAAGCCTTTGGGTAACATAGCAACCACGTGCCACCATAGAAACAAAGATGGCGGCACCCTTCATACAAAATGGACGACGGAAACACGTATCACCCTAACAACACGAGCTGCGCATGCGCACTCACATCACCCATAACCATGACAATGACGTCACAACATGGCCGCCCACATGAGTTATCACGACAACCACGTGATACCCATAATACATTGCGGTATGACGTCACTTCCGGGGTCCACCAGCCGGGGTCCATAAGATGAGGCACATCTAGACCCTGTCCTACTACTGCTGTCGAAAGTGTCGTTAAACACCAATAAATAAATAAATATAAATAAATTAAACTTCCTCACAAACACAGAGGTCCTCCATACATAACTAAAGTTGGCGTGGCAGTAAAAGGGTTAAACCGAATGGTCAGCGGGTCGACCCTGACTAGTGGCAATTGCATTGTGTCCTTGGGAAAAAGTAGCACTGTGTACTAACGCGTACTGCTCGTCGATGGTGCACTTGCCTTTTACCACGACTAACTTTGCTTGTGCAGAGTTAACAAGTTGAAGAGTCTAACAGTTTCTCGCCGCTGCACTATGGTTCTCTTTGAGTACTTCGGTTTCCTCAACCCGTAATACGGTCCGACAAGATGTGACCTGGCTGTTGAAAGTGTCGTTAAACCCTAATAAACAATAAACAAACAATAATCTCACAGATCACAAAAAACTATTCAAGAATTATTGCAGACAGACAGAAATGTGCATCAAGGCATTATTATATTTTAATTACCTATTTACTGTTAATATCAATACTTTGTTCAAGTTGCTGGGTTCTTAAAAATGGTACTAAGATCTTATTTGATAAACTTAATGCCGTGGTCAAAATATAGTCATATCACATATAGAGGACAAAGAAAACGTACAGCTGCACACGTTGGTACATGCTCTGGGGGTCACTAGTCTAATTCTGCAAGAAATTCGACGTTGTTATGGCCTGGAACCAGTCTACCCCTTAAATAGTCCATCGCCAATGTTTGGACGGGGTCGTCTGTAGTATATTAGTTTGCTTTTCCGACCAAGATGAATGAATCTAAAAATACCATGAACACCCACTTTCTTTGGATAAACGCTGGGCAAGTTGCTCAGTTGAGGCTTCATTTGACAGAATTTTGGATGACATTTAATTGATGAACGAAGACTCACCACAGCCGTAGTTTTATGATTACGCCGCGAATTTCCACTGACTGTGTTCAAAAATCGATGGGTTAGAGGTGAATTAAAACTTATTGATTGGAATATCTATAACTTGAACAAGAAAGAATATCTGTATATCTCTACATAAAGAATATCTGTATATCTCTATATGAGATCCAGTAACCGGGTGGAGTATTCTTTGTTAAGTAGTAAATTTGATGTCTGTCGATTGGGAAAGAGGCCTTAGGGTAGCTGCAAGATCCCCGAAAGTCTCAAGTGAGTAAGGCAAATTTAGTTCAGTATGGTTGAAGAGGGCCGGAGATGGATGGATATGACTTCCAGGAGGTCATGTTCATCCTCCACTGTTTTTTTTCTTTCCCCTCTGGTTTCACCAGTCTTGCCAGCAGTATAAAATACATCATATTTCATCAACGGTTGTCAGTACGCAAACTCACCAAAAAGTGGGTAAGCAAACAACCCATTACAGCGTCGAATTCCATAACCATTTACCCCAAAAGCAAACGACACTTGCAAACAAAATTCTTGAATAACTATTTTTTTCATTTTTGTGACAAAAACATGGCTTAAGACCCTCATTGGAACGAGCTCGACCAGCTCGTTCCAATAATGAATCATAAGGTATGATTTTGTGACAAAAAATGAAAATTGAATGGCGATTTCTGTGAATATCGCTGGCGGGTTTTGTTGGGTAAAAGGTTAAAGAATTAGATTGGTAGTCTGAGTGCTTAACATTGGTGTAGTTTTCAGTTTATCCTGGTATACCTGTAGGGTAATAGCCTGGTGTAGCAGAATGTTTGGAGACAATACCTCGGTGCACCGTACTAGGTTTTCATAATGGCGATAGTGATCAGTAAATGAATAAATAGTTTCAAGTGCTCAGTTGTGACACAACCTTCAGTCTTGCCAACAGTATGATAGTATTTTCTCAGGCTCTGTTGCTAGCAAAGCACCTGAAAACGATATGTACAATGTTTTATTGCATTGTGGTTGACCAGCGACCGCCTCATTTGTCCATATCTCACAACCTTCTCATAAATTTGTTTGTACTTCAAGTTCAATGGAGTTGTTATCCTGAAATTTAAAAAAATAGATTGAAATCAATCTCTGCAGCCTGCAGAGGAAGAGACACAACAAACACAATTAAAGCTACAACAAATGGGACTCTCTCTCTCTCTCTCTCTCTCTCTCTCTCTCTCTCTCTCTCTCTCTCTCTCTCTGGTGTATTTTGTAGGGCACAATCTCATGCTTTGGAGATTTAGAATGTTGGTTGCTGATCCCCCGCCAGAAATCGAGCACACAGAAACCTCGTCCGGCAATCGGGAGTCCAACACCTGAACCACTAGACCATTGCACACCACCAAAACGATGGCTGGAATCTAGTATTTGAATTAGGTTCTCATTTAGTTCACTTTCCTTACGGGAGCAACAAGAACATATGGTACGCGATAGCCAGTGCGATGAAAGTGCTGTGGAAGGCCACAGACGAAGACTGGCACGGGCCTGTGTGTCTACTTCGGCGGAGGATACAGTCTGTTTTGGACGAAGTTTTAGAAAGTTGCTTGCTGATCGCCCGACAGGAATATCAGGAGGGGAATTGAACCCTCAGCGTCACGCCTGCCATACTTGGAACAAGGCCATTAAGGGTTGAAATCTCTTAAAGATTTTAAAATGAAGTTTGTTTTTTCCCTATGGAATATGTGCTGGTTGAACTCACAAGAGTATAATAGTACTCTCAAATTCTTATCTATTTTAGTTAATGTTTTCCGAATACAGCTGTCCATTGTTAAAGAACTGTTTGGATACAATACATGTCAAGAACATGTAAGATACGGTACTTTTGTCAATATTTTGTGACCATCTCACGTTTAAAATGGGGGAATCGTGTTCAAAGAAGGGGAATACATTGAATTACACGTGTGAGCAGTCTCCTTCAGTGTCAAGACGTGTACCTCCAAAGTCACAGCAGTTAATTTCGTATCTCTCACATGAGGTTGGTGAATATTTAACTGAATTGTGATGTCAGATCCAGAAGTAGAAGTGTTTCAGATCGTTTACGCTATCATTCAACTTGAAGGGCTTTCTCCAATGATTACTTGTCTATAGCCTTAAATCATTACCCTACGAAAATTTACCTTAGAAAGGAAGTCACCAAATAAATTTATTTAGAGCATCTTGTTCCAATTTATATTATGTGATCAAAGAGAGATTTCTCTTAATCCATCAATGGACTGCCAGGATGAGGAATTCTCGGAAACCATTCAATCGCTCAACCACATGAGCTGTGCTCACATTGTATGTGTGTCTTCTCAAACAGTGATTCTTGAGTTTTCACAGAAATGAATCGCAAGTGAATAAATAAAATCTTATTTTATTTACACTGATCAGCTATCGTGCGTGGACACTAAAATATCGTGTCCTGGCTGTTAATTTTGCGAAGAATGAATTATATATAATCCATTTATTAAAACTTTACCTTTTGAGAAATTACCTACCCTTTAGCTTCTTCATATGCGCAATTTTAGATATCCTTCCCGCAAACTCACCAGAGTGCACTGACGTGTAATGTCCGCTGGTACGGTAGTAACTGTCCGAGAAATCAAAAGGCCGAACACCGCCCGTTGGTTCATGATACCCTACCCACAGGTGTTGACAGCTGTTCTTCTGGGGGGCCGGTTGACGGGATGATAATAACCAATGATCTGTATCACGGCATTTCGAGATTGTAAATACCCAAAACGGATGTCTTAGAAAATATCACTCAACCTGAACGACGATAGCCGAAATATCTGTGTTGAATATGGATTTGTGTTTCTTTTGACAGATGATAGTCAATAGCTTTCAAGTCTGAACCGATTGTCTTGATTAAGATATCACCTTAAACTGCAGCTCACAAGCTTTAACCCTTTACGTAACATGAAAACCAGACGACACTTGCAAAAAAATTCTCGAATAACTAATTTTTCTGATTTTTTTTTGTCTCAAAAACATGGGTTATGATTCCTCATTGGAACGAGCGCGACGAGCTAGTTCCAACGAGGGGTCTTAACCTATGTTTTTGAGACAAAAAATGAAAATTAATTGGCGATTTTTGAGAATAGTGCTGGCCGGTTTCGACCGCTACGTTGAGTAAATGGTTAAAGTGGTGTATAACAGAATAAACACTATCGAAGATATTTGAATAAATAGGCGAAGGTACGGATATGCTGGGGGTGCTTGACCAGTTGTTTGAGTCGTTGGGTTCTAAGGTATTTCAAAAAGGAACACGAACGATAACATTTCATTGGTGGAAAGTGATGATTTCAGGTGTTATTCTGGCACCGGTATAACACTCAGTGATAAGCATCGATCAGTGGTGGTTATTTTTCAGCGAAGAAGTGCTGCATTTTGTGACGTTTATACCAGGCAATTACATCGAGTGGAGAAGGAATAGAATGAACACCGAATATTAACGAAATGAAATGCACCTAGCATTCCCGACGAAAAAGAAATCAAGGGAGATAATGTCAAAACTTGTTTACAATGGAAACGTCCTCAATATCAATCTGAAACGTTCGATACTGTAACTTTCTGAATTTTTATGAGTCCTCGGCAATTGAATTATTGTCATGAATTATCTGGGAAGATGTTTCAAGCGTTAACCCTTTACCTAACATAGCGGCAAAAACGGCCAAAACATTAACCAGGATAAGCCAATCGCAGCTTAAATTATGTCGGAAGTTACTCAATAAAACCATTCAAATGTTGATATCATTAGAACCAGCTCGTCGAGCTGGTTCTAATGATATCCACATTTGTATGGTTTCATTGAAAAATTGTGAAATTTGTTTTCAAAAATGTGAAATTGAATTTATTTTTTAAACATACTGTTAGGCAAAGGGTTAAATATCATCTAACCTGAAGATGAGCACGGACCGGAGCCACCGAACCGACTCTCAAATAAGGCATGCGAAAAATACTTTGGTTTAAAACTTCAATCGCCGATGAACGCCCCTTCCCGAAAAGAACTGTATTTTTTAAAAGCATTTGATCATTTTGAGTAATTCCATACCATTGGTCAATGTATATCCTTTGTGTTTTTGAATGACAAAATGAATTATCCCAGTCTTTTGTGCCATCTCCCCTTGAAAGTTATGGTGATCTATTGTCACATTGTCGACCTGCAGTCGCACTGTTGACCAGAGGAGATGCAAAGAGTCCATATGTCTGGACGTAAGGGCTGCTCCTCTCGAACTTTCAGGACGCTCAACAATAAAGAGGCTAACGATCTACATTCAGGACTCTTTCCATAACTGCAAAAGAAGATAAACAGACAGGGGCGTGGCTGGAGATGGGGGTGGGGTGGGGTGGAGTGGAGGGGTCTCACCCCCTATTATCAACTGAAATATCATAAGTTGGAAATTCGGGGACGTAAATTCCTAAAGTTGGAAATTCAATGAGTCAATTTAATTTGCCATTGCCATATTTTTTCGGTCAGACTGAGAGCCAATGTGATTTTCCAAATTTCCAATCATATTCTCCAACTTTTCCAATCCGAAGACAAATTTTCCCGAAATTCCGACTCGAATCTGTGACCGGTCTGGTTTTTCGAATTCACCTTTCCTCCATCTTTCCAATTCGGGCGAATTTGAGTTCAGACTTAGTTGGCAAATGGGTATATACTTCAATGCTTTTGTGGTACTAATCACATATATGGCGTTGGTAATTGGCTGGTCGATGTAAATGAAAACTCATGGACCTACCTGGGGAGATGCATTTTTCTTGTAGATAAAACGACTAGATTTAAGCCAGAGAGAGGCCTCAGAATCAATCTCAGGAGTTCATAAAATACAAATTTTTCTCGGGGAGCCATCGATAGGGGAGATCTCCTAACTCAGACCTGCGGCCCTCGGGACATCAGTTGTATGTCAGTGGCTTTTCACACCAATTCTGCCGGACCTCGCCCAGGGCCTCAGAAATGACGTCATGTCACGTGATCTCTAAGAGATCTTTTTTATCATAATCACGATACAGCTGCTGATGTTGCCCTAAACACCAATAAATAAATACTTCAAGAGGGATCTGAACCCTTTTAAGGTTGAAGTTATGAATACAACTACGCGTTGTTTAAACTACCAAATTACCAAAGCACGGCAACTGTGCTTCTCTTTACATAATTTTGTAACTGACAAATTGTTTACGCACTATTCTCGTTGAAAGTTGTAAAATATTCTCAGGCAGTAAAATTCAGGTGCGAAGCTAGGCGGTATGAGGTGTTGGCGTGGAGAGGACAAAATAGTTTCCACCCACCCACACACTCACTCTTCATTCGACATCAATCTGAGAGTATTATCCCCCAAAGGCGAAGGTTCAGTTGCTTTTTGGGAAACCTTGTTTTTTTCATGCCAAGCGGAGCACCATGATAAGTACACTTAGACTGTGGGATTT
Source organism: Pictodentalium vernedei (assembly GCA_031216915.1). Lineage (NCBI taxonomy): Eukaryota > Metazoa > Mollusca > Scaphopoda > Dentaliida > Dentaliidae > Pictodentalium > Pictodentalium vernedei. Next base: position 154,055,239 of record CM062292.1, read on the forward strand.
GTTCAACTTTCAATTTTAAAAATATGGCGTTTTGTCCTGAGAGGTCTTCGTGTATTGTGAGTTTTTTGTCCTATAACCTATAAGTTCTATGTGTGGCAACTGCATTGTTCTATGCATTTGTATGCACAAGTAGTTTTGTGTGGTAATTCGACGCACCACTTCCAACTAAATACGATGGAAAGTTTGAAGCCAACACAGGGTGTTTGATGTTTTAAAACGCCGGGTTAGCCAGTTTCATGTGAGCTTTCCAAAAAGTTATGAGAATCGGGAATATGAGGTTTAAATGACAGAAAATGGTTGTCATTTGGGCATTTGTTATGCATATCCAGTCATCAGATATCCCTACTTGTGTGTAAAGTCAGGGTCTTTGATGGGAAATTGCTGAGATTTATTTGAAAACTTGGGCACGAATTGTCGAACGCACTGTTTGTACACCTCGATGCACTGTGGTATTTAATACTTTTGCCTGAATACAGTTGTATTTTTATTATATGCCTGTTCTATGTAATCCCCATTTACAGCGACACTAAGCCATGTGTAAAATGAAAATCTGTGTAACTTATGCGCGGAACGGAATTCGTTGACGGACTATTTTTGAACACAAGCGAAATTTCACTTGAATTTTCTACAAATCTGCAACACAATTACAATTTGAATTGCTATTGCTAGCGACAGCTGAAAATCGTCCCCTGAGTTCCAATCCTACTGGCACATAGAAACCAATGGAACTCAGAGGACGAAATAGTAAAAAGGGTTCCCCTCACGAATTTGGTTGACGATAAAATGTGTTATTTTTGTTGATAGTTGTCAAATGAACTGTCGAATGTCCTTCTAATAACTGTTTTTCTTAGGCGCGAAGGCGTGTAATAAACACAAAACGACACACGCGTGTGAATGGGTTAATCGATGTGCCTTAGGCCTCTCGTTTTATCCTTCCGCGCGGAACTCGTGCCATATCGATTAACCCATTCACACGCGTGTGTCGATCTGTGTATGTATTGTTCGCTGCTATTTTTACGTAGTTAAAACATGGCGTTGACCTCCCCCTCCCCCCTGGCGTTACAATTATGCCTATTCAAATCACGCAAGTGTGCATTCTGTTCTTTCTCTCTTCTACGACAATTATCAGCTAACATGCAATAATTTGTTTATCGGTGGGATATTTGCTTGCAAAACTTTCAAATTACAATCAGTTCATTTCTGATAATGTTTTTTTATTTAAATCATTTGTAGATATTGATGTATTCTATTCAGTGTATTTGTAATAGGATTGGCAGTACATTATTAACAGCACAGATAACGGAGGAAGGAATCACATTCGTGTACTCGGCAAAATCGTATTCACACAAATAGGATTTACGCAATTACGATTTTACAACCGCGGACATTCTCTTATTTTACAACTTATTTGAGGAGATTTCAATTTGGGAGGATTATTGTTATTAATACATGGAAAGTCTCTTAAATTCGACTTGATACTGCCACTTTATACCATGATAGTCTATTCTACTATATATGAAAAGTCTATGACATAAATTTTAGCTTTACACTCCAACCGCGATGAACACGCCAGCAATGGGATTTCAACAGTAAAAATTTACACCAACAGTAGAACTACATCCCCGTTGGCCTTTGGTAAGGTTGACCTGAATGAAACTTGTCTAAATTTATCACACGTCGCCTCGCGAAGAGTGAAATGGAAGTTGCAATTATTCATTACGTTTTTAAATGGGTTTACCTCATTACATGCCAAAAATAACAAACATGCATTATCTCATGTTAATAAAGCATGTATAACCCGAAATAGTATGTTATTATGTTATTAAAACGAAAAAGGCCCAGTTTCTTTTTTATCATTTCGTTTCGGCGATAATATTGACAGTGGAAGTACCGGCCACCTATTCTCGTGTAAACAAAAACAGATTTACTCGAATGTACGTCTGGTGCTCAGTAAAATCGAGAAAAAATAATAGCGACTCTTAATAACCTGACGATCATGGTATAAATAAAATATACCCAAAGTAGCTTGGTGTACCAAATGTTCACCACTCGTGGTGAACATTTGGTACACCAAGCTACTATGGGTATATTCTATATGTAACGATGGACCTTAGACATTTTTTATTTGTTCAATCTTGCAGGGGAGAATTGATCAGATTTTAAAACTCGGCAGTTGATTAGTACAGGAAGCGTTTCTTACTTTTTTGACTATATACTGTCAAACTGACGGTACCCCCCTCGGCACTGTTTATTTATCCAATCTTGTAGAGGAGATTTGATCAAATTTTAGAGCTCTGCTGGTTATAAGTAGAGGGAGCGTGTTTTAATCTTTCGACTTGATACTGTCAATCTAAAGCTGTGTTCTCACTTTAGATTTGTCGATCGACAAAACTCTTTCACGAGAACACGCAAGATGAATGACTTTCTTTCGATTTTTGATCACTTCTTTTATCGAAAGACTCCCTAGATTTGCCGAAGGGATTACGGCTGACCAGCCGTCAGAGAAAAATCTTACGACGAAAGTCTATAGTTAGAACAGCCTTCAGATTTTTGACGTGCGACAAAAATCGATTGACCTGAGACATTCGGTAAAAGACGTACGATAAAAATCAAAAGTGAGAACACAGCTTTTCGAATCATGCAGTACGCGCGGAACTCGGAAGATATCCAGTTGTATTTGAACTGGGCATGTTAATCTTACACACTGTCTCGTGATTTTGGACTTGATAAGAATCCAATCACTCAGTGTACTGAGGTTATTGTACCATTTTTTTCACTCGGTGAGAAATCCGTCAAACATGCCAATTGTGACTTGATTGGATACTTACAATTGCATCCGACACGAGGTGATCCTCGCTGTCGAAGGTATCGTTAAACCCAAATAAATAATAAATAAATAAATAAATAAATAAATAAATAAATAAATAAATAAATAAATAAAATTTACATCTTTCATCTGAAATAATAGTCTTAGAAAGAGAGACACAGTTCCATTCCATCCTCCCACACAAAACTTACATGGCATACACACATTCCTTTTTTACTATGTGTGACTGTTGGTATTGGTATTGAGTGTTTTGTCAGTGATGTTATTGAGTATTTTGACTGTGTTGATATTGAGTGTTTTGTTGTAACAACCAGACAAGTAGAAACAAAATACCCCGAGGGCAGTATAGCGTAACTTGTATCCCCCTATCTTAACACCAATTTTACGCATTTTTCGTGCTGTTTACGCGCAGACAACCATTGATGTAATGTGTTGTCCTTTTACTCACAGAGATGTATAGATTTCCTTTCGTGATCCAGTGATAGATGTTCCAGTCAAGAAGTATTTAACTGACATTGAAACTACCAAGATACGAACACAATTAGAGGAACTCCGCGTCGTAATCATAAAACTACGACTGTGGTGAGTCTCCATTCCTAATGATATTGTCATCGGCAAAAGTCTCAGATGAGCAACATTTCTTCTGTTAATTTGAAGAAAATACATATTTATGGTATTTTTATTTCGATTCATTCGTCTGGGATATATCAGTTGGTCAGTGGGATCAGCAAACATCATCCGACCAACTGAAATATTCCAGACGACTGAATCTAAACATAGATGATGGACGATGTAAGTAGTCCAGTCAATCTGACACTTTATCCACAAGGAATGGCTGTACAAAAGATTTTACATTTCAACGAAGCATATATGTCTAAATAACAACATACGAAAAATTCCCCAAAATCCCACAACAGGAAATTATGTTTTGATCACTTATTTCTTTGCAAGAAAATAAAAATAGACAAATTATACCCCAGCCGTCAAGAAATTGCTACAGAAATGGTGTATTGTTTTGGGGCAAGAATTAGTATGCAAAATAACATATGAAAAGTCCCCATTAATCCCATCGCGGGAATATGGTTAATTTGGGTTGAAAACATTGAAAAATTCAATAAAATCAGCGAAACTTATACTTGAAATTCCAGTTACTGAACACAAAACAATGTGTAATTTTGGGGTGAAAGTTGTGAAAAAGTAAATAAAATGTAGGAAAATTGGAATTTCGTCATTCGTTCAAATAGTTTCAAGCACAAACACTGTCATCGTATTATACACTAAATCGGTAAATAACCTTTATTAAAGTCCAAATAAATGGTAGCCAGATAAAAGTGTCTATGACACGGTAGATCAACTTGTCCAAGAAGGGACTAAACTAAACAGAAAGGTTAAGTAATACCAACTCATTTAATCAGGTTTTTACGGAAAAAACATCACACCAAAGCTACATACGAAATCTGAAAAAATCGGGTGAGGGGTGCGACCTGTAGCGTGTACTAATGGAATTGTAGACAATTTATGTGGCAAATCAAAGATGGCCAAAATCTCGATAGCTCCCATCTAGACATCACACCAAAGCTACATATGAAATTTGAGAAAGATCGGGTGAGAGATGTGTCCTACAGCTGTGCCAATGGAATTGTTGACAATTTATATGCCTAATCTAAGATGGCCGCTGGCGGCCTTATTTTTCAACGAAATTCCGAAAAATTCAATAGCCTCTATCTAGACCTTAACCGAAAGCCACATATGAAATTTGGAACTGATCGAGTGGGAGATCTGGCCTGTAGCGTGTGCCAATGGAATTTTTGACAATTTATGTGCCAAATCCAATATATCTGCTGGCAGCCATGTTTTCAAGCGAATTTCAGAACAAGAGGCCCCAGGGGCCTGATGGCGCTCCAGAGAATTTATTTCAACAAGTTGTATCAGCTCCTCCTAAGAAAAGCTTATACCAAATATTCTGACCAGTGGATCTAAAAAAAAGATTTTTAAAAAATATTCCTCATATTGAACTAAGTTATAATTCGGGCTCCCACAGGGAGCCCATATATGAACCCAGGGACTTGGCTTCAACAAACTTGAATCTCACCCCCCCCCCCCCCCCCCCCAAGGAGGATGCTGCACACCAAATATCAAAACATTCCGACTGCTGGATGTGAAGAAGAAGATTTCTAAAGAAAATTCCTCATTTTGAACTAAGTTACAATTTGAGCTCCCACAATGAGCCCAAATATGGACCTAGGGACATGACTTGAACAAAAACTTGAATCTTACCCCCCTAAGGATGCTGCATAAAAAATATCAAAAGCATGCATCTGCTGGATCTGACGAAGATTTTTAAAGAAAATTCTTCCTTTTGAACTAAGTTGTCATTCGAGCTCCCATAGTGAGCCCAAATATGAACCAAGGGACTTGGCTTGAACAAACTTGAATCTCAGCCCCCTAAGGTTGCTGCATGCCAAATATCAAAACATTCCAACTGCTGAATCTGGAGAAGAAGATTTTTAAAGAAAATTCCTCATATTGACTAAGTTATAATTCGGGCTCTCACAGGGAGCCCAAATATGGACCCAGGGACTTGGCTTTAACAAACTTGAATCCCCCTTCCCCTCCCCCCCCCCAAGGATGCTACACACCACATATCAAAACTTCCGACTGCTGAATCCGAAGAAGAAGATTTTTTAAGAAAATTCCTCATTTCGAACTAAGTTACAATTCAAGCTCCCACAGTGAGCCCAAATATTGACCTAGGGACATGGCTTGAACAAACTTGAATCTCACACCCTAAGGATGCTGCATACCAAATATCAAAACATTCCGACTGCTGGATCTAAAGAAGAAGATTTTTAAAGAAAATTCCTCATTTTGAAATAAGTTATCATTCGGGCTCCCACAGCGCGCCCAAATATGGACCTAGGGACATGGCTTGAACAAACTTGAGTCCCCCCCCCCCACCCCCTAAGGTTGCTGCATACCAAATATCAAAATATTCCGACTGCTGGAACTGAAGAAGATTTTTAAAGAAAATTCCTCATTTTGAACTAAGTTATAATTCGGGCTCCCACAGTGAGCTCAAATATGAACCAGGGACTTGGCTTGAACAAAATTGAATTCCCCCCCCCCCCCAACCTTGGTGCATACCCAATATCAAAAGATTCTGCCTGCTGGATCTTGAGAAGAAGATTTTCAAAGACATTTAGGAGAGGTGGTGGTGTAGGCCTTCTGCATAACATATACTGAGCCCAAATATAAACCCAGGGGCCGATTTGAACAAACTTAAATCAGATCCACCCCACAATGTTGCATACCAAATATCAAAAGATTCTGCCCGCTGGACCTTGAGAAGAAGATGTTTTAAGAAATTTGCCTGAAATGCACTAAGTTCGAATTCGGGTTTCTATAGTGAGCCCAAATATGAATCCAGGGGGCCGATTTGAACAAACTTGAATCAGATCCACCCCACAATGTTGCATACCAAATATCAAAAGATTCTGCCTGCTGGATCTGGAGAAGAAGATTTTTAAAGAAATTTGCCTGAAATGCACTAAGTTCCAATTCGAGCTTCTATAGTGAGCCCAAATATGAATCCAGGGGGCCGATTTGAACAAACTTGAATCAGATCCAACCCCCCCCCCCCCCCCCCAATGTTGCATACCAAATATTAAAAGATTCTGCCTGCTGCATCTGGAGAAGAAGATTTTTTAAGAAATTTGCCTGAAATGCACTAAGTTCGAAATCGGGCTCCTGTACTGAGCCCAAATATGAACCCAGGGGCCTATTTGAACAATCTTGAATCAGATCCACCCTACAATGTTGCATACCAAATATCAAAAGATTCTGCCAGCTGGATCTGGAGAAAAAGATTTTTTAATGTTTTTCCCATTGCCTACAGTGTTAAAAAGTGCTGACTCAGCACTTTTTCAAAGTCCCGAAACCGTACCCTATGATAAAACTTATGGCAATTTTTTTTACCAATCGTTTCTGTTGGTCCTAAGGAAGTTTCACACCAAATAAAAATTCTCGGTGCCGTGCTGTTTTGGAGATATGGGCGTTTTAATTTTTTTCTATTTTTAGCTCCTGCGGTTCCCAAGGGGCTGCAGGAAATTTTTTTTTGTCATAAATCAAGTACTTATAACCCAATAATATCTCATATTAAATTTGGTTCAAATCGGCCTCTGGGTTCAGAAAATAGAAATTTGGGGCGGGGCAAAAATTCTTGCCCCTCTCAGAACAAAGGTAAATATTGCCCGTCAAACTTCTCTTGAACAAACTTGAGTCTACACCTCAAATGGAAGCTGCATACCAAATATCAAGTCTCTGCTTTGACTGGTTCATGAGAAGTAGATTTTTAAAAAAAAATTGGGCACTTTGCCCCCCCCCCCCCCCCCACTCCACAATATGAGCAGAAATCCAATTTGAAGAAAAACCCAAATGCCCCTATATAACCACTACTTAGATGAAATTTAATTAAAATGTGGCCAGTGGTTTAGGAGAAAGAGGCTCAAACATCACCTTCATGCAGGACGGCGGACGACGGACGGACGACGGACGAAGAGTGATAAGAAAAGCCCACCCTGATCTTCAGTCAGGTGAGCTAAAAATTCGATATCTCCCATCTGGATATCACCCCAATGCTACGTAGGAAATTCCAAAAAGATCTGGCGAGAGATGTGGCCTATGGGGCGTGCCAACAGAATTGTTGACAATTTATGTGTCAAATCTAAGATGGCCGCTGTCAGACATGTTTTTTTAACAAAATTCGGAAAAAATGATTGCTCTCATCGAGACATTGCCTTAAGGCCACGTATGACATTTAAAACTGATCGAGTGAGGCTGCGGCCTGTAAGGTGTGCTAAAGAAATTGTGGACGGACAAAGAAACATAACATACCGACAGACGGACGGGCGGACGGATTGACGTTTTACCGCAGATGTACTTGTGAAGTGATTTTAGTGTTAGGTATGGGGAAAATTGCGAAACTCACAAGTGGGAATTTAGCACATCACAAGTTGAAAAAGACCTCACAAGTGGTTGGTGTACTAACGGTTTTATCCCCCAACCTCACAAATAACGACTGTACACGGACGGTCACCTTGCAAGGCCGTCTGCGGTGGCCCGGACAAGCGTACGGACGGACGGGCGGACGACCGATCGCAACTCATTCTTGTAGCTCATACCTGACGTTGTCAAGTTGAGTTAAGAAATGTGGTTTTGGGGGAAAAAAATGTTCTAAAAATTACCGTTATATATCAATGTCATATATAAATAATAAATATAAATTATTAACTGCTGCAATGTCAATGCAGATAATCTGGAGATCTGATAAATGGTTCTGCCGCTATGTGAAATCAGATTTCCAGGTTATATGCACTGACATTGCAGCAGTTATTATTTTCTTGGCATTTCCCACAAGTTTTGAACAAGTGAGTCGGTTTTTTCGCATCTGCACCTTGATGTCTCACACCCTGTGGCACAGTTACATCTTTTCATCTTTAGCAAGAACTTTGGTACAGGTGGGTGGTCACTGGTTGTTTTTATCTAATTAACATGGAATTGATTGCTGTTCGAACTCTTTTAATGAGTATTGAGCAAATTCTAATTTTCACAGATTTTATTGATTTTGTCCATGTTTTCCCTCAAAATAGCCATTTTCCCGTGTTGGGATTAATGGGGATTTTTAATATGTTATTTTGCTTACTAATTTCCGCCCCAAAACAATACAAACATTCGTATAGCAATTTCTTGGGGGCTGGGGTATAATTTGACTTGATTGACTGGACTAACGGGCTATGTTATAACAGCATCGATTTCCAAGCAGAATTAAACTGGTGGTCTGAGAGCGTGGTACTCCGAATGTCAGCTTTTTTTTATCGAGGTTCCTTTCCATCGAATTTTAAAAACAAATTCTGCAAATGAGCATCTTTTTATGATAAACGTTAAAATCCATATCGGCTGACTGAAGTCCACCCCAGGATGTATTGATTTTTCAAACACTTTTGTTTCCGAATTCCTGTTCCACTTACAATGAGTTCTTCTGTAAATACCCATCTCTTTTCTGTAAACACTCGTCTCTATTGTCACCGATTATACGGTATTTATTAATAGAGTCTATTTGGAACTTCGGAAGTTGAACTGTGTAGGTGGTACGGAATGTCCGCAGGAATCCATTTGCTCAATATCATCCTTCATTTGGTTGCATTAATTATGATGTGATAAGAATGATACAATCTTATTCGCAAACATAGAATAATACCAACTCCATACGACAGAAGCATATTTTATCTATTATTTAGAAGGCGAGTGAAAAATTCCGCCCATCTAGAAATTCAAGTTTTGATCATCTCCCTCTGCAATGCATCTAGAAATAATCTTACGGCTTGGGGTCGGGGATTCCCTGTCCTGGGACGGGTCGACCCGCTACTTTATTGTATATTTATTGATCTTTAACCCTTCAACTGCCGTAACAGATAAAACCGTTCAGTACTATTCACACAAATCGCCATTGAATATTATTTGTTTTTAAGTTTTTGCTTTTGATCTCCCATTGGAACGAGCTCATCGAGGTACTGTTTAAAATTCTGAAGTGATCAGTTTAAACAGTTCAGAATAATGTTATGTGTATGACTTACGCCATTTTACTTCCCGTAATTAAAATTCATGAGAGAATCGGAATGGCTTCTCGCAAATGATTCTCACAAGGAAAGCAATGGAAAGCAACTTTAATTTTCGTAAAATATCCAATTGATTCTTGCCATAGATTCTCAAAGTGTCCTTAAAGGTTTGGCGAATTCTACTTATTTTTGCCCCCCCCCCCCCCCCCCCCCCATAATGTGACACTTTGGCTTATCACTGGTATCTGGTAAAGTCTCAGCTGCCTATACAGGCAGCGAAGATTGTACTAGGAACCAATCGTCGGCTGAGCGCTAGAATGTATTATGTCCCAGAGGGGAGTGCTAGAATGTTCTATGTCCCCATGTGGGGCATAGAACATTCTAGCACGCAGGCGACGGAATGCCAATGCACCGTAACAAGCTCACCCAAACTCTGTATGATTGAACACGTATTCTACACGTACACATAGCACAAGGCATTCACCAAAAGTGGAGGTAGGGTCTATGGGTTAACCTCTAGTGAAACTGAGGTTTGTTTTTTTTACTATGGGATATGAACCGGTTGAACAATGGTATAACAGTACTACCAAATTCTAAATTATTCAAGAACTGAAAATTGTTTCTCGCTGCAGAGTTCACGGGAATTAAAACTGATTCTCGCGATTCGTGACAAATTTTAAGACCCGGTTTCCCCAATTAATCTCAAACGTTTTTATTACACTGTCGTCCATGAAAATAACTTCGATCTCCGCAGAAATCATTCTTCTTTGTAACTCAAGATGCATTTTCTCTCAACATACGGAACGTAACAACGAACCAACAAAAAATTCGACTTTATCCCCTTCAAAGATTTGTCGAACTTTCGGCACAATCAGTTTTAAGGATTTTTAGAAAAAGTAAACAATTTCATGGTTGCTTAGAAATATGAACCTAGTAGGTTTGTGTTTACTTAATTAAAAGATGTCAAAACGCAGATTTTATCTTATTATCATTGGAAACTCTTTTGACTCCTTGTGGGAATCTTGGCAAGTGGAGCGGGGGTGTTTACTGTGGTAAACATGTTTTTGTTTTACTAGCAAAATAGTGTTAACATCACAAGTGGTCGTGACATTTACTAAACATTTACTAAAAGGCTGTCCTCATACAGAATCAGTTCGCCCCCTGGGTGCACCTGGACGACATCTGGAAGTCTGAGACTGCTGGTAGCGCCTTGGTGCGCTCATGGGACGAATTGCTACACGGAATTCACAGCAGGTTCATGGAATATAGGTTTGTAAAATTCTAACCGCACCCCATACCCACCTCACTATAATTCACCTACCAACAATACCATTAATATAGGGACACCCCTTTATGTACATTGTATCCCTCTACACTTTACCTGCTCCATTGTCCTCATTCTAATTGTTTGATGATATTTTATTTGCTGTACCTCATGTACCATAAATATGGTTTGAGCGTAATAAAGTGAAGTTGAAAGTTGAAGTCAATTGAAAAGGCGCTATAAATTTGGAGCTATAAGTTTCAGCGCACATGCCGGCAGATTGTGCACGACTTAATATAGGAATGCTCATATTTGGGCTCAAACATGTTTCTGAGTATGCTGATACCCATAGTGGCTTTATTGACGAAGATATTAACTTAAATCTACTATGATCAATCCAAAATGGCGCCCTTAACTGCTTGCGAAGAGTTGTCGTTCATGTTTTTCGAATAAAACTGTCCATTTTTAAAGAACAGTTTGGATACAGTATATGACAAGAACATGTAAAAGACAGCACTTTTATAAATATTATGTGACCATCCCTCAATGCGTGTTTAAAGTGGGGAATTTCCGTTCTAAGAAGAGGAATACATTGGGTTACATGTGTGCACAGTCTCCTTCAGGGCTATGACGTGAACTACCCAAGTCGCAGAAGCTAATTCGTGTCACTCACTTAAGATTCTTGAATATTTAACTCAATTATGATGTCAACTCCAAAATTGTGTTTCAGTTAGTTTTCAGTACTCTCAAATTCTGAACTATTTTAGAACTGGAAATTGATTCTCACAGCAGAAGTTCGCGAGAATCAAAACCGATTCGCACGAATCCGGACAGATTTTAAGGTTTGACAACATTTCACTGATTTCCTCGTTGTAATGAGATGTTTTCTCGTTATAACGAGATGCTAAATTGTTATAACGAAAACATGCTAAGTCGTTATAATGAGATGTCTTCTCGTTATGATGAGAGTATGACGAGATGTATTCTCGTGATAATGAGATGTTTTTTTTTGTTATAACGAGATGCTAAATCGTTATAACGAGATGTTCTCTTGATTTTGCGAAATGTGTTCTTGTTATTATAATGAAACGCTAAGTTGTAATAATGGGAGATGAAAAATAACCCAACATCCTAAATCAACTGACATAGGAAGGGAGCCTCCAAATAAATTTATTTAGAACATCATGTTCTAATTTATATTAAGAGTGATTTCTCTAAATCCGTCAATAGACTACTAGGATGAAAACCTGTATCAGAAACCATTTATTCGCTCAACCATGCGCCGTGCTTACACTGTATGTATTCACCTTGTGTCTTCTCAAAAAGTTATTTTCGAGTTTTTCGCAGAAATTAATCACAAAAGAGTAAACAAAATCCTATTTTATTTTCATTAACCCTTTACCCAAGGAATCGCCCACATCCGCCCGCGTAATATGCAAATTCAGCAGCTGAAAATATATTATTTTTCGAAAAATTTCAACAAAACCATATCATGTGACCCCTCTTTGGAACGAGCTCGTCGAGCTCGTTCCAAAGAGGGGTCACGTGATATGGTTTTGTTAAAAATTTTTGAAAAAATTGAAAAAAATTGATATTTAGAATAATAAATTTTGAAATCGTCTGCCTTGGGTAAAGGGTTAATCAGCAATAGGGTGTGAACTCCAAAATGTCATCTGCAATTTTCTCTGTCAATTTTAAGAAGAATGGATTATATATAATCCATTTATTAAACTTATAACAGTTCGAGAAATTAGCACGCATGAGATGATGTATTTTCACTACATCACTATCTTCCAGGCAGCGCGCGACAGTTGCTCGCCGTTGCTCGGTAGTTCTCTCCGGGTACACCGCCTTTCTCCACCCGAAAAACTGTCACGGTCATGGTTAGCCATTGTGCAGAAATATGTGACCTTAAACACCAATAAATAAATAAACCAGGCAGCGCGAAGAAAACCGTATAATGTGCGTGGGCGGTAGGGGAAAGGGGTTATGTGGTATACCTGGTTTATCCCAACTGTATGGCAATGGCGGCTAGTATGTCGGAAGATAGCTGCGGTCACATGGACACATATTTAAAAGGATGTCTCTTTCTTTCTTCTGTCGCAAAAGGCGCTGTTCATTCACCCCATCGTCCCAAAGTCCCTTTCCGTGGGCGTTAAATTGTAAGTTGGAGATGGAAGAAGCAGTTTGAACATGTGTGTGTTTGACTTGGGTGTGAACTATTCAGATGGGGCGGGGGGGGGGGAGGTAGTAGCAGGTCCTGCAACCATTTTGAGGGTACAGTTAAAACTAGAAGTCCTGTCACGAACTGTGCGCTTATCTAGGCTTAATTGCGCGTAGGAATTGCGCGCAATTGCCATATCGAATGGCATCCAAAGCACGGCAAGTGTTCCAGGTTACTCATAGCAAACACAGGCAATGTTAACCGGAGGTCCGTTGGCTGAAACATTATTTATGCACAGACCATATGCCCAGAATTTGATAGCCTTACTATGGCCATAACGCGTATATTAACTCGCAGATCGACGCGCTATTTGTGCGCATTTCATGACAGGACTTCTAGTTTTAACTATAGGCACAAAATGCACGCACTGAACTGCGTTGGTGCTTTGTATTATTGAAAAATATGAATGCAGAGAATCAAACGGGATAGTCAGGGTAATTTGAACAATATACTCCCTGAAATGCCATTTCCGTGCATCTGAGAAAAAACTTTGATGTATTTTGGTGTTAACCTTTTATGGGCAGGGACTTGAGCTGGGCGGTATTTAAATATGAAGTACAGTGTCGGTACGGCATTTTTAGAATGGTTTCCTTCGGTATCGAACGGTATTTGGTGTCAACAACATACACGCACCCATGCCGATACAAATATCAAATGGTAGTTATGGTTTTCTTCTACCCAGCTGTAGTTCACTGTTTTACAGCAGACAACGCTGCCAAAGTGTCGAAACGTTAGAAGCTACACAGGCATTCGCAATCGGTGATTTGATGTAACAAAAAAGCTGAGAGAAAATCCGCCCCCCCCCCCCCCCCGGGTTTTCTCTCAGTTTCTTTGTTACATTAAGTGACCTGTTGTGGCCGCCTTTAGAAGTATATAGTCTCTGCGATCATCTTGTCAGGAATTTTGCGTAATGTTCTGTTGTTTGTCCTTTTATTTTTTAACTAATGTCGAGAATATTTTTCAATACCGAAATTTCAGTATTTTGAGATTCTCTCGGTACGGTAAATTGGTTTTGGCTCGATACCGATATCGAACGGTTTTTGAGGTATACCGCTCGCCTCTATCAGAGACACCCCCCAAAATTCGACTGCAGCTGCCCCGTCTCCAATTCTATAAGCAATTCCATGCTGTTATGGCCTGGAACCAGACTCTTTAAAGAGCCCAGAGTGATTCGCCGTGACCTAGTTAGACAGTTACTAATAACGTTATTGAGAAAATGTGTGATGAGAATGTAGGATCAGAAATTAATGGCATGCGGCGGTCGGAAGAAAGAAACTGGATCCATAAGAATGAGTTCATTCCAACCATTTTGCGAATCAGTTAGCGCAATTGAAAAGCTGAAAGTTTCCATACCTTTTGATCAGTTTGTTCACGTGTCTGACAAGCACTCACATCACCAATCTAATTCTATTTGGAATTCAACGCTGTTATGTGCTATTTGTTTATATGTACTTTTCGTGGAGTTTGCGCGCAGACTACCGTTGATGTAATGTGATGTCATTTTATTCACAAAGATACAGATATCCTTTCGTGATTCGATCATATATATTCCAGTCAAGAAGTATTTAATTGACATTGAAACCATGTAGATACTAACACAATTAGTGGAATTCAGCGGCATCATCATAAAAATACGGCTGTGGTGAGTTTTCGTTCCCAATGATACTGTCATCAAACATTCGGCAAAATCAAGTTTCAGTTGAGCAACATTTCTTCTGCTGAATGGAAGAAAATAAATATTTATGATATTTTTATTTAGGTTCGATCGTCTGTGATATCGTGCCTCGAGTTCCAATGTGTTCGATGTACCTACTGTTACACAGAACACATTGAAACTCGGAAGACGATATATCAGTTGGTCTGTGGGATCTGCAAACATCATCAGACCAACTGAAATATTCCAGATGACTGAATTTAAATATAGGCGATGGACTGGTTCTAGGCTGTAACAACAACGAATTCCTTGCGAAAACTGGTGACCTAGGTGCGTGGTAGTCTGAATGCCAGTTTTTTTTTTATCGAGGTTCTTTCCTATCGAAGTTTTTTTAAAAAGTCTCCAAATGGACATCTTTCTTCTCCATTTAGGCTATTTTATGATGAGCGTTAACATCCATATCGACTGACTGAGGTCCACCCCAGGACGTATTGATTTTTCAAACACTTTAGTTTCCGATTTCCTATTCCAGTTACAATGAGGTCTTCTGTAAACACCCCTCTCTCCTTTATAAACACTCTTCTCTATTGTCACCGTAGATACTGTATTTACAGAGTCTATTAGGAACTTCAGAAATTGAACTCTGTGGGAAACCATTTGCTCAATATCATCCGTCGTTTTGTTGCGTTAATTATAATGTATTAAGAATGATACATGCTTATTCGCAAACATTGCATAATACCAACTACATACAACAGTAGCATATTTGATCTATATTATATAACAAGTAAAAAGTTGGCACAGCCAACAGATGCTCCCCGAAATGTAAATTTATGGAAGCATCACACTGATTTTTTTCAAACGCAGAACTGTGAAATGCTTTAAGCCATATTAAAAAAAAATACAAAACAAGGGTAACAGCACATGGTAAACATTTATTAAATCTCATTGGGAAGGAGATTAAACTGGCCTTTGAAGGCAGGTCAGTGCTTAATTAGGGTAAATGTTTAAGGTGGTTTGATCATACATGCCCTGGGCATTTAATAATGTATTGATAATAAGAAATTTTTTACCACATTATCATTTTGCCACATTTTAAGGGGCATGACCCTGGAACAATAAATGCTATAACGGCTGAAATCGAACGTGGCCCACTTCTCGAGGTAGTAATAAAGTCGCAGAATTATAAGGCCGAACATCAAAGTGAACTGGCGTTATTATCCGGAAACCATTGATTTCACCACGCTGCGACTTTTCAAGGGACATTACTCCGGAAAGGTAAGTACAATAACAATCGAACTTGACCTGCACTTCATGGTACACAGTAATGTTGCAAAAGTATAAAGTCGTACATCAAAGCTAACTGGGGACCTCATTTTGCAGATGACAGTCTGCTTATTTTCTGGCTTGGTATCTGGTAAAGTCTTACTTGATTCCACATGCAGCGAAGATTTTACTAGAAACTAATACCATTGTACTGTAACAAGCCCACCAAAACTCTGTATGACTGAACAAGTATTCTACACGTATACATAACACAAGGCACTCACCAAAAACTGAGGTAGGGCCTTAAGGGGTAACCTCTAGTAAAAATGAGGTTTGTTTTTTTACAATGGGATATGTACCGCTTGTATTCACAATTGTATAACAGTTCTACCAAATTCTAAATTATTCAAGAACTGAAAATTGATCAAAACTGTTTCTCGCGATTCAGGACAATTTTTGAGACCTGGCATCTCCACTCTCCTCAAATGTTTTCATAACACTGTCGTCCATGAAAATAACTTCGATCTCTGCAGAAACCGGTGTTCTACATATAACTAAAGATGCATTTTCTCCGCAATATTACCCAACATAACAACGAACCATCAAAAGATTCGACTCTACCCACCTTCAAAGATTTGTTGAACTTTCGGCACAATCAGTTATGTGACATTAAGACAAAGTAACACAGTAGTAGCATGTCTCGTATGTTCGGGGCAATATTGGCAGGATCTCATGTGACGTCATAGTCACGTGACCTAACGGCGCCATGTTGTGTTGTCATGGTAACCCGCGTGCGCGGCCATCTAGTGACGTCACCCCCATAGTGATACGTAGTGTTAGTGTGCATGCGCAGCTCGTGTTGTTAGGCGGATACGTGTTTCCGTCGTCCATTTTGTATACTGGAGGCCGCCATCTCGGTTTCTATGGTAGCACGTGGTTGCTATGTTACCCAATTTTTCTGCAATAGGGCTGGGTATGTTCGGAGGGTATGTGCGATTAAATCGGAGTTAATCAAATTACCACAAACAACCCGAAAATCCCTCCAAATCACCAAAATCCACCCCCAAATCACCGAAATTGACTTTATTTGATACGGATTTCCCATCTTATCGGCTTAGTACGTAGTGCTATAGTACCGAGAGGGTACTGGGGGGTGTGTTCGTTTGACGTGGAGTAATGTTCTGGTTCGGATTTTCCTAGTTGTTACTATATTTAGCAATTTCTGGTCTATTCTTGTTAGTTCTGACCTTATTCCAAGTACTCTTGTTGTTTCATTTATCTAGATCATTTATATAACTAACCAATCAGAGATTGCTTGATTTCCCATAACCCATATGCAGAGTTATCTCCCTTCAGTATAATAAAAACCTATATCCAATGGCCATATCTTATGGAGTCCCTTATTGTGAAACGTCTCTGGTTATGGAATCCCTTTTTGTCGTATGAGGCCATGAGGGCTATGTAAAAGCCCTCAATGAGTCCTCATATATTATGCCTCATAGCCTCATTGAATTTTGAGGTTATGAGGACCATTAAAAATCCCTCAATGAGGTAAAAATTACTACGACTCTTAGCCTCATTTCAGTATTTGAGTATACCTATGGCCTGGTATTGTATTATTCGAGGATATCTATCGAGGATACCTTTTGGAAAAACCCTTTTTTGTCGTATGAGGTCATGAGGGTTATATAAAAGCCCTCAATGAGTCCTCATTTATTATGCCTTATAGCCTCATTGAATTTTGAGGTTATGTGGGCCATTAAAAATCCCTCAATGTGGTATAATTTACTACGACTCTTAGCCTCATTTCAGTATTTGAGGATACCTATGGCCTGGTATTGTATTATTCGAGGATACCTATCGAGGATACCTTTTGGAGAATCCCTTTTTTGTCGTATGAGGCCATGAGGACCATTAAAAATCCATCAAAGAGGTATAATTTACTACGACTCTTAGCCTCATTTCAGAAAAAGGGATTCCACAAATGGGATTCCAAAAAAGGGATTCCACAAATGGGATTCCAAAAAGGGATTCCACAAATGGGATTCTGTTTCCATCTTGTCGCCAAAGCTCCAAGGCCACTATAGGTCTATGATCTATATGTCCTATTATTGGCTTCTACAGCAGTCTTGTTCCATTGCGGCCTTGTACCAGTACTATTGGCTTCTGTTATTCTGACCCATATCTCATCTATTACTTCCTAGCTATACCTATCTCAGTCTCGACTATAACATTGATCAAGGTTGAATCAGATTTCCCCTGTATACATATAAGGCATTCCGTAATTGAGATTCCTATCCGAGTCCATAAAATTTGGATTCCATGATTTGACATCAAGACTCGAGGGTATGGAAAGGGATTGATACCGCCTAATTCAACAATACTACAAGACTCTGAACAGATACAACCAACCACTATAAAACAATAAAGGTACATATCCAACAGAACCAAGATCGAAGTAATATAACAAAGTGAAAGAATGTCAAACTAGTCAGATTGATCGAACTAGTTGGACAGACTGAACAGATTTGATCCAACACAACTACGATTGAACTATTCGAATAAAGTCATAGTGAACGAAGATCCAACACAATCAAGATGGAAAGGAACAGAACAAAGAGAACAAAGATCCAACACAACCAAGATCGAAGTGAACTGACCCAAAGAAGGTATCGAAGTGAATTGACCATAACAAAGTTTTCAACTGAATGAACTATAACCCCTAATTATAACACAGTGTAAACCCCTTTGAACTGAGTGAACTATATTTTTGAACCATAACCTAAATAAATATTAACACCCTTTGAACTGAACACAATTTACAGCCTGAATGAAAATATAACGAAGGTGATCTGAATTTTTAACCTACAACCCATTGAACTGAATTCTTCTAATAGGGAAAGGGAATACCCTCGACTGTATAATGTCAAATCACGGAATCCAAAATTTACGGACTCGGATAGGAATCTCAATTACGGAATGCCTTATATGTATACAGGGGAAATCTGATTCAACCCTGATCAATGTTATAGTCGAGACTGAGATAGGTATAGCTAGGAAGTAATGGATGAGATATGGGGCAGAATTACAGAAGCCAATAGTACTGGTACAAGGCCGCAGTGGAACACGACTGTTGTAGAAGCTAATGATAGGACAGATAGACCATAGACCTATAGTGGCCTTGGAGCTTTGGCGACAAGATGGAAACGGAATCCCATTTGTGGAATCCCTTTTTTGAATCCCATTTGTGGAATCCCTTTTTGGAATCCCATTTGTGGAATCCCCTTTTCTGAAATGAGGCGAAGAGTCGTTGTAAATTATACCTCATTGAGGGATTTTTAATGGTCCTCATGGCCTCATACGACAAAAAAGGGATTATCCAAAAGGTATCCTCGATAGGTATCCTCGAATAATACAATACCAGGCAATAGGTATCCTCAAATACTGAAATGAGGCTAAGAGTCGTAGTAAATTATACCTCATTAAGGGATTTTTAATGGTCCTTATAACCTCCAAATTCAATTAGGCTATGAGGCATAATAAATGAGGACTCATTGAGGGCTTTTACATAACCCTCATGGCCTCATACGACAGAAAAGGGATTCTCCAAAAGATATCCTCGATAGGTATCCTCGAATAATACAATACCAGGCCATAGGTATCCTCAAATACTGAAATGAGTCTAAGAGTCGTAGTAAATTATACCTCATTGAGGGATTTTTAATGGTCCTCATAACCTCAAAATTCAATGAGGCTATGAGGCATAATATATGAGGACTCATCGAAGGCTTTTACATAGCCCTCATGGCCTCATACGACAAAAAAGGGATTCCATAACCAGAGACGTTTCACAATAAGGGATTCCATGGGATATGGCCATTGGATATAGGCTTTTATTATACTGAAGGGAGATAACTCTGCATATAGGTTATGGGAAATCAAGCAATCTGATTGGTTAGTTACATAAATGATCTAGATAAATGAAACAACAAGAGTACTTGGAAAACTAACAAGAATAGACCAGAAATTGCTAAATATAGTAACAACTAGGAAAATCCGAACCAGAACATTACTCCACGTCAAACGAACACACCCCCAGTACCCTCTCGGTACTATAGCACTACGTACTAAGCCAATAAGATGGGAAATCCGTATCAACTAAAGTCAATTTCGGTGATTTGGGGTGGATTTTGATGATATGGAGGGATTTTCGGGTTGTTTGTGGTAATTTGATTAACTCTGATTCAATCGAACATACCCTCCAAACATACCCCGTCCTATTGCAGAAAAATTGGGTAACATAGCAACCACGTGCTACCATAGAAACCAAGATGGCGGCCTCGAGTATACAAAATGGACGACGGAAACACGTATCACCCTAACAATACGAGCTGCGCATGCGCACTAACACCACGTATCACTATGGGTATGGCGTCACAAGATGGCCGCTCACGCGGGTTACCATGACAACACAACATGGCGCCGCTAGGTCACGTGACTATGACGTCACATGAGTTCCTGCAATGTGATCCTGCCAATATTGCCCCACACATACGAGACATACTACTCACAGTTTCATGGTTTCTTGGAAATATGAAACAAGTGAATTTGTGGTTACTTCATTCAAAGATGTCAAAATGCAGAGCTTAACTCATTCTCGTATGAATCTCTTTCAGTTCCTTCTGGGAATCTCGGTAAGTGGAGCAGTGGGTGTTTAGCGTAGTAAACACATTTTTGTTTTACTAGCAAAACAATGTTCATTTAAAAGGGCGCACTAAGTTAGGAGGTATAAATTTCAGCTCACGTGACGCCAGATTGTGCACCACTTATTATAGGAATTCCCATATTAGGGTACCAACACGTTTCTGGATATACTAATACCTATAGCGACTCCAGTGATGAAGGTAAAAACTTAAATCTACTATGAACAATTCAAAGTGGCATCCCTAACTACTTACGAAGATTCGTTGTTCATGTTTTCCGAATAAAATTGTCCATTTTAAAGAATTGTTTGGATACAATATGTATCAAGAACACGTAAAATACAGCACTTTTATCATTATTTTGTGACCACTCCAAGATGCGTGTTTAAAATTTAGGAATCGCATTCTAAGAAGGGGAATACATTGGATTACATGAGTCTGGAGTCCTCTTCAGTGTCAAGCCGCGTACTCCCCAAGTCATAGCAGTTAATTCCGTATCTCTCGCTTATAGTTCATGAAACTTTAACTCACTTTTGATGTCGGATCGAGAACTGGAAGAGTTTCAGTTCGATGTCCGGTATTATTCAACTTGAAGGGCTAATTCCAATGATTACTTGGCTAAAGCCTTAAATCATAACCCCACGACGGTCCGCATTCGTCCACTTAATTTGCAAAAAAAAAATTGTCGAAATATTTCAACAAAAAGCTATCATGTGACCACCCCATTGGAACGACATGGTTCCAATGAGGGGTAACGTGATATGATTTTGTTAAAATGTTTTGAAAAATATTGAATAAAAAAATAATTAAAATAAAAAATGTTGATGCCGTTTGGGGGTTAGAGGGTTAATCCTTTATCTTATTGGAATAGATTATTGCCGAAGCACCGTCAATGGGTAACATAATCACTTCAAACAAGAGAATGTGAAATACATGTACTGCGCCGAAGAAGTGTCTTATTGTCATCAGCATTACCGACCAATGATATAAGTAAGAGGGCGCGGCGGCTCTGGTTTTAGGGCATTTGACTTCAAACCGAAAGGTCCATCCTTCGATTCCCACCAGCGGTTACTGCATTGTGTCCTTGGACAGGATACTTAATCTCGATTGCACATGTGCGAACAAGGTGACGCTGTGTACTTAGACGTACTGCACGTCTAGGGTGCACTTGCCTTCAGCCAATATTAACCTTGCTTGTGAGGGGTTAGTACTTCGGGGGATTTAACAGTTGCTCGTCGTTGCTCGGTAGTTCTCGACAGGTACTCCGGCTTTCTCCATCCGTAAAACTGTCCAAAACAAGGTGCCACTGGCTGTCGCAAGTGTCGTTAAAACCCAATAAATAAATAAATGTAAACAACTTGTGGAGATGGGTAAAAAACATGGCAAAAGACATAACTGAGAGGCATTCCGAACTTGGCCGTCATTAAATTTATATGCAAAATCCAAGTTCACCTTTCCTGATTATTTTGTGGATCTCAGTACGTACCGTTTGAACTGTTCGACACAATCAGAATCCAGCAAAATTTGCTTTCGGTATACCTTTTGGACTTGATCTCTTAATTACGAACATGGATTTGAATGTCATCTCTTCCAAATACAGGTTTTATGAGAATATGTTATATGCACATTCAATTTTGTTGCCATTACTTTGCCGTACAGTAACAAAGATGATATCTATCCTGTAGAGGATGAGCACCGGGTCGGTAATTGGAAAGAAATCTTCTGACAATATTCTTTGGGTGGACGACGGCCGATCGAAGATGACTGATATTTCTAGCTTTAGAAAATCAGTAAGTTCATCAATCGTTATTATTTATTTATGTATTTATTGGTGTTTAAGATCACATACTTATGCACAATGACTAATCATGACCGTGACAGTTTTACGGGTGGAGAAGACATGCGCACCATCAACGTGCAGTACGCCTTAGTTCACGGCGTCGTCGTGCCCCCATGTGGACATTCGGGGTTAAGCGTCTTGCCCAAGGACACAACGCGGGAGTCCGAATCGATCGCTAAGACGGTCACCCATCCGAGGATTAACTGAGTCTGTAGGAGCGACATCAACAAAAGACTGACAATGCTCAACAGGAATGAGCATGCCGATACTCTAGAACATGATCTGATCCCGGGCATAATTCATGAGAGCTAACGAACATATTGCCCACAGCAGTAGTGAAGAAGCTGATGCTTTAATTGTAAAATATGCCACAAACCTTGCAACCGATTGGAAGGCAGTTGTAATTGTGTCGGATAATACCGATGTCTTGATTCTTTCCGTTCACTAAACGGAAGACTAGCATGGCTGACCTCAACTTTAGATCAGAAGCACGCCAGGGGCACACGAGTGGCGATGTGTGGGACATTTACGTTATTGTTGAAAATTAAGAAACGTATCTTTTATTCGTTCGTGCATGGTTTGGATGTATATCACATCCGCAACATATGAACACAGACAGACACAGCTTAACAAGCTTGACAATTCTTCGGAAATACAGCAGATATCGAGTGTGTCACAATGTCACTGTCTCGCAAGATGAAGTTGGCAATAGTGGTGTTACATTGTTTGTGAAGTTATATTCTGAAAGGGAGTTTGATACATTGAATCGACTGGGGTTCTCGAGGTTCATGAACATGATAACAAAAAGAAAAATCTACGATCAAGTATCAGAAACTGCCACCGATTGTACATGCAGAACACTTCTACAACCTGCCAGTTCACTTACAAACTGTGGCGTGGAAATATCTCAGTAATATCATGGACCCTGAGAAATGGGGTTGGGAACTACAGACTGACTAGGACGCAGCGCCTGACAGTCTTCAGAAATTCGTCCGTTGAAACTGCAAAATGGCATCCATGAACCCTCGTGGAAAAAATGTCTGTTGTTGGAAGAACTTGTTTTGGATGCGGTACAATGACAGTTTTCTTGGAATCTTTAGGATTTTTTTAGATGACACTGAGAAAGGACTCAATGTAGTTATTTCATTACGGCCAGTATGCTGCCTTCTAAAATATCCTCAAATAGTGAACTCGATCGTAAGATAAGAATCTTTTAAGAGTGTTTTCTAAATATTTTTCATCAAATCTAGTCATGGCTACTATGAAGCAGCCATAAGTAGATTTGATGAAAAATTCATCTCAATTTAATTCAAAAAATCATAGGTGAACAAATCCCTTTAATTTACAAGGAGCAAATTTTATTAAATGTTCCCAAAACATACTTATTTTACTGACAAGAGTAATCCTGTCCCGGCAAGATTATCCGGCAGCAGCATGCAAGGAGTTAATTTGTGTTATACAGAGTCTACATACGTTCCAAAACTCAGCGTTTGTAAAGCAAAAAATGATCCTTTTTCTAAGCGGGAAATCAAATCCTTTAAGAGCGATTTTGTAGACGCTGTTTTTGAGACAGGTCAAAATTGCTGCATAATATTTAGGACGAGAAAATATAGGCAACTGATAATTTCAAACAGTCATTTAGTTTTATTTCCAGAAAAATATCACCTGAAGGGTTGATAAGAAACTACCTTATCAAAGGACAAATTACGCAACACATTGCGTGAGACATTGGTTCATAAATATTCTTCAGTTACACAGAAGACAAACATTCAATATTGCCGAAGAACATATTTATTATTGTTGGGTATAAAACAAAATGTACATTGTTGTCTACTCTGTGGGAATGTCTATCATCATCCATCAATGTTTCATTGCAAATCGTCCCCTGAGTTCCAATCTGTTCTATGGCCTACTGACACATAGAACACATTGGAACACATGGTGCGAAATGTTGTTTTGGGGTTTGTCACATGTCCACGATTAAATGGTAAATGTAACGACTCGTCAAGTTTGGTACATTTCCAACTGTTTATTGGCGGAATGCCAAAGACTTTGTTTTGCATATTGTTTAATACAATATCAATCTTAGTAAAACACGCATGACAAATTTCGTTATTGGAAGTGATTTTCTGGGAAGTTCGCTTCTCTTAATTTTCTAAAGCTGTCAGTAAATGTAACACTGAAGATATAGGAATTTAATATAAAAATTGGAATTTCGAAATGTTAGCGAAGTTGTATCATCGATGTCCGCTTCATTTCACAAACGTCTTGCATTTTCCTGCAGAGTACAATAAAAATACAAAAGCGTGCATTTTACATTTTTTTCCAAATCGGTTTGAACTTTTGACTGTTATTCTCTGTTGAAACCCATTTTAAAATAAGAAGACGGCACTTTCATCATCGTTTGATGTTCTGTAACTATTTTCTGTTCATAATATGAAAATTATGCGCGTCGTAACTTATAATAGAGACACCGTCCTTTCCGTTAATACAAAAGTTTAGGAGATAAGATTTGCTCATTTTTTTTCATGGGAAGCGTAAAAACATGCGAATTACTGTAAAAACACACTCGCTAAACGAACAGTCAAAGTGGACGCTTACTTCGACTTGGTAGGTGTGATACTGATAGATATTCTTAATGGCTGATTACCTTAATGTAGCTGCTTTTAATCAGCTAGCCATAAAAAACATGTTTCCTTTTGTAACGTTTAATAAACGAAATCAACGGAGAGTTCGAGACCTTCTGTTATTTTCGATTATTAAAACTAATAAAAGGAGACTTGGGTTTTATTTTGCATTGATGTCATAGGAGTTTTCTCAACGATTACTTGTTTTTTAATTGGACCTTTCTCGTTCGTCTAATAATTTCAAGGGAGATAACTTAATCGAAAGTAAATTTTTATAAAGATATCAGTCAGGTATAGAAGTCTGATCGTCACGAAAGTGAATGTGTTCTACTCGCCATGCATAATGAGTCTTATTATGCCTGTGAAATGGGTTTAGTATCTAGCCCAAGCACTTTGGCAGAGGAAGCGATCAAGATTGCTCGGGAGTGATTTCAGCCATTCCCAACGATAATTATTTTCCATCAAGTGTAGAGGCGGGACCTTCTTGTTCACTGAAGAATTAAACGTTATTACACACCTATCATTTTTCCTCCAGTTCCATACTTACAACAAATCCGTACTGAGCACGTGTTTCAAATGGATGTCCGTTGAAAGACTATTTTTTCACTAGCCATCATTTCTCTACCAAAAGAAGTAACCGCAGCCCATTTTCGTAATCGACTAATCGAAACGTCGCATTCGGACACAGATCAATTCGGAATCTGCGGTGACAGACGATAAATCGAACGTTTCGGTCAATAAATTACAAAGAGTTTTTCAGTTTGAAATTCTCTGTGTGTGATGTTTGAATTTTTAAATGAATGGACCATGTATCCTAGAGGCTTGTAATAAACACAGAAGGCCACGATGTGTGTATGCATTCGTCAACACTGCACTGTGTCTCCCGTTCTATCCCTGCGGGCTGGCAATCCTGTCGTATTGACGAACGCATTCACACCTGACGTTCTGAGAACATGCACTCGGACATGTTCTGTATGGTTCATTAGGATTCCTCACCATCGAGATCCAGGAGTCGTGGCTTTGTTGAAGTCTGACGGTTTGAAAATTACAAGCAAGTAACGAGTACTGCCAACCAGGGAAAGGTTTCTGGAAGACGACTGTCCTTATAGTGTAGGCTTTTCTTTGATATCATCCATTTGAAGATATTAACTTTCGAAGGAACACCTGACTTTGACAAAATCTGCAGTCTAAGAACAGGTACTTTAACGTACGATCAAGAAGAGGTCATGTGCACAAAAGACAAATTAGCGTGGCAGTGGTCTCTAGTCCTGACCTAGCTGCCTCTAGAGGCCGCCAAGGATTGGCTAGAAGCACTGCTAAACTGTTCGTGTCAGAAGGCGTGGTGTAGTAGAGAGACTGGAAAATTACCCAGCCCTTTAGGGTTAAAAGAAACTTTGTATTTGCCCCTTTGATTTATTGTGCGAACACTAATTTTAGAAACCCTGAGTTTATCAAGATTTTCTCGATGGACATTGTCCATTTCGTATTAGTGTTCAAGCTGGTCCGAAATTGTTTGGTGCCAAATAAACAAATGGAATCCGATTGTAAATGAGAACAAATTAGCCATGTATCATCGGCAGTGCTATGCATGGAGATGGCACCTTGTTACATTTCACATACGATGTTATAATCGAGTATTTCCTGGGTGTTATAAGTATTTAGTTGTAAAATATACCACACAAATGATAAAAATATTGATGATCAAAAATAAATAAATAAATGAATAAAAAAAAGAAAATAAATAAATAAAGTAAAAGGCCCCTAATAACGTTTACAAAACTATTTCATGATCATTTCCGCAGTTTATTCACTCCAAATAAACTACAGCAAATAATTTATTATCTTCCAGAGGGGTGGGTTATGAAAACAATTAAGCAAGATAAAAAAGATTGAGCAACAAAAAAAATATTTTGATAAGAATCAGATTAAATGGATAAAATGTTAAATCTGTTAAGAAAGAGACATGATTGCATATTTTGACAGGTGTGAATTCTGTCTCGCCTGAGTTGTCAGACAGCGATTTACTTTCCAAAAGTATATTTTTCGTGCCAAACACCTTTTTTAGTGCAGTTGGTCGCATTGGCACCAGACATCGTGAAAACCTTATTTACAATTCGGGTTGGCCTCAAATCAACAGGCTTACTATGTTTAGAGAAAGGTCAGTCAGTGCGGGTTCCATCTCTGTGAAAGTGGAACACGTTATTAAATTTCCATGCATTCTCTTTTCCTATCCAGTTAATAGATCAATTTACCTTGGACACAGAACCAGGAATACCTCTCACAGTCTCACACTCTTATAGATCGGGTATATAATTTGTAATAGTCTTGATAACAAACGTCGTACTGGGTTGCAACAAATGCTCGGGACATACATTCTGCAACACATGGCCAATTCTTCTTGTGACACCAACTGGTGACACGGATGGAAATATATTCAAGACGTGACGTCAGATTTTACCGCGCAGGTATTCGGCCTCTGCGCATTGTTCGATACGCCTGGTTCAACAACATGGATGAAATAGATTCTTGTTATTTTAGTAGATAGAAACGAGACTGTGTCCAACAATTTTTTGGATCAGTCATCTGCGATATATCCATCGCTACTTTTGAACTACTGTCTTTTATCATACAACTCGTCCGTTTTGTTCACTTCAAAACATTTGATATTTTGTTTTCATATTAATCAGTGATAAATAAATCTTCCCGTCAATTTTATTGGTCAATTTCAAAACTAGACAATTTGATTGGCTGAACAAAATAAAACTGGGCCACATTTTCATAATTTGCATAATTAGATTTGGGAGCTTTCATTGGTCAATTTCAAAACTGGACAATAGGATTGGCTAAACAAAATGCAACTGGGTGACATTTGCATAATTTCAGTAGGGAGAATTTACGTTATCTGTCCTATTTGGGGTGGGTTATATTGTATTAATCTTTTACCTACAAGAAAAACGCCATTCATTTTTTTATATTTTCAGTTTTTGCTTCCAAAACAAAGGTTATGACCCCCTCATTTGAACGATCTCGACGAGCTCGTTCCAATGAGGGGTCATAACCTATGTTTTGGAAGCAAAAAATGAAAATTTTTAGTTATACGAGGATGTTTTTTCCAAGTGCAGTCTGCAACTCAAGTTAGGTGATGGGTTAAAAAGTCATACTAAGTGGCTAATTTGTGCGTGTGTGTGTGTCATGTGATAAATAGAATATGAAATGAGTGTTTTTCTCATATAATATTTATGAAACTCGTCCGAATTTTCCGTTTGGGCTCGCCAGGGGCTCGCCAAAACGGAAAATTCTTAGACTCGTTTCATAAATATTACATGAGAAAACCACTCCTCTATATTTGGGTTAACAAAGGAACAAACTTGCTCCAAAACAGGCCGACATTGTCACACTGACTCACATCAATTATATGAGACGGAGTAAAGCATTCAAGTTACTTGCTGACATACTTGTTTACTTACATGATTATCATACTGTATCGGTAGCTGGAAATGGTCATTCTTAACCCCTTAACCCGTTGCGGGTAGCAGACGATACTTGCAAAATAAATTCATGAATTACTAAAATTTTTCAATTTTTGTCTCAAAATCATAGCTTATGATCCC
Source organism: Pictodentalium vernedei (assembly GCA_031216915.1). NCBI lineage: Eukaryota > Metazoa > Mollusca > Scaphopoda > Dentaliida > Dentaliidae > Pictodentalium > Pictodentalium vernedei. The sequence continues at coordinate 154,083,869 of CM062292.1, forward strand.
TCATTGGAACGAGCTTGTTCCAATGAGGGGTTGGTTATACGCTATGCTTTTGAGACAAAAACTGAAAACAAAAAATTTGAATGGAGATTTTTGTAAAGTATATAGACCTAGTCGGTTTTGGTTGTTACGTTGGGTAAAGGGTTCATGCTGTAAATCATCAACGGTACGGTAGTTATTCAGATATCTATTTGGACAAGTGATTAATCGGTTAACCAAGTTTAATCCACGTGATTAATCGATCAAGAAAACCCCTTAACCGTTTCAGCTCAAGTATTTTCCACAAATCAGACTGACCGTGGCAATGACAAGGTTAGTGGCTATAAACAGCTAATGCACGTTATTGCACCAAAAAATAGCGGTCGCATGTATCCGCCGGTTGACTCTTAAATCAATATAAATAATCGCACTTTCTTAATAAAGGACCCTGTTTGATCAATGTCCGTGTTCTTGCTTGAAATCAATATCTGCATTCTTTCATCTATCAATAAAATGCAAAGCTTGAATACTTGGAGAAGCATGCTGTACACAAGCTGTTGATTTTATGACAGTGCTTCAAAAATTATATGGAGGTAAATCTGTCTAAAACGGGCCCTTACTAGAAACCTGTCTTCATTGTTGCCAGCAAATAGACATCGAATCTGAATTTCTATATTTGTCCATTGCAGGAGCTTTATACGAAAGTCAGCTCCCCTTAAGTCCCCTAAGCTGTCAGTAAATTTAACGCTAAGAGTATGAGGGTTTCATATATAAATTGAAAGTTTGAAATGTTAGCGAATTTGTATTTTGATGTGAGCATCAATTCACATATTTTCAGGCATTTTTCTGCAGAGTGGAATAAGTATACCGAAGCTGGGTTTTTCCAATTATTTTTCCAATCACTTTGAACATTTGACTTATTCTTTGGTGAAACACTGTCCCGTCATTAGTATAAACGTCTAGGGGAGAGATCTCCAGGGAATAATAAAAACTTGCAAAGTACTACAAAACACATTCGCTAAACAAAGAACCAAAGTTGATACTTAGTACTGGTAAGTGTGTTACTAATAGATATTCCCAATCTCGAATTATCTGTGAACTAGTTGTTTCTAATTAGCATTATATTGCAATAAAAAAGCCAAGTTTCGCTTTGTTACTTTTAATAAAAGAAAACAGCAGACAGCCCAGAGAGCTATCTGTTGTTTATTAAAAGTAACAAAGAAAAATTGGCTTATTTTATGCTGAAGAGATAGGCGTTTTCTCAACAGTTACTTGCTTCTCAATTGGACCGCCCTCGCTCGTATAATAATTTCAAGAGAGATAACTTTATCGAAAGCAGATTTTCATGACGATATAAGTCAGGAATGGAAAACAATGGCGAATGGAATTACAACACTTTTCTAGGTCAAAACTATAAAAAGAAAGAAGAATTGACCTTGAACAAACTATATTGAGGGTCCATTTTGTCCATATTAACGAACCAAAGACTTGTGGGTTTGGATCAGTGTAAGTTGGAATGTCTACCGATGACGGCGCAAAAAGGCCACAATGCTTAATTAACCAGGTCGAACATTTACAGGACCCCCAATAAATCCCACATTGTGAATTATACTGAATGGAAAACATAGCAAAGACAACCTTTTTACGATTGATATGTGTGTGTGTTCAACATTACCCGATGCAATACAGATATCGAGAAATGTTCTAGAAATGTAAGCACGCTATGCAAGAACGAAACTGATTGGTTGTTACGCATTTTAATGACGTTATGACGTCAATCAAATTATTGAGTGGTGGCCGAGTGGATAAGAGCGCTGGTCTCTCATGCCAGAGGTCCCGCGTTCGATCCCCGGCCGGGAAAGTTCTCGAGGTGTCCGAGCACTCTCTTCCAGCATCAATTATGGGGTTGATACTGTCACAGCGTACCGTCCTATCGGGTGGGGACGTAAATGGTTGTCATCTGTGCGGAGAGAGACACACTCCGTGCAGGCCAAAGATCCCTTCCTAGTATTCGAGAAGAGCTAGGCCACGAAGTTGCCGCTATGAAGGTCATCCCATACTCCTACGCCATTGGGCCAAGGAGAGGCGTTATTATAAGCTGCATAACTTGTTCGCCAATCTTGTAAAACCAATAAGATTAAATTAAATTCTTTGACACAAAACAGCATCAAGTAAGGAAGTATACAGAAGTAGTAGTGGCCGGATGAAAATGACACTACCCTATATGCCCCAAATAAAATCGCCACTTTTTGTGGAAGGAACTTGTTGACCGGATTTCCCTAAAAATTCTACAAAAATCTACCATCTTGGTTTTTGTGAGGAGATTTTTTGACCCGATTTCCCTTTATTTATCTAACAATCATATAGATTTTGGCCTGAAAACCACGAGAAACGGTACGTATCACATGATGTGTTCCGATTCCGTATCATATAGACGACTCATTCTGATTCCGTATCATATAGACGACTCGTTTCCGGTAGCGCTACGGGCTATCATAACAGGCACATGGGTACATTCTATGTGCGTTTCGGTGATCGACCGAACATTATGTCCCAAAAATGTTTACCTAACATTTACCTAACATGAAAAGCAGACGACACTTGCAAAAAAAAAAAAATATTGAAAAACTAATTTTATTAATTTTTTGTCTCAAAAACATAGGTTATGACCACTCATTGGAACGAGCTCGACGAGCTCGTTCCAACGAGGTGTCATAACCTATGTTTTTGAGACAAAAAATGAAAAAATAATGGAAATTAATTGGCGATTTTTTAGAATAGCATTGGCCCGTTTTGGCCGTTACGTTGGGTAAAGGGTTAAAATTTAATCTGTTTATGTGACAGAATTGATAGATAAATGAATTATCATGATAATGTGCATGTCCTGTGATTTGTATCAGATTCGAGGTGGTGTCCAGAATGGGATCTCAACGAGCCGGCTTAAATCACAGGACATGCACATTATCATGATAACCTCTATGTATCTGCCATCCGATTTTTGGGGAAAGAATGTTTTGACAAGATTTACCTAGATAATCTATATAATCCATCATCTTGGTTTTTGAAGAGGGATTTTTTGGACAGTTCACACAGGTAGACCTACTTTTTAACAAAACAGGAACAAGAGGACTACAACGCGAAGCGCTGCTTATCCTCTCGCACCCTCCAATTGGGGAGGGGGAGCATAGGTGAGTTTTTCCCCCACATAAAATCACTCTAAATCCGGCCAAACCCATCTCAGAGCAAAATGGGTTTCTTTCGGCCTAACTGACCAAACTGACGCGGGGGGGGGGGGGGCATAGGAGTAATTTCTTTTGGCATCTAATCACTCTAAATCCTTCCAAATACATTTTGAGCAAAGAAAAAAAATAACTAATTGACACAGAGGTGAGGAATGGGGGAGGGGTCGTAGGAGTAAACATTTTTTACGCATGTACGTACTCTAAATCCTTCAAAATGCATTTTAGGACAAAATAAATTTTCCTAACAATGCACCCGCGGGCGGGTGGTTATAGGGGTCAAATTGTTTTCCGCATGTAGTCATTCAAAATCCTTCAAATGCATTTTGAAGAAAATTGCCTAATTGGCACCAGGGGGAGGGGGGGGGGGGGGTAGGCAAGAGCAATAATAATATTGGTCATCGAACTTGAGGTAGACATTGTTCCCAAATAGTTATATACCAAAACAAAGAACTGATATTTGATTACTAATGTTTAAGTTATTCCATAAACAAGCATTACGCGATATTTTTTAACAAACGGCAATAACTCTCATAATTTCATCGAATATCGCTGGTCGTCGAAGCTGACGTAGACATTGTTGCTATAGAGATATATATCGAAAAGAAATGAAAATTTCGAAAAGAAATGAAATCCGGTTTTTATTGTTAAAGTTATGCAATAAACAAGCATTACACTATATTTTTTTATTAAACAAAGGGCAATAATTCCAATAATTTTCATCGGATATCGCTGGTCATCGAACTTGACGTAGACATTGTTTCTATAGAGCCATTTACCGAATAGAATTGAAATTTGTTGACTATTGTTCAAGTTATACCAACAGGCATTAAACGATATTTTTTATTAAACAAAGGGCAATAACTCCCATACTTTTCATCGCATATCGCTGGTCATCGAACTTGACGTAGACATTGTTGCTGTAGAGACATGTACCAAAAAGAAGTGAAATCCGTTAACTATTGTTAAGTTATGCATTAAACAAAGTTCGGACGGACGGACAGACAGACAAATGGGCGGACGCACAGACGAACAGACGGAGCTCCCCGCATCATCCCTCCCTTGAGGAGGGATAATAACACACAGCTCCAGATTACTAGAGCGTTACGTTTCTTTTATAAAGTTTCAAATATCATGCCATATGAATATAATCATACCATATGAGTTATAATATATATAGACAATAAACATATAGTGTGTTTTTATATCTGTGTTATACAACGAGTTGAAATATGGTTTATTTTTTCGAGGCTTCGCCGAGAAAAAATAAACCATATTTCAACGAGTTGTATAACACAGATATAAAAACACACTATATGTTTATTGTTTTTATCTGATAACAAACAGACACCCGTCTCGTGCATCTACCCGACTTATATATGCTTCCCACGGGCCTCCAAAGAAAACCAGTCTACAAGAAAAAAGAAATAGGACAAGACGCATAGAGTTGTGTCCCTTACATTACAAAATCGATGACGGCGATTGTAAAGTGCGATTGCACTTCTTGCATCATGTAACTGCGCTGGAACAAAATAAATTTCAACTATTTTATTAACAGTAACAAAACGGTGTTTCAGTAGAGTTATTCTTTTTTTGACATAGTTCCAGTTTTCTTCCGTGTTTTATGCTGTAGTCCCAATATAACAAATAATTTTGCGTTTGTTTACAATTTTTACGAAGTGTTTTTTTTTCAGGTAGAGCAGACGAACTTTTAATTAGCGCAGTTCCGCGAGTACTTTTGATCGAGGCCGTGACTATAAATAGTTCGCAGTCGCCGCATACTAATTACTATTAACATTCAAGTAATTTCTACAATGTTTTGAAGCAAAATTTTAGGTTGCCTTTATTGAAGCAAAATAAATAAGAAATGACACCATCAGAGGATTTTGACAAAGTGCAATAAGCGCACAATTAAAACCTGCCATGTGATATAACGATGTTTCATGAATGAATGAATGAAAATGGAATTGAAAGAGGTCAGAGGTCGTTCGCATAAATTATAATTATATACAACACCCGTTGTATATACTTCAAGTATATACAACGGTTGTTATACTCTATGGTTATCAGATAAAATATTTTGAATATCAAATTTAACAATAGAAATCAGTCTTGTCAATTAGATACAATGAGGCATGAAAGCTATATCCACTAATAAGTATGTTTTGTTATAAAATATAAATTCAAGGATCAAAACAAGTACCAATATGATATCAGATGCAGACTCCCTCTAATAGGGGAAAGGTGTCCCTTGACAAGTTCACAATAGAGGAGGCTGGGTCGCGACAGCGAGTACTACACCTAACGGACGGGGTGTCAGGTAGGGAGTTTTAAAAACCGGGATCGTGAAATATTCCCTTCTTCACATGTGATTGCGTCCTGTTTATTTTTCGAATTAACATATTTTTCATGAAGTTAAAATAGCGAGCGAAAGCAACCCGCAGGGTCGCGTGCAAGCGATCCACGCTTGCTTCGCAAGCTATCAGGCAACACATATGTACTGTTTGTATGAACTCAAAGCCAAGCTCATCTCAAAGCCATCAACAGCAAAATTTTTCAACGGAAGTGGTACACAAGGACGCTAACATGTTTGCGCACGGCAGAAATTGACATTCGCAATTGAAGAAATGATTTATTTACGTAGTAAACGAGATGAGACTTCACAAGGATGACTCTGGCTGATTAAACTTTTAGGGATTTTTCCCAAAGGAGCCGGGGACAAATGAGGTTACATTTTTTCAAGGATACTCGGACGCGAGAACAAGTGAGGCTCTCAACCGTTGCTTTCACCCTCATTGGGTCAAGGGACCCTTAATATATTGGAGAGGGGGGGGGGGGGGGGAGATGGATGCTAATGGGTCTCTGATTATGTCACGTGACGTTCATAGCAAGTAAAGCACACCCCTAGCAACGGGCAAATTACTGGGCCAATTTTGATACAAGGACCCAACATGCATTGCAAATGAAAACAGACAGGTCAATGGTGTCGTCGCGTGACTTCCCTAACAACCAGAGCGCCTCCTTAGCAACGGGCTAACTACTGGTCCGATTTTGACCAAATTCGGTATACAGACCCAAAATGCATTGCAAATGAAAACAGACAGATCAATGATGACGTCACGTGACTTCCTTAGCAACCAGGGCGCGCCCTTAGCAACAGGCTAACTACTGGGCCGATTTGGGCCAAATTCGGTATACGGACCCAGAATGCATTGCAAATGAAAACAGACAGATCAATGATGACGTCACGTGACTTCCTTAGCAACCAGGGGGCCTCCTTAGCAATGGGCTAATTACTGGTCCGATTTTGACCAAATTCGGTATACGGACCCAAAATGCATTGCAAATGAAAACAGACAGATCAATGTTGACGTCACGTGACTTCTCTAGCAACCAGAGCGCCCCCCTTAGCAACGGGCTAACTACTGGGCCGATTTTGACCAAATTCGGTTTGTGGACCCAAAATGCATTGCAAATGAAAACAGATAGATCAGCATTTACGTCTCGTGATTTCCCTAGCAACCAGAGCGCCCCCTTAGCAACGGGCTAACTACTGGGGCGATTTTGACCCAATTCGGTTTACGGGCCCAAAATGCATTGCAAATGAAAACAGAAAGATCAATGTTGACGTCACGTGACTTCCCTAGCAACCGGAGGGCCCCATAGCAACGGGCTAACTACTGGTCCGATTTTGACCAAATTCGGTATACGGAGCCAACATGCATTGCAAATAAAGACAGACAGGTCAATGTTGACGTCACGTGACTTCCCTAGCAACCAGAGCTCCCCTTAGCAACAGGCTAACTACTGGGCCCATTTTGACCAAATTCGGTATACGGACCCAAAATGCATTGCAAATGAAAACAGATAGGTCAATGTTGATGTCTCGTGAATTCCCTAGCAACTAGAGCGCCCCTTAGCAACGGGCTAACTAATGGGCCGATTTTGACCAAATTCGGTATACGGACCCAAAATGCATTGCGAATAAAAACAGGCAGGTCAATGTTGATGTCACGTCTTTTTTCCTCTTCCCTGACATGACCCAGAAACAAAGGATTAATTGTTTCATAATTACTATCAGAATTATCTGTTGTGATAACTACAAACGATACCGGTACGTCGGTATTTTTTCAGTGAAATTAATGAAAATGGCTTATTCAAATTGGCACATAAATCTCTAGGCCTATTTAATTCAAAAGACAAGTTGGTGCTGTCTTGTGAAGTGTGTATGTCTGTGCTGGGTTGTGTAGTTTGTGTGTCTGTTGGGCAAATCGCCCAGAAACCTGGTCCAAATCGCCCACAAACATGGTCCGAATCGTCCAATAGTCTGGTCCGAATCGGCCAGAAATATGGTCCGAATCGTCCATAGATCTGGGGCCGAAACGTCCTATATAAAAATCTGGTCCGAATCATGAAACTACATTTGTGATACTCAGTCTTATTATTTTAAAGATGGTCTTTCAAGGAAAACTGCATTGGCATATTATCATCGTCCTTTTTTTGCACACCACTGCTTTATTTTTTTAGTTGTGGCTACTAACAGTTGGTAATAGTAATAATAAATGCTACACTCCATTTGTGAAAAAAATAAAAATGAACGCAGCAATTTTCGTAACTCCTCGGATAAATTCCGGAAAACAACGACGCTATAAATATATCTTCCAGTCAAAGCAATAATAAAATTATCTTTCAATCAGAGCACTGGAAAATAATATCTTCCAATCAAAACGCAGATAAAAGTAGTTATCTCGAAATTTGGTTGATCTGCTATTCTTTACCAGTAAATGTAGGCCTACAGCACTTTAGGCCTAATGCATCACTTTCGCTCGCTTTTAGGTTTGCCTAAATTTCATATTATGAACTCATCTATTGAGATTTCACCCTTGAAGAATATATTCATCGATAAAAAGCACATCCAAAAATATGTTGCAATGTGTGAAATTCTTAAAAATTAGGACCAAACTAGCCGTGGCGTTACTGGAAAAGGTGGGATGGACATTAGCTGAAAAATTGGAGTTCGTCCTATTTTCGTTAAATTTTAAAAGGCTGTGAAGCTAAAAAAAAAAATCCAGACACATTTATTATTTTTCGATTTCCACCATTTTGATATTTGACGTCACTTCTCATATTTTTTCAGCATTTTTGCAATTTTGCCTCGAACAACGCTACATTTATGACAAGCATAACTTCTTACTTACTCAAGTTACATGTATAACGCTTAACACGCTATATTCCATATTACAAACTTAACAAATGGTTATAATTTCCATACTGATGATGTCACACAATTTTGACGTACTGACGACAAAACGTATTTTTTTTAGCAATTTCGATTTCTCACAAATACAAAAGGTGTTCACTTCTGAAATTTCGGAAGTATTTCTCATAAACAAAACTGTATACAAAAAGTGCAACGGAAAAAATCCCTGTCCCGAAATTCTAAAATTTTGAGGTCTACGTCGCAAAAAATAAAATTTGTCCGATTTTGACGAAAGTTTAGTATGTTGTAAAGGTTAAAATAAGACAGCAATTTTTTGTTTTTTCAATTTACTGCCAATCTCGACGTTTTTACGTCAATTTCGGGGGAGTGCAGTGGCTCAGTGGTTACGGCACTGGACTGCAAACCGAAAGGTCCACGGTTCGATCCCCGCTAGGGTAACTACGTGGTGTCCTTTGGCAAGGCACTTAAACCCGATTGCCTATTTGGGGTCACAGTGGAGCTGTGTGCTAAGGAGAACTACACGTCAATGGTGCACTTGTCATCAATCAATGCTAACCCTGCCTGTGCGGAGTTAATAAGTTGGGGAGTTTCCACACAATAAGACTGTTCCGACACGAGGTGACCCTGGCTCTCGAGAGTGTCGTTAAATTCAAATAAACAAAACAACAAACGTTAATTTCGGTGTTTTGACAGAAGACTCGCCTGATGCTATAAAAATAAAACTTAGAGGCACCAAATTTCGCATATACACGCAACGATAACAGCAGGAGTGGGGCGTCGTGGTTTGACCTTGTTACACCTGAGACTCCCGACGGTACAGCCATAAAACACGTCAAAACATCGAAAAATGACTTAAAATTATAGTTCCCTGGATAAAATTGAAATCAAGAGACATTGCAGTTGGTTTTAGTCCCAGTGACAATTTAGTATGTATAATTCCCAACACAAGGTGATTTTGTTTTAAAACTCCGACAAAATACCAGAGATATGACGAAAATTCTGTCAGGCATATTACTTCATATTTTCGACCATTTTGTACAGTTTTCGTTAAATAGTCTAATTTTATTACAGTACAGTCGCCATGGACTGGTGCTTCATTAATTAAATTTTTGATGAGTATTCCTATAATTAGTGTTAGGAATCTAATATTATTGCGTCCGTGGAAATATTGCCTACCCGTGGAAAGTAACCATTCCACGGCGGCCGTACGTATGAATTGACGGTAACGTGGTCTGAGGTTTGCAGCTCGCTGCTAATGTTCAACCAAGACGCGAAGCGTCTCGGTTGAACATACGCTCCGAGCCGCAATGCCCAGACCATATTACCGTCAACGCATCACAATAACGAATATATTCCAATAAGACACTACTCATATCCCCAAACCTTCATTGTGAAACACGAGAGTTTTATTTACTAAACCTGGGATCGTTAAAAGTTGCCTTCTGCAAGGCAACTTTTAACGAACACAGGTTTAGTAAATAAACCTCTCTTGTACCCACGACGGCACTGGATAAATAATCAACAAGAGGCCCCAAGGGGCCTGAGGGCGCTCACCTGACATGGTAGCCTAAATATCAACCCAGAGAATTGATTTCAACAAGTTGCATCTGATCCTCCTAAGAAAAGCTTATACCAAATATCCAAAGATTCTGACCAGTGGATCTAAAAAAAAAATAGAAGATTTTTAAAGAAGATTCCTCATATTGAACTAAGTTATAATTCGGGCTCCCACAGTGAGTCCAAATATGGACCTAGGGACTTGGCTTGAACAAAGTTGAATCTCACTCCCTAAGCATGGTGCATACCAAATATCAAAAGATTCTGCCTGCTGGATCTTGAGAAGATTTTTAAAGAAAATTCCTCATTTTGAACTAAGTTACAATTCAAGCTCCCACAGTGAGCCCAGATATGGACCAAGGGACTTGGCTTGAACAAACTTGAATCTCACCCCCTAAGCATGGTGCATACCAAATATCAAAAGATTCTGCCTGCTGGATCTTGAAAAGAAGATTTTCAAAGAAATTTGCCTGAAATGCATTAACTTCGAATTCGGGCTTCTATAGTGAGCCCAAATATGAATCCAGGGGGCCAATTTGAACAAACTTGAATCAGATCCACCCCACAATGTTGCATAACAAATAACAAAAGATTCTGCCTGCTGGATCTGGAGAAGAAGATTTTTAAAGAAATTTGCCTGAAATGCACTAAGTTCGAATTTGGGCTTCTATAGTGAGCCCAAATATGAATCCAGGGGGCCGATTTGAACAAACTTGAATCAGATCCACCCCACAATGTTGCATACCAAATATCAAAAGATTCTGCCTGCTGGATCTGGAGAAGAAGATTTTTTAAGAAATTTGCCTGAAATGCACTAAGTTCGAATTCGAGCTTCTATACTGAGCCCAAATATAAACCCAGGTGGCCGATTTGAACAAACTTGAATCAGATCCACCCCACAATGTTGCATGCCAAATATCAAAAGATTCTGCCTGCTCGATCTGAAGAAGATTTTTTAAGAAATTTGCCTGAAATGCACTAAGATCGAATTCGGGCTTTTATAGTGAGCCCAAATATGAATCCAGGGAGCCGATTTGAGCAAACTTGAATCAGATCCACCCCACAATGTTGCATACCAAATATCAAAAGATTCTGCCTGCTGGATCTGGAGAAGAAGATTTTTTAAGAAATTTGCCTGAAATGCACTAAGTTCGAAATCGGGCTCCTATACTGAGCCCAAATATGAACCCAGGGGGCCGATTTGAACAAACTTGAATCAGATCCACCCTACAATGTTGCATACCAAATATCAAAAGATTCTGCCTGCTGGATCTGGAGAAGAAGATTTTTTAATGTTTTTCCCATTGCCTACAGTGTTAAAAAGTGCTGACTCAGCACTTTTTCAAAGTCCCGAAACTGTACCCTATGATAAAACCGATGGCAATTTTTTTTTACCAATCCTTTCTGTTGGTCCCAAGGAAGCTGCACACCAAATAAAAATTCTCAGTGCCGTGCAGTTTTTGAGATATAGGCGTTTTAATTTTTTTCTATTTTTAGCTCCTGTGGTTCCCACGGGGCTACAGGAAAAAAAAATTCTGCATAAATTAGGTACTTATGACCCAATAAGCCCTCACATAAAATTTGGTTCAAATTGGCCTCTCGGTTTAAAAAATAGAAATTTGGGGTGGGGCCAAAATTTTTGCTCCTCCCATAACATCGCCAAGTATAGACCTACAAACTTCTCTTGAACAAACTTGAGTCTACACCTCAAAAGGAAGCTGCATACCAAATATCAAGTCTCTGCTATTGCTGGTTCTTGAGAAGAAAATTTTTTAAGAATTGGAGCATTTTTGCCCCACCCCTCTGCTCAATATGAGCCGAAACCTAATTTGCCCAAAAATCAAAATGCCGCTATATAACCCCTACTCACATGAAATTTCATTAACATGCGGCCAGTGGTTTGGAAGAAAAAGACCCAAACACCACCTTCACGCCGGACGACGGACGACGGACGACGGACGACGGACGAAAAGTGATCAGAAAAGCTCACCCTGACTTTCAGTCAGGTGAGCTAATAAAGCAGATAATCTCATTTCATCTTAGTTCAAATCGTAAATTGGTTTGTAATTTAAACCACACTTTATCCGGAACACCGTGGCTGCACGTGTGAACAATTCAGAAAAAATAAAGCGACTTGCTAGACACTCCGTTGATGAAGCAATTGGAAATGGGCGACGTCATTTCAAATATTTCGCGTTGTGACGTCAGACGGTACCATTTGCTACTGGAGACGTAAACATAAAAGAAACTACGCCAGGTCCCATCCAATCAGAGAGCGAGGATTTTATTCTTATTGGAACGTAGTAAAAGGCTAACTGGGAAAACTGACTGAAAGACGTTCAACAGCTTTATGGGCTGAATTGAAAAATCGATGTGTGTTGTGTGGTCCGTACGTCTGAAAAAATCGATAGTTGACACAGGGCGAGATTGGTGTTTGAATTATCGATTTAAGTGTTGCTCCACGGAAGATGATTTCCGGGAGATGTTTTTTGATTTAATGCGTCTGATATCACGATGGTACTTGTTTTGACCGTTAGATTTATATTATTCAATAAAAATACTTATTAGCGGATATATATCTCGTTGTTACTCCTTGACCCTTTGCACACTGATGACAAAATACAGAAATGTGAAGCCGCCATATTTCCCATAATGCACCAAGGAACTTAACAAATTCAGCATTGAGCTCTGTCAAACAAGATTGAATTAGTTAAATTCCTTGTTGTATTGTGGGAAAAACTTTCTACTTGAAATTTCTGTATTTTGACATCAGAGTGCAGAGTGTTAATCAACTATCAACACTGATTGTTATTGTTACTTTTAGTATGCATATGCCTTTATGTTAGCAATGGAAACCAGAGAGTGGTGGCCGAGAGGATAAGTGCCCTAGTCTCTCGTGCTAGAGGTCCCGGGATTGATCCTCGATCGGAAATGTTCTCTCGAGGTGACCGAACTCTCTCTATCAGAATCAGCAGCAGGGTTCATGCTGTCACGGCTATCTTACGTCCCCATCCGACAAGGGGGGGGGGGGGGTAGACTGTCATCACATACCGTCCTATCGGGTGCGGACGTAAAATGGTTGTGCTCTGTGCGGGGACAGACACACTTCCTGCAGGCTAAAGATCCCTTCGTAGTATTCGAGAAGAACAAGGCCACGAAGTTGCGATTAAGAAGATCATCACATACACCTGCGTCATTGGGTCAATGAGAGGCGTTAATATAATTTGCATAACTTTGTTCGCCAATCCTTGAAAAACAAATAAGCTTAAAAAAATACTGAAAACTTTATAAAAGAAACATAATATTCTATTACACCGGAGCCGTGTTTTATTCCTGTTTTGTTAAAAACGGGGATGTAAGTTTTTCATAGGGTTCATTCTGGTGAAAATTGACCATATTTTAATGAAATCCCGTCAGATCATCGAGTTTCAGTGTTTTTCATCAACAGTTACTTGCGTCCATGTAAAGTGTAGGGCTGGCTGTACTATGTGTGGTCAGTCTTCGGTCTTAACTATTTGGCTGACGGATCTAAAAAATTCCCCTCATTAAAATTCATTTATAGGTGTTTAAGGCACATATTTCTGCACAATGACTAATCATGAACACGACAGTCTTACGGATGAAGGAAGCCGAAGTACCCGGAGAACCCGGAGAGAATCACCGAGCAACGGCGAGCAACTGTCAGCTCCCCAACATACTTACTCAATATAAGCAGGGTTAGCATTGGTTGAAAAAAGGTGCACCATCAACGTGCAGTACGCCTTAGTACACAGCGCCACCGTGCCACCACGTGGGCAATGGGGTGACGTTTCTTGCCCAGGGACACAACACGGTTGTCGCAGGTGGAGTTCAAACTGAGGACCTCTCGGCTTGCAGCCTGCACCTCTGCCTACTGAGCCACCGCCTCCTACCCCCTCATTAAATCCAAGGCGGCGAATTTAGATGCAGTATATAGAGAAATTGTGATGTACCTGCATCCTCCGCATTAAACAATATGGTGGATATATATAGAGTATAGAGGGAAATCGTATAAAAAAAATCTCCACAAAATCCAAGCTGGCGGGTTTATATCGAGTATATAGGGAAATGCTGTCAAAAAAATTCCCTCCACAAAAACCAAGATGGCGGATTTGTATAGAATATATAGGGAAATCCTGTGAAAAAATCCCCCGATAAAAATTAAAATGGCCGATTAATATAGAGCATATAAGGAAAAAGTGTCCGCCGAAGGTGATATTTTTCTTTTAAAATATCAGCTTCATTCACCAAGTTTAATCGCGGTATAAATACAGAACATAACTCAGGTAGAGTACGGGAACTGGGATCAACGACGAGTTTTTCCTGCATTTTACGCGCGCCTTCGGCAAAGGTGAAATAAAAAAAACTCCAACTCGGGTCGTGGATTCCAGTCCCCAGTACTCCAACCTCGTTGTAGTCCGTGTTGTGCCTCGGCAATATGGATTGTGATAGATGGCATAGTGAGTGGTATAGTGTGCAGTGGATATTCCGTTGCTCCCAAGTTCATAGAGTTTCCAGCGCCTCTGTAGCCACAGCCTCGACAGGGCCGATAAATATCGTACCAACGAAGCTAGATTACACAAAGAAAAAATACGCGGAAAGAATATTTGAATGTGTTGTGTTGGAAGTAGATGTCACACAAGTTATTTTCGTGAGCCTTGTGGAAAACAGTACAAAATCATAAATTCAGAAAGACATTTTAATCATGTTAACCGAGCTAACA